>JAVGWX010000006.1:9317545-10595045 GCA_036924085.1 Ariolimax columbianus
AATGTCAATTCAGGAAATGTAAGCGTGGACGCATTAAATAACAGAACAATAAATATAACACAGCTATCACGTTGTTTTGCATTAATTAACATTCCTGATGACGTGATTAGGAAATGTTAATTTTACAAATATTATTTATAAATTGCAGCAAATTACAAACGATAGGTGAACGATAGGTGGACGATAGGTGGATGATAGATGAACGAAAGGTGGATGATAGGTGGACGATAGGTTTACAGCAAAAAGTGTTCAAGTATTGAATAAAACTCCTCAAATTTAATAGGAAAAAGAACTGTGCACTATACAATATTTGTTTTGTTGTCTTTAAGCTCTATATATATATTCCAGCAGATGTTTATTTCTGGTGCAATGTCTATAATATTTGGTGACCCAGAAACTACATTGGTTGGCGACAAATGCAGCCGTTTCATGTACCGCTGAGAGCTTTTGACATTGTTTGCCAATAATGCAGAAAGTTCTTGCAATCCTGCGTATTTGTTTTAATGAAACGAAGCGAATCTGAAAGTCAGTAAAAACACGGTTTTGGAATTATGCTGTGATTTCCACATGAAGGACTCAGTAAATAAACGATCATTGGTAAAATCAATAACATTTCGCGTCTACTCGTTGGCCTTCGTTTATTTAGCGACCTGCTATACAATTTGTCATCCAATGTTTTCTTCCTAGCACGGAATAAGAGGTTACATTGTTAAAATCATTGTTTTAAAAAACTCGTACTGCAAATGACTGGAATCAGGCTTTCCTCAATTGACTATCAGATCATCCGATGGGATCTTATACCAAGGAAAGAAGATAACATAGGTTGAAGAACATACTACTACTCTAACACAGATATTAAGAAAATGAATAAACAGCGAACCACATAATCTGGAAAGATATTGTCAGTGGAACAAATGTTGAAAAAGAGTTGGAGAGTTTTAATTTTAATTTTAGAGAATCTAAAAGAGGAATGTACACAAATCATGATGATGCATTTAGACAAATTTAATCTAACCAATAATAGTCAGCATGGGTTTACTAATCTATTAGAATTCATGGAAGAGGTTACCAAAATGATAGATTAAGATGGGTCAGGGATGTTATTTATCTAAATTTTGCAAAAGCCTTTGATAGAGTACCTCATCAAAGATTGTTTATGACAATAAAATCACATGTATAGGTCGCGAATCAGCTAATTGGATAGAAAGTTAGTTAACGGGAAGAAGGCAGAGAGTGGGTATAAATAAGGAGCACTCTGAGTGGTGAGTGGTAAAAAGTGGAGTGCCACAGGGCTCGGCTTAGGAACCAATTTTATTTTTGATATATATATACAGGTTTGGACAATTATATCTGGTCCATGATTGCAAAATTCGCTGATGACATAAAATACGCTGCGATGTCTCAACTAAAGCAGAAATGGATATATTGAGGTCGGATTTATTTAAAATTCAAGAATGGTCTGAGAGCTGGCAAATGGAGTTTAATGTAGATAAATGTAGTCTTTCACATTGGTAGATTCAATTTGGAACATAATCACAGAATGGGCGAGAACAATATTAGACTGATAAAAAAAGAAAGTGACCTAGGGATTATAATAGATCAAACAGGTAAGGTGCGGGAGCAAGTTCAGGTGGCAGTGAAAAGTACAATGTTATGTACGATAAATAAGAAATATTAAACATCGGATCAAGGAACTGATACTCAAACTGTATAAAGCATTAGTTACACCTAGATTGGAATACTGTGTATATGTGTGGAGTCCTTCTCGTAGAGGAGATATAAATATGCTGGAAAACATACAAAAAAGAGCGACAAAGCTGAAAGTGGGACTCCCCAGAATCACATTTATGAGGAAAGACTCAGAAAAACCGGCCTATAGTGTCTAGATAAGAGATAAATTTGAAGTGATTTAATTCAGGTTTATGAGATAAATAAAGGAAAGGATAAACTATCTATAACAAGTTTCTCCAAAGTACAGCCGCCAACAAGAACAAGAGGGCACAGCTACAAATTAATTAAAGGGTCTAGATTAGATGGCGACTGGCCTGCAGATATAGTGTGACCAAAAGATCATGAACGTAAAGATATAAGGAAATATTATTTTAGTGAGATTGGTGAATGCTTGGAATGCATTAGCCACAAGAAATAGTGGGGGCAGGGGCGGTTAAAGCATTTAAGATAAGATTGGATGCGCATAATTATTTTTAGATCAAGGAAGTAGCAGAAACTGGTTATATACAAACTCTGCAGTAGATTTTGTGGAATTAAATTAAATTGAATTAAATTACTTTTAAAGAGTCTTTTCCTGGCAGCGGCTAACAGCATACACATCGATTTCAACTGTAAGAGGTTTCTTTTACGAACACCACATGTACACGGGATTTCCATGCTCTTCGTCAATCTCCAATATGACTGTCACTGGCCTCACCTTCCTTGAGACCAGGGGACGGTTGAAACTTTCGTGCTGTCGTTACTTGAGAGACAGGTGCCTTTATCTGACAGGAATGTTCTAAAAAGCTCACGGCTGGCAACCCCATCCTCTAGGAACTTTCAGACCTACAAACTTCAACAGCTATAGCCAGGTCAACGTTTGATGGCTTGATATGTATTTGGTGAAGACATATGCTCCATAGGGAGCTGAAAATTGATTGATATGAAAGTAGAGAATCCGCACATTGTTTGGGTTATATTGAGATGGTTGCTATCGTTGGGGCAAATGAATACACTGAGAATCAGATGGGTAGAGCGTTCACTTCACACGGTAGATGTACATGTTTCGATCCCTTGTATCTACCCGCTTCAGTCAACACAATTATAAATATTAGGTAAAGCAGCAATGAAGAAAACTGGCCCCTCCATCTTACACAAACACTCGGTTCGCCAGCAATGAAGTCTCTAACACTTCATCCCCGACAACAGTGTTTGCTGTAGGGCTACCTTGATCAATTTATTAACGTGGAACACAAAACAAATAACAACATGCACAACTCTAAACCAGCATTACTATAAAAATAAACTATACCATAGTCTTTGTTTATGTAAGTAGCATGTCCTTCGCAGAACGTCGCTTCTTAGTTCAGTTCAGTTCATCCCGTAACCCATCAGGTCGTTGGGGCACACATGAAGACATGAAAATCCAACGCCAACCCTCTCTGTCTGTCGCCGCCTGATGTATCTCACCGGGACGAAGGCCTGACCACTCAGTGATGGTGTCCACCCATCTCTTCCTTGGACGTCCTCGCCCTCTCTGTCCCGGTACGGATCCAAAGAGTATCGAGTTGGGAATTCCGTTGGACCTCGCGACGTGCCAGCACCAGGCCATCTTTCGTCTTTTGATAGTTGTGAACAGATCTTCAAAAGGACCAATAGCGTCTTCAACTCTCTGACGGATGTCTACGTTCGTGACACGATTCTTATATGTAACATTTAGGAGTTTTCTATAGCACCTCAT
Organism: Ariolimax columbianus; assembly: GCA_036924085.1. Classification (NCBI taxonomy): domain Eukaryota; kingdom Metazoa; phylum Mollusca; class Gastropoda; order Stylommatophora; family Arionidae; genus Ariolimax; species Ariolimax columbianus. The sequence goes on from JAVGWX010000006.1 coordinate 9,320,997, forward strand.
TTCCATTGCATGTATTCTGCCCTAGATATCTGCTGTAATGGTCCAGGTCTCGCAGACATACATAAATATTGATAGCATCAGAGAGCGCATTAGTCTAACTTTTATGCCGAGGGCGAGCCGCTTGTCTTGCCATATGGGTTTCAGCCTAGTCAGCGCCGCTGTTGTTTGTGCTATTCTTGCAATGACCTCTGGCTTCGAACCCTCTTCGCTGATCAATGATCCCAGATATTTGAAACGTTTTACCACCTCAAGTTCCTGCCCATTCGCCTCTATTACAGATTGAAACCCTGCTACGTTATTGGTCATGAGCTTTGTTTTATCTGCATTTATTTCCATACCAAAACTCAGGGCCGTTCTATCCAATCTACCAATCAACTCCATCTTAGTACCGCCAACCTATTTGGCTGTTATACGTTTTTTGTCAAGTGTGTATAGTACGGTAGGTTGCCATTACTTTCCGCACGCGGAGGAGCGAGAGAAAAAATAATGTCTGCCAAACTGGATACGAGTAGGACATCATAGTAACCTTAGAAAATATTATTGGCGAAGCTGCAGAATGAAAGAACATGGCACGACAACATGGCTAGAAAAACGACAGCGTTTCACATATTTGTAAACTAAGGACACTCATACACCATGGCCAACTGTAATAGACACAAGCAAAGATAGTACTACAGTAACCTGCCAAGCGACTAATGCAGATTAGTCATGATGCAGGCTATGTCATTTTGTGAAAACTTCAAGTCTGGAGAACTAATAGATATGGACAGGTCAACATTTGATGGCTTGACTTGTGTTTGTTGACAGGATTTTGATTTCTTCTTCTTTTTCTTCTTCTTCGTTCGTTCTCAATCTCCCACTACCAAACCCTGAAAGGGTAAGTAGCAGAATGTAGTCCAGAGAACGGAATGCGTTGTGTTGTAGTTTACAGCTTGGCTGCGATATTTGCACCTTTCGGTCCAACACATCCGACTTCAGCAAGCATTTTTTGAGTACCCTCTTCGATCCCTTCTCCTTAGCCAGTCTGCCCAACTGCAGCCTGTTATCCAGGATCACCGCGTGGAGGTGTAGAAGGGTCTTGGCAGCTCTGGTTCTCTGGCTCTGGCGCTTGCAGTCAGCTATGGGTCGTTAACCACTGCAGCTCATGCGCTGCTCAGCATCTTGATTCCGGATTTTGATTCGGTTGATTGATGAGATCTAGACACCGAGGACATCAAAAATGAATGAGCCATCTTTAAAACAGCCATGGCGGATACACTTAATAATAAATGTGCAGCAAAAATCTAAAGATGTGGTATAGAATTAACAAACAGCTTGGGGAAGCGAAGAAGTTAAACGGTCAATACTGACTAAAACAACATTGGCGTTGTTGTTATTGTTGTTGTTATTGTTGTTGTTATTGTTGTTGTTATTGTTGTTGAATGTCCACAATGAACATGATTTCTCTTTTGTGCGCCCTAAAAAGTTCGTTAAGTGGATAATTGCAGTAGTTTTTTTCTCCCATTCCGAGCGTTCCAACGAAGTTAGATCAGGGTCCTTCAAGTAGTTGTACTATGCTTGACATCATCTACATGTCACTCACTACTACGGTGATGAAGTCGATCATCACCTCATTAGCCAGGCTGCCTTGTAAACAGCCAGTTTTCTGGGAGACCAACATAGAAGTGAGGAGTGGCTGGGGGATGTCTTGTCCAATATATTTTATATTTTACCCAAACATGTCAGATCAGTATGTTTTATCTGACCTTGACTAACATGTCTGATCAATATATTTTACTTGACCCTGACTAACCTGTCCGATAAGTATGTTTTACCTGACCCTGACTAACCTGTCCGATAAGTATGTTTTACCTGACTCTGACTAACCTGTCCGATAAGTATGTTTTACCTGACCTTGACTAACCTGTCTGATCAGTATGTTTTACCTGACCCTGACCAACCTGTCCGATCAGTATGTTTTACCTGACCCTGACTAACCGATCCGATCAGTATGTTTTACCTGACCCTGACAAACCTATCCGATCAGTATGTTTTACCTGACCCTGACTAACCTGTCCGATCAGTATGTTTTACCTGACCCTGACTAACCTATCCGATCAGTATGTTTTACCTGACCCTGACTAACCTGTCCGATCAGTATGTTTTACCTGACCCTGACTAACCTGTCCGATCAGTATGTTTTACCTGACGGTGGGATGGCGCGAGATTGTCGATGAGAGAGAAAGGGTGGACATGCTGAAGAGTGGAAGTAAGAATAGCTTCACTTCTTATTATACACACACATACACACATACACACATACACACGCACACATACACAAACGCACACTCACACATACACACACGCACACATATACATACGCACACATACACACACGAACACATACACACATGTACTAAAACGAGTTGGTAGGCGTGTTTCTACAGCAAAGAGCTGGGAAACATTTCTGTGCTCGTTGCTTCAAGCATCAGTAATCATACACTCCAGCGAGCACACATCATTTAGGCCGTTTCACTCCTGGTACGCAAATTTCCTGCCACGTCTGCATTCACTCCAGTGGTGCAATTTGTAACCATCACAAAGCATTCACTTATTTTGGGCACTAACAGCCCGTCGCGAGGACATTAAGTCCCACTTTGCAGACAACATTGTACAGAATCTCGCCATCATATCATTGTTATGATCTGAAGCTTAGAACAATTCAAAAGCCAAACTTGGCATTTTCACGAATCAATCAATGTAACATGTCCACATTTTACCTGGGCTAAGTGTATGTAAATATGGTGTTGTTGTTGTTGCTATTGCCGTTGTTGTTGCTGCTGTTGTTGTTGTTGTTGTTGCTAATGTCACTCGTACTTGATGTAGATACTATTTACGACTTTCTTTTGTGGCGAGTTACAGTGTCTCTACTCACATCTCCAATCGTAATTGAGATGGTAGGCTGCGGTCCTCTTAGCTGTAATGCAATGATAGTCTCCTCGGTAGGTAAGCTCATCACTATGGGTAACACAGTGTCGATACCCACCTCGCTATTCAGACTGTAATGAAACAGCCTGTGTCAAGGGATAACTCCTTGAACGTTTGGTGGATTCTTGATCAGTATATTTCACTTGACCCTGACTGGTCTGATCAGTATGTTTCACCTGACTATGGTCTGATCAGTATGTTTCCCCTGACTATGGTCTGATCAGTATGTTTCGCCTGATTATGGGCTGATCAGTATCTTTCAGCTGACCCTAACTAGCAGTCTGATGAGTATATTTCACCTGGCCCTGACTATGGTCTGGTCAAAATGTTTCCCTTGACCCTGACTAGCGATCTGATCAGTATGTTTCACATTACTTTGGTCTGATCAATATGTTTCACCTGACCCTGCCTGACTACCATAATATGATAGTGACAATGTGACAATGTCAGTTATGTGACAATGCCGGATTGTGGATTCAATGATTCAAATGTGTGATTCAGGGATTCAGAGTTCTCGACAAGTTCCGAGTCGTAATCTTAAACTAACTTCTGCCTTGTCAGTAAAAGCTAACGGTAGCGTAGCAAGTGGAGGCTACTTTTAGCTGGACAGTAAGCAAGCAAGTTTGTGGAGAAATAAAGACAGTACTTGGTGGAGGTTCAGACATGCGTATCGGGACTTTTTAACAAAAGCCACCTAGATTTTTATTGTCCGAAAATCAGGTCACGGGATAGTTAAATGGTCAGAATTACTTTCGTTATTATCAAGGAAGTTTGTATCCATAATTTAATGCGATAGTTCTAAATGTTTAACACGTGTCCATCACATGTTATACCTGGGGATTGGTCCTAAGACGCTCGCTTACAATGGTAGGGAGAAAGTCATGATTCAGAGGGACGGTGAGAAGAGTTAGCAGAACCGCCAATGATGTACTTAACTTAATTTGACGTCGTTATCCTGGTTTAGAAGATTCTGTAGAGTATGTATACAGCCAGTTTCTTTTACATTTACTTGATCTAAAAATACCTATTCGCATCCAATCTATTCTTGAAGGCATTAATTGACCCTTCTTCCAATAATTCCTGGGGCAATGCATTTCACTCTCTAACAAAATAGTGCTTGGAATCTAATCTAAACCATCATCATCATCATGTAGCATATCCTTTGTAGAACGTCGCTCCCATCCCAATCTGTCTGAAAGAAACTCGTTCTCTTGCCAAAACTCTAGCCTCCGCCACAGTCATACTCAGGCATTCCTGGATATCTTGGTGCCATCGTCTTCTTGGTCTACCCCTTTCTCTTTTGCCTGACACCATACCTTTCATCACCGTTCTCGCAAGACCGTTGTGTCTCTTGATGTGACCAAAGTATTTGCATTTTCTAGCCAAAATGGAATTGATAAACCAGTTCTCCTCTATGCTCAACTCTTGCTGAATGTCTACACTTGTTTTTTTCTCTCTGTCCAGGGTATTCTGAGGATCTTTCTGTTACATTTTGAGTCGAAGGATTCAATTCTTTGTATGGACGTTTTGGTAATCATCCATGATTCGCAGCCATAAGCTGCCACAGGAAAAACACAGGCTCTCAAGACTTTTACTTTTATCATTTTGTTGGTGCTCTGCCATAATTTCTTCAGGCTGTTTAGTCTCTGCATTGCCATGGCTAGTCATCTTCTGATTTCGTTCGAGCATTCGCCATATTTGTCAATTACGGAGCCCAGATATTCAAAATGTGTGACCTGACCTATTTCCTCACCTCCCACTGTAAATTTATGCTGGCATCTTTGTTTTATTTGTGTTTATAAGTAGGTTTTGATCTTTACTATGTCAATTTACGGCTGAAATTAGCTGCTCTAGCCCTTCTGCACTTCTTGATAATATCACTGTGTCATCTGCGTATCGTAACTCTGGAATCTCGTACCTCCAATCTAAACCATGCTTTAGTTAATTTGTAGCTTTACCCTCTTGTTCTTGTAAGTTGGTGTATTTAAAAAAAAAAAACTTGTTTTAGTCTAATTTATTCGTTCCTTTAATTATCTTATAAACCTGTATTAGGTCACCTGGAATTCTCCTCTTTTCTGTACAATATAGTTCGGTTTTCTTTGTTTTTCCTCATAATGTTTAGGTATCACAGGAATGTTGTTAGTGGTTAGAGCTGCCTTTTGATTTGCCGCCAAGATATGCTAGGAAAAGTTGACTCCAGAAATGGGGAAATTGACATATCGGCAGGCAGTACAAGCCAAACGGACACGAGTTGATCAACGGGATGACGACAGAAGAACCACTAATAGATCCTCTAACTAATAGGACATGCATTCAACACTTCGGTAAAGCATACATTTTGTATTCTGATGAAGGTAAAATAAACCAAATGAACCCCCATAAATCCTTGCGATGAGTCTCAGTGTGAAAGAATACCATACTGACTGGGTTTTTTTTAACTATTAAATTATTGGTGTCTAAGTGGGCGGTGGTCAGTAGTCCACAATATACGGGAAATATTAAGCGTCTAAGTGGGCGGTTGTCGGTGGTCCACACCATACGGGAAATAATCAGCGTCTAAGTGGTCGGTGGTCCCCAACATACGGGAAATAATCAGCGTCTAAGTGGTCGGTGGTCCCCAACATACGGGAAATAATCAGCGTCTAAGTGGTCGGTGGTCCCCAACATACGGGAAATAATCAGCGTCTAAGCGGGCGGTGGTCGGTGGGCCAGAACAGACGGGAAATAATCAGCGTCTAAGTGGGCGGTGGTCGGTGGGCCAGAACATACGGGAAATATTCAGCGTCTAAGTGGGCGGTGGTCGGTGGGCCAGAACATACGGGAAATAATCAGCGTCTAAGTGGGCGGTGGTCCCCAACATACGGGAAATAATCAGCGTCTAAGTGGGCGGTGGTCCCCAACATACGGGAAATAATCAGCGTCTAAGTGGGCGGTGGTCCCCAACATACGGGAAATAATCAGCGTCTAAGTGGTCGGTGGTCCCCAACATATGGGGAAATAATCAGCGTCTAAGCGGGCGGTGGTCGGTGGGCCAGAACAGACGGGAAATAATCAGCGTCTAAGTGGGCGGTGGTCGGTGGGCCAGAACATACGGGAAATATTCAGTGTCTAAGTGGGTGGTGGTCGGTGGGCCAGAACATACGGGAAATAATCAGCGTCTAAGCGGGTGGTGGTCGGTGGGCCAGAACATACGGGAAATAATAGGCGTCTAAGTGGGGGGTGGTCGGTGGGCCAGAACATACGGGAAATATTCAGCGTCTAAGTGGGCGGTGGTCGGTGGGCCAGAACATACGGGAAATAATCAGCGTCTAAGTGGGCGGTGGTCGGTGGGCCAGAACATACGGGAAATATTCAGCGTCTAAGTGGGTGGTGGTCGGTGGGCCAGAACATACGGGAAATAATCAGCGTCTAAGTGGGCGGTGAAGGTTAGTCAGTGGTCGACAACGTACGGGAAATAATAGGCGTCTAAGTGTGCGGTGGGCAACAAAGTACGGGAAATAATGGGCGTCTAAGTGCGGTGGGCAACAAAGTACGGGAAATAATGGGCGTCTAAGTGCGGTGGGCAACAAAGTACGGGAAATAATGGGCGTCTAAGTGCGGTGGGCAACAAAGTACGGGAAATAATGGGCGTCTAAGTGTGCGGTGGGCAACAAAGTACGGGAAATAATTGGCGTCTAAGTGTGCGGTGGGCAACAAAGTACGGGAAATAATGGGCGTCTAAGTGTGTGGTGGGCAACAAAGTAAGGGAAATAATGGGCGTCTAAGTGTGCGGTGGGCAACAAAGTACGGGAAATAATGGGCGTCTAAGTGTGCGGTGGGCAACAACGTACGGGAAATAATGAGCGTCTAGTGGGAGGGGGGGGGGGGACATTATGTGGGCCGGATTCGCCCTGTCAGACAACATTATGCGGTTTGTATTACCAAAAATAGATGATATCCCACGACCCAAGGTGGCACTCAACACATAATTTAATTGTGTATATCAGCCTCATAGAACCGCATAGTTTTAGTCCATCGTACTGATGTGTCTGTATATAAAAATATACAGTATATGTATACATATTATTAACAAATATATTATAATTTGTCTTTTATAGGTGAATGGGTCCGCCGTCCACTCCCTAATATGGCCTTCTACGTCTGTCCTGAAGAATGATGCCGGCTCTTGTTTAAGTGGTACCGGGAAATGAAATAACAGAATCTCTTAAACCTTCCAAAGGTGTTTTAGAAAGTCACTAAAGAGGATTCTCCACGGGGTTAGCAAATCTCATCATGTAAAAAACGTATCTACATAAATCAGATCTAAAAGAGGGAATGCAAGTACTTTGATGTAGACTCCCTGAAAGGGGGCACACGATGTTTCGTATGATGAGAGAATTTGATAAGTATAAGTAGTATTTAGTACGAGGGGCACTCTGAAAGTAATGTTTCCCATGTTATTATGATGTTCCACAACGTCTGAAGTGGATTTGGGCAATATGGCAGTAAAGTTTAAATCTTTCCGCCAATATCCGTAAAATGATTGTTTCCGTTCGACAGGTGGCAATATGTCGAAGCTGTTGTCGTACTGAAGATCAAAAGCCGATTGAAAAAAAAATAGGTATTGATTCTATTACAGGAAGAACTAACGAAAACCCCGTTACGACAACATGTGATTATATACGATTGTTTTATTTTCTCATACTGATCGGCACTACCTGTCTTGTTTATGTTCCCTAGCTGTTAATGGGTACTTGATGAAGTAATGGGCAAATTTTAGAGTCGCCGTTAGACCTACGAAATGCGTGCTCTGTAATCAGCACCTTCAGCAATGAAAGGTACTGAGCACATGTTGGAACGCACTGGTGCAATAGAGTCGGTTCTGTGATCCATCTTCCCTAGGTGTGTTAGTCTATATGCCTCATCCAGTAATGTTCCTCTAGTATTTCCCCCAGATGTGTTAGTCTCTCTGTCTCATCCAGTGATGTTCCTCTCGTGTTATCCTCAGGTGTGTTAGTCTCTCTGCCTCATCCAGTGATGTTCCTCTCGTGTTATCCTCAGGTGTGTTAGTCTCTCTGTCTCATCCAGTGATGTTCCTCTCGTGTTATCCTCAGGTGTGTTAGTCTCTATTTCTCATCCAGTGATGTTCCTCTCGTATGTTCCTCATGTGTGTTAGTCTCTATTTCTCATCCAGTGATGTTCCTCTCGTGTTATCCTCAGGTGTCTTAGTCTCTATGTCTCATCCAGTGATATTCCTCTCGTGTTATCCTCAGGTGTGTTAGTCTCTCTGTCTCATCCAGTGATGTTCCTCTCGTGTTATCCTCAGGTGTCTTAGTCTCTATGTCTCATCCAGTGATGTTCCTCAGGTGTCTTAGTCTCTATGTCTCATCCAGTGATGTTCCTCTCGTATGTTCCTCAGGTGTGTTAGTCTCTCTGTCTCATGCAGTGATGTTCCTCAGGTGTGTTAGTCTCTATGTCTCATCCAGTGATGTTCCTCTCGTGTTATCCTCAGGTGTGTTAGTCTCTCTGTCTCATCCAGTGATGTTCCTCTAGTATGTTCCTCAGGTGTGTTAGTCTCTCTGTCTCATCCAGTGATGTTCCTCTAGTATGTTCCTCAGGTGTGTTAGTCTCTCTGTCTCATCCAGTGATGTTCCTCTCGTGTTATCCTCAGGTGTGTTAGTCTCTATGCCTCATCCAGTGATGTTCCTCTAGTATGTTCCTCAGGTGTGTTAGTCTCTCTGCCTCATCCAGTGATGTTCCTCTCAGTTTCATAGAAGCTATGTTCTTCCCTGCACGAAATTTAGCAATATGTGTATAGCACACTGAATAAACGCATGTACAAACTTCTGCTGCATGTTTCCCCACTGTGCACAAGTGGACTAAATTATCAAACTGCTGAGCGTGTATTACATGACTGTCCCCTGTATGGCCAGTTAAAGAAGATACACTGGTCCAAGGATTCAACACTAAACTCAAAACTGCAGCGAGCTGAAGAGAAGCACCAAATAACGGTAGAGTTCATCACAGGAACTCATCTGATGGTGTAAACATCAAAGATGCGATCATAAAAAGAGAAACATGGCAGCGCGTGAGCGGTGTAGGCGACTGGTAGAGTTTCGATACCAACGTTAAAATCGACTTGCCTTAGCGAAGACAGCCACATTTAATCTCAGGGAGTGGTCTGGTGTGGTGGCATCGATTAGATTAGATTTTGGTGTGAGCGCCAAATTGTTTTGGTGAATGGATTTAATCAAGTGATTTTCATTCTATAGTTCAATCAATCATTGGTGTGAGACTGACATTATTTATTTCTTCCAGTTCTTCAATTGTATGTTTACATTTTTTATGCAACACAATGCATTGAAAAAAGCGAACATTATTCTAGATTTGTGACGCTTCAAATATAGGAAAATAGAATAACAACGAATTTTGTACGGATTCTTGATTTATGTCAAAATTCACATCGAAATGTAACATTGTTCTGGTACACACTGTCAGCATATATTTCATGTTGTCATTGATTTGCCTTTCACAAATAGCGTGAGTTATGTTTCACTTCGCATTTAGTTTTTTATGCGTGTGTTTGCCTTCAGTTTAATCTAGTTGCGAAGTTTTTTATGATTAGATGTGCAATGTGTTCTTCATAACCAGAAAATGTGTTGCCACCAAAATAAAAGTGTACAAATTATACAATTTTTCACCGAAACCGGTCATCATGTCGTATAGCCATCATCAATGTAAGTTGTCGTTACTAGTCGCATTGACTAATACTTCGAATATGCGCAGCTAATTTACATTGTTGCCTTTTAACAATTCAAATGTGTATTTTCGGGTTTCTTAGTCAAAGTGTGAATTTGAACCCAGATGTTTCTTTCTCGCTGATTTTTTTTTTTTTTTTTTTTTTTTTTTTTGGTACTAAAACTTTACCGCTGTGACAGTTTATCAAAACATTTGACTGTTTATCAGTGATATTTTCTTCCTTTCGTTTTCAGAGGTTCTAAGTATGCTCTGTATTTTCACAAACAACGATATTTCTGTCACTTTCATGTATTTTCTTTAATATTCAAGATGAACAACCGAACAACAGTTTTTTGTTTGTAAACAACAGTGTTAGCCTCTCTTTAATGTGGTTATTACGTAAACACCAATAGGTCTCTTCAATGTAGTTACTACGTAAACATCAATAGATTCTCTTCAATGTAGTTACTACATAAACATCAATAGATTCTCTTCAATGTAGTTACTACATAAACATCAATAGATTCTCTTCATCATACCTAGTGCCAGAGTGGTGTTAAGACATTCCTATTGTTTCTCTGTTTACTGTCTGGAAGTTAGTGGTAACATGCGCCATTCTGTGTGTATATGTCTGTCTGTGTGTGCGTATGTTAGTGTGTCTGTATGTATATCTGTATGTATGTGTGTTTGTGTGTGTCTTTGTACGTGTGTCTCTGTGTATGTCTGGCTGTGTGTGTCTGTCTGTGTGTATCTATCTGTATGTGTGAGCGTGTGTATATGTATGTATGTCTGTGTGTGTATGTATGTATGTATTTGTGTGTGGGTTTTTTGTTGTTGCAGACGTTTACGCTATAAATCTTCTATTCGTTGCTTTCTTCTTTGCTTTGATCACCTTGGTGTACCGATGCCATCAACTAATCCTCTTCAAACAAACCTGCCAAGTGCTATTCCAACTAGTTCTTTCTACCTTCAGTCCATTTTTCGAATAGCTGCCTTAATGCCTTTTCTCTGTGTATTCTTTGATCTTCCATTGCGTCTTTCTCCCGAGGCCTTCCACGATAGATGCTTGTTGATAATGACTTGGGAATTTCTCTATGTATAATAGATAAGCTCATCTTCTTTTTAAGACTTCCTGTTCCCCCTGCCTGTGACCAGTTCTCTCCCATAAGCTTTTGTTTCTGCACGTGTCAAACCATAGCAGGTCAAGGGCTATTCTCGAGGATCTGTTGACGAAGTCATACAATCTCATAATATTGAGTCTTTGGTCATCCACCACGTTTCTATTTCATTTAAAAGGATTGATTTCCCACTGAAGTTAAAGATCCTTTGTCTGTTATACATTTGGATCATTTTTAAATGTCATATGGTTGTCAACATGATAAGACTACTCTCGCTTTTTGTATCCTGTTTTTCACATACCCTTCAAATTGACATAAATGTGTTCATAGTCACTGACGCACAGCTTCATTACACAAGATTGCCCTTTCTGTTGTAGCTCTTAGTGTATACGTTTTCCCATTTCAAAAACACATGTCTTTGATATCTTTGTGATTACTAGAATATGTTGTTTACTCATTTGCAGCTGTATTTACTGGAGCGCCGTGACTGAAACACCACCTTTGTCGATTTTACCTGCGCTGAAATACACACTAACCACTCTACCACTTGCACAAACTTTTAAGTAAGGACTCAACAATTCTGTAATGTACTGGATACAACACTGAACATTGGGACAAGCTGTATCGTCTGACAGTAGGATTTGTTCTACATCAAAATGGGTGACAACTCCACTTGCGTGCCAGGAACTAAGTACGTTGTAGTCGAAGATTCATCAGAGAACGATACAGATTTCAGCATGATCGATTCCCTTGCACCGGCCACTGAGTATGCTTCTTATGAGATCGCTCTGAAGGTCATCTTTTACGTTGCTGCCATTATCTTGGATGTGGTGGGAAACTCTATCGTCATTATGATTATACTTCTCAACAGAAAGATGAGAACAACCACCAATTTACTGGTTCTCAATCTGGCCTTCAGCGATCTCATGGTTGGAGTATTCTGCATGTGGGTCCACCTAGGAAACCAAATTACGTCCAATTGGCCATTTGGAGCATTCTTGTGCAAGTTTAGTACGTTTAGTCAAGGTACGTAATCGTTGTATCCTGCACTCGTCAAAGTGTATGAGGGAAGCTACTCTGTGGCGTGGAGCTGGCTGTTTGTTTGACAACAAAATGAAATATAGTCGTATTTTACAACAGCATTCAATGTAATTTATTTAGTTTTGCACCAAATATACCGTAGCATGTTTTTGATTTACCACATAATTTACAGTAATTTGTCTTGTCTATCAAAGAATATTCACAGTCATGCGACTTATTTGTTTTACCATATCATTTACAGTACTTGTCTAATAAGTCACTCATCGTGTATCCTTGGATGTAGAGGTTTTCCAGAAAGAGCACCATGTTTTTCTATCTGCTTCCCTCATCTTGGTCTCCGATCTGTGATAGACTGAAAATTTTGAAAGTCAGAAACATATGTAGATAACATTTATAGTTTCATTTACTACTTTTTAAATTAAGCGTGTTACATATGGACTTTTGTCACACACACAAACGCAATACCTTTGTCGTTGATGAGAATAGTCAAGATCATCCCATGTCAGATTGCATCCTTGAGTATTTTGGCGCCATTGTGAATAATCAAGCCAATGCGAACGCTGAGAGTTCCATGACACGTCTGGCAAACATCTGAAAGTTCTATGACACGTCTGACAAACATCTGAAAGTTCTATAACACGTCTGGCAAACATCTGAAAGTTCTATGACACGGATGGCAAACATCTGAAAGATCTATGACACGTCTGGCAAACATAATTGCAGCTGCCACTGGTATTATCTCTGCTCTAGACTTCCTGACTGCGCATCTATCCTTGACTGCCTGAATGCGCGTATATCCTAGACTTCCTGATTGCGCGTCTATCCTAGACTGCCTGATTGCGTGAATATCCCAGACTTCGTGATTGCGCGTCTATCCTAGACTGCCTGATTGCGCTGCTATCCAAGACTGCCTGATTGCGCTTCTATCCAAGACTGCCTGAACACGTAGGACCTCTCTGATTGAAACGTCCACTTTGACCATACCCTTCCAATTTGAATGATTTTGAGCCACGTTTTTTTTTCTGAGACGTTAACATCTATTTGACAGCACCTGTGGGGCTCCTTCTAAATGTCACTGAAACTGTAATTTTTTTGTTAGGTCCTTGTGACCGTCTTCTTTCACTCAGATAGCTTCACAGGTCGTTCTTGGAGCCTTCATCTTGGTATTAGAGGAACGTCTATATCAGTTGGGCGTTCTGCAAAAGTGCATGAATGTCAGGTATGCTGGCTCTGGATATGACTTAATTGTCTGTGATATGTTCTTGCCAGCGAATATGCTTTCTTTCATATTTTGTTTTGAGCTACTCTTTTTATACTTCTCCTTCTTTTTCTTGTTCTTCTTATTATTATTATTCTTCGACAAACTACGTTGTGCTGTAGTTTACTGTGAATCTGCAATATCTGCGCCTTTCGATCAGAAACATCCGATTTCAGCTGCTTTTTTTTTTATTAGACTGCCTTCCCATTGCGATCCCTATTCTCTTAGCCAGACCACGTTAGGGTAGTCTGTTTCCATGGCCACCGCTTGGAGGCCGAATAAGGTCTTGGTCAGCTCTGGTTCGCGATCCTGATGTAAAAACCCAGCAATGAGTCGCTGGCTGATGTTCGCTCAATCACTGTTCTGCCTCTTTGGTCTAAGTTACCGTTCAGAGCAGTCATCCGTAAAATAAGAGTGTGTATATATCACGCACCACCGTAGTTTCTGCATTCAGTCGATGGGGATCAACTGTACTGCAATCTATATTAAATGTTATGGGTATGCCAGTCTCACTGTCCTTGAAAGCATCAATCAGCATAGCTGAAAACACCATGGTGAACTGGGTTGGGAAAGTACTCATTATCATCTGTGGTTTGGAAGAGCTCGCCCTGGGGATTTATGGTACACCTTACTGGTTGATTTTCGAGTCGTGATGCCTGCTGCTGTGATAGATCTTATCTTCGGCTACGGCCGACCCTCCGACTATTTTATTACATACATGTTCGAGACAGTTTGTCAGGAGGCTCTGGCCGACCCTTCTGACTAATTTGGTAAAGACATCGTTTGAGACACTAGACAAGACTTCTCTTTAATGTGTCTCTTTTACACATTAGTTTGCTGTCATTTTCAACAGATCATCAAGAGCCGATGTCCTTGAAATCCACAAATACCTTGTGACCAACTTTCTCTCTCTCGTGTCGTAGGGTTGGTTCACCGTCTTTCCCATTTATGCAAGTATCGTGCGATGCCCAAGGAACTCACGGTGGGAAACCTCCCGGACTGCTCTCCTTGTTCTGTTTTGTCTTTTGAACTTAATTGGCCCGATGCTTCTTCCTATCCAACATGGCCACCTGTCACGAAGTACTTCTTCCCCCATCCCGCTGACCAACCAGTAGCTTATGTCGCTACAAGGTCTTCACCGCCTTTCAATCTGTCAAGTTCCTCCTTTCTGGAGTCACTACCCACTTTCCTGGATATCTTGTCTCACTTTCAATCTCAATGGGACAGCTTGTTACCAAATACACGTAGTTCCAAACCCCCTACCCATCTTTCCATTGTGACTAAACATAACGAATGGGCGGACTCAAAACTCTCCTTCCAACTTCTGAACATGACAATTAGACACTACAATTTTGACGAGACGCTACCTCTTGCATGCACCTCTCAGAGTCCCTTGCCCACACCATTTTGAACACCCGTTTTACTCGTGGTCATTATCTAGAACTATCCACAGAAAACATCCCAAGTAAAACCGACTATCTTACCTTCCTGATTATCGAACAGAGACAAATCCAGACAGGCTTTGTTAAAGAATGCACGACGTACGCGACCTCTGAACTCTCTCTCTCTCTCTCTCTCTCTGTCTCTCTCTCTCTCTCACACACACACACACACACACACACACCTGTTTTAAAATCTGCTAATCTTGTCTCAGATTACGTTAGCCTTTCAGTAGTCAAGCCGTAAGTTATAACTCCCATGCTTTATACACGACCATTTCCCACATACCAGACAGCAACATTGTCACACGTGCTACATATATATGTATAGACCATACACACACATACATACACATACACACACACACACACACACACACACACATATTAGAGTTGCACCGTTTAGTCCGCAGATTATCGTTAATCAGCATTAGGACTATTTTGCACATTAATCAGTATCGGCTTTTTGACTGATTAATCTGTTTTGATAATCGATTATTCTTTTTTTTTGTTTATTGTTATTGCATGGATGACTGAGAAACGTGGAAAATATATTGAATTCAACCTTCAGAAATACATAAGAAACATGTTATTTCTTAGCACACACAATTTATGCCTACAAGTGCAATCTAATCCAATTTCCAGTAGGCAGTTGCTAACTTTCTACGATAGAAATGTCGCCCGCTCTCTAATTTCATGTAGTATGCTGTGAATAATTAACAGTAGAGTAGACATTTTAGTTACTCTTTGGAGCGAGTGGTTGAGATGTGTCACACAGAGCTCTTTTAGATTTTTACTGAATGATACTCCAAGAAAGTCGAATCTTTGACACTGACCATCAAACAGTTATGCAAATTGGATCTCAACCAGCACGCGACTGTGTCGTGTCAGTCTGCATTCCGATACTTCTTCCTCGTTCGTCTTCAGACATCGACTTCAATGACTCTAACGAAGACAGCAGATGACTTGAGGTTCCGTACGCTTCTGTACAGCTTCTCGTGGAAGGACACTGGCTGTTGCCAATGCTACTTCTTTAGTCGGTATACGATGGGCAGGAATGCAAAATGTATTCTGCTGCCATAGGAACTGTGCCGCAGGTACAAAGGTTCGTAGTGCCAATCTTGAACTTATAGTTTATATGACATCTCAGTTTGTTGTGTCATGGGCGTAGTCAGATAATGATCACCTGATCTCGCCTGCAGAGTTAGTGGTAGGCGTCGTTTTCTATGTGGCAATTTTGTTATTTTTTTTTTCATTTTGCACTGTATGTAGACCTGATGGCTGCTTTTGTCTCATCGTGTATAGTTGTTGTATCACTCTACTACAGTGTTGCCACCTCTCTGGAAAGTCTGTCTTCCTCCTCGTTGCCTGGAATGTTGCAGTTGACAGGTATCCACCAGACTATGCTTTTCATAAAGCACCGGAACATGCGTTCGAGTGAGTCTGCCAGAGAGAGCACCGAGTTAATTTTTGTGCTGGTTCTTGTGTGCCGTTAACACTGAAAGGGCGTCTGTGAGAATGACAACTTTTTTTTCTGCCTGTTCCTTGTGGTCTAAAAACGTTTCCGCTGCTTGTCTTAGGGCCCTGACATCGTCTTCCAGTGGTAAATGCTGCCGAGTATACTTGACTTTACAGTTTTATAATGATGCCTCCTCTCCCGTTTTCAATGGCATCTTTTGCTGAGCCATCCGTATAGACAAGTGTCCAGGTTGTTGGTGGAGATTTTAACTCCGATATGAACTGACATACAACGTTCACAGACCTCCAACAATTAATACTTCTTGGAAGGTACTGAGCACGATAGGGTACTTGCTGTTGTTTTTTTTATTAAAGTGAGGAGGGCGTGCTGTTTCACTCTCTGTCACCCAACGCCATCATAAATATAAAATATTTTTTTACTTAACTCACTTATTACACGATAAAGGAAAATGTTGTTTACATCACTGTATTAAGCGGTAATTTGAACAAGAATAAGACAGTTTTCAAAATTCGCTACTGTAAAAAATAAAGTAATTACTGTAAGTATAATTCAGAGAACATAATTTAATATTGTATATGTTTGTACCGCTTCTTACGTATTATCGATAGCTGTTCCCTAATTGTGATTAATTATAAAATATAATAAATTACCTACAATTAATTGCAATATTCATTTCATATCACAATACATCATTGTATCATAAATAATCGGTGGCCGATTAATTGGTATCGACCAACAAGGACACGGCCGATTAATCGCAGCAGACACAATTTAATAGCTATTTTTTTTCGAAACAAGGTCAAAAGATTCTATAGTCGATAGAATAAGAATCACAAGAAGTAAAAAGGGAAGAATTTGGAAGGGCATGTTGAACTGGTAAGGAATACAGTGAACATGCATTTCTTCTTATTTCATGTGTCTACTTCTTATTGCATGTGTCTACTTCTTATTTCATGTGTCTACTTCTTATTTCATGTGTCTACTTCTTATTTCATGTGTCTACTTCTTATTGCATGTGTCTACTTCTTATTTCATGTGTCTACTTCTTATTTCATGTGTCTACTTCTTATTTCATGTGTCTACTTCTTATTTCATGTGTCTACTTCTTATTTCATGTGTCTACTTCTTATTTCATGTGTCTACTTCTTATTTCATGTGTCTACTTATGTCTTTAGACGCAGCAGTGGGGTAGAATCTTCTTTTACATGTCATCTTTGAAGCTGTTGGACTGAGACCGCCAAACCTCAACAGCATTTTTGACACTGTCGTACTATTTGTTTTCCTCGTCGCGTTCTGTCATTTGTCACTATTCTGGTCATTTGTCCCCATTCTGGTTGCGGTTATACCGTTTCGGGTCCCAACTTCTCTTCCAACGGTCTGTCTTGGGCCACGGTGGACCAGTGGATAATGGGTCGCCCATCTGAGGCATCGTGAGTATTGTTGCTGGATGCAAGGGAGTCGGACCAATGTGTTGGGGGTCGTCCCCGTGGTCGTTGTTATCTCTAGAGTACCATATTGAGATCGATGTGCTCCATCGATCGTCCGTTCGACGCAGTAAATGCTCCTCCAGTTCCCCAACCCCCAAGCGATGTTTCATCCTGTCTGCATAAATAACTGCATCTTCCAACAGGGACAATTGACGCATGTCCGAGTTGTGAAGACCTTTTGTGCTCTGATTATGAAGCGTGAGGCCCACCATGCGTCTATCGAGGGAGGCTTGGGTCACTGTGAGTTTGATCTCCTTCGTAGGTGTCCATGTGCCCGTCACGTAGCATATTGCTGGTAGTAATGTGGAGTTGAATAGAGAGGTGCATAAGCTCTGGTGGACGTTATCAACAATGTATCAACATTCTTGTCATTTGTCAACATTCAATTTTATTCTCTGTCTATGAATACATGCTACGTTTAGCGTTCTTATCACTTTCTGCAACATTTTTTTACACTTTCTGCTAAATTTCTTAACCCTTTCTGCAAATTTTCTTATAATATTCTGCAAAATGTTGACCACTTTCTACAACATTTAGTGGTCTTCCACGCTATTTCTGCTCGTCCTTCTTACCCGTTTACAAGTATACAATGTGCTGAAATTCTCAAAGACAAATGTTTGAAGTTGGAATGGATCGCCAACGTCAGTAAGCTTGACACTCGGTGATGATAGTTTATAAACACATACAAAAACTTACGTACAAATACGTACACAAACATGAAGTATATATATATATATATATATATATATATATATATATATATATATATATATATATATATACAATCATATATGTACTTGGGAAGGTATATAATTATATGTATAACAGTATGACAACGAGACAACCACATTGCCGCATCTCTCTCTCTTTCTCTCTCTCTTTTTCTCTCTCTTTCTCTCGTTTTCTATCTCTTTCTCTCTCTCTCTTTCTCTCTCTCTCTCTTTTTGTCTCTCTGTCTCTTTCTTTCACTCTCTCTTTCTCTCTCTGTCTCTCTCTCTCTTTCTCTCTCTCTTTCTCTCTCTCTCTCTCTTTCTCTCTTTTTCTCTCTCTCTTTCTCTCTTTTTCCATCTCGCACTTTTTCTCTCTTTCTCTCTCTCTTTATCTCTCTCTTTTTATCTCTGTCTCTCTTTCTCTCTTTTTCTCTCTGTCTTTCTCTCTCTTTTTTTTCTCTCTCTCTTTCTCTATCTCTTTATCTCTCTCTTTCTCTCTCTCTCTCGCTGTCTCTCTTTATCTCTCTCTTTCTCTTTTTTCTCTCTCTCTCTTTCTCTCTCTCTTTCTCTCTCTCTCTCTTTTCTCTCTGTCTCTCTCTTGCTGTCTCTCTTTGAATCTCTCTTTCTCTCTCTCTCCTTTCTCTTTTTCTCTCTCTCTCTCTCTCTTTCTCTCTCTCTTTCTCTCTCTCTCTCTTTTCTCTCTCTCTGTCTTTCTCTTGCTGTCTCTCTTTATATCTCTCTTTCTCTCTCTCTTTCTCTCTCTCTCTTTCTCTTTTTTTTCTCTCTCTCTTACTCTCTCTCTCTTTTTCTCTCTATCTTTCTCTCTCTCTTTTTCTCTCTATCTTTCTCTCTCTCTTTTCTTTCTCTCTTTTCTCTCTCTCTCTCTCTCTGCCACTCTCTCTTTCTCTCGTTGCACAAGTAACGATCAGTATTGCTTGCTCTTACAAATGTTCAAAGACCGTTGTGTGACAGTGATAAGTACACTATCTGTCAGGATTCTACAGATTACAGATATTTGTGTCCGGCCAAATTAGATTCGATCTCGATCCTACATTTGCAGTCGTTCATAATTACTGTGTATTCCGAACTGGGATTATTCTGGTATAGTGTGCTCTGTTCTAGAGCTTCCCAAACTTGTCAGTGTGACGGACATACGGGTGTTTACCCATTACAGTTGGGACCGGTGCTCAATTGGTTGGTTATTGTTCTGTTTCAATCATCTTATATCAGTTTTAAAATTTGTTTGAATACACGCTTAACTATATTTACTCATCTACCATTTAATAATAGCAAACTGGGACGGTGTGCGCAAGTGGTTAAGTGACACGACTCACAACCGAAGGTGCTAGGATCGATCCCCATCACAGCACCGGCCGTAACCCCGGGGAAGCAAACATTTAGAAAATGCAGGAGGAAATAGACCCTTACATAAAATGTATGCTGAAGTCGGATGCACTGGGCCGACAGGCGCAAAATAAAAACCAGAGTGCAACGCACACCACTTTGAGGAATAGATAAATAAATAAGGCGAACGCCTGAACGGATTTGAGTGAGGAAGTTTTTGATAAGGTGTGTTGAGGATGCAGTTAAAGAGATGGGTGTGTGTGATAAGAGTAAGGCAATAGAACTGGGTTTTAGATAGCTGTGAATTCCACCAAGAGCTAATACTTAAAATTTCCGCTTTAGTTAATATGTATATTAACATATATATATATAATAATAGAATACTTAGTTAAGATGATATGTATTGTATTGTGTTTGTAATTTCACTACTCATTTTTCTGGTTTGAGTATTATATAATAAATATGCCACCTGCTGTGTAATATGTCATTTACTGAGTATGGGCATGAATGATGTGGATGAGTGTGATAATGTTCTAAGTTAGAATAACGGCCACGGCAAACAGTGGGGTCTGCTACATAAGTGTATCAATTTTGGTGGAAATTGGGTTTTGAAATATGAATACTATAAGTGCAATAATACACGGTTTTCAAATTGGTGTCGCCTTTAGTTTTATTTTTTAAATAGTCATATGTGACCTATTTATTGACTTCCCCCATCTCAATGTACGTGTTGTGTGTATGTGTGTGTGAGAGAGAGAGAGAGAGAGATAGAGAGAGCGAGAGAGAGAGAGATGGAGAGAGAAAGAGAGATGAAAGAGTTCGAGTTCAAACCGTTTTTATATTTTAAAAATATGGAGGATATGCTGTTCTGTTTGAATGGCAATCGTGTTCTTTTTTTTAAACAAAAGATCGTTTTAAGCCACTCCCCAAACAAGAATCTACATTTTGCTCCAGTTTATTGACACCTTTTGCGGACCGGCGACTGAGGCTTGCGGACTGGATGGCACCAGTTCGTGGACCACCATTTTGGGAAGGATTGATCTACGCTATCTGATTTTCTAATTCATGTCCTTTTCTCCTCTAGGGACGATTCGACCCAGTCATTTTGATGGCAGCTGCGATAAGGGTTTAAAATGTAACTAGAAAATGTGTTCCCTGTTCGATGGAACCGATATTTTACAGCCACAAAGCTGAGGAGTTATCTGAACATCTTCCTTCTTTTGTTCTGTTTCTTCTGCCATCTTATGTGAGCATTTCTTAATTCGCGTGCTTCATCTTCTGGATCTATCGAAATGAATGACGCGCACACCGAAACAAAGTCAACAGTTGAACAAATAAACATCTCCAGAGAGAGGAGTTTATGAAAAGTCATAGTGACCAGGTCATTCGGCGAAGTACCTAAAGTAGAGGAAACGCGTATGTGAAAGGCACTGCAGTCCGTTCATACAATCTTTCATAAAACATCTTTCACCTTTTTCTAGCAAACATGTTTCTATTTCCAAAACTAAACCCAGATTTAAAAGTCTGTTTCAGAACATTTAAGAAATGAAGGGCAATTTTCATAAGGATCTATGCATTATTCTCAAATATACTTACAGAATGGCTCCCAGAATTCGGAAGAGGGTTGGGAGTCATATGAATAGATGAGGGGGGTATTTCGAAGGAGACGAGGCTGGCTAGGTTCCAAGTAAGTCCCAAAAACAATTATACAATAAATGTCTTGAACTTTTTAACATATCGCTTAGTCAACATATTGAAGGTCCAATACTTGATCTGTGCTTTGAGGTAATTTATTTTCCCCTCAGTCAACATATTAGATATTCAACACTTTATCTACGCTTGGTGATAATTTATTTTCCCCGAGGTCAACATATTAAAACCTGAACACTTTATCTATGCTTGAAAATATGTTATTCTCTCCTCAGTCAACATATTAAAAGTTGAACACTATCTATGCTTGGAAATAGTTTATTTTTCTCGTAGTCAGCATATTAAAGGCTAAACACTTTATCTATGCTTGGAGGTAATATTTTTAATTGTATTTTTCCCATGTGTATTTCAGTTTTGTCGGTGACGGCAAGCGTGTTGACACTCGCTGTTATCTCTGTGGAGAGGTTTATAGCGGTGGTGTTTCCTTTCAGGCGCCACTGGACACCTGCAGTCACTGGAATAATCATAGGTACATTAACGCTCCTGCTTTGTTTAGTTTACATACATCAGATCTACACAGATTTTCGACATAAAGGGATACAAATACGAACTTCAAGGTAAGCTTCTGTCCTGGAAACAATACGTCCCGCAGCAGTCTGGTCAACGAGGTTTGGATGACACTAAGTTCACCGTAGCAAATAGCTTTCTGAGAAGCCGTGCATTCTACTACAATGAAGAGGATCACGGTCCACCCTCGTCTGTACGACCGTGAATGTAATAGTATTATAACATCCCTGCAACCAAATAAAACTCATCAAGTGTGAAGAATTAAATTCAACTAACTTACAAAAGCCACACGACTTGGGAAAGCATTATCTTGTGCTCCATTTAATCAGTTGATGTTGCTCGTTTACTTGGTGATGTGAGCTATGGTAAATATATAATCATTTCTCCTCGGCACTAAAGAAACATTAGCTGCAAGGTACACACAGACACACACACACACACAGACATTTTATTACACTGACTAATACGTCCTGATATCACCTAAAAGACTGTGGTCTGTGGTGGAAAGAGTGTGTCTTCGCCAGTAGAATCCAGAAAGTGGAACCTTTAATCAACAACAAAGTCCGTTGGTTTGCTCAGACCTAATGAGTGAAGAGCTTTTAAGAGGTTCAAATCTGCGTGCGCATGTGGAAATGATAAGGTCAATTTATTTTAGACATTTACCAAGTTGTGGGCTGAGACCAATCTTTTCAAATCAAAGTTGAAAATAAAATATATATAATAAAACCTACGAGAAAACTAAAAGAGAGTGAAGAAGAGGGGAGGTTGTTTGTTTGTTTTGTTTGTTTGTTTGTTTGTTTTTTTTTGTTTTTTTTTTGGGGGGGGGGGGGGGAGGGGTACTGGATGGGTGGATTGAGGAAGGGAAGAGTTTTGGAGTCGAAGAGATGCACGGGTTGACTGGAAACAGATGGACATAGTTTCAAAGATCGCGTTAAAGGCATACTTTGGTTGGACATATTGGGGGGAGGGGGTGGGGTGCAGTGTGGATATGACGGTGAGGAGTGAGGCAGCGCTTTTAATTTGAAACTGACATTTACTATCCTGACCAACGACAGGAACCATAGTTTGTGTATGTGTGTGTGTGTTGTGTGTGTGTGCGCGCTTGCATGTGTGTGTGTGTGTGTGTGTGTGTGTGTGTATGTGTGTGTGTGTGTATATATTTATATCCATCGCTGCCTTGCGGGATACATGTTTTCGGAAATGGCTTTGTGGAGTAAACCTTAAGGAAAAATCTACATCATGTGCTATCTCCAGCCATCTTGATATTGTATTGCTACTGGCCAACGGTAGCTCAGAGCGAGGGGGTGACCTTGACATAATGCTCAAACCTTCATCACTTTAATCTAAATGACAGCGCGTATCACCCATTTCAGCAGACAGAGCCAATGGAAATAATTGGCCACACGGCTGGACAGAGACAGTTTCCTTCATCACATATAATGGACGAACATCAGATATAAATATATATAAACTCTCAATAGATAATACACGTTTAGACGACAATAGATCCCATTTTGTTAGAACACAATTAAAGATAAAAGGTAAAAGGTTAAATAACAAGTAAGTATTTGTCAGTATCAATGACATTCAACTGGAGATCATGCTTTTTGACGGCACGAAAACAAATGGATAACGTACGAATCACTGTCACTTCAAATAGAAACAAGTTATATTTCCATAAAGTTTTCCATGGTCATACGTTAGCTTTTGTTTCCTTATCAGAAACGTCAACACTGTTTTCGCTATTCGTGTAATCGGCTTGTAGATCAGTATTGCGGCAGATTTAGAGAAATAATTGAACACAAGAATAGCATGTATGTTATTCCCAACTAGATATGTAATTTCATAAATATTTGTGTCCCTGCCATTTGTGTTATCACTATTTTACGCAAGCGTTTTTTTTCTCGTGTCCCGTTTCATCCCAATCCGTTCATAGCTGCCGATACAGTTGGATTTATTCAGGAAAGCATACGACAAAATACTTTTCTTGCTCTTGAGCTTGGTGTTTTGTATCGAAACGTCTTGTACATGACTCCGCGCAATTCTCTTTACTGGTCTTTTACTTTATGCATGGGGAACTGAGACACTAGTCCATTCAGGCACTGGCTAGGACGTCTCGTCAGGGTCAGGCACAATACACTGACCAAGACCACAATTTATGTTCCATGTCGCGTTCCCTGGAAACAGGCTATTTTAAAAGCAGCCTGGCTGAGGAGCTGTGGATCGATGTGATCCCCGTAGTAGTGAGCGCCACGCAGATGAAGCCAAGCATAGCCTGGAAAACCGCCGTCCGCCTTCATCAGCACGCTCGTGATGTGAGGAAAACTACTACAACCCGCCACTTAACGTTCTTTTCAGGGAGCACAAAAAGGGTAAACTTACTCATTGTGAGCATTAAACAACAACACACAGCAGTAACAACGATATACTTGAAGGTGCAGTGGTTCTATTCTTTCCTCCCCGTGAGCAATCCTAGAATCCACTGAGAATGTGAGTGTCTGATGTTTGGCAAACCCGCGCTACATATGGAGGGCGACAAGAACGATAACAATGCTGACTTTTTCTGCTTTTCATTGTCCACTCATTATGGTACTTCTCAACTTCCTGTTTCCAGGCATGTCTGTCATTTCAATTAATGACCGTCTTCAGTGCCATCCACGCTGTTTAACTTATTGCGCCTTCCAGAATTAGAGAAACAATATAGAGTAACAAACAAAAGTCACAAGCCACAGAACTGAAGCTAGGTGCTTTATCGTGTGATTGTATGATTGATTGATTATCGGATTTCATGACTTAGGCTGTAACACAATTATTGTTTATCGAGTAAATACATCTGATATATTGATTGAACGTGTTACCATTTTCATTCTGATAACGTGGCTACTCGAGTGGATAAACGCATCTGAAACTAGCGAATGGGACCATTGGTTTACCGATTGATTGCTCGATAGATTGAATTGGTTGGTTGATTGATATGTTAATACGCAATGGTGCTAGTTATTACATGCCTGAAAGAATAAATGTATGAGTGTATGGATAAGTGGTTTGAATGAGTAAATGATTGAGCAGATGATTTAGTGAATTATTGAGTGTATGATGAAGTAAATGAGATCTTATGTCCGTTTTTATTTTTTTGTAAGTTTATTATTAAAGACCAATAGTTTGGTCATGTCATTAGAAGGCAACCTCGTCAACTGCCACTGCACGCTTACAACACAAGAAGATTTGGCTTCAAGGCACGAAAACGTCCGCGTGGCAGATGTATAGATTACACTAGTAAAACAGTTGACACATTACACTCGGCCCCAAAACAAGTAACTTAAGCTCCCCCGTCGTTTAGTTGGACACAACTAGGTAAGTCAAGTATCTAGCAATGAACTTCTTACGTTAATAATATAGATACCAATATTCATTTCCTGCCAAGGTTGTACATGGTTGCTGGCTATCGCTACTGCTACGCCCCAATTGGTTGTGAGGACACGATACGTGGTGCAGTGGAGAGATCGCACCGAGATCTACTGTGCAGAAGCCTGGGCATATGTAGGTCCTACTTCTTCTTCAGCCTCGGTGTTAGCATCCCCTAAGGGGGAGCAACCTCACAGACTTCTATCTATCTATCTATCTATCTATCTATCTATCTATCTATCTATCTATCTATCTATCTATTTATCTATCTATCTATCTATCTATCTATCTATCTATCTATCTATCTATCTATCTATCTATCTATCTATCTATCTATCTATCTATCTATCTGTCTGTCTGTCTGTACTTCTGTCTGTCTGTCTGTCTTATCTATCTTATCTATCGTATCTATCTATCTATCTATCTATCTATCTATCTATCTATCTATCTATCTATCTATCTATCTATCTATCTATCTATCTATCTATCTATCTATATATATATATATATATATATATTTATATATATATATATATATATATATATATATATATATATATATATATATATATATGTGTGTGTGTCTGTCTGCCTGCCTGTCTGCCTTTCTCTATCTGTCTGTCTGTCTGTCTTTCTGTCTGTCTATGCATGTTCATTCTGCGGCGCACATGACATAACTCAACGCTCTCCAGGTCTGATGCCACGCGCAGTTCCTATGTATTCTTGAGACCCATTATAGTGTCTGTCCTGCCTAGTGTATCCGTTGGCCTGCCACTCTATATGGTGTCACTTGGTCTGCAAATAATCGCTTCAACTGGAAGTCTTTCTTCTTCTTCATTTCGCTTGTGTCGTGCTTGTGCCTACCAGCGTCAGGTCATGAAGAGGTTTCTTGGTCCGGCCCTGGTATCTGCTTGTGCCTATCAGCTTCAGGTCATGAAGAAGTTCCTTAGCCCGGCCCTGGTATGTGATTATGCATATCGGCTTCAGGTCATGAAGAAGTTCCTTAGCCCGGCCCTGGTATGTGATTATGCCTATCAGCTTCAGGTTATGAAGACGTTTCTTGGCCCGGCCCTGGTATGTGCCTGTGCCAATCAGCTTCAGGTTATGAAGACGTTTCTTGACCCGGCCCTGGTATGTGATTATGCCTATCAGCTTCAGGTTATGAAGACGTTTCTTGGCCCGGCCCTGGTATGTGCTTCGTACGAGGGGAGCTATACTGCTTCTGTGATTTCTGCTTTCCATCTTTTGCGTGGTCTGCCCTTGGCGTTGTATCCATTGTATTTTTACAGCATTACTTTCTGCTGTCTATTTTTGTTTTATTCTAAAGACATTCGCTTTTCTCATTTCGATACTAGACACATATTGCTGTTTTGTCTCTAATCGAATTTGTTTGTTTGTCTAACATTTTTTCAGCCAATGTTCAATAATTTTCTAAGGCATCTTTTTTTCAAATGATATTTGATGTCTCGATGGGTACTCGTTGAAGTTCACAAGGAGCTGACGATGCTTTTATTAGATGATGACTCCATCTTTAACGTTGCCCAACATCGGATATATTAGTATGCTTGTTATCTGCTCTCATTAAACATCTGCATTCATGCACAGCTACAAATTAATCAAAGAAAGGCCTTGATTAGATTTAAGGAAATATTGTTGTTAGTGAGAGAGTTGTGAATGCCTGGAATGCATTGCCACAGGAAATAGTGGAGGCAGAGTCACTTAATGCATTCACGAATAGGATGAATTCACTTGGTTTTAGATCAAAGAAATGTAAAAGAAACTGGTTGTATATAGACTCTTCTAAACCAGTATAACGAAGTTAAGTTAAGTTATATGTATGCCAGAACGGCGTAGTTGTGAAACACTTGTTTCTCAAGCAAAGGTGAAAAGGTGAGAGACAGTGAAAAAAAACCCATGTTATTCCACGTCATAAAGTACACAGAAACATGGATATGAATGGTTCAGATTACCGCGCTCAAACAGAAACAAGAATGAAAACAAACGCTGTGACCAAATGGCGTTTATTAGGAACAAAGGACAATACACACGTGAACTAATACATCATGAAAGAAGAGATGATCACATATACAAGAGATGTGAGCACGAACAAAAGAGATGTGAACACATACAAAAAGATATATGAACACCATACAAAAATGATGTGAACACAAACAAAACATAATGTGGAACACTTACAAATAGAGATGTGAACATCATACAAGAAGATATATGAACACCATACAAAAAGAAATATGAACACAAATAAAAAGAGATGTGAACACAAACAAATTGAGAAGTAAATACAAACAAATAGAGAAGTAAACACAAACAAAAACAGAAGTGAACACAAACAAACAGAGAAGTGAACACAAACAAAAAGAGAAGTGAACACAAACAAAAAGAGATGTAAGCACAAACAAAAAGAGATATGAACACAAACAAAAAGACATGTGAACAGATAAAAAAAAGATAAATGAACACCATACAAGAGAGATGAGAACACCATAAACAAAGAGATGTGAACACATACAAAAAGAGATGTAAACACAAACAAAAAGAGATGTGAGCGCACACAAAAAGTGATGTTGATCATCATAAAAAAGAAATGTGAACACAAACAAAAAGAGATGTGAACACAAACAAAAAGAGATGTTGAACACAAACAAAATGAGAAGTGAACAGATAAAAACGATAAATGAGCACCATACAAAGAGAGATGTGAACACCATACACAAAGAGATGTGAACATCATACACAAAGAGATGTTAACACCATACACAAAGAGATGTGAACACCATACACAAAGAGATGTTAACACAATACACAAAGAGATGTGAACACAATACACAAAGAGATGTTAACACCATACACAAAGAGATGTGAACACATACACAAAGAGATGTTAACACCATACACAAAGAGATGTTAACACCATACACAAAGAGATGTTAACACCATACACACAGAGGTGTGAACACATACACAAAGAGATGTGAACACATACACAAAGAGATCTTAACACCATACACAATGAGATGTGAACACATACACAAAGAGATATGGACACACTTAGCTACTTCATGCACGTGAACTGGTCGCTTACGCTCAAAATGGCCTAACAGTCCATTAATTAGCACTGTCAATGACGCTTGACACATCATAATGAGAGAGGTGAGGTACGCATGATTACCTTCGGTTACCAAATATCACATTCAATAAACCTATGTCCATGAATAAGTCGTTATTTTTTGTTATACCAGTACTACAAAGACACTGCATGCAACACGTGGATGTATGGCAAGGTAATCTACTATATGGCTGAAGGAGTTGTTATGTACTTCGCGCCAATCCTTATCATTATTATTGCGTACACAATGATCGCAATCAGACTGCTCATGCGCAAAGCCCCTGGATCACATATCACGTCGACTTCCACTGCACAAGAAAAGTCAAAAAAAAAGGTAACAACGTCTGTCGAATATTTGACTGCAGCCTTTAGAATTTCATATTGCTCAAAATATGATACATTGTTGTTGTTGTTGTTGTCAGACTTGTACTTGAGTTAGGTAGTTTTGGTTACATTCTTTGGTGGCGGGTTACAGTTACTCTATTCACATCCCGAGGCGTACTTGAAAAGGTGGGCGTGGGTCCTCCTGGCTGCAGTCAACGGCAGGCTTCTCAGTAAGCTCATAATTACGGAGATAGTTCTGATCTCACCTCGTAATCCAGACTGCCATGAAACAGCGTGTTTCCTTTGATAACTGAGAACTACTCGGAAGTTAGGTGCAGCCTTAATCAGTATGCTTCACCAGAGCGGACGCTATAGTTTCATCTCCTCATTTATATATAACACTACAAATGTGCCGGTTTTGCTGCCTTCCTGTCTGACAATCACATAATCTCACAAATTGCCAATCACAATACCTCTTTTAGTGTACACAAAAAACATTATATTGGTAATCTATGATAACATTTGACTCAATAGTTTCTAGACATGAGAAAATATCGTTTGCGTCAACTAATCATGTTTTCTTTGATGTCTTTATCAGGTGACGCGGATGCTCGTTATTGTCCTAATTGCCTTCTTGATTTGCTGGACCCCACAACAGATAATGATTCTGTGTGACCAGTTGAACGAAGGCGTTAATGTAAATTTGTTAACATGTTGGACAGATTAAATGTGTAAAATATGAATGGGACATCTTTCTTTGTTATTAAATACAAAGATCGAGTTACAAACGAGGAAATACGAGATAAAATTACAACATCAAAAGGGCCTTTCGAAGATCTCTTGGCAACTGTCAAAAGAAGGAAACTCACGTGGTACGGTCGCATATCGTGATCAAATGGTCTTGCAAACACAATCCTCCACGGGAAGGTGCATGGCAGACGACGAAGAGGCCGGCCCAAAAAGAGATG
The DNA here is from genome assembly GCA_036924085.1 of Ariolimax columbianus. Lineage (NCBI taxonomy): Eukaryota > Metazoa > Mollusca > Gastropoda > Stylommatophora > Arionidae > Ariolimax > Ariolimax columbianus. The sequence goes on from JAVGWX010000006.1 coordinate 9,350,599, forward strand.
GGAGGACAACATAAAAGAATGGACCAGTCTCCGACCAGAAGAGTCACAGGCAGCGGCATCTGACAGAGAGGGGTGGCGTGGAGTTGTGAGGATGTCTTCATGTGTGCCCCAACGGTTATGGGATGACCTGACCTGACCCTGACCTGATATAAATATAGGTCCCTATTGTTATCTCTTATCTACCATGAAAAATCTGCTTCACTGCACTCCAGGCGTCTGGTCGCTTTCAGGGCATGGGTTACGGTATGAGGACTGACGGTTCCTGTAGCTCGTTTTTTTGCACACACTCCTGTCATGTCTCCCCCTTCCTGCTTGAAGAACACTGTCAACACGGTGGTTGCAGTGTCGTCCTCTAACAGTGGGTCTTAGCTGATATTATGTTGTCATTATGTCCATATCAAATATTCCATTATTTATACTTTTGGGTCCACAAAAATCAGCTGCTTTGTTATTATAAACGCCAACTTAACCAGCGCAGTATATTCACGCACGCTCGTCCAGGCTTCAGGCATGTCTGTCTGCTATCCACTTATTAGATTGACACCTTGCAGAATGTATGTGGCAAATTACTAGAGAACAGAGTGATCAGAAAGGACTACAGAAAAAGCACGTCCTGTTTGACAATCTAGATAATTAATGATCAATGATGGAGACCTGGAGCAGTGTCGGGACATTGCTTGCGACTCCATAATAAAGTTTTCAGCTCAAGCAAGAAATAATCGCAGTGACTTGATCTGAATGACCCTTAAAACGATGTGGACTGTGTGGTATTGAAGCACTGTTTGAGGGAATGGGGAATCAGTACACGGCTGGTCACCTGGATAGCAGCTGGGAAGAACAGCTGCACTATGCTTGGGATTATGAACAGCTTCGCCTAAGAACATATTTCTGGGGTTACCCCAAGTTCCGACCCCTCTCCCTCTCACCTGTACTGTTCAACGTCTACACAATCAAAATAGCAACATTCAAACTCCAGGGCCAGGACACGCGTTGACGTTTCCAGACATCCTCACATACAAAACTTACAAGGCAAAAAAAAAAGTTCAGTTACCGATCGGAAGCGATAATGGCGTAAAAAAATATCTAGTACGGGTGGGGTTCGAACCCACGCGGAAATAATTCCATTGGATCTTAAGTCCAACGCCTTAACCACTCGGCCACCATACTTACAATGAAAAAAAATGTAATTGTCAATAATATATAAGAGACTTTTATGCCAATTTCACGGTGGTGAGGATTAAGCTCCTAGATTAATCCCGACAAGCTCAGTGTGATGTGGTGATCCTTGAACAACTAAATAGTAAAGGTTGACCTCCTTCCTAACATAACCCTTGATGGATGTATCTTTGAGATTGAAAGGTGCGATAGCTTGAGATATCTTGGATGGGTCTTTAATCGCGTCTTGGGGTCTGTCAATTATCGATTATGAGCTGGAGCCATGAATGACGAAACCCCGTCAAATAAACAAATTACTATCAAGCAGGGCGAGAACTTGATCACAGGTAAGAAAGCCGCAAACGCCTTTGTCGATCACTATGCCAGAGCAAACCACATCGAGGTCCCTGCAGATAAGCATACAGACATTAGCGAAGAGCTAAAGGGACACGAAAACATAAATACGGCTCCTGAAGAGCACATGATGGCCAAACTAACAATGCGCGAAATGGAAGAGGCTATGAGAACACTAAAGAAAAGGAAATCTCCCGGAAAAGACGGGATAACAAACGAAATGCTGATGGGGCTGGGCCAAACAGCGAAGAAAAAACTACTATCAGTCCTGAACCAAAGCTGGAAAAGGGGTATTGTACCCCAGGCATGGAAAGATGCAATACTGGTACCAGTACCAAAAACAGGAAAGGACAAAACAGATCCGAATGGATACAGGCCCATAAGCCTACTGAGCTGTGTCGGCAAGCTGATGGAACGGATGATAAACACCAGACTGATGTGGCATCTGGAAGAAAAACGAATACTAATTCCACAGCAAGCCGGCTTTAGACAGCACAGATCCACTGAGGACCAGGTCATCCTCATAGCCCAGGAGATAGAAGATGCCTACCAGGCACAGAAACACACAGTAGCTGTTTGGGTGGATCTGGAAAAGGCATTTGACAAAGTCTGGAAGGATGGACTTAGAGTCAAGCTAAGGAGAAGTGATGTTTGTGGGAAGATGTACAAGTGGATCAACCACTACCTCAAACAAAGAACGGCCAGAGTCCAAGTACAAGGGTAGATGAGCAAAAAGGTGACACTCGAGCAGGGAGTACCCCAAGGGGGAGTACTGTCACCCACACTCTTCCTGGTATATATAAACGATATTACAGAGAATATACCAAGAAGAGTCCATAGCTCAATGTTTGCAGACGATCTGGCTATGTGGACCTCTGAAAAGAATCTCACCATAGCAAGAAATCGGATGCAAACGGCCCTAACATCGCTGGAAGAGTGGGCGAACTCATGGCTGGTCAAAATAAACGAGGAGAAAACCACGTGCACAATATTCTCGCTCTCATTAAAACCCCAAAGTACCAAATTAAACCTAAATGGCAAAATCCTGCAGCCAAACGACAACCCAACCTATCTGGGAGTCACATTTGATCGGCGCATGACATGGAAAAGTCAGATTGAGAGAAACCGAATGAAAGCCAGAGAAAGAATGGCGATCATGAGGAAACTTGCTGGCACAAGCTGGGGAGCAGACGAAGGCATACTAAAGAAACTGTACACTGGAAGAGTGAGACCAGTTCTCGAGTATGGCATCGCGGCATGGACAACAGCAGCGAAGGCGAACTTCGATAAAGTTAACAAACTTCAAAACCAAGCCATGAGAATTATAACAGGTGGCATGAAGTCAACGCCAATTGTAGAACTTGAAAAGATTACAAAACTGCAATCCATGACCGACAGAAGAGACTGCAGAGCCCAGCTGCAGTCAGAGAAACTCCGAAGACTGACGGACCATCCAATGTACCAGAGGCTAAACAATTTGGGAACTGGGAGAAACTTTGCAGAAATAGCCAAAGCAAAGATGCACGAAGATCCCATAAACGCACTAACAACACCAAAACCCATCACTACTGTACGAAAACCTACTTGGAGGCAGGATATATTTCCAGAGGTGGTAGAAAATATACCAGGTATTGCAAACAAAAACTGCCAGACCGAAAAAGAAAGGAGAGACACTACCCTAAGCTTCATAACGAAAAGCTACCCAAGCATGGACTGGACCCATGCATACACCGACGGTTCTGTAACAAACACTACAGAGAACGGAGGGGCAGGAGCATTCCTGAACCTACCAAATGGCAGAAAAATAACACTGTCATTCGCTTCTGGTAAGTACACAAGCAATTTCAGAGCGGAGGCAGAGGCACTGAGGGCGGCAGTGGAAGAAATGGTAACACACAGTGAAAATGAGAGCCACATAGTCTTGCTGACAGATGCTCTCGCCGTAGTCACAGCGCTAAAAAGCCAGAAAAACACTGAGCTTAATGACTTAAGAGCAGCACTCTGCAAACTGTGCCAGCTGTCCGCACCAAAAAGGGTAGTGGTACAGTGGGTTCCGTCACACTGCAACATCCAAGGCAACGAGGAGGCAGACAGACTGGCAAAAGAAGGTGCAAGGCTACCACAAACAGATACCAGTATGACGTACGAAGAGTCAAAACGGCTTATCAAAGCCAGGTACATGACCAAATGGGAAACCGAACATACTGGTTACACCAAAAACGATGCCTATTACCAGTTGAACCGAAGAGAGCAGGTCGTTGTCTTCAGACTTCGCACTGGCCACAATAGACTGAGGTACCACCTATTCAACAAATTGAAGATAGGGTGTACCGACGAATGCCCGTGCGGTACTGGTAAAATGACCACTGAACATCTGCTGCAGAACTGCCCGACATACGGGGATCAGAGAGAGCAAATGTGGCCATTGCCAGTGGAACTGCAAGACAAGCTCTATGGTAGTGGCGAGAGTCTCAGGATGACCGCCGCTTTTTTCGAAAAAATAATGGTTACTGTCTGACTGTGTACGCAGAAGAAGAAGAAGAAGAAGATTATGAGCTGGGCATCCTCATATATGATATTGTCAAGGTCGCAGTGTCAAAGGTTGAAGTGCATGCAGAATCAAGGGATGCCACTAGTCCTTGGATGCACCAGGAATAATCCAATCATGATGATGAGATTTATGATTGGACCATTCGATAAAGTCGAGATAAGCACTGGCCCAAGCCAAAGATTACCCGCGAGTAGCAGCAGACAGGAAGCACACAATGCACGTGAACATTGCAGATATCAAGGGTAAAATAATCATGAGAGAGATGTCATGGATGGAAGAGGAAGAGAGAATTATTGGTCAGGTGACCACAGTAGACACCATGAACAAAGAGGATGAATGGATTCACAATGGAGATACAATGACAGATTATCACCGGGTCATTATTACTCTGGAGAGAATGCAACGACCGGTACAATTAGAAAGCGGTCCTCGAGATTAAACAATTAATAAAGTTAAAATGTCAAGGATTCTGATACTGATATTTATGCCGATGGATCTATGCTACGTGGCAAGAAAGCCGGAAGCAGCGTCTCTGCTAGAGTAAGAGGCTAGTCGTTGCTGAGAGAGGCGGAACATACTTGACAACAACGTCCAGTATGAGAAGGGAAATTGAGGAAGTGACTTCCGCTCTGAGGTGGATATCCGGGACTTTTTTAATTGAAGGTCATCTTCCTTTCTGATTTTCAATCATTGCTTTGGAATGTGCAAATGAACTGACTGTGGCTTGAATGGATAGCGAACATGGAGGCCTCGAACTTTCAGGAACGTGTGCGAATCTACACGTCTGGAACTGCTTGGGTTTGCTAAAAAAAAAAGAGCTGATATCCTGACGTCAGCAGAGTAAGGGGGGGGGGGGGGGGGGGTGTCGTTGGCAATTGATAGAGGTGACATTTTGAAGTTGATCAATGATCGTCTTTTTTATGAAGAGGCTGCAGTCGTTGAACCCACAAAGCACAAGTTGCATGGTTATAAAACTATAAGCGGGTCCGGTCTACCAGAGGGGGGTATCTGGGAGGACGGAACAAGAGTGTGAGCTACCTGCCAACTACAGGAACCATCAGCATTTACACTCTTCACCATTTGCTTAGAGGGACGAAGCACCTATGGGTCTGCCCAGTGTGCAATGACGTCGATTTTTCTCAACAGAACAGAATGAAACTGCCGCCGACATCCCTTCTGCATCTTCCCAAGCAGGCATTGGCAGTTGGTCAAGATGACTTCCTTACAAAACAGCTTTCATATAACTGCCTAGAAAGTCATTTATAACGGCGCTGAAAATAAATTTGCTAACATGTAGTTCTTGGTTATCTCAAGAAAGGTCTAGCCTAAACGATCGTGCATCTATTTCCTATAAGACTCTATCATCATTCACCTCCTTTCTTGTGCCAGTTCTTGTTCATCACAACGTGCCTTCTTCTATAACAAATTATATATATATAATATATATATATCTTTCTTGGCATTTTTTTTAAAGTCAATTTGGCGCCTTTAGGAATGCATTAGTGGTCATATATTACGCAAATTTAATGTTCTCAACCTATGACACTTGAAATAGGCTGCAGAATGAACTAAATGCGAATTTTGTAACATCGTTTTTCTGAATAAGTTAGGTTGAAGATTACTGATAAATGAGTTAGACATTTGATATCCAAAATGGGCTCGTTGCATGTGTTGAAAGAGTGGATTGTTTGCTTGTTTCTACCACGCTGGTGTGAGCAGTACCCTTGGGAAGTGTCAGGGGCTCGGTCTGAGCTTTTCTACTATAATAGTGCAGTGTGAGTGAGTGTGTGGGTGTGTGTGCGGGTATCGTGCGTGTGTGAGTGAGTGAGCGAGTGAGTAAGTAAGTGTGTTTGGGAGTGAGTGAGTGAATAATACTGAACTTATCCTATTTGTCCATGTATGTTGCTAGACAGCGTGAGGAGATGCAGTATTCCTTCGTATGTCATCTGTGTGCCCGTTGACATTTTCAACCCATGCCACTGTAGTCTTTCTTTAACACTATCAATTCTATTCCTCTGAAGCTCTGCTGTATGTAGATAAAGACTTGCCCGACAGATAGGTTTAAGGACATGCTTGTCAATTGACCTAACCATTTATTCAGTTGTCTATGTTGTTGATTGACTAGACCTGTCCAGTTAAGTTATTTGGCCTTTCTCAATCGATGGCAAGTTGGAGAATGTGCAGTTGTTTTGTAGCTGGTTAATGTAGCCGTATAAAGTGTTAGTGATTGTTGGAGTTCTTAGCAACAATCTTTTATTTTCGAGATGTCTGTCATTATAAGCTTTGAATTGATGTATATGCTAGTTATTAATGTATGACGTAGAAACGCATATAAGGAACAAACATAGAGAAGAGAATTGATGACTTAGAAATGTGGATATGCAAAATAATGGATTACATGTCGTGGAGAGAAAAGACAAGAAATGAGGAAGCATTAAAGAAAGAATTGGCACAAATAAAATTGATAAAACAAATCAGTCAGTCACATATTTTGGTATCATCAATAGACTTTAACACCTTGCTGGAAACAATAATGGAAGAAAAAGTAGAGAGCAAATGTGTTAGAGGTGAACAACGTTGTTGATAGGTGGAGAACACCAAACGATGGGACAGGGGAAAATCTGTCATCCTATACAATTAAAGGAAGAGACAGAAGTCGTTGGAGATCAATTGCAGGCGACCTTTGATGTGTAGATGGTACTTGGATAGAACTGACACTCTATTTTATAGAGAAAACATTTAGTGTATTTGATTGGAACTTTCCTTTTGTTCCAGGGAGATTATTACATCATCGTCCGGTACGTCGCCGTGTACATAGCGTACTTCAACAGCGCACTGAACCCAATTATTTACGGTGGGTTTAATGAAAACTTCCGTAACGGATTCAGTGAGGCTTTCAAGTGCTTTCTCATCAAGAAACGGAACAAAATTGGACCAGGTGAGTGAAATATTTCATTTAAAATGTTATCTTATCTTACATTCTGTTACTACCTGTCATACCTGGTGTTGCTGGGGATAGTTATGTAAGTATCAAACTTTTAAGGCACCTTTCGCTGCACCCCTCCTCCCCACTCCACTTCCCTCCAGTCTCCATGTCACATTTAGCAGGGTATTTCAAGTTGAGCCAATCTGTCCCTCACCTCATCTGACGCCAACAAAACCCATTCATTTGTGGATAGTGAGCTGTGTCATATACAGTTCTTGTTCTGTAAGTTCGTATATGTATATTTTGGCAACACTGCCATCTAAAAAAATCGAATGCTTTGGGAAACATATTTTTTTTTTTTTTTCCCCTCGGGTGCATAAATATAAAAACGCTTAGGCGTGTCTACTCTGAAGCAAGCAACAGATAGTTGACAATGTAAATAGCTTGAACTTTCCAAGCGTATTCCTGCTACCACAAGTGACTGTCCGTATGCTTTGTTTGTAGTAACTGCTAATGCAACTCTCACTTGGAAATGCAGTCGTTTAAAATCAAAGAACATATCGATCGATATTATAGGAATGCGTGTAATAAAAACATATTCTCCTTTAGCATTGCCTAGTAATATTTTCGCTTATATTCTTCTTAGTTCTTAGTCGACCTGTACTTCTACAGTGGCAGATGTCCCTGTGCAGGTCCCAGTACTGGTATGAGCTGGATGTAGCCGGGAGACGGGTTTTCTGCTTAGCGGGCTAGGCTCGAGCAGCTTAATACTCTGCTGCGTTGGGATACGCGTTTACGGAGAGTGGTTAACCGATGTGCGAGCCCATCTTAATAGAGTCAAACACTAGAGCAGAGTATACACGCAGCCTGTTAGGCGCCATCTATGCTGCTCTTTACAAACCACCTAACCATGGCCGGTGTCATGCCATGTCACACAGTTAGTCTTCTCTTACGACATGCTCTCTGCGAGGCAGTGGTACTATTCTTGTCCTTGTCATACACAAAGGCCCCGGCAGACCACTCTCTTATATTACTTTCACACAATGCACAACGTTGATGGGTCGATATTACGTAATTCAATATTACCGTAGGGGGTGGAATTTCAGGTGGTTCCAAATAATTCAAGAATCTAGTGGTGCTTAAGTTGGACTACCAAGCTGTTCAGGTGGTCCTGCATTCTATGAGTCAGCCTGCCTTGTTGCCTAAGTTGGACTTCCAAGCTGTTCAGGTGGTCCTGCATTCTATGAGTCAGCCTGCCTTGTTGCCTAAGTTGGACTACCAAGCTGTTCAGGTGGTCCTGCAGTCTGAGTCAGCCTGCCTTGTTGCCCAAGTTGGACTACCAAGCTGTTCAGGTGGTCCTGCAGTCTGAGTCAGCCTGCCTTGTTGCATAAGTTGGACTACCAAGCTGTTCAGGTGGTCCTGCAGTCTGAGTCAGCCTGCCTTGTTGCCTAAGTTGGACTACCAAGCTGTTCAGTTTATCCTGCAGTCTATGAGTCAGCCTGCCTTGTTGCCTAAGTTGGACTACCAAGCTGTTCAGGTGGTCCTGCATTCTATGAGTCAGCCTGCCTTGTTGCCTAAGTTGGACTACCAAGCTGTTCAGGTGGTCCTGCAGTCTATGGGTCAGCCTGCCTTGTTGCCTAAGTTGGACTTCCAAGCTGTTCAGGTGGTCCTGCATTCTATGAGTCAGCCTGCCTTGTTGCCTAAGTTGGACTACCAAGCTGTTCAGGTGGTCCTGCATTCTATGAGTCAGCCTGCCTTGTTGCCTAAGTTGGACTACCAAGCTGTCCAGGTGGTCCTGCAGTCTATGAGTCAGCCTGCCTTGTTGCCCAAGTTGGACTACCAAGCTGTTCAGGTGGTCCTGCAGTCTGAGTCAGCCTGCCTTGTTGCCTAAGTTGGACTACCAAGCTGTTCAGGTGGTCCTGCAGTCTGAGTCAGCCTGCCTTGTTGCCCAAGTTGGACTACCAAGCTGTTCAGTTTATCCTGCAGTCTATGAGTCAGCCTGCCTTGTTGCCTAAGTTGGACTACCAAGCTGTTCAGGTGGTCCTGTAGTCTATGAGTCAGCCTGCCTTGTTGCCTAAGTTGGGCTACCAAGCTGTTCAGGTGGTCCAGCAGTCTGAGTCAGCCTGCATTGTTGCCCAAGTTGGACTACCAAGCTGTTCAGGTGGTCCTGCAGTCTATGAGTCAGCCTGCCTTGTTGCCTAAGTTGGACCACCAAGCTGTTCAGGTGGTCCTGTAGTCTATGAGTCAGCCTGCCTTGTTGCCTAAGTTGGGCTACCAAGCTGTTCAGGTGGTCCTGCAGTCTGAGTCAGCCTGCCTTGTTGCCCAAGTTGGACTACCAAGCTGTTCAGGTGGTCCTGCATTCTATGAGTCAGCCTGCCTTGTTGCCTAAGTTGGACTAATAAGCTGTTCAGGTAGTCCTGCAGTCTGAGTCAGCCTGCCTTGTTGCCTAAGTTGGACTACCAAGCTGTTCAGGTGGTCCTGCAGTCTGAGTCAGCCTGCCTTGTTGCCCAAGTTGGACTACCAAGCTGTTCAGGTGGTCCTGCAGTCTATGAGTCAGCCTGCCTTGTTGCCCAAGTTGGACTACCACGCTGTTCAGGTGGTCCTGCAGTCTATGAGTCAGCCTGCCTTGTTGCCCAAGTTGGACTACCAAGCTGTTCAGGTGGTCCTGCAGTCTGAGTCAGCCTGCCTTGTTGCCTAAGTTGGACTACCAAGCTGTTCAGGTGGTCCTGCAGTCTGAGTCAGCCTGCCTTGTTGCCCAAGTTGGACTACCAAGCTGTTCAGGTGGTCCTGCATTCTATGAGTCAGCCTGCCTTGTTGCCTAAGTTGGACTACCAAGCTGTTCAGGTGGTCCTGCAGTCTGAGTCAGCCTGCCTTGTTGCCTAAGTTGGACTACCAAGCTGTTCAGGTGGTCCTACAGTCTGAGTCAGCCTGCCTTGTTGTCTAAGTTGGACTACCAAGCTGTTCAGGTGGTCCTGCAGTCTGAGTCAGCCTGCCTTGTTGCCTAAGTTGGACTACCAAGATGTTCAGGTGGTCCTGCATTCTATGAGTCAGCCTGCCTTGTTGCCTAATTTGGACTACCAAGCTGTTCAGGTGGTCCTGCAGTCTGAGTCAGCCTGCCTTGTTGCCTAAGTTGGACTACCAAGCTGTTCAGGTGGTCCTGCATTCTATGAGTCAGCCTGCCTTGTTGCCTAAGTTGGACTACCAAGCTGTTCAGGTGGTCCTGCATTCTATGAGTCAGCCTGCCTTGTTGCCTAAGTTGGACTACCAAGCTGTTCAGGTGGTTCTGCAGTCTATGAGTCAGCTTGCCTTGTACATCGTTGTTCAACTCGGGCATCGCGCTGTTGAGGTGTCTCAACTACCAATAACAATGTTACACTTTCTTTGATTTTGGATTTATTTGTTCAATAGATTTTCACTTTTTGAAAGTCATCTAGAAAGAAAATATATAAACATTACACGCATTTAAAACACAGGCAACGGAAGAAGAAGGGTAGTGACCTTGAAGCTTCGAGAATACTCCTGATGACATCTAGGAGGTAAAGAACGTTGGCGTACCTAGGGTACCGTTGGTTAAGAAATTATGGGCTTTATACCATTTTCTCAATACGCCACGCGGCGTGTTATGAAAATTATGTTGAATCGTACTTGGCGCAGAGCAGACGACTTAAGCTCTGAAGGACGCTCAACGGCACAAGTGGAAAGAAAACTAACTAACTTTTTGGTGCATCCTGAAAAGGTAGTTAAGTGGCGGGTTGCAGTGGCTTTCCTCGCATCCCGAGCGTGCTAATAAAGGTGGACCGGAGTTTCTTTATACTACATTTGCAAATGTTCCGAAAAATCGTATTAAAAAAATTCTTTCTAAAATCTAAATATCCAATAATGGCACAAATATCTTAAAAGGTAGCTATGCAAAAATGTGGTTTAATTCGGTGAAACTGTTTAGAGTTGAATAAGGAATTAACAACAATTCAAACTAACGAAAACACATACTTTTAGTCTTAATACAATGACGATTTGAAAAGTTTTACCCTCGGCGCCATAACTATGACAACAGTGCTCAGAGCCATGTGACACCTATGTGAAAATAATCTCTAATGAAGTGACTATAGTGGTATTTAGTGATATATAATAGGTTCCTGGATTGAGACGCATGCGCAAAGCAGACCATAAAATGTCGGCCTACATCGAAACGCGATTGAAGCAAAGTGCTGTGATCTAATTCCTAACGGAGAGATTGTATGCCCATCGATATACATTGAAGAATAATTGCGGTGTATGGTGACGCCTGCGTGGATGTCTGTGCTGTCAGGAGGTGAGCACGGACTGTAGAAGCCAACAATCCAGCCACGGCGAACTTGCACAACAAAACTCACAGCGGACGACCGATCACAGCTGTGGATACTCAGCACCATGATCGCGTGTACAAACTGATTCGTGCCAATCACTGTGTCAAGCAGAAAGATATCGCCGCAGTTTTGATTGTACGAGTCCATCACATTATTCATGCCCTGCTTGGGTACAGGAAAGTATGTGCGAGATGGGTCCCTCGGGTACAGGAACGTGTGAGAGATAGGTCCCTTGGGTATAGGAATGTGTGAGAGATAGGTCCCTCGGGTACAGGAAAGTGTGTGCGAGATGGGTCCCGCGGGTACAAGAACGTGTGAGAGATAGGTCCCTCGGGTACAGGAAAGTGTGTGCAAGATTGGTCCCACGGGTATAGGAACGAGTGAGAGATAGGTCCCTCGGGTACAAGAACGTGTGAGAGATAGGTCCCTCGGGTACAGGAAAGTGTCTGAGAGATAGGTCTCTCTGGTACAGGAAAGTGTGTGCGAGATAGGTCCTTCGGGTACAGGAAAGTGTGTGCAAGATGGGTCCCACGGGTATAGGAACGTGTGAGAGATAGGTCCCTCGGGTATAGGAACGTGTGAGAGATAGGTCCCTCGGGTACAGAAAAGTGTGTGCGAGATGGGTCCCACGGGTATAGGAACGTGTGAGAGATAGGTCCCTCGGGTATAGGAACGTGTGAGAGATAGGTCCCTCGGGTACAGGAAAGTGTGTGCGAGATGGGTCCCGCGGGTACAGGAACGTGTGAGAGATAGGTCCCTCGGGTACAGGAAAGTGTGTGCGAGATGGGTCCCACGGGTATAGGAACGTGTGAGAGATAGGTCCCTCGGGTATAGGAACGTGTGAGAGATAGGTCCCTCGGGTATAGGAACGTGTGAGAGATAGGTCCCTCGGATACAGGAAATTGTGTGAGAATTGATTCCCTCGGGTACAGGAAAGTGTGTGCGAGATAGTTGACTTGGGTACAGGAAATTGTGTGAGAGATGATTCCCTCGGGTACAGGAAATTGAATGAGAGATGGGTCCCTCGGGTACAGGAAAGTGTCTGAGAGATAGGTCTCTCTGGTACAGGAAAGTGTGTGCGAGATAGGTCCTTCGGGTACAGGAAAGTGTGTGAGAGATGGGTCTCTCGCATGCTAACATTGGATATGAAACAGCGCCGACACCAGATGTGCCAGGAACTTCTGACGCGATATGAACAGGAAAACGATGCCTTTATTCGTCGAATTGTCACTGGCGATGAGTCGTGGACACACCATTATGACCCAGAAAATAACCAACAGCCTGTGGAGTACAGGCATAAGAACTAACCTACCCAAACAAAAATTCAAGGTAGTCGCCTCTGCAGCAAAAGTTATGATGACCATCTTTTGGGACGGTGATGACGTAGTCCACACTAAATGTTTGGAGCACGGCAATGTCATCAACTCCGATCGATATGTGAAAACTTTGCAGAAACTTGGAGCACGATCGTTGCGTGTTCAATGCTCGTCCACACACGAGTCGACAAACAGTGGCTGCATTGGAACATCTCAAGTCTGACGACATTTTTCCGCACACAACGATTAGCCTCGATCTGGCACCTTGTGACTTTTCTATTTTCCCGAAGCTCAAGGAACACCTCAATGGACACCGCTACGCTTCTGACGAGGAGGTGCAAGCAGCTGTGGCTTCCTGGTTTCGGGAGAAGTCTGATTTTTTTCCTCGGCGGCATTCAACAACTTGTCCGACGTTGATGTTTGTGTGTGGACCCGGATGGTGACTAAGTTGAAAAATAATGACATGTCACCTAAATGGCATTCCAAGCTTTCAATAAATGTATAACTCATGTGTAAATCTTGCTCATTAATGAAATAATCTCCTCAAAGGCAAAACTTTTCAAACAACCCTAGTATATTTCACCAGGCAACTGAAACATTCGTGTATATTTCATCAAGCAGCAAATACTTCCTATTATATATAACAGCTACATCGTTCTAAGTATAACGTTTATCAGCTGTTTGATTTCAATGTCTTCTTTTTCAACATGTCCACTCTCTAACTTTCCGCCTATAGAGACTTATGGGCAAATTGTGATTGTTCACCCCAGTACTGTGATCCATCCGTCAAATTTAACCTTAATTATAGTCACCTGTCACCAGTCGCGTGTCTGTCTGGGACATCCAGTACACATCAGTCTTGGTGTTTTTGTCATTGATGTCAGAATATTCAGGTACAGTGAGTGTCTCTTGTCTTTTATTTCAAAATGTTCAGGTACAGTGTCTCTTGTCTTTTCTGTCAGAATGTTCAGGTACAGTGAGTGTCTCTTGTCCTTGGTGTCAGAATGTTCAGATACAGTGAGTGTCTCTTGTCCTTGATGTCAGAACGTTCGGGTACAGTGAGTGTCTCTTGTCCTTGATGTCAGAATGTTCAGGTACAGCGTGTGTATCTTGTTCTTGATGTCAGAATGTTCAGGTACAGTGAGTGTATCTTGTCCTTGATGTCAGAATGTTCAGGTACAGTGTCTCTTGTCTTTTATGCGAGAATGTTCAGATACAGTGAGTGTCTCTTGTCCTTGATGTCAGAATGTTCAGGCACAGTGAGTGTCTCTTGTCCTTGATGTCAGAATGTTCAGGTACGGTGTCTCTTGTCCTTGATGTCAGAATGTTCAGGTACAGTGAGTGTTTCTTGTCCTTGATGTCAGAATGTTCAGGTACGGTGTCTCTTGTCCTTGATGTCAGAATGTTCAGGTACAGTGAGTGTCTCTTGTCCTTGGTGTCAGAATGTTCAGGTACAGCGTGTGTATCTTGTTCTTGATGTCAGAATGTTCAGGCACAGTGAGTGTCTCTTGTCCTTGATGTCAGAATGTTCAGGTACAGTGTCTCTTGTCTTTTATGCCAGAATGTTCAGATACAGTGAGTGTCTCTTGTCCTTGATGTCAGAATGTTCAGGTACAGTGAGTGTCTCTTGTCCTTGATGTCAGAATGTTCAGGTACAGTGTCTCTTGTCTTTCATGTCAGCATGTTCAGGTACAGTGAGTGTCTCTTGTCCTTGATGTCAGAATATTCAGGTACAGTGTCTCTTGTCTTTTATGTCAGAATGTTTAGGTACAGTATCTCTTGTCTTTCATGTCATCATGTTCAGGTACAGTGAGTGTCTCTTGTCCTTGATGTCAGAATGTTCAGGTACGGTGTCTCTTGTCTTTGATGTCAGAATGTTCAGGTACGGTGTCTCTTGTCCTTGATGTCAGAATGTTCAGGTACAGTGAGTGTCTCTTGTCCTTGATGTCAGAATGTTCAGGTACAGTGTCTCTTGTTTTTCATGTCAGCATGTTCAGGTATAGTGAGTGTCTCTTGTCCTTGATGTCAGAATGTTCAGGTACAGCGTGTGTATCTTGTTCTTGATGTCAGAATGTTCAGATACAGTGAGTGTCTCTTGTCCTTGATGTCAGAATGTTCAGGTACAGTGAGTGTCTCTTGTCCTTGATGTCAGAATGTTCAGGCACAGTGAGTGTCTCTTGTCCTTGATGTCAGAATGTTCAGGTACGGTGTCTCTTGTCCTTGATGTCACAATGTTCAGGTACAGTGAGTGTTTCTTGTCCTTGATGTCAGAATGTTCAGGTACGGTGTCTCTTGTCCTTGATGTCAGAATGTTCAGGCACAGTGAGTGTCTCTTGTCCTTGGTGTCAGAATGTTCAGGTACAGCGTGTGTATCTTGTTCTTGATGTCAGAATGTTCAGGTACAGTGAGTGTATCTTGTCCTTGATGTCAGAATGTTCAGGTACAGTGTCTCTTGTCTTTTATGCCAGAATGTTCAGATACAGTGAGTGTCTCTTGTCCTTGATGTCAGAATGTTCAGGTGGTGTCTCTTGTCCTTGATGTCAGAATGTTCAGGTACGGTGTCTCTTGTCCTTGATGTCAGAATGTTCAGGTACAGTGAGTGTCTCTTGTCCTTGATGTCAGAATGTTCAGGTACAGTGTCTCTAGTCTTTCATGTCAGCATGTTCAGGTACAGTGAGTGTCTCTTGTCCTTGATGTCAGAATGTTCAGGTACGGTGTCTCTTGTCCTTGATGTCACCATGTTCAGGTACAGTGAGTGTTTCTTGTCCTTGATGTCAGAATGTTCAGGTACAGTGAGTGTCTCTTGTCCTTGATGTCAGAATGTTCAGGTACGGTGTCTCTTGTCCTTGATGTCAGAATGTTCAGGTACAGTGAGTGTCTCTTGTCCTTGATGTCAGAATGTTCATGTACAGTGTCTCTTGTCTTTCATGTCAGCATGTTCAGGTACAGTGAGTGTCTCTTGTCCTTGATGTCAGAATGTTCAGGTACGGTGTCTCTTGTCCTTGATGTCACCATGTTCAGGTACAGTGAGTGTTTCTTGTCCTTGATGTCAGAATGTTCAGGTACAGTGAGTGTCTCTTGTCCTTGATGTCAGAATGTTCAGGTACGGTGTCTCTTGTCCTTGATGTCACAATGTTCAGGTACAGTGAGTGTCTCTTGTCCTTGATGTCAGAATGTTCAGGTACGGTGTCTCTTGTCCTTGATGTCAGAATGTTCAGGTACAGTGAGTGTCTCTTGTCCTTGATGTCAGAATGTTCAGGCACAGTGAGTGTCTCTTGTTCTTGGCTACTCGTAAATAGTTTGTCTGTAATCCAATTCTTAGTCAGAAACATCTGAACAACATCTTCAACTGTGATATTATACGATGTAGGTAATGTCGCTGTTTTTCTTTATTGTCTAATTACATGTTGGTTTTCTCACACAAAAGAAGTTCCTGAAACAACAATTTATTTTCCTGCACTTAAAATATAGTGTGTCCAATGATTAAAGTGTGCTTTCTTATGTTAATTAACAACATTTCAGGTAAGTTTTTTAAAAATCAAAACACATTTATCTAGGAGTATAATTATTGTCTGTTGTCGTATAATTATGGTCTGTTATCGTATAATTATGGTGTGTTATCGTATAATTATGGTCTGTTATCGTTTTAACATTGTATGTCGATATAAGTGACGAGGTGCGAGTCTCAGGCGACCTAGAGTCAAAATAATCTGAATAGATGAAGGCCGTATACCGTCGGCAGAAGTTGATATTGGAGACAGATAACTGAAATGAGCAGTACAAAATATCTATAAGTGTTGGATGTGACATGATCTATTATACCTGTACCTGTTTTCGTGAAACGTTTGCATTTACTGTTTTAAACCATCTGACAAGTAATGTGTTACCCATTTGATAGACAGCACGATGCCGCATTGGTCGACCAAACCGGCTTCTGGTCAAAATGCAGACAATACTCATCTGAACGTGATTACTGCTGCTTCTCATCTCACGTCAAGTGCAGGTAATGTGGATCTGGTTTCTTTCTAATGTATAGACAGGTGGATATCTCCAAGAAGACTCGATCCTTCCTCTCTCTCTCTCTTCTTACCTCACTATGTTTCATATGACTCTGTACTACAATCACACTCTTGCTCAACTTTCACACGCGCCCTCAGGGTGAGACCCTTCCATTGCACTTTTGTTGGGTTGGGTTCTTAGAGTGCACTAACCTAGCATAGGTACATACAGACGCAAACATGCATCCAAGCACTGGTTTATGCGTTTTAATATCGCCCAATTGACTACTGTCTGGGGTTGAACAGGCGCGCCTCCGCCAGTAGAAACTAGTGAGGCAAACACGTGAAATAATTTTTTTTTAAATTTGTGATCTCCATCTTTCACACCTCTCGACACACTACAGAGACTGAAGATAAACCTTGACCCCTAGCAGACACTGTCATCAGAGATCGCGTATTAGGAATATCGTAGTACTAAATCTCAGCTTTACCGGAGTTGAGTGAGCAGCTCCCTTTCTTATAGCCCAGTCTTCCCTAATTGTAAGTCTGGTATCCCTTTAGAGAGAAGTAAACTGAAGGGTATTACGAGCGGGTATAAAACATGTAATCCTACTACACAAACTGGTAGTATTTCACTTGATAATCGATAGAAATAAAACCCAGCGCACGCCGAACAAACAAATTTGGAGTGGAAATGATCCTATCGAAAACGGGAATTCCCACATTTACCTGGGACCAGAAATTACGAACTCCCATTAAATGGTGATATTTCACGAAGCATAGCAACAAGATAGTCCAGCCTTAATCGTATCAAACCAATACTTCGGCAGATGAGAAACGACTAAGCAAGAGCACATCTAAATATACAACAGCTTGGTTATTTCAGTCATAAGCATATGGTTGAGAGGTGTGGATCCTACAGAAACCAGCCACAAAAAACTACAGAACGATGATGTGAACATCATTGACAGTCTCTCTACTGGATCGAATACATAGCGATGAAATCGGGCGTTATACCTCCTTTAATGACTGCGTTGTTAAGAACATGTAGATGGGCCTGACATTTAGTGCGCATGCCTGATAACTGATACACGAGAAAAGTAACGCCTTAGTGGTCCTACAACTGTAAGCATCCATTGGACTAAATGATGTGCTCTACAACAATGAGTAAATCTTTAATACTACGTCACTGATATTGGTGCACCATTTTTCAAGGCAGTCTGGTTGACGAGATGTGGATCAACGTGATTCCCGTAGTGGTGAGCGTCACGCAGGTCAATCATAGCACAACCGCCTGGAGGACTGTGGTCTGACTTCATCAGCATGCTCTGGATGTGAGGAAACTACAACCAATCATTTAAAGCTATTTTCAGGGCGAACAAAAGAGAACACTTTGTTTGCATTAAACAACAACCCGCATAGAAGACTTCAACTAACGACAGACACCCAGACATGCACACTTCAACTAACAACACACCCAGACATGCACACTTCAACTAACGACAGACACCCAGACATGCACACTTCAACTAACAACATACACGCAGCCATGCACACTTCAACTAACAACAGACACCCAGACATGCACACCTCAACTAACGACATACACCCAGCCATGCACACTTCAACTAACAACATACTCCCAGCCATGCACACTTCAACTAACAACATACTCCCAGACATGCACACTTCAACTAACGAAATACATGCAGCCATGCACACTTCAGCTAACGACAGACACCCAGACATGCACACTTCAACTAACAGCATACACGCAGCCATGTACACTTCAACTAACATCATACACGCAGCCATGCACACTTCAACTAACACACACCCAGACATGCAAACTTCAACTAACGATATACACGCAGCCATGCACACTTCAACTAACAACATACACCCAGACATGCACACTTCAACTAACGATATACACGCAGCCATGCACACTTCAACTAACATCATACACGCAGCCATGCACACTTCAACTAACGACATACACCCAGACATGCATACTTCAACTAACATCATACACCCAGCCATGCACACTTCAACTAACGACACACACCCAGACATGCACACTTCAACTAACGATATACACGCAGACATGCACACTTCAACTAACGACACACACCCAGACATGCACACTTCAACTAACGACATACACCCAGACATGCACACTTCAACTAACAACACACCCAGACATGCACACTTCAACTAACGATATACACGCAGACATGCCCATTTCAATTAACAACACACACCCAGACATGCACACTTCAACTAACGATATACACGCAGACATGCACATTTCAATTAACAACACACACGCAGACATGCACACTTCAACTAACGATATACACGCAGACATGCACACTTCAACTAACAACATACACGTAGACATGCACACTTCAACTAACGATATACACGCAGACATGCACACTTCAACTAACAACATACACCCAAACATGCACACTTCAACTAACGATTTACACGCAGACATGCACACTTCAACTAACGATATACACGCAGACATGCACACTTCAACTAACGATATACACGCAGACATGCACACTTCAACTAACGATATACACGCAGACATGCACACTTCAACTAACGACACACACCCAGACATGCACACTTCAACTAACGATATACACCCAGACATGCACACTTCAACTAACGACACACACCCAGACATGCACACTTCAACTAACGATATACACGCAGCCATGCACGCTTCAACTAACAACATACACGCAGCCATGCACACTTCAACTAACGACATACCCAGCCATGCACACTTGAACTAACGACATACACCCAGCCATGTCCACTTCAACTAACGACATACACGCAGCCATGCACACTTCAACTAACAACACACCCAGCCATGCACACTTCAACTAACAACACACCCAGCCATGCACACTTCAACTAACGACACACACCAAGCCACGCACACATTCCGAAAACTTGCTGAGTTTCGAGTAGCCCTTTGTCTGTGAGACAAAGTTCTAAAAACAATACCACAAATGCGACACTGCATTAAAGGAACAAATTATTCGTTTCTCAAAGGAAAGAAGAATGAAAATTCGTAGAAAGAGAAGAAAACAAATAAAGAGGTCACAGAGAAGTTATCGAGAAAAAAAATTATCTAATGAACTTGTGCAGTCCGTCAAGTCGATGAATCGGTGTGTATGTATAAATCTGAGTAATGGACATTACAAAACAATTTTTGTTCACCATCATCTCCGTGTCACAGATCCACATCATTAGTTCGGTGTCGCTATTTCTTAACTGGTTGTTCTATTGTTAGTTTTTCGTTTAATAAAAAGGCTTCTTCGCTTTGTATCGCCTTTACATCTATGATTATATGCAAACAATTTTGACATTTTCATTATTATCTACGCATAACATAGGAGAGAATATGATCAAAATGCACGTGAAACTTTGCAAGAACCTTATTAGATTGTGTATGTGCGTCGTGCTCTAGTGGTGGCCCTTTAAAAGTAAGTTTCCGATTTCTGAAGTTTTCGGTTTCAGAAATTGTGAATGAAGGATGTTCAACTATGCTGTTTAATTACAATCTGGGATCAAGATGCTGAGCATCGCATGAGCTGCAGTGGTCAGCGACCCATAGCTGACTGCTAGCGTCAGGGCCAGCGAAACAGAATTGCCAAGACCCTTCTACACCTCCACCCGGTGATCCTGGATAACAGGCTGCAACAGGGCAGACTGGCTAAGGAGAAGGGATCGACGAGGGAATGCTAACCCGGTACTCAAAAATGCTTGCTGAAGTCGGATCTGTTGGACCGAAAGGTGCAAATATCGCAGCCAAGCTGTAAACTACGACACACCGCATTCCGTTCTCTGGACTACATTCTACTACTTAAGCCCTTTTCAGGGTTTGGTAGCAGGAGATTGAGAACGAACAAAGCCAAACCAATTACAATCTTAAGCGTTGTAGATATAGAGAAGTTCCAGTCGTCTGTGATGTGGTTATATATTCATGAATTCGCTTTGCAGGACCAAGTCGTGATGGGTCTGGACTTTTACATCCGCATTATGGGCGGCTACATCCAACAGAGCCTGCCTTCAAGCGGAAGCCAATCCTGCCTGATAATGGTATGATAAGACTGATAAATGGAGTGGCAGACAGATAATTTAACAGATAGCTGTATATATATATATACAAAGACAGACATAGATTGACAGATGAATGAATAATGTATATGTGGGTGGTGGGTGAATGGATGTATTATACAGACTAACAGAAAAAGATAGCAGCGTAAAACCGGATTGACGGAAGCGTTAAGAAAAATAAAAGTCTAACTGACAGACACACTCAGATACAAACATGTATATAAGCGTTGTCGTGGCTCCTATAAAGAACATGGGGCTATTTTCACACTTAATTTGTATAATGTATTAAAGATGTAGAAACGCGTTGGTCTTGTAAAACATGATGCCGTGGTTATCAAAATGTTTTACCAGGACCTAGCCACGACGGTGCTGGACTTGTACATCATCATCATAGATGTAACAGTGTTGCTGTCCGTCATGTGCGAAATTGCATGTATGAAAGAATGGAAGCTATAACTTCAGACTTGATCCCTGAAAGGCTAACGTAAGCTGAGATAATGCTAACAGATTTTAGCACAGGAGAGAGAGAGAGAGAGAGAGAGAGAGAGTTCAGAGGTCACGCATGTCGTGCATTCTTTGACCTAGCTGGTCTGGATTTTTCTCTGTCCGATAATCAGGACAGAGAAAGGGGAGATGGTTGTTTTACTTTAGTAGGTTTGTGACGATAGTTCTAGAAAATTATAATTAACACGAGTAAGATAGGTGTTCATATGTGTTATACTGCCTAATCATCATAGAAAGTTGTTGGTAGGGCTGCTTTAAATATGTCCATTCTGTTATATCTAGTCACAGCGGAAAGATGGATATAGGGTGTTGAGCTCTGTGTGATTTTGTGGCAATGTGGCACAGTGAGATTGAAAAGGAAACACGATAGCCAGAGAAGTTGGTAGTGACTCCAGAAAGAATAAACTTGACAGATTGGCAAGCGGTGTAGGCCGAGTAGCGACACGAGCTACTGACTGGTCAACAGGGAGGGGATAGAAGTATCTCGTGACCAGCGACCATGTTGGATATGGAGGAGCATAGGGACCAATAAAGGCTAGACACAATATAGAACAGACAGAGATGTCCAGGAGGTTATCCACTATGTTCCTTAGGTAATGCACTACTGATAAATGAAATGAATTGAAAGCCTTCTTCGGCGACTTAGAGAGAAAACGTATCACTTCGAGTGAAAAATGTGTGTACGTTACGTTTGTGAGACATGTCAATTGTGGATTTCATAGACATTCGTAATTGATGATCTGCTGAAAATTACAACAAACTAAGGTTTAAGAGAGACACTTAAATAACGGTATCCTAGACTGTCTCTAACGTTGTCTGTACCAAATTAGTCAGAGGGGTCGGCCACAGCCCCTTGATCGAAAGTAAGGTATATCACGGCACTATGGATCACGTCCCGAGAACCAATCAGCAAGGTGTACCAGGTAACAACATGGAGCACGCTTGTAAACCACGGGTAATTAATCTGATGTTTTACAGTGGGAACCAGAGATAGCGAAGCTGCAGACCGTCAGAGATCAGACAACCACGCCTACGACGGAGGATCACAAGACACAAGAGATTCGATAGTTTAATTCTAGTTGAAATTGTTAAATAATAGAAGAAAATAGTGATAGACATAAAAACCAGGTGTTAGTTCCAGAGGTTCCATCTAGCGCATGCTGAAAGCCTTTGCATAGAAAGATTAGTCATACATAGTTTATAATGTTGTAAATAATTAGACTATGTAATTAATGAACTATATTCGAAGAAATTTAATTGTTTTTTATGTTGTTTTGTTAAAACAATAACTGGTTGGAGAGAAATGTAGTAGTAGAGCTCCAACTTAATTATACATTGTTGCCAGTGACGTCTAGATAACGAGTTCCATGTAATAAGTTGGTAGTAGAGCTCCAACTTAATTATACATTGTTGCCAGTGACGTCTAGATAACGAGTTCCAGGTAATAAGCTGGTAGTAGAGCTGCAACATGGAAGCCTACGGCCAATGGAGTCTGCCTTTCAGTAAAAGACAACTTGTGATCAATGATGTAATCGACAGACAAACAGATAATTCTATAGATTAGCGTAAATCAGATTGACATTCGCTAGAGAATGTGGTACAGGCAGACAGATAGGATGATCAGACAGGCAAGCTAATTGATGGGCAAATAGACAGATAGCACGAGCAGACAGAGACGCTAATAGATGGGCAAACAGACAGACAGATAGGACGATCAGACAGACAAGCAAATAGAGGGGCCAAAAGGACAGACAGATAGGACGAGCAGACAGGCAAGCAAATAGAGGGGCAAACAGACAGACAGATAGAAGGAAGAACAAACAAATGGGTTAACTGATAGAAAAAAAATTACCATGAAAAGGCACCATAGACGTTACTCTGTTAACATGCCATTTTGAACTGCCATTTCCTGATTGACATGCCGAGACCACACTTCTGGGGTCTAATATGGAACTGGTGCTGGACTTAGACCCCCAGAAATCTGGGGTTATGTCGCCTGTGGCTCGGTTTTGTCTGCATCCAGTGTTTGATAAAGGAATTGACGGAAGAGCACTATCAGGAGTGGAGCCTGAGACCTAAGTTAACTTACCACGCCAATACTGCAGAATGACTATCAAAAAGTACACCTTCGTGGGGTCTAATAGAGAACATGTGCTGGAATTAGACCCCCGAAAATTTTTGGGGCTACCCTTTAAGAAACTTGATTGTCTCGCTAAGGGAATTGACGGAAGGGCACCACCAGGTGTGGAACTTGCGGCTTAATTTGACTAAACGCGCCAATACTGTAGAACAACTGACAAATCGAGAGCACTGCCGTTTGGGTCTAATAATGAACGTACGCTGGTATTAGACTCACAGACGACAAGTCAGCTCTCAAACACTCAAATGAAAGAACGCTACGGAAACCGTGTTTAACTCCGCAGAAACCGCAGATTTCAAATACCTGGTCATTGACAAACAAAAGCCCTCAATAAATTCGTCTGACCAAATAGTGAACGGGTGCTGGAAATAGATCTGAAGACAGGTCAGTTTTACCCTACAAATGACAGGGCGTTGCTACGGAAATCGAGCTCAAATCGAGAGGAGCCGCAGACACTTTGGTTCACGTACCAGGCTGATAAGCCAAGGGCGCGAGGCTACCATGTGGGGGATTACGGCCGAACCCTTGTAAGCCGAAATCCCGCCCAAAATCTCAGCACCACTGCAATGGGAGGCTCCTACATGCTCGGGACCTGGGGCTTGCGCCCCAGCCCTATCAGGTAGAGCCACAGTAAGAGGTCCTTGCCGCCCGAAAATCAAAGCGGGCGGACAACTGCTAGATACTCACCCTATACGGCGATGGGGTGCGAAAAACACCAACCAAAGACTTAGACCCTGGTCGGGGTGTCGAAAACAGTAGAGCAGCCACCACACTGTGAACTGTCAAGACTCAACCACTGACCATGAGAGTTGTCCGCACACCAGGCGATCAACATCTCTGTGACATTACCAGGCTTGTCCTCTGGCTAAATGCACTCCGGTTACGATATCTACCTCTGTACGTTATCAGCCATAACTATCATGCTGGACGCAGAAGAGATGCAGACCAGCGGACATTGCACACCTGCCCCACTGTGTCAACACCCCAGGTGGCGGGGAATGCTAGGCGTACCATCCCTGCATAGAAGCCAAGAAAATAAAGGGAAAAAGAGATACCCCACTCACATGCAAATGCTACGTTTCTGGCAGGACGTGACGATCCTGGGATACAGACACACTGGACTGCCTCTCTTCCGGGTAAACCAGTCCATCTCATATATCACATATCATCATTGCACCCTATAGACACGAGTAGTGAAGACTCGATAGTCTGGAAAGACAACTTCCATAGGAGAGAAAACTCCGATCGTAAACAACTGCTGCCTTGCAGATAGGCTGGGGACAGCCAAAGGCTAAGGAGGGCATCCCTACAGAAACGCCTGTTGAAATCGGATGCACGGGGCCGCAAGCCTAACAAAACAGTGCAACGTAAATCACAGTATGATGGCAGCACAACCTATTCGAAAAACGTATGGCGCTCATCCTGAGGAGACCCGCCAGGCAGCGATAGCGCCGGGCCCCACGCCTCGAAGGGGCCCACCCTTGACTACTGGTGGTCACCCACCCATGTGTCGTGGAGTCAAGGCACATGGCTATGGGGAAACGACTATTGGCCAAAACCTCAAGACCCTCAAAATATTACAGTGGAATGCGGAGGGAGTCATAAACAAAAAACTTTCCCTAACACATCACCTGCATGAAGGTAAGATTGACGTGGCATGTATCCAGGAAACGCACCTCAACAATAACCATAAATTCTCAATCAGAGGATACCAGACTTTCCGTCTAGATAGAGAAGGCCACAAAGGAGGGGTCCTGATACTGACCAGAAACAGCATACCGAGTAGCGCGGTACCTGTCAATCACACCGGACAAGCAGAAATTGTAGGAGTTGACATAATGGCTCAAGAGACGAAGCTCCGCATTTTCAATCTGTACGGACCATCAAACAGAGACCTATCGCTCTCGAGTATGGAGGTCAGAGACTCCAACTGCATAGTGGTTGGAGATTTCAACAGCCACTCGGAGAGATGGGGATACTCTGACACAGACAGCAGAGGTGACGAAGTGGAAGATTGGGAGATAGATGCAAATCTCTCCCTAATCAATAGGCCGGAGGATAGCCCTAGCTTCTATTCAAGAACATGGCATACCACCTCGACTCCAGATTTGGCCTTCTCCACACATGACATACACTATAAAATAGACCGCCAGGTGCTAAACCAACTGGCAGGTAGCGACCACAGGCCGATCAGGCTAACCATTGACATGGAAGTAGGCCCACAGGAAACAAAACCGCTCCCACGTTGGAATTACAAACGAGCCGACTGGGACAGATTTGCAATCCTGACAGATGGGCTGTGTGAAACCATCAACACACGAAACACCAAAATGAAGCCCATGGTAGAGAGCCTAAGCAAGGCAATAATGCAAGCCGCCACTGAAACCATCCCAAGAGGAGCTAGGAAAAACTATAAGCCCTACTGGAATGATGAGTTACAGAAAGTGGAAGATGCAGTAACAAATGCTAGGAACATGGCAGAACGAGAGAAATCCGTGGAGGCAAACATCGCCCTCAAAGCCGCCGCGGCGAAGTACAAACACACTCTCAAGCAAACAGCAAGAGAAAGTTGGAAAAATAAAACGGAAAGTTTAAACCTGGACAAAGAAGGGAACAAGCTATGGAAGCTAGTCAGAGCCATGAACGACGAAACCCCGTCAAATAAACAAATTACTATCAAGCAAGGCGAGAACTTGATCACAGGTAAGAAAGCCGCAAACGCCTTTGTCGATCACTATGCCAGAGCAAACCACATCGAGGTCCCTGCAGATAAGCATACAGACATTAGCGAAGAGCTAAAGGGGCACGAAAACATAAATACGGCTCCTGAAGAGCACATGATGGCCAAACTAACAATGCGCGAAATGGAAGAGGCTATGAGAACACTAAAGAGAAGGAAATCTCCCGGAAAAGACGGGATAACAAACGAAATGCTGATGGGGCTGGGCCAAACAGCGAAGAAAAAACTACTATCAGTCCTGAACCAAAGCTGGAAAAGGGGTATTGTACCCCAGGCATGGAAAGATGCAATACTGGTACCAGTACCAAAAACAGGAAAGGACAAAACAGATCCGAATGGATACAGGCCCATAAGCCTACTGAGCTGTGTCGGCAAGCTGATGGAACGGATGATAAACACCAGACTGATGTGGCATCTGGAAGAAAAACGAATACTAATTCCACAGCAAGCCGACTTTAGACAGCACAGATCCACTGAGGACCAGGTCATCCTCATAGCCCAGGAGATAGAAGATGCCTACCAGGCACAGAAACACACAGTAGCTGTTTGGGTGGATCTGGAAAAGGCATTTGACAAAGTCTGGAAGGATGGACTTAGAGTCAAGCTAAGAAGAAGTGATGTTTGTGGGAAGATGTACAAGTGGATCAACCACTACCTCAAACAAAGAACGGCCAGAGTCCAAGTACAAGGGCAGATGAGCAAAAAGGTGACACTCGAGCAGGGAGTACCCCAAGGGGGAGTACTGTCACCCACACTCTTCCTGGTATATATAAACGATATTACAGAGAATATACCAAGAAGAGTCCATAGCTCAATGTTTGCAGACGATCTGGCTATGTGGACCTCTGAAAAGAATCTCACCATAGCAAGAAATCGGATGCAAACGGCCCTAACATCGCTGGAAGAGTGGGCGAACTCATGGCTGGTCAAAATAAACGAGGAGAAAACCACGTGCACAATATTCTCGCTCTCATTAAAACCCCAAAGTACCAAATTAAGCCTAAATGGCAAAATCCTGCAGCCAAACGACAACCCAACCTATCTGGGAGTCACATTTGATCGGCGCATGACATGGAAAAGTCAGATTGAGAGAAACCGAATGAAAGCCAGAGAAAGAATGGCGATCATGAGGAAACTTGCTGGCACAAGCTGGGGAGCAGACGAAGGCATACTAAAGAAACTGTACACTGGAAGAGTGAGACCAGTTCTCGAGTATGGCATCGCGGCACGGACAACAGCAGCGAAGGCGAACTTCGATAAAGTTAACAAACTTCAAAACCAAGCCATGAGAATCATAACAGGTGGCATGAAGTCAACGCCAATTGTAGAACTTGAAAAGATTACAAAACTGCAATCCATGACCGACAGAAGAGACTGCAGAGCCCAGCTGCAGTCAGAGAAACTCCGAAGACTGACGGACCATCCAATGTACCAGAGGCTAAACAATTTGGGAACTGGGAAACTAAAGCGGAGAAACTTTGCAGAAATAGCCAAAGCAAAGATGCACGAAGATCCCATAAACGCACTAACAACACCAAAACCCATCACTACTGTACGAAAACCTACTTGGAGGCAGGATATATTTCCAGAGGTGGTAGAAAATATACCAGGTATTGCAAACAAAAACTGCCAGACCGAAAAAGAAAGGAGAGACACTACCCTAAGCTTCATAACGAAAAGCTACCCAAGCATGGACTGGACCCATGCATACACCGACGGTTCTGTAACAGACACTACACAGAACGGAGGGGCAGGAGCATTCCTGAACCTACCAAATGGCAGAAAAATAACACTGTCATTCGCTACTGGTAAGTACACAAGCAATTTCAGAGCGGAGGCAGAGGCACTGAGGGCGGCAGTGGAAGAAATGGCAACACACAGTGAAAATGAGAGCCACATAGTCTTGCTGACAGATGCTCTCGCCGTAGTCACAGCGCTAAAAAGCCAGAAAAACACTGAGCTTAATGACTTAAGAGCAGCACTCTGCAAACTGTGCCAGCTGTCCGCACCAAAAAGGGTAGTGGTACAGTGGGTTCCGTCACACTGCAACATCCAAGGCAACGAGGAGGCAGACAGACTGGCAAAAGAAGGTGCAAGGCTACCACAAACAGATACCAGTATGACGTACGAAGAGTCAAAACGGCTTATCAAAGCCAGGTACATTACCAAATGGGAAACCGAACATACTGGTTACACCAAAAACGATGCCTATTACCAGTTGAACCGAAGAGAGCAGGTCGTTGTCTTCAGACTTCGCACTGGCCACAATAGACTGAGGTACCACCTATTCAACAAATTGAAGATAGGGTGTACCGACGAATGCCCGTGCGGTACTGGTAAAATGACCACTGAACATCTGCTGCAGAACTGCCCGACATACGGGGATCAGAGAGAGCAGATGTGGCCATTGCCAGTGGAACTGCAAGACAAGCTCTATGGTAGTGGCGAGAGTCTCAGGATGACCGCCGCTTTTTTCGAAAAAATAATGGTTACTGTCTGACTGTGTACGCAGAAGAAGAAGAAGAAGAAGAACTGCCATTTCCGTTGATGTCGTCTGCGTCCCAAAGAAACTGCTTATTGATTGAAATTACGTAACAGAAATCACAACCAGACGTCGCGTTCCTGACACATTGTTTTACAAATTTGTATTTCTCTTATTTCAGAACTAATATATATATAAAAAAAGCGTTCTCTTTTTTAATGGTTTTTTTTTTTTTTTCAGCATTATAAATCAATTTGACATTACCCCACATAGGGCAGTCGTAATTTGCGGTTCACCGAGAAATATGCATTATTCTAATTAACAAAAGGCCACCAACGAATATATTTGTTTACGTAATGGCGTCCAAGTTAAACACACTTAGCATAAACGCGACAGACAGTTCACATAACAACGATTATTTCACTGTAAATAATTTTAGTTGTCTGTTTTTCGAAATAGATTAGGTTGTATCTTATCAGTGGACTACTCGTGGTTAATTCTGATATGGCGTACTGCTCATGAACAAGATAGTCTGACTTCCTTTAAATTTACAATATGGGTCCGTGGGTAAGCGTCGGGGTCAGGAGAATAATGCTGACCAGGATCGCACCTCATGTTCGCGCTGTGAATCTGGAAACAGATGTGTTGCAGTAGTAGCTTGGACAGTGGGGTGAAATCGACGCTGTGATCACCATATTGGTGAGTTTATTGAGAAGCCCTTCCATTACACTTGAGCGAGTAGAACATAGCTGTACCGTCTTTAGTTGTCACTGGATGTAAGAAGAGCCAATGCAACTCAATATGAGTGACAATTCGCCAAGAGCAAAGAAACAAGTACAGCAACAAACTTTTGATTTGATTGGAACCAGGCTTTGTTTGTTTAGAGCCAGGCTTTGTTTGATTAGAACCAGACTTTGTTTGACTAGAACCAGGCTTTATTTGATTAGAACCAGACTTTGTTTAACTAAAACCAGGCTTTGTTTGATTAGAACCAGGATTTGTTTATCGGTATCTAAACGTTGTGAAGGTAGACTCGATTTTATTGATGTTAGTGGATAAAAAGAGAGTGGTCTAAAATAGACGATCACTACCGATTCCCAAATTAAACAATCTTCTCGAGCCCCCATATTTGACGTGGAGATTTGAATTCAAATCCGGCTTTGATGATCATGGAGGTATTACCTTGATTTGTACCGTTCTGTTCTGTTCATAATAATCAACGTCACTGCACTCTGGACATACCCATAGGTGATCAGTCCCTCTCGGTAAGAGGTGGGGGGTCGTGGAAACTGATGGTTCTTGTAGCTCGGGGGTTAAACACAGACCTGCTCCGTCCTCACATACACCACACTCTGCTCGACCCTCGTTTGATTTCAAAGTTCTGTATCCTTTCAAGGTGTCTAGCGAGAAAGGTGAACAGGAGAGAGGGAACCACACACATACCGAGAGAGAGATGGAGAGAAAGAGAGAGCGAAAGTAAAATATATTAGGAAATATGTTGTTTGTCCTATTATGAAGAAAGTGTCCGGAAATCAGAGCCCGGCCTAATTGAATTTCCCATATCATACTTACTGCTCATGTTTCAAGAGTAGCGCATGAGCTGCAGTGGTCTCCGACCCATAGCTGACTGCTAGCGTAAGGGCCAGCGAACCAGCGCTGTCAAGACCCTTCTACACCTCCACACGGTGGTCCTGGATATCAGGCTGCAACAGAGCAGACTGGCTAAGTAGAAGGGATTTAAGAGGGAAGACAGCCCGGTAATCAAAAATGCCTACTGAAGTAGAATGTGTCGGACCAAAAGGTACAAATATCTCAGTCAAGCTGTAAACTACGACACAACGCATTCTGGACTACATTCTGCTACTTGCAAAGCCCTTTTCAGGGTTTGGTAGCGGGAGATTGAGAGCGAAGGAAGAAAGACAAGAAGAAGATACGTACTGCTCAAGTGAGGCACGTTTTACAGTTCTAGAGATAATCCGTCGTTCACAAATAGATGCAGTCACAGACTTGCATATTCTTCTATTCTCTTATGTTCTCCATTCGAAGCATAGGACTGCCACAGCCGTTGGCCTCCGTTCAGGAAGCCTGTATCAAAGTAGTTTTTATAGCAGTTCATTTTACATCACTATGCTGCTAGCAATAACCTTGACAGTTTTGGATCGCCTGTTATGTACTTGACAGATAACAGTCGTGCTATTCTTTACTCCCTTTGCATCACCAAGGTGAGCATGGATGTTGCTAAACAGGCTTGCCATCAATTGTTTCACATTCTTGTGCGTTTCTTAGGCAACATAAAAGTACACACGTTTGGCTAAATCAAAGGTTATCAAACTGTGTCGGTCTACGGCACCCTTAGTGTACCAGGAGTTGTCCACTGCGCCCTTAGTGTACCAGGAGTTGTCTACTGCGCCCTTAGTGTACCAGGAGTTGTCCACTGCGCCCTTAGTGTACCAGGAGTTGTCCACTGCACTCCAAGTCAGAAAATAAGCCTACTTAACAGTTGCAGTGGGAAGGAAGACTAACGCCTGGTCAGGCAAAATATAATGATCAAGACATGTTAGTCAGGTTCTGGCAAAATATACTGATCAGACATGCTAGTCAGGGTCAGGCAAAATATACTGATCAGACATGTTAGTCAGGTTCTGGCAAAATATACTGATCAGGCCTCTTAGTCAGGTTCAGGCAAAATATAC
Source organism: Ariolimax columbianus (assembly GCA_036924085.1). Lineage (NCBI taxonomy): Eukaryota > Metazoa > Mollusca > Gastropoda > Stylommatophora > Arionidae > Ariolimax > Ariolimax columbianus. The sequence goes on from JAVGWX010000006.1 coordinate 9,381,950, forward strand.
TGATCAGACATGTTTGGGGATTTATATATATATATATATATGGCTTGGCTTCATTCGTTCTCAATCTCCCGCTACCAAACCCTAAAATGGCTTAAGTAGCAGAATGTAATCCAGAGAACGGAATGTGTTTTGTCATAGTTTACAGCTTGACTACGATATTTTCACCTTTCGGTCCAACACATCCGACTTCAGCAAGCATTTTTTAGTACCGGGTTAGCATTCCCTCTTCGATCCTTTCTCCTTAGCCAGTCTGACCTGCTGCAGCCTGTTATCCAGGGTCACTGCGTGGAAGTGTAGAAGGGTCTTTGCAGCTCTGGTTCGCTGGCCCAGACGCTAGCAGTCAGCTATGGGTCGAAGACCACTGCAGCTCATGCTCTGCTTCTTGATCCCATATATGTATTTATTAATTTTTTTGCCGGGGGGTGGTGGGGGGTTAAATGGGTGTGATTGGAGGTAGAGTGGAGCGTGAAATATGTGATAAAGTTAACGCGAGTATAGGAGAGAAGTTAATAAAACACAATTCAAATTATTGGTGAAATACAAGTGAGGTTGACATTGATTTGACGGGAGAAATTCACGAAGATATTGCCGTAGTAACATGTGGTAGGACCATGTATGTTATTGTTCTGGTTTGATGCTACATTATAGCAGTGCTTGTTTCTCAATCATTTATAGTTCAATGGAGATTTGATTCAAATAAAATAAATTGGAAATATATTACACGAATAAAAAAATTAAAAAAAATTGAGGTAGGCCAATGTGATATTCTTGCAGGAGAATTGAATCCCACAATGCATGGAGCAAAAATTTAAGGGAGAGAGAAAAAAATAAAGTAGATTAATAAACTCTATTATGTAATAAACTCGTGACATGTTCTCATTTGCAGCCATTGGAACAATGGCGTTTAGTGAATCAACTTGCAGAATCAGGCTCACCCTGCTGGGTTCTCCGTCCAAACTACGTTCTAGTCTGACCTTTGCACGATTTCAAGACGGCTTGACATATAGTTCACTCGCGATGATAATCAGTGATGACCTCGCTGATTTGCATCTCTTGACAAGCAAATTTGGTTTATTGCTCTGGGATTTCCTGTACACCTTGTTTATGACAGTGGCGCACGCGAAATAGGCTTTTAACACTAGCTCCATTCTCTTACTAAATCTGCGTTTTTCCAGCATGGAAAACCATCGATTCGATTCTATCTCTGACATTTTTATTTGTTGTTGCTCATTTTCTTGTATTTGTAAATGTATTTTATTGCCTCGCAATTAATAATTGATTCTGCTTAAACTTGGTTACTTGATTTTGTGCGACGAAATATTTGTGGTTCATATTTGCAGTAATTTCTGTTGGGGAAACTGAGATATCGAGGAAGGTATCAGACCACCCACCTCATTATAAGTTAGAAACGAAGTCTCTTTACACGTGAGACATTGTCCACAACGGCAGCCACTGTTAAGTTACACCGATAACTAACAAAGATAGCTTGTCAACACCGTTCTGCATCCACTTATTATAATGGCTAAATTGCGTTAGAACTTCTAAACTATTTACACCGATTGTTCTAAACTGTTTGTTTCCACCAACTATTGTTTTGCTCATATTGGAGATTATGTTCATTTCAGGAAATATATTTTTTCTTGTCTTACCCACTTGTGCTGTGATGCGACGTGGGAGCCGTAGGTTTATGTCAAAGGTCAGACGCGTCCCGGATGTAGTCGTGGTCCCAAGAGGATTTAGAATATTCGAAACCTTTCCTATCCACCTAGTTCTGCCGAGGTTTCGAAAACCCGATCGCCGAGAGGAAGTTGGCCAGGTTTCATTCATTAGGAAGCCGAACCACTTGATCATCTCCTCGCCAATATAGTCGGTGCAGAGTGCTGCTTCAACGATGTTTCACGCCTCTTCATTGCACGTCATTATGTCTCTCCTAGTTACGTTGATTGTTTTCCTGAGGTATCTCATCTCACCTGTCGTGATCTTTCTCTCTAGAGAAATATGTCCACCAATATAAATACCTGAGTCATTTTCTATTTCTGGGAGCGTGAACTTGGTTTGCAATCCCAACCTACCGGGGTTCGAAATCACGTGTCCAGTTTGACTGGGGAAAACTACTGTACTGTAAAACTGCCATCGTGAAGCACATTACAAAAAGACATTCACACGCTTCCATACACTGACCAAGACGTCCACATTACAAACAGATACAGACGCGTTCATACACTGGCCAATGCGTTCTGCTATCAGCCAAAGTACAAGGGGCGTTCAAGTCAAACCGGAACTATTTTTTGTAAGGAAAAAAAATGTCGTAAAAAGACCATATATGTTTCGATATATTCTCCTGCAACGTTTATGCACTTATCCCAGCGTTTAAGTAATGATTGAAAAGCTTCAGCGTAGAACGATGTGTCAGTATGTCTGAACCAATCCAGGACAGTCTGTTTCACTTCGTCATCAGTGCTAAAATGCTGACCTCCCAGGAATTCTTTTCGGGTTAAAAACAGAAGGAGTGAGGTCTGGGCTGTAAGGTGGATGTGACAATACCTCCCAGTCGAGCTGCTGCAGATTGCACATAGTGTGGTAAGCCTTATGAGGTCAAGCGTTATCTTGCAGGAGCAGGACACCCTTTGTAATCAACCCAACGTGCACTGACATTCTGAAAATTCAAATGTTCATGAATAAAAGTGTTCAGCATACCCAGAGAAAGACATGTAATGCGTTGATTTTCAAGGATAAGGCGTTCCACAATCTGGATATTCCCAGAAATGACTGGTTGGTTGAGAGCCACCACAGCCGGGATCATCACTTACAGATGTACGGCCTTCTCTAAAATGTTATACCATGCAAATGTTTTACTGCGACTGAGTATTCTGTAAATTTCCACAGGCTTCACGCCTTCTTTTACAAAAAACTTCATCACAACAAGCTGTTACATGCAAGCAGTGGTGTCCGCCATTTTTATGTATCTGCCACGTGACTGCCTATATCAAGTAGCAGTAATAGGACACAAGTGCCACTAACTAATGATAGTAGTTCCAGCACGTTATAACTCATTCAGGTAGAAGTAGAACAAAAAGTCACAGTTTGATTCCACTTTATGGGGTGGAAAGGACGTACCTTCGTCAGAAGAATCCAGAAAGGCAAACCTTAAGCCAACAACAAATTCTGCATGCAGTTGCAGACGTTCTGAACCTCGTTGAGAGTTCTTGTCTTTTTTAGAATCAAACACTCTTTGTCACTACTCTAGAATTTAGTACTGTCTGCTTTTGTTTTAATAGCATATAAGTCCTGATATAAGCAAAATGACTCTTGTCTTTGAAAGTGACCAACTTTCATGAAAATACAGACGGTTTCACTTTTATTTGACAACAAGGTATATATTTTATTTGCTCTCTTGTGATCTCTCTCTTTCCCGCTTTATGTGTGGATCATCATCTCTTCTGTTTACCGATATTGCTAGACACTGTGAGGGGCTGCCTTCTTTTTGGTCTCCAAGCAGGAGCAAACCACCGTTTCCGATTCCCAGCTGTTTATCTAGTATTCACAGCTAACATCCAAATACAGAGGTCATTCAGCTATCCACCACCAAGCTGGCATGCCTTATAGGAGGTCCGTCTACTCCACCGTGTACATCTATAAATATGTGATGAAACTTTTCTTCAGGTGACCAGGAGGTATCTGCACAACTGTATCTTTTTGTTTGCCCTTCCGGTGCATACATTAGAGTATGTACAAGGGATGGTCGAAACGTTTTGCACTTTAGTATGAAAGAGTCGAGGTACTTACCTGGAAATTGGTATGAACTCTCTAGTTCTTATCTATGTATTCACCCCGCATGGTGATACACTTCTCTGTCATCTATTCTTTTCCTTTCTGATGCACTGATTGTAGAACACTGTTGGCGCTCAGAACCACGTCTTCAGTTCAGTAATCAAGTCCTGGATGTCCGAACAAAATGTGGGTATGAAATATTGTACCATCCATCATACTCACCGGACGTGGCAGCTAGTGACTTCCTACTGCGCCCAAACATAAAGAATCGACTTCGTGTCATTGGGTGGAAATCTGTATGTGAACTCTACTGGATTTCAATGAAAGAAAAGATGCAAATGTTGACAACTTATAAATATTAAGTGGCGTTGACATGTCGCAGATTATGGAAGCTATTTTCTGCTAGATCTGTCAGGTATCATGATCTTGCTACAGGAAAAATGAGTACCTTGCAAAGAAAATTGGTTAATTTATGTAGATTTTCTCTAGTCATCGGAATTATCAAAACCGTAGGTTTACAATACTGAAAGATGGGTGTCTGCTGTAGCCAGAGCTGAATTAACCAAAATAAGCATGTGGGTATAGCCTAAGAAGAACAATGGCACCAAATATCCAGCAAAAAAAATAATACCATTTTTTTTTCTTCAAAGAAAAGTTGAAGAAGATAATGAGGGGGCACCATAGCTCGGTTGTGCTTATGGCATCAGATGCAATTAATCTGGCCATGGATATCTACGTCACTTTCCTTATAGAACATTAACAACCGCCAAATTATGAGGCCAACTGTGATGGACTGTTAATCAGTGCTAGACTGTGCTACATTTGTCATGATCATCATTTGTTCAATGTGATGCTGTTGTGTATCTGTGTCAGTTTTACGTTCTGGTTAGCGCGTGTGTGCCATTTAGTGCTTGTGTGTGCTACTGAGTGAAGTTTATCTAGAGAAAAGGTGAGCTCTTAAACAGATGAGGGAAAGAGGTAGGGTAGTAATGATTACAGTATATCAGTATTGAATAATATCAAATGGTGGTCGTTATTTGAAGCTGCCAATAAGAGAAGGTACATTTCTATTTAAGGATTTCATTGGTGGTCTTGCTAAATTAACCAGTGTCTTTAAAACTGAACATGCGTGTGGTACCCGTGGTGAAAACAATACGACCAATGTAACATTCGTAGCAAGTCATAAGAGGGGACTACAGAGTGATGTGCGTGGGACTAGCAACCTCATAAAGTAAAAAGCATTGCTGTTGTTATCAGGCAGTGCAAAAGTTGGGATATAGACTTCCCGTAAAAGGAATCAGCTGGGAAGATCCAATAATGAACATAATTACATGATGGGAGAGAACAATATTAGGACAATAACAAAAGAAAGAGACCTAGGAGTTATAATAGATCATACAGGAAAGGTTCGAGAGCAGATCCAGGTGTCAGTGGAAAAGGTTAATGCCATGTTGGCCATGATAAAAAAAAACATTACACATAAGATTAAGGAAGTAATAGTGAAACTATATAAATCATTGTTAAGACCTAAATTAGAGTACTGTATTTAGGTGGGGAGTTCATATCATAGACTGAATATAAACATGCTGAAAAGAATACAAAGAGCTACAAAAATGATTGCGGGGTTTCAGAATTATAGTTATGAGGAAAGATTAAGAAAAACAGGTCTTTCGTATCTCGAACAGATACAAATTTGAGGTGACTTAATACAAGTTTATAAATGGAAAGGATAAATGAGACTATACCAAGTTTTTCAAAGTACAGCCGGCTACAAGAACAAGAGGGCACAGCTACAAATTGTTTAATGTCAGGTCCAGATTAGATATTAGGAAATATTTTTTTAGTCAGAGAGTGATGAATTCTTGGAATGTATTACCATAGGATGTAGTGGAAACAAGTCAGTTAATGCATTCAAAAATAGATTAGATGCTCACAGTATTTTCAGTATCGGTGGAGTGAAATATACTGGTTGTATAGAGATTATGTAGAGCCTTCTAAACCAGTAAAATGAAGTTAAGAAGTGGAAGCCTATGCTTCACATTGGAGCACCAAAAAAATGATGAAAACTCAAAATGCCATACAGGGGACGACGTAGGCTAGTGGTTAAGTGGCACGGCTCACAACCAGAAGGTGCTGGGTTCGATTCCCATCACAGCACCGCCTGTTACCCCAGGGAAGCAAACACTTAGAAAGTGCAGGAAGAAGCAGACCTTTACATAAAATGCATGCTGAAGTCGGATGCACTGGGCCAAAATAAAAACCACAGTAGGGATTAGAGAAATAAGGCGAATGCAAAAAAAAATTTCCTACGAAATGGATACTTATTTTGTTTTTAGAACGTATTCACTTATGACTACTAAAACAACCAGCGTCATTGAGATGTTATTTCTTCTTGCAGCTTCCATCACAATAGAAACGGACACGATGCCAGGAACAATGGCCGTGAAACTTCCAACTTTAAACAATAACCCAGGAGAAAGTCACACATGAAGAGGTCCACACATCACAACTCATGTCTGCTTACCAAAGACGATTCTATTAATGTTCCTTGTTCAATACAAACGGACATTTCATTGTAAGAAGTCCAATATTTCTGTCCAAGAAGTGATGGTCATTCGACACTACCGGTCCTGGTTGCCTAAGCGTACTATTGTGTTGTAAGAGGTGCTGCTATGTATATTATTATCGTCAGTTTAACTTGAATGGTGATAGCTTGAATATTTTCTGGCATTTGAATTCATTTCTGGCCCAAATATTGATATACCGGTAAGTCAAAATGTGTTGGTATAGTGTGTTATTTATCTACTTGTAAAGAATTCAACAATTTCTTATTTTTATCTGATTTTGTGTGCTCTTTTACATTTGATAAATGTGTGGATTGTTCAAATGATTTCTAGAAGTTAAAACCGGCTCATAGGATCTTGTCATTTCCAATAAACCATCCATTGATACATCCACAAATACACTCACCAACCATCCTTTATGGTCTGAAGCTGTTGGCAGATGATATTAAAACCAACTCATGGGATCTTGTCATTTCCAATAAACTATCCATTGATACATCCACAAATACACTCACCAACCATCCTTTATGTTCTGAAGCTGTTGGCAGATGCCTGCTAGTTGTTCAGCACTCACGTTTCTACGTGTTCTACCTCATACTACTAAATTTTATACTGATATCCATAAGCTTAGTTCACTGTTTCCATATATGCTATTCTTGTTTGTTCAGTCTTTGATAAAGACAGGTTGAAACACTGTGAAACATTGGTTAGCGACTGTGTTGAACAGTGATAATAATCTACTTGCTCTTGTGTACATAAATGGTTATGTGTTGACCATCATATATTATCTGTTGCGTGAGTTTATCAGGTTCCTAAACGGTTTCACTGACCAGTTAATGATTATAAAACTCCCACTTGGACACGAGAGGAGTACGACAGTGATCTGTACATACGCACCAACAATGATCAAGATTGAAGATATCAAGAATATGTTCTACGAGGAGCTACATTCTGTGATCTCGTCAGTTCTTAGGTCCGAGAACCTCATCCTTGGGGACTTTGACGGAGCCGCCCACAAGGCCTGGTAAAGAGTACTTGGGGCACATGGCACAGGCTGTGCAATAGTATTCTGCATATACTCTCCATGACCAACAAAACATCATATATGTATCACCATTCTACAGTGGTATCTCATTGATAATGTCCTCGCCAAAAGAAGGGACAGATTAAATGAATGAGTGACTAATGGTATGTGTGATACAAAGTGTGGGACAGACTACATGTTGAACATGTCCAAAATGTAATAATTATAATTGCCCCATCTCAAACGAAGATGCCGACAGCATCAGGCTAGTGATATCTTGGTACAACAGGCTCTGCCTCATGTGGGGGACACATGTAAGGAGTCGAAGCAGGGCCGTCAATCGTTCTTACTGGCAGCTCACCTTTCTATGAGCCTCAACGATGAAATTCCGCTGAGCGAACTGAGAACCTTGTGTTAGTCCTGAGTGATCTCTGTGTATGACAAAGACAAGAATAGCACCACTGCCTCATAGAGAGCATGCTATAAGAGGCGACTAACTGAGTGACATGACATAACACCCATCATGGTGGTTTGTTTAAAGCAAAATTGGTGGTGCCTAACAGGATGTGGGTCTACTTTCCTCTAGTGTTTGTCAATTTTTTTTGTGTGCGTTCGCCTCACTTCTTTATTCCCTAAGGTGGTGTTGCGTTGCACTATTTTTTTTATTTTGCGCCTGTCAGTCAAGTGCATTTCACTTTGGCATGCATTTTATATAAGGGTCTGCTTCCTTCTGCATTTTCTAAGGGTTTGCTTCCCCCGGGATAACGGCCGGTGCTGTGATGGAGAGCAAACCCAGCACCTTCAGATTGTGAGTCGTGTTACTTAACCACTGGCCCACACCATCCCTTGTTTGAGTCAATTAAGGTGGACTTGTACATCAGTTAACCACCCTCCGCTGCACTTGTCCCAACACAACGGAGTAATAAGCTGCCCGAGCCTAGCCCACCAAGCAGGAAATCCCTCTCCCAGCTACATCCAACTTACACCAGAGCTGGGACCTGCATTAGGGCATCCATTTTTTTAGAAGTACAAATCGGGTAAGACTATCCTGTTTTATCACGCATCAGTCGTTTTATCACTTATCAGCCGTGTTATAACTTATCAGCTGTGTTATCACTTATCAGCCGGTTAACACCTCAAGCTCCATTTTCACATTGCATACCACTCTACACTCTCTGGCTAGAGTTATGATGACTGTGGTAATCTATCATTGTGGTCTCATTATTTTCCCGTAACTGTGATCAGCTGTCCAATTACTCCCACTGCCTGTATAATCCATTACATATCCCTCTCTAGATTCTTGTTCCCTTGATGTCTGATGCATTATTGTACAGTCAGTGCCTCTTCCTGCAGGAACTTGCATATGGTCTTTGACCGTTTCCAATTCAGGATGCCACAAACATTAGTCCTAGTATGTACCTCATCTTCATAACTGGGGTATCTCTAATGCAACCAAGAATGGGTTTTGTTATGCTGTATATTAGTTTATAGTGTCATTACAATATCTGTGCCTTTTTTGGGGACTGAATTTGCTTTCTCTCTTCAAACCCTTTTCTCTCACTCAGGCTGCAGGGATGCAGTCTGTTTCCAGGGTCACCACGTGGATGCCAAATAAGATCTTGATCAGTTTTGATTTCCTTACCCTATGAGTAGCTTGCTGTTACCAGCTCCTTAACTGCATCTTCGGTTCCTAATATGCTTTAAGGGGACGGCGTGGGCTAGTGGGTAACATAGCTCATAATCCTAAGGTGCTGGGTTCGATCCCCAATGACAACACCGGCTGTTACCTGTAGAAAGCAAACCCTTAGAAAATGCAGGAGGAAGCAGACCCTTACATAAAATGCATGCCAAAGTCAGATGCACTTGGCCAACAGGTGTAAAATTTTAAAAAATAGTGCAACGCACACCGCCTTGGGGGATAGAGATATAAGATGAACGCCAAAAAAAAATATATATATACTTTAAAAATGACCAAACACATAATACACCCAAAAGAAAAACTCACTAAGACTTTGAAAAAAATGTCATTTATTAAATATCAATCAAAATTATGATCTTTCGTTCACACTAGCTTGACAAATTCAAATACACAACTGAATTTGTGCTTGCTGATGCTTTATGATTAAATCAAGAATGAAAACTTATCAATGACTTTCTCTTTGTTTTAGTATAATCTAAAATGAATAACTCAATCATGCATCATAACAGTGAAATGAAACGATAATAAGATGCATGAAAAATAGTTTACAATCCTGCTCCCCCACGGCATGGTGGAGACTGACCTACATCTTTGGAGGCTTCCCATTCTTTGGGTGTCTTTGCCTGTAACAAAAACAGATTTATGCACAGATAGGAATATTGTAGATATTATAGGTATTAACTGGCAAAAACTAGAAATCCTGCAAACAATGTCAAAGACGTGCCCACCAAAAGAAAAAAAAAATTGCAGTCTCATTGACAAGCTCAAGAAGATGATCCAAAATATAAATCATTTGAAAGCAAATATTGCAGCCTTTGTTCCAGTTGGAACTAGAAAGAATAAACCAAGTAAAGTCTGTCAAAAATAATTTCACTAAACAAAGGAAAGTAAAAATAACTACAAATAAATGTCCTATAAAGCTTCCATCAATATATGACACCTTTCAGATTGGTTCAAATGAAAAGAGGAATAATAGAGGAAACCAGAAAATTCAAAATATATTCATATATGCTTCAGACAAGCGTTGTTATATGGTCATATTTTAACACATACTAAAGAATAATTAAATCTTCTGCTGAACCTAACTGTAAAACTTCCAAAAAGTCTAAAGGACAGAACTAAAACAAGAAACACACTTTATACACTGCCAGAAATAGTCAGCACGGTTTACTAAAGGGAGATCATTCTTAATAATTCCAATAGAATTCATGGAGGAGGTAACTAAAATGATAGACGGAGGGAAACAAGTGCATGTTATTTATCTAGATTTTGCAAAGGCCTTTGATAGAGTACCTCATCAAAGATTATTTACAAAGTTAAAATCACATGGAATATGTGGCAAAGTTGTCAAAGGATTTGAAAATTGGTTAACAGGAAGAAGGCAGAGAGTGGGCATAAATAAGAAGTACTCTGAGTGGTGTGAAGTAAAAAATGGAGTGCAACAGGGCTCGGATTTGGGACAAATTTTGTTCCTGATATATATAAATGATTTGGACAATGATATCGGATCCATAATTGCAAAATTTGCGGATGACACAAAACTATGCTGTAGTGTCTCATCAAAAGAAGAAGTGGATATATTGATTTAGATCAAATTTGGGAATGGTCTGTGAGCTGGCAAATGGAGTTTCATGTAGATAAATGTACAGTCATCCACATAGCTAGATTCAATATGGAATATCATTATAGAATGAGCGAGACCAATGTTAGAAAGATAGAAAAAGAAAGAGACCTAGGGGTTATAATAGATCATACATGTAAGATATGTGAGCAAGTCCAGGTAGCCGATAAAAATGGCAAATGCAATGTTAGGTATGATAAAAAGAAATATTAAACAAAGGCGCAAGGAAATGATAGTCAAACTGTATAAAGCTTTAGTTAAACCTAGATTGGAGTACTGTGTTCAGGTTGGGAGTCCTTATCATAGAGGGGATATACACATGCTGGACAGGGAGCGACAAAATTGATAGTGGGCTTCCAGAATTACAGTTATGAGGAAACTCATAAAAACAGGCCTAGTGTCTAGAAAATATAAGAATTTGAGGTGGCTTAATGCAGGTTTATAAGATAATCAATAGAAAGAACAAATTAGACTAATAAGTTTTCCAAAATACATCCGCCCATAAGAACAAGAGGGCATAGCTACAAATTAATTAAAGAAAGGTCCAGATTAGATATGAAATATTTTTTTAGTCAGAGAGTGATGAATGCTTGGAATGCATTGCCACGGTAAATAGTAGAGTAGGGTCAATTAATGCATTGAAGAATAGATTGGATGCACATAGTTTTTATATCAAGGAAAAGTAACAGAAACTGGTTGTATACAGACTACGCAGAGTCTTCTAAACTAGTATAAAGAAGTTAAGTGTCAAAACTATACCTTTAATTTGGTATATGAAAACATAAATATGAAATTTACCTAAAAATATTAATATTCTAATTTTTGATTCAATGAAAAGCACTATCATTGTTCCCAACACAGAGAAAAAAGTCTCTCAAGTTAAAAAAAAAAGGATATAACACATCAAGTCTTGTTGAATAACGCTAATATAAAATTACAACACTGTTAACATCATCTGCAACTGTGTCTCTTGTGTCATCCTCTATTCTAACCAGAATCAAAGAATGACACAGAAAACCAAATTATTGACTAAAGAACACATCATTAGAAAGACATCATAGCCAAAAAGAAATGGAGAACTGAGATGCTAGTTCAGTCAGGCACAAAATACTGACCAGGCCCTTGTGTCAGAAACCTTACACTGACCAAGACCAGAATCTCTCTTTCATGTGACGTTCCCTGGAAACAGGCTGTTTTCAAGGCAGCCTGGCTGATGAGATGTGGATCGATGTGATCCCCGTAGTAGTGAGCGCCACGTAGATGAAGCCAAGCATAGCACAACCGCCTGGAGGACCAAGGTCCACCTTCATCAGCATGCTCAGGATGTGAGGAAAGCTACTACAACCTGCCCCTTAACGTCCTTTTCAGGGTGCACAAAAAAAGTAAACTTACTCATTGTGGGCATTAAACAACAACAAAACAAGAACCATTAGAAATGTTAAACATCTGGCAGACTTTAATAAAGAAGTGACAACAATCACAAACACCCATATATTTTAAGCATCCGGGAAAACATATACACCAGACAACCAAAAATACTGTGAATTAGTAAACATTCCAGATTCAAACCACAGATCTCCAGGTAATGGATGTGTCTTGTTACAAAGGAAGACATGAGTTACGTGATTAGGCTAACTCGACACCCCCTTATACCATAGTTAGATTATATTTAATGAGACCAAAACTACTTTTTCAATGCATCAAGATTATCACTGACATTAGCCATTGACACTCCAAGTCATATCATCCTATAGTCAGTCATGACTGAAAGAGACTACTACTACTCGGCCAAGGAAATTGTTTGTCAGATCAGGCTTGTTAACCTAATAATTATATACTTTTTTTCGTCCACACATATATATATATAGGGGGACGAAAAAAATAATATAATTATTAGGTTCACAACCTGATCTGACAAACAAATAGCACTGCTATCATTATATATATATATATATATAATAATGATAGCAGTGCTATTTATTTCTTAGCTTCTCAAGGAATGACTTTGGTGATGGTTATATGTGCGTCCTCTGTTCCATATACCCTGTGATACTATCTATTCAACAAACTAAAGATAGAAAGTACCGATGATTGTAACTGTGCTACTGGTTAAAAATGGAAATCCATATTTTTGCAAAAAAGTTCAAAATAGCTGAATGGATATAGACACCTACCACAATAGATAATGCATGTATTGATGTGTCTAGTTCTTCCTGAAGTGCTTTGTGGACCAACTTGTGTTTCTGGCGGTACAAAATAAATTCTAATAAAAACTAAGAAATGATGAATGAAAACATAACAAATATTGTACTGGAAAAACATTTGATTTTATGGATTCATTAAATACATTTAAGTGAGACTTACAAATCAAAGGTTAATCTATCTATCTAATCTAATCTTATCTAATCTAATCTAATCTATCTATCTATAGTCCAGTTGTGTCATTAGACACCGTGGAGAGGTGTGACCTTCTTTGTTTCATATTTTTTGGCAGATGAAAATACGCTGGTGACTTGCCAGATCAATCAAAGGTTAATAAGTTGTAATAACATCAAAAAGCTCAAGTTTACATTGCAACAAATCATTGGTATGCTTTTAAATGTAAATATGTTTATATTTTTTTTTAAATATTGCCTGTCCTGGAGAGGGTGTGGGGAGAGAGGGAGAATAAATGATACAAAGATTCTATGAAAGTATCTCTGAACAGTTTCCTCATTGATGTCAACCCCTGGAAGCTGCTTGCACCAAACCCCTCAGTCTCACACACTGCCATCACACACAATACACAGAGAAGAGACTCAGCACAGAAAAAGCAAGGTGCACAAAACAACAGGATGCATGATGGTCACATCACAGACGCTGTCCATGTGTGCCCCATATGCAGTAGAATCTACTACGCTTGCATCGGATTGTACAGTCATATGCAGTAGAATCTACTACGCTTGCATCGGATTGTACAGTCATATGCAGTAGAATCTACTACGCTTGCATCGGATTGTACAGTCATATGCAGTAGAATCTACTACGCTTGCATCGGATTGTACAGTCATATGCAGTAGAATCTACTACGCTTGCATCGGATTGTACAGTCATATGCAGTAGAATCTACTACGCTTGCATCGGATTGTAGTCATATGCAGTAGAATCTACTACGCTTGCATCGGATTGTACAGTCATATGCAGTAGAATCTACTACGCTTGCATCGGATTGTACAGTCATATGCAGTAGAATCTACTACGCTTGCATCGGATTGTACAGTCATATGCAGTAGAATCTACTACGCTTGCATCGGATTGTACAGTCATATGCAGTAGAATCTACTACGCTTGCATTGGATTGTACAGTCATATGCAGTAGAATCTACTACGCTTGCATCAGATTGTACAGTCATATGCAGTAGAATCTACTACGCTTGCATCGGATTGTACAGTCATACGCAGTAGAATCTACTACGCTTGCATCGGATTGTACAGTAATATGCAGTAGAATCTACTACGCTTGCATCGGATTGTACAGTCATATGCAGTCACATCTGAATACACATCAGACACCGTTACCATCTTCTTTTGCAATGGGCAAATGATCATGTTATTTTAAAATCACATACATTTCTTATAATGCTTAGTGGTTCGCCGGGGTCTTTTGGTATGACTAAGACAAGAATAGCACAACTACCCCCCAGAGAGCATGTTGTAAGAGGTGACTAACTGCGTGACATGGCAAAACACCGGCCATGGTTAGGTGGTTCGTTAAGAGCAGCATAGATGGCGCCTAACAGGCTGCGGGTCTACATTGTTATAGTGTTTCAGTCTATTAAGATAAACTCGCACATCAGTTAACCACCATCTGCGTCACTTGTCCCACCATACTGAGTAATACGCTAGTTGTGCCTAGCTGCTAAGCAGGAAATTCTCCTCCCAGACTACATCCAGCTCATGCCAGAGCTGGGACCTGCATAGCAGCATCTGCCTCTGTAGAAGTACAGGTTTGACTAAGACATTACTTATAAATACAAAGACAATATTACTTACATCGATTCGCTTCACATTATCAAAAACTGATGACACAATCACAACTTTAAAGTGAGACTCTGTGCCTGTGAGATAAATATAACATATGAAGATAACATAATGTGCAAGAACAACAAAACTGAACCATTTTTATGTTACTTCCACTTTGTCAATGTCAGCCTCTTTTGTTGTTGTTATTGTTAAAACAAACATTTTTATTGCAGTGAGGATGTGGACTGGCCACATCACTTCACAAAAGGTGAGGTCTTGTTAAAACAAAGTCAATAACGGCTCATCCCCAATCTGTAGCTATCTGGTATAGAACTACCATTACATTCTGCCATGTTTGTTGGCAACAAACTGCAATTGTCGAGAATAATAAATATGCATCCTGACTGAATGCACAGAAAAGGGGCTCGAGTTAAACATGCTGATGATTCTGCTAACTGGAAATTATGATTGAAGGGATTTGAATAATCAGTGTTCTACTGTTCACTAAAAGACATGCCTTTTGCCTGCTGTTTAACAAAAACTGTTGGAGAGCACAACCACCTGTAGGACCCCTGTCCAATTTCATCAGCACGCTCGGAATATGAGGAAAGCTACTTTTTCTTTGTTCATTCTCAATCTCCCCCTACTAAGCAGTGAACAGTGCTTTGCAAGTAGCAGGATGTCGTCCAGAGAATGGAATGCGTTGTCTTGCTAGATTACATCTTGGCTGTGATATTTGCACCTTTTGGTTCGACACATCCGTCTTCGGCAGCATGAAGAAAGCTACAACAAACTGCCACTAAATGTTCTTGTCAGGGTGCACAAAAAAGTAAATCTACCCACAGTGGGGCATCCCTTCAACAACAAAAACCATTAATTTCTATTACAATTTCTATTTGTCATAAATTAACCTTTAGGTACACCCTTATTTTCTATTACAATTTCTATTTGTCATAAATTACCTTTAGGTACACCCTTATTTTCTATTACAATTTCTATTTGTCATAAATTACCGTTAGGTACACCCTTATTTTCTATTACAATTTTTATTTGTCATACATTACCTTTAGTAGGTACACCCTTATTTTCTATTACAATTTTTATTTGTCATAAATTACCTTTAGGAACATTGTGCATATAGCTCTCATTGATAACTTCAAGGTGTTCAGGCTAAAAAAAGAACAAAGGTAAAAATAATTACATAATTAAATACAATGGAGAACTACAGAATTAAATTTAATATGGCATATTCTGTTGTATAAATTTGTCATAAACTTAGAATGCATAAAATGAGCATCAATGAAACAAGAAGTGCAAAACGTACAAATGTAGTTACGTAGCAGTGACAACTGTCTCTGATTGGATGTAAGAGACTTCATTGTATATGGGTTCTGCTTTTATGAGGTCGGGTGACTAGTCCCTATCTCACTTCACTGTCTTCTCTAGCTGCAAGTTGTTGTTGTTGAATGCCCACGGGGATCAAGATGCTGAGCAGCACATGAGCTGCAGTGGTTAGCGACCCATAGCTGACTGCTAGCGTCAGGGCCAGCGAACCATAGCTGCCAAGACCCTTCTACACCTCCACGCGGTGATCCTGGATAACAGGCTGCAGCAAAGCAGATTGGCTAAGGAGAAGGGATCGAAGAGGGAATGCTAACCTGGTACTCAAAAAATGCTTGCTGAAGTCGGATGTGTTGGACCGAAAGGTGCAAATATCGCAGCCAAGCTGTAAACTATGACACAATGCATTCCGTTCTCTGGACTTCATTCTGCTACTTAAGCCCTTTCAGGGTTTAGTAGTGGGAGATTGAGAATGAACGAAGAAGAAGAAGAATGCCCACGATGAGTAGCTTCACACTTTTGTGCATCCTGAAAAGCACAACTGCCTGGAAGACCCTGGTCCACCTTCATCAGCACGCTCAGGATGTGAGGAAATCTACTACTGCGACTCGCCACTTAACACCCTTTTCAGGCCCAAATAAGTAAACTTACTTATTGTGAGCATTCAACAACAACGTGGGAAAATGTTAATTTTGTGTCCCATAACAAGTAGGGATATACA
Source organism: Ariolimax columbianus (assembly GCA_036924085.1). NCBI lineage: Eukaryota > Metazoa > Mollusca > Gastropoda > Stylommatophora > Arionidae > Ariolimax > Ariolimax columbianus. The sequence goes on from JAVGWX010000006.1 coordinate 9,398,693, forward strand.
CGTTCTGGGATTTTGTGTGAGTAAATGCAACACTGGTCCTGAAATGTTAAGTGTCACAGCAATATTTCTAGGCATTATGGCACAAAAGTGTTAAATATAAAATAAAAGACACTATATATATGCAACTATAAATAATATACATGTATAACTAACTATATAGTAATGGATTCTATATTATGTACATACTTTCAGTGCTTCTGTAAGCTTCTGGTGAATTGCATTCTCAACAGGTTTCTGAAATGAGCAAATAACAGTAAGTAAAGTAAGAGAAAGTTTGTCCCATAGCAGTTACACTACAAAACAGGTCCTGTACAGACCAGATAGCAACACTAAGAATAATAATTGAGCAAAGTGTGGAATGGAACTCACAGCTTATAATAGCATTTGTGGATTACGAAAAAGCTTTTGACAACTTGGACAGGGTAACATCATGAAAGTTGTTCCGACACTATAGAGTGCCCCCAAGGGTCTCTAATATAATTCAGAAAACATGAAGCACCGAGGTGTCAAGTGCTACACGAAGGTCAGCTTTCTTAACTCTTTAAAATAAGAACAGGGGTTCGGCAGGGCTGTCTACCATCACCATTACTCTTCCTGCTGGCCACTGACTGGATTTTGAAGTTGACAGTATCATCATCTTTCACATACCTTGGCAGCAATATAGACATAGAAGGAGGTACAGAAAACAATGTTCAGTTAAGAATACAGAAGGCGAGAGGAGCTTTCATTGCATTGAGGAATTTATGGAAGTCAAAAGAAATTAAAACCACCACGAAATAAAAATCTTCCTCCAACTTCTTTTATCCCTTTACAACCTAACCTGCCCATTGTATGTTGTTTGGAAACCGAAAACAGTACTATGTTCAATGCAACTGTTCATTTTTTGTTCTGTTCTGGGATAGCATTTACATCGCATAAGTAAACAAATAGTATATGGATAAGGCAAAGAAGTATCTCCCTGCTCTTCTGAATATGTATTTGCTGTTTTAAGGCTTAGGGTGTAAAGGGTTATATAGCTCTGAAACATTGGAGGACAACACGGGTACTTATGAATAAGGTACAGATTTTCATCAATAGTTGCCTGCGCAAAATACAAGGGTGGAAATAGTACAACAAGATCACCAACGTGGAACTGATGGGGAAAACGGGACAAATACCAGTGGAGCATGAAATTCGGAGGACACGATGGCGATGGATGGGCCGCACATTACAGGAAACCAGTAGATAACATTACCAGACAAGTTCTGTTCTGGAATCCACAGGGCAAGAGAAGTAGAGGAAGACCAAGACACTCATGGAAGAGGGAACTGGAAGCAAATGTAAAGGCAGCAAACAAGACGTGGACAGAATTGGCTCAGATGGCTCGTGATAGGAAGACTTGGTATTTGTTGAGGACCTATGCTGCACAGGGAGCTAACAGGTTTTTGATTGATTAATTGATTGATAAAGAACATAATCAATGACTTTCTCCAGAACAGGCTTTCAAGAGGTAATTAGAGAAGGTTGAAAACAAGCAACCATACATTTTTAAACATGAAATGGTTTCAAAAGGTGTGTGACACAATCTGTGGTCACAAGCCTATGGTACTAAAGAGAATTTATGACTGACTGACAACAGCTTTTAGAATCTTGATTATACCTCTACATATAAACAGCTCTGATAATCTTGATTGTGCATCTGAAACAGAAATATCTTCAACAATATTGAATCATCATAGGTGTCTCAATCTTTGCAGACCAAGCTCGTGGCGCCCTGTGTGGCCCGTCTTCTGTACTTCGACACTATCTACTTTGACAGCAAAGTGACAGCCCCTCCACAGATCGTACAACTATGCTGAAGAGGCTGGCTGGCCGGGGTGTACCTTGATCTTTTCAGTTAATCTTTCTCTTTTCTCTGCAGTTAGAAGGCCTCCACGAGCGTCGGCAGCCACCAAACAGCTCGATCCTGATCAACCGTTTCCTAGCCCTCGAATGGGATGCTGCATGTCCCTCTTGCATACGTCCTTGAATCGCAATATGGGACGGCCGATTCTTCCAACTCCAATAGCCAACTGTCCATAGAGGATATCCTTTGGCAGCCTCTCATCTTCCATGTGGCAAACATGCCTCAACCATTGAAGACGTCACTGGCTCAACAGCAAGCACATGCTTTGAGCGTTTGCTCGCTGTAAGACCACATTATGTAGCACTCTTGCCACCCAATCCCCAATATACACCATGGACACCTCATGTGAAAGGTGTCGAGCCGCCATTTTCTGCTTTGTGTAAAGCAATGTTGAATCTGCCACTGATAATAAAACATCATTTAAAATTTAGGTTATGCCACTAAAACACAAATAGTTATTATAACCCTGTCACTTACACATGCAGTTGTTTTATGTCTATAATACACAAACTTATGTTGGATTTTTATTTTATTTGTAAGGGTTTCTACTTTATAACTGAAATTAGTCATTAGTCAAAGTACTAAACAAATTAATAGTTCTGTGATACTTTTTCCAACATAGTGATATACTCAACAAATATGGACATAAAACAGTTATTGGACCAAACTAATTCCAGATAAACTATGTGATACTGTAATTACTTTGAAATAATTTTCAACATGCCTCATGCTTGAAATAGATTTACCTCATCTGCCATGGATGTGGCTCTGAAATTTGCTCTGACAACTGAAAGGCTGTTGAGTGATGTGTTCCACTGAAGTGATGAATGAAGACGGTTGGTCAAAGCAAATATTCTACCTGCCATACAGATACACGTCTAAATGTAGAAAGATAAAAAGGAATTTACAATTTATGTAATCCATTACTTTGATAGCCAACTATTTCAGTCACCAATTCACTAATTGGTTCATACTTCTTCTTCAGCGCTCTTTGTCCTTTAAAGGACATTGTGTTGTAGTTTACAGCAAGACTGCAATATCTAAGTCTTTTAGCCCGACACAGCCGATTTCAGCTGGGTATCAAGTTTGCCTTCCCACTTCCCTATTCTCTCAGCCAGGCTACACTAGTGCAGCCTGTTTCCAAGGTCGCCACTTAGAGACAGAAAAGGGCCTTGGTCTGCTGTGGTTCGCTGACCCTAATTCAATCAGCCAGCTGTGCTACATGTTGAGCCTTGTTCTGTTCATACAAAATGTTAAGTAAAATAAACTCCAACTAAGAGTTAACATCCTGACTCTAGACCTTTATCCCTAGTTGTCTCCACTTGTGCTAGATGGTGATATTTTAAAACAAACGTATCTGTGGCAAAGAGTGTGACAACAATCATTACAGCTGTAGACTGGGAAGAGAAAGTAAAGAGGGATGAGACACACCATCAGAAAATATGTGACAATGTAACCAAACATGCCATCACACCGTGAAGATATTAAGGTCAACAACTGTGTTTGATTTTCTTGAGACTGCTTTCCGATTGGTAAATTTTGCGTTATAAAGTGTCATATCACTTATTGCAGGGACATTTTGAGTGATTACTTACATTTCTTTTTTTTTTACATATATATGGCTTGGCTGGCTTCGTTCAGTCTCAATCTTCCACTACCAAACACTGAAAGGGCTTAAGTAGCAGAATGTAGTCCAGAGAACGGAATGCGTTGTGTCGTAGTTTACAGCTTGACTGCGATATTTGCACCTTTCGGTCCAACACATCCGACTTCAGCAAGCATTTGAGTACAGGGTTAGCATTCCTTCTCTGATCCCTTCTCCTTAGCCAGTCTGCCCTGCTGCAGCCTGTTATCCAGGATCACTGCATGGAGGTGTAGAAGGGTCTTGGCAGCTTTGGTTCGCTGGCCCTGACACTAGCAGTCAGCTATGAGTCGCTGACCACTGCAGCTCATGCGCTACTCAGCATTTGATCCCTTACATATATATGACTAGCATGAGTGATCTGCCGGGGTTTTGTATATGACAAAGACAAGAATAGCACCACTGCCCCACAAAGAGCATGTCGTAAGCGGCAACTGTGTGACATGGCATAACACCGGCCATGGTTAGGTGGTTTGTTAAGGGCAACATAGATGACGCCTAACAGGCTGTGGGTCTACTTTACTCTAGTGTTTGAGTCTATTAAGATGGATTCCCACAGCGATTAATCATCCTCCGCGGAACTTATCCCAACACAGAAAAGTAACAAGCTGCTCGAGTATAGCTGGGACCTGCACAGGGGCATCTGCCCCTGTAGAAGACAGGTCAACTAAGACTTAGACTATATATGAATACCAAATCACTTATGACTATCATTTTCTTCTTGTCCTTTTCCATTCCAGCCGGAGAATAGGATCGCTACTACAGTTGGTCTCCTTTAGTAAGGGTTGTTCCAAAGCACTTTGAGTGTTCTTGCAGTTGCTAGTCTCATGTACAACTCTCTTTAGTCGACTTTTATGGCATGCATAGAGGTGCAGCAGTACCATTCTTTATTACCTAGTAAGGAACCCCTGGATCCAGTCTTAGACTATATACCTTAACCAGTCATCTATTGTTTATTTTATATAATCTCTTGAGAACACGTCACAACTTTAAAATGGTGTCATGCAAATTCAAAGGTTTGTGAAATGTATTCATCAGCAATATTTACAATCCGTGGTTTCAGGCACACGCTACTATATTTACAAAGATGTCAGACCAATCAATGAAATTCATTATGTGCACATCTAGCTGCAAGGTAGACAAGACTCAATAGTCCAGTAAAATAGCTTTCCTAGAAGAGACAAACTGGCATCAAACTACTGCTGCCTATTTAAGTGGGGTGCAGACACTAATTCTAATCACAATCCTGTTGCAATTGAAATAGCCATCAGCTTAAAAATGAAGATATATAAAGGTTCCCCAAATAGTTATATTAGCATTAAAGCAGTCCAACATTAAACAGAAATGCCTTGTGAAAGTCAAAACTAGTCTACTGTCGGAAAGCATAGAACATACAAATGAGAAAGCCAACAACAGAACGTAAGTACTAGGTGAGACTATCTAAATACAAGCATACAAGCAGGAAATAAAACAAACAGTTTAAGAAAAATCAAGTGGATGACTGATGACATCTTAAGCAAAATGAAAGAAAGGAAAAGAGCAAAAAACATTCCAGAATATAAGGATGACGAGATATGTACTATGTGTTGACATGCAAAAGAACCAATAGAAGATATTGGAAAGAAGTAGAGCACCACAAGTGACATGGATGAAGAAATAAAGCAACTTCGAAACATGGAAAATGAAAGACATTCTAGGGGATTTAGGTGTAAATAAAATCACTCAACAGTGTAATGGCGTCTACAATACAAGATCTATACCATGCTGTCTGATTACATCAGTCTTTATATCACTACCTAAGAAACCTCTTGCAACAGAATGTTCCAATTTTAGAACAATCAACCTGATGAACCACACAATTAATTTTACAAGAGAGAATTAGGCGTAGAATAGGCAATGAAGTACCAGGTGAACATTTTGGATTCAGACAGAACAGTGGAACAAGTGAAGCAATATTCTGTATAACAAGACTAGCAGAAAAATATACAGAAGTTCAAAAAAGCAAGTCTCATTCTTAGTCGACCTGTACTTCTAGAGAGGCGGATGCCCCTGTGCAGGTCCTAGCTCTGGTGTGAGCTGGATGTAGCCAGGAAAAGGATTTCCTCCTTAGCGGGCTAGGCTAGAGCAGCTTATTACTTCACTGCGTTGGAACAAGTGCCGCCCGCAGCAGAGGGTGGTTAACTTAACTGATGTGCACGTCCATCTTAATACTCAAACACTAGAGCAAAGTAAACTAGCAGCTTGTTAGGCATCATTTATGCTGCTCTTAACAAACCACCTAACCATGGCCGGTATTATGCCATTTCACACAGTCATCTCTTATGACATGCTCTATATGGGGCATTGGTGCTATTCTTATCTTTGTCATGCACAAAGACCCCAGCGGATCATTAGGGACAAGTAGTATATATATATATATATATATCTATATATATGCTTTATAGAATACAGTCTTTGACAGAGTCCAGAAATGAGAAACATGTTACATGTCTGAAAAACATAGGTATGGAACGTGGATGGAAGCGAAACAAAAACACTCAATAACATATACCAAGAGCAAACTGTCACTGTAATCTATCGATTTAAAAAGAAAAAAGGGGCAATGATGGATATGTAAATTGTAATGTCTCTTTGTCTTATTAACATATATACAGAATAAAGAAAGTCTTGAAGAGGTAAACAACACTATAAGTTGGAGGATAACATCAAAAGATGCACAAGGAAAAGCCTGGCAGATTGTACCAAGGCAAGAGACAGATTGCAGCCTACCTTCGATGTGGAGATGGCAGTTGAACTGAACAGACCTTCGATGTGGAGATGGCAGTTGAATTGAACAGAAGTCGGGTGGAAACAGCCAATAGTGAATAGCTAGAGAAGAATTTTAATAATTCCCCCCCCAAAAAAAAAAACCAGGCTAGATAAATGCACTGGCCCAAAGATGTATAATATTGTAATATTGTATAGCCATGGCATGTATGCAATGTTACAAGTGTCCTCATCATGAAGACAAAAACAGAAATGACTCCACAAGATGGTGCTTGACCCGAAAAGACTGAGAAGAGTGCCAAACTCTGTACCGAGACCGTGGTCCACCGAACTTTGAGAAAATGTACAGAGCATTGTATGTACTGTAGTCTTGAACTGACTGCTGCCTTTGTCTAGGTTAGAATAAATTATCATAGATGTGAGTGGTTGGTGGTCAACAAAGAAGAGGAGGAGCTAAAGTATTTGGATATGCCTCAATCTTGGTCAATACTGGCTGGAGATAATTGACTATTAACTATTACATGACCTTGCCTTACCAGACCTCCCTCCCACTCAAACAGAGAATACCCAACCTAACTCAAACTGGCTGCTCCCCCCAAACAAAGTACAAAGTTTAGACGTAGTAAGATTTATCGATATAATAATATAATATTATTATATATTATACGACCTCACTTTAATACTTATAACTACACTATGACTTAGTTACTATATCGATTCAATATGACTATCAGTCTATGACTTTGGACCTTGGACAATGACAATGTCACAACATCATCATTTTAATATGATATCACCAATTGTTTTTAATGTTATAGATCTACTTATCCGTTTTATAACAATATAAATATACCGTAACTAAATGAACTTAAACTAGGTGTTTACTGTCTAACTAGTAATAGTACTAGTATAAGTATAGTTCTTAGTACTACTAATTAATAGTAGTAATACTAATAGTAGTAACTCAACTGTCTTGCGCTTCGTCTTTCCATTTTGGGATTGCATTTCATTATTCAATTATGTTACTATACTCGAACAGCGAATAGAAGAACTTATACGCGTAGTCTTTGGTATTTTATTTAGTACTTACAATATATATATCTAAAGTCAATGACTGAATATTTCAACACTAATGTCCGAAAATCTAGATTGATTACCTAAACAAATCCAGCGCTGTACTTCTGGCTGTAGAAAGGCTTGTACTCTAGAGTTCTCGCCCCTGTTGCTGATAGTGAGTGAGGGTCGACTAATAATATGTTATTATATGACAGGAGTTAACTAGAGAACGAATGACGAAGAAAAAAATATCAGATTTACAAATGCACAGCACAATTATTAAATTGTCGTCTTCGCAGTTATTTATACACGTCAAAACGGCACAAAATTAAATACACCAAACTAAATCAAATACAGCTTACAGAAATAAAGGAAAAAAAGAAAAGGCAAAGACTTTACTCGGCTCATCATCGTGTGATGTCGACCTGTGTAGCGATCATAGATCTCCATAACGTCTTTGTGTCCTGAGTGCTTTCAATTTTGTCGTTTGACTGTCGTCTGTACCATGATGTTAAACTGTCAATCATTTGTTTGTTTGTTTGTTTTTTCTTATTTGTTGGACCCCCTTTTATTTTAGGGAAATGATCCATATACTGGAAGAGTTGTATGTCGATGATAAGGATCTGATAATTATTCAAAACATGTACTGGGGACAAACTGAGACTGCAGCAAAATATGACGTTGAATAGACAAAGTTACAAAGTAGAAAACTTCATGTAGATTTTCTTTTTAAAGGAGTGAGTCAGGGATGTGTGAAATATCCTGACCTGCTCTCTCTCTATCTCTCTCTCTTTCTCTCTCTCTCTCTCTCTCTCTCTCTCTCTCTCTGTGTGTGTGTGTACAGAGAATTTATCTTGCGATCCATAGAAGCAATGCACGGAATATCCATTGGTGGACCAGAACATCAGTATTCCAGAGTATCAGGGGAATCTTGTGCAACAAAATCCTATTACTGGAATTAAGAATACAGTTCTTGGATGCTACGTGGAACCTGTACTGACATACGGCAGCGAGTCATGGGCAATCAGCAGACAAGCACGGGGATCATTAGCGGCAACAGAAATGTGATTTTACAGAATTGATAATTCCATGGACCGTGAAGAAAACTAATAGAGTACTTGAATAGACACATGTACAAAGACAGCATATGGCAAAAATCAGAAAGGGGCAATCATCCTTTTTGGGGGCATGTCATGAGAAGAAGTGGGCTGAAATATTTTGTGATAACGGGAAAAGTCGCAGGGAAAATAAAAGCAAAGAGAAAATATTGGACAGCTTGAAGAAATAGCATGAGAGACTAACAACGGCGGAACTGATAAACGACAAACGTGATAAGAAAAAGGAGAGATCCATGATCGCTAACACCAACGGGCAGGACACTTGATGATGATGATGGTTTCTATTAATTTCCCCAAACAATTAGGAAACCGATGTAAGAGAGAGAGAGAGAGAGAGAGAGAGAGAGAGAGAGAGAGAGAAATAGAGAGAAAGAGAGAGGAGGGGGAGGGGAGGAGATTGAAGAATGGGAAACAGGCAAAAATATGCAAGAAGACTCTTCTCCCCTCCTCTAACTTTTACTCAAGACCATTGTTTGCTGCAGGGCACCACGCTGCTGACCCATATTCCAGATGTGACAGTATACCTTGTTGGTAAACTTTGTTAAGTATTTTTCCACTAGCTCCCCATGTGGTTCCACTTAATTTTCTCAGGATGGCTAACTTTCTCCTGGCTTTTTTTGGCTGCCTTGTTGACGTGTTCCCTCCATGTCAACCTATCATCAAATGTAACTCCAAGATAGGTGTTCTCCATTTATCTTGATAACTCCAGCTTTTTGTTTTGGGGAGAGGGTGAAAGGCGTAGTGCTACATTTGTCTGTGTTAATGTTTACACACCATCTGTTTGCCCATGAGGTCAAGGCATCAATAGCTCTTTGCTGCATTCTGGTGGCCACTGTTGCTTGCTCATTTGTACACCATATTACTAAGTCATCTGCATACATTGCAACTTTTGTTCCTTGTGGTAGCTCAGCAATCAAGTCATTGATGAAGACTATGAAAAGTGTAGGGGAAAGAACCCCTCCATGAGGCACACCATGACGCAGTAGAATTTTCTTACTCTTGAGGCCATCTAGTTGGACTCTGGCTCTTCTGTTATGTAAGTATTCTCCTTCTTCATACTCTCCCATTGAATTCCCACTTTACAATTAGTTTGTCTTTGTTTATAATTTCTGACAAATTGTCGAAAAATTCCTTTCTTCGTTGTGACTATCATTACAAGGCGTGTAAAGTTTTGTTGTTTCTCTTCTTTCTGCCATTGTTATGATTGTTTCTTAAATGTACTCTGTGTCTGTGATACATTTTGTGGTCTCTGGATGCACTTTAAACCCAACCCCTTGTTTTGACCTTTCTTGTGTTGTAATAACAACCCACATTAATAAACAGTTAATGTGTATTTCTTTCATGCTTGATATTTTCTACCTGACGACTGATATCCCAGTTATATCAATCTCCTTTGTTTCCATAAATCTCACCATTGCAGACTATTTGTTAGTCTGCAGACGTTTCAAGTGCCTATTTTTCTTGTTATTTTGGCTATGTCTTTTTTTAGACGTTACTGGTCACATTTTGGTTGGGGTCTTCCTTTGTTTCATTTTTGGCGGGCGAAAATTCACTGGTGACTTGCCGGGCCTATTCCAGTTCTGTGTTTGTATCTGTTTCTTTCTGTTTTCTCTTATCGCCCCTTTTCCTCTTGGGCTTTTTCCCCACCTCGGATCAGCATGACGCTGGCCCATTTGAGAATGCGAAAGTGTGAGAGCCTTCTTGTGACCTCGCGTGCAAAGGGAAATGGGGTAGGCAATCTCAGCCCCCAGTGACATTGGCACCACGTACCATTCCGATGTGTACTTCGAACAGCGTTCATTAGGCGTTGTTGAGAGTCATCAACGTAACTGGAAGAGACACAATTGCAAACTCCGACATCAGAAAAATTGTGGGAACAGCATCCTCCCAAGAATACATGCAGAGACAAAATTATATATCAGGTCAGGTCATCCCGTAACCGATGAGGTCGTTGGGGCAAACATGAAGACATCCTCACAACTCCACGCCACCCCTCTCTGTCGGATGCCGCTGCCTGTGACTCTTCTGGTCGAAACTGGTCCATTCTTTTATGTTGTCCTCCCATCTCTTTTTGTGATGGCCTCTTCGTCGTCTGCCATGCACCTTTCCGTGGAGGACTGTGTTTGCAAGACCATTTGATTTCGATATGTGACCGTGCCAAGTGAGTTTCCTTCTTTTGACAGTTGCCAAGAGGTCTTCGAAAGGCCCTATTGTTGTTGTAATTCTATCTCGTATTTCCTGATTTGTAACTCGATCTTTGTACGTGATGTTTAAAAGTTTTCGGAAACATTTCATCTCCAAGGCCTGTATCCTTCGCTGAAGGTCAGCTGTAACTGTCCATGTCTCACACGCATAGAGGAGTATTGACAGGACCAGTGTACGCATTAATCTGATTTTCGTGCATAGTGCTAACCGTTTATCTTGTCAGATATTGTTAAGCGGTGCAAGCGCCGCTATTGTCTGTGCTATTCTTGCCAACACCTCACATTTTGATCCTTCATCACTGACAATCGACCCTAGATATTTAAAACGGTCAACCACTTCGAGTTCCTGGCCGTTAGCTTTTATCCTGCTGTTGAAGCCCGTGGCGTTGTTGGTCATTAATTTTGTCTTTCCAGCGTTTATCTCCATACCATAGTCAAGAGCTGTTTCACCGAGCCTTCTGACCCATTCCTGGAGTTCTGCTTCTGAACCCGCCAACCCGTCGATATCATCTGCAAAACGAAGGTTAGTAATCGTTCGGCCCCCTATCTTGACAGTACCAACGTGACCTCCAAGTGCCTCACTCATAATTCCTTCAAGGAATATATTGAAAAGAGTTGGAGAGAGTGTACACCCCTGTCTCACACCAACTGATGTGCGAAACCAGTCCCCTCGCCTCCCATTCACAAGAACTGCACTAGACGCCTTGTCATACAGGTGTTCAAGGACCGTTATAATATTTCCGTTGATATTTTACATCCCCATGGTTGCCCAAAGCGCTTTATGCCATACCCTATCAAACGCCTTCTTAAAATCCACAAACACTTGATACAGTGTTTGCTGCTGTTCTAGATATTTCTCGCTTAGCAGCCTTAAATATATCAGGAAATTGTTGGGTTTTTTGTGTGGTTGTCAGTGGAGAATGCTTTGAATGCATTGCCACATGAAATAGTGTAGACAGGGTCAATTGATGTATTTAAGAAAAGATTGGATGCGCATAGGTATTTTTATATCAAGTGAATGTAAACGAACTGGTTGTATACAGACTGCAATCTTCTATACCAGTATAAAGACGTTCAGTTAACTTTTACTTGACTTAAGTTTAGAGGGTTATGTGGTTTGGTCATCTCGTGAGAATGAAACCAGATCGGCTGCCCATAAAAACATTCACCAGTAGGAGATCTGGGTTTTAAGCCAAGGAAAGACGTAAGCAAATGGGTAGACAACATCAAAGACATGCTATATCAGAATAGGCTCATGACTATTTCAGCCACACATCTGGTCAAAGAGCGGGACATATAATGACGCAGCTCCCCACTACGCTTCACTGCATCAGTGGAAAGACAGAGTGAAGCAAGTAATAAAGTAATCGGCTATTAATATCGATACCACTCACAAAAGTGTACTCGGTTGTAACACAAATGGCTGCCGGGGATAGTTAGTGTACGACAAGTTACTTCAAATGTTGAATACGAGCATACGTATAAGTATATCTGCTTAAACAAACAGAACGTTTAATTATCTTTGTATGTGCATAATGTCGACAAATCAAGAAACATCATCAGATGACGCAAACAACGCACAGAAGACAACTAAGACAGTACCTAGCACATCAGAATTGAGCAAAACAAACAATTTTCAGAGGATAGCTCACAAGAAGATGGTTGTCCGAGGCTACCCACGAAGCAAGAAACTTGAAACACTGGCAGTCTACTCAAGTTGTAAGGTATTATATATCACTTAAATCAGCATGATTTGTTCAGATTTTCACAAACAGTTATTGGCGTTATTCGGTATTCACTCATCACTGACTTGTGAATTGTAACCATTCCATGATTCAAAATGCACATCCTAGAAAAGTAGAATCTGACTAAGAATCGTGTTTACAATTACATTTGTGATTTTTGTCTCTCTCTCCATTCTCACTTTCTTCTCTGTGAGAGGTTAGTGTTAGTTTACATACTCTGACACCATGTTACTGTCGCAGTTATTTGTATGAATTTGCACCCAAATAGTTTTTAGGAATATTTTCCATTATACTGCTGGTTAACTGCTCAATAGTAAATTGACCTAATAAAGTAATATAATATTATTATTCTTGGTCTTTCTCTTGTTCTTCTTCAACTTCTTGTCCTTTTCTTTCTGAAACTTTCTCACTCCGGAGGGAGTATTTATTATAGGGCTACTCCTAGTCTACAGTTGGCTTTCTTTAAGAGCAGCAAAGATGCTGTCTGACAGGCCATTGATCTAATTTTGCACTTGTATTTTAGTCTACTGTTGATACCAGACCACGAATTTGACTGGAATTCACACTAGTCGACGACTTGCACTTGTGTCCACTGAAATATTTTGTGGTTTTTCATTTGGATTAGTTAGTTCGTTCATGTTGTAGTGTTTGTCCCTCAAATTATCCTGGCATGGTCATCGGCCAATAAAAAATAGTATTTTGGTTACCATGTGACCTATTTCCATGATCTAGTGCACACTGCTGAACTTCTTGAGATTGACGTCTATCGCCCTGTTTGCTGACACTGCTGGTTTTGATTTGGTTGGGAAATGTACACGGAACAATAATCTACCACATCGCCCAGGAGAGATTGGGCCTTGTTCGGTTAGCAACATGTCCAAGACACATCTGTGATACCTCTACAACCTCTTTGGGTTACCAGAAAGACAAGACAAAGAATAGAAGAAATTGGCCATATACACACTGAAGAGTCTTCTAAACCAATATAATGACGTTAAAACTGCACCAACTTCTTTGTCATTCGTCCTGAAAAGTGAAATGGATTTTTTGTTACATTTTGTTGTAGTTTACAGTGAAGCTGCAATATCGGTGCCTTTAGTTCCGGCACATCTGATATCATTTTTGGAACAAAGTTTGCCTTTCTTTTTTGATCCCTATCTTCTCAGCCAGGTGCAGCCAGTTTTCGGGACCATCACTTAAAAGCCAATCATGGTTTTGGACAGCTTTAGTTCGTTGAACCTTATGCAAGCAGTGGCGGTCCCCTATGAGTCGCTGATCACTTTCTTTTCCAGAAGACTTCACTTTGCATGTAAATCAGTGGGGAGTAGACAATTTGGCAAAAGAGTGAGAAAAGATGGGCAAGAGCTAATGGGGGAGGGGGAACACAAACATATATTATAACATTTCACACCTTAGGGGATATGAGAGTGAGGAGAGGTGCAATGAAGAGGACCCTAAAAGTTTAATACTTGCTTGACTGTGTCCCGTGCAATGACGGGTACTACAGCTAGTCCTTTAATAAAACCATGTATGATCAATACAGATTTGTTCTAAATTTACATTTTTAAAACAGCAGAAAAGTCAGTATAATTGATTAAAGTGTTTCAAAAAATGATGCCTATTACCAGTTGAACAGAAGAAAGCAGGTCGTGGTCTTCAGACTCTGCGCAGGCCACAACAGACTGAGGTACCAGCTATTCAATAAACTGAAGATAGGTGGCACTGGCGAATGCACTTGTGGTACAGGGAAAATGACCGCTGAACATCTGCTGCAAGACTGCTCGACATACGAGGACCAGAGAAAGCACATGTGGCCATCACCAGTGGCAACACTAGACAAGCTCTATGGCAGTGTCGACAGCCTCAGGATGACCGCTGCTTTCTTCGAACAAATACAGGTTGACGTCTGACAGTGTACGAAGAAGAAGATTAAAGTATTTAACATTGAAATTTGTATTCTGCTCATTAGATTACAGACAATTTTACAAACAATCTGTTTGTGGTACTGATAGAATAACCCTGAACATTTGCTGCAAAAAGTTCCCAATGAGGAACAGAAAAAGCACAATGACCATCATCAGTACTATTCTTTGACAAGCCCTGTGAAGATGCTAATAATCTCAGACTGTCCACTATCTTTAAATACATTATAGTTGACATCTGAAAGCCACAAAGGAGCAGCATGCTGGAGTCAAATTTACATAACTTTGTGCTAATCATATTTTAACCACAAGATCTTGATGAAATTATGTTTTTTTTTTTTTTTTTACTATTTCATTAAATTTTAACCATTATATATTTTTAACCATTAAATGTTTGTGATTTAAGTCTGAAGGCTGCAAGTGTAACGGTTGGAAGAATCCCAATGCACCACCACAGCCTCCAGTTGCAGATGCCTCACAGCCGCTTGCAAATTTAACAGACCCCTGTAAAAGCTGCAGACATCCTTTAGGTTCGTGATTCTCTTGTTTCTTCTTTTTTTTAAATAATTATTATTGTCATTTTTAAGGAGGATAAAAGTTACTTAATATTTCATTACAACATCCAGTCTCTCCTCCATTTTGTTGATACTTTCCCATGCAGTGTTAGTTAGATTATCCAGTATCTTATGTTTTTGTCATTTTGTACCTCTATCTCGATCATTTCTGTGCATTGTTGTAATGTGATATAATTTTTCTGTTTTTGAAAACATTAAAAGTGAAATGTATGTCTTATTGTCTTTCTTTTATTTGCAATGTTTATACTTGCATGTTAATAGCCTTAGGGAATAGATTACTTATACTATCAATTGAATTCTTACAATTTCTTTGTAACATCTTATATTTTAGACTTGAAATGAACTTCATAGACAATGTACTTAAATATTTGATAATACAAATTTAGTAATTGTTACTAAAATTTAACCTTTTATAAAACTGCAAATGCAAATAAAAAACCAAATTAACATAACAATGTACTCTTACATCAATTATAATAATTTTTCTCGTACAGAAGCACATGTTTCACATTTAGAGAACACAGATGAAGAAGAGTTAAATAGACTGCTTCGCATAGTCGTCGACGTGGAGAATCTTTTTGTGTGTGTCCACCGTGAAGAAGATGCAGAAGCTAAACAAGTTTACTTTTACCTCTTCAAAGTAAGAATTGAAGTACCATTGAACAGATTACTCTCATTTGGTTATTGATTCTACAGTGGAATGGAAACAATTTATGATCAATTAAGGCAGCATGTGGAAACCAACTACAAATTGAATATGTTGCTGTTAATTGTATCATAAATTGTTATAAACATCATTGATAATAAGAATGATAAAACTGACAAGAAATTTAAATAATCTCTAGTATTTCTTATAAAGTTGACACTTTCCAGTCTGGCCTAATTTAGCTGATTTGTGTCCTACAGTCCACGACAAGTGCAGCAACTCTGTAAGTCAAATAGTGTTTTTTTGGTATCAAGATACTGAGCAGTGCTTGAGCTGATACTGAGCAGTGCTTGAGCTACATCGGTCAGCGACCCATAGGTGATTGCTAATGTCAGGGCAAGCGAACCAGAGCTGACAAGATTCTTCTACACCTCCATGTGGTGATCCTAGATAACATACTGCAACAGAGCAGACTGGCTAGTACTAAAAAATAAAAAAATGTCGGATGTGTCGGGCCGAAAGGTGTAAACTACGACACAATGCATTCCATTCTCCAGATAACATCCTGGTACTTGCAAAGCCCTATTCAGGGTTTGGTAAGGGGAGATTGAGAACGTACGAAGAATAAGAAATAGTTTTTTCAAAATAAATTCAAATTAAACAAACTGAGCTAAAATGACATTCTAAAGATTATAAGACAAATATTTAAACTGTCTATGACATGGAATGTTCATAGTAAAAAATATATTTTAGGATGAAGTGTTAAATGTCATTAATGTAGTAAATCAATTTTTGTTCTTATATATACCATCTAATTTGTATAAAATAATGCTTTCTTATCAGTTAAAGAAATAACAATATTTTCCCGTCAGCTCTGGAAAGCGATAGTTTCTCAAGGTGGGAAGCATGTGCATAATGTGGATGGGTTGTCCACTTTGTTCTTACTGATGCTGCAAAGTTGTTCTTCTTGAGTTTTCCCCTAATTATTTATTCTCTGGTACATTCTGTGGCTTATCAACCATTCTAATTTTTCACCTTTTTATTGGGCCCTTTATAGGTTGCGGGTTCATAATATTTTCTAGTTCTCCAATGGATGTGTTCCACAAGCTCCCTGATATGACTCTCATTGCTCGGTTTTGTCAAAGTTTTATTTTGCTGCAGTTGCTCATGTCAAAAATTGTTAGGGTTTTTACCAAGTTGCAATTTTTTGCATTAATTTAGAACTCTGTGGTTTGTTTGAGAGGGAGAAGATTGTAGAATGTATATTGTTTTCTTCATTTATCTTCATTAACCATAACTGGGACAACAATGAGTATCTGACATGCTGAGTGTAATGCACAAAAATGAAATATTTCAGCATTAGTGTAACCAGGGTAGACAAATAACTTTATTTGCAATGGTTCACTGAATAATATTATTGAAGAAGACTCTATTAATCCAAGTTAAGTTTTTTTGTTTGTTTATTAATCCAAGTTAAGTTTTTTTGTTTGTTTATGGGCCAGTTCTACATCTACCATTGTATCCTGCTGTTGTCATGATGTGTTCTAATTAAATGTCTCATCTTGCAGCTTCTTAGAAAATGTATTTTAAACACAAGTCAGCCATCAATTGAAGGATCACTTGGAACTCCACCTTTTGAAAAACCAAGCATAGCAAAAGTAAGCCAAATATTTGTTCTCCACATTTTAATAATATCAAGAACTTGACATGAGAAAAGGAGAAGATTATTTATAAATTTAATTGTTGATTGCACACACCCTGCATACAGTATTATGTATTTCATGTGCCTATACATATCTTACCCATTTACTTCGCATTTCCTATTTATATTAGACAAAATTTACCACTCGGTATAGCTTTATGTTATCAGTTAAATCAGTCTGAAGGTTCAAATAAAATTGTTTAACATCCACAATCTTTGTTTTCCCACATTTAGGGTGTCACCAATTTTGTGCTATACAAGTTTGGTACTCTAGCACAAAAGGAGTGGCAGACAATGTATGATTTGGCAAAAATGTTCCTACATTGTCTAAATCATTGGAAATTGTGGCCTCCTGCCAGCAGAGGTCAGCAGTTGGACGAGAAGGACGAAAATGATTACAAACTGAACTATACAAGGTTGTATAGCTGAAAGTATTGGTTTTTACAATAGAGCTGCACCATTCCTGTTCTCTGTTATTAACAAAAATTTTTTTTTACATTTGTTTGATTTTGGTTTCTGGAAGTTTTCCCCATTACATTAAATGCATAAAGTGTCAAATTATCCTTATTAATAGCATTTTTGATGTTGTTGCTGGATATTGAAAATATACAAGTCCAATATATTTGTTATTCATTACTATTTTATAGTTATATCTTTAATTGGACTGTTTTTGTGACCACACAAGGTTTTTCTAATACTGGAATAAACAAAAGCATATTTTTTTCTTTTTCCCCTTTTTTGTCTTTTCTGATTTGATTTTGTTACTGAGCATCTGAAGGGCTTGGTGGTCAGAACATTTTCTTGACATGGCAAAACTGACTAGTTACACATCCAAGTCACATTACATTCATGTCTAAACAGCTGTATATGGATACTTGACTCTATAAGATAGACATTAAGGAAGGAAATTGATCACATACCCTCCAAAATGCTGAGAACTTTTCCAAAAAAGTCTCTGACCCTTTCTCCAATGCTATGAGAATACCTTTACCATTACACAAAACAACTTCTTCCTCAGTAGGTCTTAGAAAAAACTGACTAACTGGGTATGACGGGAGATAGTAGTTAACTGACACGGCTCACCATCCGAAGGTGCTGGGCGCATTCCCCAATCACAGCACCGACTGTTACCCAGGGAAAGCAAACCCTTAGAAAATGCAAGAGGAAGTATACCCTAACATAAAATGCATGCTGAAATCGGATGCACTGGGCCGACGGGCGCAAAATAAAATCATAGTGCAATGCATACCGCCTTAATGAATAGAGAAATAAGGCGAATGCAAAGAAAAAAAAAGGGAAAAATGATCAACTGGAACTCTGGTATTCAGATCAGTGTCATTAGTAGGTCTCAGGTAAAACTGACCAACTGGAACACTGGTATGCAGTCAGACAGATCAGTGTTTGATGCCAGGTGACCAAAAGATATCCTTTTGTTCTGCCAGTCCATCTAGTTGACACTTGGACAGTACCATCCATATCTTTCCTGGTTTACTTTCTGTACTTACTTTTGGCTACTAGTAGTAAGCTCATGGGTGGTTTCCTTCTTATGGCTTACTAAACCCGGGGAAGATGCTGCTCTGGGGTGTCCAGCCTCCTAACTTTTCCCAGTTTAAATTTGGCCTAACCCAGCAGTATAGAACATGCACTCTGCCTTAGAAAATGGCGGTAACTCTTAAACTGTCATTGTATGAGGTCTTGCTATTGGATGTCTCCCACCATCACCTCTAGGAAGTATGTCGACATCAATGGTAAACTGACTAAAACACTAATAGTATCATTGTTGTAAAATGTATATTATTGCTAGCAGATAAGCATAGAGCTCACATGTAGTTCCCACACTTTATATTGCTCTGGTTATATAATAACGTAAGAATATGTACATGCTTTGTATTGCCCCCTAAGAACAGCCATTATTACCTTTTTATCATCACTAGTTTCATGAATCATTGCATTGCTTTAACAACCGCAGCGAGAAATGTGATGAGTTGTAGCAATAACAGATTTAATGAATGTCAAAATGTACTATTCTCTTTCAGGTGGCTTTGTTTCTGCCATGTTCCTGCATTCTGTGATAGCTTGCCTCGTTACGAAACCACCCTCATATTTGGTCAAACCTTGTTACGGTCTGTGTTTCAAACCATGAGGAGGCAGTTGCTGGACAAGTTTAGGGCAGAGAAAGATAAAATGCCACCAGACAAAAAGACTTTAGTTCTCACACACTTTCCAAGGTACTTCTTTTTACTGTGAGCTCTGGTACTTGATAAAATATGATACCCATTACAACAGAAACATAAACAAACATGAGTCAGCTTATACCATGCACAATACAAACAAGAACTTACGATATGATCAAAATACCTTTGTCAGGAACAACACAATGAAAACGTATAACTAATCTCAATGATTAAGAAGGTAATGGGCATAGGAAAGATGTTCTAATCTGAACACAAGTGAGATACTACATAAGAGAAGTAAATAAAGCAAAATGAAATCCCTGGTAATGAAGTTGCTGACAGATTGTCAAAGAAAGTAGAGGCTGACAGATTGTTGAAGGAAAAAGGAAAGCTATCTCGGAGTCTGGTATGAGCGTAATTTGTGAAAAGGTCAAGATGCTTGTCAGGTAGAAATTGATGCATATTACTAGCTGCACAGAAGTGAACAAGTCGTAGTCTTTGGACTCCTCACAGACCACAACAGACTGAGAGATAGCTACAATTCATCAGGCTCCAAGATTGGAAATGCATATGAAGTATATGTGTCATTAATATAATAGTTGTGGAAAATCTGCTACAAGTGTCCAACATTAGAGGAACAGAGAGTACACATATGACAATCACCAGTACCATTTCTGGACAAGCTCTACTGAGATGCCAGTGAGCTCAGGCTGACCACTGTTTTCTTGAGATATATTTAAGTAAGTTGATGTCTGGAAGTGTATGAAGACGAAGTACTTTAGTGAGGTATTTAGACAATAAGATAGTATAAAACCATTATGGCTCTTTGATTTATAAACCATTTCATTTCAATGATCAGCTTTGTTCCTGTCTTTCACGCCAGTGTTTTCAGGGCCCAAAAGGGGAGCAGAGAATAGTAACACTGTAAACCTGATGTCATGTTGTAAGAGGTGGATAGGAGGGTTGGGCACAGGGCCAGATACCTCATCCTGTAGAAAGTCACATAAACTTAAACAAATGTGCACCACAAGTCAACAACGATAAGAAAAAGGAAAACACAAGTCGACCATCCCAGACAGAAGAAGGTCCTCTATCAAGAGAGCTAATTACAAAATTCAGAAAAGAACTCTACGGATATGGATCGGTTACGGACATGTTTTCTTCTAGTACAATCTCCAGATTTGGTAGCTGGAATGTTTATACAATATAAAAACAGAGGAAGGCTGCATAGGTGGTATTAGAAACTACCTGCCGAAGACAGATGTCGGACCGAAAGGTTCAAATATCACAGTCAAGCTGTAAACTAGTGACACAGCGCACTCTGTTGGCCTAACTACATCCTGCTATTTGCAAAGCCCTGTTCAGGGCTTGGTAGGGAGAGATTGAGAAAGAATGCAGAAGAAGAAGAAGAAATGACAAGATCGATATCCTGGGACTGACTAAAACAAGGTGGAAAGGAGTGATGAGACTGAGCACAGAGGAAATGCTGCTGCTCTCAGGAGATACTATAGAAGGTGCTCACCATAGTGAAATTGTGACCCTAATTCTATCAAAGGAAGCACACAAAGCATTTATGTAATGGGAAGCAGTAGTACACAGTATAATAATAGCTACTTTAAAAACTGCCAAAAAAGAAGGTAAAGATAAACATTATCCAATGTTATGCACCAACAAATGACAAAGACGACATAGCTTAGAAGATTTTAAAACCTGGCTTCAAAGTATCATAGATGAAAGGAAGAAAGACATTACAAATGTGATGAGTCATCTAAATGTTAAGTTTGAGAATTATATTGGTTTTTGAAGATACCATGGAGTAGGTATGAAAATAGAGAGTTACTTGTGGACTTTTGTGCTTTAAGTCAACTGGCGATTGATGGCAGCATGTATCCACGTAAAAGAATGCACAAAGTAAAATGGGTTTCACCAAGTCACAGGCCAAAAAAACTGATTTATCATTATGTGTAAATAAAAAGATCAGATCACCAATCATTAGTATGCAGAGAAGTAGATATGGCATCAGTTTCTGATAACCAGAATAAAGATGAAGCTAAAATGAAATGTTGCAATATATGACTGTAGACAACAGTTTAATGTGGGATTCCTCAGGAACAAGAAAATACAAGATAAATTTAGTCTAATATGCATTCTGTGTTACAGCAACTAGAAGTAAAGGATAAAGAACAGCAACGGATACCAATATATGAAGCTAGACATGTTGAGATGTTCTGGATAAAAGAGACTGACAACACAAAGCAAGGATAACAACAGAAACATAGCAAAGATAAAGGAAAGAAGAAAAAAAGGCAGATTTGAACAGAAGAGTGTATTTGTTGAAGACCTGTACTCTACAGGGAGCTTAAAGGTTTTGATTGTTCCTGCCAGTTCTTTTTCATTTAGAAAGAAAAGTCTTTACTTAATGTATATTTTACAGCAGCATGGGTTTTGTGGTGTCTTTGCAGGTTTCTGACAATGTTGGAACAAGAAGTTTATGGAAATAACTCTCCCATCTGGGATCAAGACTTTTCTCAGAATACAACTAATTTACCAACACCATTACCTGCAGGTAAGCTTTTGAATTAAGGTGTCCAGAACATAGGTATACCACTATCAAAGTATTATATGTGATGAATGCCTTCCAGGGCAGCTGCTGTATGGGGAGCTCAGAACAGGCAGATGCTCATCATGGAGATAAAGAAAACACTACAAAGACTCTTTAATGTCTCAGAGGAACTTCAACATTGATGTAACCTTCTGGGAGATGCTTGAACAAAACGGTTCCGACTGGATGGATAACATCACACAAGATGTTCAGATCGCTGATCAGAATGTGATTGCTGAGGCTCTGGAAAAGTTCGCCACTCGCCCCATAGTTGCCTCCTAATGTGTGTGTTCCAAGTGTGTCAGTATGCCATGTCATGATTTTGGACTCTGCAGTCATATAAGATCACATCCCACAGCATAAATCTGATGATGTTGCCATTTTTGTTTACAATCAGCAACTTCTAGACATGGAAGCATGATAGAACTAATCAATTGAAAGTAATCAAATAATCAGCAGATTCATAGACTCTTGTCTGATTGTCTCTCAATTGGGTTATTAAACTTACCTGCCCATACTTTGCTTCACAATCCAAGGCGTGCATAACCCAAATGCCAGTTCTTGCACATAAATAAGTAATAAGTTTTCAGCCTTTATAATTTATATTCTTCTTTGTCGTTCATTCTTAAACTTTTTCTACTATGCCCTGAAAAGGGCTTTGTCGGTAGAAGGATGTTGTCCGGAGAACGGAATGCATTGTGATCAGTTTACAGCTTGACTGCGTTTTCACACCTTTTAGTACCCGGTTAGCCTTCTTTCTTTGATCCCTTCTCCTTAGCCAGTCTGCTCTGTTACAGGCTGTTATCCAGGATCACCACATGTCAGTGGAGAAAGGTGTTGACAGCTCTGGAACGCTGGCCCTGACGCTAGCAGTCAGCTTTGGGTTGCTCATGTACTGCTCAGCGTCTTGATCCCTAATTTAGATTGAGAACACACAGAGAATCCAGAATGGAAGTACTATTACACTTATTTCATTCTCTTTTAACCTATGTCTATCTGGGTTATATGGCGGCTTCTGGTGAGAACTTATTCACAGACAGTTGCACAATTACGTGAAAGCATGAACAGATATAGCCAACATATACCTTTTATGAACTGTTAACAGTGTTTAAATTCGTTGAGCAGATGATCATCATGTCATTCATGTTTCTGAGATGTCCGTACGTATTGTAATTTGAAAAGTGGTGCCATGCAGTTTTGACAGTTGGAAGCCATGCTCGATTCTGTAATTTTAAAATCTATAATGGTACTTGCATTCTATGGCATTAGTACCTCCCTACAATGGATACCAGGTCAGGTTGACGTCTGACAGCGTACGAAGAGGGATACCAGGTCAGGTTGACGTCTGACAACGTACGAAGAAGGATACCAGGTCAGGTTGACGTCTGACAGCGTACGAAGAAGGATACCAGGTCACATAGGTACCTGAGGCAATGACAGTGCTGATACACTGCCAACAAGAGGAACAAACAAGCCTCAACCCAACATCCCCACCAATTAAAGAGCTACACAAAAACATAATCTGCAACAACTACAGACAGCAATGGATGAACCGATTGGCTACAGGGGTGACATTTCTCAATCTAATCCCAGAGATAACATCAGTAATTAGATCTGAAGCGACCTGAGTACATTTTTCAGAATGTGAACAAGACATGTGCCCCTGAATAAACACCTACAAAGAGTGACCACAGACCGTACACAATAGTGCTGGTACTGCAACGGATATGAGATAACAAGTACCATCTTCTGGATTGTCCATCATTGTCAGACTTATTTTTTTTTTTTTTTTTTTTTTTGTGCGTTCGCCTTATTTCTCTAATCTTCAAGGCGGTGTGCGTTGCACTGTGGTTTTTATTTTGCGCCTGTCTTCAGCATGCATTTTATGTAAGGGTCTGCTTCCTCCTGCATTGTCTAAGGGTTTGCTTCCCCGGGGTAACGGCCGGTGCTGTGATGGGGATCGAACCCAGCACCTTCGGATTGTGAGCCGTGCCACTTATCCACTAGGCCACGCCGTCCCCTTGTCAGACTTATAAAAGCAACTACTACCACCAACCCCCTCCATCACTAACACCCTGTATGCAGATACAAAACAATTGATGAAAACATGTACATTCAACTACATGGCATGGAAAAAAAGAGGAGTGATAACTCATTATCCCAGGGATTATAAAAGTAAAAAATCAAGTGATGTATTTTCTGCCATGTGTGAATGCTACATTCTGTATGAAGGAGGTATTTTCTGCCATGTGTGAATGCTACATTCTATGTGAAGGATGTATTTTCTGCCATGTGTGAATGCTACATTCTGTATGAAGGAGGTATTTTCTGCCATGTGTGAATGCTACATTCTATGTGAAGGATGTATTTTCTGCCATGTGTGAATGCTGCATTCTTTATGAAGGAGGTATTTTCTGCCATGTGTGAATGGGGAATTTCCTTTTATACACCCAAAATAAGCGTTTATGTAAACTGAAATGTAAATGAGCTTTCTATTCTCCGTGTATTTCATAATTTCAGTCAGCCCAGGTGCAGCAGCTGGTGTTAGTGGTCTCAGTCGTTTTACATCTTCTACTGTGGGAACAGATGCCTGTGGTGCTTTGAATATCAGCCCTGGTCTTCTCTCCAGCGGCCGACAGTCATCTCGATCCCAGGAGGCTGCAGGTTGTTGTTTGTTGTTGTGGATTAATTAGGTCACTGCTTTACAGGTGCACACTACTCCTTGCAAATAGCAGATCTTCTTCTTCGTTCATTCGTTCTCAATCTCCCGCTACCAAACCCTGAAAGGGTAAGTAGCAGAATGTAGTCCAGAGAACGGAATGCGTTGTGTTGTAGTTTACAGCTTGGCTGCGATATTTGCACCTTTCGGTCCAACACATCCGACTTCAGCAAGCATTTTTTAAGTACTGGGTTAGCATTCCCTCTTCGATCCCTTCTCCTTAGCCAGTCTGCCCTACTGCAGTCTGTTATCCAGGATCACCGCGTGGAGGTGTAGAAGGGTCTTAGCAGCTCTGGTTGTCCCTGACGCTAGCAGTCAGCTATGGGTCGCTGACTACTGCAGCTCATGCGCTGCTCATCGTCTTGATCCCAAATAGCAGATCAAGTGATGATATTTAGACTGAACAAGCCACTGCAGACCTAGACAATAAATTAAAAATTGGACACACAGATATGTGCTCTTGTGATGAGAACAAACAAACAGTAGAACGTCTTTTCCAGGCATGTCAACTTCATGAGAGGAGCAGAGTTAATAATATGGTCCTAGCCAACCCATGAGAAGGATAATTTGTATAGTGATGAGAGAAACCTGAGACAGACTACCAAGTTTACACTGGAAATAGATATGATTATTCAAATGCAAATGACAGAAGAAGTTAACAACATTTAACATTGAAAGCAGTAATTGGTATTCAGTTGTCAGTTTTAAAAAAAAATGTTTTTGTGATGTTTTATAAAAAGATCAATTTTTTTTATTCGATCGATTAAGTTGTATTTTGAATTGGGGGAAAGCAAAACATTGAGAGTATCTACATGGAGATTCTATTATTGTTGTCAATGTCTTAAAGAGTTAATATGTTTATTATACCATGTTACAAACAGCTGGTCTATCATAACTATAGGAGGGACTACAGTAAAACTCAATAACAATGGGGGAGCTGAAGATGCTTCACAGTGAATGAGCTGACAGCAATCAGAGACTCAGCTGGCTGCTTGCGTCATGGTCAGTGAACCACAGCTGACCAAGACCTTATCTCATCTACAAGCAGCGATCCTGGAAACAACAGGCTGCACTAGTGTAGTCTAGCTAAGAAAATATGGATCACAGTGGGAAGGCAAACTCGGTTACCAACAATTCCCACTGAAATTGGATGTTGCCAGATCTATATTGTACAGATACCGCAGTTTTGCTGCAAACTATGACACAATGTCACATGTAAAACTAGCACTATTTAAACTGCCACTGCAAGGACTCAGTTACAGTCTTCCTATAAAAATACTCAGTTACTGGCCTCCTATAAAAATACTCAGTTACTGGCCTCCTATAAAAATACTCAGTTACTGGCCTCCTATAAAAATACTCAGCAACTGTCTTTCTATAAAGAAATCAGCTGTAACTAATGGATGACCATTGCTTCACATGGAGTGAAAACATGAATCAATCTTCATATAAATTAGCATGGAAGTGACTTTTCATAGTTATAAAGTTGTAGATAGCAGTAACCAGAACTAGAATCGCATTTCAGAAAAAAGAAAAGCAGACGAGGCCGGACTCAGTGATGGAGCCAAAAGACCAAGGATTGATGGAGATGTCTCCAAAGAACTGCTCCAAGAAGTCCTGGCAGAGATTAATTCTGATGATGAGACAGACACCAGTATGGTTGGACCCGAGGTAAGTTTGCTTGCATGCTTTCTGAAGGTTGCAATGAAAATTCTTTTGTGCTGCCATAATTATTTTGTGCTATAGACTGGTAGTTGAGCATGGCATTTTATTAAATGTCAGGGGCTCTTAAGGGAGTGGGAAGATAAGTCCGTTACCTAGACAGATGTCAGCCTCAGGCAGTGTTGGAGATTGTTCATAAAGTGGAAATGGTATCAGCCTTGTCTTTTTGCTCCCAAATGAGCTCGAGGAACATTTGGCAGAGTGGTTATAGCATTGGTCATTTGACCAAATGGTCTGACCGATAGAAGAGACTGCAGAGCCCAGCTGCAGTCAGAGAAACTCCGAAGACTGACGGACCATCCAATGTACCATAGACTAAACAATTTGGGAAATGGGAAACTGAAGCGGAGAAACTTTGCAGAAATAGCCAAAGCAAAGATGCACGAAGATCCCATAAACGCACTAACAACACCAAAACCCATCACTACTGTACGAAAACCTACTTGGAGGCAGGATATATTTCCAGAGGTGGTAGAAAATATACCAGGTATTGCAAACAAAAACTGCCAGAGTGAGAAAGAAAGGAGAGACACTACCCTAAGCTCATAACGAAAAGCTACCCAAGCATGGACTGGACCCATGCATACACCGACGGTTCTGTAACAAACACTACACAGAACGGAGGGGCAGGAGCATTCCTGAACCTACCAAATGGCAGAAATATAACACTGTCATTCGCTACTGGTAAGTACACAAGCAATTTCAGAGCAGAGGCAGAGGCACTGAGGGCGGCAGTGGAAGAAATGGCAACACACAGTGAAAATGAGAGCCATATAGTCTTGCTGACAGATGCTCTCGAAGTAGTCACAGCGCTAAAAAGCCAGAAGAACACTGAGCTTAATGACTTAAGAGCAGCACTCTGCAAACTGTGCCAGCAGTCCGCACCAAAAAGGGTGGTGGTACAGTGGGTTCCGGCACACTGCAACATCCTAGGCAACGAGGAGGCAGACATACTGGCAAAAGAAGGTGCAAGGCTACCACAAACAGATACCAGTATGACGTACGAAGAGTCAAAACGGCTTATCAAAGCCAGATACATGTCCAAATGGGAAACCGAACATACTGGTTACACCAAAAACGATGCCTATTACCAGTTGAACCGAAGAGAGCAGGTCCTTGTCTTCAGACTTCGCACTGGCCACAACAGACTGAGGTACCACCTATTCAACAAATTGAAGATAGGGTGTACCGACGAATGCCCGTGCGGTACTGGTAAAATGACCACTGAACATCTGCTGCAGAACTGCCCGACATACGAGGATCAGAGAGAGCAGATGTGGCCATTGCCAGTGGAACTGCAAGACAAGCTGTATGGTAGTGGCGAGAGTCTCAGGATGACCGCCGCTTTTTTCGAGAAAATAATGGTTACTGTCTGACTGTGTACGCAGAAGAAGAAGAAGAAGATTTGACCAAATGGTCACGGGTTCAGATTGTCTTAGTTGAATTTTCTGTTAGAGATCTTCTTCTTCTTCTTCGTACGCAGTCAGACAGTAACCATTATTTTTTCGAAAAAAGCGGCGGTCATCCTGAGGCTGTCGCCACTGCCATAGAGCTTTTCTTGCAGTTCCACTGGTGATGGCCACATCTGCTCTCTCTCTGATCCTCGTATGTCGGGCAGTTCTGCAGCAGATGTTCAGCGGTCATTTTACCAGTACCGCACGGGCATTCGTCGGTACCACCTATCTTCAATTTGTTGAATAGGTGGTACCTCAGTCTATTGTGGCCAGTGCGAAGTCTGAAGACAACGACCTGCTCTCTTCGGTTCAACTGGTAATAGGCATCGTTTTTGGTGTAACCAGTATGTTCGGTTTCCCATTTGGTCATGTATCTGGCTTTGATAAGCCGTTTTGACTCTTCGTACGTCATACTAGTATCTGTTTGTGGTAGTCTTGCACCTTCTTTTGCCAGTCTGTCTGCCTCCTCGTTGCCTTGGATGTTGCAGTGTGATGGGACCCACTGTACCACTACCCTTTTTGGTGCGGACTGCTGGCACAGTTTGCAGAGTGCTGCTCTTAAGTCATTAAGCTCAGTGTTTTTCTGGCTTTTTAGCGCTGTGACTACGGCGAGAGCATCTGTAAGCAGGACTATATGGCTTTCATTTTCTTTGTGTGTCACCATTTCTTCCACTGCCGCCCTCAGTGCCTTTGCCTCCGCTCTGAAATTGCTTGTGTACTTACCAGTAGCGAATGACAGTGTTATTTTTCTGCCATTTGGTAGGTTCAGGAATGCTCCTGCCCCTCCGTTCTGTGTTGTGTTTGTTACAGAACCGTCGGTGTATGCATGGGTCCAGTCCATGCTTGGGTAGCTTTTCGATATGAAGCTTAGGGTAGTATCTCTTCTTTCTTTTTCAGTCTGGCAGTTTTTTGTTTCCAATACCTGGTATATTTTCTACCACCTCTGGAAATATATCCTGCCTCCATGGTAGGTTTTCGTACAGTAGTGATGGGTTTTGGTGTTGTTAGTGCGTTTATGGGATCTTCGTGCATCTTTGCTTTGGCTATTTCTGCAAAGTTTCTCCGCTTTAGTTTCCCATTTCCCAAATTGTTTAGTCTCTGGTGCATTGGATGGTCAGTCAGTCTTCGGAGTTTCTCTGACTGCAGCTGGGCTCTGCAGTCTCTTCTATCGGTCATGGATTGCAGTTTTGTAATCTTCTCAAGTTCTACAATTGGCGTTGACTTCATGCCTCCTGTTATAACTCTCATGGCTTGGTTTTGAAGTTTGCTAACTTTATCGAAGTTCGCCTTTGCTGCTGTTGTCCATGCCGCAATGCCATACTCGAGAACTGGTCTCACTCTTCCAGTGTACAGTTTCTTTAGTATGCCTTCGTCTGCTCCCCAGCTTGTGCCAGCAAGTTTCCTCATGATTGCCATTCTTTCTCTGGCTCTCATTCGGTTTCTCTCGATCTGACTTTTCCATGTCATGCGCCGATCAAATGTGACTCCCAGATAGGTTGGGTTGTCGTTTGGCTGCAGGAATTTGTCATTTAGACTTAATTTGGTATTTTGGGGTTTTGTTGAAAGCGAGCGAGAATATTGTGCATGTGGTTTTCTCCTCGTTTATTTTGACCAGCCATGAGTTCGCCCACTCTTCCAGCGATGTTAGGGCCTGCTGCATCCGATTTCTTGCTATGGTGAGATTCTTTTCAGAGGTCCACATAGCCAGATCGTCTGCAAACATTGAGCTATGGACTCTCCTTGGTATATTCTCTGTAATTCTGTTAGAGATGAAAAATAAGAACCTGGCCTGCACACTATTTGGTGACTGCAGGGGCAGGCAGATTCTATTCCCCAGCCCTATCATTTTCTCAGCTGGCTCCAGAAATAGGAACAAATGCAGTTATTACAGTTATCAGATTAGGACACTTCTGGAATTGGTCTCATTATTTGTAGCTTGGACTAACGCCTTTCTTTGGTGGGTTTTTTCCTTCAACATTTTGTTTGTACAATTTTTTTCATTGTGATGCTCAAATCCCACCCACCCCCCCCCCCCCCCACCCCCACCCCCACCCACCTATTTACCTTCTACAACATGCATAGTATTGCTCAGTTGTTTTATCCGTCACCATCTATAATGTATAATGGGCCCTTGAATCTGTATTGGGTACAGTCGCAAAGGTAATTAGTATTGTATTAAAACTGATACTGGGATAAAAGTGGAAACCATACATATCATTTTGTTTCTGCAAGATTACGTATGATGTGTAATACAACCACATAACTAGTTTTAATGATTACTGACTCAATTATTTCATGTTGTATTATTTTAATCTTGTGTAAAAGTGAACAACAGAATATTCAGATGAGTGCTTGCATCTGACTGCAGTATTGCTAGGGTTTGTTTCTCAATCGCTTCATTCCATCTAGCTGTAAATGGGTACCTGACAGAAAAGATAAATCAATGAGAAAATAATCTAGTCATCCCACCTCATACAAGTTGAAATTTCATACAGTGAAGTCTTTGACAATCCGTTCCCAGTGATACTAACTGCTATAGAATGACTATTACTGCTTTTTTCAAAATATAACAATTAATGGTGATATTTTTAGACTTGGCTTTCAATACAGTTGACACATAAGTTTACTTTTTGTAGCACATTTGTGTGCTCTGATGTGAGCTGGATGTAGCTGGGAGGGGGATTTCCTGCTTAGTGGTTTAGGCTAGAGCAGCTTATTACTCTGCTGCCCTGCAACAAGTGCCGCAAAGGATGGTTAACCGAGTGTGTGTCCCATCTTAGTAGACTCAAACACTAGAGCAAAGTAGACCTGCAGCCTGTTAGGCACCATCTATGCTGCTCTTAACAAACCACTTAACCATGTCACACAGTCACCTTCTACGACATGTCCTTTGTGGAGTAGTGGTCCTATTCTTGTCCTTGTCATACACAAAGAACCCGGTAGACCCCAAACATATATGTTAGAATGCACCTGGGAATGTTTAGTTGATTCTCCTGAGTTCCTTGTTTCAACTTCTCAGTTCTGAATGTTATTTCATGTGTAGTCTTCCAAGTGCTTATTATTATCTTGCCCTGGCAACTATTAATTTTGTTCTTCTTGCATGCACTGTCTGGGTGATTGTAAATCTATGTAGCCTTTATCATTGAAATAATAAATTTGTAACCTTGTGAGATATGAAATCTATATGTTAGTGTGTATCTCCCATGATTTCTTCTGCGTTTGTTCTCAATCTCCTGCTACCAAGCCCTCAACAGGGCTTTGTAAGTAACAGGATGTAGTCCAGAGAACGAAATGCGTTGTCGCTAGTTTACAGCTTGACTGCGATATTTGCACCTTATTTGTCCGACACATCCGTCTTCGGCAGAACCCCATTATTTAATATTATGTCTTTAGTTTTTTCTCATTAATAGTTTGTTAGCTTTCGGTCCATGTATGACGTTGGGCATTGTGGACACCTTAAGTCGTCTGTACTGAGACAAGTGAATTAAGTGAATCCTTGCAGTTGCAAGGATGTCAGAGCCGTTAGGTCACAACAGATGCCTTCTGGCACTGAGTTTCAATTTCTTCATTAATTAATATATACAATATTGTTGGTCTAGCGCATTAATGTCCACAATATACCTGTTCTGTATCATTCATATGTATGATATATTTAGTTTTATTCATTATTAGAGCCATTATCAATGTCCCTACTCATTAATATTGACAATGTCATTGGACTGTAACTCTATCCTTGATCTGGTTCAGACAATATGTCCCACACATGCAGCAAGGGATGAACAAGCCAGACAAGAGGAGAAAGATGGTAAGATAGACTTCCACATCATCAACAATTCTCTGAGCCATCGGCCAAGCAACCAGGTCTTTCTTTGGTTGATTGAAGTGCAGAATCTATTCTCCCACCAACTTCCTCGCATGCCTAAGGAGTACATTACAAGATTGGTTTTTGATCCGTAAGTGTTTAATACTTGTTTTGTTAAATTGATTTTAACGTGTTATTATTTTACAATTTCAAATGAATAATGGTTGTGTTTTGTTTAGATTTATTTATGATGGTGATGAGATAATTACAATCAGACAAATATTGTGAAAGGTATGAGTGGTTGTGACATGCATGGATACTAAGAGATGTTTGAAGTGTGCACATCTTTCTGAAGATTTTGCTTTATTCAGGTGCACTTTAAATGCATTTCTGGGACACATCAAAGTTTCATAATTTGTATTCTCTATTAGTTGTTATATTTCCTTATTTTCTCAATCACTTGGCTTGCTAAAATATGATTTATATTGTTAATATTAGTGTTTCAATTCCACTGTGCTATATGCTACGGTGCTGAGACATAGACACTAACAAACTAATTGGAGGACAAATTGAGAGTGACTAAGGCCTGTCTTGAGACATGTTTGGTCGGAATCATTCTCTGGAACCAACATGTACAAAAGCTCCACAATTTCGACATATGACGATTGTCCTCGGTGAATGATGCAGTAATCTATGCAGACAAGGTAAAACATAGATGGGCAGGTCACATGTTGCGACGAAACAATGGTTGATGTAGCACAGCGACAGCAATCTGGAACCGCAGATGTAAAAAGAGATCACAGGGAAGACCTCCAATGCGTTGTTCAGGCTCCCTTGCTGTACACAACAACATCCGAGATACCTCTGGTGGAGAGCTTACCATGACCATTAGACTTATGTCACAAGACAGGGTCCGCTGGAGACGAAGTTGGGACCCGAAGCTACGCTGGGGAACGGGTCATCAAGATATTAGTGCATTTCTTTCATTTAGGCAGTTTGTATTATTTGAAGTAACGTTGGCACGGAAGGTCTAGCTATTTTAAAATAAAATTACATTGTCTATTCTAATCTTAATCTATATAGGTTTTCTTAGTTACCTTTTTATTGTAAAAGTTGTTTTTGTTCACATCTCGTATATAATTGATTAAAGTTCAGATTAAATAAATACTAATACATTCACTTCCAGAAAACACAAGTGCTTGGTTCTCATCAAACAGAATCATGTGATCGGAGGCATATGTTTTAGAATGTTCCCTACCCAATGTTTCACAGAAATTGTCTTCTGTGCTGTCACATCTAGTGAGCAAGTCAAGGTACGCAAATAGGTATTATAGTGAGCAAGTCTAAAACATTTGGAGATTTAGAGAGATCAAGAACATACTAAAAATTGAATTTTTGTATGGTATTAAAACAATTTAAGTGGAGTATTTTGATTATGTTAAAAGTATTTTAGTGTTTGAAGCATGGTATATTATTATGATGTTGAAACTATTTGAGTGTTTGAAGCATGGAATATTTTTATGATCTTAAAGTAGATTACAGCCATTCACAAACTTAACCTGCTCGCCGCTACATACTTTTTTAAACGAAAATTTGCGCAAATTAATATCTCCCTATAGTAGTCGACTTTCAAAATTTGTAACTGTTCTGTTTGTTTGTCAATAAATATGATTTTCTTGTGTGTAGAGACACAATTGAATAAAGAACTTGTGGGTGTTATTGTTTTTGTTGTGTGTTTGTTAGTTTTTTAGATACAAAAAGATGAAGCTGCAAATTTATGGAAATCTTGGAAAAATTTGGACTTGACGGCTAGGCCTAGTCACTCCGATAGAAAACCATGGAAACCACAACGTATCGATACTGTGTTTACACTATCGACACAATTATTAGTTTCCAATTTAAACGTAGTTCTTTCATCTAAACAAACAAAATAAAGAGATCTACTTGATAAAGATCGTTCCCAACAACCTACTTCACCTTTTGCAAAAAGTCGGCTAGCTCCAAATGGCGTATACAAAATTAAAACTGTTCAAAAGCCATTTGTAATCGAACATACGATACTTTAACCGGCAAAATACTGTGTATATATGGTGGACGTATTCAGTAGTAAAAACTGGCTGTCAGGAGTGGCTCGTTCACGAAAAAAAATAAAATCCGCGCACCGTTTTTGTAGGCCGAGTTGAGAAAAAATTTATGCCAGCGGCTTGGTACAGGTTAATAGCATCCTGAACATTGCATGTTTACTGGAGCCCTTTAGTTCAGAATTTAAAAAAGAATGCACAAAGAGCAGGATAAGACAAAAAATGTGTGAAAGGGGTTAGTATCATTTTGAAAACATAATGACAACTCATTTCTCATGTTTTGTGATCGCCCAGAAAATCTGACTCCTGCTTGTTGGCTTCTGTTGTAGGGCTATGGCACAACCTTGATGAACCATCTGAAAGACTACCATCTTCTCCATAACATCACCCACTTTCTGACATTTGCTGATGAGTTTGCCACGGGATACTTCAAGAAACAAGTAAGAAACAATTACATAGAATACCTCCAGATATAATTACATAAAATACCTCCAGAAACAATTACATAGAATACCTCCAGATATAATTACATAGAATACCTCCAGATATAATTACATAAAATACCTCCAGAAACAATTACATAGAATACCTCCAGAAACAATTACATAGAATACCTCTAGAAACAATTACATAGAATACCTCCAGATATAATTACATAGAATACCTCCAGAAACAATTACATAGAATACCCTCAGAAACAATTACATAGAATACCTTCAGAAACAATTACATAGAATACCTCTAGAAACAATTACATAGAATACCTCCAGAAACAATTACATAGAATACCTCTAGAAACAATTACATAGAATACCTCTAGAAACAATTACATAGAATACCTCTAGAAACAATTACATAGAATATCTCTAGAAACAATTACATAGAATACCTCCAAAAACAAATAGAATGCCTCCAGAAACAAATAACAAATTATTGTACATGTCTTCTATGAAAAATGAAACAAAAAAGATGAAAGCTTTGGTTACTCCACTATCAAGTGGCATTGATGATCAGTTCCTTCCACAACCATATATCCATTACGGACCTCAGCACTTGAGAGGCTCAGTGTTTTTCCCTCCAGTTTGTCATGCCATCCCAAATCTTCTTTCTCTGCACTTCTTGCCCTCAATTTTCTCTAGTGTCCAGGTTCACTTTTCTGAGTGTTTTTCCAATGAGATGTTGCAGTCTTATGTTTATTTGTTTTAATAGCAACCGTTTAATATTATTTTGGGTAATATATCTTCATTGAATTACTTTACTGTTCATTGTCTACATAGTGTACTTCTCATGAACCATACTTATGTAGCACAAAGTATTTTTCACAGAAACCACATTTCTGTAGTGGCAAGAGAAATCTCTGTTTGTTCATTCATTGCCCAGAACAGACATTCATAAAGCAATATTGGTCCTTCGTAACATTGCCAGACTCTCTCTCCCATGCACATGTGCATGTGATATATGTAACATCTCTTTTTCTTTACATTGGTATGTATCTTTTCATTTCTCGCTTTCTTGTCACTGTTATGTATATTTCCATTTCTCACTTTCAGTTGCTACCAGTTATTCTTCCACATTGCACTTTCAATTATTTTTACACATCTCACAACCAATCAGTTTTAGAATCCATTCATATGCAATGCCTCTCTACTTTGTATGTCAGTAATTGTCCGTAGCTATTTTAACATCACTTCATGTCTCCTCTGCAGGGTTTTTCTAAAGATATAAAACTACCTCGATCACAGTATCTGGGATATATAAAAGACTATGAAGGAGCAACTTTGATGGGCTGTGAATTGTGCTCAAGAATAAACTACACAGATTTCTCAAGAGTTATTCGTAAGCAGAAAGAGGTAATAATGATCATCAACAATTGCCTTTATCATCCTCAGTGGAGCATAGGCCCTCAGCAAACACACACAACAATCAACACTTACAGCTGGTCTGATGTCTGTACCTCTTCTGCCATGTTTATAGTTATATCTCTTCTCTAAGTATGCATGGGCTGTCCTCATCTCCTTTTGTTCTTTGGGGTCCAGAAAAGAGACTGACAGGTAATGCTGTTTGGTGGTGTCCTTAAGGTGTATCCCAGCTACCTCCTCCTCTTTATCATGACCTGACACACTGGGGATTGTCTTGTCAGCCAACTCCTCCTCCTCTTATCATGACCTGACACATTGGGGATTGTCTTGTCAGCCAACTCCCCCACTTCCTTATCATGTCTTGACACATTGGGGATTGTCTTGTCAGCCAACTCCTCCTCCTCTGTAACATGTCCTGACACACTGGGGATTGTCCTGTCAGCCAACTCCTCTTCCTTATCATGACCTGACACACTGGGGATTGTCTTGTCAGCCAACTCCTCCTCCTC
This sequence comes from Ariolimax columbianus, assembly GCA_036924085.1. NCBI lineage: Eukaryota > Metazoa > Mollusca > Gastropoda > Stylommatophora > Arionidae > Ariolimax > Ariolimax columbianus. Next base: position 9,434,876 of record JAVGWX010000006.1, read on the forward strand.
CTCTTTATTATGGCCTGACACACTGGGGATTGTCTTGTCAGCCAACTCCTCCTCTTTATCATGGACTGACACACTGGCGATTGTCTTGTCAGCCAACTTCTCTTCCTTATGATGTCCTGACACTGGGGATTGTCTTGTCAGCCAACTCCTCCTCTTCCTTATCATGACCTGACACACTGGGGATTGTCTTGTCAGCTAACTTCTCCTCTTCCTTATCATGACCTGACACATTGGGGATTGTCTTGTCAGCAAACTAACCCCTCCTCTTTATCATGACCTGACACACTGGGGATTGTCTTGTCAGCCAACTCCTCCTACTCCTCTTTATCATGACCTGACACACTGGGGATTGTCTTGTCAGCCAACTCCTCCTCCTCTTTATCATGTCCTGACACACTATTTATAATGATAATGGTGATCACATTCACCACACATGTAAATATGCATTAAACGAAAGCTAAACATACGGTTATAATTTAGGTGTCCTAATGGAGAGTTCATTGCTACTTAACAATAGCACATTCTAGTATTTTGATACCGATTTCCCGACAAAAGAACGGTCACTGACTGTTTAACGCGCAACCACAGCCATGAAAACCCAGATCCGCCTTCTTCAGTACACACTGGAGTGTAAGAAGAGCCACTGCACACCTGCTACCAGAATGAGGAACTTGGTATAAGTAGCCTAAAAAACAGCAATGAAGTACTGGCAAACTGTACAGATATTTAAATTACTTAAAAGATTAAAACATTTTCAGTTATTGAAATGGCACATAATAAACCCCAGACCTGTAGCTTGAGATGCTCCCTCAAGAAGTCATGCCCTGTGATTAGGTAAAGGTCAAGGTGGGTCCTATGGCAACAATTGCCATCAGGGATGAAGATAACTCTTCATGGATTAAGCCGCAGCCTATTTGAGGTGGGTTTGTCAGTTCCCTTACTTGCTGTTTATACTTTCCCCAACACATATGTCAGGTACCAATTTACAGCTGGGGCGACTGGATGAGCAGTCATACCAGGAACGAACCACGCCCTGATTTTTTTTCTGTCTGTCCGTGATTTTGAACACTGGCTGCTGAAATCCGTCTTAGCAAGCGAGCTCACTGTCGCCTAGGATACGCACTCCTCTGTATACAGCCGCTATATTAACCTCACTGAATTGTGTTATATGTCTAACAGATTATCAAAAAAATTGCTGCACGAAGGAGCATTGAAACAGAAAAAGTCTACGGTGGTGTAGGTTTGTTTAAAGAGGGTGTTAAACTACCACTGCCATTTGAATCGATCCCTGGTCTTGTGGAGTCTGGATGGAAACCTCCTGCCAAGTTTGTTTACTGCTTTTCAACATTATTTTCAGTGTGGTTTTTGGGATGTTACATAGAAATGAAAGGGTTGTATGTCTAAGGCTACTGAGATCTTTGTGATGGGCAAATGTCAGTTTGTGATTGAACTAAATACATGTACATTTAGACATTTTGATCCTCAAGATTTTGTATTCATTGCTATAAAATGGCGCGAGTTACAGATGTAATAACATATAATCTGAAATGTATTTGAAAGTGACATGTTCCAAAACATATCTCGAATATTTTGTTTAATTTCATGATTTTCTGATAACTTGTTCTATATATGCATTTCAAACATGCAAAACTTTTTCTTTGTTGAAAAGATTGCTGCAAGAAAACGCATTGAAACAGAAAAAGTCTACTTGTAATGATGAACTAATGAAGGCTTTACAAATATGGTGTGTACAGTTGAGATTGAGCAATATTGTGTCATACCAGATTCAGTTAAGTCTGCACATTTTAGACTTGTTTATAGTCTAAAATATGATGCTTTATAGTAGTAGTCAAGGAGAATTATGCAGCTGCTGGTGAAATACAAGTCCAGATTCTAAAGTGTGAACAAAGTGGTAAACAACTTCTTTTTCTTTCAGCAGTTTGAGTAATGATGACACCATCTAGTCCTGACCTTCCTGCATGGCTTTACTCATGTCCTATCAGTCTTGTGTCCTTTTGCCATCCTGTGTTTGTTACTTCTATTCTTGGTGTGTGTGTGAGAACAAGTTTGCTAACATCGACTTCCTCAACAAAACTTAGTTCTCAGGACATTTTTCGCTTTAAAATATTGTTTTGTGCATATTTTTACATTTTAAAGCAGATTAAACTGATCATATTCGTGATCAAATAAAGGCACAGATTTCCAGGGATTATGTCAAGTATTTTTGATTGGTCATTAGAGAGGTCTCGATATTTAGTGGAGACAATTTCTATATAGGATTGTCAGCTTGTGAACATAGAGCTATTGATTTGATCTGGCAAACTAAGTTTCAGACCGAGAACTAGAACAAGAGTGTGGTCATTATATATCTGTTCTTCTAGTTCAGTAATGGTCATCACATTATAAATGTACAATTGTGATTGATGAGATTTTCCAGTCTAACACTGAATAAGTAACTATTTTGTATTTTTGATAAAGGAAGCAGAGAGATCTAAACTTTTAATCGGCACACTGGCTGTTCTTGTTTTTGTAAATGACCTATGCTCTTCAACTTTCTCACACTTTTGGCAATGCCTTCAGACCTGTACAAGATGAAAGGGTTGTCAAGGATTCATATCAAACAATTGTGATTCTCAATAGCTGCAAATCACCATGGTAATCAACAACATTTGAACGTTATTCAGTTTTTGTTGGTTTCTTTTTCCTATATTTAATCTAGCTGTAAAGACTATGTATCTCATAATTCACATATTTCAGCATTATATTTTACAAATACTACATTATACATAATTTAAACTATTTTCTTTGAACCAAGTTTATTTTGTTGAAAGCAAGTTTGCATATTATTTTTCTTTCAGGAAGGAGAAAGAACCTCAGCTTGATCCTGATCAACTTTACAACTTGTTACGGACAATTTTACAGCAAGTTAAAGTGAGTTTGTTAGTTATATTCTAGGACTATTATTGTGATGTTGCTGTTGGAGTGACTACATGATGGCAGCTATAGTAGACATTCTTCCATTTTAAAAAAAACAAACAATTTCGATAACAGCAACTAAGGAAATCTACTTGTTTTAGTCTTAATTGACCTGTGCATCTACAAGGGCGTTAGCCATTGTGCAGGTACCAACTCTTGTGTGGGCTGGTAGAAGCCGGGTGCATTTCTCTGCCTAGCGGGCTGTGCTCGAGCAGTGCTATGTTTTTTGGTTCTGTGCTGGTCTCATCTGTTTCCAGTCTATTCTCTCTCGGGCACGGGTTGTCCAGTGGATGGTTAACTTGTTTGTTTTAGGATCGCGAGTGTTGTGGAGCTCAAGCTAATTTTGCCATCTAGTGGGGGAATGCCAGGTGGTCTTTTTTTTTGCCTCGCGGGTACCACAGGGTGGTTGCTGTGCTCCTGCATTCATTTCTCCTTCTCACTAAATGGCCAGCGCAGCGGTGCTTGGAGTTGTTGGCATGATGGATGGCATCCTTGGTATCTGACAATGTCACTGTTGTGTAAGCCCATCTGGCGCTGTTGCCTAAGTGATAAGTCCACAAGACAGTGCTCAAGCAAGGCATGTGTTTTCTTCAGCTCTGCTTGTCATGTTTTCTTAACAAAAGGCTGTTTTATCATAGTTTTTGAGTTCATTCAATGTGAAATTCTTTCTTCACAGCAGCTTTTGTATCTTTCTCATTGTTTAATTAGGAACAGTTTTGGGATATTGTTTAAATGTTAATATAAGTTGTTGCCACTTCAGATTTATCTACCATTTCCAAAATGTAGTGAAGTGTCGCTATGTGATTGCTTTATCATTCATATTTATGAACTCTTTTCCTCAGAGTCATGCAAGTGCTTGGCCCTTCTTAAAGCCTGTGGATAAGTCTGAAGCACCAGATTATTATGATCATATCAAGTTTCCTATGGGTAATTGCAGAGATTCTTGTGTGTGTGTGTGCATGATGATGAGTTTATGTTGCTGAACTTATCAGTTGCTGGCAACACATCTTCTTCTTGTCTGTTGTGATGTTTTAAATGTAAGTCTCAACAAATCATTTATTAGGCAAGTGACAAAGATAGAAAACACCACCAAACAAACAGAACTATGCACACAAAAAACATTAACATAAAAAAAACACTAGTTTAATTGAAATTGCTTCATTGAATGCAAAACAACTTGTTAAAAAAAAGTTTTAGAATATTCTCACAATATTCTTCAGTTTACTTTGTACTCATCTATGCATACCTGTGTACAACGACAAGTCTATATTTATTGTTTCCTTACTATTTATACTGTTTGTGTCCATTTCCTCAGATCTGCGCACAATGACAGAGCGACTAAAAGCCAGGTATTACATTCACAAACATTTATTCATCGCAGACATGAATCGGATTGTCACAAACTGCAGGTCATATAACGAACCCGATACAGAGTACTACAAGTGTGCAAACACAATAGAGAAGTACTATATCACCAAGATGAAAGAAGCTGGTTTGATGGACAAATGATAGCAGAAGAGATATGTTGTGTGTTAGCTGGTTATGTGCAGCAAGTGAGCACTGACAATCTCAGCGTGGCAGTTTCACACGTTGTGCTGTTCAGAGGAGAAGACCAAGGAACACACCAAGGAAAGGTACTGGGATAATATCATCAAACAGTTTGATAGAAAAGAGTTGGGGAGAGAAAGTGACAGGAAGACAAGATTAACACCGCCATGTCCCCATGCAGAACACATTAACTGCTCGTTTCTGTTGTAATTGGCTGTTGAGTGAATAGTGTTTCAAGTGTAGTTGGCTGGTGAGAGAAATGTCTCAGATGTAATTGGCTATTGGGCCCATCACACCAACCATCCATGATCACTATGAGTGGCCGAGTTCCATGCTGCATGCAATGAGGGTATGTCTTTCTGATTTGACCTAACCAGCTGGTGCCTGGACGGCTGCTGGAGTAGGACCATGATGAAGATGGTTGCTTACCTCTGGCTATGCGTATGTAAGGCTTCAATGTGCTTCTGATAATTCTACAGCATAGTCCAAGTTTCGTAATCGTACAGCGGGATTTGGATGTAAGTCCATAGCTTGATTCCCAGTGAAAGCTGTTGCCTGTTCCAAACTCAGTGCAGGGGTGTTCATAGAAACAGCAGTCTGACTCTTCAAATGATATCCAGATGGTCCAGAGTTTTGTTTGCTGACTAGGTCAATGAAATCCTCTGTGGAGTTGACATCAACAATAATTTCTGTCATTGTGGAATTGCATTCAAGGTTTTGGATCTTTGTGTTTATCAATGAGATCTGGAGGCCTGATCTAGATGCAATGTCTTCTACATACTACAGTGATTTCATCAGTGCCTAAGGATGTAAGCCTAGTGTTGTTCGTCTATCGTAATCGATGATGACCACTTTGTCAGCATTCACTGTAAACTGTTTACATGAGTTCGAAGATGGCTAAATAAGCCAATCTGAGCCTTGAATTGTCTGTTGCATTTTGTACAGGGAAATAAGACACCTCCTTCCACCGGGGTTGAAGAAGGGTTGATGTGAGTTGACTTGCGGAACGATCATCTCTGGATGGCCTCATCTATTCTTGATGCCTCATATCTCTAAACGAGAAATACAGATGTGTTAGTGCGATCAGGTATGTCCAGTATACACAGCATAGGTGCAGCACAGCTGAGATGGGCTGGCCATGTGGTACGCATGTTGGATCAACGTCTACTAAAAGAGCTCATCTATGGTGAACTCTAAAATGGCAAGAGAGCAAGCGGTGGGTAGCGAAAAAGGTACACGGACACACTAAAGAGATCACTGATCCAGTGCGGTAATCACGATGACTGGGGAAGACTCACCAACAATCGCACAGACTGGCGCAGCACTATTGCTGAGTGTGTTCAGAGACATGAGGCGTAAGCCTAGTATGACTACATTATCTTGCGTAGTCGAGGTTGGTCACATGCAGCTGTCCACTGGTGATTCCTGGGTGTACATCTCCAGTTGACTGAAAAATCCAACCCATGGCGCGGTAGAACAATGTCGAGGCAAGGACATCTCCCTGCCGATACCAGATGATGTGGAAACCTGTCAGAGAGATTGTGACCCAGCGGTACTCTTCCACCAGTGTTGCAGATCAATTAGTCATTGCAGTATACTGGGAAACTCCAACTTGTTTTAAGGCATTCCACAAGGCAGATCTGTTCACTGATTCAAAGGCAGCCTTGAGGTTGACAAAAGTGATGTGGTGGGGGACGATAGAATTCCCGGTTTATTCCATGAATATGCGAAGAGTAAGAATGGTATCACTGGTGGAGAGCAGGCAGTGAAGCCAGACTGTTGAGGATGCTGATTTATTTTCGGCAAATGCTGAATGTGGGAGAGAAGTATGTTGAGTGAGAAATGTTTCAAATGTAATTGGCTGTTGAATGAGAAACGTTTCAAATGTAATTAGCTGTTGAGCGAGAAACTTTTTAAATGTAATTAGCTGTTGAGCGAGAAATGTTTCAAATGTAATTAGCTGTTGAGCGAGAAATGTTTCAAATGTAATTAGCTGTTGAGTGAGAAACTTTTAAAATGTAATTAGCTGTTGAGCGAGAAATGTTTCAAATGTAATTGGCTGTTGAATGAGAAACGTTTCAAATGTAATTGGCTGTTGAGTGAGAAACTTTTCAAATATAATTGGCTGTTGAATGAGAAACGTTTCAAATGTAATTAGCTGTTGAGCGAGAAACTTTTCAAATGTAATTAGCTGTTGAGCGAGAAACTTTTCAAATGTTATTGGCTGTTGAGTGAGAAACTTTTCAAATGTAATTGGCTGTTGAATGAGAAACGTTTCAAATGTAATTAGCTGTTGAGCGAGAAACTTTTCAAATGTAATTAGCTGTTGAGCGAGAAACTTTTTAAATGTAATTAGCTGTTGAGCGAGAAATGTTTCAAATGTAATTAGCTGTTGAGCGAGAAATGTTTCAAATGTAATTAGCTGTTGAGCGAGAAATGTTTCAAATGTAAATTAGCTGTTGAATGAGAAACGTTTCAAATGTAATTAGCTGTTGAGCGAGAAACTTTTCAAATGTAATTAGCTGTTGAGCGAGAAACTTTTCAAATGTTATTGGCTGTTGAGTGAGAAACTTTTCAAATGTAATTGGCTGTTGAGTGGGAAACATTTCAAATGTAATTAGCTGTTGAGTGAGAAACGTTTCAAATGAAATTCACTGTTGAGTGAGAGACGTTTATAATGTGTGAGAAGTGTTTTAATTGTAATTGCCTGAGAAAGAAACATTTCAGTTGTAATTGGCTGTTGGCGACAAGTGTTTCAAGTGCAATTAACAACTGAGTGAGCAATTGAATGAGAAAAATGTTTTTGAAGTATTCAGACATGTTCATTTGAAACCTTATTTGTTACAGATGAAAATGACTAAATACGCTTCTATCAGTTTCCAAATGTTGGGAGTGGGTCACAGAAATTTGCTTAAACGACTGCCAAATATTATAAATCTGAATATCTCATTTTTATATAATTTTTAAAAAGTATTGTTAGACAAGCACATTCAAAAATGTTAGTGAGGTAAAAATTCCACATGAAGATTATTACAGAGATGTGGAATTCCTGTTTTCTCAGTTTTGTTTTGTTTTTTTGATCTATGTTGCACCGAGAACAGATCATAAATATAAAATGTTCACGGTCTTACAAGCTGGGATGGATGGCTGAAGATGTTTGAAGCTGCACAAACCGAGTTAACTCATGACATTTATTTGTAATGGGTTACAGAGACTCTTCTTACATCCTGAGGTAACTTGAAAAGGTGGACCAGGATCATCCTGGCAGTAGTGCAAAGCAAGGCTCCGCAGTAAGCTCACAACTATGGGGATCATAGTGTCAAGTCAATTCCCCACCTTGTTGGTCAGATTGCTGTAACATAGTCAGTTTCCAGTAGCATAAACAAGAATGTGAGGTGGGGCATCTTGATTACTCTTCATTCCCATGAATAATTTATCTACTGAATCCTCCTCCTTTGATCCTTGGCCGATGGTTTGAGGACACAGTCTGGTACCATCCTTTGTAAAGTAAAGTAAAGTATCCCATAGCATTACTGCCGTAGGGGTGTGAGGTGTTAGCGATCTCACATTTCAAAGGCTTGGCTATATGAGGGCGGTAGCCATCTCCTCTCCCTCGCCACTTTTACTTCCCGGACTGAACCGGTACCCATTTAAGGCTGGGTCGATCCGGGAGCCATTGCGGTCTGAAAAAAACATTACCGCCTCAACTGGGGAATGAAACCAGGACCACTCAGATGCGAAGCCAGCGCGCTAACCACTGCGCTACGCGGCTCCCTAATGTAAGGTCTGAATAATTTTATTTTTGCTTTAATGGTTCTCCGCAAAGTTTTTCAGGTTGGCCTCTATTCCTTCCTTCTGAAGTCCACAGCAAGGCAGTTAATCTGAAAGTACATGTACCTCTCTTCTGAGGACATGGCTCATCCAGTTCCAGATGAACTGAACTATAAGCCCTAAAAACATTCTAACACATTGTCTTCGCTGTTCTGAGCCATTGGAGAGTTGCCAAATATTAGTTTTATTGCTGCCGTCCATTTATCCTGTCTATTCAATTTCCTTATATTTATTGTGTATGTCAATTTTGTTATTTCAATTCCTAACCATTTTACCATATATTACAATATAAATGTCTTTAAGTCACTTTAGTTTACTTCCATTTTCAAGCATTATATTACACCACAATGCAAACAAAACAGTAATCTACAATGTTAATTATAGTTTATTAACACATTTTATTATTGATATAACATTGTATCAATCTGAAAATTTGACTCTGCCTTCCCTGGATAAGAGAAGACATGGGATTAGCAGGTCTTAGAGTGAGGACTAAACTTTTGTTACATGAAATAAAAAAATGAGTTGGCCATTTGCTAGCCATGAAAAATTCTGGCATCAATCACATTCTGGTTACTGTTGGTATGCGCGTATATATGTATGAGACATGAGTTGAATGACATGTGATCGGGATAGCTATTTGCATAAGACAAACTTGGGCCAAAAACAAAAAGGTAATGGCTCTGAAATTTATGATAGAAAAGAAATTTAGCTTAAAATTTGTGTATGACAAGTGTGTGGATGTCACACATTTGGAGCTTCAAGTTATAGTTTTCTGTGTTATGTTTTGCATATGACCTTTATAATATGACGTAAGCGTTTATTGAATAACAGCTTAAAAATTGATTTGAGCTATGCATGTTATAAAATGTTTTTGACATATTGCATTTGGTACAAATGAAAGCAACAATTTAAAATACATATTTTGTTGTGTTTAATTATTCACTAATAATTGTTGGAATATACTTTAGGTAACAAGAAATAAAATACATTTGATTACAAGAAGGGGGTTCAACATTGTAATGATAGCAGTGTCATGATAACCAGATTCAATAAACAGCAAAACATCCATCAATACAGCCATATTCAATAAGCAAAACATTCATCATTGATATTACATGTGTGGTACAACCATAATAATAACTGAATTGTAAATATAAAATAAGAACCAAAGAAAAGAGCCAATTAAACATTTCTAGAGAACATTCTGATGACATAATAAATCTAGTAACATTACATTTTTTTTTTAAACATACAGAAAAAAATGTTTTACAGACAAGAATGACAATGCTAATTTCCAGAACACAATATTTCAGTTTATAATTGAATGTCAGATAATGCACAAACTGAAAATAATTACATATAATCATTTTTGTTTTGTCCTGATACCCACAAACATAGTGATCAGATTAATTGATGCTACTTGAAGTAGACTAACTACTTCTCTCATATAACAGATACCCACAAACATTAATTGATGCTACTGGTCTATTGAAGTAGACTAACTACTTCTCTCATATAACAGATACCCACAAACATTAATTGATGCTACTGGTCTATTGAAGTAGACTAACTACTTCTCTCATATAACAGATACACACAAACATTAATTGATGCTACTGGTCTATTGAAGTAGACTAACCACGTCTCTCATATAACAGATACCCACAAGCATTAATTGATGCTACTGGTCTTTTGAAGTAGACTAACTACTTCTCTCAAATAACAGATACCCACAAGCATTAAATGGTGCTACTGGTCTATTGAAGTAGACTAACTACTTCTCTCATATAACATAGAGACATTTTTTAAAGCAAATTTATAGCACATTTATAACACAGTACAATGTATTCTACCTTATGAAACAAGTCCGAAGGACAGAAATGAAAAAGATGCCATAATTTAAAAAACTCCAAGTACACACAAGGTCTAAGCAACATAATAAAATCACCTTCTTCAATTCTTGTCACAAATAATACTTTCTAAAGAATGACAAAGGTGCATTTCTGAAAACTGCAAATTTTGTAGGTTAACGTAATGGAGGGCTCACATCCATGGTTCCCAGCCTGCCCACATGCGACCAAGAATGTTCGGATCAGTAGCAAGATCAATCAGTGCTGTCACCTGTTCTTCAACAGTTAGATTATGGGCAGGTAACTGTGCTCTGACCTCTTTCTTCTTATCCCCCGTTAAATATTTAGCACGTATTTTAAAAGAGTCCCTTTTGCCATGTCCTAATTCAAGTTCATTTCTGGAAAATAAAAGAAAAATTATGTAATGTTGAGAATAAGCAGACATAAAACAAAAATGTATGCATATAAAATATTTTGAATGCCCACAAATCCTCTTGAGGCCATGCAAAGATTTGTACAACCACAGCATTTTGAAAAAACAAACACTTGAAATGAACTTATGTCAGGCGAGAACAAGCGCAAAGCAATCAATAAACTAGATATAAGAATCCACAGATAACCAAAAAATAAATAGACAAGAAAGCAAAGATGACTATACAACTCCACCTATCTAACCATTTTGGATGTGAGCCATGAGCAATGATCAGAACATACTAAGATCTTTAAACTTCAGAAATCAGATATGTAAGAAAGGTGGTCCAAGTAATGAACAACATCAATATCCATAACCAGACAATGTATAACAATATTGAAGCCCAGCCCCTACAAACTCAAGTGGAACAATCTCAAACACAATGTCAACAGAATGAAGACCGGCTGGCATGAGCCAGAGAAATCAAACTTCAGCATGGCCGACAATTCCACTAGCGAGTCAACATAGACAGTTCCCGAGGGAACGACAGCTAAACTAAAACTAGACCTTGTCGAAGACAGCGGCTAGAACAGTTTGAATTCTTACTGGCAGACCTCAACATGCCAGGGTAGGAGAGGAGGGACTAAGTAAGTGAATATATCTTCTTTGTTCGTTCTCAATCTACGAAGACCTGAAAAGAGTTTTGCATGTAGCAGGATGTTGTCCAGAGAACAGAATGCATTGTGTCGTAGTTTACAACATTGACCTTTCAGTACAACACATTTTTGGGTACCAGATTAGCCTTCTTTTTTCGCTCCCTTCTCCTTAGTCAGTATGTTCTGTTATCCAGCAGGTGTAGAAGGATCTTAGTAGCTCTGGTTCGCTGGCCCTGATGCTAGCAGTCAGCTATGGGTCGCTGACCGCTGCAACTCGTGCACTGCTCAGCAATTTTATCCCAAGTAAATATATGAATCCGTACCATAATTCAAATGTGATGTCAATAGATGGCTGAGGTACATCAAATGAATCAATTCTAACGGACAAGAAAAGTCTAGCAAATGGAAGTACTAAAAGATAAATGTAGCAAACAGCATTGACATAAAGGAGATGGTTACTGTAAATTGTAATGCACTTCTTAGTTGAGTTATTGTGTTACTTATTTCTGAATAGCATCTTCTATATGATGTTATCTGAATGGCATCTTCTATATGATATTAGTTTGCCATGCTATATTTTTTTTTATTTTTGGCATTTGCCTTATTTCTCTAATCTTTAAGGCAGTGTGCGTTGCACTCCAGTTTTTATTTTGCGCCTGTCGGCCCAGTGTATCCGACTTCGGCATGCATTTTATGTAAGGATCTACTTCCTCCTGCATTTTCTAAGGGTTTGCTTCCTCGGGGTAACGGCCGGTGCTGTGATGGGGATCGAACCCAGCACCTTTGGATTGTGAGCCGTGCCACTTAACCACTAGCCCATGCCGTCCCCTGTGCCATGCTATTGAGTTGTTCAAAGTTAATAGAACCAATATCCTTGTATTTCAGTCAGGCCTACAGGTTCTCAGTCTCTTACAGAAGATAGTATGTATGCTGATGGTACCTGTAGTTCGCTGACTATACACATCCCTTATCTACCTCTTAGACATTTGTCTTTTTTCTTTCTTTTCCCTTTTTTGTCCCGCTTGTACCTTTCAGCATCAGGTTATGAAGAGGTTTCTTGACCGGGCCCTAGTACACGGGGAGCTTTACTGCTTGTTATTTCTGCTATCCAACTTTTGTTTGGTTGGCCCTTGGCTATGTATCCATTGTATTTGTATAGCATTGCTTTCTGAGGGATACTATCTGGTGTTTGATATTTGTTCCTGTCTTAAATCTTCAAAATATGTGGTCTTAGGATTGCTACTTCCTTAATTCAGGCATCAACATATAACAGCCAGTCATCGAGTGATTTCTTTAGATCACCTTGCCTATGTATTCAAATATACAAAATTGTTGTCAAAACTGTTCCATTTAGCTGGGCGTTTCATCTGGTATAATGTATTCTATAGAGATGATCATTAAATTAATTGATTTACCAGAAGTATGTTAAGAATTTCCTGGACAACTAAGAAAATTACAGAGAATGTGCTGAAGAAAGCCAGTGCACAAATGAAGCTTATAACATACATTAAGAAGAAACAATATTTGTGATTTGGAAGTTGTAAGCAAGGTTATGTTAAAGCACACAGTGGTTACAAGAAAAATGGCTGGGAAAAGAGATAGAATGTAGTAAACAGAACAGTTTCATATAATGTAGTCTGTAGATGTAATATACTGCACTTAGACATAGAGTTTGCAACAAAGTTCAGGTTGAACAATTTGTATTTAGACAGAACAACTTATCAGGAGAAGCAGTATTCTGTTTAAGAACTCCAGCACAAAAATATATAGACGTGCAGAAAAATGTGTGCTTTTTAGGAGCACATAAAGGTCTTTGAAAGAGTCCAGCATTAGAAACTAATTGCATGTCTGGAAAAAAAAAAAAGGATGTATGAAAAGGACACAATAATGCACAGTAACCAATACTGGGAGCAAATTGCCACTGTAAGATATGGCAGGCTTTACTCATCATGTATAAGATCTGGCAGGCTTTACTCATCATGTATAGATGTAAAAAGGGGAGTGTAACAGAGATAAGTACAGTCCCCATGTCTGTTTAACATTTACACAGAACACATTTGTCAACATAGAGAGAAAATATGAGGACTCATTTTTGGTGGAGTATCAATAAATAATCTCAGATATTCGGATGATACAGTTCTGCTGACTGAGAAAATGAAAGTGCTGAGAAAATTTTTAAAAACTATAATAATTAGCAATCATAATTACAAATATTTGGGAGAAGGTTGGAACAATTTGCTGCCTGCAGTACATCGAGCAACAGAGAATGAATTGGTTTGGCCACATTGTGAGAATGCAAACAGACCGCAATGTTCACACAACCTTCTACAGGAGAACATCATGAACAAGGGCGAGAGGTAGACAGCGTAAACGAGACCTACCGTAAAATGGGGAAAAATATTACTCTGGCCACGAGAGAGGCAAATGACAAATACATACCATGATACTGGTAACAAGTGAGATGACAAAAAAGAAGAAAGAAGATAATTAGCAAAGTAGACTGGATATCTACAGATAAAAATAGATGGTCAAATACTGGAACAGGTCAGCAGCTTCTCCAAACTATAATTACAGAAAATGGAAGATGTGAGGTAGAAATCATGAAGAGAATAGGGATGACCAAATCTGTTTTCACCAACAAGAGAGTCACATATAGACATTCAAATAATTGCTGACAAAAATACGAGAAGGAAAAGATAGAGAGCAAATACACCAGATGTAAAGATAGCCAGGGAAAAGCCTGGCAGATTGTACAATCAAGGCAAGAAACATGATGTTGGAGATCCATTGCAGCAGATCATCGATGTGGGGATGAATTGATCATCTTTATCGGATGTTGGCACGGCATAAGAAGATCAGATTATCTCGGAATAAAAAGATAAAACCCAACGAAAATGAATTAGCAGCATGTTAGTTTGCACAGACTCTGACAGAATTGTAAAAATGTGTTAAAGTAGAACAGTTGATGTCCAGAAAATATTTGTTTAGTCAGAGATTGGTGATTGCTTGGAATGCATTGCCACAGGAAATAGTGGAGGCAGGGTAAATTAATGCATTCAAGAATAGATTGGATGCGCATAGAAACTGGTTGTATACAGACATTGCAGAGTCTTCTAAGCGAGTATAAAGATGTTAAGTTAAGTTTGCAACCACCTTTGCTGAGTTTTTCATTCTTACAAATTTTTTTTACAGCGGATTGCAGTGGCTCTTCCTACATGCACAGGTGTACAGGAAGTGGACCTGAGTCTTCTTGGCTGTAATGTAATGTGAGGTGTCTCAGTAGGATCCTCACTATGGGGATCACTGTATCAATCCTCACTTTGTTGACCAGGCAGCTGCGTAACACAGCTTGTTCCCCAGAGAATGATAGGGATGAGAGGTGTAGTCTTGGGCAGTATGTCTCACCTGACCTTGGTAAGAATTGGCTCTCAAAACACAATAACACTATTATTAGTTGACATCAAAGGGTTCCGGCAGCTCAAACTGACTTACAGCATTATGTAACATGGGTTTTGGCCTTTCAGCTTCCTGCGAGCATACTGAATCTTCTCCTTAGGGTAGAACTGACCATCTGTATCAGCATCTAAATAAATAAATCAATGATTAAACATTCATTCAGAAAATATGTTAATTGAGAAAATAATAAGTTAGAGAACTCATTATTTTATTTTAATTGTGATAATATGGAGGACAAGTCAATAAATCGGTCACAAATGGCTATTTAAAAAAACCTAAAAACCATTTATTATTGCACTTACATTGTCCTTTATTTCTCAACATCATTTCCACCAATATTGATACACTTATCCTATCGCTATATCAGTGCAATGACAGGCCCATTCGGTTTGTTTTATGTTCGTCAATCAGTTGTCTTGGTACTCACTTTGAGCACACTTTTAGGATATTCAATCGATCATGTATTATATTGTAGGCTAAACCATGCGACCACTCTATTGCAGTTGCTACACTGTCTATTGTTACTTGCCTGTCAGCTTAAATCATCTTCCTCACACTTAGCACAGATGCTTCTGTTGCAATATGAATAGAACGACCAGGTCGAATTTATCATCAGCAATTATTGATCGTCATGTGAGAAAATGATTTGACCCAGGAATGCACCACTTTACGTAACAAACACTTCGCATCATAAATAGGAAACATTTCCTTATGAATATTCCTTCTAAAAAATTTTTTGTCCAAATAAAACACACAACAGCACACTGTTCTTTGATTGTACGCTCTGTGAGCACGGACACCATTTTGTATCTGAACTGAATAGGCCCATACAACACCTAGCATCTATTACCAACAGTAATCACAAAGCACATGATCAACTCCATTATGATAGCAACAGATGTCACAAAAGAACATCTTTGACTCGGTGGTCCTACCAGCGCTATGCTATGGTTGCGAAACCTGGTATTTAACATAAGCAGCAGAGAACCAACTGAGAACAGCACACGCATCTCTTGAAAGATGCCTGGTGGGCATAACTCTCAGACAACAGCAGCAAAACAAACTACACAATAGCGACATCTGGAGAATGTCACACATCAAGGATGTCCTACAGTACATCAACCATTCTTCTTCTTCGTCATACGCAGTCAGATATCAACCTGCATTTTTTCGAAAAAAGCAGCGGTCATCCTGAGGCTGTCGACACTGCCATAGAGCTTGTCTAGTGTTTCCACTGGTGATGGCCACATCTGCTTTCTCTGATCCTCGTATGTCGGGCAGTTTTGCAGCAGATGTTCAGCGGTCATTTTCCCAGTGCCGCACGTGCATTCGTCAGTGCCACCTATCTTCAATTTATTGAATAGGTGGTACCTCAGTCTATTGTGGCATCAACCATTCAAAACACCAATGGGCAGGTCATATAACTAGACGACAAGACGAAAGATGGAGTACCATAAACACCATGTAGACAAAAAAAGACCTCGGGACGGCCTTCAACTTGCTGGCGAGACTCACTAGACAAGAACAGCATACACAACCACACAACAAACAGACTACTTTCCCACTGGATGACATGCTCCCGCAACAGAAATGACTGCAACCTGAGTTGGGACCGGCTACAGGGTGACTACCCCTGGATGAAGGACGGGTCAAACTAAGAACTAAGAATCACAAAGCTAGATGTTGCTGCCACCTAATGACACATTTATAAACTATCAGCTACATTTTTCACCTATTTCATATAATTTTGTGAACTTCTTATAGACTTGCCAACATAGTTAAAATGAGATATATTTATAAACATGATGAATTTTCTAACATGTCCTTTCGGTGTGAAAGAAATTTGAACTTCAATATCAGAGAAATGCTCGCGCATCTGGATTACAAATGGATATTCAGTATAAGTTTGATTCAGACTCTGACTGAGACATAGAAGACAGAGTTTGTGGTGATGCTATTAATGCTGTGGTAATTTGCACCACAAAGAAATACAAGATAAATAGTCACTGTTGTACCACACATCTTACATTTCCTTCTATCTACATTTTTTTCCTGAAATCCAACTAATGATGAAAACATTTCCCCATCACTGAGGTCAACTATGGCTGAGCAGATTTAGAGTTGAGGTCAACTGTAGCTGAGCAGATTTAGAGTTGAGGTCAACTGTAGCTGAGCAGATTTAGAGTTGAGGTCAACTGTAGCTGAGCAGATTTAGAATTGAGGTCAACTGTAGCTGAGCAGATTTAGAGCTAAGGCCAACTGTAGCTGAGCAGATTTAGAGTTGAGACCAACTGTAGCTGAGCAGATTTAGAGTTGAGGTCAACTGTAGCTGAGCAGATTTAGAGTTGAGGTCAACTGTAGCTGAGCAGATTTAGAGTTGAGGTCAACTGTAGCTGAGTAGATTTAGAGTTGAGGTCAACTGTACCTGAGCAGATTTAGAGTTGACGCCAACTGTAGATGAGCAGATTTAGAGTTGAGGTCAACTGTAGCTGAGCAGATTTAGAGTTGAGGTCAACTGTAGCTGAGCAAATTTAGAGTTGAGGTCAACTGTGGCTGAGAAGATTTAGAGTTGAGGTCAACTATGGCTGAGCAGATTTAGAGTTGAGGTCAACTGTAGCTGAGCAGATTTAGAATTGAGGTCAACTGTAGCTGAGCAGATTTAGAGTTGAGGTCAACTATGGCTGAGCAGATTTAGAGTTGAGATCAACTGTAGCTGAGCAGATTTAGAGTTGAGGTCAACTATGGCTGAGCAGATTTAGAGTTGAGGTCAACTGTAGCTGAGCAGATTTAGAGTTGAGATCAACTGTAGCTGAGCAGATTTAGAGTTGAGGTCAACTGTAGCTGAGCAGATTTAGAGTTGAGGTCAACTGTAGCTGAGCAAATTTAGAGTTGAGGTCAACTGTGGCTGAGCAGATTTAGAGTTGAGGTCAACTATGGCTGAGCAGATTTAGAGTTGAGGTCAACTGTAGCTGAGCAGATTTAGAATTGAGGTCAACTGTAGCTGAGCAGATTTAGAGTTGAGGTCAACTATGACTGAGCAGATTTAGAGTTGAGGTCAACTGTGGCTGAGCAGATTTAGAGTTGAGGTCAACTATGGCTGAGCAGATTTAGAGTTGACGCCAACTGTAGATGAGCAGATTTAGAGTTGAGGTCAACTGTAGCTGAGCAGATATAGAGTTGAGGTCAACTGTAGCTGAGCAGATTTAGAGTTGAGGTCAACTATGGCTGAGCAGATTTAGAGTTGAGATCAACTGTAGCTGAGCAGATTTAGAGTTGAGGTCAACTATGGCTGAGCAGATTTAGAGTTGAGGTCAACTGTAGCTGAGCAGATTTAGAGTTGAGATCAACTGTAGCTGAGCAGATTTAGAGTTGAGGTCAACTGTAGCTGAGCAGATTTAGAGTTGAGGTCAACTGTAGCTGAGCAAATTTAGAGTTGAGGTCAACTGTGGCTGAGCAGATTTAGAGTTGAGGTCAACTATGGCTGAGCAGATTTAGAGTTGAGGTCAACTGTAGCTGAGCAGATTTAGAATTGAGGTCAACTGTAGCTGAGCAGATTTAGAGTTGAGGTCAACTATGACTGAGCAGATTTAGAGTTGAGGTCAACTATGACTGAGCAGATTTAGAGTTGAGGTCAACTATGACTGATTTTGCAGATTTTGTTGATGTCAATGTGTGTTTAGACCGTTATTACATTCAAGTAGAAAATGGATGTTACCTTCTGCCATATTTCCCGCTTCAATCTGCTTCTCTGCAAATTTCTGAAATAAATATTATTTTATGATATATATAGAATCAACATCACCGAACTTCAGGCAGACTCATAAGTGTTCAATGTTCTTCATAGTTCTTAGCTGACCTGTACTTCTACAGAGGCAGGTGCCCCTCTGCAGGTCCCAGCTCTGATATGAGCTGGATGTAGTCGGAATAAGGGTTTCCTGCTTAGCAGGCTAGGCTCGAGCAGCTTAATACTACACTGTATTGGGACAAGCGCTTACGGAGGGTGGTTAACCGACGTGAAAGTTCATCTTAATAGACTCAAACACTAGAGCAGAGTAGACCTGCAGCCTGTTAGGTGCCATCTATGCTGCTCTAAACAAACCACCTAACCATGGCCGGTGTTATACCACGTCACACAGTTAGTCGCCTCTTACGACATGCTCTCTGTGAGGCAGTGGTGCTATTCTTGTCCTTGTCATACACAAAGACCCCGGCAGACCACTTGTGCTCATTCTCTCTTAACAACTGGTGAAGGTAAGATACTGATGATTCTTCTAGCAAACTGGTTGTATCCATTCTCTCGGGCACATCCCTCCCTGCTCGACCTATGTTTGATTGCAAATTCCTCTATATATATAGGGGACTGAGTGGTCTCGAGGCAAGATGTTGGCCTCAGGTGCTGGAAGTAGTGGGTTCAAATCACGGTGGAGGCCAAGATTTTTTCATGTGGACTTTCTGGCATTTTCCCAGGATCTCTAGGTAGTAGAGATTGGATGCCCGTGTGCAGTGTCGCGCCTGTGTGCAGTGTCGCGCCCGTGTGCAGTGTCGCGCACGTTAAAAATCCCTTGGCAGTTGGAAATTGAAAACAGCAGGCTTAACGGCAACTGCCCAGGCAAAATGCAAAATTATGTAAAAAATCTACCCAATCTTTTACAGGATCCTTGCTGGTGCTATGGAGTTTGTGCATTGTGCTAAGATTCTTCAAAAATATGGAGAATAACGGAGCACTTATGGGTTAAACCATGTGCAATGACATTGATTCTTCTACTAAACTAAAGATATGAGGCGTGTTCAAATGAAACCGGACCAAACTGCAACAAGTGAACATATGTACGTTGCGCATGATGACGTCACTTCTGGTGTAAACAGCACATACCAACCGTCAAGTTTGAAAAATTTCATTATCCTCTATAATCGATAACCCGACAACCTGACAAAATAGGATGAACAGGAGGCGCTGTTCCAGGTTGACAGCAGCCATAGTCTTGGGTGCTCCTAACCCTCGCTTACAACTTTGAATGATCTGGTCAACATGGCAATTATAGGAGAGACTACGATCAAAGGTCACTCCGTGGTATTTCAACCTGTCACACCTGTCAATGATGCAACCATCAAATGTGATGCCAGGGAGTTCAGCCTTTACTATGGAATTATTCTAAGAGTATCACATCATGAAGGCCTTGTTCAGATTGATCTTGGAGTTTGTCGCCACATCCATGTGAGATCGCTTGCAAGGTTTACTGGATGTCTTTGACCAACTTTCTCCTGTCTGAGCCAGTCCTGTACGTTAGGATGTCATCTGCAAATGTTAATATTCACCCTGTCCCTGTGGGTTGAATGTTGGCCACTTTAACTGTGTAGATGTTGAACAGCACCGGTGAAAGAGGAGACCCTTGAGGCAGTCCTGGACATATTTGCCTCGGTTCTGATGTCCAAGATCCCACACGTGGTGCAACTGTTATTTCTACCAGGAAAGCTGATATCCAACTAACCAGCCACGGGTTTAAACCCCACTACTTCAGACATGTCATTAAAGTCCCAAAATCAACACGGTCGTATGCGTCTTCCAGGTCGAGTGCTACAGCGACTGTTTCTTGCTTTGACTGAAAACCCTCATATACATCATATGCAAAAGTTCCAGCGTTACCCCAGGTCTGTAACTGACCAGCGTATCGGTTAGGATGAGCTCCCGTTCTAGGTAGGACATTATTTTTCTGGCCACTACCTTCTCGAGCAATTTGTCATATACATTATGTGACTGAGATGAGATTCAATCAATCAATCAATCAAAGTCCGTTGTTCCTCTAGGTGCATAGGCCACTGACAACATCTCGCCAGAGTACGCGGTCCAGGGTTGCCTTTTCTGCCTCTTCTCCAGGTGTCATTATTTAATTTGAGCTCCTTCTCACATTCTCTTCTCCACATATTTTCTCTCTCTTTTCCCCTGAGGATTCCATGTAAGAGTCTGTCTGGCTATGTTAGACTGTGCCTTCCGCAGCATATGTTTTATTCAGCCTCATTTTCTTCGCTCAATTTGTTTTATGAGATTATATCATTTTAAATCAGGTTTTACAAACACTTCACTGAGAGTTTCGTTACTTTAAATGTCAAAATTTCACTAAAGCAAAACAAAATATCATTTTGTAATAATCAGTGCTTGGTTGTCAATGATGTAGGAACATGCTTATTCCTTCAAGGCCAAATAAGTGGGACACTTTATTTGCAACTAATTAACAACTAAAACACATGTGTAGAAAACATTACATGGCATTAGGCCGAACAGTGAGAACCTGAGTTCTGCTTGGTCCATAACAAAACCACAGAAACATAACAATGCAAACATTTTCAGTCTCATACCAGCCAATCCAGAGAGGGCTCCTTCACAAACACATCCATTGTGCTGAGCAGCAGATCAGAATCCTCTCGTAAAGCACGCAATACGTGTCTCATTGTGCTCTCCATCTGACCTTTGACCTGCAGGGGCATGTTCAGGTTGACAAACTGCCGGGTCAGTCTAAAAGGTACCAACTCAGGCACAGGCAAAAACTAAGGAAAGTGCAAACAAACACAAATAATGTGAATTTCATGCATTACTTATGCAAGTTAAGTTCAATGTAATACAGACAAGCAAGGAGAATGTGATTTGAATCACAAGAAGAAAATACATATATTGTAGCAGTACAAACAGCACGATTCATTGATCTTCCCTACAGATTCTATGGAAACATGTAGCTGCAAGTCACTCTCAACAAACTTATATTTTTATGGGAAACATGGCTGAAATGGTCATTCGGGATCAAGATGCTGGGCAGCGCATGAGCTGCAGTCGTCAGCGACCCATAGCTGACTGCTAGTGTCAGGGCCAGCAAACTAGAGCTGCCAAGACGCTTCTACGCCTCAAGTGGTGATCCTGGATTACAAGCTGCAGCAGGCAGACTGGCTAAGGAGAAGAGATTGAAGAGGGAATGCTATCCCGGTACTCAAAAAATGCTTTCTGAAGTTGGATGTGTTGGACCGAAAGGTGCAAATATCGCAGTCAAGCTGTAAACTACAACACAACGCATTCTGTTCTCTGGATTACATTCTGCTTCTTAAGCACTTTGAGGGTTTGGAAGCGGGAGATTGAAAACGAACGAAGCCAAGCCAAATTGTCATTCTCCCCAATTCATATTTTCTTGAGTCCAATCCATGAGACTCCAGTTGTCTTAGATTTTTCTTCTACTGTTCCTTACTAAGTAGTTTTTTGCTCTCCCTACTTTTCTCTTCACTTGTGGGTTCCAGTCCAGTGCATGTTTGATTATAATTTTAGGTTTCTTCCTGAATGTATGTCTTTTCCATCTCTACTTCTCTAACAGAATTTCCAGCTCTATTAGATTTTAAGGAAATATTTTTTTAGTCAGAGAGTTGTGAATGCATTGCCACAGGAAATAGTGGAGGCAGGGCCAATTAATACATTCAAGAATAGATTGGATGTGCATAGTTTTTATATCAAGGAAATGTAAAAGAAACATGTTGTATACACACTCTGCAGAATCTTCTAAACCAGTATAAAGATGTTAAGTTAAGCTATTGAGCGCAGTCATTTCTTTGTGTCACAATTTTGTGTTTATTATCTGTTCTGACCATCTGGATCAAAGAATAGAATGAAGATATCTGCTGGTGAAATCCTCTACCCTTGACTACATGCCATGTTTGAAATTCATATGGATATCTTGAAGACGCAGATATTTTTTTTGCATTTGACTTATTTTTCTATTCCCCAAGGCGGACTGCGTTGCACTGCGGCTTTTATTTTGCGCCTGTCGGCCCAGTGCATCAAACTTCAGCGTAGCACATATCTTATTAAGTATTCTGGCCCTAGGAGAGGAACTGTCCTCCTACCAGGCACTTCAGCAGGTTGGGAGATAGCTGAATAGCCTATATATCTGGAGGTTAGCTGTCAATATCCAATTAAAAAACTGGTGTTAAACAGAAAAGGTGATCTGAATGGAGGTAAAAAGAAAGCAGCCCCTCCACCATAAAAGACACAACAAGCCAACCATCTGTTTGTATATACACTCGACTACAAGTATATACACAAAGAAAACCGAATGGACCTTATAGATAATGAACTGGCATGAATTATGGACTACAATTTTTAGACTATGGAACATTAGGAGTATCAATCCTGCCGAAGACGGATGTGTCGGACCGAAAGGTGCAAATATCGCAGTCAAGCTGTAAACTAGCGACACAGCACACTACGTTCTCCGAACTACATCCTGCTTCTTGCAAAGCCCTGTTTAGGACTTAGTAGCAGGAGATTGAGAGTGAACGCAGAAGAAGAAGTATCAATAAAAAGGAGGACGAGCTCATTGAAGAAATAATGAAATCAAAATTGGAAATCCTAGCTCTAACAGAAACTAAGAACCACAAGCCAGTACAATGATGTTCCCACTATCGGCAGACTCAAAGGGGAAATGGGCTGTATTGTCGCCAGGAATCAAAAGATGGAAATTGATCTCAGAATGCATTTGGTGCTAGACCTCAGAGAAAAATCAAATAGTCAACATTGCTATTTTTATACTAAATGAAGGATATAGAGCAGATATCAAAGTATAATTCTTTGAGCTGCTTGAAAAGACAGTGGACAAAATTATCCTGCCTGGAGATTTCATTGGAAAATGATCATTCTAGATGGAACTGAGTGATTAGGAGATACGGTAAAGATATTCTGAATTATTGAATGAAAATGGAAGGCGATCTTGACATTCTGTAGCAAGCAAAAGCTGGTTATTATAAAGTTCCATCATAAGCATATACATACATACAGTTAAATAACAACTCACCTGTGTTGCACTGCCAAAAGCATGACCAAAGTCAATGCCAACCAGGTGTCCTGTTCTAAGATTGACCATAAAATTTGACAAGTGTCTGTCTCCTATGCCAAGCAGGTACTGACAGATGCAGATGACTGCATGCGAGGTGATCATGGCTGTCCTCAACACATGAAAAGCTTCAGGGGAAGAACTCATTTTCTTGATAGCCCTCCTACAGAATAATCAGACAAGCTCATTGAAAATTAGGTGGAATCTCAAACATTAAAAATTTTGTGGAATCTAAAACATTGACAATTTTGTGAAATCTAAAACATTGACAATTTTGTGGAATCTCAAACATTGACAATTTTGTGGAAGCTCAAACGTTGAAAATTTTGTGGAATATCAAACATTGAAAATTATGAACTCCTATTACCTAGATGATAAAAATACAGACATGAAAGAGAGGCTGCCTTTTGATTTTAAATGAATTATTTCAGGATATTTCTTTGAGTGTTCTGTTTATATGAATTAACAGCTTTGGTACCAGAAAACTGCTTTAACAAAAACCTCAAATCATTTTACCTTCAACTTAACTTAACACCTTTATACTGATTTAGAAGACTCTGCGAAATCTGTATACAACCAGTTTCTTGGAGGGTGGTTAACCCATGTGCAAGTCCATCTTAATAGACTCAAACACTAGAGTGAAGTAGGCCCACAGCCTGTTAGGCGTCATCTATGCTACTCTTACTAACAAACCACCTAACCATGGTCGGTGTCATGCCATGTCACACAGTTAGTTGCCATTTACGGCATGCTCTCAGTGGCAGTGGCAAAATTCTTGTCTTTGTCATACACAAAGACCCCAGCAGACCACTTGTTGTTGTTTACGAATTCCCATAATGAGTAGGTTACTCTTTTGTGTGCCCTGAAAAGGATGTTAAGTGGCGGATTGCAGTAGCTTTCCTCATATTCTAAGTGTGCTGATGAAGGTGGGCTGGGGTCATCCAGGTGGTTGTGCTATGCATGGCTCTATCTGCGTGTCACTCACTACTATGGGGATCACATCAGTCCTTCACCTTATTAGTCAGGCTACCATGAAAACAGCCTGTTTCCAGGGAGGGCTACTAGGAAGCCAAGGTGAGGGTCTTGGCCAGTATATTTTGCCTGACCCTGACTAACATGTCTGACCAGTATATTTTGCTTGACCCTGACTAACATGTCTGACCAGTATATTTTGCCTGATCAGACGTTAGTCTTCCTCAGAGACAGACAACTAGGAATTGTTCTACATAAACTTCAGAACTCAAGTTAATCAAATGAACATTAATAATATCTCTTAATTTATCCTTTATAGTTCAGTTATTCATGACAAATCTGATCATATTTTACACAACCTAAGATGCTATTCTGTCAGATAGGCTACCTTGACAAATCCCAAGGGATCTTGCTTTCTATCATCCTGAACTCCTTCTCAGTAGCCGCAGGACTGTAATTTACAAACACTTGATCATACACCAGTTGAGGTTTTTGACGGTCATTCTTGTCTAACACCACTTTTGAGGTCCAGTTCCCATAATGCCTCTGTGGTCCTTGACTAGAAAAATATATTTCATGAACAGGGGGATAAAATAATGCTAACAGTGAATGAATCTATCCAAGGGGCACAATCATTATAAATCCTGAAATGGTTCTCTCCATGACGCTAATAGTTTCTACCTTTATTTGAAATCCTGAAATGGTTCTCTCCATGAAGCTAATAGTTTCTACCTTCATTATAAATCCTGAAATTGTTCTCTCCATGAAGCTAATAGTTTCTACTTTCAATACAAATCCTGAAATTGTTCTCTCCATGAAGCTAATAGTTTCTACCTTTATTTTAAATCCTGAAATGGTTCTCTCCATGAAGCTAATAGTTTCTACCTTTATTTTAAATCCTGAAATTGTTCTCTCCATGAAGCTAATAGTTTCTACCTTTATTATAAATCCTGAAATTGTTCTCTCCATGACGCTAATAGTTTCTACCTTCATTATAAATCCTGAAATTGTTCTCTCCATGACGCTAATAGTTTCTACTTTCAATCCAAATCCTGAAATTGTTCTCTCCATGAAGCTAATAGTTTCTACCTTTATTTTAAATCCTGAAATTGTTCTCTCCATGAAGCTAATAGTTTCTACCTTCATTATAAATCCTGAAATTGTTCTCTCCATGAAGCTAATAGTTTCTACCTTTATTATAAATCCTGAAATTGTTCTCTCCATGACGCTAATAGTTTCTACCTTCATTATAAATCCTGAAATTGTTCTCTCCATGACGCTAATAGTTTCTACTTTCAATCCAAATCCTGAAATTGTTCTCTCCATGAAGCTAATAGTTTCTACCTTTATTTTAAATCCTGAAATTGTTCTCTCCATGAAGCTAATAGTTTCTACCTTCATTATAAATCCTGAAATGGTTCTCTCCATGAAGCTAATAGTTTCTACTTTCATTATAAATCCTGAAATGGTTCTCTCTATGAAGTTAATAGTTTCTACCTTCATGTCTTAAGTGCATTTGTTAACAATATTCATGTATATTTGTTTTTATGAAATGATAAAAATCTATTAAAAATTCATAACTAAATGCAGCAATGGAAAATGTTATTTGCATTCATGTAAAGGACAAATACACATGGGATTCTTCTTCTTCTGAGTTCGTCCTGAAAAGGATGTTGCGTTGTAGTCTGCAGCGAGTTTACTGCGACATCTTCACCTTTCGACCCGCCACATCAAACTTCAGCTGGCTTTAATTAGTACTGGGTTTGCCTTACCTATGTGATATCTATTCCTTGACCAGACTACATTAGTGACTAGTGTAGCTTGTTTCCAGGGCTGCCACATGGAGGCAGAATAGGGTCTTAGTCAGCTATGATTCGCTGACCTTGATGTTAGCAGCCAGCTAACACATGGGATTTAAATGGACAAATGGGATCAAGATGCTGAGCAGCACATGAGCTGCAGTGGTCAGCGACCCATAGCTGACTGCTAGCGTCAGAGCCAGCGAACCAAAGCTGCCAAGACCCTTCTACACCTCCACGCGGTGATCCTGGATAACAGGCTGCAGCAGGGCAGACTGGCTAAGGAGAAGAGATTGAAGAGGGAATCCTCGGAAGACAGGTCAGTTTTACCCTACAAATGACAGGGCGCTGCTACAACAATCCTGCTCAATGCGAGAGGAGTCGCAGACATTTGGTCCCCGTGCTAGGATGATAAGCCAATGGCGCGAGGCTACCATGTGAGGGATTACGGCCGAACGCCTCTAAGCCGGAATCCCGCCCAAAATCTCAGCACCACTGCGATGGGAGGCTACGATATGGTTGGGATCTGGGGCTCGCATCTCAGCCCGACCCGGTCGAGCCGCAGAAAGAGGTATATGCCGTCCACTGATCAAAGCGGGCGGAAAGCTGCTCGATATTCACCCCATAAGGCGATGAGGTGTGAAACCACTAGTAGAAGACTTAGTTCTTGGTCGGGGTGTCGTAAGCAGTAGAGCAGCCACCTCACTGCAAACTGTTGAGACTCAACCCTTGATCATGAGATATGTCCGCACACCAGGCGAACAACATCTCAGTGCCATGGCCAGGCTTGTCCCCTGGTTAAAGGCACTCCTGCCTCGCTCTTTACCTCTGTCTGCTATCAGTCATCCCAATGGACGCAGAAGAGATGCAGTCCAGCGGACATTGCACCTCTGCCCTATTGTGACAACCTCCTAGGTGGCGGGGAATGCTAGGCGTGCCATCACTGCAGATGAGCCGAGAAAATAAAGGGAGCAAAGAGATACCTCACTCACATGCACATGCTACGTTTCTGGCAGGATGTGACGATCCTGGGACACAGACACACTGGACTGCCTCTCTTCTGGGATAGTACAAACTAGTACAAAGTCCATCATTCCATTCATTGCCACACCCTATAGACACGGGTGGGGAAGACTCGATAGTCCTGCAAGATAACTTCCCTAAGAAAGACAACTCTGATCAAAAACAACTGCTGCTTTGCAGATAGGCTGGGGACAGCCAAAAGTTAAAGAGGGCATCCCTACAGAAACGCCTGTTGAAATCGGATGCACTGGGCCACAGGCTTAACAAGTAACACAGTGCAACGTATATCGCTGTATCCAGCGTTCGAAGAAGAAGAAGAAGAAGAAGAACATAGAGAAGAACTGGTTTATCAATTCCATTTTGGCCAGAAAATGTAAATACTTTAATCACATCAAGAGACACAACGGTCTTGAGAGAACGGTGATGGAAGGTATGGTGCCAGGCAAAAGAGGAAGGGGTAGACCAAGAAGACCATGGCACCAAGATATCCAGGAATGCCTGGGTATGACTGTGGCGGATTCTGGAGTTTTGGCAAGGGAACGAGTTTCTTTCAGACGGACTGTGATGGGAGCGACGTTCTATAAAGGACATGCTACATGATGATGATATATTCATAGACTATAAATTGAAATACATAGATCCTGGACTTCCCTCCTCATTCTGCTACATTTCCCTTCAATTTCTCTTTCTTTATTTATCTCTCTTTGACTATTATTGTTTATTCATTCATTTCTGTACTTTTTTCTGTATGGTGTATATATTTGTATTTACATATGTGCTGTTGCTTTTTTTTCTGCACATCTGCGATTTGATCATGTTTTCGTTTGTTTTCGCCTGATGGTAAATCATTTTGAACATTTCTTGTTTGGTCCACTCTATTTCATAACTGGCCTACCGTGTCATACACTTTCCTGGCACATTCAGGTATGCTGACTAACTTTAACCGCTCATTTTACGTCACGTCTTGTTTTTGGTTGTTTTCGTTTGTTCTTTGTCCCTGATGAAGGCCTTGTGGCTTTAACGTAGGTGCCATTTTGTTTATGTTTTGGCGCTGTCACTGACCCATTACCTATATTTGTATCAACTTCCCCTATATGATATCTCATCAAATATATAAATGTCTGCGTCACCTTAACATAAATTTAATTAATATAAAATGATATGTATGTATTATCTAAAGACAAAACAAAACTTTACCAATCATTATATTCTCATAGGCAAAAGGCAATGCAGTATCAGACTACAGAATAATCAATGCGCTTAGTTTAAAGGTAACTGCAAACTCACTCGCTGTCAATATAATGCCTTTCTTCATCTGTCATGGCA
Source organism: Ariolimax columbianus (assembly GCA_036924085.1). NCBI lineage: Eukaryota > Metazoa > Mollusca > Gastropoda > Stylommatophora > Arionidae > Ariolimax > Ariolimax columbianus. The sequence goes on from JAVGWX010000006.1 coordinate 9,463,592, forward strand.
TCTCTGAAAAAGTCCTTCACAGGCTGGGTGTTCCTCATCCATTCTATTAGTCCCACTCTAAAAAAAGGAATAGGAAATGACCTTGTTTATAAAACAAGCATGAATAAAATGCAGTGGATGGGCACAGAATATGTAATAACTATCGTAATCATGGTGAAAGCAGTAATAAATGTAGTCGTAATAGAAAAACGAAGAACTGGAGTCTTTGTTGTATGACCTTGGTCGTTCTCCATGTCTCCGCTCCAGACAGAAACATCGACTTGACACTGGTGTTGAATATTCTATTTTTGGTGTGAATCTTGATATCTCTGGATCTCCATATGTTGTTTAGAGTCAGGAATGCCCCTCTTGCCTTTCAAATTCTGGACCTTACATCTGCATCTGCACCTCCTGATGTGTCTTTTGTGATGCCCGAATAAGGAATTGGTATCCACTTCCTCCAACAGCTCTCCCTCCAGCATGATTGGTTCTTTGCTGTTAGTGTTGAGTTTAAGGAGCTTGGTTTTCTTCATGTTGATATTCAGTCCCAGTTTGGCCAATTGTTCTTTCACCCTTTCAAGTTTCTTTTACATTTGGCTATAACAGTGTGACAAAAGTACCAGATCATCGATAACAGATGCCTACAAAGGATAATGATCATAAAGTGGTTGGGCATTGTGAGGAATGAAGATTTATGGGAAAGGAGTCAACAACAGCTATTGGAACAACGAATTAGTGAAGAAAATGGGGCCGGATAGGACATCCGCTGCGGAAGGCACAGTCTAGCCAGACAGGCTTTTACATGGAATCCTCAAGAGACGAGAGAGAGGTAGACCCAAATATACGTGGAGAAGAGAATGTGAGAAGGAACTAAAATTAAATAATTACACCTGGCAGAAAGAGCAGCCAAGGACTGCGGATGCTGGAAGGATGTTGTTAATGGCCTATGCACCGAGAGGAGTGACAAGCTTGATTGATTGATTGATTAGAAAAAAACAGTATTAGACACAGCAGCAGAAACATTAATTTATTATTAGACCTCTTTCATTGGACATTTGAAGGATCCAAAACCATTATATTCATCATTATCAGTTTTATTTAAACAAAAGCATTGGAACACCCTTGCTGTTAGTTCCTTTGTAGAAAGTAGGTGCCACAGTATTTATGTGCTTTTGTAGCAGTAGTCTGTACAACAATGGTAGATATGGATCATGACCGTGATGCAAGCAGCCAGTTATGAGTCACTGGTTCGTGATGCAAGCAGCCAGCTATGAGTCACTGGTTCGTGATGCAAATGGCCAACTATGAGTCACTGGTTCGTGATGCAAATGGCCAACTATGAGTCACTGGTTCATGATGCAAGCAGCCAGCTATGAGTCACTGGTTCGTGATGCAAGCAGCCAGCTATGAGTCACTGGTTCGTGATGCAAATGGCCAGCTATGAGTCACTGGTTCTTGATGAAAGCAGAAAGCTATGAGTCACTGGTTCTTGATGAAAGCAGAAAGCTATGAGTCACTGGTTCTTGATGAAAGCAGAAAGCTATGAGTCACTGGTTCTTGATGAAAGCAGAAAGCTATGAGTCAATGGTTCTTGATGAAAGCAGAAAGCTATGAGTCACTGGTTCGTGATGCAAGCAGCCAACTATTGAAGCTGTTTAAGTTTTTGTGGCTTTAAGTTTCTACAGGACGGGTTATCAAGAATTGTAATGGGTTTAGAGAATCAGACATACAGCATTCTGGTCACTCCCATAGAAGCTCAGTCTCTTTTAATAGATGGCAAAGAGTATGGAGATCTATGATTCCTATAGATCACTGGCTGTACACACTCGTGATGGTACACTAGCAGGTAAGAGCTGCTATAAGCTCTAGCCACTGGAAGGAAACCACGGTAGAGTAGACAAACCAACCTACTTACAGGTATCATCTGATGGAAAGGCTATGGAAGACAACCCAAAATAGAAAACTACCCGGCCTGCTAAAGATGGAGCAACAGCGCAGAAACCGGGAAAAATCAGGACACAAATGCATCACCAGGATATGGTCATGTGACAGTATACCCTATCGTCATGGTGTCGCTCCATCAAGTTACAACTGGGGAGGAAAGGCGCCCCACCCCCATCCTCAAGGGGACCCACCCAAGCAACCAGTACCTCTGCTAACCTAATGGTCAGGGGGAGGCAGAGTAGTGCAACTGATCAACAAACAAAGTGCTTGTGAAGCCAGTATCTCTAACATTGCCATGAACCTCAACATAGGCAGGGTAGTAGACTCACACAAGTCTAAGGGAACTATCAGTACCTACACTTTTTGCCATTTACTGAGAGGGACTGGCAACCTATGGCTCTGCCCAGAGTGCAAATGATGTCAACTCTTAACAGAATATAGATGCACTTTACTACCAGTAAAAGTAATAGTGTTCACTTGCAATAATCTGTATAACGTACTCTCACATCAAACAAAGCAATTTTGATGTGGTACTGTGGGAGTGGTTGCTTCAGTCCATCATATTTCTCACACAAGGTCAGTTCAGGAAATACTCTTTGAACTATCTTCTTTTTCTTCTTCTTCGAACAACTAATGCTATGCTTATAGTTCAGTGAAGTTTACAAAGAAGACTGCATTTAAGGTCTTTGCTTGGAATCCACTCCTGAAGCCTGTTAGAATGACCTTTTTCCTTGCAGTTGTGTTTTGGCTGATAAGAATCTATTTAGATTATCTAAAGAAAGCATCTATTCAACTTATTAAAAGCTTGCATTCACATGTCATTTATGATAAAAAGAAATTAAATTGTGCATGCACAGAATGAAATAAGAAAGAAGACTGAAAGTATGAAAAAGAAAAATAACATAAATACATAAATATATAAATAATAATATAAATATATTAATAATATATATTAAATATATAAAAAATATAAAATAATATATATAAAATAATTTAATATATTAATTAATATAAACAAAAATACATAAATCAAAGACTAAAATTAATAACTAAACTGACAAAGTGTTTGTCCCACATCTGAGAACAGCAATGTAAACTGAACTGTATGGGTTTTTGAAAAGTCAGCAAAGAAATCAAAACAATTTTAAAAAATAACTGGCCTTGGTGTCATGGATATCACTTTATAAGTCTTCAGGTGGAGTTTTCTCTGGCGACATGCTGGGTCAGCTTTCATGACTTTGTTCATTAGGAAGAACAGGGTTTCGATTCGCTGATCCAGTCTGAGGTCCTCTCCACTCTTCACCAGGTAAGGGTAATCTTTCTCATCGTTCCCTCTGATCATAATACGCTTTGGCTTTCTCAGAGAACTCATGACCAAAACCTGCAACAGTATGTTATATTAAGTTTAGCATGGATCAATTTTAGAGGTGATACATTCCAGTCCACCAGGGTTGTATATGGCTACCTGACTTTTAGGGAGGACAACTTAATATTCCATTCCAATTCAATTTTGTTATTTTCCAAGTTACTCGTACTGAGTTCTTCACTCTTGGCAAATTTTCTTTGACAGTGGATTACGGTGGCTCTTCTTACATTGATTGTATAAAAGCATTGAACAAGTATAGTTCGGATACTGCTTCAGAACCAAAAAAAACAACTATATTACAACCAAAAGGTATCATCAGGGACAGCAGACAATACACATAAGAACAACTAACAAATCATGAAACTAATGATGAACATATAAAAAAGATACTTAGCTCCGGATCATCAGCCATGTTGGGTGGAAGTGAAAGTAACTAGGCTAGCCAGTAATGTATGAGAAGTGGGAAAAGTGAAAAAAGGTGGACAGATGTCCCGGACAAGCTGTTAGAGGCTAAATAGGAAATAACCAGGAAGTGATATGTCTACATACAACCAACACAGTACAAACACATTCAGATGAAGACGGGCAGGAAAAAAACAAATGAAAGGAGGCAGAAAATGATAGAAGAGATAGAATCTAAGAAAAGGTACAGAATGTGTCTTCTTACATCCCTGGGTGTACTGAGGAAGGTGGACCTGGGTCCTCCTAGCTGTAGTGCAATGTTCACCATTATGTGGATCACGTTGACTCCTTTCTTGTTGACCAGGCTTCTGTAAAACAGCCTGTTTCCATGTGCATGGCATACACATGACGTGGGGGCATAGTCAGTATATTGCAAGTAACCCTGATGTTAACCTTCACTTCATTTGAATTCCATAGGAACATGACACCAACCAACCATTTTTATTTTGGGTTTCTTTCTTGACCTCTGCTCAGGAGACTCCATTTACCTTGGCTCCTTTTCACTTGTATACTAGTTTTGACCAAGTGTTCTATGGATCACCATTCACTTCATCCTCTAACAATTCAAACTCAGTTCACATCTGGTTATAATTTTGAGTTGAGTTTCTTTCTGAGAGTGTATCCTATCCATTGTGGTCAGTTCTTTGTCACAAGTCTGTGTTTGTTATTACATCGTTGAGAAGTTGCGGAATTGAGAAATGGAAATCTACCTCAGTAAACATGATACATGAATTCATTAACACTACATCCCTGAACTGGTCACTCTACCTCAGTAAACATGATACATGAAGCCTCTAACACTACATCCCTGAACTGGTCACTCTACCTCAGTAAACATGATACATGAAGCCTCTAACACTACATCCCTGAACTGGTCACTCTACCTCAGTAAACATGATACATGAAGCCTCTAACACTACATCCCTGAACTGGTCACTCTACCTCAGTAAACATGATACATGAAGCCTCTAACACTACATCCCTGAACTGGTCACTCTACCTCAGTAAACATGATACATGAAGCCTCTAACACTACATCCCTAAACTGGTCACTCTACCTCAGTAAACATGATACATGAAGTCTCTAACACTACATCCCTAAACTGGTCACTCTACCTCAGTAAACATGATACATGAAGTCTCTAACACTACATCCCTGGTAGTAGTAACTACTAAAGGACTAACTTAAGATTCCTTTTAAAAGATGTCTTCAGCTATCAGGTGGCTATCTGGGACCTCTTTAATGAGTGCCATAATTGTCTTTGACTCTCAATCTTGCTTCACAAGGTACAGAAGGGCTAGCTAAGGCATGGGTGGGTGGAGAGTAGACATTTAGGCCTGGAATCTTTGGGATCATGAGTAGATCTACTGTCCTGGTCATGCTGGAGTGAGCAGAAATGAAAGAGCTGACATCCTGGCCTCAGGTCCAGTTGATCAATGACCGTCTCTTGGATGAAGACACTGAAATCTATGAACCGGCAAATACACAGATTGCAAAGTATTGACATCACAGGCAGGTGCAGCAGAAAGGGGCGCCTCAGAGGACGAAGCAAGAGTGCATTCAACCAGCGAGCTATAGTCCCTACACTCTTCACCATTTACTGAGAGGGACTGGCAACCTATAGAGCATAGATGCACCTTCTGTTGCAATTTATTACCAGTAAAAGTAATAGTGTTCACATTTAATAATCTGTTTAACGTACTCTCTCATCAAATCCTGCAATTTTTACATGGTACTCTGGGAGTGGTTTCTTCAGTCCATCATATTGACCTGTGTAGGGAAACAGAGAACATATGACAAGTATTATATAGTTTGTACAGAAACACATCAATTATATAGACATGTATTATATAGTTTGTACAGACGCACAGAAAGTGTATATACAAGTATTATATAGTTTGTACAGATGCACAGAAAGTATATAGACAAGTATTATATAGTTTGTACAGAAACATAGAGAATATATGTAAAGTATTTCAGTTTGTACAGAAACACAGAAAGAAATTAGACTATAACAAGTTTTTCAAAATACAACCATCTAGAAGAACAAGAAGGCAGGCATAGCTACAAATTAACTAAAGAAAGGTCCAGATTAGCTATTAAGAATTTTTAGTCAGAGAGTACTGAATGCTTGGAATGTATTGCCACAGGAAGTTGTGGAGGCAGTGAAAATTAATGCATTTAAGAATAGATTGGATGCGCACAGCTTTTAGAGAAAGTAAATGTAAACGAAACTGGTTGTATACAGACTCTGAAGAGTCTTCTAAACCAGTATAAAGACGTTAAGTTAAGTTATATAGGGCAAGTATTATATACGTACAAGTATATACAGAAATTTAAAAACAAATTATATGTGACAAGTATTACATAATCTATTTGATTGAACTGAACTGATTACATAATCTACCCAGAAACACAGAGAATATATGTGGTCCCATCATTATGTGTCAAGACCTGCAACTACATTTAATAGCAATACAGCATGATTCAAAAAAATATTAGCACTTATATGGCAAAAGACTGCGTTTCAGCTACCAAGCCAATAGATATTCAGGATCTCCAAGAAGGAATTACAGAAGTCATGGTAACAATACTACCAGAAATGTCCGTCTGGGCTCTGCAGAGCATATGGGAAAGGTTCCAGATACGTGTTAACAATGATGGTGAACATATGGAGATCCTGTGAAGTAGTATCACAAGTGCCCTATTAGTTTTTACATTTTTTTAAATCACTCCGTATAGTAAAAGAAATCTGAATGAACAATATTTCAGGACATACATATTTAAAAAGGAACACTTCAGTTTCTGCTAATATATTTTTGTTTGTAATGAAAGAAAATTTGACCTGGAATTTCCAAATCTCTGCCACTTCTGTTAGGATTAAATGTGGCCAACCATGCACAGTAGTCCTTCAATTTAACTGGTGCATTAAGTTTACTCTTCAGGTTCTGCTGGTTGAACAGGTTCAATATTTTTATTTCTGCAGCCTTGAAATCCTGAAATAGAATATACCCTTGAGGAACTTGCAAACAGAACATCAAGAGCAAAAAGCAAAACAATATTTTTTTTCAGTATTAGTATTGGATCACATGAAGTTCCATGTTCCCAAAAATCGTCACTAATTCGCGTCAGTTCATCAACTTCTAATTCCATCTGGTTTTCTTTCTTTGTCGACTTGTAATCAGGTGGGTAGACAAACAAGTGATTGGCCTTTTGTGTATTTGCATGGTGGAGGAGCTGCCTCTTTGTGACCTCCATACAGGCCACTGTTTGTGATTCACTGCTGTGTATTTAGTATAAGCAGCTAACCTTCAAATATAGAGGCCCTTAAGTTATCCACCACTCAAGTGAGCGCCTGGTTGGAAGTCTGGCTCTTCCCCCAGGGTTGCTGAACATACAATGAAGAGATTGATCATTGTAAAGCTAGCTAGAAAATTACATGGAAGCAAAAAATAAAAAGATAACAAGTAAGACATAAAGAAGACATCAGAGAGATTAATGAATGAAAGCATTTAATCATTAGCATATTCACGGCATGGGAGTTAATGAAATTTACTGCCAATTTAGTTCTATCTTTTTCTTATTTAAATGTCAAACCACCTTGATTTATTTTCCTTTAAGGATTGTGTTTCTGGACGAGACAGACAGAGTGTTGTTTTCTGTGCAGTTATTTTGGTAGTGAAGGATGCAGTTATTTATGTCAATATATCCCCAATGGTGAAGAAAGTTTTATTTGCTTTATAAATACGAGGGGCATTCAGATAGTAACTCACTACAGCGTTTTTCTCAGCTAATAATGAAAATAGAAGCATGAAATTTTACACACTTCGAATATGGCATGTGTCGATTGTGTGTACCAAATTGCACCGCAATCGATTAAATAATATGACCGCACTCAACCGTTTAAATGGAGCATGTTAGCGAATTGTGTTATACGTCTATGTGATGTGTACAGAAGTTTTATAGTCAACAGGAGTACAGTTAGTCGCTGGGTTCAGAGAATCAAAGAATCAGGAAGTGTAGATACGGAGCTGCTTGATCGGCCACGCAGTGGACGTATGTCAGTCACCAACGCAGAAATGTTGAAATGTGCTGAGAGCATTATTTTTACTAATAGGCGAATCCCTCCTCAATAACTGGCCTTACAGCTGTCAATTAGCATTTGTAGCGCAAATGCAGTTATAAATACTCTAGGATTTTCTAAGGTTTGGCAGTGATGACAGAAACTTTTCCCCTTCTCACCTCACTCATTTGACTCTGTCCAGAAAGCAGATGTGGCCATCACCAGTGGCAACACTAGACAAGCTCTATGGCAGTGTCGACAGCCTCAGGATGACCGCTGATTTTTTCGAAAAAATAAAGGTGGATGTCTGACTGCGTACGACGAAGAAGAAAGAAGAAGACTCTGTCCAACAGTCAGACTCTTGCACAACTTTCATACGCACCCTCAGGTTGAGGCCCTTCCATTGCACTTTGGTTGGGCTAGCTTCTGATGGTGCACAAACCTAGCATAGGTACATACAGACACACACATGCATCCAAGCACTGGTTTATGCGTCCTGATATCGCCCAATGGACTACGGTCTGGGGTGGAATGGGCGCGCCTCCGCCAGTAGAAACTAGTGAGGCAAACATCTAAGCAACAACAAGGTTTGCGGAAGATGGGTTCCTTGAAGTCTCACAAATGACCACCGATTACAAAAGAAAACAATTTCTTCTGAATTGTTGGAGCATTTCAATGCTGATGGAGAGAACTTTTTGGCTAAAATCGATACAGGTAATGAATCCTGGATACATCATTTTGAACCTGAAACTAAAGGATAGTCCATGGAGTGGCATCGCCTGCAATCACTACGAAGAACACAATTCAAGACAACTCCTTCAGCTGGAGAGGTCATGATTACTGTCTTTTGGGACATTGAAGGTGTGATTCTTGTGGATGTGATGCCAAGAGGAGAGACAATCAATTTGTAAGTTTACATTAAGACATTGAGAAAACTCAATCGACGTTTCCGCAGAGTTCGGCCACACAAGAATCCAGCAGACCTGCTTCTCCTTCACACAAGTCTGGCAACATGGGAAGCAATCACCAAATTAGGTTGGACTGTACTACCCCATCCACCCTATAGTCCCGATTTGGCACCCTCTGATTTTCATCTGTTTGGTCCACTCAAAGATGCACACCATGGGGCAAGGTTTGAAGATGATGAAGAAGTGACTCATGCAGTCAAGAAATGGCTACATGATCAAGACCAAATATGGTACAAGCTAGGAATACATGCACTTGTTTCACGCTGGCATAAAGTTGTACAAGTTAATGGGGATTATGTTGAATAATACATATGTTTACATGACATATCAATATATATATCGTGTAGAAATGTCATGCCTCTTTAAATAACAGATCCTTAGAAAAATGATGTGGTACATTGCTTTCGGAACGCCCCTTGTAAATAAATAAATGTACAATTTCTGCTTCAAAATAAGTATTTACTTAATGACCTTATAACAAATACTAACAACTTCTTTTGTTGTCAAGTTGAGAAAATGAAGTGTATTCTAAAACTCCAACATAGCATTGCAATGGAACACATGTAATCATCGGAGAAGGTTCAATGATTGAAACAACCTTTCATCAAATTTTGATGACCTTCTGTTTGATTATTTTTGGAAAGGAGGGAATGATATTCTGTATTCTGAACAAAGGGGAAAGGGCAAAATGGAGCAAAAATGTTTGAGAACCACTGATATAGTGAGAAAACAAGCACTTAGGTCATGACCCTCAACTGACTTTCAACTGTTGCGTTTTTTTTTCAAGAATTGAAATTTGACCCCAAAAATATAAAATTATTTCTTATTTAAGAGTATTCCTGATTAGTGGACGACCTGTTCCTCAGCAGTGGTTATGCCGCTGCGAGTCCCAACTTCATTTCCATTGTCTTCTGTCTTGGACCATAGTAGATCAGTGGGTGATAAGTTTCCTGTCAGAATCATCGTAGATATTGTTTCTGAGTTTGAGGGAGTCAGACCAGTGTGTAGGTGGTTTTCCCCGTGGTCGTCTTCTGTTTCGTGGGCACCAGACTGCTGTCTCTGTGCTCCAACGATCGTCAGTTCTTCGAAGCAGGTGGCCAGCCCAGCAATGCTGTGCCTTGTCTGCGTGGATAACTACATCCTTCACCAATGACATTTTCCGTACGTCACTGTTGTAAAGACCTTTCAAACGTTGGTTGTGGAGTGTGAGGCCGATCATTCGTCTCTCGAGGGAGGCTTCAGTCACTCTGAGTTTGAACTCCATTTCTTTTGTAACAGCCCATGTTTCTGCGGCATAACACATTGCATGTAGAACTGTGGAGTTGCATAGTGAGGCACGCAGACTCTGGTCATGGGTATGGTCTAGTGCCTTCTTTATGGATGAGAAAGCCACCCAGCCCGCTCGACAATATCTTGTTAGTTCTGGGTTTAGGTCATTCTGCATGTTCAATAAGTGTCCCAGGTAAATACACTCCTCTACGTCCTCCAGATTATTGCCATCGAGGATGACTGGGTCATTTGTAGCAAAGCAGTTACGCATGACTTTTGTCTTGGAGGTGTTCATCTCGAGATCCGCTTTTCTCCCTACTTTGTGAAGCATAGTTACCATTTGGTTGACGTCTTTGGCTGTTTCTGTAATGAGCACTATGTCATCTGCGGAGCGGAGGTGGTTAAGTCGCTTGTCATTGATGTTGATGCCAAAGGGCGTCCAATCGCATTGACTGATGATGGGCTCCAGGTATGAAGAAAAGAGACTTGGTGAAATAGGATCCCCCTGGCGAACACCTTTCTGGACAGGTACTATTACTGGTCTTTGGAATGGCTGAAGGGTTGTCATATAGTCTGTGTAGCAGTTAGCAAGAATTCTGACATAGCCAGGATCGATGCCTTGGTCCAGCAGAGAGTGTCAGACAAAGAGTGGCTCTATTGAGTAAAATGCAGCAGGTTGAGGTCCATTGTGTTGAAGGCGCGTCGAAAGCCAGACTGTTTGATCAGTTGCGCAGCCTCTAGGAGGTGACGGATCCTAGCGAGCATGCATTTGATAAAGAGTTTGTAGGTGACACGGAGAAGTCGTCCTTGTCTCCTTTATTATGTGGAAGTATTGTTTTTGAGTTACGCCATACTGTAGGTATGGTTCCTGTATGGAGGTATGTTGTATAGCGTTTAGCTAAGGCTAGATGAAGTGGTAGTCCACAGGCTTTGAAGTCATCTGCAGTGAAGCTATCTACTCCCGGTGATTTCCTAGCTGGCATACTCTTAAGGATGTGGTAGATTTTTTAGGGTAAGAAATTAGGAAGGGGTGGAAGTGGGAATTGTGTTGGGATGGATGGAGGGTCAGCTGACTTGAATAGTTCGGTGTAATACTCCTTTATGATCTGCTCCTCCATTTCTGGTCTAGAAGTAGTTCAGAACCCATCAGGTGCTTTCAGGCATGGAATGACGTGGCGGTGCTCGGCGATGTGCCGAGAAGTTAGCTTTATGCTGCGTTGGGACTCTGCCGCTTCAAGGAGGCATTGGCGGGCAAACTCTTTGTGGTTTTCTTTGTGTTTTTGACGGCAGAGTGAGTTGAGGGCTCTTAAAGCTGTATTGTTGGTCGGGGAGCAAGTCTTTTTGCATCTCTCTTCCAGCAATGCTTGTGTTGCTTGTGAAATTCTATTTTGTGTGCAGTTTGGTGCCGGGAGTCTGGCGGTTTTTTGTGATGGACTTGATTTTTTAAATTAGGGTGATTTAGTCTACATTTTGTCTGTGGTGGTGGATGCTGCAAGGTTGACACTAACTGCTAGGGTGGCAGTTGACGTGAGGGTTGAGAATTCGCTCTAGGTCCCTGTGTGAATGATGCCTCTGTAGCTTTGCATAGCTGATGTTGAAGTGAAAGTGGGTGCAGGGAAGATGATGGTCACTGCCTGTACAAAAGGAAGCAGCTATTCTGCGATTGGATAGGATGTGGTCAATTTCATGTTGGTGTTGACTGCTGAGACCTATGTGTGTATATTTCTTGTGAAAGGGTTTCTTGAAGAGGCAGTTGCAGTGGATCAACCGGTTTGTTTCGCAGAAAGTAGCCAGTAGAAAGTATCTATTTCCGGCTTCATTTCGTAGCTCTCCCAAGAGAGGGCCCACATTCTTGCATTGAAGTCACCTACAATGATGTTGAAGAAGCTGCGGTCTTGTTGTAGGACGTCATAGATGTAGAAGTAGGCATGTTCCTGTTCAGTCTTGTCCGTTGTCGGTGCATATGCCTGTACAATGGTGGCAGTGAAGTGTTTTTAGATGGTAATTACTAGTGATGCCAGGCGGTGGTCTATGAATGTCACCTGCTGGATGAGGGTTTCCTCAAAGATGTAATTTGAATTGGAGTGATAAATCTGTCAAGTTTCCTCAAATCTGTCCAGTTTCCTCAAATCTGTCCAGTTTTCTCAAATCTGTCCAGTTTCCTCAAAGATGTTGTATGATCAGGGGTGAAAAATCTGTCCAGTTTCCTCAAAGATATAATTTGACTTAGAGTGACAAATCTGTCCAGTTTTCTCAAAGATGTCAAATGACAGGAAGTTGGGTTTTTTTTCTTCATTCGCCTTTTTATTTATTCCCCAAGGCGGTGTGCGTTGCACTGTCATTTTTATTTTGCGCCTGTCGGCCCAATGCATCCGACATCAGCATGCATTTATGTAAGGGTCTGCTTCCTCCTGCATTTTCTAAGGGTTTGCTTCACCGGGGTAATGGCCGGTGCTGTGGTGGGGATCGAACCCAGCACCTTCGGTTGAGAGCCGTGCCACTAGCCCATGCCGTCCCCTGACAGGAAGTGACAAATCAGCCCAGTTTCTTCAAAGATGTCATATGACAGGAAGTGACAAATTTGTTTAGGATCTAGAAGCCAGATAAAAAATGTAGGTGTCTGGCAATAGCACTGAATGAAATGTTCCTCGTGGGGTTGTGCAACATACTTTGAAGGGTATGGGTGAATCGTTCTTGAAAAAATGAATTCTAAATGTGCAAATTGAAGCTTATTTTCAAAGTGGCATTCAACTATTTCCACTATTACTTATTTGTGTTTTGCTTTAGTTCATCCATAACATGACGCTGGCAGTCTGACCTTGGAAGTTGGTGAAAGGAGAAATTACGCGTGAAAATATGATATGTTGTGTCCCTTAAAACTGCAGAATATACAGGACGGGAGAAATTGTGTGAGTAAATATGACACTGGTTCTGAAATTGTAGACGCCACTACAACATTTCTTCGCACCATGGCGATCTGGAGCCCAGGATTTGTTGTGCCCCGTGACATGATCATGTTCAATGATAAGCAAGTTGTCTTCCAAATGTCTGTCTTACCTTCTGACTCATGGTCAATAACTTCTTTCCATCGTTCCCAAACAACTTGTGAAACTCTGCTTTAAAAGCCTGAAAAAAGCAACAAGAGTTATGCTGTACATTGAATATGTACTTTATGATGTCAAATGTTAAAATATTTGTTTGGGTCTATTTTTATGACAAGAAATAGTAAATATGGAGTACAACTTTCAAAAATGATTGGCATTGGTGGTTAATGTAGAATAAAGGGTCAATTGATCAATTAATGCACATCACTTCTGTAGTTGTTTTTTTGGGAGGGGGGGAGGAGCGTTCTAGCCCTCTAAATGGATTAAAACGTACACCAGCAATAGCCTACATTCGAGGCCATATTCGCTAGAAGAAATTGTGCATTTGGATATATCAATTCAACACTTGTGAGGTGTTTGTATTAGCCATTGTGAATACTGTGATAGGTATATGGAAAATGACCAGTGAACATTGGTTATAGCCTACCAATGCCTGAACGAGACAATGCATGCAGGCGATAAAATGAGAGTAAATGGAATAAAACTTATGTCAGTGATAGCCTACAATCGGGGTCATAATCACTGGAAAAAAAACTGTGTACTTGGATACAGCCATTCAACAATTGTGAAATATTTTGGTGGCCATTGTGAAGACTGGGATAAGTGCACTGAAAAATGACCAGTGAATACGGGTCACAACCTATTACGGCGACGTCAAGATAGCACACGTGGGCAAGAAAATTTAACTAAAACTGGCGTCCAACACCCCTCTCAATGACCGTGTCCAACTTAATATAGGTCATCCTAACACAGCTAAATGTCTAAGAATCACCCTCACTGCACTTAGGACGACTATACATCTCTGCCAACCCTTATGACGAGGTTTTAAACAAACTCTCAGTCTCAGAATCCTCTGTAAAACCAGAACTTTGCAGACCTGAAGAGAGCAAGCCAGAGGGATGGGTGGGCTCTGCCTGGTTAGAAACGTGCACAAGACACATCACTCACACACTTAGTCAGATGTGATGCCCCTACGATCTCTTAGGGTTATGGGAAAGATTAGACGAGATGATATAGTTATTTAATTGTAACTACCACATTACAAAAGTACATGCCCATTGAACAAAACATAATATTGTTTCTTGCTATCTTTCCCATTGTCACAACATGCTCCAAATCGTCTCTTCTCATAACGTGATCAAAAAAGGACGACTGCCTTGTTCTGATCTTTGCGATCAATAGTCTTTGTGTTTGTGCCTCTTTGAGTACTATATCAATATTCTTCCTTGCAGTCAATGGGATCTGTAGCATTCTTCTGTGAAATCACATCTCTGCTGCTGCTTACAAAGATCTATGCACTTGCTTGCTGATTGTCCATGATTCACTGCCATATGTCAGTACTGGTTTCACGTTTCCAAGGACTCTCTTTCTCAGTTTTAGCAACAAGGTTCTGTTGCTTAAGATTCCCTTCATGGTCTGGAAGACCAATTTTTCTTAGTCTATTCTGCATTTTATTTCATAATTGCATCGTCCATCTAGCTACACTCATTTATGTTGGAAAGGGGTCCAAATGGTGCAGCAAGCGAAATACAAGACTGGCATGTATCTCACCTACATGTTGATGGACCCTGTTATACCCAGCAATCTTGCCAACGGATGGGTTTTAACACCAGTAGCATGAGACAGTAAATGAGGTCAACACAAAATCCCCATCACCTAAAAAGCTCTCAACAAAAAATGGTTAGGGAGATGTCAAGTGTTGCACTTACCACAGCAAAATTTTTTCTGTACTCCCCCATTCCAACTGCAGCAGAGGTAGAATTGATGCTAGCCTGTGTTCCTGCCGGATCAGCATCTGCAGTCTTCACATCCAGAAGATCAATGTAAATCTGTTTGTACTTGTTCATCACCTCATCCTTGGACCTTGCACCATTATTCATCAGTTTCTTCATGTCGCTGAACCAGTCCTATAATTTATTTCAACATAAAGTTACAATTTAAACATGAAGTTAAAATTTCAACATGAAGTTACAATTTCAACATGAAGTTACAATTTCAACATGAAGTTACAATTTCAACATGAAGTTACAATTTCAACATGAAGTTACAATTTCAACATGAAGTTACAATTTCAACATGAAGTTACACACAAAACTTGTTCTTTCTGTATGTTAGTCTCCCTCTTTAACTTTCTTCACTAAAATTGCAGCACTGTTATGTGCCTTTGTACAGGAAGTCTGCTCCAAACCATTGAAGTATTCTTGCAGTGGTGGTTTTTGTAGAACTTTGTTTTACATGAAAAGGTTGCCACCCCCATGCACCAGCCTCACCTTTTACAACATCCCATAGTCAGGTGCATCTGTCTATTCTTTCATCACTAATAAGGGGGTTCCAGAATCCTCACAGGGGAAGCTATTTATTAAAGATCTTGCTGTTCCTCTGCAGATTTACATTTTCGTTCGTTTCCCCATTACAATAATAATCCTTTTATAAACCACCTCTAACAGTGAATATTCTAAATGAAACATAAATATTGACACAGAATGCTTTAACAAAATAAAAGAGCAACAAGCTTATGTAAAAATAGAAGCAAGATTATGTACTAATGCACCCACAATTAGAAATGAAGGAGAGAAAGAGTATAACACTGAACACACAATATTTGGGACGACTGACATAGTGTTTATAGTATTAAGAGTAGAGGAGAGAATGGATACATTTTATGATGAATAAGGTTGGCTGTGTTACTGAACTTAGACCAGAAACTAATACAGCAATAACTAATCAACAGAGCTTATAATTTCATACCAGGCAGAAATTAGCAATTGGAATTTCACGAGACGATGGTAAGAAAGCCATCATTTGTAGAAATTAGTGAAAAACAGTTGTAGGTCCTATATTTGCCTCTCCTGAATGTATAAATGTATACTGCTCTTTCCTCATGTATGCAACATCTGTTAGTCTCGCCTCTGCCACACCCAATATATCAAAGTTCATGTCACAGGTCTCCATGATCAAACTGTTCAGCTTTCCTAATCTGTTCAACGGCCTGACATTCTAGGTTTCAAATTGTAGGTCTTTCTTGCCAGTTATTAGGTGACCTTTCTTAGAAAGCTTCCTTTTAACAGAATTTGGGAAGCAATCATCATTACAGACCTTACTCACTAGATGAGTTGCCTCTTCCCTTTTAATATGTGCTGTATGGCAGATTATTCTCTGGGGAGACAGGAAGTGTCTGCACAAATATATTTGTTTGTCTTTCCATTGCCGGTGACAGAGTGTATTTATGGTCAGGCCCCAATCTCTTTCATGGTAGGCAGTTGTTATCTTCTTTCATGGACAGATATGCCTCTAGGGTGTCACACACTTTCCTATTGTGCTTCATGAGCTGTTCATCTTGACAATTCACTTGCCTTCCTCACTATCTCAGTCTTCACATTCTAGGGATGGACATTACTGTAAGCACGATTTCTCATACTTTCCCGCTGTACGCAAGTGGTTTAGTGCGCACATATTTTATAGTTTTTGGTTGTCCTCAGTCCACCTGCAAGACAGCAGTTGTTTGTAGTCAGATTTGTCCCTCCTAAGAATGTTATATAACTTAGCAATCAAGTCTACCCTACTCGTCAACAAGAAGTATACATCATGAAGTTCGGTCCAATACAAATGGACGAAATCTAACAAATGAGCATGACTCACACATGGTGAATATTATTCAAGTAGTGATCCAAGTCACAGGCAGTCATCCCTATCCTGTCAATGTCCCTTCCCACTCTCAAACAGGTCATACAAAGCAAATCCAAAGATCAGCACAATGCATATATTAAACTTCTTCTTCTTCTTCTTCTTCCTCGTACGCTGTCAGACGTCAACTTCATATATTAAACGACATGACAGACATCTGCTCAATGCCTTATAACACTGTAATCACAAAAAAATGGTATTTGTTGGCTAGGTCTGCTCAAGCCTTCATGTAATTGTGGAAATGTCTGTGTATATGTCCTCACTGGAAGGTGCCATAGTTGTTTAGAACACATTGAGGCAAATGCACGATCTAATGAAGTAATAACGGAAGGAATGACAGAGAGAGAATATGCTTGGCATTCTGATAACAACGTAAAGAAAATAGTCTACAACATAGAACACAAATCCTCAAAGATGAATGGACAGACATGATTGTCTATATAAAGGACAGGATGTTGAGAACTTTACACACAGTAGGTGATAAAAAATATAGTCAATCTACAATGCAATAACATCTCCATTAGTTTCTACTTTTCCCTCAATCAATCAATTATTCAATCAATCAATCAAAAACCTTCAACTCCCTGTGAAGCATAGGTCCTCAACAAAAACAAATAATCACCAAGTCTGCCTGTCATGTGCTATTCAAGATCAAGATGCTGAGCAGCGCATGAGCTGCAGTGGTCAGCGACCCATAGCTGACTGCTAGCGTCAGGGCCAGCAAACCAGAGCTGCCAAGACCCTTCTACATCTCCACGCGGTGATCCTGGATAACAGGCTGCAGCAGGGCAGACTGGCTAAGGAGAAGGGATCGAAGAGGGAATGCTAACCCGGTACTAAAAAAATGCTTGCTGAAGTCAGATATGTTGGGCCGAAAGGTGCAAATATCCCAGTCAAGCTGTAAACTACGACACAACGCATTCCGTTCTCTGGACTACATTCTGCTACTTAAGTCCTTTCAGGGTTTGGTAGAGGGAGATTGAGAACAAACGAAGCCCAGCCAAGCCATGTGCTATTCTTTCCAGATCCCCCCAGATCTTTCCTGCCATTTTAGGTTTATCTCGACTTCCATTCTCTATGAGTGTTTAGGTCTGCACCTACTTCTCATGCTCTGAGGATTCCAGAACAATGAATGCCTTGTAATGCTATCAGCTGTTTCCATAATGTGTGTTCTATCCATTGACAATACATTCTCTTTATGTCTAGTCCTACTGAATCTGTCCGGTTCTTTTCCATAGTTCTATATTGGTGACTAGATCATAGCATTTTATTCTCTCAATTTGACATACGCATCCATAGATGAAAGCCTGGACCTTTTCAATTGTACTTCGTCTTCTTCTTCTGCGTTCGTTCTCAATCTCCTGCTACAAAGTCCTGAACAGGGCTTTGCAAGTAGCAGGAGGTAGTCCGGAGAACGGATTACGTTGTGTCGCTAGTTTATAGTTTGACTGCGATATTTGCACCTTTCGGTCCGACACATCCGTCGTCGGCAGGACAATTGTACTATTCTTTGTTCTCCATGTCAGCCATACAATAGGACAGACTTGATATTGGAGTTGAAAATCTGTATTTTGGAGCATTTCAAGTGAATACCCATATATATAATTTGCATGCATAAGTTTATCTCATTTCAACTCCTGAAAATAGACACACATTCCCTGCATCTGTGTGTATCAGAAAGTCAATGGGTAGATGATGTCAGAATTTCTAGCCTGTTACCTTAACAATCATATCAGGTTGGCCAAACTGCTCCAGAGCACTGATAAATTTGTTCACTAACTTGTTGTCAGTCTTCTGACTGAGCCTGAATAAGTGGATAGAATAATAATTAGTGAGTCTGTCCATGATACTAGTAGAGTGCAGACACTGACTCAAATAATACACATTATGACATTTAATGTCAAGACATACAATCTGTGTGAATGAACAACAAACATAACAGTTAGAAACAATAATGATTATTTATAGTATTTGAAACTAAGCAAGCACATAAAGACAGATGCCCTGGATTGTTGCTTAGCATTTTCATGAACTTAATACTCAACCAGTTGTGTAGTTCTTCTTTTTCTGCGTTCGTTCTCAATAGCTACCAAGTCCTGAACCAGGCTTTGCAAGTAGCAGGAAGTAGTCCTGAGAACAGAATGCGTTGTGTTGCTAGTTTACAGCTTGACTGTGATATTTGCATCTTTCGGTCTGACACATCCGCCTTCCACAGGTCTTGATATATCTTTATATATGTCTGATTGTATTATTTTGAATAAGGTCTACCTATACATATTTTTTTAATGTATGCACATGATAATGATAACAAATTTAATGGAAAATGTCATCCCAAATTGTGACACAATTATACATTCCATATTGTTAATCTCATCTATCAAAAAAAAAAAGAAGCAAGAAAATGATATAAAAACAATTTTTCTGACTAAAAGTTATGTTGTTGTTGTTGTTTCGAATGCCCACAATGAGTGGGTTACTCTTATGTGCACCCTGAAAAGGGTGTTGTGATGAGTTGCAGTAGTTTTCCTCACATTTCGAGCGTGCTGATGAAGGTGGACCAGGGTCCTCCAGGTGGTTGGGCTATGCTTGACTTCATCTGCGTATTGCTCATTACTATGGAGATCATGTCGAACTTCACCTTGTTAGCCAGACTGTTGTCCTCGACAACAGCCTGTTTCCAGGACAACCAACGAGGAGGTTAGGTGAGGGTCTTGGCCAGTATATTTCTCCTGACCCTGACTAACATTCTCTGATCAGTGTGTTTTGCCCGACCAGACATTAGCCCCATCGTCTCGACTAAAAGTGAAGAAGGTATCTTTCTGTATTTATGGCGTCAAAAAAAAAAGGTTAATAATTTAGTTTCATTTAAAAATACAGTAAGAGACTGTTCTTATCTACACCTGCATTTGAACCTTTATTTGCTTCTCAGTTTCCTTTGGTATTTAGTCTCATGCATCCTGTATTTCTTGGTAACAAAGCTTTAGTAAAAAATAATACTGCTTCTTCTTACTTGTCAACTATCACTTTATTTCTGTGTAATTCCTGTGAGGATCCAAATTTGAAACCTTCAGAGCTCATGCGAAAAGCATAGATCAGTGCCTGATGAATAAATGAAGTGACACAAAAATCTGATGAGGAAATTAATGGTTGTCATTCTCTTGCTAAATATTCAGTTACAACTAATCACAACAAAGTATGTTCTTGGAGCTCTAAAGATAAGGTAAGAAATGCATCGTTATACTTTAGTCTGAATGGATATGTTTACCAAACTTAGCATTGGAATCAAAGTCTAGTTTTTGGGGACAAACACAGTTAAAACTGACAAAGACCTATGAAGCATTTAAACATAGTATAGCATGGGTTAAAAAAATCATTCAACTTATAGCAAAACCCAATCTACCTTTCAACAATATATTTTATTTGAAATATATGTAGTTTATTTAAGCATGGTTTTTGTGTGTGGCTAGATTGTACGTTCTTGGATCACTTCATAAAACTGATCCATATAACCCTACACATTATTAAACAGTTGTTGGACTCTTTTAATTGTAACTAAGTCAATTACTAGCTCCTTAAGAAGCCATAGGACACAACTGTAACTGTATCCCTTGGTAAAGTGCTTTATTTAATCTTGCAGTGGTTCGATATCAGTTTCTTTTCCCATAATAAAAGGATAGCACTACGCACGAAAATCAGATTAATGCGTACACTGGTCCTGTCAATATTCCTCTATGCGTGTGAGACATGGACAGTTACAGCTGACCTTCAACGAAGGATACAGGCCTTGGAGATGAGATGTTCCCGAAAACTTGTAAACGTCACGTACAAAGATCGAGTTACAAACGAGGAAATACGAAATAGAATTACAACGGCAATAGGGCCTTTCGAAGATCTCTTGGCAACTGTCAAAAGAAGGAAACTCACTTGGTACGGTCACATATCTACATCAAATGGTCTTGCAAACACAATCCTCCACGAGAAGGTGCATGGCAGACGACGAAGAGGCCGGCCCAAAAAGAAATGGGAGGACAACATAAAAGAATGGACCAGTCTCCGACCAGAGGAGTCACAGGCAGCGGCATCTGACAGAGAGGGATGGCGTGGAGTTGTGTGCCCCAACAACCTCACCGGTTACGGGATGACCTGACCTGACCTGACTAAAAGGACAATATAAGTGGCAGAAAGAACACCCCAAAGACCATGCAGATGATGGAACTGTCCAGGAAAGACCAGGTTCATCTCCAAACTTGCCACAACAGAATGAGACACCACCTGTACATCAAATTCTAGTAGGTACCCGCAGCCTATGTTACTGTGGCCGAACAAAGATAACATCAGGACTTCTCCCAGCACACAGATCTGATGAGAAGGACTGTGACTCACAACCACCGCCTTTAAGAAGAAACTGTGAGAATGATGCTCGTTCAGCCGTTTAAAAAATCTTGTCCCTTTGTTCTGTCTGCTGAACTGGGTGACGAAGTTTTGTGCAATTTGTCAACCTCACTCTTTCATCCTGAGCTACCTTTGACCAGTGGCATGACAGAATGCAGATTTTTCCTCAGGGTTTACTCCCGAAGCCTTTCCTGTGAATAGGTAACCCACAAAAAAAAAGACAGCAGACTCTATGGAAGAACAGAGTTTTAGCCTAAATGAGCAATGATCGCACAAGAAATTTCTTTTCCACAGAATTTCTACCCACATGCATAAACCTCATTAGCCAATTTGTAAAACAAGCTCAGTAGATTTCAATACTCCCATGTTTGACTCCACAGGAGATGGGTTTTACTAGAATTCTTCCTTCTATTCTAAAACATTTTGAATGTTTTTTAATGTTCATACCTGGGGATACTCTTCAGCAATCCGCTCCAACAAGGAGTCCACAACCACTACTTCCTTTTTATCCAGCAAGGCTGTCATCTGACTGACCCAAAGTATGAACATCCAGCTGGGTATCTCTGCAGCCTAAGGAAAGACAAATCATCATAACATGTATGCCTAGCCTAATGTCTCCAAGAATTGAAGTAATTAACAGTGCAAAAGGATGGATAAGACATATAATCAGGAAACAACAGTCATGTTGTGGTATAGGTAGGAACTAATAATGTAAAGAGAGATGGTACAGAAATAATTATGCAAAGATACAAGAGTCTAATGGAAACACTTAAGGAAAAAAAGTTAAGAAAGGTCACAGTGATGGCCATTTTAGACAGAGCAGGTGGGTCAGTCTATTTAGATAGTAAGAGATAGAACAGCATGCTGTAGCGTAGTGAATGTTTAATCATTGTGTTACAAAATTAAACTAGTAAGGCCTATGAAGTATGAGACTAAAGGTAGGCCTACAATAGGGTGCTATAGAGGATGCAGTCAAAGGGGAGAGTTGGGGTCAGGGAAGTGTGAAATAAGTAGTGGAAAAATAACAATGAAAAAGCAAAAGCAAAATTTGGAAAACAACAAAATTACAAACTAAAATATTTTTATGCAAATGTGAGAAGCATAGTAAATAAAAGAGAAGAATTGGAACTGTGTAGAAGAAGAAAAACCAGATATAATAGGGTTAACAGAATCATAGACATATGACGACATTGCAGATAGTGAACTTGAAATAGAGGGATATACAATGTTAAGGAAAGATAGGGTAGTTGGAGACAAGGCTAAAAGAGGTGGCGTTTTATTATACTGTACAAATTCAATTAATATAACAATCAAAGATGATTTATCATGTGGTAACAAAAATGAAAGTGTATGAGGTGAAATAGAAAGTGGGGGTGAAGAAACAGTGATTGGAGTATGCTATAGATGTCCATCAAGTCAAAAAGAGGAAGATGAGGAGCTCATTAGTAACATAGAAAAGGCAAGTGAACGGAAATTATTATTAATGGGAGATTTCAACTTTCCAGAGATAAAATGGGATATAGTAGAAGCACTTGTAGAGTCATAACCTTTTGTTAAGTGTATAACTGAAAATTTTTTTTATTCAACATGTAGAAGCAACCACCAGGCAAAAACACACTTGACTTGGTTTTTACTACAGAGGAAAATATGATTGAAAACGTTACGGTTGCTGAACTGTTTGGCTCAAGTGACCATCAAATCATCCGTTGGGATCTTAAAGTACGGAAAGAAGTAAACATAAACACGCGAACATACGACTACTCTAAGGCAGACTTTGAGATGAAAAAGGCAGCGAACCACATAATCTAGAAAGATATTGTCAGAGGAGCAGATATGGAACAAGAGTGGGTGAGTTTTAAAACAGTTCTAGAAAAGCTAAAACAGAAATGTGTTCCATGTAGGGAGATAAACCCAAAGCGTAAAAAGTGGATAACTAGATTTGTAGTTAAATGTAGAAGAGCTTAAAATGAAGCTTTGAAAAAATATATAGAGGCTAGTAAATCAAAAGAAACATATTTAAAATATTTTGACAAGCAGAACTTGCTCAGAGGATCAACACTGATGGTAAAAGCCTCTTTTCTTATGTCAGAAATAAACAAAGAGTGAAAGACAAAGTAGGCCCTTCATAGACAGTACAGAAAAAATAATATGTGAGAATAGGGAGGCAGCTAATCTACTCAATCAGTACTTTGGCACAGTCTACACAAAAGAGGACTGCTCCAAGATCCCAGAGCCTTTAGATATTTTTTAAAGAGATGGATACAGCGGGATTCAGATCAATCTGTATTACAGAGGAAATGATTTTTTTATTAAATTGGAGGGTTGAAAGTGGATAAATGTCCAGGTCAAGATGGTATTCATCCAAAATTTGCTGTTTGAAATTAGAGACCAACTAGAAAAACCATTGGCTATATTATGTGCTCAACCACTTGCAAAAGGGATTGTTCCACGGGATTGGAAAGATGCGGGAGTGATCCCCTTTTTCAAAAGGGCAAAAAATCAGATCCAGCAAAATATAGACCAGTGAGTTTAACGAGCTTAGTCTGTAAATTATTAGAGTAAATAATCAAAGAAAACATTGTAATGCATTTAGACAAGTTTAATCTAATCCAAAATAATCAGCATTTAATCAGCGTTTAGAGGGAGATCGTGCTTAGCAAATCTATTAGAATTCATCGAGGAGGTTACTAAAATGATAGATAAAAAAGAAGCCAGCGGATGTTATTTATCTAGATTTTGCAAAGGCCTTTGATAAAGTACCTCATCAAAAATTATTTAGAAAGTTAAAATCACGTAAAATAGGTGAGGAAGTTGCAAAATGAATTGAAAAATTGGTTAACTGGAAGAAGGCAGAGAGTGGGCATAAATAACCTGGTTCCCGCCATCTTTCTACGTTGGGAACCCAAAACACAGACTGTCTTGTAAAGCTGTGTCAGGATATAATGTATGTCCTATTCTGCCATTGATGATGTTGAATGTCTCTTTCCCACTGGCAGTTGCCCAATTCTGATCAATAGATCAATATTAGTAACCTTATTGTAGCATCTCAGCTGTTTAATTCAGCGCCTATGATCGTTGATGAAAGTCAGCACCATTTTTGTCAGGGTCTTGGTAGTTTGCGATGTCTCTGAGCCATACAACAGCACAAATATCACATTAGAGTTGAAAATCTTCAATTTCTTTTGTATTAGAACAAATCACCCATAACTGTCATAAAGACCACTTATTCTTAGGTCAATGTCCCTTTCCATACCATGTAATAATAATAGCTGTCCATCATTGTCGATGAGGACCGCAGACATCATCCTTGTCACAGATTTCCCTGTTGGGTATGGGTGCGCATGTGGCTGAAAAGGTCAATGCGTGCACGAAAACATCTGCTACATATCAGGCACACGAGGTTTGTAGAAGGTGATGGTGTTCCCGCTTTTCGGGATTTCCGGGTCTCGCGTCTGCTCTGGGCTTTCACAACACGGTCGTCTTCGCCGGTAGCTACACCCAATTTGACTGCGCTTCTTCAGTCAGATCTGTTTTGAGCTAGACATTCCCAGGTGTCGATGTCTATCTGGCAACTTTTCAGTGAGTCCTTCAGACCGTCTTTAAAACGTTTCTTTGGGCGCCCTCTCTCGCGCCATCCCTCTCTCAGCTCGCCGTAGAGAAGCTTCTTTGGGAGCCGCTCATCTGACATACGGACGAGGTGTCTGGCCCATCCTAGTCGTGCTTTTTCTAGCAGTGCATGGATGCTGGGCATGTTAGCCCTCGACAGAACCTCGATGTCAGTAACACGATCTTGCCATCGGATGTGGAATATTCGCCTTAGGCAACCTGTGTGGAAGTGGTTTAACCTCCTTGCATGTCCAGAGTATACAGTCCAGCTTTCGCAAGCGTATAGTAGGGTTGGAATGATGGTTGCACGGTAGACTTTGAGTTTGATCTTGACGCTGATGCCACGACATGCCCAGACCATCGAGCGCATTCTACCATGTAGATTGTCAATATTGCATGAACGACTCGACATCTTGTATAAAACCATTCCCTAATGAAATCTGATTGGCAATAGCTGCATTTAACCTCATCAATTCAGTTTTGTCCCTGGGTATGCACAGACCCTTTATTTTCAAATGTATATCAATCATATTTAATTTACTTTGAATGGGACAGAAGAACAAAGTCAAAGTATTCTTAATGTTGAGACATAGCCCACTTGATCCCAGTGTTGGTGTTTACAGTGGAGGTTCTCACCTGAACATAGTCCACTTGATCCTAGTGTTGGTGTCTACAGTGGAGGTTCTCACCTGAACATAGTCCACTTGATCCTAGTGTTGGTGTCTACAGTGGAGGTTCTCACCTGAACATAGTCAACTTGATCCCAGTATTGGTGTCTACAGTAGAGGTTCTCACCTGAACATAGTCCACTTAATCCCAGTATTGGTGTCTACAGTGGGTGTTCTCACCTGAATATAGTCCACTTAATCCCAGTATTGGTGTCTACAGTGGGTGTTCTCACCTGAATATAGTCCACTTGATCCTAGTATTGGTGTCTACAGTGGAGGTTCTCACCTGAATATAGTCCACTTGATCCTAGTATTGGTGTTTACAGTGGAGGTTCTCACCTGAACATAGTCAACTTGATCCTAGTGTTGGCGTCTACAGTGGAGGTTCTCACCTTCTGAACACAATCTATTTATTATGCATGGGAAAACTGTATGTTCTTCGAACAGATGAACTCACCTTCTTCTTAAATACATCAATGACTTCTGGGTGCAGTTCTGCTATCTGTAATAGCCTAGGAAACCTCTCTCTGGCCTCACTGAGACCTTCCTTCATTGCCTTGAGCAAGCAAATCACAACAGCTTGGGGGTAGTCTGATCCAATACAGATATTCTGCCACTCTTCTGTATACAAAATAAACTGAAAGCTTTAGGAAGGGTTATCAATGTTTCATCATTGATATTCATTACCTATGTATCAAGAACATGATCAATATTTTAACACTAGAAACATACAAATGAAGCTAAATATTTTATTCCATTTTTTTTAGTCTGCGAGTTTCATCTCTTAAAGTAAGATAAACTTAAACTTTGGGCTCTCAATAAACAAATGAATGAAAGCAAGAGACAGTGGGTATCAAATTCTGCATTATTTCATATACCCTGGTCTCAAATAGAGTGAGATTGGCAGTGAAATTGGCAAGTAGTTTATACGTGACGGACAATAAATTAGAATATCCCAGCCAACAATGTCTAGAAACAAGAAGAATTTGAGTTGATTTAATACAAGTTTATAAGATAATCAATAGAAAGGACAAACTAGACTATAACAAGTGTTTCAAAATACAGCTGCCTACAAAAACAAGAGGGCACAGCCACAAATTAATTCAAGAAAGGTCCAGGTTAGATACCAGAAAATATTTTTTAATGGCTGAGATGCATTGCCACAGGAAATAGTGGAAGCATGTTCAATTAATGAGTTCAAGAATAGATTAGATGCGTATAGGTATTTTTAGATCAACTGAATGTAAAAGAAACTGGTTGTATACAGACTCTGCAGAGTATTCTAAACCATGATAAAGAAGTTATAAGTGTACACGCTGTACACATAAAAGAACTCTTGGCAGTTGAAAATCGAAAAGAGCACTGATTACAAGTAAATAAACATTGAGAAAATTGGACTGTCTTAACTACAACAAACTGGCAAGAACTAAGAACCACAACTTTAATGAAAATGGAATATTAGAAGTATAAATGGGAATTAGGAAGAGGAATTGACGGAAGAGATGAGCAGATCAACAATGACCGTCCTGACGCTAAAAGAAACAAAGAAAATAGGAAAAGGTGTCCTGAACTATAATGGAAACATACTCCTCTTCAGCAGAGTACCCACAACTGAAAGAGCTAGAGCAAGGATAGGCTGTATTGTGAACAGAAACTAAATGGGAAACATGAAAAGATGGAAATTCATTTCAGATTGACTGATGGTACTTAGCCTACAAGAGGGAGACAGTAAAATGGATCTATTCATTATGTATGCACCAAATGAAGGTGAGAGAACTGACGCAAAAAAAGAATTCTTTGAGCTTCTTTAAAAGATCGTGGATAACTGCCAAAACAAAATATTCCACCTGGAAGCACTAGAGCTGAAAACAACCATTCTAGATGGGCTGGAGTGATCGGTAGGTATGGCCAAAAATGTCCTCATTGACAATGAAAAATGACTAATAATATTTTCCAGGTAACTAAACTTGAAAAATGCATCTTTGATAATGTGATTAGAGAGGAAAAGCGTGTTTAAGAACATGAGGGCCCCTAGAGTGTTTTCCGAGGACCAGAGATAGGATATGAGGGAAATGTGTTTGAGAACATGAGGGCCGTAAGAGTGTTTAGAGGACCAGAGATAGGATGTAACCACTACCTAATGAAAATAAAGAGAGTAATGGGAAAGGCTACCTCATCCATGCAACATCCAATACCATGTTGGAAACTTAACATTAGGGGACAAATGAGACCTACAAACTAAGAGAACCAGATGTTAAGAGGAGATGCTAGTGGCTTATAGAGACAGAAATAGAAATGATATAGAAATTAGAAGAGGATATGGAAACCTTTTCTTTCTTATTTTCGCTTATCCTTTTATGCCTTTCAGCATCAGGTTATGAGGAGATCTCTAGAATGAGCCTGTCTTTGTGCCTCATGCACAGTAGCATTTCTCAGATATTTCTGTAAGCCTCCTTTTTCATGACCTGACTTGGCTTTGAATCCATTTGTATCTAAATAGCATTGCTTGTTGGGGGGTGCTGTGTGGTGGTAGTCTTGTTACGTGGCCAAACCATTTCATTTCTGTTATTGCAATGTGTCATTTTCCATTTGATGTTAGTGTCCAGTTTTGACATTGGTAGCATAGTGTCGGGACGAAAATTGTGTTGTATAAAGCTCTTTTGGTAGTTATTGTCACGTGCTTGCAATTAAGTATTGTAGTTAATTGTCCAATGATCTGATTTATTTATTGATCTTCAACACTCATAGAATACAGATATGGAAACCATCTGGCAAAAATTTGAGGACATTCTTAAAATAACTGCAGCAGAGGCATGAGGTGAAATCAGAACAGTGTACAAAACAAGTGAAAAGAATAATAAGAGAAAAGAAAAAGGCAATTAAGCATTACCCGGATGATAGAAATACTGCAAGACAAACAAAGAAATTTAAAAAATATGTATTTATAAGAATGGAAGCAAAGAAAATAGCGCTTATGGAAAAATGAAAATCATGTGAGGAGATTGGAGAACAGCTGCAAAACAATGCTGGAGAAAATCAGAAGCTATTCTGCAACACAATAAAGAACACAAGGACAAAAAAATGAGTGTTCTCTGAAATTTGTAAAAGTAAGCAAGGTGCTCTGCTGGCAGTCCTAGAAGAAGTAATGGACAGATGGAAAGAATATCTTATATCTTCTTGGGATGGAGGAAAATCAAACCCCAGAAGCAAGTGCCAATCTCAGCAGAGAAAACCAGGGAGTGGAAAGATAATATCAAAATGGAAGAACTAAAGGTAGCATTGGAGAAATTAAGGTCTGTAATCATCATCATCATGTAGCATATCCTTTATAGAACGTTGCTCTCATCACAGCATGTCTGAATGAAATTCTTTCCCCAGCCTCTGCCAGTCATACCCAGGCATTCCTGAATATCTTAGTGACATCGTCTTTATGGTTTACTCCTGCCTTTTTTACTCTAGCACTATACCTTCCATCACTGTTTTCTCAAGACCATTGTGTCTTTTGATGTGATCAAAGTATTTCAATTTTCTGGCCAAAATGAAACTGATAAACAAGTTATCCTCTATGATCAACGAATCATGGACAATTACCAAAACTTGTAGAAAAAGAATTGAATCCTTTGCGTCAAAATGTTACAGAAAGATCCTCAGAATATCCTAGAAGTACAAAAAAGGTATAAAGCAGATGGATATTATGGTGTAACATCAGAAGTGGTCAAGTACATGGAAACTGATTGGAACCTACTATTCAAGAAGATTTTCATGGCAGGCTGTTGCCATTATACTATACAAAGAGATTGAGAGATGACATAATAAAACCAATATTTTAAAAAGGTGACAATCGGCAATGTGAAAACCACAGAGTTGTTTCCCTCCTTAGTGTCCCTAGAAAAGTTTAGAACTCTAGAACAGAGATTTAGAGACTTAAAGGAGCGAAATATGGATGAGATTTAGTGCGGTGTCCAGGCTAACAGAAGTACACAAGACGTTATCTTCACACTACTTAGACAAATGAATGAAAAAGCTATAAAGTATGATGATGAGATACATTTCTGTTTTTTAATCTGGTGAAGGCATTCGATAGTCCCTTGGGACATGCTCGATGAGTGCTTGACAATGAAAAATATTCCAGGACTCCTTATCTGTACCAAACAAAGTTTCTATAAAACTTGCAGAAATTATGTAGGAACATCAAATCAAAAGTCAGAGAAGTTCAGGACAACACCTTTTCATACTCCTAAGGGATGATGTTATCAAAACCTGCAAAGGAAAGGACAAAAAAGTATGCAGTTGGGAAGATGAAACCAATTTATATATTAGAGCTGGAATTTGCAGATGACGTGGCCCTGATCAACAAGTCAGAGGCACTTCTCCAGAACAACTTGCAGGTGTGAAAAGAAGAATTGAAGTGGAGAGAAATGTCCATCAGAAGCTAAAAAACAAAAATCATGGTGGTCACGAGAAATGAGAAGGAACATCAGATAACTCTGGGAAAAGTCACTGGAACAGGCAGCCAATTCAAATATATCTTGGAGAGGTAACAGACCATGACGTAGGCATCCAAGTAGAATTAGCCGCATTAAAGGCAGTAACTGGTAGACTTCTCCATGCAATAAGCAGAGAATTTCTTAGCAAAAGTGAAATAATCTAGATTGATGTATACCGACCCACATATATACCTGTCCAAACATAAGGATGCGAGCCATAACCACAATCCAAAAAAAGCCAGCTACAATTCTCAGAAATGAGGTACTTAATAAAGGTGGTCTAAGTGACATGAACGGGTAAGATTAACAACCAGACAATACATCATGATCTCAGAGCCCAATACATGCAGGTTCAAGTGGAGCAGTCTCAACTGCAGTGGCTTGGCCATGTCTGTAGAATACCATGAGACATTGGGAGGTCATGAGCCAAGGATCTAGACCTGCAGGATGTCCATAAGTATGCTGGGAAGACAACGTATGACAGTCATGCAATCTCTCTAGCAAACCTCTACACCTCATGGTAGAAGAGAAGTGACTAAATAAGTAAGGTAGAAGACTCTATACCTCATGATAGAAAAGGAGTGACTAAGTAAAGTAATTAAGTATATTACATTAATAAGAACCATTCGCCCATTATTTCTTGCATGCCAGACTCCTCAATCATTTCACCCTAAAGATAAAGACATAGTTCAATCCACTCTCTCATCCATAAATAACCAAACTATCTTGCAGACTTCATCTCTCAATAAATAAGAAATAACATTGTAAAATAAAATACGACAGCCAATGATAAAAATAAGCACCTCCTTTCTCTTCTTTTAAGCGCATATATTTGTCACAAAACTTGGCTAGTTCCAAGTTGGCCTCTCCTGTAGTCATGACAACATTCCTAAGTGCTGTTCTTCCATCAAAATCCTGGCTAACTGCTGCTTTCAAAGAATCAAAGCTCTTTGACAGAAGACGGCTGATTAGCTGGAAAAATATTTAGGAATAAATTACTACTTATGTTTGTTACACTTAAAAACAAAATATATATACACACAACAAAAATTATGGTTGTGAATTTCCATTTGACACTAAATATATAACAAACATTTAGAAATTTTCCTGAGATGAGCTAAAATTTGCTAACAAATATTACCAAATAAATTTTTTATAGCGCTCAGAAAATGTGTTTCTGTTTAATTTTATTCAGGATAAAGTAAAAAAGTAAAAAGTAAAGTAACCCATAGCATTACTGCCATAGGGGTGTGAGGTGTTAGCGATCTCACATTTCAAAGGCTCGGCTTTATGAGGGCGGTAGCCATCTCCTCTCTCTCGCCGCTTTTACTTCCTGGACTGAACCGGTACCCATTTAAGGCTGGGTCAACCCGGGAGCCATTGCGGTCTGAAAAAACACTACCGTAATGTTTAAAATAAAAAATGATAACATATTTAGCTGGCCCCTACCCTAATCCTGAAACAAAGCACATAAAAATGTGGTTTTAGTATGTGTATACTAAAAAAATATGTACATTTTACTACAGGCATATGAATTTGAAAATTCATATATTTTTAGAAGCAAATGTGAAATTACCACAAATTTCAACATAGATCACTTTATGTCCAAACCTACACTTTATTAAATGGAAGTGATAGTCAAACTGTTTAAGGCATTAGTTAAACCTAGATTTGAGTATTGTGTTCAGGTGTGGAGTCCTTATCGTAGAGGGGATATAAACATGCTGGAAAGGATACAAAAAAAGAGCAACAAAGCTGATAATGGGATTCCAGAATTACAGTTATGAGGAAAGTCAGACAAAAAAGCCTACAGTGTCTAGAAAAGAGAAGAATTCAAGGTGACAATACAGGTTTATAAGATAATCAAAGGAACGGATAAATTAGACTATATAAAGTTTTTCAAAATACAACCACCTACAACAACAAGAGGGCATAACTACAAATTAACTAAAGAAAGGTCCAGATTAAATATTAGGAGGGGATGGCGTGGGCTATTGGTTAAATGGCACGGCTCGCAACCAGAATGTGCTGGGTTAGATCCACATCACAGCACTGGTCGTTACCCCGGTGAAGCAAACCCTTAGAAAATGCAGGAGGAAGCAGACCCTTACATTAAATGCATGCTGAAATGCTGAAGTCGGATGCACTGGGCCGATAGGCGAAAAATAAAAAACAAAATGCAACGCACACCACCTTGGGGATTAGAGAATTAAGGCGAACAAACAACAAAAAATATTAGGAAATATTTTCTTAGTCAGAGAGTGGTGAATGCTTGGAATGCATTGCCACAGGAAGTAGTGGAGGCAGGGACAATGAATGCATTTAAGAATAGATTGGATGCACATAGCTTTTAGAGAAAGGAAATGTAAAAGAAACTGGTAGTTTATAGACTCTGCAGAGTCTTCTAAACCAGTATAAAAATGTTAAGTTAAAGGATGAACTGACTTTAGAAAGGAACCAGATTTATACAATTTTAAGCTTGAAATGGAAAATGTGGTGTAGTCCTGACATTTCTGTACAACAATAGTAAGTCAGATCAGAAATATTTTTCATGAGCTGACATGTTGGTTCGGTGGACTGAATGAGTTAAAATGGCAAAAGGTTAATTTTACCGGGTGATTTTTATCTGATCCTGGTCCAGCATGACTGATGAGTTTGGATCTTGTCTCAGGGTCTATATCAAAGAAGTTTTCATTATCCAACAGACCCTTAACCAAGGTATTCAGGCCTAAGCCTTTTAAGACATGGTGCCTCAATCCCAGGTCTGGCATCTCTCTAAGCGCTGGGTTGTCACTCAATTTATCTGAAATAAAAACATAAATTAAGGGAATGACTCATTACACTAAACAGGTGAAAGAAGATCTGAATCAATATCTCTGCAACCAGGGTTGACCCATAGGTGCTCAGTCTCCCTCAACAAACTAGAAAGAATGTGGATACGCAAGGTTCCAAATATCCCGCTGGTTGTAAATACTCCCCCATCCTCTAATGTTTGACCCCATTTGATTTGACTAACACATACATTTTTAAGGCAAGCCTTTCTGCTTTTCTTCTGCCTTTTATCTTCCCAGCACTTCTCTTTCACTCCTGTTCTCTCCCCTCCCTCTCTTACGATGTTTACATGTCTTATTGCTCTTCACTGAAGGTATCTACTTTGGAGCAGAAGCTCCGCAGCTCAGCTTATGATTTCATTTATGAAAAACATCAAAATGAGAAGGAATCTCTATGTCCATGAAGTAAGAGAACAGTCAAGATGGTGAAAAAAGTGCAAATATCATAGTCAAGCTGTAAACTAGCGACACAATGCATTCCATTCTCCGGACTTCATCCTGCTACATGCAAAGCATTGTTCGGGGCTTGGTAGCGGGAGATTGAGAACGAACACAGAAGAAGAAAAAGGTGCACAATATTTTATGGAATTATTAACAACATGATGACAGCATGTAATGAAGTTGTATATTTTATTAACAGGAACACAGCTTATCAAAAAGATAAGTTTCTTAGACTGAGAGAGGAAATAACTCAGAATCTCAGGCAGCAAAATGTTTTTGAAGAATATAAATTGAAACTGTCCCAAATGTTATCCAGATGGTCAGAGGATAGGGAATTTCTAGGAACAAGTCAGAGGAATGATATCAACCTCAGCTGATATAGAGTACATGGAGCTTGGCTGGTAACATTATATATCTCAAAAGCAAGAACGTATACACAAAAATATAATTACAAATATACACAGACATGGATTCATACACCCACCCACAGGAAGACATACAATCATGGAGACCTACAAACAACCATATAGATGAAGCTACATATACAAGGGGCTTGTCATAAGCTCATTCAATTTCTACTGGACTTGAGAAGTATGAATTACCCTCCTCGACAGGTTTACCAGTATGGTGCATGGCGCAACACACCTTATTGACCGGATCTGCTACTCTAACGGTTTGTCAGAATAATGGAGAAATCAGAGGCCAGAACTGTGATAAAATTCTTAATGTTGCAGGGAAAACCACCTACACAAATACACAGGGAGATGGAACCAGTGTTTGGGGAATTCTGTCCTTCGTATGCTTCTGTAAAAAACTGGTGTAGGCAGTTTAAGTGTGGCCGTTCCCATGTTGCTGATCTTCAAAGATCAGGAAGACTATCCTCAGAGTGCAGAGATGAAAATGCTGCAAGAGTGAAGAAAATCATTGACCAGGATAGGAAAATGACAATTGTAGCTCCGTGGCACACCACTTTTTACTTTACACCACTCAGAGTACTCCTTATTTATGCCCACTCTCTGCCTTCTTCCCGTTAACCAGTTTTCAATCCATTTGGCAACTTCCCCACCTATTCCATGTGATTTTAACTTTCTAAATAATCTTTAATGAGGTACTGCATCAAAGGCCTTTGCAAAATCTAGATAAATATAATCTACTGGCTCCCCTTTATCTATCATTTTAGTAACCTCCTCCATGAATTCTAATACATTTGTTAAGCACGATCTCCCTCTAGAAAACCCATGCTGACTATTTCTGATTAGATTAAACTTGTCTAAATGCATTACCATGTTTTCTTTGATTACTGACTAACAATTTACAGACTAAGCTTGTTAAACTCACTGGTCTATAATTTGCTGGAACTGATTTTTTGCCCTCTTTGAATAAGGGGATCACTCCTGCACCTTTCCAATCCCGTGGAACAATCCCTTTTGCAAATGATTAAGAACATAACATAGCCAATGGTTTTGCTAGTTGGTCTCTAATTTCAAACAGTAATTTTGGATTAATACCATCTTGACCTGGACATTTATCCACTTTCAACAACTCCCGCTGTACCCATGTCTCTTTGAAAAATATCTTTAGGCTCTGGGATTAGTCCTCCTTTGTGTAGACTGCCAAAGTACTGATTGAGTAGATTAGCTGCCTCCCTATTCTCACTTATTATTTTTCCTGTACTGTCTATGAGAGGGCTTACTATGTCTTTTGCTTTTTGTTTATTTCTAACATAAGAAAAAAGTTTTTAATATCAGTCTTGATCCTCTGACCAAGTTTTTTTTCAAAGTCTATTTTTGCTATTTTATTCACTTTCTGAGCTATGTTTAGCGTGTCCAAATATTTTAAATATGTTTCTTTTGATTTATCAACCTCTATATATTTTTTCCATGCTTTATTTTTAGCTCTTCTACATTTAACTACAAATCTAGTTATCCACTTTTTACGCTTGGGGTTTACCTCCCTACATGGAACACATTCCTGTTTTAGCTTTTCTAGAAATGTTTTAAAACTCTCCCACTCTTGTTCCACATCTGTTCCTCCGACAATATCTTTCCAGATTATTTTGTTGGCTGCCTCTTTTATCTTAACGTCTGCCTTAGAGTAGTCGTATGTTTGCGTGTTTATGTTTACTTCTTTCCGTGCTTTAAAATCCCAACGGATGATTTGGTGGTCACTTGAGCCAAACAGTTCAGCAGCCGTAACGTTTTCAATCATATTTTCCTCTGTAGTAAAAATTAAGTCAAGTGTGTTTTTGCCTCTGGTGGGTGCTTCTACATGTTGAATTAAAAAATTGTCAGTTATGCACTTAACAAAAGGTTTTGACTCTACAAGTGCTTCTACCATATCCTACTTTATTTTTGGAAAGTTGAAATCCCCCATTAATAATAATTTCTCTTTACTTGCCTTTTCTATGCTACTAATCAGTTCCTCAACTTCCTCTTTTTGACTTGATGGACATCTATAGCATACTTCAATCACTGTTTTTTCACCCCCACTTTTTATTTCTCCCCATACACTTTCATTTTTGTTACCACATGATAAATCATCTTTGATTGTTATATTAACTGAATTTGTACAAAATAATAAAACGCCACCTCACTTTTTTTCATTAAGTGTTCTCATAAGACTCTTATATCTTTGCATAATTATTTCTGTACCATCTCTGTTTACATTATTAGTTCCTTCCAATACCACAACATGACTGTTTGCTCTGTCATCTATTCTCTTTATTCTCTCCTCTATCTCCTCAATTTTTAGCTCCCCCGATATCCATTTTTTAAAACATTTTATGTTGTTTTGCAAATGTCTGCCAACCTCCCTCACCATTGAATACCCTACTACCAACACTTAACCCTCACTTATATTTGCATACTTCTCTGCATAGCTCTCTGCTATGTTTACCGTTCCCTTACTTCTAATTCCTATTTCCTTCCCCAACCGATACCTAACTGACAGTAGTTTTATTTTATCACCTCGACTACCCAACTGCAGCTTCTTTAAAACTTCCAAAATTTTCTCGTTTTACTTCTATCTTTAGGGGACGGCGTGGCCTAGTGGTTAAGTGACACGGCTCACAACCAGAAGGTGCTGGGTTCGATCACCATCACAGCCCCCGCCATTACCCCGGGGAAGCAAATCCTTATAAAATGCAGGAGGAAGCAGACCCATACATAAAATGAATGCTGAAGTCGGATGCACTGGGCTGAAATAAAAACCACAGTGCAACGCACACCGCCTTGGGGATTAAAGAAATAAGGCGAACACAAAAAAATAATTATATCTTTGAACTGCCTAGGTAGATACAAACATGCATGCATTTACACTAGGCGAGTGTGCACTTGCATGTAGACAGCCACAGAAACATTACACATTTTACAGACACTCACACATATTGTTATAAAACATCGTATTAACTAACTTAGCAAATCCAGTGTTGAAGTGACATTGTCGAAAGTGTTTTTTGTCCAAGGAACACTTGAGCTCTCAGCCTTGCTGCGGTGAATTCTAGCATACAAATGCACCCACTCTACATTAATATGCTCATTCTCTTTCTGATGGCTAGCCTGGAATGTAATTTAGACAATGTATCATGGTTGAAAGAATTATGAAAATACCGTTGTGAAATTTAATAACAAACTATAATAATGTAAAGATGCCACAAAGATACATGGAAGCGTACAGTAGTACCCCACTTATATTAACAGATGAAAACTAGAGCATGTTCGTATGCAGATTTGTTCATAAAGAAAAATTTGGACTATTTTATTAGCTTCCAGATGCATCTTGGTTGCCGAAAAAAGTAATTAACACACTTTATATCATATAATATGCAAGCAAAAGTTAAACAAGAATAAACCAAAATAGACATATATAAAAAAAACTCTTTATCTTTAAATATTTTAATTCTTGCAAAAATGGAAGATGAATGTATAAAATGAAGGCAATTTAGTGTCTTGAATTAAGTCCTTATCCTCAGACACAAATTTTGTGAATGTCAATTTTTTTATTTTTAGATAAGAAGAATTTGATGGTGATCTTAACAAGGGTTGATGATCACAGCTCTGGATCTAGAGGGTTACGGACTACTGCCTTTGGATGTGGAAATTGCTTCTTGAAAGTTAAATGTAATGTAGTTAGTTGCTTTGAGGCCAGTCTCCTTTCTTAAAGCATTTTACTGTAACAGGTTATTGAGTTTTGAAGCATTGAATTGACTTTTGCACTGCTTTCAAAATTGAGATGGGTATCACCATACTTATAACTTATTATTAACATTACAAACACAAATATAATAGAAGCACATGAACAACTACTATCCAATTTGCATGTTACTGACAATGTACAAGATTTTCACTAGAGTCATTGACAACAGATCTGACAGACAACTTGATGAACACCAGCCTGGAGAACAAGCCGGATTCAGAAAAAGGTTCTCCACCATTGACCACCTCCACACGACCAATCAACTGATGGAGAGGGCACGTGAACTGCACATACCCTTATGTCTTGTATTTATCGATTACAAGAAAGCCTTCGACAGTATCGAGACCAATGTTGTGGTAAATACTCTCAGAAACCAGGGCATCTCTGAAACCTATATCAGACTGATTGAGAAAACTAACAGAGACTACAATACCACCATCACGATATACGACTGTCCAGTCTATGTTCCAATAGCAAAAGCAGTCCAATACATCATCTTCCTTAAGCTATTTACATTACTCTCAAAGAGATTTTCCAACACTTACATTGAATCAACTGAGGTGTAAATATAGATGGCGAGTGGCTCACCCATTTACGATTTCCAGATCACATCGTGTTCATCAGTCATACAATTGAGGAAGCCCAACGATCCTTGAATGGCCTAAATGGGGTCTGCGAGCTGCTGGTCTAAAGATTTAAAAAATACAATGCCCCAGAAACAATTACTGCCCAAAGCAGGACATCAAGCTAGGAGAGGAAACCATCAAGGATGTCAATACAAATCTCTACCTAAGCCAAGAGATTAATGTCAACCACAAAATCGACCACTAAATTTCATGATCACGAAAAGCAGATTGGTATTCCTTTAACTCCACTAAGCCAATACTCCAGAGATGAAAGACACCATGGCAAGAGCGCACACTTTCAATTTCATGGTCATCCGAGCAATGATTTATGGATGTGAATTATGGAACATGCGCAAAACAGATACCAAGAAGCTCAGTCACCCAGAGAGCAATGGAATGGCGAGTACTAAGAAATTTTGATACAGGATAAGATCTGAAACAAAGAAATTCTACATCAAACTTTGTTTCGGGACATTGTAGAAGCAGCGATATCCCGCAATCATCATTTAGCTAGACATGTGGTAGGAATGCCTGACAACAGAAGGACACATAAAACGTTATGGTGGTCATATGCCTGTACACATCAATGGTGTCGTCCATCTATGTGATGGTGAGATGGACTGACCAAATACCTAGGCGATCATTGGAGCAGCACTGTAAAAGATCGGGACGCATACAGAATATTGCTTGTTTCCTCGCATACGGCACATCTGCTGGACTAACGCCAAGGATAATGTGTACAATTTTAATGAGCTGTGCTATGCATGACTTTTGAAATCATACTGAAGAAAAACATGACAAGTAGGGAATTTTGAAATGGACCAACTGGGTCGTAAGAGTGAACTCGCATTCATATGTAAAGGTTCTGGTTATAATTGAAGATGTTTGTATGAGCAAGTATTTGTATAGCGGGTGTTCATATAGTTGGGAACTACGGTAAATTGTAAACAAAGGAGCGACAACAATGGCAAAGACAAGCATGTTGAGCACTCTGAAAACATTTCAATCAAATGACAGGAAAGCAAATTATTTAAAAGTCACTCGAGAATTTAACCATAAACTCCTGGTGATGAATAATTCTTGGCCTATACTCCAGCTGATGATGGCCTTGTGGGTTATACTCCAGCTAATGAATACTTTGTGGCAAAAATGACATGAGTTTGTGGATTCAGCCAGCTAAACACCCCAAAAATGGTGTTTTCATTGTGGATCAACATGGCCTATGCTTTTCGCACTCAACTTTACAACTAATCATTGTGGATCATACCTCTAACCTTCTCTCACTCAACTTTACAACTAATCATTGTGGATCATACCTCTAACCTTCTCTCACTCAACTTTACAACTAATCATTTCTCTAACCTTCTCTCACTCAACTTTACAACTAATCATTTCTCTAACCTTCTCTCACTCAACTTTACAACTAATCATTTCTCTAACCTTCTCTCACTCAACTTTACAACTAATCATTTCTCTAACTTTCTCTCACTCAACTTTACAACTAATCATTTCTCTAACCTTCTCTCACTCAACTTTACAACTAATCATTTCTCTAACCTTCTCTCACTCAACTTTACAACCAATCATTGTGGATCATTAGCCTAGAACAGAAAAAAAAAGGAGCAGACGAGGAGCCAAAGGGCTTAAGTTCATGGTTGTAAGATCATTGACTATGATCACAAAATAATCCATTGCTTATGTCAGAATCAACTTTACTCCACTTCAGGCAGATCGATAAATGATCAGGTCCTCTCAGAAAAAGTACAAAAGACATGGGTACTGATAGTTACTGCTGATCATTCATGGCAAACACTTCTGATCCGTCTTATTAGTTGTCCATCCCAGTTACTCCTACGTCTTTTTTTTTTTTTTTTGTGTGTTCACCTTATTTTCTCTAATCCCTGAGGCGGTGTGCATTGCACTGTTGTTTTTATTTTGCGCCTGTCAGCCCAGTGCTTCCAACTTCAGCATGCATTTTATGTAAGGGTCTGCTTTCTCCTGCATTTTCTAAGGGTTTGCTTCCCCGGGGTAACGACCGGTGCTGTGATGGGGATCGAACCCAGCACCTTCGGCTTGTGAGCCGTGCCACTTAACCACTAGGCCACGCCGTCCCCTAGTCCTATGTTTAATTTGTAACATCTGCAAATTATAAACTGCTAATTCATAAATTGCAGTGTCATAACTTAACAGGCGGCTTTTGATTAATTTCAATATGTCCCTATATCCATAATGTCCATATTATGGGAGAAAAGTCAGTATGTCAACGCGTGCATTGTCTTGAACTTCAGCAATGACTTGCGTAATTAAATGACAAAAACTATAGATATATTTTTAATGTTTTAACCTCAAGTTAAAAAATAACCTTCATATATAAACTATAATTCCCAACCTTTATATCCCGTAGAAGTTTGAGAGCTAGGGTAAAGTTATTCTGCTTTTGACAACTGTCAACCATCGCGAGACGCAGTCGAACTTTCATCTCATTAGTCTTTTGAGCTGGTCCGTGATTCTCAGACTGTGAACCATCATTCTTCTCACTGTCAGAGCCTTTAAGCATGTGTCTGAATTGGTCCAAGTAGACAGTTCTGAGTAGACAAACATCAGTAGTTCAAGATATAAAACATGTATTGTGAACCAAAATATAAATCAGTGAATTAATAGATAAATCAATAAATTAATATTTCAAATAATAGATATATGCTTGAGGCAAGAAAAGTCTATGAATTAATCAGTGAATTATTGGATAAATGTGTGCACTAACAGATAAATTAGTGAATCTTAAGATAAAATGTGGTGATGATAAGTCTATGAATTAACAGCAGCTTACAGTTTGATCATTCAGAGTTCAAATAAAGATTGCAGATGTTACCAGTTCTGCTTTACGATTCTGAAACTAGACATTGTTCAAACATGACATGCCGTGACTGAAATCTTTCCACAACCTTGCGCAACCAGCGGCGTATCGTGGG
This sequence comes from Ariolimax columbianus, assembly GCA_036924085.1. Lineage (NCBI taxonomy): Eukaryota > Metazoa > Mollusca > Gastropoda > Stylommatophora > Arionidae > Ariolimax > Ariolimax columbianus. The sequence goes on from JAVGWX010000006.1 coordinate 9,504,646, forward strand.
CATCCGATGGCATAACTTCATCCGCAACATGGGGGTCTCTGCTAAAACAGGCCTCCAACCAATCTTAGAAACACTTGACCGACGCCAAGTTTCTTTGTTCGGTCATGTTGTACGGCTGGACCAGAAAACCCCACCCTCAGAATCCTACACAAGTCGTTCCTCGGCACCAAAAGTTTTCCCCCGACTACCTGGAGGGGCAGAAGAGGCCACCTCCACACACAATATGGCTCCAGCAAATATCAACCTCCTCCTCCACCCTGGACGAGGCCTGGAACCACGCCAGCCTGGAAACGAGCACAGCAGTGGGTCATGGATGTGGCTGACCAATGCAACGGGCCTCAGACGCCTAAGCAAGAATTATTATTATTAGATGCTTCATCTGATTCCAACATTTGTAAGGTCCCTTTTTGTGTTCAAATGTTTATTTTCATAAATACATGGGTTCTTATTTTTACACGTCAAAAGGTCAAACTTTAGTCAACTTATTAATCAGCTGATTAAGACAAACAAATTGTGTGTTGTCAAAATGGTTACTAACAATTTAGTCCTAAGACTATCAGAGGAATAACTATCACAGCTTATTTATTTGTTAATTAAATACAGAAATGAAGACTTGGACGAATTTCTTGGAAAAATAGGAAAACAAATAGTGAGATCCTGGAACAACTCAAGGTGAGAAGACGCTTCTGAAAGAAATAAAATGCAGAAAAATAAAATATTTTCTTCGTGTCAAGAGATATGACAGTCTGTTGTAGGTTATAACTTAACGTCTTTAAATTGGTTTAGAAGACTCAGCAGAGTCTGTATACAATCAATTTAATTTACATTATCTTGCTCTAAAAGCTATGAGCATCCAATCTATTCTTAAATGCATTAATTGTCCCTGCCTCCACTACTTCCTGTGGCAATGCATTCCAAGCATCCACTCTCTGACTAAACAAATATTTCCTAATAACTAATCTGGACCTTTCTTTAGTTAATTTGTAGCTATGCTCTCTTGTTCTTGTATGTGGTTGTATTTTGAAAAACTTGTTATAGTCTTAATTTATCTGTTCCTTTGACTTTATAATAAACCTGTATTGTCACCTTTAATTCTTATCTTTTTTAGACATTTTAGGCCGGTTTTTCTCTTTCTTCATAACTGTAATTCTGGAATCCCAGCTTTGTTGCTCTTTTTTGTATCATTTCCAGCATGTTTATATCCCCTCTACGATAATGACTCCACATCTGTACCTAGTACTCCAATCTATCACTTCCTTGCTATGTTTAATATTTCTTTTTATCATACATAACATTGCATTTGCCTTTTTCACTGCTACCTGGACTTGCTCACTCAGCTTACCTGTAGGATCTATATTGTTCTCTCCCATTCTGTAATTGTGTTACATATTGGATCTATCCATGTGGATGACTGTACATTTATCTACATTAAACTCCATGGATAATGAATAATGGTGCATGGAATAATGGAATAGGACCTCGGTTCTATTTTGTTGGTTTTCGGAACTGGAGGTAATGATTAACAGGGACAAACGGGGGCATTCGTATTGCGGCGTTAGAGGTGAAATTCTTGGATCGCCGCAAGACGAGCTACTGCGAAAGCATTTGTCAAGAATGTTTTCATTAATCAAGAACGAAAGTCAGAGGCGCGAAGACGATCAGATACCGTCGTAGTTCTGACCATAAACGATGCCGACTAGCGATCCGCAGGAGTTGCTTCGATGACTCTGCGGGCAGCTTCCGGGAAACCAAAGTGTTTGGGTTCCGGGGGAAGTATGGTTGCAAAGCTGAAACTTAAAGGAATTGACGGAAGGGCACCACCAGGAGTGGAGCCTGCGGCTTAATTTGACTCAACACGGCCAACACTGAAATGACTGACATGCCGAGACCACTTTCCTGGGGTCTAATATGGAACTTGTGCTGGATTTAGACCCTCAGAAATCTGGGGTTATGCCCCCTGTGGCTCGGTTGGTCTGCATCCAGTGTTTGATAAAGGAATTGACGGAAGAGCACTATCAGGAGTGGAGCCTGAGGCTAAAATTGACTAAACACGCCAATAGTGTAGAATGACTGTCAAAAGAGAGCACCTTCGATGGGTCTAATAGTGAACATGTGCTGGTATTAGACCCACGGAAGACAGGTCAGTCTCCAAACCCCCAAATGAAAGAGCGCCTGCTACGGTAATCTGGTCTTCACCCTGCAGAAATCGCAGGCTCCAGAAACTGGGCCATTGACAAACTAAAAGCCCTCTATTGATACGATCTGGCTAATATTGAACGGGTGCTGGAAATAGACCCTCTGAAGACAGGTCAGCTTTACCCTACTAATGACAATGCTTTGCTACGGTAATCCTGCTAAGCCCGAGAGGAGCCGCAGACATTTTGGTTCACGTACTAGGCGGATAAGCCAACGGTTCGAGGTGAGGGATTACGGCCGAACGCCTCTAAGCCAAAAATTCCGCCCAAAAGCAGCCCAGCACGAATGCAAAGGGAGGCTTCGACATGGTGGGGACCTCGGGGTCACGCTCCAGCCCCGCCCGGTCAAGCCGCAGAATGAGGTCTCTGCCGTCCGCTGATAAAAGCGGGCGAGAAGCTGCTCGATATTCACCCCATACGGCGATGAGGAATGAAATCATTTGTAGAAGACTTAGTTCTCGGTCGGGTGCCCTAAGCAGTAGATCAGCTACCTCACTGCGAACTGCTGAGACTCAACCCTTGACCATGTCCGCTCCCTAGGCGGACAACATCTCCGTGCAAGACTAGGCTTGTCACCTGGTCAAATGCACTATTTCGAGAGGAATCACAGGTCGCTGACATTTGGTCCACGTGCTTGGCTGATAAGCTACCATCTGAGGGATTACGGCCGAACGCCTCTAAGCCAGAATCCCGCCCAAAATCTCAGCACCGCTGAGATGGGAGGCTACGACATGGCTGGAGCTTGTGTCCCGGCCCGATCGAGCCGCAGGAATGCACCTGGTAAAATGCACTCCTTCCTCGCTCTTTGCATCTGTCTGCTATCAGTCATTCCAATGGACGCAGAAGAGATGCAGTCCAGCGGACACTGCACCTCCTGTCCTATGGTGACAAGCTCCCGGGTGGCGGGGAATGCTAGGCGTACCATCACTGCAGATGAGCCGAGAAAATAGAGCGAGCAAAAAGATACCTCACTCATATGCATATGCTACGTTTCTGGCAGGACGTGACGATCCTGGGAAAAAGTCACACTAGACTGCCTCTCTTCCGGGATAGTACAAACTAGTACATAGTCCATCATATCATTGCCAAACGCTATAGACACGAGTAGGGAAGACTCGATAGTCCTGCAAGACAACTTCCCAAGAGAGACAACTCTGACCAAAAACAACTGCTGCCTTGCAGTTAGGCTGGGGACAGCCAAAGGCTAAGGAGGGCAACCCTACAGAAACGCCTGTTGAAATCGGATGCACTGAGCCACTGGCTAACAAATTAAATCAGTGCAACGTAAATATCGCTAAAAACAGCGTACGATGAAGAAGAAGAAGAAGATATCCCCTCTACGATAATGACTCCACATCTGTACCTAGTACTCCAATCTATCACTTCCTTGCTATGTTTAATATTTCTTTTTATCATACATAACATTGCACTTGCCTTTTTCACTGCTACCTGGACTTGCTCACTCAGCTTACCTGTAGGATCTATATTGTTCTCTCCCATTCTGTAATTGTGTTACATATTGGATCTATCCATGTGGATGACTGTACATTTATCTACATTAAACTCCATTTGCCAGCTTACAGACCATTCTCTCATTTTATCTAAATCTAACCTCAATATATTAACTTGTGCTTTAGATGAGACACTGCTGCATAGTTTTGTGTCATCAGCGAATTTTGCAATCAATGTCCAAATCGTTTATATATATCAAGAACAAAATTGGTCCCAAAACCGAGCCCTGTGTGCACTTTTTACTTCACACCACTCAGAGGAGGGAAGAGTGGAGGGCAGTAGATTCAAAGGGTGTCTGAGGTACAGAAGCACAGACATCAAGATGTGGTTGGGATAGAATCTGATTGAATGTACCAACTTGACAGACGACAGAGACAGCTAGAGATTCATTATCGCCAACCTTAACTGCAAAGATAACACTTGATGATGTTGGTGAGTAACTATAATCCCTCTAACACAAATGTTCATCCCCAAATGTTAAGTGTGTTAAATCCAGTGCATTCTGTATTCAATTCTGAACAGTTTGGTATATAATGTGTGGTATTTTACTGAACCTTTACTGAAGACAAATAATTAACAACTATGTGATGCTGTGCTTGAGTTTCACACCAGAAAAAGTTTGTTCAGAGGTCCAAAGTATCCCAGAATGAATGAGTTAATGAACAGAAAATAGATAAATCAGTAAATCACGTCTGAATTCAGCAAATCAAGACACTGATATAAATCAGGCGTAAGTCCTAAGTTTAGTTCCTACAGACTTAAATCAGTAAATAAGGTCTATTATGCCACTTCCATATTGCCGCCTTCTCATTTTCTATTTATTTTCCGGAAAACTAAACAATAAGCAATTGCAAAATGGATAAAAGCAAAAGGAACAAAAGTTTATCTGGTGTCCCCATGATATTCATTATATAAAAGTGTCACCTCCCCACCCCCTTTATCTATTTTCCCCATGACATTCATAATATAAGAGCAGATTTCATAGTTAGAAAGAAATTTCTACAAACAACAGCCCATTTATGGTATAGGAATAAAAGAGTGAATAATTCCTTTTCCTGAGGATCAGATGAAGATGAAGACCAACATATTCAAAATAATAAATATGAAAAACATAAAACTATATATTTACTATTTTTTTAAATAAATGAAATGTATATCTATTTTCTATCGTGTATTCAAAATCTTATAGACACATGGTAAACATGTCTCTCCATTGTTAAAATATTATTAATTATATGAATTTTTCTGTTCTACCTGTTGGTAACTACGTTATCCCACACAGTCACAGGGTCTAGCAGGTCATGGGGTAACCTATTATCCCAAAGCTTCATTAAACGAGACAGCCCTGGTGCTGGCAGATACCCTGTTAATAAAGAAACAATGACCTTTAAGGATACGGGACATGATGATGATGATGATTGATCGTAATGAATAGTCAACACTAACTCTGGAAAGAACTTAGTATTTCAATAGAAACAAAATGACACAAAGAAAACAAAATTTTCATATTCCCAATTTGTTAGTGGAAACAACTACAAACAGTCAACAAAACACAGGAATGGACAATATGCAGTGTGCCAAATAATCTTCTTCTCCACTCTTATCTCTTTTGGGTGCACAGACCATCAACCAATTCTTCTTCTCCACTCTTATCGCTTTTGAGTGCACATTAACACATTCCTGACCAATGATCGATATAACAGACGGTTATTTAAACTATAGAGGGCCATTAACCGATAAATCGGACTTTGTTTTGTAGAGTCGTGATTCAGGTTTTGTGTTAACCAAACTACTTAAAAATTACAACCAGAACTAGAATAGCTTCCGTTCGTGACATTTGAGTCGAGCCACACCTGTTATGGTACTGAATAAGTGATATATTTGCGTTTTGAAGTAGCTAAACTGTTTTGTTGATTCCTAAAAAATAATGGCAACGCCCACTGCTTCTACTAGACCAAAACGATATAGTGCAGAACAAGCTATAACTGTGTTTTAAACCTTATTAGTTAGTGATTCTGATACAGAATTAGACGATTCAAAGGATAGCGATTACAGTGATAGTACTAGTAGTACTAGTAGACCTAGTGCTAAGAAATCAAAACGGTCTGGCTTAGGGTTAGTTGGTGGTTGCTTCCAGTCAGGGACTATCAGTGCTCCTGAATCATCAAGCAGCAGCGATGAGACTAATTTAGAGGATATACCAGGTACGTCTAGAGTTGATGGTGATGGAAATAATGGCAATTCTGCAAGGAGAAAGGCAAATTCCATACCACAGAGGACTACTAGGCCTGGTGATGGGTGGCGTGATGCCTAAAATAATGGAATTTGTGAATTTTTAAATATTTTTTATTGATTTTGGTCATTGAGGAAAATTGTACATAATTTCAACATTTTTGGAGATAAATGCATCAAATAAACAGTTTTTTTAGGGACTTTGGATACTTTTCTGCAAAATTACCAGACAAATTGAAATCAACAATTCAGGCCAATGAAAAATGATGGTGAGTTACAATATTTTGACTTATAAATTATCTAACCTTTAAATTTGTTGTTGTACAAGATAATTATTTTTTTAAATAATGAAATATCAGTAATGTACTGATATTTTCATTTTCTGTACCCATTTTTCTTTACAATGATATTTAATGAGTACTATATTTGTCTATGCTAGGGTGTGTAATAGTCAGTTGTAAAAGGGATGCAGTGAAATTTTGCTACAGCTGAAAATTAATTTGGTCCAAACCTAAAAAGAATCAAGTCCTGAAAGAGTTAATCAATTCTTCTTCTCCACTCTTATCTCTTTTGGGTGCACAGACCATCAACCAATTATTTTTCACTCTGATCACTTTGGGTGCACATGCCCTCAACCAATTCTTCTTCTCCACTCTTATCTCTTTTGGGTGCACAGACCATCAACCAATTCTTTTTCACTCTGATCACTTTGGGTGCACATGCCCTCAACCAATTCTTCTTCTCCACTCTTTAATCACTTTTGGGTGCACAGGCCATCAACCAATGCTCTCCAAGTAGACAGGCTCTGTGTTATTTTCTCCAGTTCTTTCCAGCTTGTCACTGTTTTTCTTGTATTGGTCTCCAAGTCTCTTCTCCATATGTCATTTGACCTTTCCTTGCTTCTTTTCCCCTTTGGGGATTCCCTAAGAGATTGCATGGTGATACTGGCTGGGACTTTTACAATGTGTGGTCTATCCAACACCACAATCTTTCTAAGATTTCTGTTCCAACTGTCTTTGTCCTGTTCTCTCACATAAACTTTAGTTTATAACCTAGTCGAACCCTGTTAGCCCAGAATCTTTCAAGGATTTGCTAAATCAACTGATTGAGACAATAAGATACCACATGACTAGACTGATATTTCAGGTCAAAAAGAAGACAACTGATTAGCCTAGTGCAGAAGAAGCACAATTAAATTAGAAATTTTTAAAAAAATTGTAAAGTTTGGAAAATAAAGAGCAGAAATGAAAATGACTATCTACCAAATTGTGTCTTTAGCGCTAGATCATCACAGTATAAGGCACATATAACGGTGGATGAAGGGTGGCGTTTATGTTTATAGTAGGCAAAGACAGATCATCATGCAGTCTACATGAAATTTTTAAGAATGTCAATAAGACAATCCATTACACTTACAGCAGCAGTGGAATTAAATAAGAAACCCTGCTGAAGATAGATGTGTCAGACGAAAAGGTGAAAATATCGCAGTACAGCTGTAAACTAGCGTGACACAACGCATTCCGTTCTCTGGACTTCATTCTGCTACTTCCAAAGCCCTGTTCAGGGCTTGGTAGCAGGAGATTGAGAATGAAGAAAAAGAAGAAGAATAAATAAGACATAAAAGTATTAGTTCAATATATTCATATAAAATTAAAATAATAAATGAAGAACTAACTGTCAGGGCCAACATGATCCAAAAATTCCTGAAGTTCCACTAGAGCTTGTACTTTGTGCAAGTTGTCCCTGCGACATAACTCTAAGAGAGTTGTAGTACTGCTCCAGTCCTGTAGGAAGTGTGAGTGACAAAAGAGGGACATTTTACTTACATGCATTAAGTAATATAATTAGTTAACTACAGTAACATGAGAGATTACTCAAACTGGAAGAGTTGCATAGGACATTACTCAGAGTAGTAAAACAGTGAATACTTTGTTCTGTGTCAACAGATCAAGAAATTATTTCTTATATTTTTAATAAGACTAAGTAACAATGACTGTCAGTAACAAAATATTCTTTATAATTCATAATATACAAGGAAGATCAAATGAAATCCGTCCCAGTAGCTGTATTGCAAACATAGGAAAGATACACTAGTAGGTGTGTCAAAATGAAACAAAGTAACCCTTAGAAGAAGTTTCAGTAGGCATTTGGACATGCATTCCACTGCTTGGGGAGATGGCAGATACCATCTGTGAAAAAGAACTGGTTGATCATTTAACCATTTGGTCACTGCTGCCTTGACTTCTGTACCGGCATGGAATCATCCCTGTAGGGCTTTTTTTAAGAGCCTGAACAAATGAAAGTCACATGGTGACAGATCACTTCTGTAGGCTGGGTGTGGCAGAACTTCCCACCTTTTCTCTGTTAACGTTTCCTGCACATTTGTAGCTGCACCCTCTTGTTCTTGTAGCTGGCTGTACTTTGAAAACTTGCTAAAGTTTAATTTATCCTTCCCTTGATTAACTTCTGTATTAAATTTCCTTAAATTAATGTCTTTTCTTGACACAGGATTCCCCTTTTTCTGAGTATTTCCTCAAAAAAGGTAATTCTGGACTCTACTATCAGTTTTGTCCCTCTTCTTTGCATGATTTTCAGTATGTTTATATACCCTCTTCTATAAGGACTCAACACCTGATCACAGTACTCCAATCTATGTTTATCTAATGCTTTATACAGTTTGACTATCACTTCCTTGCTACTATATTTAATGTTTATATAACATTGCATTTGCCTTTTTCACTGCTACCTGGACTTGCTCACTAACCTTATCTGTAAGTAAAGTAAAAAAAAAAAAAGTAAAGTAACCCATAACATTACTGCCGTAGTTGTGTGAGGTGTTAGCGATCGCACATTTCAAAGGCTCAGCTATATGAGGGCGGTAGCCATCTCCTCTCCCTCACCACTTTTACTGCCCGGACTGAACCGGTACCCATTTAAGGCTGGGTCGACCCGGGAGCTATTGCGGTCTGAAAAAACATTACCGCCTCAACTGGGGAATGAACCCAGGACCACTCAGATGCAAAGTTAGCACGCTAACCATTGCGCTAATGCAGCTCCCTTACCTGTATGCTTTATTTTAACCCCTAGGTCCCTTTCCGTTTCTATCCTCCCAATATAATCTCTTCCATCCTGCAATTATATTCAATATTAAATCTACTCATGTAGATGACTGTACATTTATCTATATTAAACTCAATCTGCCAGCGGTCATAGACCTTTCTTGAATTTTATCTAAATATGATCTCTACTTTAGATGAGACTTCTATGCATGGTTTTGTGCCATCCCAAATTTTGTAATCATTGATCTGATATCATTATCCAAATCATTTATATATACCAAAAACAAAACCGAGCCCTGTAGCATTCCCCTTTTTACTTCACACCACTCAGAGTACTCCTCTTTTATGCCCACTCTCTGCCTTCTTTCCATTAACCAATTTTCTATCTATTTTGCAACTTCGTTACCTACTCCATGTGATTTCAATGTTCTAAACAATTTTTTTATGAGGCCTTTGCAAAATCTAGATAAATAACATCCACTGGCTCCCCTCCATCTGTTATTTTATGTTACCTCCACCATGAATTCTAAATGATTTGTTAAGCATGATTTCCCTTTAGCAAACCCATGATGACTATTCCTGATTACATTCAATTTGTCCCAGTGCATTACAATGTTTTTTTTTAATTATTGACTCCAAAGATTGCTCATTAAACACACCAATCTATCATTTGCTGGATCTGATTTTTTGCTCTTTTTTGTACAAGTAAATCATTTCTGCATCTTTTCAGTCCCCTGGAAAAATCCCCTTCGCAAGTGTTTGAAAATATAATATAGCTAATGGTTTTGCTAATATGTCTTTAATTTCAAACATAAATTTAAAATGGTTTGGCTTGGCTTCGTTCATTCTCAATCTCCTGCTACCAAATCCTGAAAGGGCTTTACTAGCAGAATGTAGTCCAGAGAACGGAATGCGTTGTCATAGTTTACAGCTTGACTGCGATATTTGTACCTTTCGGTCCAATACATCTGACTTCAGCAAGTATTTTTTGAGTACTGGGTTAGCCTTCCCTCTTCGATCCCTTCTCCTTAGCCAGTCTGCCCTGCTGCAGCTTGTTATCCAGGATCACCATGTAGAGGTGTAGAAGGGTCTTGGCAGCTCTAGTTCGCTGGCCCTGATGCTAGCAGTCAGCTATGGGTCGCTGACCACTGCAGCTCAGCATCTTGATCCCAAATTTTAAATGAATACCATCTTGACCCGGACATTTATCCACTTTAACCACTCCAGTTGTTTAAAAACTATTTTCTCTGTAATGCAGACTGATCTTATTCCCTTTGTATCCATGTCCCTTTGGAAATAGATTACTATGAAGTGCATGTTGGACTGATTTTACCAATTGTATTAGGAGACCAAATAATTCAAACATGATGTCCAGAAACTAGGGATTAAAAAACAAAAAACCCTTTCACAATTTACAATGACAAAACTCTAGAGAAAAACCCATATACATTTGGGCAGATCATACACAGAGAATGGGCCAAAAACCTGTATAAATTATGGTAAGTCATACAAGCTGACATCTATGACATAACATATACAAAATTCATCTGTTTTATGCATCCCGTTCATTTCTTTTTTTAAACACAATAAATTCATACATGTGTTTGCTTTCCACTTTTCTTCAGTTTTTGTATATAATAATGATATGCTTAAATGTGTGTGGTATTAGAATGTCCTTCACTGACCTAACAGAACAAGGATCCAGAGGTACAATAAATTAGGAAACTAGAAAACCCATAGTCCTATCCAGTAAATCAAGTCTTACTGAGTACTACAGACAACCATTAACAAAGACAAAAGTCCTCAGGGCTACAAGACAAGAAAAAGTATAAGACCACATGAGCCAACAATACATGAAAAAAGAAAATGTTTACAAGAAAAGAAAAGGCAATCACACCTCAATATAACCAATAGGTTATCAATAACCAAGGCTGATCATGGTGTGGACTAGCTATAAGCAGGCAAAATATCATAACATTGGACGATATAACAAGTTATGTTGCAACCTAGCTGAATGAATTGTCACTTTATTTATAATATGCTTTCATTGAGCCTGTCATACACGTTCAATCCAACACCAAAAATATGGAGAACTAATACCCAACCAACCTGCAGAAATAGAAAAGCTTATCAACTATGAAGAGCCAAACTACAACATAAACAACATCGCAATAAGTACAGAAATCCCAGAAATCAGAAGAAAAGAAGGGGGCACGTCGAAATGGGGGAGGGGGCATTTTGATAAGACACAAAAGTGGAAACATAACAGAAGAGGCCCTCCCAAACAGGAAAGTTGTCCACAAACTTCAGAGCAGAATCAGAATCTATGGCCCACCTGCACGCACTGAGAATACTTGAAACAGAAAAGCAACCACCAACAAAAATAGCTGTATTCACAGACTGCAGAGTACTATTAGATGCAATACAAAAAACAAACAACAAACCACTGTTATCAGAGATCAGAGCAGAACTAGGAAAACTCCAGAGATCCTCAACAATAGCGTTCCAGTGGCTACCCTCCCATTATGGAAGCACAGAAAACAAGAGAGCTGATGCTCTAGCAAAAGATGCAGCAAAAAGGCACAATTTAATTATCGAGTACCATACAGAGAGATCAAGAACATCATCATAAATCAGTATCTACACCAATGGAGAGAAGACAGAAACATAAGCAGTACAATTCACCAACTCAAAAGAAATCAACAAACTATCTTAATTTGCCTGAGAACTGGACACTGCAAACTACTAGAACATCTATACCGACTGAAGATCTCACATACCGATGAGTGGCCATGTGGAACAGGAGGCCAGAACCCTGAACACATTCTACAGGAATACCCAATCTATAGGGAAATGAGATACCAGACCTTACTAGAGGGTGCGGAGCTGAGACAAAAGCTGTGGGGCAGCCGCTCCAACCTGGCGAAGACTACAGACTTGATCATGGCGACTGGCCTACAGATATAGCATGACCAAAAGATACTGAATGCAAAGAAGAATACACGTTCAATGTACCTGCATTAGACTGCCAATCTATCTGTAATTAACTTTCACATCACCTGTAATAAACATTTACATTATAAAAAGAAAGCTACTACAACCCGGCACTTAGTGTCCTTTTTAGGGCGCACAAAAGAGTAAGCTTACTATTTGTGGACATTAAACAACAAGTTTATAAATATTTCACTTTCCTTGTAATAAACTTTCACATACTTGTAATTAGATTTTACATTATCTGTAATATGGTGTCATTTTACCTGCAAAACGCTTAAACATTACCTGCAATAAGCCTTCAAATGCCATACTTGCATAATGCCTTGATTTGTCATAGTTCTGTTGCCACAGGTACATCAAAGCAAGCTCTGTGCAATAAAGGCTCTGACAATGTACAGAAACAGACATTTTTTAAAGTATCTCACAGCTTTTTTAAGTGCGTATTTTTTGTTTCTGTCTATCATAAACTCATCTCTGTTGTATGAATCAATTCTTTGTTGTATTCTTGTATTTATCTCAATGAGTCCCATTAGGATCAAGATACTAAGCTGTGCATGAGGCGTAGCGGTCAACGACCCAAAGCTGACTGATAGCATCAGGGCCAGCGACCTAGAGCTGCCAAGACCCTTCTCCACCTCAACGTGGTGATCCTTGATAACAGGATGCAACAGGGTAAACTGAATAAGGAGAAGGGATTGGCTTGGCTTCGTTCGTTCTTAATCTCCCGCTACCAAACCCTGAAAGGGCTCAAGTAGCAGAATGTAGTCCAGAGAACAGAATGCGTTGTGTTGTAGTTTACGGAGTGACTGCGATATTTGCACCTTTTGGTACAACACATCCGACTTCAGCAAGCATTTTTTTAGTACTGGGTTCGCATTCCCTCTTCCATCCCTTCTCCTTAGCCAGTCTGCCCTGATGCAGCCTGTTATCCATGATCACCACGTGGAAGTGAAGAAGGGTCTTGGCAGCTCTGGTTCACTGGTCCTGAGGCTAGCAGTCAGCTATGGGTCGCTGACAACTGCAGCTCATGCGCTCGGAGAAAGGATTGAAGAGGGAAGGTCAACCCGGAACCCAAAAATTTCATGCTAAAGTCGTATGTGTAGAACTGAAAGGTGCAAATATTGCAGTCAAGCTATAAACAAAACAATGCATATGGTTCTCCAGACAACATCCTGCTACTTGCAAAGCCCTTTTCAAGGCTTCGCAATGGGAGTTTCAGAATAAACGACGAAGAAGAAATAAGTCACATCATATTATCAAAGTGTACATACATTTAAAAACCTTTTATAGAGGAGGAGAAAAAGGAAAGAAAGAGTGTGATTTCAAATTTCTAAACAATTTTTTATGAGGCCTTTGCAAAATCTAGATAAATAACATCCACATTTATTACAGAAATAACAAATCATTGCTGTCGAATCAGAAGCTCGTTACTGAAATAACTTAAAACATTGCTGTCGAATCAGAAGCTAGTTACAGAAATAACTTAAAACATTCCTGTCGAATCAGAAGCTAGTTACAGAAATAACTTAAAACATTGCTGTTGAATCAGAAGCTAGTTACAGAAATAACAAAACATTGCTGTCGAATCAGAAGCTCGTTACTGAAATAACTTAAAACATTGCTGTTGAATCAGAAGCTAGTTACAGAAATAACTTAAAACATTGCTGTTGAATCAGAAGCTAGTTACAGAAATAACAAAACATTGCTGTCGAATCAGAAGAAAAATGGTGTATCATGTATCAGATACATTTCAATTATCTGCAGAAACAAAATATTACTTTAACAACAATCCTAATTAATTTAAACTGGCTCTAATAAAATAGAAAATTACATCTTGAAGTACAACTGATAAATTGAATTTTAAAAAGGCAACAAAATCTGTAATTTCATTAAGCAATGTGAGCTACTGATTCGATGCACATGAATGATACTGGACACCCACTTGTAAGTGTTGTGTTGTTGACTCATTATGCATTGAGCTGTCTATAAAATTCAGCAGAGATTGTTGATTCTCATCCCCGTTCAACATCAGTTTCAGCTTGCTGCGTATCACAAATGGCAAATAGTGTTCCTGGAACAAGAAATTTTGGGTATGCATGTTTGTATATTATCATCTTTCTATATAACTTGCATAAGGGAAATTCATATATCTGGTTAAACATCACCACCAAGCAAAAACTGTTTAAGCCAGGGCATTCAAGAAGATATGAACACCATCACAACTGGTCAACATTGGAATGAGATCAGTTTTATCTTCAGAACAGACTTTGATGCCACCACCATAAACATCTTGCTAAGGACCCAAGATGGGAGGTGAAAATGAGGCACACAACTTAAACAACTTGGCAAAGAATCGTAAAAGCCTTTATAAAAAATCATGAACCAGAGTTGGGACACAACACAAAGGATAGTCATGTAATAGAGGGAGTCTGTTCCTGCCCTGAAACAATTTAGGTTGATGGGAATTTTATGATATGGGTAATGAGAAAGTTAACACATATACTTATTAATGAAAAATTCACATATTTGTTACATGTATTTAGGTGGAAGGTTTGTCAGCCACACAAACCCTATGGAAGAAGTTTGAATCCTTTGAGCTAAAATGCTACAGTAGGGTGCTCAAAATACCCATAGAAAAAGAGAGGGGAAAAAAACCCACAGAAATCCTACAGTAGTTCTTCTTCTTCTTTTTCTTCATCGTATGCAGTCAGACATCAACCTTTATTTTTTCGAAAAAAGCAGCGGTCATCCTGAGGCTGTCGACACTGCCATAGAGCTTGTCTAATGCTACTGGAGTTCGATATAGAACACAACTGGCTAGTAAACAACATTACCTATAGGAAATGAACATACTTAGGTCACATCAAATGTCACAATGGTCTAGAAAGAACAATATTAGAAGGTATGACTTAGGCCACATCAAATGTCACAATGGTCTAGAAAGAACAATATTAGAAGGTATGACTTAGGCCACATCAAATGTCACAATGGTCTAGAAAGAACAATATTAGAAGGTATGACTTAGGCCACATCAAATGTCACAATAGTCTAGAAAGAACAATATTAGAAGGTATGACTTAGGCCACATCAAATGTCACAATGGTCTAGAAAGAACAATATTAGAAGGTATGACTTAGGCCACATCAAATGTCACAATGGTCTAGAAAGAACAATATTAGAAGGTATGACTTAGGCCACATCAAATGTCACAATGGTCTAGAAAGAACAATATTAGAAGGTATGGTACCTGGCAAAAGAAGCAGAGACAAACTCAGAAGAAGTTGGACGAGGGATATTACAGAGACACTGGGGTTGACAGTGGCAGAGACAGGACAACTGAGCTGGTCAGGGATAGATTATCATTCATGAGAGCAACATTCTGCAAAGGACATGCTACACGATGATGATGATTGGTGGGGAGGGGGGGAGGGTGGTTTAATCGAGAAGAGAAGAATGATAGCAACATTATGATCATTGATAAGATAACCTAACTTGTAACATTCCAACAATAACACTGGAAGGAGACCTTGTAATAATAATTCGTCCATCGCCATCGATGAGGACCACCAATATCATCACATCTCATAATGCAACCTTTAGTATGTGTGTGTGCTCGTGACTTCTCAAGCCAATTCGAGCTTGGAAAAGTCTATAGCACGACTGGCAAACGTGATGAGCATTTGTCTCTGAAATTTTCTCTGCTCTTGTCTTTCTGATTGCACCTCTTTCTTGAGCTGCCTGGATACGGAGACCCTTACTGAGTTCAATGCCGGCTGTGACCGTGCTCTTCCATGTTGAGCGATTGTGAGCCAGGTTCTATCAGGTATTAATGTCTATTTGATAGTACTGGTACCACTTGGGTATTTGCTTATGTTGTTTATGAGGATTTCTAGTTCAAACAAGGAACAGTTGTTATGGCTCTTAATCTGGAGTATGCATATAACTGTATAGACTATGGGACCTTCATGTGTTCTTTGAGGGAATGAAGAATCAACCTATGGCTGGTGAACTGGATCACAGACTCCCTAATGGAAAGAAGAATTGTACTCCATTTGGGATGAAGGACATATGAGCCTATGCATATGTCTGGAGCAGCCCCAGAATTCCTCACTCTCACATATATTGTTCAACATCTACACAACAGAGGCCAACAAGACTAGGATAAACACTGAAGTTTGCAGATGAGAACCTTACATACTGGACTAGTTAGGATATGCATGAGATGGTCTAAGATAATACACAAGATTTTACAAGCAATCTCCCAATGGTGTAGGTTGCCAAGCTTCATGATCAATCCATACAAGGCTGGTGTGATGTGATGCTTCTTGAACAACTCTACAGTAAAAGCTGACCTCGCTAATATAACCCTTGATGGGTATGCCACTGAGAGGTGCAATAACTTGAGGTATCATACAGCAGAGCAAGCAGGGTTTGACAGCACTCAAGACAGATTTTTGTCATCCTATACAATTAGTTGGTCTTGTCAATTATTGATTATGGGATAATAGTTGTCCATCACAAGTGATGAAGACCACTCTCTTTGTTCAGCCGTGTGGACAGTCGTATCTCTTGCTGTGTCCGCTGAAATGGGTGACTTGCGCGGTGATTTGGATTAAAGTGAGGAAGAAACTGCGCCTTTTGTCAACCTCACTCACAGAGCCTAAGCTACCTTTTGCCAGTGGCAAGACATTCATCGAGACGACTGGAGATAGCATAGGATGCAGATTTTGCCTCAGGGTTACCACCGAAGCCTTTCCGTAAACATGTAACCCGCAGGGTAGAAAGGTGGGATGGCATCTAACGCAGTTTGTCGTGCCTTTTCGATAACCACAAGAGGTCATATGGACAACACTCAGCGTGTGAGTGAGTCTGGCATCTCTCCCCAGCTGTATTCAGCTCATCATAGTAGCATCTAAAATTCCCACACGCCAAATTCGTGAAGGTGAACCGGCAGAACTAACCCGTGAAATACGACACAGGTATAAGTGTAGTTCCATTCAGCCGGTGTCTAGACCAGGATAAACGGATGGAAGAAATCACAAAAAAAGAAAGAAATAACAAGTACCGACGGAAAACAACACCACGTTTTCGTGAACACAAGTGTAAGTCGTCGACTAGGGTGAATTCCAGGCAAATCCGTGGTCTGGCGGCATCCATAATGATCCAAAACAGTAGAGAAATGTAGACTCGCAGCCAGTTATGGCGCCATCTTTGCCAGATTATGGCATAGGCATCCTCAAACCATCCAGATCACAGTATGAACACATCCAGAATGAAGAAATGCAACTGGACTTTGGCTGCACAAGGACATTTTTCTCTACCCTCCTCCCATACACAATAATGATGATGAGATGTATGCTTGCACTTCTGTCTGTAAAATCTAGATATGCACTGACCCATACCAAAGTCTACATGTAAGTAACCACGGACAAAGGGCACACAAAGCATATTTTTGGGTTTTTTTGTGTGTGCGTTTGCCTTATTTATCTAGTCCCAAAGGCGGTGTGTGTTGCACTGTGGTTTTTATTTTGCACCTGTCAGATCAATGCATTTTATGTAAGGGTCTACTTCCTCCTGCATTTTCTAAGGGTTTGATTCCATGGGGTAATGGCCGGTGCTGTGATGGGGATCGAACCCAGCACCTTTGGTTGTGAACCGTGTCACTTAACCACTAGCCCACACCGTCCCCCTTCCCAGAAAGATAATGAACACTGCAGCTATCAAGAGAGGGATGTCATGGATGGCACAGGCAGAAAGGACGATTGGTCAGGTGACAACAGTAGGACTGACTATAATCAAATGGTAAAATTGGATCTAAACTGGAAATAAAATGATGAATTACCATTGTTGTTCGTCCATCACAAGTGATGAAAACCTATTCTCTTTTCGTTTAACTAGTCTTGTATTACTGGATGAACAAAAAGAGACAGACGTGTAGTGAATTTGATTTTAAGTGAGAAAGGATGGCTCAGTTCGTCAATCTCACTCTCTCACCCAAATCCAACTGAAACCAGTGGCAAGATAGGTTAGGACGACTGGATATGGACTCAGGTGCAGTGAATGACCACGGCTGCTCAAGTGCGTCGCCATGTTTTGTGCAGTCCACATCGCTCAGCACATTTACTTTTGGGGTAGCCTGATGACGTCTTTCCTGCTTAGCTGGCTGGGCTTGAGCAGAGGAGGGCATATCTAAAAAAGCTTTCCTCGTTCTTGATTTCACTACTACCGCTTCAGTGGTTTCGTTTGGCTCCTGCTTTCGTGTATCCCACCTCTCCTTTCCCTAGTCATCTTTCCGACACATTAGTCATCACCATGGGTAGGGGATGTAGAGACTAGTGCAACAGGAAAGTTGACCTTGCGATTTAACAGCTGATAAGTGATAATACTCAGGATAATGATGCTGTCATATATATCTGTGACAGTTCCAGCTGGAGCATGGTCGTTTAGGGCAGGGGAGATTGGGCTGGCAACTAAAAGTTGCTAAAGATTGGAAGTGAGAGAGTTTACAGGGCAGCTGTCCCATCACTCACCTCGAGTTTGACCAGTCGCGCTCAATAGGTGCTATGATGGACACTGTGAACAGTATGAGAACTGATTGTGTGTGAGCGGATAGATTCGCCTGAGTACGTGAAGTGATCTGATTATATGTGAGAATGCACGTATTCGCCTGACTACATGAAGTGATGTGAATGCACATATTTGACGAGTACGTGAAGTGATCTGATTATATGTGAATGCACAGATCGCTTGAGAACGTGATCTGATCATGAGGATGAGTTTGTGATTGTGTGTTGAGTGTGCAGATAGAGGTCGGCAAGCTAACTGGAGTCAATAAGAATGGTATTAGAGTTGTGAAGTTTTGTTGTTGCAGGTATAGACTTAGAATCTGGGCTTTATGTAGTTACAGAAGTAATATCAACAGCAAGTGATTGTATCTTCTGTGGTAGTTAAATATATATTATGATTATTTAGTTTAGAAGTCCTTTGCTTTTTGGTTGATATTGTGCAACAATTATCCTTGCTAATAAATTATATTATTTTGTTTTATGGTCAGCGATAGTGTTTACAGTGTTTTACTGTGCTGAAGTCGTGTCGCTGTGTAAATATATGTTGTAACTCTTAAGATAAGTAAACTACTCAGCTAAACATAGACTTTACCACATATCTTAATTTGGCACCATGACTTTACCACATATCTTAATTTGGCACCATGACTTTACCACATATCTTAATTTGGCACCATGACTTTACCACATATCTTAATTTGGCACCATGACTCTACCACATATCTTAATTTGGCACCATAACTTAGGATATCAATAACTTTAACCCTGCCACATACCGATGGATTTGTACTGTGTGGTGAGAAATCTGGTTGGGGTTTCCCCGCTAGAGTGAAAGGTGGTCCTTGCCGAGTGAAGTGGGGCATTCTCGACATCAACCTCCAGTATGAGAATGGATAATGTGGCAGTGACCAGCTTTTAGGTGGTTATCTGAAACCTTTTTAATGAGTGCCGCAATCGCTTCTGACTATTAATCCTTAATTTCAGACGGTACAAAAAGGCTGGCTATGGGCATGAGTGGATAGTGAACAGAGTGACCTTCAGGATCTCATGTAGATCTACTGTCCAGTTTATGCTGAGGTTTGTGGCAATGAAAAAGCTGACACTCTGGCCTCAATAGCACCTGCAGTGGGAACATTTGAAATGGATAGGGTTGACATTTTGAAGTTGATCAACAACCACTCTTGGCAGGATGACACTGCAATCAATGAACTGGCAATCCACAGATATATTTTTGAAATCAGCAGAGAGGGGCACAAACCACATGAGGGGATGGAGCAGGAGTGTGCACAACCAGTGAGCTATGGGAACCATCAGTATCTATACCCTTTGCAATTAGCTGAGAAGGATTGAGCCCCTATGGGTCTGCCCAGGGGTGCAATGACATCAGTTCTTAACAAAACAACATAACAGGAGGTCTGGTCTTTCCCTCCCTCATCCCCCATGTGGATTCTAGGCCCTTATTGTGGAGTTTGGAACAGGCTTCCTACACGTATCATAAAAGACAACCAAGGAAAGTTGTGCATGGAGTTGGCAACTTCAACATGTTGCATGCAGAGTTAGTGTCTCGAACTAATGTACCTCAGGACACAATGAGGCCTGTTGATGATAATAACTTATCACTACAATATAGATAGAACATGTTGCAAACATCACAACATAACACATTAGAAGTGGTGATAAGACTTTTTCCTGTAGAAATGAAAAAAAATGTAAAATAGCTCACAGAACTGATTTCATTGCACATGGACACCCCTATATGTCCTCAGTCCCTTTCATTGCTGAAAGTCTCAATGACAGAGCACGAAATCTGTAGCTTCCATAGCGGCTCTGAAATTTTACCCTGACTTTGTCATGTACCCATTTACAGCTAGGACGACTAGGAGAAGAGGTCACACCAAAGAAATACCCAGGACACGCCTGGTATGAACATGATGTGGTTTGAAGCTGTTACGTTGGGAATGTTAGCTAAGCTCACAATCCCTAGACCATATGCCCCCTGTGTAGTGAAGGGATATTAATAAATATAAATGTTTCCATCCACTCATTATTTACCTGATAATATTCGTCTTCCCACACACGATCTAGATTGGGTGTATCAGAGTTGTCCACGCCCTCTGTAGCATATTTCTCAAGGTTATCCCAGCGGCATAAATTGTTCAAGCACTGAATAAAAAGTACAGGACGTCACATGACAAAATTATAATTTTGCACACTTTAGAACAAGAGTTTCTAATCCAACACTGACGGCTGATCCATCATTTAGTCTGCATGTACATTATGTGACATGTACTTAACGCACAGAATTTCTCCCATTAAAAAATGTGAAACATTACTTCTGGTCCTTAACATAAAATAGTCTTCAGCAGTACAGGGCAGTGGTTATCAACTTGGGTGATAACTTTTTATTTCCATATAGTCCCTAATGTGCTGGAACCCAAATACAATGGGTTCCTTCTTCTTATTCTTTTCACTTATCCGATTTTGCCTTTCAGTGTCATGTTATAAAGAGATCTCTAGAACAAGCCCTTCTGTGTGCCTCATGCACAGTGGCATTCACCACCTCAGATATTTCCATAAGCCACCTTTTTCGTGGTCGGTCTTTAGCCTTGAATTCGTTGAATCTAAATAGCATTGCTTGTTGGGGGGTGCTGTGTGGTAGTAGTCTTGTATGATATCATCATTTCTGATCCTGTCTCTCCTTGTTACACCTAATATTTTTTTGCAGGCATTTCATTTCTGTTACAATTTGTCGTAACATATACTCTACAATGCAATGTAATCTTTTCATATATTCTGTAATGCAAGCAAATCTTTTTCTATCTTTCCAAATGCAGTGGTAGTGTTCCATACATTCCATGATGCAATGGAGTCCTTCCATGTATCCCCAAAATGCAATAGTTGTCTTCCATATATTTTCCAATGCAATCAAATCCTTTCATATATTACTCAATGTCTTGAAAATCTATTCTATATTCCTGAGTGCAACTGAGTCCTTCCATATATATTCATTGCTGCAATCAATGGAATACTTCAGTATATGTTTTCCGTATTGTAATGGAATCTTTTCATATATATAAAATATAGCATATATTATCCATGACTTCTCAAGTGCTATCCTTCTGATTAATTGTTTCATTCCTCAAATGGTACTTCCAAGTGGCAGCCATGGATACAGACTGAAATCATTCTGCATTCTACCTAAGACATTAGTGAGCGAAGAGTGAAGGCAAATCAAGATCCCCCCCCCCCCCCCCCCCCCCCCAATATCATATTGAAATTGGATGTGTCGGATTTAAAGGTGTGGATATCGCAGTTTTGCTGTAAACTGTGATATGTCACAAACACCCCCCCTCCAAATTAAAATTCATATAGCCAGCAAGAGGTCTTTCCAGCAGTTTACTAAAGGTCTTTCGCTGCTATATTCTAAGAAATGTTAATTACTCTACTTCTCCTTCTTCTGCGTTCTTTCTCAATCTCCCGCTACCAAGTCCTGAACAGAGCTTTGAAAGTAGCAGGATGTAGTCTGGAGAACGCAATGTGTTGTGTCGCTAGTTTACAGTTTGACTGCGATATTTTCATCTTTCGGTCCGACACATCCATCTTTGGCAACAATGTTTAAAGAAGGACATGAGTTAACGCAACAATATGCGCCTGACTAGGTAATTTTCTATGCTTCTCTGAAGATTTTTCGTTAATTTATGTCCTTCTTTAAACATCGTTGTCCAGTTCTTCACTGTTGTCTTCGACACACTTTTATCACCATACACTGCTTGCATTCTTTGATGAATGTTAACAGGTCGACATCCTACAGCTGTTAGAAACTGAATCACGCTCGCTGATCAACTTTTGGACGGATTCTGTATCACACTCGCCATGTTTTCAACGGTCTGCTGAGGAAACTATGAGTCAGAAAATAATGAAATTTTGCAAACTTGACGGTTGGTAAGTGCTATTTACACCTGAAGTTATGTTATCATGTGCATTGTACGTATGTTCACTTGGTGAAGTTAGGTCCAGTTCCATTTGAACACACCTCGAATATTCCAAATTCTGGTGGTAAGACCAAACCTTATGTCAATATATATTGCTGTTCATATTACCTCCATTTGATTATCTTGCCAAAATGTGACCTCTGCATCGGAAGGATCTCCATCAGGCCAGTCTGTCCTACTCAGTGCCTATGAAAAAAAATTAATTACAAAAATTACTCAACTAATTGGTTGTTAAGATACACGACATGCACTTTTATGTTATGTCCTTTAAAAACATTACTGCAATCTAGGTAGACCCATTGGTGTAGTTTTACTCATCAAATGGAGAAGGGTACGGATATTGATTTTCATTGCAGTTTGCTGCTTGCACACACTCTTACTCTGTCCTCCCAGGATTCTCTTGTTCCTCCACTCTAATTTGATTGAAAACTCTCCTGTGGGCTGAAGATGCCGCATAGTAAATGAGCTGACAGCAGCCAGCGATTCATAGCTCGTTATTTGCATCACGCTTAGTGAACCAGAGCTAACCGATAACCTATTTGGTCTCCAAGCGCAGCCCTGGATACAGGCTGCACTAGTGTAGCCTGCCTAACAGAATTAGGACCACAGTGGAAAGGTAAACCCAGTACCCAATAAGATCAGCTGAAACCAGATGCTACAGGCCGAAAGGCATAGATATCGCATCATCACTATAAACCACGACACAGAGTAACAACACCATTTTCAGAAAGAATGCTGAAGAAGAAGAGGAAGAAACTCTCCTATCATCTGTGAATTGTCAAATCATCTTAATATCTTTATCAAGAAGAAGTTTAGAAGATTCTGCAGAGTCTGTATACAACCAGATTCTTTAACTTCATTTTATCTAAAACTATGTGCATCCAATCTATTCTTGAATGCATTAATTGATCCTGCCTCCACTATTTCCTGTGGCAATGCATTCCGCACATTCACCACTTTCTGACTAAAAAATATATTTCCTGGTATCTAATCTGGACCTTTCTTTAATTAATTTGTAGCTGTGTCCTCTTATTCTTGAAAGTGGTTGAATTTTGAAAAACTTGTTATAGTCTTATTTATCCTTTCCGTTAATTATCTTATAAACCTGTATTAAGTCACCTCGAATTCTTCTCTTCTAGACACTGTAAGCCAGTTTTTCTTAGTCTTTCCTCATAACTATAATTCCGGAATCCCACTATTAGTTTTGTTGCTCTCCTTTGTACTCTTTCCAACATATTTATATCCCCTCTAGGATAAGGACTGGACTAGGTAATTTTTAACGCTTCTAGGCACTAACCTCCATGGCAGTTGTCACTAGAAATAATACATTTTCTAGACAAACTATGACATTTGATATTATGACATTTCTCCTCCATTTAGCAAGCGTGAACAAATTATAAAACCAAATTTTCCACAAGAATTTTACAACTACAAATGTTACTATTTGTATGATTATGCACTCAATTTCAAACTAATAGTAAGCACTCTCTTAAATGACTAGAAAAATAGGGTAAAATAAATAAAGTGCCATAGTCAAACCTGATGTCAGGGATGAAGTGTTAGAGACTTCACTGTACTAAGCCCCAGCTTGTATGAGGTGGGTTGGCCAGTTAGGTAAGGTACACATTTACAAATGAACCCCTTTACAGCTGGGTCAACTGGAGTGTGTCGGTAGCAGAGGTTGATTCCCATTCAAGATGCAGCAGTGAATGAGCTGATAGCAGCCAGCGACCCATAGCTGGCAGCTTGCGTCAGGGTAGCAGTCAGTGACTCATAGCTGGCAGCTTGCGTCAGGGTAGCAGTCAGTGACTCATAGCTGGCAGCTTGCGTCAGGGTAGCAGTCAGTGACTCATAGCTGGCAGCTTGCGTCAGGGTAGCAGTCAGTGACTCATAGCTGGCAGCTTGCGTCAGGGTAGCAGTCAGTGACTCATAGCTGGCAGCTTGCGTCAGGGTAGCAGTCAGTGACTCATAGCTGGCAGCTTGCGTCAGGGTAGCAGTCAGTGACTCATAGCTGGCAGCTTGCATCAGGGTAGCAGTCAGTGACTCATAGCTGGCAGCTTGCGTCAGGGTAGCAGCCAGCAACTCATAGATTAAAATGGCAAGGCAAACCTGGTCCCCAAAATACCCTGCTGAAACTAGATGTGTCACGGTCGATAGGTGGATATATCACTGCCTTGATGTAAATAATGTCCTTTCCCTGACGAATGCCATAAAGAAAGCAAGAACCCAACTTCCAAAACATTAATCAGACACAGCAGGTAGAAGAGGAATAACTTCTTACTTCACGATACTTCTTACAAGCTGTGTTGTAATCTCCCCTAGCCTCTGCTTGAATGGCCTCTCTTGTCATATCATTTGTTCCCATTTTACAAAATATCCCCTGGAGGACATCAAACTCGTGTACAGACTTGTACAGACTGCAAAAGGAAACAATCAAAAGGAAACATCTAGTATAGTAAACATCTAGTATATAACTACTCCAAATACTGAATATCTCACCTATAAACAGTTATAATGTCACACATAAACAGATACAATATGTCACCTTATAAACAGTTACAATATGTCACCTTATAAACAGTTACAATTTCACCTATAAACAGTACAATATGTCACCTATAAACAGTTACAATATGACACCTCATAAACAGTTTCAAAATGTCACCTATAAACAGTTACAATATGTCACTCATAAACAGTTACACAATGAATTTGTATCACTGCTACTGTGTTGAGAAAATGATGCAGCCCATGAATAAATGTCTATGCTTAATAACAAATTATGAAAGTATCCACCATTATGCATTTCACAGAAACCTACATGACAAGTCATACTAGTGATCTCTCTATGCAACATTTTATCTATCTGGAACTTATAGCACAGATGCTCGATACTCGACATGTTCAGAGTTTTTGTTTCAGAACTATACTAATCTTCAAACTCATGGTATGTGATTTTGTAACTTCAGCTCCTAATGTATTGTTCCACAATTAATATTTTTGCTCCAGTGTAAAGATAATGTTGTCTAAGTTTGCTACGGTCTGTTTATTTCACTGTTCACAGCTGGTAAGAGAAAATAAAACTTATGTTACATTTCCCATGAGTTCCTTCACTTTCTGAACACCCTGTTAGAGTTTATTGAAAGACATATGTTCTTAGTTCGACCCACCCTTCGCCAAGGGGTGGTCACCCATGAGCAGGTCCCAACTCAGGTTCCAGTCGTTTCTGTCGCTGGCGTGTGTCGTCCAGTGGGATAGTAGTCTGTTTGTTGTGGGGTCGTGTGTGTTGTGCTTGTCTAGTGAATCTCGCCAGCAAGTTGGGGCCGTACCCGAGGTATCTTCGCTTGGGTACCACACGGTGGTTATGGTACTCCATCTTTCGTCTTGTCTTTTAGTTATATGACCTGCCCAGCAGTGTTTTGAATGGTTGATGTGCTGTAGGACATCTTTGATGTGTGACATTCTCCAGATGTCGCTATTGTGTATTTTGTTTTACCGCTGTTGTCTGAAAGTTATGCCCAGCATGTGGCTATTTTCTCCAAGAAATATTGATAAATGCTGAAAATAAGAATAACTGAGGCTTTCATCACTAAGATGTGATGCTGTTATAAACTTTATAGTTAAGTTTACTGACATATCACACAAAAATATTGACAATTTAAGTAAATTGTGACAACATAAAAATGTGCTAGTTGCTAGTTTAACCGTTATGCATCCACCATGATAGCTCACCAGGACAGCTCATTCCAGTCAGACGTTTCCGCTGATTGTTGCTGGTTTGGTTTGGCCCTCTTACCAGCAGTAGTAGTCTGATTAGAGTCTGAATGAATCAACTGCTCCTCTAGAACCACAATTCCTTGTTGAGAAGAAAGTATATATTAAACAGACACCAAATTACTATGCTTCGGAGCACATGAGCTGCAGTGGTCAGCGACCCATAGCTGACTGCTAGCGTTAGGGCCAGCGTACCAGAGCTGCCAAGACCCTTCTACACCTCTACGCGGTGATCCTGGATAACAGGTTGCAGCAGGGCAGACTGGCTAAGGAGAAGGGATCGAAGAGGGATTGCTAACCCGGTACTAAAAAAATGCTTGCTGAAGTCGGATGTGTTGGACCGAAAGGTGCAAATATCGCAGTCAAGCTGTAAACTACAACACAATGCATTCCGTTCTCTGAACTACATTCTGCTACTTAAGCCGTTTCAGGGTTTGGTAGCGGGAAATTGAGAACGAACAAAGCCAAGCAGACTATTCTTCGATTTCCACTCTGGGCTCTATATCTCTATCTATAGTTTCTACAAATATTGGAACTATGTCTCCTCTTTCTTGTCAGTCAATGTTCACTGTCATAGACAGGTTTATTGACACAAACTGTAAATCTGTATCTCACCAAGAACTTTGGTAACTGTCAGACAGAACAAATGCCACTAAAGAGATGGAATGACCCTTCGTTATCCAAGAGGTGCAGTATTTATTGCAACACTATTTACAATATCCTCAATTAAATATGGCAAATTGTAGAGGGTTCATCTCCCATTACCAGCATGTTTCAGTTGTAAAGTAAAGTAACCCATAGCATTACTGCCGTATGGGTGTGAGGTGTTAGCAATCTCACATTTCAAAGGCTAGGCTATATGAGGACGGTAACCATCTCCTCTCCCTTGCTGCTTTTACTTCCCGGACTGAACCGGTACCCATTTAAGGTTGGGTCAACCCTGGAGAAACCCTTACATAAAATGCATTTGAAAGTCAGATGCACTGGGCCGACAGCCGCAAAATAAAAACATAGTGCAACGCACACTGCCTTGGGGAATTGAGAAATAAGGCGAACGAAAAAACAAAACAAACAAACAAAGTGATAAAAAAAACACAAACATACTTTGTGCTTCCTGCAAGTAAGATAACTGCAGTGGACAATAGTGGAGTAAAAAAGAAGTAATGATAATAAGATGCTTTCATGATCTCAGTCAAGAGATTTGAAATAAACATATGATGCCTACCTAGTGTTTGCTGATTACTCTTGATAGCACTTATCGCCAGCTCGGTGGCAGGTACTTTCAGGCTGCTCTTCAGCTCATACAGAATATTCTAAGAAATTATAAACAGCATAATTATGAACAGCAACATGAATTCCAATTTTAAGTTATTTATTCAAATTCATAGTGAACTACTAACACATAATTAAATGTTCGACTTCACAACCAAGAATTAAACTTTATACACTGTTCAGATAAAAACAATTTCTAACAATATTACAGTCATCATTCATATAAAAACAATTTCTAGCAATATTACAGTCATCATTCACATAAAAACAATTTCTAGCCATATTACAGTCATCATTCACATAAAAACAATTTCTAGCCATATTACAGTCATCATTCACATAAAAACAATTTCTAACAATATTACAGTGGCCGTTCAGATTAAAAACAATTTTTAAAAATATTACACAAATCTTTTTAACAAATTTTCATAAGCAAAGAAACAAGTAAAGGAAAACTAATTTGCCCTTCTTTTAAAAAAAATCTATTTCAAGACTTGAGATATAAATTAACTGTAATAAAAGTGTATAATGTCGGTAATATTGAACACAAATTTGTTTATCTTTGATACCACATGTTCTTGTTTCCTTTTAATTCTTATTGTGTATTTGAGTGTTTTGATACGATCAGGTCATTGTGGAATTAAGTCTGTGATAAAGAAAGTGGGTGTGATATGCTGATTGTGGCCCCATGGTCTTTTTCTAGACTTAGTGATATTTTTTCTTTATGAAAGAAGCAACCATTGCAGTGTTAGCCACTTGGTCTAGACAACTGTAGTGCGTGGTGAAGAGCCACATCTTCTCGAGGTACTTCTGGTGACTAGGAAAGCAAAACTCCCAGGCTGAACACAATGATTAAACACCAGGACGTGACTATATAATTGTCTTTAACTTTAGGTCACAGGTCTAGAGCATAGAACTCGGATTTACCAGTAGATAATTGGTGGTGAGAAATGACCACGGTGAACCTTAGCTTTAGTATCTTGGAACTTGACTAATACATTCCTTCAATTGTTCAATGTAAGGACAGTACATTTCTGGGGTGGGAAGAAATTCACAGATGCACCAACAATGCCAAATATGGGAAGCACACAAATTTACCATGGCATTGATGGGCAAACATGTGCAGTTTTGTTCTTGTTCATTATCACCCTTCTTGTATATTACTATTGAAAGGGATTCATCTATTGTTTATTGTTGATTTATATTTTGGACTAGCTATAAATTTTTTTCAATTTCAGCCTCGATGCTGATGCTCCTGTTTTTTGGATACTTTTACTATCTTTATGAGAAAGCTGTTACGTTATTTGATAATTACGGCTCATTCATACATCAATATCAATGCTACTTTTCAAATAATTAAGTCCTGCAACAGCTACAGACTTTCTACATGAAGACAGCTACAATGAGATAACCATAACCTCTTATTAGAGAGAAACTCTGTCGAAGATGGATGTGTCGGTCCGAAAGGTACAAATATCGCAGTCAAGCTGTAAAGCTACACAACGCATTCCACTATCTGGACTACATCCTGCTACTTGCAAAGCCCTGTTTAGGGCTTGGTAGCGAGAGATTGAGAACGAATGCAGAAGAAGAAGAGATAAATACATGTCACGAATTTGCTGCACAAAGACACCAAAGCTTCACCAACAGAAATCTGTACCTTACACATTGTATCAGCACCGGCCGTTACCCCGGGGAAGCAAACCCTTAGAAAATGCAGGAGGAAGCAGACCCTTACATAAAATGCATGCTAAATTCGGATACACTTGGCCGACAGGCGCAAAATAAAAACCACAGTACAACGCACACCGCCTTGGAGATTTGAGAAATCAGGCGAACGTAAAAAAAAAAAAAAAAAAAACATTGTATCAGATGGCTAGAAGTAATAACAAACATAAACTCATCTATGAGAGCAAAATAACAACCAGTGCAGCTAGAAATTATTAATAATGTGCAAAAACTAGTCACATGATCACAGCTGTTAAAAGCAGTATAACAGAGTACACAAATAATGTAAGAGAACAAAGTTTACCAAAATGCAGCCCATGAAAGGTGGGAAATAGTGAATGGACTGTGAAAGAATGCTTTCCAGGCTCTTATTAATAACTTGAACAAGTTCTTCCATCTCTCTCTCTGTTTTCACTTTGTCCATCTCTGAGAAAATTGCCTGAAACAGGGAGCTAAACAGAAGTCTTGCTATGGTGCTGTCACACTGCGGAGAAGACACAAACATATCTTGAAATGTTATGAAAGTGACGAGACATTTATTTTTGAATGGTTCTGAGTTACTTAAGACTTATTTGGAATAGGATTATAAAGCTTAAGTAATATTTTTACAAAAAAGGACAATATGTCAGAGAGAGACTCAGACTGTGGACAAACACCTTTTTATGTATCTCTTACAGGTGCAGTCTCACAACAGCAGAGTATGGTTTGTTAGATATTGAATTAAGTTACACCTTCACCGTTGTGGGGTGTGGTGTCTGGTGCTATTTCATCACTGTCCTGTCCTCCATAACTCACAGCAGAGTCGTGATGGTGTGCTATATATTGAATTAAGTTAGATCTTCAGTTTTGTGGGGTGTGGTAATTGGTGCTTTTTTTCCTCACTGTCTTGTCTTCCTTTACTCACAGCAGAGTCAAGTATACATTTTATAGCTGGGTAAACTGATGCATTGAGTTAATCTAGGCTGCCGAAGATAGTTGTGTCTGTCCGAAAGGTGCAAATATCACAGTCAAGCTGTAAACCAGTGACACGGCGCATTCCATTCTCTGAACTACATCCTGCAAAGCCCTCTTCAAGGCTTAGTAGTGGGAGATTGAGAACAAACAGGGGAAAAAAAAGTTAATCTATTATAAGAGTGAAAAACTCACTCGGTTGAGCAACCAGTCTAAAACTCTCATTATATATTACATTAGATATGATTTGCCTCAAGTTCACTTAAAGTTAGTAACAGAGACACAAAAATAGAGTCAGTTTGACTTGGCCAATTCACTCCAAAATATTTTGGACCTCTAGATGTACTTTTTTTCAAATATAAAATTCAAGCACAACATCACTTAGTTATGCTCTATTTATCTTCAGTAAAGGGTCTTTGAAATATCACACATTATATACCAAACCATTCAGTAGTGAATCCAAAATCCAATGGGGTATGAATACATTTAGCAAGGTAATGCAAATGTGACTGGTTATTTACAGACTCTGATGAGTCTTCTAAACCAGTAAAAAAACGTTAAGATTGTGTTAATGAATATTTGTGTTACAAAGATTATAGTGACATAAGCATTTGTTATTTTTAGGAAAATATGTTACTCCCCAATACATTATTCAGCTCTAAACCAATAAATGAATAAAGCAATGGCTTTCTATTGACAGTAACCCACATGGAAAAATCTTTCTAAAAGTTACACATAATTAGGTGCAGTAGTTTTCACAATATTCACATTTTACTGAAGGCATGTGAAGCTTGATAGAGTGCTCAAAAATAAAAGCCCAGCCCCAATCGACACCAGTGCTTACAATTTATGTACATCCAGTACAAATTATCTATCTGCCATGGCCTCCCTCATGTTCTGAAGCCATATCATTTTGTGTTGTAATTATCTAAAGGTAATGTATTTAAATATAAAAATAATCATTTTAGCATCGTTTAGTTTTAATAAACTAAAAAGAACTATTTTTACATAAATGAAGTTACTGTCCCCACCTTGGCAAAACACGTCAGCAGATACCGCGATAGGTGGCGGATTAATATTGGCGCCCAGGACGCCATTTTGAAAGTAGGACCGGCATTATAAAAAGCCAAGGCGGGCGGGAGCCCGGGTCATACATTTTCAGAGAGACACACACATATTTAGAGAGTGAAGGACACATTTCCAAAGAGACATTTGGAGAGGAACATTTTCAGAGAGAGACACATTTTCAGAGAGACTCAGAGAGAGACAGCATTTCAGAGTCATACATTTCAAGAGATATTTAGAGAGTGAACGACGCATTTTTTCAAAGACACATTTGGAGAGGAGCATTTCAAGAGAGATTTCGAGAGTGAACGACGCATTTCCAGAGAGACATTTTCAAAGAGACATTTAGAGAAAGACAATTCACTGAGATTTAGAGCTGACGCATTTTCAAAGAGACATTCAGAGAGTAACATGCCAGAACATCGTGCTGACTGAGTTCCAGTTTACAGAAGTAACGTATTCCTAATTTTCATTTGTGAGTAGATAGAATTTTATCAGGTTAAAGTTTTAACCAGCGTCAGACATGTGGGTGGCCTTTCAAGTTTATAGTCATCGCAGAGATCTCAAAGAAGCAGCCTAGATCAGTCATAGCTACCCGCTATAGGAGAGAACAGGCTTCCTGTCAGAACTAGATCGACTGAGAGAAAACTCTACCATTTTTCACGTGTGTCGACCTGCGCCAGGTTACCACGTGGTCAGCCTGCCTTTGTTTAACACATGTAGTCAACACTCGCCAGTTTTAACACTTGGCTGCCTTCACTGAGTTTGTAGTCATCGTAGATTCACAGCAGTAGCCTAGTCTTTCGACATCCACCACGCAGATCGACAGTCGTCGCTAAGGAACGGAGCCAAGGACATTTACCTGGGTTTGCTTAAACCACGAATTAACCATCGGCGTCAATACGCCAAAATTCGGATTCACGTTACAGCAGGCCAAGTACGGAAAGTAGACTGTGGACAATAGTTTTAGGTTTAGCGGTAGTGAGTGTTTTAAGTCAGATAACCATTAGATAGGAGCATGTAGGAAATTGTGCATGATAGAAGAGTGGAAGAGTTGTAACGCAGAAATAAAGAATTTGTTTTTTTTTATTGTTTTCAAAGTGTCCTTAGTTTATTGAAGTGTTAGATTTTAAGACTGCAAAGGTGGATAGTCAAGGTGTGGTCTCAGTGAGGCAAACCCCGTTTCATCTGTGAAGTAAAGGCAGCCTGGGTGGTGCTGACCCCATTATCCCTAGTGTGCCCTATATCAAGAAAATATTAGCCTGATACCATATTCCCAATATGCTGAAAATGACATTTTTATTTGGCTTTACTAACCAGTACCCTTAACTCTCCATCCAGACTTCGTATTTATGACAACTTAACAACTTACATGTGCCAAAGCCTGTAGAGGTGCTATGACATACTGGTATTTGATCTGAATATCTGGCAGGTCCCCAATGCGATATTTACGGTAAAGTGTCACCTGATTCTCTCTGCGTGCCTTCTGCTCTTTCTGTGCTTCCTGAAAGTGCACAGAAATATCCAGGTAATACAAGTATCTGTACTTTGTGTAAATACTTTCTGCTCTCACATCTGTAAAGAATGGTTAGTGCTAGATAGTCAAGAGAGATGTCAGAGACTTCTTATGAGGGAGGAAAGAATATAACCACTTAACTGTACTATGTACGAGGCGTGTTTGAATGAAACTGGACCCAGTGGCTTTATTACAAACATATGAAAGTTATATCATCTTAAAGGGGACGGTGTGGGCTAGTAGTTAAGTGACACGGCTCACAACCAGAAGGTGCTGGGTTCGATCCCCATCACAGCACCGGCCGTTACCCCGGAGAAGCAAACCCTTAGAAAATGCAGGAGAAAGCAGGCCATAAATGCAGACATAAAATGAGTGCTAAAGTCAGATTCACTGGGCCGACAGGCGCAAAATAAAAACCACAGTGCAACGCACACCGCCTTGAGGAATAGAGAAATAAGGCAAAAACAAAAACACAAAAAAATCTTATATGACAGAATTAAATATAGCAATTGTTATAAAGCAAACATGCCACAGGGTTAGTTAGGAAAAGTCGCCATAGGCATTCAGAAACGCATCCCACTGCTTGGGTAGATGGTGGATGCCATAAAATAAAAAAACTTTTGTTGCTCTTTGAACTATTTGGTCACCAAGACCATGACATCTGCATCAGAATCAAATCTTTATCCCTTCATAAATTATTTTAAGGGTCCAAACAAATGGAAGTCACAAGGGGACATATCGGGACTATAGGATGGGTTTGGCAGTACTTCCCACCTTTTCTGTGCTAATGCTTTCTAAACAATGTTCGCGACATGTGGATGCGCATTGTCGTGCAACAGATTTACAGTGCGCGAAAGCATGCCGGGTCGTTTATTCTTGATTGCTGTATGCAGCTTGTCTAGTGTGTCATTGTAGCGAATGACATTGATGTTCATGCCAGCTTTTTAAAGTCTACCAACAAAAGCCCCACATGGTAAAAAAAACGCTGTCAGCATAACCTCACCAGCGGAAATGTGTGACTTGAATTTTGTTTTATTTCAATGATCCGGGATATTTCCATTGCATGCTAGCAGTTTTGCTGCTCGGCCCAAAGTGGTGGGACCACGATTCATCACCTGCCACTATGCGTAAAAGAAACAAATCACTCTCCTCCTCGGCCTTGGAGATGAGATGTTTCCGAAGACTTTTAAACGTCACGTACAAAGATCGAGTTACAAATGAGGAAATATGAGATAGAATTACAACATCAATAGGGCCTTTTGAAGACCTCTTGGCAACTGTCAAAAGAAGGACACTCGCTTGGTACGGTCACATATCGAGATCAAATGGTCTTGCAAATACGATCCTCCTCGGAAAGGTGCAAGGCAGACGAAGAGGCCGGCCCAAAAAGAGGTGGGAGGACAACATAAAAGAATGGACCAATCTCCAACCAGAAGAGGCACAGGCAGTGGCCACTGACAGAGAAGGGTGACGTGGAGTTGTGAGGATGTCTTCATGTGTGCCCCAATGACCTGACCGGTTACAGGATGACCTGAACTGACCTGAAACAATGTTGTCCGCTTCATTATACCGTTAATGGAAAAGCTGACCTTCGAAATCACTGTAATTGGCGTGCTTAGTAAAGTAAAGTAAAGTATCCCATAGCATTACTGCCGTAGGGGTGTGAGGTGTTAGCGATCTCACATTTCAAAGGCTCGGCTATATGAGGGCGGTAGCCATCTCCTCTCCCTTGCCGCTTTTACTTCCCGGACTGAACCGGTACCCATTTAAGGCTGGGTCGACCCGGGAGCCATTGCGGTCTGAAAAAAACATTATCGCCTCAACTGGGGAATGAACCCAGGACCACTCAGATGCGAAGCCAGCGCGCTAATCACTACGCGTGCTTGGTACTTTAATGTTTTTGTATGCTATATTCTTTCAGAACAGAAAGTTTCAAAACAAATAAAACAATCAAGGTTTTCCTTCTGCATGACAAAAAATGCAATTACTGATCCACTTCTATTGAAAAACATGACACTCACTGTGCACTGTCCACTTCTTCAATGATGCCATCTTAATAATTTAGAACGCCTACACAATTATACCAAAATAAAACTGATATAATAAATTGCAATCTGTCACAAGATATCAATATGGTTAAACATAATAAGCTCACAAAATACAACTTTTTGAAATGCTTAATTCAATAATGACAGTTGTGGGCAACAGTGTTGCTTGCTTGTCTTAAAAAAAATTAAAAATTAAAAGGGTTTTGATTAGCTGTTTCTTGCCACGACAGCTTCACCTCAGCCAACCTTAACTTGCCTTACCTTGTAAAGTTCACAATTTTTACTACAACATATGTCAGAAGTGCTGTCAACATTGAGTACACATGCATGACCCACCAAATGATTAGAATAATAAATTATTATTTATTTGTTATACATTAAATTCTCTAATTTATGAGTAGGCTTTCATAGTTTTATTTTTCTCTTTAATTACAGTAAAAGCTGAATAGTCTGCATGTTGCTGGCAGGTTAGATTAAGTGAAATTTGGAACAGTCCCGATGGGCCAGATATGGCCAGTGGGTCACATATTACACATGCCTGGTTTAGATGAAGATCTATGAATGTTACTTACCTCCCTCATCTTATTCAGTCGAACATTTCGTTTCATAAAGAAAACAGACTGAGAATACTGATCCTTAATGAACCTTCGTTTCAGTCTCCACACATCGGTAAGTGACTCTGGCAATAAAAAAAACAACACATAAATTTAATTGATAAAATGGTTGCTCGGAATCACTCCCTACTTTTAACTTCATGGCGCTGATAAATTTGTTTTCAAAGTCAAAGTACTGCAGTATCATCTAAAAGAAACTGCTACAGAAACAGTCACATGTGACAGTCATTACAGGCTTCTGCAAGGGAGTCAACTGCTTTGAAGACATGTTCCTTCATTATTATAATGTGTCATTCTATCAAGAGCTGGCTATCATGGATCTTCAAAGTGTCCTGTGTAGAGTGCTGTTTATCACTTCTGCTGCTGAATATATGATTGTCATACTGTTCGTCTCTTGTATCAAAAAGGACACGGTTTGTGACCAGTTATGTCCCATTTTAACAGATGTAAATGGGCACCTGACTTTATTCAGAGTTCTTGTAGGCAAGACAGAATGGAAGGGAAGTGGCCACCTCGCCTAACAAAGCTGGACATATCATGAAGCCTATAACACTTAGCCTTCATAGAAGTATCTGTTATCAGACTACCTTGACCTTAACTGTCATTTTCAACAAAGTTTAAGTTAAAGTTAAAGGCAAGGGCTTGATTTCATTGCTGCAGGTCTCCCCATATGGCTCAGTCTCTCTCCCCAGAATGATATGCAGCTTACCGAGAGCATCGCACAAAGCACGAACTCCATAGCTCCAGCGATGAACCCAGGGATGTCCTGAAAAAAATTGCCATCATGAACCGACCGCCGCAGTTTGAAATCAAACCCCAGCCGTCTGAACACGAGACAAATGGCTTAAGCAATGTGAATGAAGCATTGTAGAATAATGTAACTTCAGCTACTTTAACAGGTCAACTTTGTGCTAAAAAACACATACCATCAGTGTTTTCACTGGATGTTGATGGTTTGCTTTCTCCTGCACTGCCAGATTTCAAAGTCATAGTCTTTTTGGCATAAAGTAATAGGCCAGCTCTTGTCCCAGTCTGTCCTCTGCTCCTTGGCCTGCGCGAACTCTGACCCCTGTCACGGTTAAAGAGAAGTTGTGAATCACTTCCAATACTGCCTGTCGCTGTGAAAGTGTCCATGCTGCTCTGGGTGAGCCAATTGAAAACTTTGTTACTGCCTGTTGAAGACATGGTCTACAATCAGTACCAGAGAATCACATATTAAACAACAGTTGCCCATAAGATACAAGAGAATCAATGATTAAATGCACAGTCTCCTTTGCGAACCTCATCAAACTAGAAAATAGCATCAGTTGATCGAAGAAGAGGAAGAAGAAGAAGTACATTAGATACAAGAGAATCAATGATTGAAGAACATTTGTAAATTAGATACAAGAGAATGAATGATTGAAGAACAATTGTACATTAGATACAAGAGCATAATGGATTTAAGAACATGTCTACTTTAGGTAAGACCAGAACAGATTTAAAAATGAAAGAGTATAATAAATTTACAACATGTGTAGATTATATACAAGCGCATAACAAGTGTCAGGAAAATTGTGCTGTGGCCAAGTCCTTAAATTTACATATTGAGGGTACGAGCATCAAGTGACAGGGGTAGTTTTTATTGATCTCACAGCGGTAAATCACCACCTACTCCTATCAAAGATATACAAGGTCACAATTGATTGGCGCCTGACCCAGGTAGTTAAATTTCTACTGCAGAACAAAACGATTTTATGTGACATTACAAAATTAAAGTAGTCGCTGGAGGGATACAAAATGGCGTGATGCAAAGTAGCGTACTGGCACCTATGCTATACAATGTTTACATAAATGATCAACCAATCAGTTTAGTTACTAGACAATTCATATATGCAGATGATACTGCGGTTGCTGCTTAGGGAAAGTTTCAACGAAGCGAAGCTCAAACTCACTGAAATCTTTAACAGATTGGCTGAATACTATGAGGATAATCATCTAACAATTAACCCCAGGAATACTCAGGTATGTGCATTTCACCTGATAAACAGAGAAGCAAGAAGGAAAATCCAGATTACTTGGCAGGGGCATGAACTTGAACATAACGACCCACCTAAGTACCTAGAAATTACAATGGATGACACATTGCTCTACAAGGAACACTGTAAAACAGTGAAACAAAAATTTACTACAAGTAATAACATACTGCGAAAGCTAACAAATATCGCGTGGGGAATATCCTCAATGGTGTTGCGCACATCGTCCCTCACATTGTGCATTTCTGCAGCAGAATACGTCTCGTCAGTATGGAACGAGTCAGTACATTCGAGACATGTTGATGTGGCAATAAATGAGGCACATCATATTGTAACACTGTGCCTTAAGCCAACACCAAAGGGAAAAGTTAATGTAATCGGTGGCAGAGAACCACCAGAAACAGAAGACATGTTGCTTCAAAAGTCAAGAGGAAAAAGCAGTCCTGTGATCAGAGAGACCCCCTTTTTGGATATAATCCAGAAGAGGGACGACTGAAATTATGGAGTAATTTTTCTTCAAACTGTCCAGTTTGCAGACCAGAAACCTGATTAAAACCGCATTGACAAATGGTGTCAGATGTGGTGAAGAATAGTTGGAGATCAAAGAAAACCTTGCGACATGGCATAATATGCCATACCCTGCCTGTGTGATTAGGCCTGAACGGATTACGAACAGGAGTGTCCAGGTGTAGATATATCAAATTGAAAAAAATGGGAATATGCAGATAATGATGTCTGCAAATGCAGTGCCATCCAAAACCTCAAACACCTGTACAGGTGTCCTAGAATGCAAAAACCATGTACTTTGACAGATCTTATGACAGCAAATGAAAAAGTCTCCAGGCAGCTCATTTCTGGTCCAATACTTTACATAATTGCAAACACAGAAAGTAAGAAAGGTAGTTGTGCATTACAGATTTAAGAATATGTGTACATTAGACAACCTAGAAGGGGAACCTACCTCCTACCAGGCATGTCAGCAGGGTTGCGGATTGCTGAAAGGCCTCCTAATTTGCAGGTTAACAGCAAATGCATAAGCAGCCGTGGACAAAAACGAGTTGGCAGGCATGTAGGCTTTAAAGAGGCAGCCCCTCCACCGTGCAAAGAGACAACATGCTATCACCTGTTTGTCTTAACAAACGATTACAAGTCAAAACAGAGAAAACCGGACTGATCATAACAGCGACGAACAGGCGAGAAATAAGGACCACGATTTACGGAACAGGGTATGCAAGAAGTATAAACGGGAAAAGAACATGAACTAATAGAGGAGATGAAAAAAGCAAAATTGACAGTTCTGGCACTTACAGAAACAAAGAAAAAGAGATGGCATTCTAGATCATGAAGGCAACATGTTACGCTACAGCAAAGTTCCCATGATTGAAAGAGCCAGGGCAGGAGTGAGCTGTATAGTGGATTGTAATATCAAAGCAAACATTAAAGGATGAAAGTTCATTTCAGAACAACTGATGGTTCTAAGTCTACAAGAGGAGTATAGTAAAATGGAGATCGTCACTGTGTACGCACCAAACAAAGATGGGAGCACTGACGTAAAAGATTAATTTTATGAGCTTCTGCAAAGGACCATTGATGATTGCCAAAATGAAATACTTCTCCTTGGAGACTTCAATAAAAGAATTGAAAACAAACTATTCTAGATGGATGGAGTGATCGGTAGGTATAGAGAAGATGTCTTAAATGACAATGGAAAACGACTGCTGAGATTCTGCAGAGAACAAAACCTTGTCATTACAAATACAAGGTTTCCACACAAGCGTATCCATGCCTACACAAGATGCGAACCGGCAAGAAATGAAAGATCCATAAATGACTATGCAATAGTTAGGAAAAGTGAATTCAAGCATGTGAAGGATGCTAGAGTGTTCAGAGGACCAGAGATAGGAAGCGACCACTACCTAGTTAAAATAAAGAGAGAAATCGAAAAAAGTTATCCAGCCAGGCAACACCCATCAACAAGCAAGAAACATAATAACACAAGGAGAAAATAAAATTAAGGCTTACAAACTACGAGAACCAGATGTTAAGAGGAGATACCAAGAGCCCATAACAACAGCAATAGGAAGGATAGAGGAATCTGAAGAAGATATGGAAATACTTTGGGTAAAAATCAAAGACATCCTCAAAGAGGCTGCAGTAGAGGCATGCGATCAAGCCAGAGAAGGGTGGAAGAGAAAGAGTACACCATGGTGGACAGAAGAAGTGAAAACAATAATATGAGAAAAGAAAAAGGCATGGAAGCAATACCTAGGGGCTAGGAATACAGAAGAACAAACAAAGAAATATAAAGAATATGCAAATTTTAGAATAGAAGCAAAGAAGACTGTGCTCAAGGCCAAACAGAAATCCTGGGAGGAATTTGGAGAGAAACTGGAAAATAATGCTGGAGAAAACCAGAAACTATTCTACAGGACCTTAAAGAACATGAGGAAGGAAAAGGAATGCCCCCTGAAATTTGTTAAAGATAAACAAGGTGCTCTGTTGACTGCCCCAGAAGAGGTAATGAACAGATGAAAAGAATATTTCTCAGATCTCCTTGGAGTGGAGGAAAATTAAGCTCTGAAAGTAACAGTCCCAATTCAAGAACAGGGAGCCATGGAGGGAAACGATAATATTACAATGGAAGAACTTAAGGCAGCATTGGAGAAAATTAAGATTGGTAAAGACATGGGAGCAGCAGGAGAGATGCTATTCATAAAGATTCTCAAGGCAGCTTGGCGCCACAAGAAGATACCAAGAGACTGGGAGGTTGCCATAATAATATCAATATTTAAAAAGGGTGACAATTGACAATGTGAAAATCAAAGAGGTATTTTCCTTTTCAGTGTCCTCATGGAAAGTCTACCCTAGGATGCTAGTGTGGTTTAGAGGTGCAGCAGAGCCAAATATGGATGAAACTCAATGTGGGTTTAGGGCAAACAGAAGTACTCAAGACCTTATCTTTACACTCAGACAGCTAAGTGAAAAGGCTCTTGAATATGATAAAGAGATGCATCTCTGCTTTTTGGATTTGGAGAAAGTATTTGATAAAGTCCCTTGAGACAAACTCTGGGAGTGCCTGCCAAGGAAGAACATCCCAGGACCCCTGATCTCTGCCATACAGAGTTTCTATAAAACATGCAGAAATTATGTGCGGACATCAAATCAAAAGTCAGGAGAGTTCAGGACCACTAGTGTAGTAAGACAGGGTGACATTCTATCCCCGTACCTTTTCATACTTCTCATGGATAAAGTCATCAAAGCCTGCAAGGAACAGACAAAAACAGTATGAAGTAGGATACTGGAAGATGAGACCAAGTTACATATCGGAGCTAGCATTTGCAGATGATGTGAACCTGATCATGAAATCCAAGGCACATTTCTAGATCAACTTGCAGGTCTGGGAAGAAGAGTTGAAGAAGAGAAGAATACACATTAGCAACTCCAAAACAAAAACCATGGTGATCGCCAGAGATGAGAGCAGACATCAGATAACACTGGGAACATGAGCACTGGAGCAGGTCAGCCACTTCAAATATCTAGGAGTGGTAAAAAACAGCAGGGGAGGAATCAAAGAGGAGATAACTGCAAAAAGGGCAGCAGCTGGTAGACTTCTCCATGTAAAATAAATGGAGGATTCCTCAGCAAAAGAGAAGTAAGCAGGAAAACAAAGATGGACGTATACCACTCGACCTATGTGCCTGTACGGATATGAGTCATAGGCAGTGAGCACAGCCCAAGAAAGGCAACTACAAACTTCAGAAATGAGGTACCTAAAAAAAGGCGGTTCAGGTGAAAAAAAAGGACAAGATCAGTAACCAGACAATACATGGCAATCTCAAAGTCTAACCCCTGCAGACAGGAGTGGAGCAGTCCCAACTACAGTGGTTGAGCCATGTCTGTAAAATGGAAGAATATCGGATATCAAGGCGGTCATGGAAGATAAAAAGTCAAGGACGCAGACCCCCAGGACGTCCCACAGTACGATGGGAAGACAACATATGACAGTTCCTAAGTCACTGAGAACTGAATTGGAAAGAGGCCAGGAAAAAGATGGTGGATAGAACAGTGTGGCATTCTCTCTAGCAAACCTCTACACCTCACGGTAGAAGAGGAGCGACTAAGTTGGTAAGTAAGTAAGTACATTAGACAAGAGACCCAAACAGATTTAACAACGTGTGTACATTATAGATAATAGCATAATAAATATAAGAAAATGTGTACATTATAAATTTTGAGCATATATAGTCCAAGTTAGAGTGGCGCTCCAGAAGTAATGCCTCCTATTTTATTATGATGTCCCTTGACGTCATAAGTGGATTTTGGTAATATGGTACTAAAGTTTTGACCTTACTGCCAATATCCATAAAATGTTGTTTATGTCTGACAGGTGGCTGTGGAGGAGCAGTCTGACAAAATGGCATCTGTCATCGAAATGCATTATAAACAGAGATGAGCTATTGAATTCCTTCATGCAAAAAAAGTTGCACCAATTGACATTCATCAACACTTGCTGAACGTTTACGGAGACCAAACACAGTAAGGCGGCGGGTTGTGCGTTTCAGTAGTGGCGAAAGCAACATGAAGGACAAGTCACGTTCCTGATGGCCATGCACAGCTGTTACACCACGCAATGAAGAAAGTCTTGATCAGCTCATCCACGCATATTGGAGGATTATGACCAGGGAATTGTCTACGGAGCTGGATATCGGCTTCAATGTGTTTGAAATTATGGCAACGTTGGAATATCACAAAGTTTGCGACAGGTGGGTCATATGAATACTCACACGGGAACAGAAAGAACATCACATGCAAGTTTATCATGAACTCTTGAACCATTACAAGGATGAAAGTGAGTTTTCTGGATCACATCATTTCTGGTGAGATGTGGTGCCACCACTATGATCCTGAGTCAAAGTGGCAGTCCATGGAGTGGCAACATGTGAATTCCCCATCAAATAAAAAGCTAAAGATGCAGCCTACAATTGGTAAAGTGATGTGCACTGTCTTTTCAGATAGGAAAGGGGTAATCCTCCTTGATTTCATGGAACCTGAGCAAACCATCAACTCTGACCGTTACATATTTTGTGTTGCTGTCTAAGTTTAAGGCTTGAATTTCCAGGGTCAGGCGAGAAAAGAAAACAACCTGTCTTTTGCAACACGTTAACGCCAGGTCCCATACCAGTTTGAAGACCATTGAGCACATTGTCAGTCTTGCCTGAACTGTCCTACTCCACCCACCATATAGTCCGGATTTGGCGCCTTCTGACTTCCATCTGTTCGAGCAATGAACAATAGACTGCGTGGACAACATTTTCCTAGCAATGACACCATCATAGCAGCTGTGAAACAGTGGGTCACCTCCGCTGGTGCAAATTTGTACAAGTGTGGCATGTATGCTCTTGTTTATGACTGAAGAAAATGTATAGCCAAGGGTGGTGAATATGTTGAAAAATAGTTTTTTGAAGGCAAGGCATTGTTCTATCAAATGGCATTATTGTGCTATTTTTATCTGTTATGGTTTTCACAGAATAAAATAGGAAGCATTACTTCGAAGTACCCATCGTATCTTAATGAAACAAGTACCAAAGTCAATGTTAATTTATGAAATGGCAAAATGGAAGTGAAATGCCAAATCAAAAACAAAGTGGATATACGAGGTACCTTCAAAAAGTTCCAGGAATAATCGACTCACTCATGTTTGAATGAAAGATGATATTATGGAGAATATATATTTATAAGTTGGTAGTGACCTTGACAAAATTACATGCCAGATGTGACCTTCACATACACTCTTGAACAGAAGTTACAGAATTTTGTTTGTGTGTTGTGTTCGTTGCATTGTTGGAGTTGAAAATGTCTGATTGAACACCTACAATGTCAAATTCTGTATTTTGCTTGAGAAGTCATGTTGTGTTGGAAGTTTTTTTTATTCCTTCGATATTGTCTACCATGATTTCATTCCTGAAGGCTGAACGGTTAACAAGGAAATGTACGTTGATATCCTCTGTCTTAGATTTGCAATCAGAAGAAAACGACCAGAAAAATGGAGAACAAACAGTTGGATTATGCTGCATGACAATGCGCCAGCAGATAGATCTCTAACGGTGAAGCAGTACTTCACAAAGCACAATGTGATTACTTTGGAACATCCTCCATATTCTCCTGACCTGGCACCGGCTGATTTTTTCTTGTTTCCTCGACTGAAATTGGCAATTAAAGGACAGCGGTTCAAGAATGCTGAGGACGTTATCACCAATGTGACAAGACAGCTGAGAGAGGTGTCAAAGAATGGGTTCCACGAATGTTTCCAGCAGCTGTAAGCACATTGGCAAAAGTGTGTAGTTACCCAAGGGAACTACTTTGAAGGAAATGTAGTGTAGATAATTCTATTGTAACTTATTTCTATACAATCCACTAATTCCTGGAACTTTTTGAAGTTAACTCATACATTTAGAATTGTGTCTTTCATTTAGCAGAAAGCCTAGTACAACAAGCACGAATCACTTTTCTTAATTTAAAACTACCACTATTCTTTGTTTGTGTACCATCAACACGAACATTACGGCATAATCTAAATAATCGGAAAGTTAGGAAGTAATAGCCTATCTGGTATAGACTGGGTTGACTGTCTACATTACATGATTGTAAGTTAAACGTAAACAAAGCTAGACCAGTTATAGAACTTTTTTTATGTGTCTGTGGCCAAATTCCAAAACTCCTCTATTTCTTGTTGGTCACCTGGACTGATCAGAGTTCTTCTTCTTCATTCATCCTCAGATCAAGGTCACGGTTTCTCTTACAAACAACACCATTTATTGTAAAGCTGTTTTATCTCTATAAAGCTTTTGGCCTGAGTTCAAAGGAATGAGTTTGAGAGACTTTGACACTAGAGGGGTT
Source organism: Ariolimax columbianus (assembly GCA_036924085.1). Classification (NCBI taxonomy): domain Eukaryota; kingdom Metazoa; phylum Mollusca; class Gastropoda; order Stylommatophora; family Arionidae; genus Ariolimax; species Ariolimax columbianus. The sequence continues at coordinate 9,549,076 of JAVGWX010000006.1, forward strand.
AGACCCCAGTTATTCTTCCCTTATAGCATTTTCTCAGTGTGGAAGTGTCCCCCCATTTCTTGTTTCTATCACACAAAGAGCCCAGCCAAAACCAATTGAGCTTTAAAAATTACCTAAACAAACTAACAATCACCAAACTTCCAAATAAATGTTTCCATGTCTGAAGTTCTTATTGTTTTCTGACCTGCCATATCCATTGTTGCAGTAAAGTGTGCTGCATCTTGCGTTGCTCTTAAACCTCCCTCAAGGCTGTTGTCCTCCTCATCTGTGTCCATAGCCTGAGTGGCAATAGTGCCGGCAAACAGAGGTGTCATGACAGCATGACGCTGGCGCCAGGAAGAATGTACAGAGTAGTCCTACGAAAGATACAAGGAAAATTATGTCTTGAAATTGGGGAGGAAGACTAACATCTTGTCAGATAAAACACACTGATCAGACATGTTAGTCAGGGTCAGGCAAAATATACTGGCCAAGACCATCACCTCGGCTTCCTTGCAGCCCTCTCTGGAAATGGGCTGTTTTCATGGAAGCCTGGCTATCAAAGTGACGGAATGACATGATCCCTGTAGTAGTGAGCGAAATGCAGATGAAGCCAAACATAGCACAACCGCCTGGAGGACCAATGTTTACCTTCATCAGCACACTCGGGATGTGAGGAAAGCTACGACAACCGGCCACTTAACGTCCTTTATAGGGTGCACAAAAGAGTAATCCTACTCATTGTGGGCATTCCCCGACAACAATGTCCTGAAATTAAGCCCACATTGTTTTAATTAAGATTATGCCTTCTTCAAGTGAGGCATGTTCCATTCAAATACAGATAATATCTAGTTACTTATATCAAAGCATATTCATTGTTAGTTAAATCAGTACACGGCCATTGTATGTTATGTAAAAGTGTGTTCATGCTTAGTTATATCAGTACATGTTCATTATTAGTTAAATCATAACATTTTATTATTAGTTATATAAGAGTGTACCAGAGCCGATCAATTTGATGGAGTTCTGTCACAGACAGTAAAGGGGTCTGCTCTATTCTACTTCACTCTACACTCACTTTACACAAATTCAAGAAACACTAAATCTAAACACAATACAACATATTATTTATTCCAGTAACACTGCCAACTATAAACTCTCTAACAACTTAAATTCTTTCTCTCACATGCTTATCTAAAACACTCCTACCTCTAAACCTAACCTTATCGATACTGTTATTACCCAGTTCTTTCTCCTCTCCTAATCTGGCCTACTGCGATCAAACATAGTTGCAGATTGCCGCTGATGGTAAAGTTCGTAGGTTCTAAACCCAGTATGATGTCCGTGGTCTTGTTCCTCTTTGTCGGCGGTAGATCAAAGTAGTCTCAACGTGGTCAGGATAGACTGCATGAAATATGATCCATGGGATCATTGAATAAGTACCTCTAGCTGCGACTGACGACTTACATTCACATGATCAAGGTGATGTCAACGTGGTTAGTGGGACTGTGTCAAAATGATGAATGGGATGACTGGAAGACTGCCTCTATACGCTACTGACGACTTGTAATTACAACCACTACATAATATGAGGGTAGTTACCTTGCTTGCTGCCTGTCTATCTCAACTGCCTCTCTCCGTCGTCTAAATCTCAACTAAATCTGCCTCAACTGTATATCTTCGTCGCCTGTCCTCCACTAAGCGTCTCTTTCCAAAGTACCTGTCTCTGAAGTGAAGTGGTCTCTCTCTGTCTCTGAAGTGAAATGTTCTCTATATGTGGTTCTTAACTCAAATCTGCCTCTCTCCTGAAAGCCTTCTCAAGTAATGATCTGAAGTCAAGTCTTTTCTCTCCGCCACCTGCTCTCAACCGAGCATTTCTTTCGAATCTGTCTTTTGTAATGCCCTCAAGTCTGTCAGGATTTATATTCGATCTGCATCCCCAGATCACGTAATTTCCAATACGACCCACGTTTTTGTCTATCTGCTTGCCATTAGCCCCCATTCTGTTCGTGTGGTTTTCCAGATGACGCAGGTTTGTCGGTGGTAACAAGTCTACCGCCACTATCTTTCCAGGTGTAACTTACATCAGGTTACGTATGTTTACCAAAACTCCAACTTGCGTGGTTCGAGACAAAGCGTACGTGGTTCGAGACAAAGCGTATGTGGTTCGAGACAAAGCGTACGTCATTCGAGACAAAGCGTACGTGGTTCGATTTGGTTACTCAAATTCTGGCGGGACTGAGTTCAGCTGCACTGACTCAAATCCCACAAAAAAGAAAGAAAAAAGATGGTTGTCTACGCTCTTTCTATCTTCCTCCCAACTGTTACATGTTAAAACATGTCTAAGCTCCTATCTATATATTGTCTCTACCGCTAAGATCTGTTACAAGAGTTTGTTCATTGTTAGTTAAATCATAACATATTATTATTAGTTTTATCAGAGTTTGTTCATTGTTAGTTAAAACATAGCATATTATTATTAGTTTTATCAGAGTTTGTTCATTGTTAGTTAAAACATAGCATATTATTATTAGTTTTATCAGAGTTTGTTCATTGTTAGTTAAAACATAGCATATTATTATTAGTTTTATCAGAGTTTGTTCATTGTTAGTTAAAACATAGCATATTATTATTAGTTTTATCAGAGTTTGTTCATTGTTAGTTAAAACATAGCATATTATTATTAGTTTTATCAGAGTTTGTTCATTGTTAGTTAAAACATAGCATATTATTATTAGTTTTATCAGAGTTTGTTCATTGTTAGTTAAAACATAGCATATTATTATTAGTTTTATCAGAGTTTGTTCATTGTTAGTTAAAACATAGCATATTATTATTAGTTTTATCAGAGTTTGTTCATTGTTAGTTAAAACATAGCATATTATTATTAGTTTTATCAGAGTTTGTTCATTGTTAGTTAAAACATAGCATATTATTATTAGTTTTATCAGAGTTTGTTCACTGTTAGTTAAAACATAGCATATTAATGTTAATTATAAAGTAATGATGACATAAATAGACTACATAGAAGAGATCAAAGTCTCATCTTTCAGTTCCAAATAGGACACACCATCAATAGCCACTTAAACCGTATCAATCATCAGTATCTGCCCATGCGCAGACATTGCTCTCATCCTGATGAAACAGTTTGGCGCCTACTTATTGAGTGCAAAGAACATGCGAACATGAAGCAAATATTCTTACAATTGTCAACACACTGCATGGAGCAGTGAAACAAATGAAGAAGACCTGTATTTATATAAGAATGGCATTGGGCTGCCAATAGCGTGATTGCTCAGCAGCTATGGGATAACAACAACATTGTTAGTTATATCAGAGCATGTTCATTTTCATTTTGGGAAGGCAGTGTTTTTCAAAAGGTGTTCTTCTGTGCCCATCGAAGTGTGCCACGAAACATTTGCAAATAATCAAGTAAAATAAAGATGATCCTATTGTTTATATTAATTGAGATAATAGTTCTATATTCCTCCAGGCAGTTGTGCTATTCTTGGCCTCATCTGCCTGTCGCTCACTACTACAGAGATCATGTTGAACCTCACCTTGTTAGCCAGACTGTTGTCCTCGACAACAGCCTGTTTCCAGGACAACCAATGAGGTCAGGTGAGGGTCTTGGCCAGTATATTTCTCCTGACCCTGGCTAACATTCTCTGATCAGTGTGTTTTGCCTGACCAGAAGTTAGCCTCATCAAGGCACCATCAAAGCAGGTTATAATATTTATATAAAATACCCGGACAGATCCATTGATGAACTGACTGATGCTTACAGAGAGGTTTGCTCCAAGTTTGAAGCTGAAATCAGTGCACTAGAAGCCGCTTTATGCCTTCTGAGGAAAGTTTTTGATGCATTTCCTTCAAAAACCCAAAATGTTGTTATTTTCACGGATTCATTGTCAGTTCTCCAAGCTTTAGACGTTGCTGGTCATTGTAGGCCTGACCTTATTCAAATATCTCTAGACATTGATCACATTATTACTTCTAGTGCTGGCAATGACAAGGCAGACAGACTAGCAAAGAAGGGATCAAGACAAGAACAGCGAAACACAGCAACAACTTTACAAACAGCCAAACAGCTCATAAAGAACAGCAAACAAAGAAACTTGGATGAACAGATGGGCCATGGGAAACATGGGGAGGGAGGTCTACCGATATATGGCAAGCTCCAGTCCAAATGACGGTGTAAATCAACTCACAGGGAAGGATCAGAGCATCATTTTCTGACTGAGAACCCAACACATCCCACTTATCAAGCACATGAACAGAATTCAATCACAACATACTCCAGAGTGCCAGCTGTGTACACACCCATATGAAACTGTTGATCATCATCTCTTTGAGTGCTCAGCGCTCAAAATTTTAGGAAAATACTTCTTCTTCCGCGGCCAGAAACATGGAACACTTTATATGGCACTAGACAACAGCTAATGAAGACATGCAGATACCATTACATGGCATTGGGCCGAAGGGTAAGAGCCTGGATGCTGCTGGATCCGTAACAACAGTGGCTTGAGATTATGACGATTTGGCTCCGTTCCACTGGCGTTGCACTCTGTCAGCTCTAGAGTTATCGCTTTATTGTATATGAACTACCGGGTTAATGCCATAGAAACGGCTGAATATACTGCTCTTTGTATTGTAGAGAGTTCCAACTTCAGTCATGTAAAGTTAGACTAAAACAATGGCGATTTTTTAATTTGTTTTAGATTTTGGAAAGGATTTCTTCTGTTTTTTGCTTGGATTTGAAGATTCACCCATTATTTAAAATGGAGGAATTGAGCTTCTGCAACATATTTTTCTGAGGTAGATCTATTTAGTTTGTTTATGTAGATACAATAAACACGTTTATAGTCAAAGTAACAGACATAGCCAGTACTGTAAACATCAATAGTAGTATTAGTACGTTTTTCTAAGAATTTTGTTTTTTCGTAACCATGGGACACCACTACCGGGTGAGTTTATATGTTTGTGCTATTTTTCACCACTATCACCGTCTTCTTGTATCTCAGAAACTAACATACACACAATAACAACAAAAACACCAGCAAGTTCTTTATAAATATATGTCTCTAGATACAGACACACGCACAACATTAAAAAAAAAAATAGATTCTCAAAATAAACAACCATGTCATGACCTGTAAAGTAAAGTATCCCATAGCATTACTGCCGTAGGGGTGTGAGGTGTTAGCGATCTCACATTTCAAAGGCTCGGCTATATGAGGGCGGTAGCCATCTCCTCTCCCTCGCCGCTTTTACTTCCCGGACTGAACCGGTACCCATTTAAGGCTGGGTCGACCCGGGAGCCATTGCGGTCTGAAAAAAACATTACCGCCCCACCTGGGGAATGAACCCAGAGCCACTCAGATGCGAAGCCAGCGCGCTAACCACTGCGCTACGCGGCTCCACTTCATGACCTGACGTGGTAAAAAATTATGCAGATACAGGAAATAGGAAAGCAAAAGGTTGAGTATGAACTGTTAAGCAAAGCTTTTTATCATTTATCAATGGTAAGGATTGTTCCTCATTATTTTAATAAATTAGCTAATCCGAAGGCTGGAGTTCTAGAGCCTTGTTGGCTGGTTGTCTGTTCGCTCTAAAAAAAACTCTGGTTAGAAATACTTGCACATCATCACTGGTCAGCTCTCAGAAGGACTATTAACATTGTTTTGTTTGACCAATGTTCCATTAAGTTAATTCTTTGCTTATAATACCTGACACATTACTTAATTAACATAATACTTTACCTAATTAAACAAGTTCTTATTTTAAACTTAACAAAGATGATGTTGTAACTATAAATGTTACATTATTTTGTTCATATTTAATTTAGCTGTCAATATGATTTTTGCTATTTCAGTTTAATTATCTCATGGCCTAGTTGAAAGTATCAAATTATCAAACAGCGCATATTTTTGTGTTACACTCAAGGTCAGATCATGTTTCAAATAAAGACTAACATCTAATAACAAAATATCTTAATCATTAACCCTACCAGACCTGAGACACTGAACCTAACTGTCCCCCATACCTGGGCTCCTGAGCATTAACCCTACCAGACCTGAGGCACTGAACCTAACTGTCCCCCATACCTGGGATCCTGAGCATTAAAGAGGAAAAAACCAACATGATATAGAAAAATGTTAGTTACATGCAAACAAGTGGTTAGAATAAGTTGTAACTTGGAGACATTGTAGAAAATAGGTTTACCTTTCATCTAGCGTCAATATTCCACCTTTGTGTGCCAATCCACCCAGCAAAAGGCCAAGAATCTGTCTCGAGTCATAACATTTCGAAATCCAGGAGTAAAGCCAACAAAGAGCCCTCATTTGTCCAATAATCCTGATAGCTGAGCTTTATACATGAGTATTCCATATAGATCCTCAGTCCAAGAAAAGCCTTCATTTCTTCCACTGTGGCATCCTTGAAATTTTTGGCATTGTAGGAGTTGGGCTTTCCTATATGCAATTGGTCACCAATTTGGTGTGCCCGGAGGTTGGTTTTCTCTGTCAAATTTTGCCAGAAAGTATCATCCAAAAACAAGGATGAAAAGTCAATCGGTTCACTCTCCTCTGTGATATATCCAGGAATGTTCACTGGGCCTTTTCCATCCTCATTGAAATTCAGATCTGTATTTGGTGATACAAAATTCCTTGTCCAACCTTCATCACCACCTAGATCTCCCCCATCAGCTGTTTGAGGGACACGCCCCCCCCCCTTCTCTTACTATCGATCCAGCTCTAGATCTACAAGGTTCAAGCTTCTCCTCATCAATCGAACTCTCACTGTCTGTTTCACTTGAACTGGAAAAGTATTCTTGATTAAATTCTGACTCCTCAGAGTCTGAATCAACCAAATTATTGATCACCTGTTGGACTGTCATAAGCCTAGACTTACTTTGTTTTCCTGTTGAAGTGCTTGGTTCATCAGCCGCTCGTTTCATTGTCAATTTTCCAAATTTGTTCACATTAAACACCACAAAAATCAATTCAAACATGGGGGCAGACATTTGCAATGACTAACCATAAGGTTTGACCACGATTGGTTGGTTATTTTTAGATTCTGATGCATTTTATTCACGTACTACCCAAAGTACCGAAAATTAGGTCCAGCGGTTTAGCGGCAGTTAAGGAAATTACCGAAAAATGGGTACAGCGGTCTGGTAGGGTTAAATTAGTAAACATGTACCTGGAATTTGCATTCGCTGAGGGCATGTTCAAAGATCTCTCGCTGATAATCAGGAGATTTAGATGTAGCTTCCATCAAAAGATTTGTAGCATAAGCTAGGTAATGTGCCTCAGTGTTGGGAGAGTACATGGCCTCCAGCATTGAAACAGTTCGATCCAGTGTCCCCTCTGGAAGGCGAGTGTCACTGCTCCAGAAGTTCTGACACACACATCTAAAATATAACATTTCAAATTTTAAAAAAAACCTCATCTCCAATTTCAACTGTTAATTTTTAATGTACAATATAACTCTAATTATGTTAACCCTGATTTATCAAATTCCAAAACAACCTAGAAATGCAGACTTGACTATGAACTAAGCACCTCCTCTCGACTTGAGTCAACCTGTGTGATGCTAATTATGTTCTACTCCTGGACATTGTGGCAGTCCAATGTCCGCAGTGTTGTGTTGTAATTTTCAAAATCAGTTTAATTTTTATGGATTCTAAGAATGTTACAAGGGGAACTGAGACGCTAGTCCAGTGATGCATACCATACTGACCAGGACGTCGCGTCAGGGTCAGGCACAATACACTGACCAGGACGTCGCATCATGGTCAGGCACAATATACTGACCAGGACGTCGCATCAGGGTCAGGCACAATACACTGACCAGGACGTCGCATCAGGGTCAGGCACAATACACTGACCAGGACGTCGCGTCAGGGTCAGGCACAATACACTGACCAGGACGTCGCATCAGGGTCAGGCACATTACACTGACCAGGACATCGCATCAGGCACAATACACTGACCAGGACATCGCATCAGGCACAATACACTGACCAGGATGTCGCGTCAGGGTCAGGCACAATACACTGACCAGGACGTCGCATCAGGGTCAGGCACAACACACTGACCAGGACGTCGCGTCAGGGTCAGGCACAATACACTGACCAGGACGTCGCGTCAGGGTCAGGCACAATACACTGACCAGGACGTCGCGTCAGGGTCAGGCACAATACTCTGACCAGGACGTCACATCAGGGTCAGGCACAATACACTGACTCAGACCACAATCTCTCTTCCATGAAGCCAAGCATAGCACAACTGCCTGGAGGACCGTGGTCCACCTTCATCAGCATGCTCAAGATGTGAGGAAAGCTGCTATAACCTGCCACTCAACGTCCTTTTCAGAGCGTACAAAAGAGTAAACTTACTCATTGTGGGCATTCGTCAACAACAACAAGAATGTTACAATGCCAAGTAAATTAAAATATATTTTTCTGACAAAAGACAGGCAAAGTGGAAGTAACATTTGTTGAAGAAATTGGAATCAGTAAAGAAAATTGGCTAAAATATTGAGAAAGAGAAGAGAATTTTGAAGAAAAGATATTTTTTTCATTAATCCAATTTATGCAGCTTTCTTTTTTTTTCTTCGTTTGCCTCATTTTTCTATTCCCCAAGATGGTGTGCATTGCACTTTGTTTTTATTTTGTGACTGTCAACCCAGTGCATCCGGCTTCAGCATACAATTTCATGTATGGATCTGCTTCCTCCTGCATTTTCTAAGGGTTTGCTTTCCCGAGGTAACGACCAGTGCTGAATGGAGAGAAAACCCAAAACCTACAGTTTGTGAGACGTGTCACTTTACCACTAGCCCATGGCATCCCAATTTATGTACCTAAGTATGCTATTATCTGTGACAATATTTCATAAATTAATTGGGTTATCTGAACTCATGCTGTAACTTTACAATTGGGTTATCTGAACTCATGCTGTAACTTTACAATTGGGTTATCTGAACTCATGCTGTAACTTTACAATTGGGTTATCTGAACTCATGCTGTAACTTTACAATTGGGTTATCTGAACTCATGCTGTAACTTTACAATTGGGTTATCTGAACTCATGCTGTAACTTTACAATTGGGTTATCTGAACTCATGCTGTAACTTTACAATTGGGTTATCTGAACTCATGCTGTAACTTTACAATTGGGTTATCTGAACTCATGCTGTAACTTTACAATTTAACCAAGATACTTTAGAAGCCCCATAACAGGGAATGAAAGACGTAAAATGAAAATTTTAAAAATAGGAGCACAAAGGCAGGCATCAGGAATATGAAAGAAAATAATAAATGCATGTGAGAAAGACAATCACAGAGTTTTATGTAAAACTAATACTGCTGCATGGAAGCAAATCTTTGTTAACTAATTTTCTAAGAATAACAGAAAAATAACTTGTTGCAATAGGAAAGTGGTTCCTGGGGAGAATGTTTATATAGACAAACAAGAAATAAATAATATAAAATATTTTTATAAAACAGCATTAAATTATCACATTACAAAAATAAGAAGACACATGCAAAACTCATCAGCCATATAATTAGATAGACAATTTTAAAACAAATCTGACAATGGTAGACAGAAGATAGAGGCAGATGAGGAAGACAAAGAGGAATGATCTAGGATGCAAGGACTAAGATAGCTGATAATTAACAATATGTAATTGTGACAAATGGCTGACATGTGATCCACATGAGTGACAAGGAGGGTGTCTTTCTGTGGCTTTACAACTACAAGTGCTCGTGCGGCCGCCTGCCAATGAAATTGGGAGATGATCTGCACCACGCCTTTGTGCCATCACGGTACTCCAGGGCGAAGGACAGACACAGATTCGAGTAGCTTTTGACTTCCTAACATCATTCAACCTTACCTGATTGAATACCAGGATTCGGGATCAAGATGCTGAGCAGTGCATGAGCTGCAGTGGTCAGCGACCCATAGCTGACTGCTAGGGTCAGGGCCAGCGAACCAGAGCTGCCAAGACCCTTCTACACCTCCACGCGGTGATCCTGTATAACAGGCTGCAGCAAGGCAGACTGACTAAAGAGAAAGGATCGAAGAGGGAATGCTAACCCGGTACTAAAAAAAATGCTTGCTGAAGTCAGATGTGTTGGATCGAAAGGTGCAAATATCGCAGTCAAGCTGTAAACTACGACACAACGCATTCCGTTCTCTGGACTACATTCTGCTACTTAAGCCCTTTCAGGGTTTGGTAGCGGGAGATTGAGAACGAACGCAGAAGAAGAATACCAGGATTCAAGGAAGTAAGTAATTGTGACATTGTCATTTAGCTTGCCACTCACAAAATCATTGAAGTCTACAACATATATCACCTGCATGTCAGATCCTCATCACACAGCCCTTTCAGCAGTGCCTCCTTGGTCAGACTCATTATTTTTACACTGTATTCATCCTCTACCTCTCTGAAAAAATTATAAGTGGTCATTCTCTGCTAGATTAACATACTAAAAACACCAGTGATTTAATTTCAGGATGGCAAGTTGAAGTGTAAAATTAATATTTCTTAGTGACAGAATAGTACATTTACGAATTACAAACAGTTTTCTTGTCAGTACAGCTTAACAACACAAATTATATTGTGGTGTTTTACTGCTAGTATAGCTAAATAACAAACACATTAGCTGTAGTGTTTCTCTGCATGTCTATCTTATCTTATCTTATCTGTCTGTCTGTCTGTCTATTTATCTACCTATCTATCTTCAGTCCACTTGTATCGTTAGACGTCATAAGGAGATGTGACCTCCTTTGTTTCATGTTTTTTGCAGGTGAAAATCGGCTAGTGACTTGTCAGGTCAATCCCAGTATCTGTTACCAACCATGAGGTTGGTTGCCCTTAGAATATACAATCGCCCTTTTTTTGGGACTGGAGATGGTGGAAGCGTAAATAAGAGCAAGGTAGACCAGCAGCCTATCAGGCGCCATCTATCTCGCTCCGCTAACCACATATCCAAGACCTGATGTTATAGTCACACAGTCCCCTTTTTTGCAACATATTCTTTGTGGGGCTAGAATCCGTAGAATAATTTGAGTTGATTTTTAACTTGAATTTTGCCAGAGCAGCAGCCACTAAGCCTACTCTTTTCGATTTCCAACTGCCAAGGGATTTTTGAAATCAATCAGTGACCGCCTGCTGGATGAGGACACCGCAATAGATGAAGCAGCAATCCACAGACTGCAAAGTTTCGACATTAAACGAGGTTCGAGCGGAGTGGGGCGCATGAGAGGACGGCGCAGGAGAGTGTACAACCAACAAACTACAGGGACCATCAGCATCCATACCTTACGCCATTTGATAAGAGAGACTGAGCACCATAGGTATGCCCGGAGTGCAGTGACGTCAATTCTTAGAAACAGAAACAGAAGGGATTTTTAACATGCGAGCACTGCACATGGGTGTCTGATCTCACTACTCAGAGATCAGGGGAAATTTTTATAGATGAAACACATGAAAAAATCCCGGTCTCCCCCATGATTTGAACCCCTGATCTCAAGCACCCAAGGCAAACACCTTATCTCGAGACCATTTTCTGCTTATAAGGCTAAATAACACAAATAAGATGCTGTTATTTTTTTCTGTCTACACAGCTAAATATCACATAAATTAGATGTAGAATGTTTCTGCCAAACGAAATAAATAAGACAACAATCATAATTGGTAATCTTCTGCTAACAATCAGATAACCTAAAGAGTGTCACCAACAAGATACTCAGAACTTAAGATCCTACATTATATATCCAGTTCTTTCACCAAGGTCTGGGAAAACCAGAGAAAATATGCTTAGATAGAGGTCAAGAGATTAGAAACCTACAATTTTCATTTTTCATGAATCAAGAATTACATTTTCATTGTATGATGAGAATTTTTGTAGAATTATGTGTTATGTACTGCATATTTTTTTGCTCTTGTACCACATGAGAAGACATTTAAGTGTTTTACAAGTATTCAATGATGTAATAATGACTTAATATACTGTCGATGATAAGTGTGAAAGATATCATTATCTTGTACAAACAATAAAACAGTGTCATGTATCAGGCAGTATATAACCGGATTCCCCAGGGTGCACATGCACGAACATCGTGAGAAGCTGTCATTACACGACGCAGAACCGCGACCACTAGAGACCATCAGCATCAACTACCAAGACGGGAACGGGAGATTCAAGACGAGAGTATTTAAGTAGAAAGGGCGAGATTTGTATAGCGTTTCATATGTAGATTAGATTAGACTACAGAACTCGGTTTTATAGTTTCAGGGGTTCCATCTAGTTCATACTATTATTCCCTGAGTTAGTTATATGCATATTTGTTTGTTAAGTTAGGTAGATTTTTTTAATCAATGTGTAACAATTGCTCTTATTGTAAAAAATAAATATCTAATTTTATGTTTAACAGAAGTTTTAGCGTTTTGCTATGAGGAAATCTTATCATCCAGTGTTAAATGTTGTTACAATCTAGCTCACATAAAATGGAAGGAAATTAGCCTTTTGTAAATGTGGATGTCTTTATCAACTTGAAATTAAATTAAATTATTATATAGAGTTAATATTGAATAGAATCTTAATACACCATGGAGTTACCATTAGAGATGGTTCATTCAGAAAGATGTTGAAATCTTCATTTTTTTCTTCGTCATTCATTCTCAAACTCCCGGTACTACCAAGTCCTGAAAAGGGTTTTGCAAGTATCAGGATGTTAGTGTTGTGTTGTAGTTTACAGCTGAACTGCAATATTTTCACCTTTCAGTCCGACACATCCAACTTCAGCTGGATGTTGAAATAAAATCTTGTGGAAGATCATAGATAAAGTAGACCATTAAGAGAAAATGTGCATACAGCTAAGAATTTTAGACTTAATATGCATCATTAGAAGAATAGTCACAAGATTCTATGAGTTGTGTTCTAACAGCAGAATAGGCTTACCTAAAATGGTCGTATGTCCACATAATGAAGGATAGTCACAAGATTCTATGAGTGTGTTCTAACAGCAGAATAGGCTTACCTAAAATGGTCGTATGTCCACATAATGATGTCCAACATGATAATACGGCAAGCAGGACTGCTGTGAGAAGAAAACGCTGTTATTGATGGCAGGAGGGAATGTAGCTCTGGTCCCTTGAGCTTCGACATCATAGACTTAACAATCTTCAAAGATACAACTTGTGTTTCTTCATCCCTGGATGTTAGTGAAATTATTAAATGTCAACAAATTAATAATTAGCTCCCAAATAATAAGAAATTGAGTATGAAAAATTGAAAAATTGCTCTAAAAGTGAGCCAAATTAAATGCAACATATATTTTTTGGAAGATCGCATGTCAGAATCATTTCGATGTCTAACTGCTGACAAGGAGAGCAGCAAATTGAATCCATGGTAAGGATATATATATATATATATATATATATATATATATATATATATATATATATATATATGTGTGTTTTTTTTCTTGGGGATAAAATAAACAAACATAGCCAGCACACGATGGTGGTGGCAAAGTGGTCTGTAGTTAACAACAGTCTTTAAAAATATATTTTGTATACAATAATATAGAATTGAAATAGCTTCCATTGTAAAATATGTTTATGAGATCAATGTTGGCAATACAGTAAGATAGCATTGGGAGAGTTATTTTTGGTTTTGGCTAGACAATGAAATGTGTTTTGCGCCTTAATGACCCAATGCATCTGACTTCAGCACACATTTGTTTAATGGGTTTACTTCCCATAGGACACAACCTTGCTGCTACACAAATATGATCCCAAGCAAGTTTATGTTGTGGGCAGTGCTACTAACTACTGTACCTTGCCACCTCCTCTTTCCCCCCCCCCCCCCCCCCAATTTGTGGATTGAAGTGCCATCATCCAAAAAGTGAAAAATAAGCATATATCAGATATTCATACCTGTGTTTCAAAAACTGTGGAAGTCCTTTGCTGTTAAGTTCTAGGAAAGCATTTTCCATTTTGTCAACATGTCCAAGAATGACTTCTAGACACTGTGTCTTGAACTGACCGTGCAGACTTGGCAGTATAAATAACAGTTTGTTGAGAAATCTAGGACAGGAAAGACAAAATGTGATGACCAGATATGGCATAGTGTCATTTTGTGATGGTCCATATCCTAATTTGACTTACATTCTTTCATTGATTTCACACTTTCACTTCATATTAATCATAGAGTCTAATGACAATTCTCATGTATTGTATTCTTTCACTTATTTCACTTCATGTGAAGCTTAGGGTCACATTATATCTGGCTTCCTTATAGAAAGATTGTATCCAAGCACATGCAGTGCAGGTTTCTGTAGCAACGGTCTTTCCTGGTGAGGTTGCTATTCTCATGCACAAGCTTTTTGCTGCATTCTTGAACAAGCTAATCCCACCAAGTTGTATTCATTACAGATGCAATGTCAGTTTTGCAAGCTCTCAAGAATGATGAACAGACAGAGCTGAAAAATGCATTGTGCATACTAAAAGTAAAGAAAAATGATGCGTTTCAGTGGATACCACCACACTGTGGCATACCAAGAAATAAAGCAGCAGACAGGTTAGCAAAAGAGGTAGCAGCACGAGAACATGTAGTTCATCCTTCAAATGACTTAGGTCTCCCTATCAGTTCAGTTCAAGTGCCATCTTCGCATCAAAGGTCGGCTGCAATGGATCTCCAGTGTACTCTATCTCTTGCCATAATGGTGCAATCTGATAAGGCTTTTTCCAGTCCATTTCGTGATGTTATCCACCCATTAAAACGTCTGCCTACACTAATTAATACACTAAATTTGAATTTCTCTACTAAAGAAAGTATTTAATTAATAAAGACAATTTCTCTTCCCCTTCATTCCTAACTCTCACAGTAAATCACATCTTCTTACCTTTCTGTGATTGGAGGATAATTCTTGTGGATACTATGCACACAAATGATGAAATTATCTGCCTTGAAGTTTGCAAGGTTTGTGAGCTGTGATGTAACAGTGTCATGTAATGGTCCTGTCGCCTCTTTATTAGTGCCTGTCATGTGACTGAATATGAGGCCAATTACCTCCGCTGCTGCAGCATACATTGTTTTGAGATTATGACTCATCATATCCACAAGTGCGCCCATGTACCTAATCACAAACAAAGGATTTTCAGAAAACTTAGATCATGTCAAACTGAAGAAATAACTATCAATTGTTTTTTTTAAATATGCACACACAAAAAAACACAACATCAAATTAATTAACATATTGCAAACTATGCTTTTAATTAACAAATATCACTAACAATACAAATGCACATTAGAGGATCGATTGGCTAGGTAATATTTTAACAAATGCACATATCATCTATATTTTAAATGTTTAAAGCTTCATTGATTAAAGTAATCTACTAGAATTAATCTAACAAAAGTCAATAATATGAACATACCACAGGAAGGTTAGTGACCAGGAAATCGAAGATGTGCAGAGTTTAAAATATTTGGAAAATAACCTTAATAAAGGTATCAAAACAAACCAGGACGTCAAGGCCACATTTACTTCAAATTCTCTCCATCTAAGATGGAGCAGCTTTCTCTTGGGAAAATAAGAATAACTGAGACACAAGCACTGATCTTCAATCGCTGCTGCTAACACACTGCTCTGACACCATTGTTGTTCTCGTCACTAGCACTATTTATGATATAACACACCTTGACTATCTATACTATCTAACACTAAATCTTCATAACAGAAGCATAGATTGATTTGTTTGTTACATAAATGGCAAACAAACTTTTTATTTTGAATTCTTCACACTCCTTTTGTCTAATACACATACACATACACATACCTTAAGATGTCTGTCCCCTACCTACTATAACTATCGAGATATGTGGTGCAAATGCACGTATGTAGGTCTTGCTAATGATCTATTTCTGCTCTTGTCCTGGGAGGTCTGATCGCTTCCTCACTTCTCAATGAAAGAATGTCTTAAATTTTTGAACTTACTTGTGTTAATCTGTATCTCTGCATGTCCCTTCTGGTGAGACTGGACCGTTTTCTCTCTCACCTCTCAATGAATAGTTGTTTTGCTCAAAAGTTACTTGGGTTCATCTGTATGTCTCTTCCTGTTACTGTGAGACCTGACCGCTCTCTCACCTCTCAATGAATAGTTGTTTTGCTCAAAAGTTAATTGGGTTCATCTGTATGTCTCTTCCTGTTACTGTGAGACCTGACCGCTCTCTCACCTCTCAATGAATAGTTGTTTTGCTCAAAAGTTACTTGGGTTCATCTGTATGTCTCTTCCTGTTACTGTGAGACCTGACCGCTCTCTCACTTCTCTCTCAATGAATAGTTGTTTTGCTCAAAAGTTACTTGGGATCATCTGTATGTCTCTTCCTGTTACTGTGAGACCTGACCGCTCTCTCACCTCTCAATGAATAGTTGTTTTGCTCAAAAGTTACTTGGGATCATCTGTATGTCTCTTCCTGTTACTGTGAGACCTGACCGCTCTCTCACTTCTCTCTCAATGATTTCTTTGCTAACTTCTACTTACATTCTTAACAGACACACTTTCTCGACCACGACCAACCACTGTTAAGTATCACCATCCATCCAAGACAAACATATCTGGCGCCAGAGAACCTCCTTCGCTCAAGTCGCTATCGGGATGATTGCCCCGACTGGCATCGAGGTGTCAATTTGGGTATTCCATTATCTCCAGTGTCTGAGCTCATGCTCTGTTCGAATTGTTGCGTGACTGTGACGTCTTTTACTTTAATGGCCAGTCGTCGTCTGCCTCAATTAGCAGAGAGCTGGGAATCATCAGAATCTCATGTCTACCCCCTCAGAATTCTCTCTTTGTTCGGTGTCAGTCTGACTGGCATAGAGGTGGAATTTTGTTCCAATCTCCCACTGAAGCAGCCTGTTACGTTTCAGTTCAGTTCGACGTTTGCCTTCTCTGGTCACTGTCTACCGTACATATTTAGGCCCCTGGCATTCACACATCAAAGTAGTAAGCTTTAATTGCCGGATAACTCCAAAGGTTCTAAAACTGCTCTTGCACCCAACACCTAGTTGGTGGTTCTGAAACATCTGGGTCCCGTAATTTGTGGGTCAGAAATCTGTTGGTAGGTCAGAGATCTGTTTCACAGGTCCTGTACTGCTGGGTAGGATAAATGTCAATAGGAAATAGTATGAAGGCTGGACACTCTAGAGCTGCACCTTCCACAGGCCTGGTAAACCACAAGAAGGAAACTGCCCACAAACCTACTACTAATGGTCAAATATGAGGACAAAAGGCAAACCAGGAAGAACATGCTTCTAATGGCCAACCAGATTGATGTGCAGAACAAAAGAATAGTTTCTGGCTAGATGGCATCAGGCACTGTTCTGCCTGAGTGAATACCAGTATACCAAACCCATATTTATTGAAGAGAACAAAATAGATAGAACAGCTAAAATTAAAATGTGAAGTTGGATAGGTCACACCATCACAACAGAAAACAACAAAATAGAATAGTCAAATATGAATTGTATAGGAATCAACAAGAGGATCAAGTTGGGTGGTTGTAGAAACCTGGTTGTAGAAACCTGGTTGTAAGAACAACAGAAGAGGGTGCCAGAGAAACCAGACTCTGATAGGCAAAACTCAAGAAGTGGTCTCAAAATATGAATTGGTGGCTAGTGACTGTTGCAGCAACGTATTCCCAAAGAGAACATAGAAACAAATAAGTTAGGTAAATACAGTCAACAGCATTAGCTCAAGAAATAATAGTGAATGAGCTGATATGGTGGCTTTGAATGCATCACCCATAGAAAGGACATTATATATAGAGAATGCGGCATGCTGATAACATTCAATGACCGCCCGCATGTTAGATAATAACACTGCAATTAATGAATCAGCAATCCTGAGACTGCAGAAGTTTTGAATCAAATAAGGGTCGAGCAGGAGAAATACCTGAGAGGACGGATAACAAGTTGAGGTGCATGACCAATCAATATCCATATCCTTTACAATCTGTGAAAAGATAGTGAGCACCTTTGGGTCTGCCAGGAGTGCCATGTCAATTTAGTGCAACATAACAAACACAGGGGTCAAACAGCAATGCAAAGAACAGTGATAGATAAATTAACTTACCTCTCATAACTGACAGGTGCTGAAGGTCCGTAGGGCTGAAACCTTCCAGCTACCACCACACCCAGAACCTGGATACCTGCTGCATACTTGTCAGACTTAGGATCTGTTGGCTTCAACAAGGTGTAAATTATGCTGAAAATAGAATCCTTTCATATATAAACTGAACTCTTGTGCAGATTTCATGACTCCTTCCTTAATGAGGAAAGAATAGGCCCACTTCATACTGCTAGACATGTTGTGATAGGTAAACTAAGGCAGGTTGTGATAGGTAAACTAAGGTGAGTTGTTCTTGGGGCTGGCACTTTATCATGTCAAACAATGTGCTACAGAATCTATCATAGCAAGTGTACCAAAATGATTTTATCCTTTACCGCATCACGTCCACGAAATTGCAACATTTAAGTTCGTTACCATTGTCGTGGTATGGCGACAGCTCCAGTGTCATCGGTTTATAGTATATAAACTACCGGGTTAATGCTACAGAAACGGCTGAACATACTGCTCATTTGATTGTACAAAGTTCAGAATTCCGTCCTGTACGTTCAATAAAAATAATGGCAATTTTGAAATTTGTTTTACACTTTTGGAAAGAATTTCTTTTGCTTTTCGCTTGAATTTGAAGATTCACCCATTATTGAGAATGGGGACGTAAAGTCTCTGCAACAGATTTTTATGAGGTAGATCTATTTAGTTCATTAATGTAGATACAACAATTATGTTTATAGTCGAATTGACAATTGACAGTTATGGCCATTACAGTTAACATCGATAATCCATTTTCGGTGGCTTATTTTTCTTTTTCAAACCAAAGGGTCGATAGCTGGTGAGTCTATATGTTTGTGCTATTTTTCACCACTATCACCTTCATCTTCTTGTATCTCAGAAACTAACACACACACAATAAAAACAATAACAAGTTCTCTATTAATATATATCTCTGACTACTGTCAGCGCATTCCCTGTTGTGTCTTCGGTCTTACAATTTTATTATTCCAATTAACGTTGGATTCAGATATTAAAAATGTACTTGAATACTCAAATCCAGGTATTCAATCAGGCAAGGTCTGTCCTTTACCCAGGAGTACCATAATGGTATAAAGGTGTGGTGCAGATATCTTTCCATCTCGTTGGCAGGTGATCGCACGAGCGGTTGTAGTTCTATGGCCACAAAAGACACCCTCCTGTCCAACTATCATCAGTCATGCGGACCATATGGCTGGCCCACATGTACATTCGCATTAACGCAGAGTCAACGACATCCCAGAACTCTGCAGAAACTATAAGCTGCATAAAAATGAAAAGAATACCTCCAAATGCATTGCTATAAAAGAAGAGACTATGTCAATTTACTTTAATACAGATTACTTGTAAGTTGGGAGTTTACATTATATTAACTCTTGAGTTGGAAAAGTTGCTGTTATTATTTAGTGTGTTTTTCCCTTCATTTTGGAAAATACAGACCAAGTCATTTTGGTTATATCCGCATGTGGTTGCTGTTGTTATGGAAGTCACTCGTACTTGAGTTAATTTAACTTTTGACGACGTGTCTTTGGTGCCAGGTTGCAGTGGCTCTTCTTACATCCTGAAGCATCCTTGAGAATGTTGACTGAGGTCCTCCAGGCTGTAGTCCAATACAGAGCTACTTAGCAAGCTCACCACAATGAGGATTACAGTATCGATCCCCACCACACTGATCAGACTGCTTTGATACAGCCTGTTTCCATGGAGCACTATCATCTACACGAGGTGGGGTCTTGATGCGTATTTTCACCTGGCCCTGATTACTCTTAGCTCCCCATATTAGCATGTGTTTACCATCTTCATGGTGTGACAGTCTGTCTGGAATTAGCCTTGATATTTCGTATGAGAATGTACCTGTCAGAACATTAGCATTAGTTGAGTCTGAATGAAGATACTTGTCCCACTTACTCATAAGGTATCTCCACTCTGTCATGCCAGCACTCCAGAAGAGTTCTAAGAAGCTCCAAGTTGTTCCTGAACACTTGGCGAATGGGATGATAAATGTTGGTCATGATGATCTTGATCACCCGTGAGGCCATAGAACGCTCCTCAGCCGAGTCCTGAAAAGGATCAACAAAAGAAACGATGTTCAACTATTAATAATAATAAGGTACAAATAATTATAAAATAAATATAATTTTTTTTTTAAAATAATAAAAAGCCGGTAATACTTGTATAAATCCTCACAGCGGACCTCAGCAACTTTAGTATCTCTCAATTATAGTTTCCTGTCTTATATCGTTTGCTACAATCTCTCAATTATGACTTCTTGTCTTATGTTGTTTCCTACAATCTCTCAATAATGATCTATTTTATGCTGTTTGCTACAGTCTCTCAATTATGACATCCTGTCTAATGCTGTTTGCTACAATCTCTCAATTATGAATTCCTGTCTTATTCTGCATGCTACAAACCATCAATTATGGTTTCCTGTCTTATGTTGTTTGCTACAATCTCTTAATTATGGCTCCCTGTCTTATGCTGTCTGCTATTGTTATTATCTCTCAATTATGTCTTCATGTCTTATGTTGTTTGCTACAATCTCTTAATTATGGCTTCCTGTCTTATGCTGTCTTGTTATTATCTCTTATTCTCTTAGTTTACTAGTTCAAACATGGGATATTGTGGATTAGGGTTTTTTGCCCCCATAATTTGTAGCAACACATAAACCCCATTTAAAGCATATTCTCTTATTATCCAAAAAAAGATGTGCACCAACACATACAAACAAAATGCACAAATAAAATGCTGTTCTGCTTCCAAAATAACAGCAAGCTGGGTCACCAATCCTTAAACAAATGTAACATTTTTTAGAAGAACAGATTCGATGAACATCCGTGGAAGGTGGAAGATTCAGAAATAAAAGGTGCTAGAAGGTTCAGTATCAGGCATATTCGAGTCATTTATTGTGACTGCAACTACTTGTTTAGTTTTTCAATCAGCCTCTCAAATCTATTAAAAGTTATAAATGTCATAAATACCTAATACTTCTTTTCATTAATTATGGAGAGTGTGATAGTTTTGTCCATCACAAGTGATGAAGACCACTCTCTTTGTTCAGCCGTGTGGACAGTCGTATCTCCTGCTGTGTCCGCTGAAATGGGTGACTTGCGCGGAGATTTGGATTAAAGTGAGGAAGAAACTGCGCCTTTTGTCAACCTCACGCACAGAGCCTAAGCTACCTTTTGCCAGTGGCAAGACATTCATCGAGACGACTGGAGATAGCATAGGATGCAGATTTTGCCTCAGGGTTACCACCGAAGCCTTTCCGTAAACATGTAACCTGCAGAGTAGAAAGGTGGGAAGGCATCTAACGCAGTTTGTCGTGCCTTTTCGATAACCACAAGAGGTCGTATGGACAACACTCAGCGTGTGAGTGAGTCTGGCATCTCTCCCCAGCTGTATTCAGTTCGATCATAGTAGCATCTAAAATTCCCAAACGCCATATTCGTGAAAGTGAACCGGCAGAACTAACCCGTGAGATACGACACAGGTATAACTAGTTTAGGCGTAGCGCCATTCAGCCGGCGTCCAGACCAGGATAAACGGATGGAAGAAATCACAAAAAAAGAACGAAATAACAAGTCCAGACGGAAAACAACTCCACGTATCCGTGAACACAAGTGTAAGTCATCGACTAGTGTGAATTCCAGGCAAATCCGTGGTCTGGCGGCATCCATAATGATCCAAAACAGTAGAGAAATGTAGACTCGCAGCCAGTTACGGCGCCATCTTTGGAGAGTGTACATTACATTATAATATACTAGCTTGGGTGCCTGGTGTTGCCCAGGATTGCTTGCTATGTAAGGTGCTGAGTTGAGTTAATTCTTGATGTTCCTTTGGTAGCATGTTACAGTGGCTCTTCTTACTTTTCAAGGTTTACTTAAGGTGAGCTGAGGTTATCCTGGTTATAGCGTACTGTAAGACTTCTCAGTAGGCTCACTACTATGGGAATTACAGAACCAATCCCCACCTCGCTGGCCAGACTACTGTGCTCCTGACTGTTTTCAGGAGCACGAACAAGGGAACAATGACCTGAAGTGGGATCTTGGTCAGTATATTTCACCTGACCCTGATTATTCCTTGTCCCATGTTTGACATTTAATACGATCTTCAAAGTTATACCCATCTTTCACAGGCAGTATATATATATATATATATATATATATATATATATATATATATATATATATATATATATATATATATATATATATATATATATATATTTATATATATATATAAAGATATTATAAATAACATACATTATTCAAAATGACATTTGACATTGCAACAGGAAGCATATAATTAGTCAGTAAATTCTCATCCCTCGCAGATGACAATAAAATAATCATACAATTATAGGAAGCAATCTCTTTTGTAAGTGCTTCAATCAATAATTTCCATACCTTCTAAAGGTAATTCAGGGCACACACAAAATAGGAAAGAAGTAATACAAAGAAAACAGATTAGAGCCTTTTAAATTAGAAAATAAAAATCTAATAAACAAAATAATCTTCCTGATAGAGAAATTGATCTTATCTGAAACACTTACCTCAGGTATGGCTGTGGTGTGCCAAGTTATCATGGTGACAATAAGATCCACTGCAAAATAGGTCAATCCATTTCCACTGACCTCATGTGAAAAAAATAGCTGGCACAATGGCCGCAGCCAAAACTTTGCATATGGCTGAAATATCTGAAACAGCAAAAGAGACTCGTTAATGTAAGAAGAAAGTAGCCCTTGATTAATCCTTAATGAATGTCTTCACCCAAAGTACTATTTGTTATGCTGTATTATGCAGAAACACCACTGCACATCAGGCAGACTCACGGGTTCTCTGTCTCTTTCAGCTAATGATGACAGTATGAACAATGATAGTCCATGTCCCACACTAGTTGTACACACTCTTGGCCTGTCCTTTCAGGTGCTCACTCAGCCCACATTTTATTTCAAGCACCTGTATTCTGTGCATTGCTAATCCATTAATTGCATCATTATTTGACAGGTGGCCATCGATTTCAGTATCTCTCCACACACCCCCCGCCCTCAATCCATCCATATATATTATCATAAGCTCAATCAATGGATAAGAGAGAGAGAGAGAGAGAGAGAGAGAGAGAGAGAGAGAGAAAAGAATGAAAGAGAGATTGACCTAGATGATGACTTTAAAAATATGATTGCTCTGTGGTCCGATGTTAAGATCTCCATGTGGTTATGATGGATAGAGAGAATGTACATGGATAAACATATTCTCAATATGTGCTATGATTATGGGAGAGGTAGTCAGATAATCCTCACAGTATGTTTTCTATTTGGCAAATAATGATCAACCTTTACACTGAACAAATAAGACTACCTGTTTTTTAATTATATCTATTTAAAGAACGAAATATGCCAGATGTACCAATTTAATATTTCAGCGGAAGTAAACACAAATGCTATACAAAAATTAATCATTCTTTTACCTGGCCACAGTTCATCACAAGCTTAGCAATGAAAAATTTAATATTGATATGAGTCAGAGGACTTGTCATTTTCTCATGTAAATATGGCATCCAAGCTGGCATCTCTTTTGGTACAGTTCCCTAAAAATGAAATATTTGATGAAAATAATCTTTTCTGCATGTCACTTCATGTCATGATGTGTCAAAATACTGATTCTGAGAAGCTTGACAACCAAATGAGATATCCCATTCCACAACTATAGGAATCACAGTGAGAGCTATTTATCCAGACTCAAAATTGTCTGTCTCATGTGATAATGAAAATTGTCTGTCTACAAATAAGATGAAGTATGAATATGATACAATATGATATTATTATTTCAAGAGTTGTAACCATAATTTAGAAGACAATGCTGTTGGGAATTAAATGTTAGAGACTTCATTGTACAAGACCAAAGCTTGTTTATGAGATGGGGTGGCCAGTTTCCTTCCTAGCTGTCTTTACTTCCCTAACTGTTAAGTCAGGTACCCATTCACTGCGAGGCCAGCTGAAGTGTGCCAGTAACAGAAGTTGCTGTCGAATTGATAAAATACCTTAAAAATTCCCAAATATTGTAGGGCAATATTGGCCAAACTCATTCTACTGCGTTCGCAGTAGAAAGGCAAAGCCGGTACTAAAAAAAGGAGGCTGAAATAAGATGTGCCGGGCTGAAAGGTGCAGATATCGCAGTCTTGCTGTAAACTACGACACAACATCCTAATGTTATTTTTAGGATGAATGCAGAAGATGTATCATAGTTTTCCACTAGTATCAAAGTTTCATTGTACTTCCTTACTATCCCATTGAGATTTGGCAGACATGTATGGAGCAGTTTCATCTTATCACAAACATGAAATCTATCAGTTAAAATAATTAATTTAATTTTGATGTAATACTTACCATAATAAATGTTAACTTTTATAGAACCAAGTAACTCCATCTTATATAATGCATGATCTGCATGAAGCTTCTTCTTCTTCTTCTTCTGCGTTGATCTCGACCTCTCGCTATCGTGCTCTGAACCGGGCTTTGCAAATAGCAGGATGTAGTCCGGAGAACGGAATGCAATGTCTCGCTAGTTTACAGCTTGACTGCGATATTTGCACCTTTTGGTTTGACACATCCCTCTTCAGCAGTGCATGCAGAAATAACTTTAAACCTATGTAGCTAATACATCACATATGTTTCGCATGGAAAGGCACAAGATATTGTTTGTAAACATGCCTTCAAAGTGGTGGCAATCAATGTATGTGAAGAGGTTAATAGTTTCCAACAATTTCAGAGTTTTTAGACACCATGTATTTAACCACTATTGTTCAGTTCAACTGAATCATTAGTTAACTATCAAAATGTCATTAGAGTACATTTCACCTTAGTTTCCTAATTCTTCTTAGGTCTTAGTCGATCTGTACTTCTACAGGGGCAAATGCTCCTGTGCAGGTCCCAACTATGGTATGATCTGGATGTAGCCGGGAGGAGGATTTCCTGCCTAGAAGGCTAGGCTCAAGCAGCTTTAGCTCCGCTGCGCTGGAACAAGTGCCCTGAAGGGTGGTTAACCGATATGCGAATCCATCTTAAAAGACTCAAACACTAGAGCAAAAGTAGACCCACAGCCTGTAATGTGCCATTTATGCTGCTCTAAACAAACCACCCAACCATGGCCGGTGTTATGCCATGTGACACAATTAGTCGCCTCTTACGACATGCTCTCTGTGGGGCAGTGGTGCTATTTTTGTCCTAGTCATACACAAAGACCCCGGCGGACCACTAGTTCCCTAGTTCATCACTTAAATATTGTCTACTAAATATACGTTACCTCTGCCTGTCACTCAAGAACTCCCACTGTCAAACCCTCTCCTTTTCATGAACTAAACTCAAAGCTAACTATCTGCTGTCAGTTTCCTTCCTTGCTAACTACGTTACGATCTAACAGCCTGTCAGTTCTGTTCTATGGCCATCTACTATCAGTTCCTGTCTCCAGAGACCCTTCTGTCTGACCTTTCTTTACTCATCCTATGCATCATCTTCTACCGCTGGTAACAACATCCTGCTGCCATTTCCTATGTACAATAACAGAACTTCATAGTTTCCATAGAAACCTTACTTTATATCTGAGTCCGGTGAATTCTAGAGATCTCTTCATAACCTGACGTTGAAAGACATATTAGGAAAGCTGACAGACATTTGAGGAATAAGTGAAAAGAAGGAAAGAAAGCAAACTTGCCTTTGGGACCTCTGCACAAATTTTGGTGTTGACCATGTGTCTGATGAGTGCTATCAAAGGAGCCATGCATTCATGCTGGTTTAAGGCATCCATTTCAAGCTCTATGTAGTTCTCTGTAACTGACACTTCAGCTGTCTACATAAAATGTAGAAATAATGATTGAAACACAAGTTATCTAAGAGTTCCCTTATTGAAGTCACTTGAGCTATTACTCACTGAAAAGGGGCAGAGAGCAATATTATTTTATAGGCTTTTAATAATAAGTCATAGCAGAAACTGCCGTCAGGGATGAAGTATTAGAGACTTCATTGTACTGAGCCACAGCTTGTGTGAGGTGGGGTAGCCAGTTGCTTTCCTCACTGCCTTCCTTTCCCTAACTGTAGGTCAGGTACACATTAACAAATTGACCCTATAATGTAGCTGGGTCAACTGAAGTGTACCAGAAACAGGAGTTGAACCCTGTACCTTTGCCTTGAAAAGCAAATTCTCTACCACTACACTAATCAGATGCCTTTATTAACTTTTACTATTTTCTAAATCAGTGAAAAGCATCAACCACGCCTTCTCCTACTATGGAGAAAATAAACAGAACTTAGTGCAGGTATATAGCTGTTTAGGTACATTCAACTATCTGTCTGGGTGGGGTACAGTGGCAAGTGGAGCAAAGAATAATGAAACTGTAACCTATCAAGAACCAACAACAACCACTGGAACAACAAATTAAGAGAGGAAAATGGGGTTGGATAGAACAAAATGACAAAGGCACCATCCAACATAACTAGACAGGGTCTGAAATGGAATCCACTGTGGAAGAGAAAGAGAGGTAGACCTAGAAATACATGGAGGAGAGAGGTCGACCTAAAAATGCATGAAGAAGAGAATGTAAGAGGGAACTATGATTCTTCTTCTTCGTTCGTTCTTAATCTCCCGCTATCAAACCCTGAAAGGGCTTAAGTAGCAGAATGTAGTCCAGAGAACCGAATGCGTTGTGTCGTAGTTTACAGCTTGACTGCGATATTTGTACCTTTCGGTCCAACACATCCGACTTCAGCGAGCATTTTTTGAGTACCGGGTTAGCATTCCCTCTTCGATCCCTTCTCCTTAGCCAGCCTGCCTTGCTGCAGTCTGTTATCCAGGATCACCGCGTGGAGGTGTAGAAGGGTCTTGGCAGTTCTGGTTCACTGGCCCTGACGCTAGCAGTCAGCTATGGGTCGCTGACCACTGCAGCTCATGCGCTGCTCAGCATCTTGATCCCGGAACTATGATTAAATAGTTACACCTAGAGAGGCAAAAATCTAGCCCAGGGCCATGAATGCTTGCGACATGTGGTCAATGGCTGTCCATATTTTGCAGCCATTTAAGAATGTAACATCACACCCCCATTTTAGCCATGAAATGTAACATCACATCCACTTTTATGGAACAATTATGTAACAGATTGTCACAAATTATTGTTTTTAACCGAATTTATTCAAGCAGGAGGGGAAGTAAGAGTCATAATGTATCACGCACTATGTAGGAATATATGGCACAGTGCAATGACCAAGAGCAAAATCGAACCATCTAGTAGCTGGTTCCCTCCGAAGTTTCCCTCAGGATAGCTGGCGCTCGATCGCAGTTTTATCCGGTAAAGCGAATGATTAGAGGTCTTGGGGACGAAACGACCTCAACCTATTCTCAAACTTTAAATGGGTAAGAAGTCCGGCTCGCTCGACTGGAGCCGGGCGCGTGTTGAATGCGTGTGCCAAGTGGGCCACTTTTGGTAAGCAGGATATGTAAGAGGGAACTATGATTAAATAGTTACACCTAGAGAGGCAAAAATCTAGCCCAGGGCCATGATTGCTTGCGACATGTGGTCAATGGCATATGCACAGAGAGAAGCGCCGGCTTTGATTGATTGAACCTGTCAGGCATGGTGTAAGAGGTGACTAAGGAGAGTTGGGCATAGAGCCAGCTACTCCATCTTAAAAGTAAAAGTAAAGTATCCCATAGCATTACTGCCGTAGGGGTGTGAGGTGTTAGCGATCTCACATTTTAAAGGCTCGGCTATATGAGGGCGGTAGCCATCTCCTCTCCCTCGCCGCTTTTACTTCCCGGACTGAACCGGTACCCATTTAAGGCTGGGTCGACCCGGGAGCCATTGCGGTCTGAAAAAAAACATTACCGCCTCAACTGGGGAATGAACCCAGGACCACTCAGATGCGAAGCCAGCTAGCTAACCACTGCGCTACGCAGAAAAAGAACAGATCTTCATACTCCATGGTATAAGAGGAGCGACCAAGTCAAGTACATACAATAGTGGGCAACAACAAACGATGATCATTTAAGGGTAAATTATGTCAAGACATTACAGGAAGACACCTCCTATTATTGGACCAATAGCTATCCTAGATGGTTATGAGAAGTCATGGAGTCTGAAGTAAGTAGATAAAAGATGTAATTAGGGATACAGTGCTCTTCAGTGGGAAATAACTTGGGGATTTATATTAGTGTTAAACGATTGCATAACATCACACATCATATTGATGCAGGGGTCAAAGATGCAGCACAGTGAATAGGCTGACAGCACCCAGTGACTCATAGCTGGTTGCTTGCATCAAGGTCAGCGAACCAGAGTGGCGGCCCTAGAAACAGGCTGCACTAGTGTAGTCAGGCTAAGAGAATAGAGAATTCAGTGGGAAGGCAAACACTGTACCCAAAAAAACTAGCTGAAAGTAATTGTGTAGAACCGAAAGGTGCAGATATCACAGCCTTGCTGTAAACTATATCACAACATCCTACTCACGACGAATGTCGAAGAAGAAAAAAATATAGGATGTACTCAATTTCTTGGTGATTCATGTTAACTTTAGGCAAAATATTGAATTTTCCCTTGGAAAACTATCTTGCTTTAACTGCCTTTCACACAAACATGCATAAAAATACAAATAAATAGAACTTAGATAATTTCTCATTTCAGCTTTCAGAGTTGCCTTGTTCTGTTAAGAGACAATCTCACTGCACTCAGGGCAGACCAATAGGTGCTCAGTCCATCTCAGTAAATGGTGAAGAGTGTAGATACTGCTGATTTCTGTATTTCACTGGTTGTACACAATCCTGCTCTATCCTCTTCGGCATCCTTCTGCGGGACCCACATATGATTTCAAAAATTTAACTCTGTGCATTGCTGGTTCATCAATTGCAGCGTTTTCATCCAAGAAGCAGTTGTTGATTAACTTCAAAATTTGATCTCAATTCATTGCCAATGTCCCTCCTACAGATATCCCAGAGACAAAGAAGTCAGCTCTTTTATTCCAGCTAACTTGATCATGGCCAGGACAGTACATCCACACAAGATCCCGAAGGTTTGAGGGTAGTTCATACTAAATGTCTGCACATGAGAGCCAAATGTGAACAGATAAAAATGCACTAAATTATACTTACTGGGACATCCTCAGAATCTGAGCGGCTGGTGCTTTTTCTAATTCCAGAAATGTAGGAGCCAACCTGATATAAATATATAAATAACAATGCACCACTATAAATAATCACAAGTTAATTCAAACAGAAATCTTCTTTCAAAGCAATGCAACATTACACAGATTTTCAACAATTATGCTTGAATTTGAGATGGTAAACGAAGCAGCTAATGGCTTATAGTTTCCTATAATTAAGTGCTGTTCACAGACTACTCTCTTAGATCAAAACCTTGTCTTTCTCTTCCTCAAATTATATCCCTCTTCAGCAATGCTAAATTAGATCCAAAAAGTCTCAGGTAAACTAGATACTATCACCACTGAAAAGAATATTGTTCAAGACCTCATTGTGGAAGCATGTGAGATGGATAACCAGTTAATTCCTCATTTCCATGCCTTCTATAACTATTAGAGTCTGGTACCCATTGACAGCTGACAAGGGTGTCTTTAATTATCTGATTTTTTTTTCGTAATCAATTTATATCAATATTTTTGTACTGCTTTTATTGTGTGGTGTTCTGCCAAAGATGGATGTGTCGGACCGAAAGGAGCAAATAAGGCAGACAAGCTATAAATTAGCGACACAGCGCATCTCGTTCTCTGTACTACATTCTGCTACTTGCAAAGCCCTGATTGGGGCTTGGTAGCAGGAGATTGAGAACGAATGCAGCAGAAGAGTGGTGTTGATATTCTGAATTATCTTAAATACTGCCATGTTCAATCCCCATGAACATTATCTCAGTGCTTCACAATCATAACTGGCTTGGCATGTAAGTCACAACCACAACTGGCTTGGCGTATAAGTCACAACCACAACTGGCTTGGCATGTATGTCACAATCACAACTGGCTTGGCTTGTAAATCACAAGCACAACTGGCTTAGCATGTAAGTCACAACCACAACTGGCTTGGCATGTATGTCACAATCACAACTGGCTTGGCTTGTAAATCACAAGCACAACTGGCTTAGCATGTAAGTCACAACCACAACTGCCTTGGCGTGTGCACCACAATCACATAACTGGTTTGGCTTGAAATTAATCAAAATCATTTCATTTTGCCTTTCTTAGAAGAGTATATTTTGCATGAATATTTATTTTATAAATTAACTAAATGTGTAACGTATTTCATGAGAAAGCAAATCAACTATGTGTGAATAAATAACATTATAAATAAAAAAATACGAGGTGTGTTCAAAAAGTAATCGACCTTTGGGCTGGAAAAATACAATTACTTCCATGAATATTTAAAACTGTACTCCCCTTCAAAGTACTGTGCTTGGGACTCCACACACTTCTCTCAGGTAACTCGCCATTATTGTAAGCATTTCAAGAAGGCCTCTCTGAGAATAGAGTACAGCTGGGTCGTCGGATTCTACAAAATGTCTTCTCGTGACTCCTATCCGTGGAATTTTCAGCTTGGGGAAGAGACAAAAATCACAAGGAGAATAGGGAACCTGGCAAACCAGAAGAATGTTGTGTTTGGCCAGGAAAGTCTAAATCAGATGCAAAGAATGGGTGTGTGCGTTGTCATGATGGAGCTGCAAAGTTCCTGTTGTCCACACGTCGGGTTGTTTGCATCGAACAGCATCATGAAGGCGACAGATGACCTCCAGGTAGTACTCTTTGGTAATGTTTTGACCTTGTAGTGCGTACTGGAGTAAAAGAAAACAGCAAACATGACTTTGACATTGCTGCACAATTGCCTCACTTTTTTCAGCCTCAGGAATGATGAATATCTCCACTGTAGCTTCCAAATAATTTCCACTTGGGTATCACCTAGCTTTTTGCAAAATTTGATGCAACACCACTGCTCAATTCTTTCCGCCTATTCTGGATGAATGAAAACCCGAAGCATGCTCATTACACTTAACACCAAAATGCTGACTGCCTGAGACTGACGCAATCTGTGGGCAGGAAAAAATTCACGCATGTGCATGTTGCTAAAGGACAACACCAGTACTTTATTTGTTTCTTATACAAAAAATAAGGTCAGATACTTTTTGAACACACCTTGCATGATAAAAAATATACACTGACAACAAATCAATAGGTGTGAACAATTTATCAGAAAGTATAGCATCAAATAAACAATTGACTGACAGAGTGACTTAGCATGAAGGAGAAGATGGTACATCAGTCAAACGAGATCTGGTATATAATGGCACATTGAAGTCGAATTTAGATAAAATTTGTGAATGGTCTGCGAGCTGGCAAATGGAGTTTAATGTAGATAAATGTGCAATCATCCACATGGGTAGATCAAATATGGAACATAATTACAGAATGGGAGTGAATAATATTAGAAAGATAGTTAAGGAAAGGGACCTAGAGGTTACAATAGATCATACAGGTAAGGTGAGTGAGCAAATCCAGGTAGCAGTGAAAAAGGCAAATGCAATTTTAGGTATGATAAAAAGAAATATTAATCATAGCAGCATAGAAGTGATAGTCAAACTGTATAAAGCATTAGTTAGACCTAGATTAGAGTACTGTGTACAGGTGTGGAGTTCTTATCATAGAGGGGATATAAACATGCTGGAAAGAATACAAAGAAAAGCGACAAAACTGATAGGATTCCAGAATTACAGTTACCATAAGACAGAAAACCGGGCAACAATGTCTAGAAAAGAGAAGAATTAAAGGTGACTTAATACAGGTTTATGATGATAGATGGGAAGGATAAATTAGACTATAACCAGTTTTTCAAAATATAACCTTCTACAAGAACAAGAGGGCATAGCTGTAAATTAATTAAATAAAGGTCCAGATTAGATATTAGGAAATTGTTTTTTAGTCAGGGCACGATGAATGCTTGGAATGCTTTGCCCATGAAATAGTGGAGGCTGAGTCAATTAATGCATTCAACAATAGATTGGATGCACATAGTTTTTAGGTCAAGGAAATGTAAAAGGAACTGGTTGTATACAGACTCTGCAGAGTCTTCTATACCAGTATTAAGACGTTAAGTTAACTTGAGTTATAATTATTCCAGTCTCCCATGTGAATGGTGAGGTACACTGGTTATCTTTCCATGACTTTAAACAATCAATCACGAATGTAGTAAAATAAGATGTCTGTGCTTAAGTTTACATAAAGCACAAACCTGCTGGGCCGTGGTAGACAAGTTAAAGTCATACTGATTGAGGTCATCACACAGGCTGCTGTCTGCAAGGTACTGTGTTGCCAGGTGAAGTGAGGGTCCAGCTGATATACTCCACGAAACATCACTCCCACTGTTCTCACTTCGCTTCTCCCGAGCCTCATTGCGGATAGAAACAAACTTCTTACGCCGTTCTAAGGGCGCCTATGTAAAATATAATTTATCTCCACTGTTATGAATGAAATTGCACACAATAAAGAAATTGATAACTGGAACACGCAAGATCGTTACAAAAGTTCAAACAAACAATCAAAATCTTTCAGCGTCCTGCAGAGGTCTTCAACAAATACTCGCCAAGTCTTCCTGTATTGTGCCATTGTTTTCAGCTTATGTCCAAGTCTTCCTGTATTGTGCCATAGTCTTCAGCTTATGTCTGTGTCTTCCTGTATTGTGCCATAGTTTTCAGCTTATGTCCGTGTCTTCCCAGCCGGCTTTACGTTTATTGCAAGTTCTCTTCTCCTAGGTCTGGAAATTCCAGACCAGAGACTGTCTTGTAATGCTATCAGATGTTTTTTTTTCTGTAATGTGTATTCAATCAAATGTCGCCGTCTGTCTCTTACGTCAAGTCCCACTGACACCTGCATCAGTTCTTTCCCACAGTTCCATATTAGTGACTTCATCATACCATCTTAATCTCTATTCGTTGCAAGCATCCACGGATGAAAGCTTGAATATTTTTAGTTGTAGCCTTTATTGTTCCCCACTTTACAGAGCCATACATTGGAGTTTAATATCTGTATTAATTTCAACAGTTAGAGAATACAATTCATAAATATGATGGAAAACATAAAGCTAATAAAACTTCATGAGTAAAAGTTCATTAATTGCTTCTTCTTCTTTTGTTCTACAGCTCTTACGATGAGGCGTGGCAGAGAGGCAGGATACGTTAATTTCTTGTTATTGACAGGTCGGAGGTTTGTGCTGCCATTAGGTATAACTTCCTGAGAGTGTCAGAGGTAAACTTGATTCACTGACATCAAGGTCAGCCCCTTGCTCGTGGACCCGAGACCTGTATATGATATGCCCTCGCTGGGAATCACCTTGACCTTTACTGTGGGATTATTCAAATGTAATTGTATCTATATAAATTATGAATAAAAGGTAACATCAATGTTACCTAATAAAAGAACAGTAAGCAACTTAATGACTGTTACCTTCAATTAGGTATTGAATTGCCTGCTAATATTTAATACTACACACAAGAGCCTCAACCCCAACATCTTCCAGGCAGTGGGTTTATCATGGCATCTAAATCTTTACAGAGCCATACATTGGAGTTAAATATCTGTATTAATTATAACAGAGAATACAACAATTACACAAACCTATTCATTTTTATTCTAAAAGTTTGCACATCATAATTATACGTTTGAGACAAAGTTTCGGAAGTTCTCTTAAATGGAACGTAGACAAATGTAAGGATACATACCTGAAGTTCAATCTGAAACTCATAGGCATGGTCCTTATCAATAATGTTGTCTAACAGAAACTGACCCTGAAATAAGAGACAATATTTCAACTTTTACTGAACCATTGGCAGGAAAAAACTGCCGATGGCATTGTCTCTGTATACTTACCAGTGTATTCGTTGTGTTAACACCGATTTTGCTTTAGAAATGGCTGAATAGGAAACAAGACCGTTTTCATCCACCCTGATAACAATACAATTGGCGATTTTGACTTTAGAACATTTTTGAACAATTTGTTTATGTTTCACGTGGATTTGGAAGGTTATCCCATTATTGATTGTGATAAGTAAAGTTGTTGTAACGGATTTTTCTGAGGTAGATCTGTTTAGTTTGTGTACATGTTATAAATACGTTTGTAGTGTAAACTAAAAGATATGCGATCTAGTTTGGAACACTATCAGTGCTTTGTGGCAATTTCATGGATTGACAAGACAACTGGTGTACCCAAAAATGGATCAGTCTAAACGTTTGTGATGGCATTTTTAAAATGTAGAAACTAGAAAGTTCAATATTTTCATCAGTTTTTTGTTTTAAAGACAATCTGTTGTTCGTCCATTGTAATCGATGAGGACCACTTTGTCAGCATTCACTGTAAACTGTTCGCATGAGTTCAAAGATGGCCAAATAAGTCTGTTGCACTCTGTACAGGGAAATAAGACACTTCCTTCCACCGAGGTTGAAGAAGGATTAATGTGAGTTGACTTGCGGAGCTATTGTCTCTGGATGGCCTCAACTATTCTTGATGCCTCATGTCTCTGAACACCCTCAGCAATAGTGCTGCTCCAGTCAGTGCAATTGGTGGCGATTCTTTCTCAAGACTGTATCTACTGTACAGATTGCTAGCCCGTCTTGTGTGATGATAAATATATGACACATATAATGACATGACACTGTAAAATCAATGGTATCTCTGAACTATTTTCTCATTATTAGATATCTGGGAGCATCATATACAGTGAATGACAAATCCAAATGAACTTAATTTCCCTTCTTGTCCAAGACAGTTTATATGTGATGAAAGTGTGAGATTAAAAGTGGAGCGCCTCAGGGCTTGGTTTTGGAGACATCTTGATATATATAAACAATTGGGTCAATAATATCAGATCTACGATTGCAAAATTCGCAGGATGACACAAAACTATGCAGTAGTGTCTCATCTAAAGCAGAAGTGGATATATTGAGGTCGGATTTAGATAAAATTCGAGAATGGTCTGTAAGCTGGCAAATGGAGTTTAATGTAGATGTTTAATGTACAGTCATCTACATGGGTAGATCCAATATGGAACTTAATTACAGAATGGGAGAGAACAAATAAAAGGACCAAGGGGTCATAATAGATCTTATAGCTAATGTGAGTGAGCAACTCCAGGTAGCAGTGAAAAAATCAACTGCAATGTTGGGTATGAGAAAGATGAAAATTAAACATAGGAGCAAGGAAGTGATAGTCTATCCATAAAGCATTAGTTAGACCTAAATTGTAGTACTGTGATCGAGGTGTGAATTTCTTATCATAGAGGAGATATAAACATGCTGGAAAGAAGACAAAGAATAGTAATAAAGCCGATAGTTAGATTCCGAAATCATAGTTATGATGAAAGACTCGGAAAAACCAGCCTAGTGTCAAAAAAAAAAAAGAATTCAAGGTGATTTAATACAGAGTTATAAGATAATCAACATAAAAGATAAATTAGACTATAACAAGTTTTTCAAAGTACAGCAATCTACAAGAACAAGAGGGCACAACCAAAAATTAATTAAAGAAAGGTCCAGAGAGACATCAATATCTTTCTTGAAAAACAGCAAATCAAACAAATGAAAGATTTCACATACTCAGGGAGCACATTATCAGCAGATGGAAGAACTACTGCGGAAATCCAACAAAAATGCAATAAAGCAAATCAGATCATTGGACGATTAACTCCAACACTTAATTGCAAGCACGTGATAATAACTACCAAAAGAGCTTTATACAACATGATTTTCGTCCCAACACTATGCTATCAATGTAAAAACGGGACACTAACATCAAATGAAATTAAAGCAGAAATTAAATGCCAGAAAGTCTGGGGATTTCCTTTAATAGATTGTCATTGTACTAGTAAAATTCAGCCCAGTCAATCAACTTCCTAATGTTGGAATACCTATCAGGTCAATTTTGAAGAAATGAACTCCATGGAATTTGTCCCAATTTGAAGATATTAACTCCAATCATATTACTATATTACTTTGAATCAAAAACATTAATTCATACCTTTGCTTGATTGTCTTGAAACAGAAATACCTTGTAAAATTTGATATCAGTCTGAACACAGGAAATAATGCTGGCCATAAGATTATAGGCATGGCAATGGTACTGTCTTCTCAGATCAGCTAGCAGTGTTTCACCACGAGCATCTTCACTTTTGGCATCTTGGGCAGCCCTTGTGAAGTTAACAGTGAATTAATGATTCCATTCATGACCACCACAGAACAGTAGCAAATATTGGACATACAGTGATAAAATTTATACAAACTTTACCAGGCAACAGCATAGTGGTTAAAGAAAAAGATAAAAAATAAAACAAAGAATATAAAACAATTAGAAAGATCTTGGAACACCAGAGAAATTTATAAAACATAAATAATACATTTATGAAAAGTGCACAAAACTCATTCATAACTCAAAATAAGGTAAGATATAGAAGAACAAATAAGGATGTTAATGTTGATATTAACAAATGCAAATTTGCTTTCAACTCCTTCAGCCCAATATGGAACACAACATCTTTGTGTAATGAAAATAGCATAAGCTCTTTCACCATAAATGAAGTATCTGGCCTAATATAAGACCAGAGACAGCATACAACCCATAAAGCTCTTTGCCACAAATGTAGTATCTGTTTTAATATAAGACCAGAGACATAGCATACAACCCTTTAGGATCATCACCACAAATGTAGTATCTGTTTTAATATAAGACCAGAGACAGCATACAACCCTTTAGGATCATCACCACAGATGTAGTATCTGTTTTAATATAAGACCAGAGACATAGCATACAACCCTTTAGGATCATCACCACAAATGTAGTATCTGTTTTAATATAAGACCAGAGACATAGCATACAACCCTTTAGGATCATCACCACAAATGTAGTATCTGTTTTAATATAAGACCAGAGACATAGCATACAACCCTTTAGGATCTTCACCACAAATGTAGTATCTGTTCAAATATAAGACAAAAGACAGCATACAAACCATTAAGCTCTTTGCCACAAATGTAGTATCTGTTCAAATATAAGACCAGAGACATAGTATTTAACTCATTAAACTCTTCACATAAATGTAGTATCTGTCCTAATATAAAACCAGAGACAGAGGGATCAAGATGCTGAGCAGCGCATGAGCTGCAGTAGTCAGTGACCCATAGCTGACTGCTAGCGTCAGGGCCAGCTGACCATAGCTGCCAAGACCCTTCTACACCTCCACGCAGTGATCCTGGATAACAAACTGCAGCAGGGCAGACTGGCTAAGGAGAAGGAATCAAAGAGGGAATGCTAACCCGGTACTCAAAAAATGCTTGTGTTGGACCGAAAGGTGCAAATATCGCAGTCAAGCTGTAAACTACAACACAATGCATTCCGTTCTCTAGACTACATTCTGCAGCGTAAGCCCTTTCAGGGTTTGGTAGCGGGAGATTGAGAACAAACGAAGCCAAGCCAAGACCAGAAACATAGCATGTAGCCCATTAAACTCTTCCCCACAAATCTAGTATCTGCCCTAATATAAGACCAGAAACATAGCATATAGCCCATTTAGAAATTCACCACAAATCTAGTATCTGTCCTAATATAAGACCAGAAACATAGCATATAGCCCATTTAGAAATTCACCACAAATCTAGTATCTGTCCTAATATAAGACCAGAAACATAGCATATAGCCCATTTAGAAATTCACCACAAATGTAGTATATGTCCTAATATAAGACCAAAGACATAGCATACAACCCTTTAGGATCTTCACCATAAATGTATTATCTGTACTCAAAGGAAGTTGAACCAGAATGCCTGCATCCTGAATTACCTCCAGTCGTCTTGACTTATGTCCTGCCATTGGCCCAAGGTAGTTTGGAACCAGAGAGTGAGGTTGATGACCAGCACAGTTTCTTCCTCACTATAATCCAAATACAGCGCAAGTTACATTCTCAAGACAGAACCATCTGATGGTGTCGACATCATCGCTTGCATTGGGAAACTAACTATGTCCTAATATAAAAGCAGAGAAATAGCATGCAACCTATTGGTCTCTTCAACATATAAATAATCTGTCCTAATATAAGACCAGAGACAGCACACAATGCAGAGTATCATTTCAAGCCCACAGACCTTTGGTAACATTTCTCAGTCACACACTTTGCATCATATTGCCAGAAGGAAAGAAAAATAAATTTGTGGATGAGAGGGTGGACAAGACATGCCATCATGAAACAAGACATGCCATCATGAAACAAGAATGTCCCCATGAAACAAGATATCCGATCATAAAACAAGACATGCCATCATGAAACAAGACATGTCATCATGAAACAAGACATGTCATCATGAAACGAGAATGTCCCCATGAAACAAGACATGCCCTTGTGAAACAATGCAATTAATTATTAATAGTTGTCCATCACAAACGAAGATGGTAACAATATAACCAGACATGCACTGAATTAGAAGTCACACAGCCAAGAAGAATTAGCGACCAAAAAAGTGGAAGAAGGTAGAGCAATTAAGAACTAAAAAATGGAACTGAAAAATGTGCCCAAAACAAGAACTGATAATGAGGGACTTTTATAATTATATAGGATGTGAATAACACGACCTGTTAAAGACCTGGTCAAAAGCCATATTATGAGAGAGAGAGAAAGAGAGAAGGAGAGAGAGAGACAGAGGGAGAGAGGATTCCTGATTTCATATCTACATTGATTAATGTGTTATGACTGAAATGTAATTGAATATATTTCAGTTTCATAAATTTCAGATGAATAATTATATATCTTAATTATTTCACCAAGTAAGGATCATATCATTAACAAGTCATGTAAATAAAATATGATTTTAAAAAATTATTTAGTTATTTCGTCATGGTTGTCACATATAATATGAGAAGCTCTTAGCATACAAGATCAAAGTTTGACATGCACTCATTTGTTATTTATGTAAAAATTCATCTTTCCTTATTTGTTTCATAATGCGGTATATAGTCTGACAACAGACCTACTTTGAAATGGCTCTTTCTTTAGCCTTCAGCACGCTACCAGTTTTATGATGAAAATTTTACCTAATTAATTAACTTAATATCTCGCTATGGTAGTTGACTTTGAACATTTTTAACTTTTCTGGTTGTTTGTCAATAAATATGATTTTCTTGGGATGTAGAGACACAATTGAATGAAGAACTTGTGGGTGTTATTGTTTTTGATGTGTGTTTGTTAGTTTCTGAGATACATAAAGATGAAGTTGAAAATTTATGACAATCTCGGAAAAAATTTGGACTCAACCACTAGGCCTAGTCTCTCCGATAGAAAACCATGGAAACCACAACAACGTATCAATACTGTGTTTACAATATCAACACAACTGTTAAGTTTCCAATTTAAACATAGTTCTTTCATCTAAACAAACAAAATAAACAGATCTACTCGATAAACATCTTTCTCAACAACCTACTTCACTTTTCGCAAAAAGTCGGCTTGCTCCAAACGGCGTATACAAATTAAAATTATTCAAAAGCCATTTGTAATCTAACATAAATACTTTAACCGGCAAAATATCATGTGTAGATGGATGATATATTCAGCATTTAAAAAATGGCTGTCGGGAGTGTCTCCGTTAAAAAAAAAGAATTTTTTTTTAATTCCGTTTTTGTAGGCCGAGTTGGTCAAGAATGTACCGACCATAGAGTGCTGAAGGTTAAACCATATAAAAGGTTATCACAAATAATACTACTGCAATATCATCACTTAAGTATTATTTTAACACAAGTAACCTATTTGAGCAACTAACTTTGTGATCTTCTGTGTCATCTCCTTCCCAGTGTCAACCTTCCCATAGCAAAACTTCTGATTGATGGCTGATAATTTGGAGTTCACATCATCCATATCAAGACGGGCATACATCAGCTCCAGCAGTTGAAAACAACAGATTTTGGTGATCAACTGGTTCTCCATAACAATCTCTGTGAACTGTTTTTGATACGTAGACAATATTACTAAACTGGTTAATTTGACTAAATTAATTAATTTTGTATTGCAATGCTATTTATGTAATATCGTATTTCTTTGTGGAATAAGATGGAATGAGTTAAGATATGAGTCATAAGAACAGGAATAAAGACATGGAACAACAAAAATAAAAAATACAAACTTGTAATAGCTAATGATTAACCCTACTACGCCGCTGTACCCAATTATCGGTAATTTCCTAAACTGCCGCTAAACCGCTGTACCTAATTTTCGGTACTTTGGATAGTACGTCATAAAATGCGTCAGAATCTAAAAATAAACCAACCAATCTTGGTCAATCCTTGTTTATTAGTCATTGCAATAGGCTGCCCCCATGTTTGAATTGATTTTGTGGGGTTTAACGTGAACAAATTCGGAAAATTGACAATGAAACGAACGGCTGATGAACCAAGCACTTCAACAGGAAAGCAAAGTAAGTCTAGGCTTATGACAGTCCAACAGGTGATCAATAATTTGGTGGATTCAGACTCTGTTCAAGTGAAACAGACAGTGAGAGCTCGAGTGATGAGATGAAGGCTTTTCTTGGACTGAGGATCTATATGGAATACTCATGTATAAAGCCCAGCTATCAGGATTATTGGACAAATGAGGGCTCTTTGTTGTGTTTACTCCCGGATTTCGAAATGTTATGACTCGAGACAGATTCTTTGCCTTTTGCTGGGTGGATTGGCACACAAAGGTGGAATATTGACGCTAGATGAAATGTAAACCTATTTTCTACAATGTCTCCAAGTTACATCTTATTCTAACCACTTGTTTGCTAACTAACATTTTTCTATATCATGTTGGTTTTTTTCTCTTTAATGCCAGGAGCCCAGATATGGGGGACAGTTAGGTTCAGGGCCTCGGGTCTGGTAGGGCTAATGCCACAGTATTCTATTACAGTTTAAAG
Source organism: Ariolimax columbianus (assembly GCA_036924085.1). Taxonomy (NCBI): domain Eukaryota; kingdom Metazoa; phylum Mollusca; class Gastropoda; order Stylommatophora; family Arionidae; genus Ariolimax; species Ariolimax columbianus. Next base: position 9,590,191 of record JAVGWX010000006.1, read on the forward strand.
GTGGCCAGAAAATGTAGATGTAGCAAACATGAACTTACTGTATTCAGTTTAACATCCAATTGGTTCATCAGTTTGTAAATATGGTCCATAAAAAACTCAATGACTGTCCCATTGGAGGCCAGCTGCAGGATTGGCAGACAAACTCGCTCTATAGCTGCCCTGCGAATCTCTGGCGGATAGCCTTCCTCTGTAACAAATATGGTATATGGGACATCTGCTGCTGGTTTCTGTTGATCTGTTGGAAGCCTGGTAAAAATTATTGAGATGTGATTTAATACATTGGAGAACTGAGGCAAGGCTAGAGAGATGTCAATTGTTTGAATCCATTGATAAGACCAGACATGGCAATGTGTATAGTTACAGCAGGCAATTCATTGAACTTAAATTAACATATCTTTATACTGGTTTAGAAAACTTTCTGCAGACTCTGTATACAACCAGTTTCATTTACATTTTCTTGTTCTAAAAACTATGTGCATACAATCTATTCTTGAATGCATTAATTGACCCTGCCTCTAATACTTCCTGTGGTATTCCAAGCATTCATCACTTTCTGACTAAAAAAATATTTCCTAATATCTAATCTGGACCTTTTTTTTAGCAAATTTGTAGCTATGCCCTCTTGTTCTTATGTTTGCATTTTAAAAAACTTGTTACAGTCTAATTTATCCTTTCAGTTAATTATCTTATAAACCTGTATTGTCACTTCGAATTTTTCTTTTCTGAGTCTTTCCTCATAACTGTAATTATGGAATCTCACCATCAATTCTGTCGCTCTTTCCTGAAAGACTATTTCCTACAACATATTCTACAAAACATTCAAACAATGCCTGTTCTTCAATATTTGGAGTTTAAAAAAAACTGCCAACAAATAATATCCCTTGCTCTTATAATCTTAATGTATCCTTTTGTTTTTTCTTAAAAAAAACTATAGTTGCAGTGTTTATTTCCATTGCTGAGGTTCACTTGGAGGACTTATAGGTTCGAGGAATAAAGGCCATTTGCCCATGCAGTCATCGGACGCTGTCAAGGTTGGGTTTTTATTTCACCTCTGGCAGAAGGAAACCTACTCCATACCAGATTTTGAATGCATGTCGCTGTCGAAGACGGATGTGGCTGACCGAAAGGTGCAAATATCACAGTCAACTATAAACTGTAAACTAGTAACGTACCGCATTCGGTTCTCCGGACTACATCTTACTACTTGCAAAGCCCTGTTTAGGACTTGGTAGCAAGACATTGAGAACGAACGCAGAAGAAGAATACATGTCATCATGGTCAGAGCATTGACATCCAAACAGTTCAACCAATCGCTCTTCCAACCCATATCTGTGTTATTCATCCACTTTCTTTGTGACCAACCGTTTGTCTTGAACTCTTCATCTCACCTCCCGTACACTAAAATTTTTAGACATTTTTGGATGTGCAATCTTCTTTTGGGTGTCATCTGTGTGGCCATTGTGATTTCCACTCCATGCCACTGTAGTATTTCTTTAGCACCATCTATGCATCTTTTTCTTGGTCTCTCTCTTCCTCTGAAGCCATGCTGTCTGGTGTTAAAAGCTTGTGCAGTGGGAAATATTTAGGTTATGTCCAAACTTTTTTAACTCTATTATAGCTTTCAATATATACAGTGTATAGTGTTGTTCTTGTTTTTCTGTCTGGTGTCTTTATTTCTCAGTGTCTCTTCTAGTGACAACACTGACATCCGTTCGCAAGCTTCTTGTTTCACATGTGATATTTGTTCTTATGTCTTGGTCAATGTTCATGTCTAACATTGATAACAAAGAGCTAGTATTAATATCAATCATCAATCAATCAAACCTTTCAGTTCCCTGCGGTGCACAGGTCTTCAACAAATACATGCTAAGTCCTCCTGTCCTGTGCCCTCCTTTCTAACTCAGTGCATGTCCTCCCTGTTCCTTTCATTTATGTTTGTCAAAACCTCTTTTTTCCATGTCAATTTTGGTCTACCTCTACATCTCTTGACCTGGGGATTCCAGAAAAGAGACTGTCTTGTAATGTTATCAGCTAGTCTCTTTAATGTGTGTCCTTTCCAGCGCTTGCATCTTCTCTTCATGTCACATGCCACCGATATCTCTGTCCTGTCAATTCCTTCCCATCAGCTCCAGATTAAGGACTTTATCATATACCATTTCAATCCCTGTTATAATGTGGGCACAATTTGGCTTGGCTTCATTCGTTCTCAATCTCCCGCTACCAAACCCTGACACGGGCCTAAGTAGCAGAATGTAGTCCAGAGATCGGAATGTGTTGTGTCGTAGTTTACAGCTTGACTGCGATATTTGCACCTTTCGGTCCAACACATCCGAATTCAGCATGCATTTTTTGAGTACTAGGTTAGCATTCCCTCTTCGATCCCTTCTGTTTAGCCAGTCTGCCCTGCTGCAGCCTGTTATCCAGGATCACCACGTGGATGTATAGAAGGGTCTTGGCAGCTCTGGTTCGCTGGCCCTGACGCTAGCAGTCAGCTATGGGTCGCTGACCGCTGCAGCTCATGTGCTACTCAGTATCTTGATCCCTGGCACAATTTGATGAAAGTCTTAACCGTTCTCGTTGCAGTTTCATTTTAATTCAAGACAACAGTCTACAGTTCAATAAATGAAGCCTGAGTGCAGCATAAGATCACTCTGATATAACCCAGAGGACTCTGGACTTGAAAGGGGGATGTGTATGAAAAATAAAAGAATCTATAAACGTTTGAAGTTTGGAATCAAATGTAAATTAAGCAAGGAAGGCTGCCGAATAAAACAAATCAGGAGAACATACATTCAGTGAGCTATAGGGGTCATCAGGTAGCCATACCCTTCACCATCCTCTGAAAGAAACTGAGCAACTATGGGTCTGCCTAAAATGCAGTAATATAATTATGCTTAACATTACATAATATAACATAACATAATATAAATGTTAGAACAGATTGAGTAAATAAATGCAGTAATATAACTATGCTTGTATCAAATGCCTTTGTCAAATCAATAAATGTGGTGTACAAGGCCTGATTTTGTTCCCGACACTTCTCTTGTACTTGGCGAGTGGCAAAAATCATGTCCACTGTTCCTCTTTCGGCTCTGAATCAACATTGGCTTTCTGGGAGGTGGTGGCTTTGTTCAAGGTGTTTGTTGAGCCTGTTTAGCAGTAAGCGTGCTAGGATCTTGCCTGCTACGGAGAGTAGCGATATTCCATGATGATTGTCGCATTCCTGACGGTTGCCTTTTCTCTTGTACAGGTGAACGATTGAGGCGTCCTTTAGCTCTTGCGGAATTTTTCCTTCAGCCCACATATGGCAGAAGAGTTCAGTGATCCTTCTGGTGAGGGATGGGCCAGCTGTCTTATATACCTCTGCTGGTATTGCATCAGCTCCTGGAACTTTTCCTGTAGATAGTGAAATGATTGATGGCGAGTTGAGAGAGGGATGGCGTGGGAGAGGGCGCCCAAAGAAACGTTTTAAAGACGGTCTGAAGGACTCACTGAAAAGTTGCCAGATAGACATCGACACCTGGGAATGTCTTGCGCAAAACAGATCTGACTGGAAAAGCGCAGTCAAAGTGGGTGTAGCTACCGGCGAAGATGACCATGTTGTGAAAGCCCAGAGCAGACATGAGACCCAGAAATCCCGAACAGCATGAACACCATCACCTTCTACAAACCTCGTGTGCCCGAGATGTAGCAGATGTTTTCGTGCCCGCATTGGCTTGTTCAGCCACATGCGCACCCTACCCAACAGGGGAATCTGTGACAAGGATGATGTCGGCGGTCCTCATCGATAACGATGGGCAGCTATTAGTATTAATAACTATGCTTAACATAACATAACATAATATAACATAATTTAAATGTTAGAACAGATTGAGTAAATAAATTCAGTAATTTCTTCTTTTTCTTCGTACGCTGTCAGACGTCAACTTGAATTTGTTTGAAGAAAGCAGCTGTCATCCTGAGGCTGTCGACACTGCCATAGAGCTTGTCTAGTGTTGCCACTGGTGATGGCCACATGTGCTTTCTCTGGTCCTCGTATGTCGGGCAATTTTGCAGCAGGTGTTCAGCGGTCATTTTCACTGTGCCACACTAGCATTCGTCAGTACCACCTATCTTCAATTTATTGAATAGATGGTACCTCAGTCTGTTGTGGCCTGTGCGGAGTCTGAAGACCACGACCTGCTCTCTTCTGTTCAGCTGGTAGTAGGCATTTTTGTGTGTGTAGCAAGTGTGTTCTGTTTCCCATTTGGCCATGTATCTGGCCCTAATAAGCCTTTTGGACTCTTCATAGGTCACACTAGAATCTGGTTGTGGTAGTCTGGCACCTTCTTTTGCCAGTCTGTCTGCCTCCTAGTTGCCTTGGATGTTACAGTGGGATGGAACCCACTGTACCACTACTCTTTTTGGTGCGGACTGCTGGCATAGTTGACAGAATACTGCTCTTAAATCATTAAGTTCAGTATTTTTCTGGCTTTTTAGTGCTGTGACCACGGCCAGGGCATCTGTGAACAGGACTATCTGGATTTCATTGCTTTCACCTGTGAGCATTGCTTCTACTGCAGCCTTCAGTGCCTCTGCCTCCGCTCTGAAATTGCTTGAGAATTTTCCAGTTGCCACTGACAGTGTTAATTTTCTACCATTTGGTAGGCTCAGGAATACCCTTGCCCCTCCGTTCTGTGTTGTGTTTGTTACAGAACCGTCGATGTATGCATAGGTCCAGTCCATGCTTGGGTAGTTTTTAGCTATGTACCTCAGGGTTATGTCTCTTCTTTCTTTTTCAGTCCGGCTGTTCTTGTTTCCAATATGTGGTATATTTTCTACCACCTCTGGAATGATATGCTGCTTTCATGTGGGTTTGCGTACAGTAGGGATGGGCTTTGGTGTTGTTATGGTGTTCATAGGGTCTTCGCTCATTTTTGCTTTGGCTATTTCTGCAAAGTTTCTCCGCTTTAGTTTCCCATTTCCAAATCTATTTAGTCTCTGATGCATTGGATGGTTTGTCAGTCTTCTGAGTTTCTCTGCTTGCTGCTGGGCTCTGCAGTCTCTTCTGTCGGTCATGGATTGCAGATTTGTAATCTTTTCAAGTTCTACAATTGGCGTTGACTTCATGCCTCCTGTTATAACTCTCATGGCTTGGTTTTGAAATTTGCTAATTTTATCAAAGTTCGCCTTTGGTGCTGTTGTCCATGCCGCAATGCCATACTCAAGAACTGGTCTCACTCTTCCAGTGTACAGTTTAATTCAGTAATATAACTATGTTTAACATAACATAAATGGTAGAGCAGATTGAGTCAATAAATCCTACATAACCAACCTCCTGATAAAGCTTGTTATGCCCATCTGGATAGCATCCTCATGTAAATGCTTCTTTTCTCTACACAAAATACTGATCACAATTTCCAGTATTATTAAGCTTCCTGTTATCTCCATAGCAAACAGCAGCTGAAATACAATGAATGTGAAGATGAAATATGACAAAGCCTCAGAAATTCAGCTCTGCATGCATATTTTTACACCCCAGTCTAAGGGTTATATGTGAGAAAGTAACTCATGAAGAGGAGCAGAAATTGGCCAACATAGACATAAACAAAAAATGTTCGTTAGCTGCAATAATAAACCTGTGCAGCAGCCCCCCCCCCCCCTCCCCCACACACACACACAAATTGCAAGTATAGAAAGGTTGTAACCTTGTTGATAGCAGTAATATAGTCCTTGTGCTGGTGTGTGCCTTCAGCAAACTCTGAGCTCCGTAGCGGAAAATTGTCTACAATGAACCTGTTCAGGGTGTCCCTAAAAGTAGATTGTATCTGACTATTAATCATTTTTTACATTTCAACACTAGCCTCTAATTTTTTCCTAAATTGTTTTACTTTTCTGATTAATTACCTCAAGTATTTTCTTATCACAATAATATTGTCAATTTTTATGAAATTCATCAGAAAAATTGAACCATCATTGATTAATCAGATGTGTAAAGTACCTTAAGAATTACAGGATTTCTAAAGTACAAGGGGTGCTCCGAAAGAAATGCCTCCTATTCTATTCCATGAAAACCATAACAGATTAAAAAGAGCACAATAACACTCATTTGATAGAGCAATGTCTTGCCTTAAAAAAACTATTCTTCAACATAGTCACCACCCTTGAATATCTATAAATTTTCTCCAGCGATGAACAAGAGCATATATGCCAAGCTCATTCAAATCTGCACCAGCAGAGGTGACCCACTGTTTAACAGCTGCTATGACGCCCCTCATTTAACAGAACATATACAATATGATAAGCAATACATACTAAAACAAATTGCCATTTTAGTGGTCAAACTAACCATGTAACCACCAAAATGTTATATTCCTGCTACTGTTTTATATTTATATTTTGTATTCATTCTTTTGAAAATGTACAACACAGTATTAATCAATTAATTTCTTTAACGATAACAGCCAGCTGGTTCGTCTATCTATTTTGAAAATGGGAATTTAGAAAAAGATAGACAGTAATACTTACTTCAATTGTTCCTGATAGCCATCTTTCAAAGTGGCAAAAAAAGGAAGCAAGTCCAGCACCTGGTTCTACAAAGATACAATAGAAAGTACTATCAAACTGTTGGTAATATTTACATTAGTCATAACCAGCGTTTCTTAACAAGGACCACAAAGATTGTCACAAAGTCATCTTATATTTCTTAGCAGTTACAAGTAAAAGACAGCTAAGGATGGATAGGATCCGCATGGATATGTAAAGCTAAGAAAAATGGGCAACTATGAGCAAAATAAGGGTTAAGAAACTGGTTTAAACTGATATGTTTCTCAAAAAAGCACACACAGTAGAACAGTTTCAGTTTTAACATCTCCACAAGGATGTTATTTTTGAATGCTGACAATAAGTAAGTCTACTCTTTTGTGCATCTTGAAAATGGCGTATAATGGCAGGTTGCAGTAGCTTTTTTCACATCCTGAGCCTGCTGATGAAAGTAGACCAGGGTCCTTTAGGCTGTTGTGCTATGCTTGGCTTCATCTGTGAGTCGCTCTCTACTGCAGGGATCACATTAATCGCCCACCTCATTAGCCTGGCAGCCGTGAAAACAACCAATTTTTAGGAAGAACAATGAGGAAGTCGAGGTGGGGGTCTTTGCCAGTATATTTTGTCTGACCCTGACTAACATGTCCGATCAGTATGTTTTGCCTGACCTGACTTAGTCCTCTCTCCTCAATATCTCCAAGATAGAAAACTAAATTTATACAAGCTGGTTTTTTTTTTTACAATCTTATTTAGTCCAACTGGTTTTTATAATCTTGTCACCATACATATTTACTGAACATGGCTTTTATGACTTCTGTTCCGTTTAAAAAAAACGTAAAGTGAAAATTCAGCAGAATTAATCGCTGGTTGGAAATGGAGTTTTTGAAGACTCCATTGTACTAAACCGCAGCCTGTGAGAGGTAGGATGACCAATGCACTTTCTTGCTGTTTTTACTTTCCCTAACTCATGCGTCAGGTATCCATTTACAGCTGGGTTGACTGGAGAAGCTGTCCTCGATTAAAATCACGACCCGGAATGTTTCAGTCTCCGGATGCGATTCGAATCGAGACACGCTGTCACCATAGAAAATAACAAATGTTCGCTATGAACTGAGCTAACGTGTTTAGTGAAGTTATTTTAAAATCTAGTTTTAAATGTTTCATTCAGGATGTCTTCAGGGCACACTTTTAATAAAATGTTTGGTAGTGGGAGATTGAGAATGAACAAAGCCAAGCCAAACCAAATAAAGTGCAGAAACGGACACAAATGATATGAAGTTGCTTGAGAAAAGAGACTTGGTGACTTCTTCTTCTGCGTTCGTTCTCAATCTCCTGCTATGAAGTCCTGAACAGGGCTTTGCAAGTAGCAGGATGTCGTCCGGAGAACGGATTGCATTGTGTCGCTAGTTTACAGTTTGACTGCGATATTTGCACCTTTCGGTCCGACACATCCGGCAGGTCTTGGTGACTAACAATACAAGAAGAGATCAAAATCTGAAATACATTCATAAAGAAAACATCAGAACTATGCCCCATGCTTGATCCCCATGTGTATCTGGGATAGTAAAGAATAAGACCACTGTAACCTTCCAAGCATGTCATTAAAGACTAAAGAGTGTTGTGTCTGGGGTTAACAGCCTCCTTATGTAAAACACATTTCTAGGGAAACGATTCATGCGTGAGTGTATCTAGTACCTTGTTCAAGGCTTTTGTTCAGGAACCCAGTATGCAGTGGTGGTCCTATGCTTTATAAGGAGTAAATAGGGAACATTAAAAATCACACTTGTAACAAACAGGTCATTCATTTTGAGCCATACCAACTGGTTCAGACAATCTCTACAACTTCCTGTTATTTGCTCTGTTTATCAATTCTGACGTTGACTCTCTTCTGGTTCCAATACACATTCCTGTCAAATTGGTTAAGAAAATTAATTCTTCAGACGCATGCCCCTGAATCAGATACAGAAAAGTCTTAAATGATGTCACAGCCAGAAGTGGTACTGAGGACGCTCCAAATGCATGCACAACACACAGCCTCCCATAACACATAGGCTTCCAACCTGCTGAAGATGGATGTGTCGGACCGAAAGGTGCAAATATCACAGTCAAGCTGTTGACTACGACACAATGCATTTCATTCTCCAGACTACATCCTGCTACTTACAAAGCCCTTTCCAGGGCTTGGTAGCAGGAGATTGAGAACAAACAAAGAAGAAGAATATTCCCCCCCAACACATAGAAAGCCTCTGACAGCAAATACCCAGCGTCTGGACTTCTCATAATGGGACTATTTCTACTAACAAGTGAATAGGCAAAGAGCAAATCTCTGTTGCCCAAAAACCAGAATCGTCTAGGTTGATTGGTCCCGTAGGTCATACGTAATGATTCATTTAGTATTAGAAAAATACTTCCAACTACTTGCTGTCTTGCATGTACGCAAAGAACTTGCTGAAAGTAAATAAGCCAGGTTGAAAGCCATAGGTATCATAGTCCAGCTAGGGGACGGCGTGGCCTAGTGGTTAAGTGGCACGGCTCACAATCCGAAGGTGCTGGGTTCGATCCCTATCACAGCACCGGCCGTTACCCCGGGGAAGCAAACCCTTAGAAAATGCAGGAGGAAGCAGACCCTTACATAAAATGCATGCTGAAGTCGGATGCACTGGGCCGACAGGCGCAAAATAAAAACCACAGTGCAACGCAGACTGCCTTGGGGATTAGAGAAATAAGGCGAACGCAACAAACAAAAAAAAAAATTGTCCAGCTGTAGAATGAGGCCCAACATAACTTGTGCTTAGAAAATAATCAAAACATAAAGAATAAATATAAAAAAACATGGCTTGAATGAATACCTTGAATGCCATTGTTGTCCTAGAATCTTTCAGCATGATCTGATACATCTCAAACACTGGCACAAAAGTCTTGGAGCTTGGATCACTTGCACACTAAGAAAAAGAGTCAAAATAAATCAGCCAAAAAACATATATATGTTTTATTTGTTTGCTTATACATGACTGTGTGTGTGAGACAGTGAGAGACACAAACACACTTTTGATTTAAATCCTATTTAACTTGAAGATGTTAAACACCAACTGCAGGGGACGGCGTGGCCTAGTGGTTAAGTGGCACGGCTCACAACCAGAAGGTGCTGGGTTTGATCCCCATCGCAGCACCGGCCGTTACCCCGGGGAAGCAAACCCTTAGAAAATGCAGGAGGAAGCAGACCCTTACATAAAATGCATGCTGAAGTCAGATGCACTGGGCCGACAGGCGCAAAATAAAAACATAGTGCAACGCACTCCGCCTTAGGGATTAGAGAAATAAGGCGAACGCAAAAAAAAAAAAAAAAAAAAAAACACCAACTGCCCTCGTTAACATATACGGATTGACCTTGAAATCAAATACTGATTCCCCTAGCTATCAGATACTTGCTCAAATTGATATTAAGTACTACCTGAAAAATATTGCTTGAAAATATTCTATGGCGAGCTTGAGTCATGCAAGCAAGCTCGCAGTGGCCAAATAAAATGTTACAAAGACACTCTGAAAGTCTCACTGAAGAACTGTGACATTGACCATGATAATTGGGAAAACATTGCTTCTGATATCTTCCTGATGTAGTAAAATCTTTTCTGGCACGACCCATATGGAGCAGACAAGAATCAAAGAAGCTGTACAGAGATAAGCGACATGAAAGACAAGAGACCAGTTGCCTGTTTGACAGTCAAACAGTGTTTCTCTGCCCTCAGTGTGACAGATGCTTTCCAGTTCTAATTGGTTTGATCAGTCACCTATGAACCCACTCCAGGATTCATGGATGACAATGTGGTCCTCTTCGAAAACAATGGACAAACAACAACACCTTGCTGTCATATACTGACTCACCTTGCTATCATATACTGACTTACCTTGCTGTCATATACTGACTTACCTTGCTATCATATACTGACTTACCTTTCTATCATATACTGACTTACCTTGCTATCACATACTGACTTACCTTGCTGTCATATACTGACTTACCTTGCTGTCATATACTGACTTACCTTGCTATCATATACTGACTTACCTTGCTGTCATATACTGACTTACCTTGCTATCATATACTGACTTACCTTTCTATCATATACTGACTTACCTTGCTATCACATACTGACTTACCTTGCTGTCTATGAGCATAAGTTTAGTCAGTACAAGAAGAGCCAGACTTTGAGTTTCTGATGTAGCATCATCCCCCCACCATGACCTCAGTTTTGTCCACTGGTTCAGAATCTCACAGCATAAGCTGACACCTTCCCTTTAAGAGATACAATATTTACCTTTAAAACAACTCTACACCTCTTAACACAAATTTTTTAAACAGTTAAATTCTTTTCGATATTACTAATTCACCTAATACAAATCATCTTCAGGGGGTATTTTGTATAAAAATGTTTATAACTCCACATTAAACTTTACAACTTCATTGACACCTATATTAAACTATACAACTTCATTGACACCTATATTAAACTTCACAACTTCATTGACTTCTACATTATACTCTGTTCTGTTCTAGGAGTCAACTTCACTGCACTCCGGGCATACCCATAGGTGCTCAGTCTCTCTCAGCAGATGGCGCAAAGTATGGATGCTGATGGTGCATGTAGCCTGTTGGTTGTATGCCTTCCTGTTTCGTCCTCTCAGGTTCCCTGATCCACTGAATCCTAATTTGATTCCAAAGTGCGGCAGCCTGTGCCTTGCAGACTCATCAACAAATTTCACTGCACTATCCCTTTCATATCAGATATCTCTAAAACATCGATCAATTTTATTGAAATCATTTTCTTCATCTTCTTTGTTCGGGTTCTCCACGATTGTCTACTACCAAGTCACTAAAGACCACACCTATACCCTCTACACTGTCTCTCATTCTAAATCCTGTCAGATTTCACTCCCTTTCTCTTAACTGCTACATCTCTGTCATCTTTGCCAGGATGACAAGGACTTCTCAAGAGATGCTCAACTTTTTCTGCAAGTGTCTCTACCCTAAGACAAGTCTGACCTCTGCCCTCCAACCAGTGAGTTCTCTCTATCACCCACAGTGACTCCATTACTCCTTCTCACCGGCCTCGCTCTGATCGCGTGACACCTGTCTTCATATACTCCACCGATGATACCATATTCTGCCATCTCCCTATCCTATCCTTCCACACTTCAGGTATTCCTCAATTCTCCTCTTGTTGCCTATAAACATGACAAAAACTTGAGGGACCTGTTGGTTAGCAGTCGTATCAACACTAACCCTTACAACCGCCTTCGCACCATGCCTTGTAAGAATACGTGTGGTTGTGTGTCATGTTCCTATGTCATTCAGACACATTCAATGGTCTTCCCCAAAGCAGCTTTTGACATCAAAGGAATTCACCTGCAAATACCACAACCTCATATATTCCATAATTTGCCACCAGTGTAACATGACATACATTGGTGAGACTGGTTTGAAACTCAGTGCGTGCTTCCAGCAAGACCTTCTTAATATCCATCTCCAATAACCCTGGTTCCCCATTCTCCAACCACTTCAATGGCCCTGGGCACGAACGGATTGCTAATGCCAGACTCATAGGCATTGTTACCTGCTACTCGGATGATCAAAATCGCTTCAAGTTGGAAAATAGACTGACAAATCACATTAGCTGCCTTCAGCTGCATGGAATCAATATTTCCCATACCTTTTCCTAAGCTTTATCATCTCTCCTTTTGTCCCATTCCTTGGCTTAATTAATTTTTTCTCATATCACCATTTGGTCACTATCAGCTTATCAGGTCTTCTCTCATTTGTACACTTTCCTAGTCAGTTTTTTTACATGTTTTTTTTCTCTTTTGCTCCCTACAATCACCATACTACCTGTGCGGCATTTAATACGTATCATTTTATATTATTTTTATGTGTTCCTATCTCCTTTTGATGTATTCATTTCTTCTTCCATGGTATGTTAGCTTATATGTGTATTGTCTGTTGTCTTTGAAGAAGGTCTTATGCTCATAATATAGGTTTGTTCTTGTCTTTGTCCAGGTGCGGTACATGAACCATACCTATACATATTTTTGTACATTTAACTCTACATTTCCATTGTAATTTTTTTTTAAATTGTAATAATTTATGACAGATTAATCATCACTTAAAAGGACAAAAAACAGACTTCTTTCCATGTAGCTTCATGACATATGTGAAGGAAAATGTATTTTTTTTAAATAGTGTCTTACAACTTCATATTGAAGCCAAATGCAATTATTTATTACAGCTTTTTAACATGTGAAATATTAGCCAATTGTTACTAAATTGAGTATTGAAATAACACACAATTTAACTGACTTACTGTTTGCGCAGAGAGCGGTCTTTTGCAACATGATCCAGTATTGCAATCAACACAGTACCAACAGACTGCTGCTCAACTTTGGCTTTGTCCATAATGATGCTAATGACATCATGACCTTGACTTGACTGACTAAAAAATGTGGCCAGTGTTGTGGTAAACATTGTAAAAAACAGGTCGCTGTGGCCTACTTTTGTTTCTCTGCGCAGACCCTGCACTGGTGTCTTATCTAGGAGCTTCCTTATTAGAATGTCAGTCTGAAATAATGAAGAATGTCAGTCTGAAACAATGAAGAATGTCAGTCTGAAACAATGAAGAATGTCAGTCTGAAACAATGAAGAATGTCAGTCTGAAACAATGAAGAATGTCAGTCTGAAACAATGAAGAATGTCAGTCTGAAACAATGAAGAATGTCAGTCTGAAACAATGAAGAATGTCAGTCTGAAACAATGAAGAATGTCAGTCTGAAACAATGAAGAATGTCAGTCTGAAACAATGACATTGTTCAAGTTACAACCTTTTAGCTTATGTCTCCAACAGACGCTACTCAACTTGACATAGTTCTTACAAGTTCTGCTACAATAATGCTAGTCATCATGTAGCATGTCCTTTGTAGAACGTCGCTCCCATCACAGTCTGTCTGAAAGAAACTCGTTCCCTTGCCAAAACTCCAGCTTCCGCCACTGTCATACTCAGGCACTCCTGGATATCTTGGTGCCATCGTCTTCTTGGTCTACCCCTTCCTCTTTTGCCTGGCACCATACCTTCCATCACCGTCCTCTCAAGACCGTTGTGTCTCTTGATGTGACCAAAGTATTTGCATTTTCTAGCCAAAATGGAATTGATAAACCAGTTCTCCTCTATGCTCAACTCTTGCCGAATGTCTACATTTGTTCTTTTCTCTGTCCAGGGTATTCTGAGGATCTTTCTGTAACATTTTGACTCGAAGGATTCGATTCTTTGTCTAGAAGTTTTGGTAATCGTCCATGCTTCACAGCCATAAGCTGCCACAGGAAAAACACATGCTCTCAAGACTTTTACTTTTATCGTTTTGTTGGTGCCCTGCCATAATTTCTTCAAGCTGTTCAGTCTCTGCATTGCCATAGCTAGTCTTCTTCTGATTTCTTTCGAGCGGTCACCATTTTTGTCGATTCTGGAGCCCAGATATTCAAAATGTGTAACCTGATCTATTTCCTCACCACCCACTGTAAATGTATGCTGACATTGTGTTTTATCGGTGGTCATTATCTTTGTTTTGTTTATGAACAGATTTTGATCTTTACTATGTCCATTAACGGCTGAAAGTAGCTGCTCTAGCCCTTCCGCACTTCTTGATAGTATCACTGTGTCATCTGCATATCGTAACTCTGGAATCTCGTACCCCCCAATCATAAATGGGTCGAAACTTTCAATGTTCTCATCTTCTCGCACATTTCTCATTATACATTCCGCATATATGTTGTACAGATAAGGTGAGAGTATACATCCCTGTCGGACTCCCTTTTGTACTGCAAACCAATCTGATGTTTGCCCAGATACTCGGACAGCGGCTTGTTGATCTTGGTATAATGTTTCAATGAGATGGACTATATGCAAAGGAAACCCCATTTCCTTCATGATTCTCCACAGATTTTGATGTTTTACCGTGTCGAAGGCCTTAGTGTAATCAATGAAACATGTGTACAGGTCTACATTAAACTCTCTACATTTTTCATAGATATTCCTTAAATTGAATATGTGGTCCCGGGTCCCTCTGTCTTTCCTAAAACCTGCCTGGACTACGTGAATTTCAGATTCAAACCTTTTCTCTATCCTTCTTAATACGATTCGCAGGAGTATCTTGCTAGCATGGCTGATCAGTGCGATAGTTCGTGCACAGCTTCAGGTTGCCTTTTTTGGGGAGGGGAATATAAATTGATTTCTTCCATGCTTCTGGCCACTCTGCACTGTGCCATATCTGTTTACACAGCTTGTGGTAGACTCGAGCACATGCCTCTCCTCCTGCTTGTATTAGCTCTGCTGGGATATCATCGCATCCTGGAGACTTTCCCTTTTTCAGGCTTTTAATTGCAGAGCGTACTTCTTCCAATGTTGGTTCAGGTTCTTTCTCATCCTTTGGTAGGATTGTAACTGAGCGCTTTGTGCTGTCTCCATACATGGTTCTGCAGTACTCTCTCCATCTATTCAGTATGTCTTTGGTTTCTGTTAGTGTGTTATCCTCTTCGTCATTTATGACATGTGGAACCGGACGGAATTCCCTTGTCAGTGTTCTTATTGCTTTGAATGCATCTCTTTCTTTGCCTTGTTGTTGTAGGTTTTCTATATCCTTACATGTTTCTACTATGTATCTTCTTTTATCTTTTCTTATTTCTCTTCTAACTTTTCTTGCGCAGTTTTTATATGCTGTGTTGGTCCCCTTACTTCCCATTTGTTTTAATTGTTGCCTTTCTGCAATGAGTTTCTGTGTTTCGTCTGTTATATAGCTCTGTGTCTTGTGCAATATCTTTGGAATCATTTCTTTTGCTGTCGAGATCAAAATCTCCCTTGCGTACGATGTCAACTCCTCAGATGTCATCTCTTCCTGTATAGCAAGCAACGCCTCAAATTTGTTTTCTACTTTGATGTTGTATTCAGTAGGTATTGCTGATACATCGAAGCGTATTGGCTGGCAACCTTTGTAGATCCTGCGTAGTCTTGTTTGGAAAACTGCAAACAGTAATTCGTGGTCCGTATCGCAGTCTGCTCCTGGCAGTGTTTTTGTCGCCAGCACATTTGATCTCCATCTTTGTTGCACTAGGATGTAGTCTATTTGGTTTCTGCTGTTGCGATCCGGGGAGGTCCACGTGCACAGTCTTCGTGGATGTTGTTTGAAGAAGGTGTTGGCAATAATGCTAGTATTCAACTTTAACAAATTATTAAGTATTTCCAAATGTTAGAATGCTTACAAAAATCTGAGCCTCTCAACAATCCGCAGAAATTGCCATCACATTTAAAATATGATCAACAACATACATTCATAGATGCAGTTTACAAATATAACCCATTACATCTTAACCTACCCAATACATTATGTTTGGAAATCATCATTATTATTCAATTCAATGCAATCATTCACTTTCATTTTATGCTGGTTTATAATATTTTTATTTAGCGCATAGCCTAGCCGACAGTGAGCTGAATTTCTAGACTAGAATAACAGCATGCCAGGGTTCGAAATCACAGACAGATAGAAAACAATCTGAGCTGTGTTTGTGACTGGTACGGCCGCTCCTTCAGTCAACCCAGCTGTAAATGGGTACCGGACATACGAGTTGGGAAGGTTAAAAACAGCAAGGAAGAGAACTGGCCACCACACATCACAAAGGTTGTGGCTTAGTACATGAAAAGTTATCTTCATGCTCGAAGGTAATTGTTCATTCATTTATTACCAATGGTGACCAGAACAATTTCCTTGCTGACACAAACTATTAGGTTTGGCTTAGCATTTGCTTTATTCTAAATACAATATTCTTTTAACTTATTTCAAGGACAAAAATAATCCTATTCGTAACAATCATTTATTTCACTCTTTCCATTTGTCCATATGCGAGCAAGTGGCCAAGAGGTTGTAAGTTTGTTTTACAAACACAACCTACCATGATCAAACCATGTCGTGCTCAGTTTGACAGACCAGGCATGTTGTGGGGTTTTTTTTCATGGTTTTTTTTCGTCGACTAAGACAGAGAAAATTTGTTGAGTCAGTGTAGGAGCTACGGAATTCCTGTTCTGTCATTGGCACTTTCACAAATAAAAGGGACTAAGCACAAAAACGGTGGCTAGGTGTAATCTTCTTCTTCTTCCTCGTTCGTCTTCAGACCTTGACTTCAATGACTGTAATGAAGGCAGCAGTCGACTCAAGGCTCCATGCACTTCTGTATAACTTCTCGTGGAAGGACACTGGCTGTTGCCAAATGGTACTTCTTTTGTCGGTATACAGTGGGCAGGACTGCCCAAAGGTCCATAGTGCCAATCTTTAACTTATTGTACAGATGACATCTCAGTGTGTTGTGTCCTGTGCGAAGTCGGAGAATTATGACATGATCTTGCCTGAAGAATTGGTGGTAGGCATTGTTTTCTATGTGGCCAGGGTGGGCTTTTTTCCATTTTGCACTGTGCGTTGCCTGATGACTGTTTTAGTCTCATTGAATGTGATTTTTGCATCACTCTGCTGCAGCATTCCTCGCAATCTGGCGAGTCTGTCTGCCTCCTCGTTGCCTGGAATGTTGCAGTGTGCTGGTATCCAATGAACTATGCTTTTTTTTTAGCACTGGGACAAGCGTTCGAGTGAGTCTGCCAGAGCACCAAGTTCATTTTTGTGCTGGTTCTTGGGCGCCATTAACACTGTGAGGGCGTCTGTGAGAATGACCACTTGCTTTTCTGCCGGTTCCTTATGGTTTATAAGGATTTCAGCTGATTCCGTGGCGAAGTGGTTAAGCCGTCGGCCTCGTGATTAGGTGGTGTGGGTTTCAACTCCGGACTCCGCCGTCTTTTTCACGGTGCTTGATGCGGAGTCCCCTGCATCTCGTAGTCGCCCCCTAGTCATCTTGTCCTTGACTTGCCACTGGGGTAGGCGGCTCGAGACGAGAGAGTGAGGATTAAAAATAGTGCAGTTAATCCTTGCTAAAAATAGAGCTAGCAAAATTAATTATGCCATCATCTTCTACGATGGACGGTGGCCTTTGCTTTGCTTTTCTTGCAGCTGCTTGTCATAGGGCACTGAAGTCGCTGCAACATCTCACAGTGGCAAATGCTACTGAGTATAGTTTTTTAGTTCTATAGTGATGTCTAGGTGTAATGAAATCTTTTCTATAAGCCATTTTTCATTTATTTCCATTTGTCTAGTCCTTTTAAAAAAAAGGATATTTAGTTAAAAATGTGCATACATGTTGATTAACGATCTCATGTAACCCAGCATTTTAACCTTGCTTGTATTTTTGCATTATTATTGGAGTTTTACTAGTCCTTCATACACTGTCCATGTCTCACACGCATAGAGGAATATTGACATGTGTGTGAGACATGAACAGTTACAGCTGACCTTCAACGAAGTATACAGGCCTTAGAGATGAGATGTTTCCGAAAACTTTTAAACGTCACGTACAAAGATCGAGTTACAAATGAGGAAATACGAGATAGAATTACAACAGCAATAGGGCCTTTCGAAGACCTCTTGGCAACTGTCAAAAGAAGGAAACTCACTTGGTACGGTCACATATCGAGATCAAATGGTCTTGCAAATACAATCCTCCACGGAAAGATGCATGGCAGACGACGAATAGGCCGGCCAAAAAAGAGATGGGAGGACAACATAAAAGAATGGACCAGTCTCCAATCAGAAGAGTCACAGGCAGCGGCATCTGACAGAGAGGGGTGGTGTGGGGTTGTGAGGATGTCTTCATGTGTGCCCCAACGACCTCACCGGATATGGGATGACCTGACCTGACCATACACTGATCTCCGTGGGACCATCGAAGTGACATTTCTTCTATAGGACTGGTGGTCAAAAACATCACTTCGCTCCTCTCTACCATACAGTACAGAGGTTTTGTCTTTTTCTTGTGGTTTAGTTTCTTCAGGATAGGGTCGTCTTTACAAAAAAAATGAGGACTGGATGACGTGTCCTCCATGTAAGGAACATACCATGACATTGTAACCCATCCTACAAAGCTGTACACAGAAAGAAAGAGAATAATACTGGGCTCACAGGACAGATGAGATATAAAAGCTGTACAGAAATAAAACAGCCTTACAAACAACGGAAGTCTTTGTACGAGAAACTATGATCTAGATCTGAGGATGAACAACAAAGAAGATGATGTTTCTACAGGATGGAATAGCTGATCCCATGCCAAACCCTTCTTAGTTATTATCTCTTTCATCTTGCTTGGCAGGATAGTGTAACTATTCTTTGTTCCTATTTCCTCCCATTGTAACAAATAGATAAAGAAGCCAAAAATACTTACATTTAAACCAAGTTCCAGGGCTAACATGAGAAGAGTATTGGCAAAGTTGAGAGCTGGTGGACTCAGGCTTACACTTGTCACTTCAGACCCTTCCTTTCTGACAATGCCCTTCATAAACATAAAGACTAATGACATGTTATTCCCTGAAACATTATGCACACATATATTTCAAATAATGTATTTGTCATGGGCACAGAAGTTGTACATTGTGTTTCAAATTGTCAGTTGTAGGGTGTGGTATTAAATTACATATTTTAAGACATTATTAGATGCTTGTTAAACATTCCAACAGCAGATTTTGACTGTTATACAGCTAGCAGTGCTGTTTTAGGTACACAGCTAGCAGTGCTGTTTCAGATGTACAGCTAGCAGTGCTGTTTCAGGTGTACAACTAGCAGTGATGTTTCAGGTGTACAGCTAGCAGTGATGTTTCTGGTGTACAGCTAACAGTGCTGTTTCAGGTATACAACAGCTAACAGCACTGTTTCAGGTATACAGCTAGCAGTGGTGTTTCAGGTACATATTTAGCAAAGCTGTTTCAGGTATACAGCTAACAGTGCCGTTTTAGGTATACAGCTAGCAGTGCTGTTTTAGGTATACAGCTAGGAGTACTGTTTCGGGTATACAGCTAACAGTGCTGTTTCAGGTATACAGCTAGCAGTGCTGTTTCAGGTATACAGCTAGCAGTGCCGTTTCAGGTATACAGCTAGCAGTGCTGTTTCAGGTATACAGCTAGCAGTGCTGTTTCAGGTATACAGCTAGCAGTGCCGTTTCAGGTATACAGCTAGCAGTGCTGTTTCAGGTATACAACAGCTAACAGCACTGTTTCAGGTATACAGCTAGCAGTGCTGTTTCAGGTATACAGCTGGCAGTGCCGTTTCAGGTATACAGCTAGCAGTGCTGTTTCATATATACAGCTAGCAGTGCTGTTTCAGGTATGCACTTAGCAGTGCTGTTTCAGGTATGCAGCTAACAGTGCTGTTTCAGGTATACACTTAGCAGGACCGTTTCAGGAGTCAGAATATGTTTTGAAATCATTAAACAGTTTTTTTTTTAAAATCTTTCTATTCTGAAGTTGTTACTAACAAGGTAATAAAAATGGCACCAAAAAACATTTTCATTCAATAAAGTTACAAATATTTTTGAACATCATAAAAGTACCTCAAAGACATTATCAAACAGCTTAACAGCCAAACTGTCTTTGTCCTTTGGTCCACGTGGAAGGTGTTCTATAAGAAGTTTAGCACAATGCAATTGTCTGTATCCTCCTGCAACTTGTGTCAGTTGTGTGTAGTCTGTCACAGGCGATGACAGATTTATAGGCAACACAGATGTGAGACTGCTGTTAAGTTAATCATAAAACATACTGTAGTTTGTGTATAATAACTTATGGACATAAGTATTGCATGGGCCTAGCAACCTCATCATGTAAAGAAAATTGCTACAGTAACCACAACTGTAAGGACACATGCTTCCTGCAAGGGGACTAGATGCAGTGGTTGCCTATGCTTCTTATGGAGAGCAGACAAAAAGAAATATAAAATATAAAAAAACTATGACAACACGAGCAATGTGTTTCCTATCCTTACAAAAAGTTGATATTTCTCTTAGATTTGGCTTGGCTTCGTTTGTTCTCAATCTTCCGCTACCAAACTCTGGCAAGGGTTTAAGTAGCAGAATGTAGTCCAGAGAACGGAATGCGTTGTGTCATAGTTTACAGCTTGACTGCGATATTTGCACCTTTCGGTTAAACACATCCAACTTCAGTAATCATTTTTTAGTACCAGGTTAGGATTCCCTCTTCGGTCCCTTCTCTAAGGCCAGTCTGCTCTGTTGCAGCCTGTTATCCAGGATCACCGTGTGGAGGTGTAGAAGGGTCTTGGTAGCTCTGATTCACTGGTCCTGACGCCAGCAGTGAGCTATGGGTCGCTGGCCGCTGCAGCTCATGCGCTGCTCAGCATCTGGACAAATTTAACCAGGAGTGCAGAATTCTTCTCTATAGCCTGCTTTCACTCGTTCTTCTCACTCTGATAGCTTGCCTTCTGAAGTGATAATCTCAGTTGTACGATTTGATCACAAGCAAACACCAGAACATATCCAGCAGGACTGTCCTACTTTTGTAGACCAAAGAGAGGCAGTCTGGCCAAGTGGAGCAGCGTGTGAGGTGTGAGGGACTGGCGAAGACCTGAAACGCAGTCTCCTTCATTAACCTCACTGGGCTAGAAGCATGGCATCAGTTGATCAAAGAAGGTGCAACAATAATTTTATATTACAGTATCTGATAAATGCTGTAAGAGACCTGTATTGCATCTAGTTTTACCCTATTCAAAACACTTCTGATAATGTTAAACAATTACATCTTACCAGTCTTGATGGAGGTACTGGGTGAGACAAAGCTTGAGTTGCTTCAATTTAGGGACGTCAAGGAACTTGGTTAGCACAAGTAAGACTTGATTCATCTGGAAATAAAAATTATTAACTATTATTTATCTTTTCTTTCAGCTTTCCTGTGAGCCCGAAGATGCAGCAGTGAGTGAACTGACAGCAGACTCATAGCTAGCTGCTTGCAACATGGTCAGCAAACTATAGCTGATCAAGACTCTATTTCATCTTCAAGTGGCAGTCCTGCAAACAGGTTGGACTAGTGTAGTTTGGCTAAGGGAAAAGGGATCAAAGATGAAAGGCAAACCAAGTCCCAAAAATGGTATGCTGAAACTGGATGTGTCAGGCTGAAAGGTGCAGATATTGCAGCTTTGCTGTAAACTACAACACAATGTCATTTTCAGGATAAGTGCCAGAAGAAAGAAAAGAAGCTTCCCTTTTATTCTGTATATTCCACAGCCAAATTTTTCTCACTGCTCCAGTAGTCCTGTGGTCAATAATTTCAACACCTAATATCTATTTACAAACAAATTTCAAAACGACTTAAACACAGATATTATATAGTTTCGAGTAACATGGTGACTCACTTGGATCAATGGCTTATAAAATTTGTAGCAAAGAATAGGGCTGCTGTTCCTTACCATGCATGTCATAAAAGATGACTAATGAGGGTTGTGAGTGGAGCTAGTTGTTGTTTAATGCCCACAATGAGTAAGGTTACCCTTTTGTGCACTCTGAATAGGATGTTAAGTGGCAGGTTGTAGTAGCTTTTCTCACATCCCGAGCATGCTGATGAAGGTGGATGTGTTATACTTGGCTTCATATGCGTGGTGCTCACTACTACAGGGATCACATCGATCCACATCTTGTCAGCCAGGCTGCCTTGAAACAGCCTGTTTCCAAGAAATGCAACATGGAAGAGAAATTGTGGTCTTGGTCAGTGTATTGTGTCTGACGCCCTGTCTGAATGGACTAGCGTCTCAGTTCCCCGAGTGGAGCTAGTAAATTCAAATGTAAAATAAATTACTACAGAAACCACTGCACTAAGAACATGTGAGGTGTTTTAGTTCAGACTTCCAAAATAAGTTCCAAATGTGGACATATGTTCCACTTCGGAGCAAAGCAGGAAGATGCTAGATAAAAAAGAACTCTGATTACATAAATATTATGTGAAACGTGGGCATTAGATGCATAATTGGAACAAAATTTAAAAAATGTCAACATAGAAAATAATATTCAACAAAATTTTGGATGACAGAAAGAGTTGAAAAAACATCCAAGCCCTTATCGTAAAGTAATATCAAACTAATATCAAGGGAAAAGTCCAGAAAATGAGAAAAAAAAGGAAGACCTTAGATGCGTTGGACAGATAATATTCAGAAATGGATGGGGAAAAACACTGGCAAAGGCAAAATGCTGACAATCTGTTGAAGGATTAATAAGAAAATTAATAAAGCTCCAACAACCTTCTATGTTACATATGTTACAACAACCTCCTATGTTACTTACATATGATGCCCTAACAATCTTCTATGTTATATATGATGCCCTAACAACCTTCTATGTTACATATGTTACAACAACCTCCTATGTTACTTACATATGATGCCCTAACAACCTTCTATGTTACATATGATGCCCTAACAACCTTCTATGTTATATATGATGCCCTAACAACCTTCTATGTTACATATGTTACAACAACCTCCTATGTTACTTACATATGATGCCCTAACAACCTTCTATGTTACATATGATGCCCTAATAACCTTCTATGTTATAGATGATGCCCTAACAACCTTCTATGTTACATATGTTACAACAACCTCTTATGTTACTTACATATGATGCCCTAACAACCTTCTATGTTACATATGATGCCCTAACAACCTCCTATGTTATATATGATGCACTAACAACCTTCTATGTTACATATGATGCCCTAACAACCTTCTATGTTATATATGATGCCCTAACAACCTTCTATGTTACATATGTTACAACAACCTCCTATGTTACTTACATATGATGTCCTAACAACCTTCTATGTTACATATGATGCCCTAACAACCTTCTATGTTACAACAACCTCCTATGTTACTTACATATGATGCCATAACAACCTTCTATGTTACATATGATGCCCTAACAACCTTCTATGTTATATATGATGCCCTAACAACCTTCTATGTTACATATATTACAACAACCTCCTATGTTACTTACATTTGATGCCCTAACAACCTTCTATGTTACATATGATGCCCTAACAACCTTCTATGTTACATATGATGCCCTAACAACCTTCTATGTTACATATGATGCCCTAACAACCTTCTATGTTACATATGATGCCCTAACAACCTTCTATGTTACATATGATGCCCTAACAACCTCCTATGTTACTTACATATGATGCCCCAAAAACCTTCTATGTTACATATGATGCCCCAACAACCTTCTATGTTACATATGATGCCCCAACAACCTTCTATGTTACATATGATGCCCTAACAACCTTCTATGTTACATATGATGCCCTAACAACCTTCTATGTTACATATGATGCCCTAACAACCTTCTATGTTACATATGATGCCCTAACAACCTTCTATGTTACATATGATGCCCTAACAACCTTCTATGTTACATATGATGCCCTAACAACCTTCTATGTTACATATGATGCCCTAACAACCTTCTATGTTACATATGATGTTCCAACAACCTCCTACATTACCTATGATGCCCCAACAACCTCCTTTTACATATAATGCGCCAACAACCCCTCCTACCTTACATATGATGCCCCAACAACCTTTTGGGTTATTGGGAATTAGAAAGAGTATATTACATAAATACTACACACATTACACAATACTTATTGAAATTACACAAAACATTTACAGATTACACCAAATGTATTCAAATGACATAGAACATACTACGAGATAAAAAAATAAATTTTAGTAAGAGAGTGGTGAATGTTTGGAATGCATTGCCACAGGAAGTAGTGGAGACAGGGACAATTAATGGATTTAAGAATAGATTGGATCCACATAGCTTTTAGAGCAAAGTAATGTAAAGGAAACTGGCTGTATACAGACTCTGCGGAGTCTTCTAAACCAGTTTAAAGACATTAAGTTAAATTAAGTTAAGCTAAAGTTAAGTTAAATTACCTCTTTAGGTAACTGTATCATTATTTCTGTGTCTGCCATGTTGAAACCAACAATGCTGGGTCTTATAACACAGTCACACAAAAGTTTCCACAGGTTCTCACACCACACATCAGATGGCACCACCTGCAATTGTTACAATTTATAGATTACATTTTACTTTTATAAAAAACATTTTAAGGCTACAAATTGATATAAGATTTTTTTCCAATTTGATTATCCAAAACTATCACTATGCCACATATTCCCATTACTGTGATGCAGTAGTGAATGAGCTGACAGTAACCAGCGACTCATAGCTGGCTGCTTGTATCAGGGTCAGGGATCCATAATTGACCAAGACTCTATTCCGCCTCTAAGTGGCGGAATGGGAAATATGACGGCAATCATGCAGCCTGGCTAAAACATACAAAATAAAAAAGGGATGCAAACCTGGCCCCAGAAATGGCTTACTGAAATTGGATGGGTTGGACCAAAAAGCACAGAGAACGCAGCATCGCTGTAAACTACAGCACAATGTCACAAACATCCTTTTCAGGGTGAACACTGAGGAAGAAGATTCCCATTGCTGAGGACCAGTGGTAGGATGTATAGGGCTGAGGAATAAGGATGCTTGCCCATGCAGTCACTATGCACTATACAGGCTAGGTTTTTATTTTATCTCTGATAATAGAAAACCTGTGCCATACAAAGGTTTTTAATGATTCTCCTGGTGGTCAGAAGACTAACATCCAAACCACTCTGCCAGCCACTCACCTCCACTTAAGTGTCAACTAGATAACATATTCATAGTCTATGTCAAATTAAAAATACGGTGCAATTTTAAGTACTGAACTGTCATCATACCTTGGACATCAATTTTATTAAATCTGGCTAAACAGAATATACCTTGCTAACTTCCTGGGAATGCTTTGCTAGTAAGACTGATATAAAGTTCCACATCCGGATAATCACTGTGCATTTCATTCTAAGATATGAAAAAATTAAATTAAGAATGAATTTAATAGTAAATTCTCACCACGCATTATCTTTAATGTATTTCAATTATCAATGTCAGTCTGAGATCATCTGCATAGAAAGAATTTTCAGACAAATTGAAGGAATGCCAGGGTAAACATCAATGGAAGACTAATCTGCAATCTTGGCTTGGCTTCGTTCGTTCTCAATCTCCCACTACCAAGCCTTGAAAGGGCTTAAGTAGCAGAATGTAGTACAGAGAACGGAATGCGTTGTCGTAGTTTACAGCTTGACTGTGATATTTGCACCTTTCGGTACAACATATCCAACTTCAGCAAGCATTTTTTGAGTACCGGGTTAGCATTCCCTCTTCGATCCCTTCTCCTTAGCCAGTCTACCCTGCTGCAGCCTGTTATCCAGGATCACTACGTGGAGGTGTAGAAGGGTCTTGACAGCTCTGGTTCGCTGGCCCTGATGCTAGCAGTCAGCTATGGGTCGCTGACCACTGCAGCTCATGTGCTGCTCCGCATCTTGATCCCAATCTGCAATCTGAGATATTTTCATAACACAGTCAGCGGGAATGTTGAGACAGTCAACAACAGAAGTCAAGAATGTCGATTGGATTTAACATTAGGAAAACAAAAACTTTGATAATTAGCAAAACAAAGGTGAATCCTACAGTAAACATCATAGTAAAACGGGTGATACTGGGACAAGTAAACACTTGTACATAGCACAGATAATAAAGAGTGATTGTAGATGCATAAGGGAACACGCAGCATAGTGATGTTGTCATATACACGGACTGATCAGTGCTGCACAGTGGAAGGTCAGGCTGGGGTTTCACGACTAGAGTGAGAAGACAGGTTGTTGTCGAGTACAGCAGGGCATACATGTCAACAACCTCCAGTTTGATAATGTAGATGAAAGTGTGACCTCAGTGCTGAGATGGATATCTGAGACTTCTTTAACAAGGGTAGTCATCATAACTGCCACGCAAGCCGTAATCCAGAAGTTACAGAATGGATGGCTTTTGTACGAGTGGATAGCAGCTGTTGAGACCTCAAACTTCCAGGGGTTGACATGGATCTACTTTCTTGGTCATGATGGGGCTCAAGGCAACAAAAAAGCTGACATCTTGGTTTCACAAGCTCCCATAATGGGCCCGCTAGTGATGGACAGGAATTACATTTAGAAATCAATCAATGACCGCCTGTTAGATGAGGACACTGCAATAGATGAAGCAGCAATCCACAGGCTACAAAATTTTGACATTAAACGAGGTTCGGGCAGAGTAGGACGCATGAGAGAACGGAGCAAGAGAGTGTACAACCAGTGAGCTATAGGGACCATCAGCATCCATACCCTGCACCATTTGCTGAGAGAGACTGAGCACCTATGGGTATGCCCAGAGTGCAGTGACATCGATTCTTAGAAACAGAACAGAAACAGTTAAAGGGAAGTGAAGAAGAGAATATGAATGGTCAAAAACAAATTTAACAACACGAGAAATATATTGACATCCAAGCAAATAAATAAACTAAAACTGAGAGTCATCATTACTATATGGTGTGAAAATGGGGGGTAATGAGCAAACAGTAGAAGGATAAAATAGAAACCCTTGATATGTGGAGATACAAAAGAATAGGTTGCATTTCGTACAGAGAAAAGCAAACAAATAAAGAAGTCCTGATGAGACAAGGAATGGAAAGGAAAATACTGAAAGACATATAAATTAGGCAAATCAAATATTTTGGACATACAAAGAGAAGTGATGAGGAAAGATTCATTTAAGTATGTGTGAGATGTCAGAGCCTGGAGAGGATGAGAAATGGCAATTACCTAGTAACAATAAAGAGAACAACCCAAAACAATATCCACAATTAAGTAAGAAACCAAACACCACAGAACAAGAGAAGCAAGAATACAGGCATACAAGCTAAGAGAGCCAGACGTTTAGGCCAGATACCAACGGCTTATATCAACAGCAGCGGGAAGTGCAGAATAACTACCTGAGGATATAGAGGCTCTTTGGTTAAAATTCAACTACCCTCAAAGCAGCTGCAGCAGAAGCATGTGGTGAAGTCAAGAAGAACATAACGAGGACACAATGATGGACAATAGAAGTCAGAATTACAATAAGGTAAAAGAAAAAGTCATGAAAATTATACTTAGAAGCCAAGAACACAGCAGGAAAAACACAGAAATACAAAGAATATTAACATACAGAACAGAACCCAAGAAAACAATGCTAGCAGTAAAATAAAAATCCTGGGAGCACTTTGGAGAAAGACTGGAAAGGAATGCCTGAGAAAACTAGAAGCTGTTCTACAGGAACTGAAATAACATGAGGAAGGAAAAAGAGTGCCCCCCTGACATTTATAAAAGGCATACAAGGTGCTTTGCTTACCACTTCGAGGGAGATAATGAATAAATGGAATGACTAATTCACAGAGTTCCTCTGCGCAGAGGAAGACCAAGTTCCAGGTATGACAAGCTCTAATACAGATAAGGAAATCAATGATGGGGGAAACATCACAATGGGTGAGCTGAATGCAGCACTGGAGAAAAATAAAGGTAGACAAAGCAGCTGAACGATGGTATATCATCATAAATGACCAAGTCTGCAAGGGAACTGTTATTCCTGAGGGTTCTCAAGACATCCTGATATCACAAGGTTTTACCAAAAAACTGGGAGATAGTCATCAATGCACCAATTTCCAAAAAGGGTGACAATTAAGTGTGAAAATCATAGAGGAATACTCCTTTATAGTGTCCCTGGCAAAGCCTACTCTAGGATACCGAAACAGAGACTATAAGACACTTGGCTGAGCCACAAGGGAATGAAGCCCGGTGCAGTTTCGGAGCAAAGTACCCAAGACCTTATCTTCACACTTAGGCAACTGAGTATGATGATGAGATGTATCTGCTTCTTGAACCTGGAAAAGGAATTCAATAAGGGTCCCTGGAGCAGGTTCTGGGACTGCAGGGAAAGAAAGAACATCCTAGCACTCTTGATCTACGCAATACAGAGTTTTTATAAGACCTGCAGAAACTACACTCGAAACGCTAAAAAGGAATTCATGAAGAAACATTATAAAGTTGTGAATAATTGTTGAAAATTATTGCAAACTTCATAATCTCCAAACTTAGGAAAAGTCTTGCCACAGACCTCGCCAAATATTACAGCTAAAAATATACTACTTAATATTTAAATAACTATAAAATTCTGAAGTTTTGCAAGTAATGGTTTAAATATTCTCAATTAAAGAGCAACTGATGGTTAAAATATTCTTAAAGAGCAAGTGATGATTGAAACATTTTAATTAAAGACAAAAATCATATGAAAAGACCTGTTATAATCATCTTTTTCCAAGGGTGTAAATATGGATGCCTCTTTCTGTGGCAGAAGAAGTGCAGCATTGTCAATGTCTGAGAAAGCCAGTTTTTCCAGGAAGAAAACCACACTTTCAAAAATGCGACTGATCTCTGAACCTGTGCCTAGATTGAATACAACAAATATTAAACATTTTTCTAAGATCTCTTTAGTACACTATGATAAGCATAGTATTAATAGACAGCAGAAACCAAGGCCACTCATCAGGAAACATTGTGCATACTATTATTATTACTATTATTATTATTAGATTATTATTATCAGTGACATTAAGATATGGCAACCAATATTTATTTTTTTATTGGATAGGAGTAGAAAAGAAACAATAATAAAAAGCATAACATAATGATGAAAGAGAATAAAGTTCAGAGACAAAGAAAGAAACATAAGACAAATCTGTATGGGAATTGTTAATTTACACACACATTTAGAGTTTAAAACACAATGAATACAGAAGCTAGGTCCTTCATTTAACATAATCTATTTAAGAAAGCTTTGAATGTACCTTACATTCAAGGTACAATAAATACATAGATTATTAGCAGTTTTAAATAGTTATTTAATAAGATGCAAACAAAGCAATAATGGTATACAGAAGATATTATGAAAGCCTGAAATAGAAGACATGGGGATACATGCAGAAAGAAAGACATATTTTGGAGGAAATCTCCATGTACTTGTCGAAGCAAATACTCAGTCTTTTGGACAAGTTCTCAGTAGTTTTGAAAGTTTTCTTTTACTTGTTCAGGTCAAGTCAGGTCATCCCGTAACCAGTGAGGTCGTTGGGGCACACATGAAGACATCCTCACAAATCCCCCCCCCCCCTTCTTTGTCAGTGTACGCTGCCTGTGCCTCTTCTGGTCAGAGATTGGTCCATTCTTCTATGTTGTCCTCCCACCTCTTTAGGGCCGGCCTCTTTATCGTCTGCCTTGCACCTTTCCGTGGAGGATCATATTTGCAAGACCATTTGATCTCGATATGTGACCGTACCAAGTGAGTTTCCTTCTTTTGATAGTTGCCAAGAGGTCTTCAAAAGGCCCTATTGCTGTTGTAATTCTATCTCGTATTTCCTCATTTGTAACTTGATCTTTGTACGTGACATTTAAAAGTTTTCGGAAACATCTCATCTCCAAGGCCTGTATCCTTCGCTGAAGGTCAGCTGTAACTGTCCATGTCATGTTTACTTGTTAACTATCTATATATCATTAGTGTGTCTTGAACTCTTGTGAAGATTTGCTGGACAAACATTCCTGCTATTTTTTGTAATTACAGCACACTTGTCAATTTTGTAAAACTGTTCAGCACACTTATCTGACGTCATGCCTGAATGGAAAACCACAGTGTATATAGCTTCTCCTAGAGTTTTAAGTAAAGATCCAGATTTCACACCTCTGTGGTATATTTGGAATATGGTGTTAGGTCCATATTTTTCTCAAGTTTTAAACATAACTTAAACACAATCAACTCTGGAATACAGAAAAACTATTCTTAAAATGTTTCAAGCTGTAAGATCAGTTCCTTATTACTTAATCATGAGAAAAACATACTTGATGTAATAAATTTACAAAAGCTTCGGAGCATACATGGATGAACAAGGCACTCCGCTTCATAAACATTGTGTAACAGTTCCAGCCGGAGCATGAGCGTTTAGGGCAAGGGTGATGTTGTCAACGACTCTGAGAACAAAGGTACCTGAATGCGTGCCAAGGTGACTCTCCATCTCGACACTACCTCAAGGTCATTCACTGTCTCGATACTAAGTCAACAAAGGAAAACAGGGGGTTGGGGGAAAGAATGTGTCTAGTACAGGTAGAGGTTAGGTGCTGACCACTGGCGTTCCGATTTGGGTAGTGGGGGATTAGTGACAGACAGAGGCCAGCAGAGCTTGATGCGACATTTTGAGTGGCAGGAGTTCAGAGTAATGCATTCCAATGGCAGCTGAATGGAGGTAGATCAAACTAGAGGATGGCTGGGTCAAGATATCCCCCAGAGGTCCATTGCACAGCTCTGATACTGCTTGAGACTATATAATACTAGACAAAGTTTAACTCAAGCAGACTGGCCATGGAGAGAGATAGAGAGAGAGAGAGAGAGAGAGAGAGAGAGAGAGAGAGAGAGAGAGAGAGAAAGAGAGAGAGAGAGAGAGAGAGAATTTAGCTAGGAGTCTGTTTAGCACGCCGACTTTATAGAAGAGCGATTGATAGGCTGTTTTACGAATGCTAGTGAGATAGAACAGGATGGCTCAACCAGCATACGCCTTTGAGTCTTGGCCAGTCGCTCTATAAGGTGTGTGTTGGACGCCCTGTGTCTAAAAGAGATCTGAATGTGTGTTGTATGTGCAGGACACCATGTGAACGATGTATGTTCTGAAGAGTTACGCAAGTGTACAGATCGACTAGGAGAGATCTGGATGTGTGTGTGGTGTGTAGACACCGAGGGAATGATGTATGTTCCAGAGGGTGTGTATACGCAGATCGATTGAGTGTGTGATCATATGTGAGTAAACATTGAATATATAATGTCCAGATCACCCGCCTGAGGATATATATGAATGTGAGTGAATGCACAGAATACAAACGTGGGGACGAGTTTTTGAGAGTGTGTTGAGGATGCAGATAAGGGGAGAGGAGTGTGCGGCTAGAACTGGGTTGGGGTAGTCTGGAGAAACATCAATAGGTTGTGCTTATAAACTCCGCGTATCTATTTAGTTAAGATGTATTTCTTGTATTGTTTGTAATCACATTGCACTCACTTTAATAGTTGTTGTATGAGTATGATATAATAAATATGGCACCTGCTGTGTGCTATGTTATTTGCTGTGTGTGGTCATGAATGATGTGGATACATGTGGTAACATTCTAGAAAGACTAACTCCAGTGAAAACCTGGACTCTGCTACAATTGCAAAAGACTATGCTAACCTTGCAATTATGTAAAACTGCAGTTGTCCTTTCTATTTTATGTTTATCAATATTACAATATTTTCAAGGAGTCAACCTCCATATTTCACACACCAGTAAAAATTTGTGATGGAGTCATCAGATCTTCACCAAATATCCAGCAATAGCAATCCAGGGCAGCAAGCAACATATCAAACCATTGCTGAGCTGCATTTACTGAGAAAGGATCTTTCAGTTTGTCCAGTGTTGGATAAGCAAGGATACCATGAGACTCACCAGATGCTGAGCCACCTCCCTCAAATCTGTTAAATAGTTAGCCATGTTATATTACTATAAGATATTTAATTAAACAAGCAAGACAATTTTAAAACAACATTGGAATCATTGTTATTTCTTCTTCTTCTTCAATCAACTTTTTCTTCATCATTCATTCTCAAACTCCCACTACCAAATCCTGGAAAGGGCTTTGCAAGTAGCAGGATGTTGTCCAAAGAACGGAATGCGTTGTGTTGTAGTTTACAGCTTGACTGATATTTGCACCTTTCAGTCCAACACATCTGACTTCAGCAATCATTTTTGGGTACCTGGTTAGCCTTTCCTCTTCTATAATTTATCATCCAGTGTACTCTGTTGTAGCCTGTTATCCAGGATACCCCCGTAAAGGTTTAGAAGGTTTATGGCATCTCTGCTGCGACATCTGTATATGCATGGGTCCAGGATTTTGGTGCAAATTTCTAGTTGATGTACTTCATGGGATCTGAGATATTTATTTTTTTGTCATGACTTCTGTTTTTTTAATATTAATGTTCAGTCCTGCTTGTTGGTTGAATGAACTAAATCTTTCCATTATTGGTGTGAGTAAGCAAGTAGTGCAATGTCATCTGCGCATTCCAGGCCTTTCAGAATACAAGAGATAAACAGCACAAAAGAATGTCAATGAAATCATGGAATTCCTGTAAAGCACACAGTAGTCCTGGGTTCATTCCCCAGTTGAGGCGATAATGTTTTTTTCAGACCGCAATGGCTCCCGGGTCGACCCAGCCTTAAATGGGTACCGGTTCAGTCCGGGAAGTAAAGGCGGCGAGGGAGAGGAGATGGCTACCGCCCTTATATAGCCGAGCCTTTGAAATGTGAGATTGCTAACACCTCACACCCCTACGGCAGTAATGCTATGGGATACTTTACTTTACTTTACTTTACACAGAAATAAATTGTGTGAAAAGTTATAAACAAAGAGCTACAAAATGAAGTAATCTTTAAGTGACAAAGTCAGAGTTAACAGTTTAGGATATATGCTGCAATAATAATGATGTGGCACTTTTGCAAGGGAAGAAATATAAAACCAATGAAAGTCTGAAATTAAGATTTTAATAATGTCTGAAATGCAAGCTAAGTTAAAATACAGTTGACCACGAGAACAGTATCATAGCTGTAACTAGGTTTCTATATAAACAGGTCTTCATCAAGAACTGGACAAACAAAAACAATACATGAAAACAGTGAATTAACCTAAACCAATATTAGTATCAAAGACAAATCAAATCCTGAAATAAAGTAAAGGTAATTCCATGACCACCAATGGTGGTTGACTCACACTGTCCTTGGTGGTACAAATTTGTTTTATCTTTAATACTGATATCGGCTTCATTAAGTTGGTAGTTGTGTAGTCCTTAATGAAGGCTATTCAGTTCACAATGTCAGTACACTCCTGCTACTTTTCTTATGTTAAACTACATTTTAAACTGGTATTAGGGATCAAGATGCTGAGCAGCGCATGAGCTGCAGTGGTCAGCGACCCATAGCTGACTGCTAGTATCAGGGCCAGCGAACCAGAGCTGCCAAGACCCTTCTACACCTCCACACAGTGATCCTGGATAACAGGCTGCAGCAGAGCAGACTGGCTAAGGAGAAGGGATCGAAGAGAGAATGCTAACCCGGTACTCAAAAAATGCTTGCTGAAGTCGGATGTGTTGGGCCGAAAGGTGCAAATATCACAGTCAAGCTGTAAACTACGACACAACGCATTCCATTCTCTGACTACATTCTGCTACTTAAGCCCTTTCAGGGTTTAGAAGTGGGAGATTGAGAACGAACGAAGCCAAGCCAAGCCAAGCCAAACTGGTGTTATTTCAGCCATTATTGTTGGTGAGATCCACTACAGTTCCTCATATATTCAAATAAAGGTTTCATCAGTCTGTGAAGACTTTAAAAATTAAAATACAACTAATATTATATTTGTACAAGAGAAGAAAGCAGGCAACTACTGGCAGAACTTTTCTCAGGTCCAGTCCAGAGAGTCAACATCTGACTAAAAAAATTACCTCTGCAAGAAGTATGCTGGTCCTTGATCGCTGTGTAGTTTATTAAAGAAGTGTTGAGATGAACTCACACCTGTCAAATTTAACAGAGAAGATGTCAATTACTAATCTAAAAGTGTTTTTACACAGATAGTACTCAAATTTATCATGTGATTAACATTACATTACAATAAACAGACTCTCAAAAATGTGAACCTACTATCCTAAAATATATCTTAAATAGATACATTTCATATATGCATATTTAATTAAATATGTGACGCACTTGCTTCAATATAAAATGAATAATGAACTTCAGCTACATTTGTATAACTGAAATCCACTTTTTAGAAAGCTCTAAAATACAAGCTTTTGAAATGTTTTGTTAGATTTCCCAAATATGACATGACACACATTTACAGCTAGCATTAACTATAGCAGTATCAAATGTAGTTTATAGAATGACATATTCATTTTCTTTCATCTTCTTGTTTCTGTTTGCCCCATACAAAACATAGGGCCATCATTGCCTTTGGTTTCTTACAGGAAGCAGACGCCAAGACACTTTGGGTGCTCTTGCTGTAGTGGTTTATGCAGCAATATGTTTTAATCTATGATATTTCTAGCCCCATGCACAACCCTCTAAGTCATCTTTTGCAACATATATGCTTAGAAAGTTAGTGGACATATTCATTCCTCCTCAGATATTACTTATCTGATATCCTTCCATCCACATCCACAAATGTAGCCCCAACAAAATCAAGGACTCGCAGGACAAAGTACAGTGAATACTCTCTTTACAAGAAAATATTATTATAGTGAAAATATTGTAACGTGAACCTAATAATGATATTGTTTGTTTGGTAATTTAAACAAGAATCATAAAGTTCATATTTCATTTGAATATGGACCTTAACCCATTCACTCTGGAATACTTTGGACCACTGAACACATTTATTCTTGCAAAGTCAAACTGGCACTAGGAAGTAAAGGTATATTTATAAATGTAAGAATATATGGTATGGATAAACTTTAATGTATAAATATGACAACGGGTTAAGCCAATATATCAGCTTCATGGCATTGTAAGAAAGCTTTGGAGCCATTAAATCGGCTTTACAGAGTAAATTGAGGTGACTTAACCCTACCAGACCGCTGTACCCATTTTTCGGTAATTTCCTTAACTGCCGCTAAACCGCTGTACCTAATTTTCGGTACTTTGGATAGTACGTCATAAAATGCGTCAGAATCTAAAAATAACCAACCAATCGTGGTCAATCCTCGCGATTAGTCATTGCAAATGGCTGCCTCCATGTTTTAATTGATTTTGTGGGGTTTAACGTGAACAAATTCGGAAAATTCACAATGAAACGAACGGCTGATGAACCAAGCACTTCAACAGGAAAGCAAAGTAAGTCTAGGCTTATGACAGTCCAACAGGTGATCAATAATTTGGTTGATTCAGACTCTGTTCAAGTGAAACAGACAGTGAGAGCTCAAGTGATGAGATGAAGGTTTTCTTGGACTGAGGATCTATATGGAATACTCATGTATAAAGCCCAGCTATCAGGATTATTGGACAAATAAGGGCTCTTTGTTGTGTTTACTCCCGGATTTCGAAATGTTTTATGACTCGAGACAGATTCTTTGCCTTTTGCTGGGTGGATTGGCACACAAAGGTGGAATATTGACGCTAGATTAAAGGTAAACCTATTTTCTACAATGTCTCCAAGTTACATCTTTTTCTAACCACTTGTTTGCATATAACTAAAATTTTTCTATATCATGTTGGTTTTTTCTCTTTAATGTTCAGGAACCCAGGAATGGGGGACAGTTGGGTTCAGGGCCTTAGGTCTGGTAGGGTTAATACAGCTTCATAAGATAATTAATGGTAAGGATAAATTAGACTAGCAAGTTTTTCCAAATATAACCACCTACAAGAACAAGAGAGCACAGCTATAAATTAACTAAAGAAAGGTCCAGATTAGATATTAGGGAATATTTTTTAGTCAGTTAATTTTTGCTTGGAATGCATTGCCACAGGAAGTAGTGGAAGCAGGGACAATTAATGCATTCAAGAGAAGATTGGATGTGCATAGTTTTTAGAGCAAGGAAAACTAAATGAAACTGTTTGTATACAGACTCTGCAGTCTTCTAAACCAGTATAAAGACGTTAAGTTAAGTATCGCAGTCTTATCATAAAGCAGTAGTTGACTGCACTAGTAGAAAAGGAAAATGACTTCACTTGACTGACTAAATTGTTCCTCTACCAATGGGTCTAGTGGCTCCTTTCTTGTGGCTTATAGTTCAACCAATACATTAAAAATGAGACTCATCAGGTGTTTTACATATTCAACATTATTATACGGTGGGGAAACATGGACTACGAACAAACAGTCGGAAAACAAAATAGAGTCCCTTGAAATGTGGTTATACAGAAGAATGTGTTGCATTTTGTAGAAAGAGAAACAAATGTCCTGATGAGAGTAGGCATGAGTAGAGAATTTTTGAGACATTAACATTAAGCAAGTCAAATATTTTGATCATATAAAAAGACACAATACTTTATTGAAAACAATACTGGAGGGGAAGGTTGAAGATAGGTAGACAAGAGGTTGGCAGCGATATAAGTGGGAGAGCCACATCAAATGATGGACTGATGTTAGTATGACAGATGTTACCATCAAGACAAGAGACAGAGGATATTGGAGGTTATTGCAGCCAACCTTTGTTGCAAAGATGGCACTTGAATTGAATAGTTTCTACAGAATTGGGTAGTGAATTCTTCATCCAACCTTACTTAGTTCCCTCTAAGTCACCTGGTTAGTTCCCTCTTAGTCACCTGGCTGGTTACAGTTTTGCTATTCCTTGTCCCTCTTTCTGGTCTAGGTAATATACTTAAGTCGGGAAGAGAAAATAATAAGTCAAATCTATAGTATACCTGGTAGCAAGGGGCAGAGTTTGAAAACCAGCTTCATACATGCATGCCTGCATTCTGTCTGCGGACTGCCACACTGCCGAGTCAACCACCTAACAGCAAATTCTAGCTTTCTGCCACTCCAGAAACTGAAGACAAAAATATCAGCAATACACATTTCCTGTTTAATTTGTTCATATATACACACATTACAGATGGTCCTTTCCTACAGATATTATAAACCTTTCCTTGAACTTAATATCACACATTGTTGAATTTATATTTAAATTCATGGATAACTGTATTATGAATACCCTAGTTTATGTCCCAATATGATGTGATTATATACTACTGGGGCTGAAGATGCAGCACAGGGAATGAGTTGATAGCAGCCAGACACTTATAACTGGATGCTTGCATTAGGGACAGCGAGCTTGAATTGACCAAAATCCTATTCTGCCTTCAAGTAGTGGCCCTGGACACAGGCTGCACTAGTGTAGTCTGGCTAAGTGATTATGAATCACAGTGGGAAGGCAATTCCCGGTACCCAAAAAAAGCCAGCTGAAAGCAGATGTGTCGGGCCAAAAGGTGCAGATATCACAGTCTCGCTTTTAACTACAACACAACATCCTTTCAGGATGAACGCTGAAGAAGAATATATTATAGACACTCGAGTGTTGCCAGGACCCGAAAGGGAAGCAAAGAATAGTAACACTGAAACTTGCTAAGCTTGTTGTAAGAGGCAAAAATGAAGGGTTGGGCATGGGGCTGGCTACTTCATCCTGTACAAACTTTAAGCCATGAAAACTTGAACAAATATGGACAAGTGAACTAAAAAGAAACAGGATGATTTGGCACGTTTGTTGAAGAGCTGTGCTCCATAGGGAGATGAATGGCTTTGATTGATTGATATACTGCTATTGATGAACAAGATCAAAGGAATGATTGGTTTGCCTTTTCCTTTCAAGTCATAAATAGGCCCATCCATACAGCTGGCCCCTATATGGTTAGCATGTATTTGAGCATTTGCAGCTGCAGTTTCATAACAATTGTTTTGCATGATGATTGCTAGCTCTAGGCCCAACTTTGTCAAAGTAAATAATAGTTGCACCATTTGAGATAAAGACTGGGGTGGGGCAGATGTGTCTCATGTCACCATTTCCATTTCTGACTATTGATTGGATTATGAAGATATTAAGATCGTTAAATGATTGCAATGTAAATTGGACATTGTCGAAACAACTGGAAGATCTAGGGCTAACTATACACAGAGATGTAGTCTAACTATACACAGAGATGTAGTCTAACTATACACAGAGATGTAGTCTAACTATACACAGAGATGTGGGCTAACTATACACAGAGATGTGGGCTAACTATACACAGAGATGTGGTCTAACTATACACAGAGATGTAGGCTAACTATACACAGAGATATGGGCTAACTATACACAGAGATGTAGGCTAACTATACACAGAGATGTAGGCTAACTATACACAGAGATGTGGTCTAACTATACACAGAGATGTAGGCTAACTATACACAGAGATATGGGCTAACTATACACAGAGATGTAGGCTAACTATACACAGAGATGTAGTCTAACTATACACAGAGATGTGGGCTAACTAAACACAGAGATGTGGGCTAACTATACACAGAGATGTGGTCTAACTATACACAGAGATGTAGGCTAACTATTCACAGAGATGTAGGCTAACTATACACAGAGATGTGGGCTAACTATACACAGAGATGTAGGCTAACTATACACAGAGATGTAGGCTAACTATACACAGAGATGTGGGCTAACTATACACAGAGATGTAGGCTAACTATACACAGAGATGTGGTCTAACTATACACAGAGATGTGGTCTAACTATACACAGAGATGTGGGCTAAGTATATACAGAGATGTAGGCTAACTATACACAGAGACAAAATCAAGGTTAGGCAAAAGAATACGGATTACAAGGGTCAGATTATATTACCTCAATGTCTTTATACTGATTTAGAAGACTCTGCAAAGTCTGTATACAACCAGTTTCTTTTACTCCACTTGATCTAAAAATAACTATCTGCATCCAATCTTTTATTGAATGCATTAATTGACCCTGCCCCTTTATTTCCTGTGGCAATGCATTTCAAGCATTCACCACTCTCTGACTAAAATTTCCTAATATCTAATCTGGTCTTTTCTTAGTAAATTTGTAGCTGTGCCAACTTGTTCTTGTAGACGGCTGTGTCTTGAAAAACTTGTTATAGTCTAATTTATCCTTTTCCTTGATTATTTTATAAACCTATATTAAATCACTTTTTTCTTCTTCTTCGTTCGTTATCAATCTCCAGCTACCAAGCCCTGAACAGAACTTTGCAAGCAGCAGGATGTAGTCCAGAGAACGGAATCCGTTGTCACTAGTTTACAGCTTGACTGCGATATTTGCATCTTTTGGTCCGACACATCCATTTTCAGCACAAATACCTTGAATTATTCTCTTTTCTCAACACTGTAGGCCGGTTTTTCTGCGTTTTTCATCATAACTATAATTCCGGAAGTACATTATCTGTTTTTGCGCTCTTTTTTTATATCCTTTCTAGCATGTTTATATCCCCTCTACAATAAGAGCTCCACACCTGAACACAGTACTCCAATCTAGGTCTAACTTATGATTTATACAGTTTGATTATCACTTCCTTGCTCCTATTTTTAATTAGCTGTGTATCTCCTCCAAGATGTTGATTCGTTCTTGTATCTGGACAGCAACACAGACACAATCAGAGACACAGAACATGAAGTTACATTACGCATCAAGAAAACAAGATAGGCTTTTATTATGTTTCGCTGATTGTACATCCAAAGCGATCCATCTGGTGACAAAGATTAGTATTTTCACCTCCAACATCAAACCTGTACTACTTTATGGATCATAGGCTTGGAGTACCCCAATGGTGATATCTTGCAGGGTTCGGACATTAGTAAGCTGTCGCCTATGTAGAATAGTGAGTTTGAAATGGTATGACAAAGTTACTAACATAGATCTGTGGTGCAAGTCTGGTTAAAAATTGCAAAAGAGATAATGAAGAGGTGATGAGGCTGGACTGGTCATACCTTGAAGGATAGATTTTGGCATTCCAAGGCAGTCTTTATTCTGGAACCCAGTGGAAAAGAGGTATATGGGCTGACCAGGGACAATGAGGCTAACGTCTGGTCAGGTAAAACACACTGATCAAACAATTTTAGCCAGGATCAGGAGAAATATATTGGCCAAGACCGTCACCTGACCTCCTCGTTGGTCATCCTGGAAAGGAGCTGTTGTCAAGGACAACAGTCTGGCTAACAAGGTGAGGTTTGATGTGATCCTCATAGTAGTGAGTGACACCCAGATGAAGTCAAGCATCTGGAGGACCCCTGTCCACTTCATCAGCATGCTCAGGATGTCAGGAAAGCTATTACATTCTGCCATAAGTTCCGTCCTTTTCAGGACGCACAAAAGGGTTACTAACTCATTGTGGGCATTAGCAACCAAGCAACCAACCAACCACCAGGGGCTGACCAAAACGCACATGAAGATAGGAAGTGCAGGCAAATAGGAAGGTTTCTAGACAGCTGTACATAACATCTGATAGATGTGCCTCGAAACTATCTGTTGAAGACATGTGCTCAGCATGGAGCTGAAGAGAGTTGATTGACTGAATAGTTCACTGGAATGTGTCATGAAAGTAAAACTGAAAATATAACAAGATAAAAAATTATCTACTCTCAGAAAACCTTGAAACACGGGAATTACATTATCACCATATTTCCAAATATTCGTATCTTCTTTATTCATGCATACTGCTTCACAGCACACAAAACATGATTTAGAGTATGTGTCCACCACTGTGCTTGGCTTCAATTCAGTAATTGATTGCTAAAGAATGTATGGCAGTGCTGGTTTTTGTTGCATTTTGTCTTACAAAATTAGATTGCCAGCTCCATACACATACACAATTCCCATTAGTTGCCTTTTACAACTTGCATAATAAGGTGGACTGTATCTATTCTCTCCATCAAAATAAATGATCTGGGATCCATACATGAAAATTTATATGAGCAAGAAGACTAAAACTGAAGTTCTTATTGCTATCTGCAGAAGCTTACCTGGGTTCTGGTCTGATCTTAGGTCCTGGGTCTTTCTTCAATAAATCAGCTTTCTTAGTCATGATTCTCTCCAGATGTTCAAGGACTTTCACACACTGTTCCTGTGTGCCTGGGAAGACGTTATTTTAACATTTATTTCCCTTTATTTTTGTTCTCTTCATTTAAAAATAAAATGATAATTGCCATAAAATATCAGATTGGATTATTTGTTTCATTCATTCCAGTCCACTCTAAACAATTTGCATGTTCTAAGCCACTGCTTGATGATCCTAAGCAAGCACAGGAAGAATTTAGAATTTTATAATGATATTCTTCTTCTTCTTCGTACGCTGTCAGACGTCAACCTAATAATAATATTCATTTATCTTAGTTCACTGTTTCTTTTGCTTGTGTGTCATTTTCATGTGTCCAATTTTGTATAGATGACTTTCTAAATACAAACCTCTTTTGTATAGATGTATTTACACTTTTCTTGTTTCAAAGTCACCGTTGGATGATATACACTTTTAAAGAATACAAATTTGTTAGGCTTCACCATTTACTTTAAATATACAGAATTGCCTTAGTCAGTATCAATGTAGCTCTTCACATTTTGTTGTTGGCCATCTGTAGTGCTGGTTGAAAGATTCACTATAAATTCAATTATGAAACTTGACTGACTAGAAAATGCAAGATTTGTTTTTCCTCATGAATTTTAAACAGATAATTTTTCTGTTTGAATTGCCTGTTCATCCTTGAAATTTGAGTTATAAACATCTAATTATTCTTGATATTTAAGCTGTTTATCTTTGTTTGTGGAAAGATTTTGTGTATAAAAAGAGTGCAACTTTTATATGCTCAGTTTTGATTTCACTTCTTCTTTTTCTTCTGCGTTTGTTCCCAATCTCCCGCTACCAAGCCCTGAGCAGGGCTTTGCAAGTAGCAGGATATAATCTAGAGAACAGAATGCGTTGTATCGTGGTTTACAGTTTGACTGTGATATTTGCATCTTTCGATCCAACACATCCACCTTCAGCAGTTGATTTCACTATTAGTTCTTTGGCAGTTTATGAGAATTGTGATATCCAAATAGTCGAATTTCCATATCTAGTGTTTAAAACATATTCTAACTAATCAGGAAGATTTGAAATTGAGATCAAAATGGAGGCTGACTAGATTATTGTCAGCATCATAACAACATGGTTGTTTTGTTTTTTGTTATGATATTGACCCAGTTATACTATTGTCAAGCTCATCACAATAAACTAGGTCTTTTGGTCATCTGCTGCAAAAGGTTCTAACATATGAGGAGCAGAGAAAGCACACCTGGTCATCACCAGTAGCATTCCTGAACAACTTAAGTGGAGATACAGATAAACTCAAGTTGATCACTGCTTTCTTTATATTCAAAGTGATGTCTGATGTCGAATTTTCTAGGTCAGAGATGTTTAATGAAAAACTACATTCTTTTCATTTCAATATTCATCCAAATGGCAGCGCATGAGCTGCAGTGGTCAGCGACCCATAGCTGACTGCTAGAGTCAGGGCCAGCGAACCAGAGCTGCCAAGACCCTTCTACACCTCCACGCGGTGATCCTATATAACAGGCTGCAGCAGGGCAGACTGGATAAGGAGAAGGGATCGCAGAGGTAATGCTAACCTGGTACTAAAAAAATGCTTGCTGAAGTCGAATGTGTTGGACTGAAAGGTGCAAATATCGCAGTCAAGCTGTAAACTACCAACACAACGCATTCCGTTCTCTGGACTACATTCTGCTACTTAAGCCCTTTCAGGGTTTGGTAGCGGGAGATTGAGAATGAACGAAGCTAAGCCATTCATCCAAATATTTTGTTAAACATTTTTCTTCCAATAACAATGAGAAAATATTGTAAACAAATGGTCAAGCAAATATCTGACTACTTTTATGAAACTATGATATCTTCCAAAGGAATTCTAAACCAATAAACACACAATTTAATGACCCTGATGATCACAAGGCATTAAAGACATCCAAGTTTCAACAATTCATCTTGTGTGTCTGACAATTGGAGCTGGTTTGATCTCCGAATCCACATAATTAACCTCAAGGAGATACTTAAACAAAACAGTTTAAACACCTCCTATACTTTCAGCAGAATGATATATCAGTTGAAAATGATTATTTATTCCATTATTGCCTTCAATGGTTTTGTTCTTATCACTTAATTTCACCATTAATTTGTACTTTCTGCATGATTACTTGATTTCTAATAGTATTCATTATTGACACAAATTATTGGATTTTAATTTGGATTTGCACCTCTACACCTCAAGGTAGAAGAGGAGCGACTAAGTAAGTAATTTGGATTTGCTTGATCTGTTTTACCGATATTTGTTGAAGTTAGTTCACTGTTTTCATTTGTGTTGATTTAATTTATCCAGTCCCTGATAAAGGTCTATTTACTTTTTACTTAGTCGCTCCTCTTCTATGTGAGGTGTAGACGTTATAAAGGTCTATTTACGCCCAAATATTGGTACACATCTGTTACTTTTCTCATGCTCAAATATTTTTAAGCTTGCTTTTATTTCAGCCACTAATCAAAAGGCTTTTCCAGGGTTCTGAGCAGTCAGCTGATGGACAGTTATGTATAAATACAGTGGAGGATAAATGGTCCTATCTGAAGTATGCTCTCTACTCTATTGCTTGTGAGGACTAGGGTAATGCGGTTCACAGGAACCTTGACTAATTGGAAGAGAACAATAAGGCTATTTAGACTGCTGAAAAACACACCCTGTTAAGACCACCAAGACAATCCTTCTACCTCTTTCAAAAAGACAGCCTTCACAAATAGTTGTAGGATTGTCCGGAACGAGTTTGTAGTGTTGCATGATGCCTAACTCAACAGCAAAGTAGATGAAATCCAGCAATATGCAGATTCAAATGACTCAAAGAGATTTTAAGATGCCTTGAAAGCAATCTGTGATCCTTTCCCCTATCACTCATTTTTTGTTCTCAATGCTGATGGCACAGCACTGCTGACCAACAAAGACATATTATGATGCACTGTTCAGAGCACTGCAGTGTTATCCTAAACTATCCATCCACTATCAGCAAATCAGCCATAACATACATGCCTCAAGTTGGTATAAATGACAAACTTGATATCCTTCCCAAATACAGATGAGGTAGAGAAAGCAATCAGCCTAATGTCCAGTGGCAAAGTCCTTGGGTCAGATGCTATTTCTGCTGAGCTTTACAAAGCAAAAAGCTCTGTGCTGCTACATAAGCTAGCAGACTAATAAACCTCTTTTGCTGAATTTGGGCATTTTGACTTGTGTTCTGAATGATTGTGAACAATCTGCAGCCTTCCCAGTCATAAATGGAGAAAAACAGCGCAGTGTGCTGACCCAAATGCTCT
Organism: Ariolimax columbianus; assembly: GCA_036924085.1. Lineage (NCBI taxonomy): Eukaryota > Metazoa > Mollusca > Gastropoda > Stylommatophora > Arionidae > Ariolimax > Ariolimax columbianus. Next base: position 9,634,614 of record JAVGWX010000006.1, read on the forward strand.
TTAGCATGAAATTTACTGTCATGCTTTCTGATCCTACACACAACTGTGCCACTGTCATACAGGATGGACAGCTGTACAATCTTATGCACCTAAGGTCCTTCACAATAGTGAAGAAAGCAACCATCTTTGATCTCCTCTTTACTGATGACTGCGTCATCAATACACGCTCAGAACAGGACATACAGACCACTATTGGTGAGTTTTCAGCTGTGTACACTAACTTTAGTCTTACTGCCAACACAAAGAAAATGGAAGTAATGTTTCTTACCAAACATCACTATACAGGGCCAACATCTACAGCTGTGTACACTAACTTTAGTCTTACTGCCAATACAAAGAAAATGGAAGTAATGTTTCTTACCTGCTACTGAGAAGCCCTACCACAAACCAAACATCAATGTACAGGGCCAACATCTACAAGCTTGACCTAAATTGGTAGTACTCTCACCAGAGGAAAGTGCCTCTTTTGGTAGTACTCTCACCAGAGGAAAATGCCTCTTTTGGTAGTACTCTCACCAGAGGAAAGTGCCTCTTTTGGTAGAACTCTCACCAGAGGAAAGTGCCTCTTTTGGTAGTACTCTCACCAGAGGAAAGTGCCTCTTTTGGTAGTACTCTCACCAGAGGAAAGTGCCTCTTTTGGTAGTACTCTCACCAGAGGAAAGTGCCTCTTTTGGTAGTACTCTCACCAGAGGAAAGTGCCTCTTTTGGTAGTACTCTCACCAGAGGAAAGTGCCTCTTTTGGTAGAACTCTCACCAGAGGAAAGTGTCTCTTTTGGAAGTACTCTCACCAGAGGAAAGTGCCTCTTTTGGTAGAACTCTCACCAGAGGAAAGTGCCTCTTTTGGTAGTACTCTCACCAGAGTAATGTGCATCTTTTAGTAGTACTCTCACCAGAGAAAAGTGCCTCTTTTGGTAGTACTCTCACCAGAGGAAAGTGCCTCTTTTGGTAGTACTGTCAACAGAGGAAAGTGCCTCTTTTGGTAGTACTCTCACCAGAGGAAAGTGCCTCTTTTGGTAGTACTCTCACCAGAGGAAAGTGCCTCTTTTGGTAGTACTCTCACCAGAGGAAAGTGCCTCTTTTGGTAGTACTCTCACCAGAGGAAAGTGCCTCTTTTGGTAGTACTCTCACCAGAGGAAAGTGCCTCTTTTGGAAGTACTCTCACCAGAGGAAAGTGCCACTTTTGGTAGTACTCTCACCAGAGGAAAGTGCCTCTTTTGGAAGTACTCTCACCAGAGGAAAGTGCCTCTTTTGGAGGTACTCTCACCAGAGGAAAGTGCCTATTTTGGTAGTACTCTCACCAGAGGAAAGTGCCTCTTTTGGAAGTACTCTCACCAGAGGAAAGTGCCTCTTTTGGACGACTACAGGAAAGGAATCAGTGTTATCACAAAGATCAAGGTGTGTCATGCTGTGGTGCTAACTACTACCCTTCTATAAGCATGCCAACCCTGGAAGTCTATAGCAGACATGTCAAGAAACTCAATGATTTTCATGTAATCTGTCTCTACAGGCTGCTCATAATTAGCTGGCAAGATATAGTGTCCAACTCTAAAATATCAGCAGGGCGAGACTCTCAGGTATCCATACATTGCTGCAGAGAACCCAAATCAGATAGACGGGGCATGTTGTTCACATGCCCAATGAGAGCCTCTCTAAGTAGCTGTTGTAAGGAGTGCTCAGGACAGGCTAGTGATATCAAGGTAACAGAAGAAATGATACAAAGACTATCTGAAAATATCTTTGAACAGTTCCCTCATTGACATCGCCTTCTGGGAGCAGCTTGCTCCGAACTGCTATCTACTGCTCACACACAGCGCTGGCATCACAGAAAAGAGAATCATTACTATGTTGCAGAAAAAGGAAGCTATGTAAAAGGACTGAATGCACGATGGCTCAATTATTAACGCTGTCCACGTCGGCACCAAGTACAGTACAGTTAGTTGCATTTGGATCACATTGCAGTCATACGCTGTCACACATGTCTGACGATGTTGTCATCTTTGCTTGCAATAGGCAACTATTTTTATTATTATTAATCAAAAGGTTGAACTTTGAGAAGACTTGAAAATTATCTTCAATTAATAGTCAGGTCACAAGCCTACCTAGAGACTTGTCATCACTGTGGGCGAGTGACAGACTATCCACAAAGTGTACGAGAATTTCAAAGGTGAATCTGTTGACAAGAGCATCCTCTTCCCTGTGTGGCAAAATAAAACAATGGTAAAAACGTTAAAGCATTTGTCAGGCACTTAACCTAGTCACATTCGCTCTAGTCTAATCATCGGAAAATTGGTACTCAAATCTCTCTGTTTGTGACATAAAACTGCGAGGAAGAAAAGACAAAGCAGCAAGAAAGGCAACTGGTCAGCCCACCTGATAAATGTTGCCATCTTGTGCAATGAAGTCTATAACACTTCATCTCCAATGGCAGTATTTTCTAAGTGTATACTTATGCAAAGACATTAATTTCCATTAACAAGATATTATTATTTCTGCAGCTAGTTGAGATGTAATTAATGCGTATTTTACTGCCATTAGTGCTATGTTCATTGTTCACAGTAGAACATGTAACAGACGTTAACAAAATATATATAGATAATAGCTCAGTGACCGCACCTGGACAAAACAAAATGATGTCTAGTAACGGCCACAGGGCTTTCATTGTGGACTGATCAGAAACAACTAACAAACCACAACAAAAAAACAAGACACGATGTCAAATGAGAGATGCAAGTTAGCAGTCATGATTGAAAGTGGCCAGGAAAGTGTGAGACACAGTATGCCAGTTATGCATACATAACTAACATGAACATCCATGCACTTCTGAAATTTGCCAGTTACGATGGACAGGACCTGTTTGCACGTCAGATGAGCGCATCCCCAAGCAGCCGTTAAAATATACTGAGTTCAAAGCAGGCAGATAATCACTAGGAAGGCAGAAGAAATGCTACAGACTCATTGAAAATGTCTCTGATATGTTTCAATACTGATGCCACCAAGATCATTCCACCTGGCAAGCTAGTATCACCGAAGGTGCTCTGATCGAGGAAACTCAGCGACGGCATGTTGCTCGAAAAAACAATACTCAAAACCATTCCAAAGCCGGCTCCCTGTATGTGTGCCCTGAATGTGGCAAGGTGTGCCATTCCAGGATTAGTCTTTACAGTCATCAGAGAACACATTTCGCAGCAATAGTCTGATGCTGTCGCCATCTTTGCTTGCAAGAAGAGCAGACAGTAATTTGCCAGGCCGTCCCCCCCCCCCCCCTCCCCCCATGTATTAGGATGGTTTTTGACATTTTCCAATGGTCATGGATTTGTTCAGAAAGATGTTGAACAAAGTAGTTAAATGCCACACTATTGTGTCCCTGCCTGTCTGGATTACGTCATTTGTGATTCCATCTTGTCCTGGGACTCTACCTGGTTTTAGTTGTTTGATTGCATGTGCCACCTCATCTGATTCGATTTTTGGTACAGGCACAAATTCGGTGTTGGATATCAATTTGGTGGTTATCTTTTTTGATACAAAGAGGTTGGTGTAGTACTTCTGACACTTTGCCTCTATATCTGCTCTATCTGTCGCGCTGGTATCATCTGCAATTTTTAGGGCAGTCAAAATACTCTTTGATTGGAGAAGACTTTTACAGCATTTGATTATGCTGCCTCTTGTCTCAGCTGCTCTGATCATCTTGTTAAAACTATGCTTTTGAAAGAAAATTTTGCATAATATAAAAAAATATAATTTTGCCATATTTGATACAAGAATGAGAGTTATGAGGCAGGTAAATGTAGCAGCAGCTTTGCCAAAGTGACTATCTATTGCTGGATCTACAATGTGGTCAGCAGGTACATTAAGGTAATCTATGCCAAACAAGAGCTAGGCTTAACACCTTCCATCGACAGCGTTTGACATCCATTCTTAGAATTATATGACACCGGTCTCCCAAGCATGTACACTCTCTTTAGACAGCAAAGAATATGATAGCTTGATCAAGTTTGTTGCATGGAAGATGGTCGCATTCCCAAAGATGTCCTCTATGGACGGTTGGTGAATGGCACAAGAACAGTTAACTGATCACAGCTGAGGTTCAAAGATGTGCATAAGCATGACATGAAGGCACAGCACATAAGTTTGAGATACTGGAAAGATGAAGTTGCAGACTAATCCAAGTGGGGATGTACCCTGAAGATCCACCTTATGCTGAGAGAAAAGAAGCTCTTGCAACACAGAGAAGTGAAATGCTGCTGAAGACAGATGTGTCAGACCAAAAGGTGCAAATATCATGTAACAGATCTTAGCCTTGTAGCCGATTTAGTATGTATGGTTATAGACATGATTTAATGTTAAAGAGTTAGGAGTAATAAATTTGCAAATGCGTAGGAAATCATTTTCACTTTTATTAAACAAAGTGACGGCCTTGAGTCAGTACAGCTGAACTCAGTCCCGCCAAAATTAATTTGGTTAAATCATAAGCCATGCGCATTGTTCTCGTTTCAACTAAGACCTACGTAGGAGAGGTCCCAAATAACATGACGCAATTGGACATAATTCAAGCAATGCGACAGAATACGCGTGGGCAGATACTGTCTAATCCGGTTCTTTCAGGTAAAATTCAGTTTAGAAGAATATTACGATTTCTGAAATCTTGCCTAAAAATACTGGCGAACGAGAGGCATCATGATGCCAGACCGTGTGATCTCGCACCACGTGGGTTCGGGAGGGCAAGCAAATAAAGAAGACTAGGCGAGCTCTGGGAGATCACTTAGCATCAAGAAGGCAGAGAGAGAGGACATGACTACCCAAGTCCACGACATTGAAGACTTAGCAAAGAGAGAGCCGAGAGGATGGACTTGACTACCCAAGCCCACAACATTGAAGACTTAGCAAAGAGAGAGCAGAGAGGAAGAGGAAAGACTTGACTACCCAAGTCCACGGCATTGAAGACTTAGCAAAGAGAGAGCCGAGAGGAAGGACTTGACTGTCACAGACATTGAAGACTTAGCATCGAGAAGGCAGTACAGGAGGTTGAAGTCGAGACTGACATGTTCAACCAGATGTTCTTGACTACCCAAGTCACAGACATTGAGTATGAAACGCAGACTGACGGTATGCTGATACTCTTCAAATGTAACTCAAGCCTAGATGGCAGCAGCATAGAAAGGAGAGCTAGATAGTAAGTGTGCTAGCTTTGTGTTTAGAAAAATTCCGTATAGTCGTCCATCAAGGAAGAAGTCCGTGTAATTTTAATTGAAGCCAGGAATTCTGTCTGTCAGTAGACAAATTCTGTACACTTGTCCATCCAGGAGGCAATCTGTTTAATTTTTACAGGAAGCCAGTTGCAGGTCTAAGAAAAACCAAGCCAGTAGATAGCAGACGTAAAAGCTAGTTGAGTTAGTCCAAGAGACCAAAAACCCTGGGTATAGTTTAGACAAAACAACCATCAGTATTCAGTTCACCTAAAGTCTAGAGTTAGAATTGAGATAGATTAGCAGTTTTAGGCTCCAGTAGACAGGCATATGAGTTAGGGAGTTTTGATGAGTATGTCTTTAAAATTATGTTATTTGTGCTGGAAGCTGGTGTGTTTTATTTATTTTCTTCTTTAATCAAAAATAAGTGGTGTGAAGAGTTACTTGTAGAAATAGTCTTAGAGTGCAGTGCAGTGTTTTAGTTCAGTAAACGTAGCTTTACCACATATTTAATCATTTGTGGTCTTTGTGACTAGAAAGAGTTCCCCACTCTGTAACCATCGCATTTAAGCTGTAAACTAGCGACGCAAAACATTCTGTTATCAAGACTACATCCTGCTACTTACAAAACCCCAGTTCAGGGCTTGGTTGCAGGAGATTGAGAACAAACCCAGAAGAAGAAAGAGGAGAAGTGAAATAGTAATGCAGCAAGAAGAAAGAAAAGCAAAATCTCAGTAGAGAGTTACCACCACAAGGTTTAATCATCCTATAGTCAGTCCTGACTGAAGCTGCTGCTGTTTTGCTGCTACTACTAATACTACCAATAAAAGTTATGTAGATCACACATGAAGTAGAGAATATGATACATATTAATAAGCATACACATGGAGAAAAATGATGTAAGTAGCAAGGGTATTAGATTAATGGAAACATGAAAGTTCAAAGTATTCAAAAGATCCAAGCACATACACAGACTTATTTTTTGTATTTTAAAGGCAAACGGTTAGAAAATTTTTTTGTTTTTTTAATGCTACCAAACAAAAAGATGATTTCATTAAATTGCACATCAGAAGATGCTGAGCAGCGACCCATAGCTAACTGCTAGCACCAAGGCCAGCGAACCAGAGCTGCCAAGACCCTTCTACACCTCCACGTGGTGATCCTGGATAACATGCTGCAACAGAGTAGACTGGCTAAGGAGAAGGGATTGAAGAGGGAATGCTAATCCAGTACTAAAAAAGTGCTTGCTGAAGTCGGATATGTTGGACCGAAAGGTGCAAATATCGCAGTCAAGCTGTAAACTATGACACAACGCATTCCGTTCTCTGGACTACATTCTGCTACTTAGGCCGTGTCAGGGTTTGGTAGCAGGAGATTGAGAACGAACAAAGCCAAGTCAAGTCAAATTGCACATCAAAAATATGAATTATTAACCAATTGTTTTCTTGTTTTCGGGCACTCTTTACCTGAATACCATGTATATGTTGTTGAAAGCCAGGGCAGCACCTAGTCTCTTGAAAGCATTGGGGTGGAGAGCATAGCTGTATATCCTTCGCAACAATGATTTGGCGTTGATTGGGTTTTTCTCTGCCGCCTAGACAGAAGAATGACCAGGCACTAGTTGAAATAAGATTTTTTTTTGTGAACCGAACTATCAAATTCCTGATCTAGTTCATAAGAAAATAGTTTTTAAATGTATGGGAATGCAACGTTTATTTCATGAGCTAAAATTAGAATATCATATAAATAATTGTTTATGAGACGGACAAATTCATAATTAAATAAAGGATAAATAATAAACCCTAGAACAAAACATCTACCAATTTCTGGAGGCATTTGTTAGTTATTTTTATTATCCTGAGACAAATAATAACCACGCCTTTTACTTCACCTACTTTTCTCTTTCAATCCCACATGAACAGAGGAACTCTCAACCAAACCTTATTTTGGCCATGTTCTTGACCTTGCTTATGAGACTAATTGCCTTGGGTTTCTCTTCAACTGTCCTTACCAGATACTCTTTGGCCTCTTATCTTCCCCATTGAGTTCTACTTCTGGGAATGTCTAGTTATAATGTTATGATTTTTTTCTGAAGGTATGACTTACTAAATTCCATAACCTTTTCTTAATCTGTAATCTATAATCCTGGAATTCAATCAGACATAAGAAGTGTCTGATGCTAGGTAGTAAAATGTTGTTTAAACTCATTTCAATATTTTGCCTTGGAGCACCATGCTGGACCAAGGACTTTACTCATCTCTCCATCTCATTGTTAGATATCCAAGTGGATGCTTAAAGTTGTAAAGCCACCAGGATGTCACTGTTCATGTCCATCTGTTGTCAGGCATGTGCACCACACTCCCAGCCCACTTGTATTTTCTTAGCAGCGCAGCATATATGACGTCATTAAAGATGGTTTCATGGCTGATTTCTGTGTTCTCAATTCGGGCCCCTAAAAGGGACTGTCAATGTTTTTCATTATATTGCCCTTTGAACAACTCAAAATTTATCTGCATTTGCTATTTGTAAGGTTGCATACCTTCCAGCCATGTGCCATGGCTGGAATAATATGAGGTGTCAGCTCTTGTCTTGTGATTTCTCATCTGCTGAAGTATTAGTTTGATACGACTGAACCCAAGTCTTCCTGACACTAACCTTCAAGAAATCACACAACGTATTCATTCATGCCCCAGGTTATTGTACGAAATCATATGTTGTTGACTGTTTAATTTCCTAGCCGCAGTTCTCATTGTTGGCAAAACATTTTCAGTTATGTACTGGGTTTTTGTTCTATTAATTTTAAGGTCAACTGCCACATTTGCTTCGTTCAGCTCATTTTTGCATTGTTCAGATTCTCTCACGCTGTGACTGAAGATGACCATGTCATCAGCAAGCCTTAGGTGAGTATTTTACTATCTATGTTGATGACTTTATCTTCTCAATTCAATTTTCTAGGGACTTCCTCAAGGACCAATGTGATCATTTTTGTGAAGACTGTAGCCATATCGAACACCACGTTGTATTGGTATATTGATTAACTTGTATAATAGGGCAATGTCTTTTGAGCAGTCTTCATTTATCTCTTTCATTAGCTAGGCATACTTTTCTTCAATACCTGATTTTTCAGAGCATTAATCTCCAGCTACAAAAATGTCCCTGTACTTCTATGTTCAACTAGGGTTACTAAATGTCTCTCCAATGCCGGATACATCTGTATGTCAGTTATAAAACTTATAAAAGCTTCTGTACCAACCTTTTTAGAGATCTGTTTCAATGACCAGTGCAGGAATTCTCTCAGACACCTGGCACTGAAATCACGTAGAGCTGTGTCACTTGCTTGAGTTAGACCATCCTAGAATTTAAGAGAAATGTTTCTTAATAACCTACTGTAGCCGAGTTTAATGAATGATGATATATTAACTTTATGTCTTCCGACTGGTTTAGAAGACTCTGCAGAGTCTGTATACAACCAGTTGATTTTAGTTTTCCTTGCTCTAAAACCTATGTGCATACAATCTATTCTTAAATACATTAATTGTCCCTGCCTCCATTACTTCCTGTGGCAATGCATTCCAAGCATTCACCACTAACAAAAAATTTCCTAATAGCTAACTTAGACCTTTCTTTAGTTAATTTGTAGCTGTGCCCTCTTGTTCTTGTAGGTGGTTGTATTTTGACAAACTTGTCATAGTCTAATTTATTCTTTCCATTAGAGGGAATTATAAAAAGTGTGGTCACGAGAGAAGCCTGAGACTAGTTTACAAAGGTAATGGATGTGAGGGCAAAAGTAGAAAAAGAAGAATTGGAGGGATTTCAACAAATATTTTATTTCATTTCATTCACTTTATGAAACAAACAATTGACAGACTTTGGTGTTTGTGCTTCATATGTTGAGTGTCTATTGGTCCAGAAGTTAGAGCTCTTGCATATTACAGAAAAACTCAGAAGTTACATAAGCATATCACATCATGTTCCAGCCTACTTAGCTGTAACTGGGTACCTGACTAGAATTAATGAAGACAAAACAGGAAGGAAGGAAACTGATCATCCACCTTTAAATAAAATCTTAAACATTGTACAATCAAGACTCTAACACCTTATTCCCTCTGCAGAATTTGCTATAGGACTATCTTTTTCTTGATATGTCATACGTGTCATGAAAAAGTATCAAGATTGGCATTATAATTCCAGAACCATGGGATACAGCTGACAGTTGCTAAGTGTGGCAGAGTTAACATTATTGTATCACTTTTATTTCTATCTTTCTTTCGTCCTTACCACTACCACTCTCCTTAACTCATACTTTAATTTAACCACTAACAATTCTTTTAACAAAAGTAAAACAAAGAATGTTTATTTCCCCAACATAATTCACATCATATCAAAACACTAGGCTCATAGATCATATTACATTGTTCATCAATTATTTATTAATTTTAATGTCTCTCAAGAATTTTGTTACCATTACTTCTCTAACTGACTATAATTACTTTCTAGAGGTTCATGCATCTAGCACAGGTCTTACTCTAGCACTAAACTTTATCTAGGGTTCTAATCACGTGGTCGTAATCTAGCAATTGTTCTTTTCACCGTCTATCTCTGTGTGTTGATATAATGCTGTCTATCTACTTCTCAGTCCACATCTATCTGTCCTCTATCATCTGATGGCCTTATGTTCCACCTCTCAGCTTACACAACGTGGATGTCTACAGAGACTTGTCTCGTCTCAATGTCAGGTAGATGTCTACTGAACCTCTTGTCTCATCTCAACATCAGGAAGTTGGCGACTGCAGCTGTGCTCGTGTCTATGACAGGCGACAGTGGTTCAGTTACTGTGGTTGTCAGGATGAGGAAACACACAAGTCACGAAGGGTCGTCGAGGACGACCGCTTCGTGTTGAAGCAACACGTCTCCGTCTGACAAGAATGATACGGGTCACGAGAGACCGGTGTTAGCGATGACGATTCAAACAGAACATCACACACAGACAGATTCTTACACAGGTGTGGTCTCTCGTTGCCTTTCAGTGTTGGTGGCATGAAAAAGTATCAGGATTGGCATTATAATTCCAGAACCATGGGATACAGCTGAAAGTTGCTAAACACAGGTTGACCTCCGAACCTAATGTGCATATTGTCGAAGTCATGTCTGCCCTGCTCATCTGGTTCATTTACAGTAGTACTTTGTCCTTACATGTATGAACTAAATTCATTATATTATCATGTCAGAAAAAAATGAACAAATTTGCATTTGATTTTGTTAAAAACAAGGTGAAACATATAGAGATGTATTCAAATTGACAGATGAGCCATGAACGACGAAACCCCGTCAAATAAACAAATTACTATCAAGCAGGGCGAGAACTTGATCACAGGTAAGAAAGCCGCAAACGCCTTTGTCGATCACTATGCCAGAGCAAACCACATCGAGGTCCCTGCAGATAAGCATACAGATATTAGCGAAGAGCTAAAAGGACACGAAAACATAAATACGGCTCCTGAAGAGCACATGATGGCCAAACTAACCATGCGCGAAATGGAAGAGGCTATGAGAACACTAAAGAAAAGGAAATCTCCCGGAAAAGACGGGATAACAAACGAAATGCTGATGGGGCTGGGCCAAACAGCGAAGAAAAAACTACTATCAGTCCTGAACCAAAGCTGGAAAAGGGGTATTGTACCCCAGGCATGGAAGGATGCAATACTGGTACCAGTACCAAAAACAGGAAAGGACAAAACAGATCCGAATGGATACAGGCCCATAAGCCTACTGAGCTGTGTCGGCAAGCTGATGGAACGGATGATAAACACCAGACTGATGTGGCATCTGGAAGAAAAACGAATACTAATTCCACAGCAAGCCGGCTTTAGACAGCACAGATCCACTGAGGACCAGGTCATCCTCATAGCCCAGGAGATAGAAGATGCCTACCAGGCACAGAAACACACAGTAGCTGTTTGGGTGGATCTGGAAAAGGCATTTGACAAAGTCTGGAAGGACGGACTTAGAGTCAAGCTAAGAAGAAGTGATGTTTGTGGGAAGATGTACAAGTGGATCAACCACTACCTCAAACAAAGAACGGCCAGAGTCCAAGTACAAGGGCAGATGAGCAAAAAGGTGACACTCGAGCAGGGAGTACCCCAAGGGGGAGTACTGTCCCCCACACTCTTCCTGGTATATATAAACGATATTACAGAGAATATACCAAGAAGAGTCCATAGCTCAATGTTTGCAGACGATCTGGCTATGTGGACTTCTGAAAAGAATCTCACCATAGCAAGAAATCGGATGCAAACGGCCCTAACATCGCTGGAAGAGTGGGCGAACTCATGGCTGGTCAAAATAAACGAGGAGAAAACCACGTGCACAATATTCTCGCTCTCATTAAAACCCCAAAGTACCAAATTAAGCCTAAATGGCAAAATCCTGCAGCCAAACGACAACCCAACCTATCTGGGAGTCACATTTGATCGGCGCATGACATGGAAAAGTCAGATTGAGAGAAACCGAATGAAAGCCAGAGAAAGAATGGCGATCATGAGGAAACTTGCTGGCACAAGCTGGGGAGCAGACGAAGGCATACTAAAGAAACTGTACACTGGAAGAGTGAGACCAGTTCTCGAGTATGGCATCGCGGCATGGACAACAGCAGCGAAGGCGAACTTCGATAAAGTTAACAAACTTCAAAACCAAGCTATGAGAATCATAACAGGTGGCATGAAGTCAACGCCAATTGTAGAACTTGAAAAGATTACAAAACTGCAATCCATGACCGACAGAAGAGACTGCAGAGCCCAGCTGCAGTCAGAGAAACTCCGAAGACTGACGGACCATCCAATGTACCAGAGGCTAAACAATTTGGGAACTGGGAAACTAAAGCGGAGAAACTTTGCAGAAATAGCCAAAGCAAAGATGCACGAAGACCCCATAAACGCACTAACAACACCAAAACCCATCACTACTGTACGAAAACCTACTTGGAGGCAGGACATATTTCCAGAGGTGGTAGAAAATATACCAGGTATTGCAAACAAAAACTGCCAGACCGAAAAAGAAAGGAGAGACACTACCCTAAGCTTCATAACGAAAAGCTACCCAAGCATGGACTGGACCCATGCATACACCGACGGTTCTGTAACAAACACTACACAGAACGGAGGGGCAGGAGCATTCCTGAACCTACCAAATGGCAGAAAAATAACACTGTCATTCGCTACTGGTAAGTACACAAGCAATTTCAGAGCGGAGGCAGAGGCACTGAGGGCGGCAGTGGAAGAAATGGCAACACACAGTGAAAATGAGAGCCACATAGTCTTGTTGACAGATGCTCTCGCCGTAGTCACAGCGCTAAAAAGCCAGAAAAACACTGAGCTTAATGACTTAAGAGCAGCACTCTGCAAACTGTGCCAGCTGTCCGCACCAAAAAGGGTAGTGGTACAGTGGGTTCCGTCACACTGCAACATCCAAGGCAACGAGGAGGCAGACAGACTGGCAAAAGAAGGTGCAAGGCTACCACAAACAGATACCAGTATGACGTACGAAGAGTCAAAACGGCTTATCAAAGCCAGGTACATTACCAAATGGGAAACCGAACATACTGGTTACACCAAAAACGATGCCTATTACCAGTTGAACCGAAGAGAGCAGGTCGTTGTCTTCAGACTTCGCACTGGCCACAATAGACTGAGGTACCACCTATTCAACAAATTGAAGATAGGGTGTACCGACGAATGCCCGTGCGGTACTGGTAAAATGACAACTGAACATCTGCTGCAGAACTGCCCGACATACGGGGATCAGAGAGAGCAGATGTGGCCATTGCCAGTGGAACTGCAAGACAAGCTCTATGGTAGTGGCGAGAGTCTCAGGACGACCGCCGCTTTTTTCGAAAAAATAATGGTTGCTGTCTGACTGTGTACGCAGAAGAAGAAGAAGAAGAAATTGACAGATAGTATAGGGGGAAGATGGTATGAGTTGTACAGTAGTTTATAAGGAGTCATACACAAGTTTTAAAGATGGTTGTAAAAGTGTTGAGAGTGATGAACAGTCTCGGAGGTCTGCAGCCAGCAAAAATGAAAATAATATCAAATTTGTGTACGTCAATGTGCTGGGAAATTGCAGAATCACAATTCATGAGTTGTCTGAAGAGTTACACATTAATTACAGTTCAGTTCAGTCATGTTTTTACAGTATCTGAGGTACGCACATTGTCGCAAAAAAAACGGCATTGCATGAGAGTACCGAGTAACAACTCCATTATGACAATGTGCATGTACACACATCACAACTTGTGCAACAATTTATATCTAAGCACCACATTCCACAGGTCTGCCAACCACCTTCTAGATTGTAACTTAAAGTATGTGTCTTCACAAGTTCCACCAAGTTTTTTTTACAAAATCTGATGCAAATTCGTCGATTGTTTTTTTTCTGCTATGACAATGCGACAAATGCAGTTCACACATGGAAAGACAAAAGCACTGCTGCAAACAAACCAGACATGACTCAGGCTACATGCACATTGGGTTCAGAAGTCAAACTGTGGCTAGAAACTTCTGACTGTATTATCTCAAGGTTCTGAAGTAATGATACCAATCCGGAACAAAACAAAGTCCTTTAACCTGTAGCACGCCCTTGTCCGTTCTCTTTGAACCAGCTCGGCCTGCAAAAACGGTGTGCGGAAAAAAAAAATTTTTTTTTGAACGGAGTCACTCCCGACAGCCATTTTTTACTGCTGACTACGCCCTCCATATATACACGATATTTTGCCGGTTAAAGTATCGTGTGTTCGATTACAAATGGCTTTTGAACAGTTTTAATTTTGTATACGCCGTTTGGAGCAAGCCGACTTTTTGCGAAAGGGGAAGTAGGTTGTTGACAAAGATTTTTATCGCGTAGATCTGTTTATTTTGTTTGTTTAAATGAAAGAACTACGTTTGAATTGGAAACTAACAGTTGTGGCGATATTGTAAACACAGTATCGATACGTTGTTGTGGTTTCCATGGTTTTCTATCGAAGCGACTAGGCCTAGTGGTCGAGTCCAAATTTTTCCCGAGATTTTCATAAATTTTCAACTTCATCTTTTTAAATCTCAAAAACTAACAAACATACAACAAAAACAATAACACCCACATGTTCGTTATGCTATTGTGTATCTACACACCAGAAAATCATATTTATTGACAAACAAACATAAAAGTTACAAATTTTGAAAGACGACTACCACAGCGACTAATTAAGAAAATTAATTAGGTCAAATTTTTTTCAAAAATAATGTGGAGTGCGTAAGGTTAAAACAATCAAGATCTACCCTTCTCTCTCATCATTATCCTTTCCTGCTACATTTAGATCATGAGGCCACCACAGCAGTTTACTATTTATCTATCTATCTTCAGTCCATTTATGTCGTTAGACATCATGGGGAGGTGTGACCTCATTTGTTTCATATTTTTTGGCAGGCGAATATCCGCTGGTGACTTGCCAGGTCAATTCCAGCATCTTTTAGCCCCTGGAATATACGATCGCCTATTTTTGGGACTGGTGGTGGTGGAAGTGTAAATTTGAGCAAGGTAGACCCGCAGCCTGTCAGGCACCATCTATGCAATTCTGCTAATCACATAACCAAGACCTGATATTATAGCCACACAGTCCCCTTTTTGCAACATATTCTCTGTTGGACGAGAATCCCTATAATAATTTGAGTAGATTTTTAACTTTGTGTTTTTCCCGAGCAGTGGCTGTTAAGCCTACTATTTTAGATTTCCAACAGCAGTTTACTTCCTAGCAGGAAACCTGTGTCCGAACAATTATATGCTCTTGCAGTAGTGGTTTTTGTAGTACAAGTTGAAGTCCCATACACAATCCTCCTTAGTCATTGTTAACAATGTGCATAGTAAGGTGCACTGGTTTTATGCTGAACTCCCAAATAAGGGACCTTGAATCCACATGGGAGATTGTCACACTACTATGTGAAGAAAGCTTGATATTTTACTAACATGTTGTTTATCAATGACCTATATACTCACAAAGATGCAGTCTAATAAAGCCATAGTTTCAGGACTTTCTGCCATTTTGTTGTTGGTGAACCAATGAATCAACTGCAGCACCAATGGCTCAAACAGATCTTTGCAAACCTAATGAAGAAAAAAATGTTTGAATCTCTGACATTGGTACTCATTTCAACACTACAACTGGCTCCTAAACAGGAAGTCTGTATCTGATCAATTGGAGTGACAGTTTCAATGGCAATAGTTTACAGTGTTGTGGTTGCTGGCCTCATGCACAACCCTCTTTTATCATTAACAACATGATTGAAAGGTTACAACACTCCCAAGCCAGGTTATACTCTGGTGATCTGACATTACAAACCAATCATGTAGTAAATATTAAAACTATGACTATGCAAACATATTAACAAACATTGCAAACCAATCATGTAGTAAATATTAAAACTATGACAATGCAAACATAAAAAAACATATTGCAAACCCTCATTATTATCTGGTTGATCCATCCTAAGACTGGTTAAAATGTCTGAGCATGTCCCTCCATTTGACCTGATCCTCAGCAGTTCTCTTTAATTTCAATATGTTCATCTTCCAAGGTCCAGTCTTTGCCTGTAGAATGATTTTTTAGGTTGTGACATGCCATAGACATTTCTTGGGATTAATTTGGTAGTTTTCCTTTGCCTTCCACAACCACCTGGTTGGTTTGTGACCGTTGCCTTTTATCAGCCATTTCTGGCAGATAGGTCAAGTGAGAGCCTTGTTCCACTCATCCTCAGAGTTGTCTTGAAAACCAGTAAACAAGAAAATATTCAAACTTTGACATTGAAAACATAATAACAAACATTTTGAACCCATCATAGAGAAAAATGTTCAATCTCAGGAATGACTTTTGCTGGAGAAATGCAAAGTCTAAGCCTGAAAACAATTGCATGGATGTCTACTGAGGCAAGCAAAGACATGAAGTTTACATGTAAAATATAAGCTGATGTATTAAGACCTTCACAAAGACAAACTCCACGGAAGTTTCTACCTGTTCTATATCACAGGCCAGACTCAACAGAGGAGGAAACAATTTGCGATACAACTGCTCCATGGGATGCTTCTTCTGAGTTTCACCAGGCATCTGAGCCCCTCGGCCAAGGGCATACAACACAAGGGAATGCAGAAGCTCACATGCTGCAACTTTGGTCTGTCTATCACTGGATTGTTGGGCTAGTTTAACCACTTTGGGGAGGAAAGGATCTGTATGATAGAGGATGTAATATCATATACTATTGTTGTGTGCTGTGTATAAATTATATATATATATATATATATATATACTGAAAACAAATACTCCTACATTAACATGTGGAAGTAAAAAATAATATACTTTGATCATTTCTTCTTCTTCTGCGTTCATTCTCCATCTCCTGCTACCAAGCCCTGAACAGGACTTTGCAAGCAGCAGGATGTAGTCCGGAGAACGGAATGCACCTTTCGATCCGACACATCTGTCTTCGGCATGACTTTGATCACAATTATAAACATCATGGCTGTTTCATTTCACAATTGTATGTGAATACATGTGACTTTTCGCCCAAGTGTTGCCGGAACCCGAAAGAGAAGCAAAGAATAGTAACTACTTTAAACCTGTCAAGCATGTCGTAAGAGACAACCAAGGAAGGTTGGTCATAGGGCCAGCTAACTCATTCTGTAGAAATTTTAAGCCCCAAAAACATCAACAAATATGGACATGTCAACTAAAAACAAATCAATTGCCTGTCAAAAAAAGATTTTCTGTCAAGAAGGCTAATGTCGTGATCCAGTGACGGTGCAAGGAATCTGCATCACTGACTTTCCTGTTTTCGACTATAAGTCTTTGTCTGCAGTTGAAAGGAGCATGCTTTTACCATTTCAAATAACAACAACAAAACGTTAGGAAATGTTGTGCTGTCCCAGAGAGATGGCTTGATGCATAAGCTTACACCTTAAAGTTGTTCTGTCTGCTTTTACATGGATGGTGACATGGTGATGGATATGTCAAGTCTAATGATGGATATAGAAAAAGTGGTGTTGAAAGAGTAGACAATGGATATGAGAAATGACATATAGGGAAATGTATGGATATTCAAGGTGAATATATCACTCAAATTTCACATAATTTTTTTTATCATTCTTGTTGCTTACTAATGATGGATATAGAAAAAGTGGTGTTGAAAAAGTAGACAATGGATATGAGAAATGACATATAGGGAAATATATGGATATTCAAGGTGAATATATCACTCAAATTTCACATAAGTTTTTTTTATCATTCTCGTTTCCTGAAGCGTAACAACATTGTACTGTGCTCTACGCTTTATGGTCTAGTACATCTAACTTGCGGAATCTGAATATTTTAATGTTCAAGCTGTGAGCCGGCTCTCCAATCACCCCTGCCCTCCAAAAATAAAACGTTTGAAAAGAGCGCTGACCCGACGTTCTATCGCATAAAAAATGTGTGCTAACCGCATATGTTACTGAACATATGCCACGAGACTTTTATGTCAAACTAACCAAAGTAAATGACAGGTTTCATGTCAAAGAATGGAACATCAAACTTCAGATGTTTCTGTGTGTCCCAGGCAATGGCCTCCTCACTGATCTCCTCGTCTGTGTGGGCAAGTAGATCATGGTTTATCTGGCCACCAAGAGACCCAAGATAACGAAGTATTCGATGTTTAACAATGGACAATTGGCTATGTGATCCCTGAAAAGAAAACAATATAAAAGGGTCAAATGAGCACAACTACACTCTACCATTAAACCAAAGTGAGTTATTTACAAAACTCTTACTATTTTGTTTTTAAATTGTACCATTTCACTACCCCAACACAAAACTAGTATTGGCAGTGAAATGAATGGCCACAAGTAAACATGAAAAGAAATCCAACCTGGCTTTGCTTGATTTTTCACTGTCATTTGTTGTTGTTGTTGTTGCTGTTTCGAATGCCCATAATGAGTACGTGTACTCTTTTGTGCGTCCTGAAAATGACGTTAAGTGACGGGTTGCAGTAGCTTTCCTCACATCGTTGCAAAATGCTACAAAGGAAGCCGAGGTGAGGGTCTTGGCCAGTATATTTTGCCTGACCCTGACTAACATGTCTGATCAGTATATTGTGCCTGACCAGATGTTAGTTTTCCAACCCCTAAGACAATAGTAAATGTATGAATACACTTTAATAGAAAACATTAACCTTTTCATCAACTGCTTTTTTTTCTCTCATTAGCCTGACTGGAACATGTCCCCTCCGCCCTGATTTCTTGGATTTTATCACCACCATCTGATCTGCTGCTACTTCCTCTGCTCCTGGAGAACATTGTCAATGTTTGTCTTTATTATCTTCAAAATACAACCAAAAATGTTCTAATGTTACTGAACCTGTCAAACTGATTTTTACTTAACCTTTACCGCACTTGCGACAGAAAACAATTTTGTTTGCTAGCGGATGTCACCAAACAAAAACGTCGTAAAACGGCAGATCATACACCATTTTAATCATATAATGTCCAAACTGAGCTACTGTAGAGATAGATTGTTTGTTATGGTGAAAACGTCACAATCCATCTACACAGGTTTTTAACAGGTCAAAGTAGTTTGTGTTAGGTTATAAATGGATTTGAAACGCTTTATTACTTTCTTTTATGATGAGGCAAGCTCATTATTGAGATTGTGAAGTTGTAGTTGTTGAAATGCCTACAATGAGTAGCTTCACTCTTTTGTGAAAAGGGCGTTAAGTAACGGGTTGCAGTAGCTTTCCTCACATCCCGAAAGTGCTGATGAAGGTGGACCACATTCCTCCAGGCAGATGTGCTATGCTTGGCTTCATCTGCCTGACACTCACTACTATGGAGATCACGTCGATCCACATCTCGTCAGCCAGACTGCCTTTAAAACAGCCCATTTTCAGGGAACGCTACATGAAAGAGAGACAGTCTTGGTCAGTATATTGTGCTTGAACCTGACACGACATCCTAGTTCAGTATGTTCTGCCTGACAGGACAAGCATCTCAGTTCCCCTGAAGGTGAAGTTAAGTTGTTGCAAAATATCTTTGTGAGGTTGATCTGTTTAGTTTGTTTATGTAGATGAAATTAAATACATTTTTAGTGTAAACTAACAATTGTGTTGATATTAGAAAAGAACAGTATCGCTACTTTGTTGTGATTTCAATGGATTTATTGAGGAGTGACATTCCCTAATCGGTGAGTCTAAATATTTTTGCTTTGCTTTTATAAATTTTTACTTTCATCTTCTTGTATCTCAGAAACTAACACACAGACAACAAAAACAACACCAACAAGTTCTTTATTTATTTATGTTTCTACACACAACAAAATCATATCCATAGGCCTACTAATAAAAAGTTTACATGCTCTCAAAATCAACAACCAAAGTAAAATATGACGTGCTGAAAATTAATGCAGCTGCAAGTGAAATTACTTCAATTATTTAGTGCAGCCTGTGAAGGTTAACATGCCAGTATGGCATATTGAGAATATGGTGTTAATTTCTCTTGACCAACAGCATGATGTGGTCAACATAATTTCGGCCACCTTTACGTTCCCAGATTTTTCTGTTACCAAATTTTTTAGGCTGGGTCAACCTCAGAAGCCGTTTTGCAATTGGAAAAATCCTGCATCAACTGGGGAACAAACCCCAATCACGCAGCTGGGAAGCCAGTGCACTAACCACTGTGCTACCTCTGCTTCTGAATGTCATGCATGAGTGTATGATACATCTAATATATTTAATTTATGCAGTTAGACAGAAGATACATCAATAACTCAGCTGGAAGCCATTGCGTGTGTTTATTTGAAAATTCGTAGAACATCTAAGACCTACAGAGTAAAATTACCTCTGTCATCTGTCTTGAGGTAGGCATCCAGGCATGGCAGAAATTCTGCATAAAATGGTTCAAGCACAGATGGTGGAAGATTGTGGCACCAGTACTCAAGAGCATCTAATCCAATATTGGCCAAGGGCAGGTAACTCAAACCAATGGTGAAAGTTGCCTGTAACACACAAACGAAACCATACATTTCTTGAGACTTTCTTTTGTCTTACATTTCAACTTCGGGATCAAGATGCTGAGCAGCGCATGAGCTGCAGTGGTCAGCGATAAACAATGTTTTTCCTCTCCAGTTTCTAAATCCGCAGTAATGTCATTTAAGCTGCATACTTCAATATAATCTTTATTATGAATATTTCATGTCATGGATAATTTAATTATGTGTCTTACTTTGTTTAGATCATAATTTTAGCTTTATTTGTTCAATATTAATTCATTTTCTTTTGAATATAACTTAGACCTACAGAATTCCAACAGCTGGGCCGGACAGAAAGATTATCCAGAACCGGAAAGGGTATGGTTACTTTCCTTGTTATGAATATCATAACCCGCATGGTCCACTGAGGTCTTTGTGTATGACAAGGACAAAAATAACTCCACCGCCCCACCGAGAGCATGTCGTAAGAGGCGACTAACTGTGTGATATTGCACAACACCGGCCATGGTTAAGTGGTTTATTTAGAGTAGCATAGATGGCGCCTAACAGGCTGCGGGTCTACTCTTTGATCTAGTGTTTGAGTCTATTAAGATGGACTCGCACATCGGTTAACCACCCACGGCAAATGTGCAGACGTAGCGGAGTAATAGGCTACTCGAGCTTAGCCCGCTAAGCAGGAAATCCTCCTCCTGGGTACATACAGCTTATACTAGAGCTGGGACCTGCACAGGGGGATCTGCCACTGTAGAAGTGCAGGTCGACTAAGAACACGAGTAGGATCAAAAGTAATAATCCATACCTTTATAGCTGGTATGATGTCTGCCATCTGATTTAAAATGACTTCCTTAGGCAAAGACAAAATGAGAGTAAGGCAGGAAGCCAACAGGTCATCTCTGTACTGTTTCATTCTCACGAGGACCTGCATGTCAGACAAAATTATGTTTTTTAAAACAAAATAAAATTGGAATGCATAAAAATGAATCATTAAATCTTAAAGCTGATCTTCTTGCCCTGTACTGTATGCACATACACTCAATTGCTGATAAAACAGTAATCATTTGTAAAATAAAGCATCACAAAGCATATGAGAGTATAAGGGGAGGGGTTCAGGGGGCCTGTAATGCATCTGACTTCAGCATCCATTTTATGTAAGGGTCTGCTTCCTCTTTTCTAAGGGTTTGCTTTCCCAGGGTAACAGCCAGTTCTGTGATGCGGATCGAACCCAGCACCTTCAGATTGTGAGCCATGCCACTTAACTACTAGCTCACGCCGTCCCCCGTCAAAGAAATGAGATGGTACAACCTTACAGAGACTAGATGGATACACAATACTAAAAACAGCAGGAAATATTTTCTGGTGAAGAGCACTCACATACATAAAAGGTCATTTTTATGATGTTTATAGACGCAAAGACATTGCACTGAAAGTGTACATACTTCTTTCGAAAACTTCTTGATCAGCTGATAGGCTGCATTCTTTTCTTTGACATTACCATCTGCATAGTCTTCTTCAATTTCCATTGATTCATCTGCTGAAGCTGACTGTGGTTGATCTATGCTGAACTGCTGTCAAACAGAAGAAGTGTACGAGTCATTCAAAATGTAACTATTTGTAGTTATATGTACAATACATCCAGCATGTCAAAACTTGACAATACTTGCAACATCTTGTCAAACCAATCTTGCATGCATTAGGTAGATCTTTGGGTTTGCTTTACATGGCGTTTCTTGTGTGAGTGAGACATTGGTGGGATATAGCGGACTGCCTGGGTCTGGAGTCACCAACTACAATGAGCTTTATGAGTCCCCTTCTTGAAATAATGCTCAAAATTATACTGGAGAGAATTTAGGTGAGGAGTACATAATGAAGTTCTGGATAAGTAATTTGGATTTCTACAGAACAGCAAAACAAGAGAATAATATTCTATATGTGGACACTAGCATAAAAATATATAGAAGTACCAAGATGTATTTATATGTGCCTTAAAGGACTACAAAAATGAAAATTTGACAGATACAGCATGAGAAACTAATTACATGTCTGGAAAACATAGATATGGCTAGAAAGGACATATAACAACACTTGGCAACCTCTACTAGGAGCAAACTGCCAATGTCAGATTCTGAAGAATTTACTCACCATTTATAGATGTAAAACAATGAGTGTAATAAGAATGTTCCCTTGTCTGTTTAACATTTACAAAGAACACATTTGTTAACAGATATAGAAAATACCAGGACTCATTATCAGTGGAGTGTGTCAATAAATAATCTCAGATAAGTGAATGTCACAGTTCTGCTAGCTGAAAGTAAACGATATATGTATGTATATATTTACATTATATTTGTTTGGTTAGATAAATGAAATGGGTTAGATAAATGAAATGAAGTTAGATCATGCTTAAATTTTCGCTTAAATCTTTAAGCCAATTTAACTCTTGGGAAAGGACATTTTTAAGGATTTAAAAAATATATTTTAAAACTTAAGACAAAAGTATGTGATTTGACTTTGTTGATATGACATCTCACCTTAAAGTAGTTCAGTTTATTTGCCATTGTCATGGTAACGGACAACAACTTATAGAAACCACTGACAAGTGGGTGCCTGAAATTGACAATAAGCAAAAACATATGTATTGGGCTTAACAAAATGCTGAAATGATAAAAGATTACTATTTATCATAATACTTCATCATAACAATCCTAAATGAATTCAAATGACAAATGAAAGATCTACTTAGTTCAAAAAGCTAAATAGTGATTTCCATATTTGTTTATTGTTTAATAGTAAAACAAAACCTGATGATTTGACTGGAAGTAGGACAATTTAAAAACAATCAGTGGTAAAGATAACATAAAAATATACAATATTTAATCAAATTAGCTTCTTTTGTACTCTGCAGCTATAAGATATACTAATATCATGTTTGAAATGTTAAAATTGTAAAGAATAATGTTAAATATTTTAAAAACATACACTGTAGGGATGTCAATTTTAAAATACTCAAAGGAATTAGTTATATGTTAAACCTAACTGTCCACCAACAAATTCAGCGATGAATTAACAAAGCATAAATTAGCAAGACTACACTCAAACATGTAAACACCTATTCATATTTTTCAAAGAAATATTCATCATCAGATGCCTTGTTGGTTGGCGTTGGCGATATTCGACCTCCATCTGCTGCTATCATGTGTGTCGCTTATCAACTCTGTTGTTGATTGACGCCCGTGCCATTCTGTCCAGAATCATCTCTCTGCCTTCCTCTGTCTTTCTTTGCCATTGTCATGACATGCTCCAAGCCGCCTCTTCTCATAACATGCTCAAAAAAAAAAGATGACTGCCTTGTAATGATCTTTGCAATGAGTTGTGTTTGTGCCTATTCTAATACTGTATCATTAGTCTTCCTTGCAGTCCATGGATCGGCAGCATTCTTCTGTAAAACCCCATCTCTGTTGCTTCCAAAGATCTATGCACTTGCTTGCTGATTGTCCATGATCCACTACCATATGTCAATACTGGCTCATCAACATAGCATCCAAGGACTCTTTTTCTCAGTTCCCACGACAAGGTTTTGTTGCACAAGATTCCCATCATGCTCTGGAAGACCAATTTTGCTTGGGCTATTCTGCATTTTATTTCATAATTGCATCTTCTATTAGATGTTATGTATGTGCCCAAATATTTAAACATGCTAACTTGTCTCAATTCGGTCCACTTCACTTTGATGCATCATTTAAGAAACATTCTGTTCAGTTCATCCCGTAACCCATCAAGTTGTTGGTGCACAATCCCACAATCAAATGCTTTCTCTCTCTGTCCGCTGCCGCCAGTTGTGCCTCACCAGGACAAAGGTTTGACCACTCAGTGATGTTGTCTGCCCATCTCTTCCTTGGATGTTCCCGTCCTCTCTTTCCTGGTACGGAACCACGCAGTATCAAATTTATAATTCCGTTGGACATCGTGATGTGCCCATACCAAGACATCTTTCACCTTTTGATAGCTCTGAACAGATCATCAAAAGGTCCAATTGTATTTTCCACTCTTCGTCGTATTTATACGTCCGTGACACGGTCCTTATATGTAACATTTAAGAGTTTTCTAAAGCACCTCATTTGCATTGCATGTATTCTACACTGGATATCCCCAGTAATGGTTCAAGTCTCACAGGCATACACAATTATTGAGAGCACCAATGAGCGCATTAGTCTGACCGTTATGCTGAGGGCGAGCCACTTATCCTGCCATATGGCTTTCAAAAGCGTAACCGCTGCTGTTGTCTGTGCTATTCTGGCAATTATCTCAGGCTGCGAGCCCTCATCACTGATCAATGATCCAAGATACTTGAACCGGTGTACAACTTCAAGTTCCTGACCATTTGCTTTTATCACTTATGTAAACTCTTCCGTGTTATTAGTCATCAGCTTTGTTTTCTCTTCATTTATCTCAATGCCATAGCTCTGCGCAACTCTGTCCACCAATCTACTAATCAGCTCCTGGAGTTCCGTTCCCGTACCTGCTAGACCATCTATATCATCTGCAAATTGTAGGTTTGTAATCGTCTTGTCACCTATTCTGACCGTACCAACATGTCCCTCCAGGGCCACCTCCATTATTCTTTCCAAGAATGCATTGAAGAGTGTTGGAGAGAGTATACAACCCTGTCTCACCCCAACAGACGTGCGGAACCCTTCACCTAATATTCCGTCTACAGAAATGCACTTGACGCCTTCTCATAAAGGTTCTCAATTACCTTCACAATATTACTATTGATTTTGTAATGCTTCATTGTTGTCCATAACGCCGCATGCCCTACTCTGTCAAACGCCTTTTTGAAATCGATGAAGACATGATATTTGTGTTGTTGATACTCTAAGTATTTCTCATTTAATATCGGCAGATTAAATATCTGTTCAGTGGTACTTTTTCCTGCATGAAACCCTGCTTGCTCTTTACAGAACTAAAAATCAAGTATGACATAAAGAAATCTGTGCAACAACCAACCACCTACCTGGAGGACATGACGATAAGAGTGTGAGTGAATGTGAACACCCAAGTATTGAACAATCGCCAATGGTTACTCACTAGTAAGTCTCTATATTTGAAAAAAAAAGGAGAAAAAGAAGGGTTAATCAACTTCTAATGGTTGCCACAAACTCTCTTTCACAGTATGCTCACCTTTTTTTCTATAAAAAAGCACACAAATATTAGGAAAGAATAATACATGTACTAAGAACAGCATAGAAATATTAGAAAAAGACGGCGACGGCCGCCGAGGATATACTGATTTAAATAATTTTTTCTTACGTTTTACCTGCGAATAGACACGATAAATTTAGCCTTCACGTGACTACCGGTAATGGCGGCTCCCATTGCAGTTTACAGATTGTTTCTATCACGTATGGTAATCGAGCCGTGATTTTTAAAAAATGACCTTCAATTTTCTTCAAAACTTGGTGCAGACTGAAGATACTTATGAGTCAGACGATAGTGGTTACTAGTTTGTTGATGGAGTTGAAGAGAATGAGAACGAATCGGACGTTGATTAGGAATAAGTTCAGGACTTAGAAGATGAAAGTAGCGACACTGGCCTCAGTAGTGATGACGAATTATCGGTAGAAGACGGTGACGTGACGCGCTCCACAGGCAGGCCCTAGTGGTGATAGAGAATGGTCAAAGAAATGGATTAATATCATTATTGAAGGATTTAGTGAGAGAACAGGTCCTGCAGATGACATAGATCCAGATTACTCTGCTTTTGATTACCTTCCACTTTCATCATTTCTACTTCAGACGTTTTTTGAGTACTTGGCAGAGCAAACCAATGCATCAGATTTTTAGGGAATTAAGATCCTTGAGGAATTAAAATTTGGTGTTCCGCAGATCATACTAGATACCTCTATAACTTTGAGGTGTATACTGGAAAATCAGACATAGGACAAGAAGATGAAAGATGTACTAGTTGCAATGAACCAAGGGAGCCAAGGGAGATTGCTTTTCGCTGGAACATTTATTAGCAAAATTGACAAGAGTGAAACAGACATTTTATATTGACACTTTTTTTCTTCTTCACTTGTTTAATATTTTGCATCCAACATACATGACACTAAAAAAAAACATGTGCACAGAAGAGTACCTCTTCCATGTATCTGTAAACTGGAGTTTGAATCACACAAATAAATTTAAAATTGTATTTGTTATTAATTTTATTGCGCAAGCACGTCTAATTTTTGCTGAGTTATTCCCCTTGCTCTGGGAATTCAGTTGTAAGTTTTTCTGATCAGCTGGGATTGAATGGGCTAAAGCTAACTGCTTAAAAATGTGGTATAAAGCCTGGCAAAATGCATCAGTCAAATGTTTTTACAAGAGGGATGATAAAACCTGAGAAAACATGAAAGATCAAGAGCAAAAGAAGCAGAATAAGTCTATAAATGGTCTTGGATGGGATGACAAAAAAAAGCAGCAAAAACTTGAACAACGTAATGCTGAATTGACAGTTGTGGATAAAACTATATCAACAATGCCATTAAGCATGACACATAATATTGATGAATGACAAGATGACTTACTTGCAAAAATCAACAATATTAATAAAGACTTGAACAATGTAATGCTGAATTGACAGTTGTGGATAAAACTATATCAACAATGGCATTAAGCATGACACATAATATTGATGAATGACAAGATGACTTACTTGCAGAAGTCAACAATATTAATAAAGACTTGAACAATGTAATGCTGAATTGACAGTTGTGGATAAAACTATATCAACAATGGCATTAAGCATGACACATAATATTGATGAATGACAAGATGACTTACTTGCAGAAGTCAACAATATTAATAAAGACTTGAAAATCCTTAGGCCTCTTTGCTGTAATTCCAAAAACTGGATCTGCAGATAGGTGCTCCTTTTCTTCTATAGCTGGAGGCCCCTCTTGTTCCTGAGACAAAGTATAAAGTAACCACAAAGTAATTTGGCACACTCAAAACATAGGACCACAATAGACGCTCCAATAAGAGATAAGAAACAGCTAAAATCAGATGAAATAAACACGCAATAGGACCTGGTTTGTTTTTCCTTTTTTTTCTACTTTTTCTGCGTTCATTCTCAATCTTCCGCTATCAAACCCTGATGCTTTGCAAGTAGCAGGATGTAGTCCAGAGAACGGAATGTGTTGTGTCGCTAGTTTACATCTTGACTGCAATATTTGCACCTTTCTGTTCAACACATCTGTCTTCTGCAGTTTTCCCTCTCTGATTTCTATTCACAGGCAGGCCCAGGCTGCACTAGCATAGCCTGTTTCCAGGGTCGCCATTTGGAGACAGAATAGGGTCTTGTCAACTCTGATTCGCTGACCCAGATGCAAGCAGTCAGCTATGAGTCGTTGGCTGTTGTTAGTTCATTCACTTGCTGCATCTTTGGCCCAATCTTCTTGGTTTTAAAGGAAGCTCTATATTTCATATATGGCTTGGCTTCGTTCATTCTCAATCTCCCATTACCAAACCCTGAAAGGGCTTAAGTAGCAGAATGTAGTCCAGAGAACGGAATGCGTTGTGTCGTAGTTTACAGCTTGGCTGGGATATTTGCACCTTTCAGTCCAACACATCCGACATCAGCAAGTATTTTTTGTGTCCCGGGTTAGCATTCCCTCTTCGATCCCTTCTCCTTAGCCAGTCTGTCCTGCTGCAGCCTGTTATCCAGGATCACCGCGTAGAGGTGTAGAAGGGTCTTGGCAGCTCTGGTTCGCTGGCCCTGACTCTAGCAATCAGCTCTGGGTTGCTGACCACTGCAGCTCATGCTCTGCTCAGCATCTTGATCATATTTCACATATGATATAGGAATAAAACAGTGAATGACTTATTTTCCCAGAGATCAGAAAGAAAAAAAACTATATTCTTTTGCACTGATTAATTTGTTTTTACTGTATTGATCCATTTTACTAAAGCCAGTGAGTAAACATACATTACATGTTATGAAGATCAGAGTATCTTACTCAACATTGGTAGCTTAGGGTATAGAAGTACAAAGTACTACTCACAGCTTCATTTGTTGCTGTAGCTTCAAAGTCCAGCTTGTTCAAGACTTTTAGGATTGCTGTCATGAGCTCATTATAAAGAATCTCTGTCAGCTGTTTCCTGTCTGCTATGGAGAAATCTTCAGCAGCTAAATCCTGGACACATCCAACAAATAATCATAATAATATTTGAAACTTTTATCTCATATGTAGAAAACTGTACACACAATTTGCATTGTAATAAGGTTCGTTATACATTTAAATTATCTATATTTTTATATAGATAATTATAATGTATAACGAACTTTATTACAATGCAAATTGTGTGTACAGTTTTCTACATATGAGATAAAAGTTAGAGACACACTTTCCTCAAAAAAGAACATATCTGAATTCTAGTAAATGGGGGGGGGGGGGGGGGGGGGGGGGGGGGGGTTGTGGAAGAGGAGCATTTTCTCAATAAATTTGGTACTGAATTTTGATTTGACGGTTGACTCGTTTGATTTAATTTACTGCTAGTATTAAGTCTCAGCTAAATTTGATGATGTTACATTGGTTTATGGCTGCATATGGTGGCGCAATATTTCACAGAGAAAGAAAGCAAATCAATCAATGACTAAGACATCAATGTAAAGTCATGAAAGCTGATTACCTTCATCTGACAGCTCTCTAGCAGCCTGGACCACAGAGGAATAAAGTCCTTATACGAAACTTTCTTCTCTCTGATGTCATTCTCTGTGTCTTCAAGCTGTGCTGTTTCTGCTACAATTGGGTGTGAGCATGTTCTTATGAGACCCTGGTAAACTGTGAGGTTAAGGAAATAATACACAAAGTCAACTGTATAAAGCAACAGAGAAAACTGTATGAAGTAACAAAGTAAACTGTATGAAGTAACAAAGTCAACTGTATGAAGTAAAAAAGTCAACTGTATGAAGTGAACAATGAGTACCAAAGTTATCTTTACAAATTAATAACAATAATAAAAAAGTTATACTACCATAGACAGTCTGAAAATACAATAAATAAAGAAGAAAAAACATATCAGATTATAGAAATAATGATAAATATAAACTCTGTATTTATGACATGAAAAAATACCCAAAATAAGCAATGTTCAAGCTCCTGCAACTAGCTGATAAAATATGTTGTGAATATGTTACATTTGTATTGCATTGTAAGGTTTTACATTTTTTTTTTTTTTTAGGTAAACCTAGCCTTCATCGGTTAAATATGTTTTTGAAGGTGTTCTCTTTGCTAGCTTTTCCTCTTTACCTTTTGCTTGACACACTTAATTTAACCTTTATGGGCTAGCGTCGATTTAAATCAACTGACGTCACCAAAAGCGCACCATGAACTTCGGTGGTACTCGACTTATTGATGCCTTTGCATAGCAGCGGGCGTTCTAATCAATCATAATCAAACGGCTATGAGAGATACTACCCTGAGTTACATAACGGAAAACTACCCAAGCATGGACTGGACCCATGCATACACCGACGGTTCCGTAACAAATACAACACAGTACGGAGGGGCAGGAGCATTCCTGAGCCTACCAAATGGCAGAAAAATAACACTTTCATTCGCTACTGGAAAATACACAAGCAATTTCAGAGCGAAGGCAGAGGCACTGAGGGCGGCAGTGGAAGAAATGGTGACAGGTAAAAGGAATGAAAGCCACATAGTCCTGCTTACAGATGCACTGGCCGTAGTCACAGCACTGAAAAGCCAGAAAAATACTGAACTTAATGATTTAAGAGCAGTACTCTGTCAACTATGCCAGCAGGCCGCACCAAAAAGGGTAGTGGTGCAGTGGGTTCCATCTCACTGCAACATCCAAGGCAACGAGGAGGCAGACAGACTGGCAAAAGAAGGTGCAAAACTACCACAACCTGATACTAGTATGACATACGAAGAGTCAAAACGGCTCATTAGAGCTAGATACATGACCAAATGGGAAACCGAACATACTGGCTACACCAAAAACGGTGCCGATTACTAGTTGAACAGAAGAGAGCAGGTCGTGGTCTTCAGACTTCGCACTGGCCACAATAGACTCAGGTACCACCTATTCAACAAATTGAAGATAGGTGGCACGACGAATGCCCGTGTGGTACCGGGAAAATGACCGCTGAGCATTTGCTGCAAAACTGCCCGACATACGAGGATCAGAGATAGCAGATGTGGCCATCACCAGTGGCAACACTAGACAAGCTCTATGGCAGTGTCGACAGCCTCAGGATGACAGCTGCTTTTTTTGAAAAAATAATGGTTACTGTCTGACTGCGTACGAAGAAGAAGAAACGGCTATGTAGAAATAGTCTGAATAATACTACTCTTTTGATTGTAGAGAGTTCCGACTTCCGCCTTGTATGGTTAAATACAAACAATGGCAATTTTGTCATTTGTTTTAGACATTTGGAAACGATTTCTTATGTTTTTCACTTTGATTTGAAGATTCACCCATTATTGAGAATGGGAAAGTTAAGTTTCTGCAACAGATTTTTCTGAGGTAAATCTATTTAGTTTGTTTATGTAGATACAATAATTACGTTTATAGTCGTAGTGACAGATATGGTAATTATGGTAAACATCAAAAGTCTGTTTACAGGATTTAAACAAATTTTTTTTTAAACTTAGGGGCCGATAATGGGTGAGTCCATGTTTGTGCCATTTTTCAACACTATCACCTTCATCGTCTTATATCTCAGAAACTAACACACAAACACAACAAAAACAATAACACCAACAAATTCTTTATTTATTTATTTCTCTACTTACAAACAAATCATATCAAAAGGCATTCAAAAAATAAAGTTACACACTATCAAAATCATCAACTCTAGAAAAATGTGACGCTCAGAAAAATAGTGCAGCGGAAGGAGAAATTGCGTAATTTTTTAATCCAGTAGTGTAAAGGTTAAAAGTCCTTATCTGTTTGTTTCTCTGCCAAGTCTGATGTGAAAATAAACTTGCAGGTTGAGCTGCTAGACTTGTTTATTTGCCTCTGCCCATTCTGGCTGATTTCTCTGTTATTCATTCCACCAATATGATGTCTTGTGTTCATTATTGATTATATTGTTGTTGTTTTTGTATTATTCTTTTGAAAAGCTGCTGTTGAACGAGATAAATAGAAGGTAAGGAAGAAGGGATGAAAATAAAACTTACCAAATGATGACAACACTTGTTGAAAGACTGTAGGCTTCCCCATGAGAGTAAGAAGGAGCTGCAAGACTGACTTGAAACAATGATAGTGCATGCGTTCGTTGACTTGTGGAATGTTCTCGGTGAGCAGAACAAGCAGTCTCTCCAAAACAAGAGCATGAGGTGCTGACACCTACAAAGTTATTTTAATCAAAAAATGGGAAACAATTATAATAGAATGATCAAAATCTCATAATTCTCGCCATTTGTCTGGGTGGTGGGTCACTATACGAAAACAGAAATCAAATATGTTATATGCTGACAAAAATGTCACATTGTCTTCTAAAACATTATTCAGTATTAAACTAAAGTCGGGATTTTAAATTGACTTTTTTTCTCTCACAAAGTTCTATGATAATAACCTTTTCTAGAGCAAGGAAGACTAATGTCTGGTCAGGCAAAACATACTGATCAGACATGTTAGTCTGGGTCAGGCACAACATACTGATCAGACATGTTAATCTATGTCAGGCACAACATACTGATCAGACATGTTAATCTATGTCAGGCAAAACATACTGATCAGACATGTTAGTCTGGGTCAGGCACAACATACTGATCAGACATGTTAATCAATGTCAGGCAAAACATACTGATCAGACATGTTAGTCTGGGTCAGGCACAACATGCTGATCAGACATGTCAGTCAGGGTCAGGCAGAATATACTAGCCAAGACCCTCACCTCGGCTTCCTTGTAGCCCTTCCTAGAAATGGGCTGTTTTCATGGCAGCCTGGCTTACAAGGCAAGGGATCAACGTGAACCCTGTAGTAGTGAGCAGCACGCAGATGAAGCCAAGCATAGCACAACTGCCTGGTCCACCTTCAGCACATGGGAAATATGAACACATAGAGAATGCACACAAGTTGAAAGTGGAACACTAGATGTGGCCGTATTGCAATGTCTACTGTCTGTATTGCAATGTGTTAGCACAGACTGAAAACTACAGAAACAAAGATATCAAATAACATACGAACATTTGATAACCTTAATTATCAGTCAGCATGAGGTCTTCATTATACTCAAGAGCTTCTATTCACAAACTATTAAACGTAAGCTCCTTACTCTTCCAAAATTTTAACAAAATCAGTAACCTTGTTGAGGGGATTCACCTTTTCTTCTTCTTCTGCGTTCGTTCTCAATCTCCCGCTACCAAGTCCTGAACAGGGTAGCAGGATGTATTCTGGAGAACAGAATGTGTTGTGTCGCTAGTTTAGCATACACTGTTGATTTAGCATAGGCTAAAGATAGAATATTTATAAATGATTAACTCCTGTGATAAGTTGTGATATTTCATTTTGTAATACAACCTAGGATGTGGGAGGTAATATAATGGTGGATCTTATATCTGCATGTAATTGATATCTAAAGTGTTAGTCACAATATTTTATTACAAATACTCCGGAGTGGTTCGCCTGGGTCTTTGTGTATGACAAGGACAAGAATAGCACCACTGCCTCACAGACAGCATGTCGTAAGAGGTGAGTAACTGTGTGACATGGCATAACACCAGCCATGGTTAGGTGATTTGTTAATAACAGCATAGATGGCACCTAACAGGCTATGGGTCTACTTTACTCTAGTGTCTGAGTCTTTTAAGATGGAGTCACACATCGGTTTACCACCCTTCGCTGCAATTGCCTCAATACATCTGAGTAATATGCTAGTCAAGCCAAGCTCGCTAAGCAGGAAATCCTCCTCCCGGCAAATCCAGCTCACTCCAGAGGGGCATCTACCCATGTAGAAGTACAGGTCGACTAAGACTAAGACCAGCTATTTCATATTTCAACCTTCGCTATTTAAAATAAAGATAACTTTATCCATTTTAAAAAATATGTCTGTGCTGACCCTTTACTTTACCATACTCTGAGCTATGATAGCTATGTTGTTATTGCTGTTGATCATCCATCATGAGTGATGAAGACCACTCTCTGTGTTTGTCAATTTGAAATATATTTGATCAGTCAATGGGTTTGGCTTGGCTCGTTCTCAATCTCCCGCTACCAAACCCTGAAAGGGCTTAAGTAGCAGAATTCGTGCAAATATTGTAGTCAAGCTGTAAACTACGACACAACGCATTCCGTTCTCTGGTCCTGCTACTCAAGTCCTTTCAGGGTTTGGTCCAACACATCCAACTTCAGCAAGCATTTTTTGAGTACCGGGTTAGCATTCCCTCTTCGATACCTTCTCCTTAGCCAGTCTGCCCTGCTGCAGCCTGTTATCCAGGATCACCATGTGGAGGTGTAGAAGGGTCTTGGCAGCTCTGGTTCGCTGGCCATGACACTAGCAGTCAGCTATTGGTCGCTAACCACTGCAGCTCATGCGCTGCTGAGCATCTTGATCCCAGTCGATGGGTTTGAAAGTGATTGAGAAGGCTGATGCGGTTCTCGATAGACCTTGGGCATTGTGAGCAGAGAATGTTCATCTGATATGATGGCTTCATTTCACTGACTTTTCTAGCTTGTCTCTATTGTTCAATTGCTACTTTTATGGATGTCTCAAATGATGCTGCACCTTCGCGAACAGATGTGCGCAAAGCAGTTCAGTCTTGTGCAGCTGCTTCCCACGTGTCAGGTATAACGACAAAGACTTTTAGTGAAGCTTTAAGCGTGTCTACAAAGCACTTCTTTTGGCCATCATGGGAGCATTTACCCTTCTGTATCTAATCATGAAAGAGAAATTTTGGCAGTAAAGTAAACTAACATGAAGCATGAATTAGATTTTAAAATTTGAATGAGATTTGAAAGTACTTACTGTATCAATCTGTCTAATAATGTTAGAAAGTGCTGTCAGGTAGCTTGGAATGGACATGAGCTTGTCATCCATCTCATCAACCTCGCTGTAGATCACAATATCAACTATTAATATTCTGTTATAACAATGCTAAGGTACACAAAAAAAGAGTGATGAAGTACATAAGATTTATTCAATCACCTTTTCACTGCTCTAAGTGAAGTATTAGTGCTAACGGCCTCCACCCTGCTGGCTGGAAGCGTCGGAGAGGTCGTCCTCGAAACACGTGGCTCCAACAGGTAGCAGCCTCCCCATCTGCCTTAGAGGAGGCCTGGCAGCACGCAGTTACAACTGGACATGGTAGTGTTCATCCGACGTAACGGGTCTCAGACGCCTAAGCGAACATTATTATTATTATTAGTGAAGTATAGGACCACCTCTACAGCTGACTCTCTTCTAGGAAGCCTGTATCTGACCATTTGAGGTGGTTTCAATAGCGATGAAATTCTCAACAGATGCAGCTGCTGTATATTTGGCAGTGCCTTTCCCTTACCAGCGAGCTTACAAGCTAATGGTGGGATCAGAACACCTGTAGTAAGTATGGCTACTGTTCCTATTATCCTTCCTAGTTCAATCTACTGGGTGCATTCGACCACTACCGCAGTTGGGCTTCTTACAATAAGCTTAGCCATATGTGCTATTGCAGAATTGGTTACAGTAGCATTTTGTTTTTCATTGTGAAATTACCAGCCCCTTAAAGCCCCACTGAAGAAATGCAACATTGACCCTAATAATTGGGAGAACATTGCTGCTGATCGCTCTGCCTGGAGTAGTAAAATCTCTTCTGGCACGGCACATATAGAGCAGACAAGAATCAAGGAAGCCGCACGGAGACGAGTGATTCAAAAGGCAAGAGATGAGTTGCCTCCGTCTGACAGTGTTTCTCTGCCCTTAGTGTGACAGACGCTTTTAGGGCTAGAATTAGTTTGATCAGCCACCTACGAACCCACTCCAGGATTGACATATGACAATGTGGTCCTTTTCAGAAACGATGGATGGAAAAACAAACAAACAACTAGCCCCTTGCACAACCATATTTATTCACCGTTTACGCCATGCAGAGTACAGTATAGTAATGCTATCCTAGGATTTATAACATGTTTGGTCCAGACCAGGTTTTGTAAATCAAAATGTAGTACCTTCAGATTTGTAATGTTCTTTTTTCCTCCAAATAAGGGAGCCTAGATTAAGATTCATGACAAAACTATCTGCTTGTCAGTTTAAAAGGGAAGTTCACATTTTACTTATTCCTTTGATAAATGATGTTGTAATGCCATTTTGCCGTTCACCATCATTACAAAACAGACAGGTTTTGAGATGCAGCCGTGGTCCATATTCAGATTAATTTGATGTTCAGACTCACTTTCTTGATTGATTCTAGGAACCAACATTATTACACAGGAGACATTCCCATAAGTGCTCCATTCTCTGTTCAAGCAGTCAGCCAAGCGTATATTCAGTCAAGAGTTCCGGTCAGTTGTTGATTTCATGTTATTTTAATCTTTCCAGACAGGAAACACTTTCTCCCCTCTCCCCTAGTCACTCTCAAATCTATAATCCTCTGCACATATGCACTTGTCCGACCTTATTTTTTTAACTTATAATAATTACACAAATTTCTTAGACAGTAAGTTTAATTAAAATAAACTAATGCATAAGACAGACCGATAAATGACAAAATGTATTCATTCATAGATTTTGAAGATTGGAAATAGATCACAGAAATACACTTGAATAGAAAAATTGAAAGAATTTAACTGAAACAGCAAGACTAGGACAACAAGTAGGTCGACTTTCTTTTCAGCAAATAATACTTCATGATTAAGAGCATTAAGGAAATATCTTATTTTAATAAATACTAAACTCATCGAGTTCATATCTTCAATAATATGGAGACCATGTTTCTAAAGAAGGTTAGTAAAAATGTTACCCAAAGTACTGGTGTTCACACTCGCGAATCATTTCAGCAAACATGAACTGGGTATCAGCTTCTGACAGAAATGATCGACATGGCTGTAGAAGTAAGTGAAACTTGGGTCAGGTCAATAAATAAGTCTATTCAGATTTACCAACCCTGACTATCTACACAGGGACAATGTCACTTCATCCCAACATAAAATGTAAGGTTAAACAGCTCACCAAATTTTTATGTTTAACCTTTACCGTGACATGGCTGTGGTATGCCACCAGCTCCAGGGCCATGGCTTTATCGTATATAAACTATCAGGTTATGCCTTAGAAACAGCAGAACATACTGCTATTTTTTTTATTTTTTTTTTTGCGTTCGCCTTATTTCTCTATTTCCCAAGGCGGTGTGCGTTGCACTGTGGTTTTTATTTTGCGCCTGTCGGCCCAGTGCATCCGACTTCAGCACGAATTTTATGTAAGGGTCTGCTTCCTCCTGCATTTTCTAAGGGTTTGCTTCCCCGGGGTAACGGCCGGTGCTGTGATGGGGATCGAACCCAGCACCTTGGGGTCGTGAGCCGTGCCACTTAACCATGCCGTCCCCTTTACTGCTCATTTGATTGTAGAAGGTTCTGATTTCCATCCTGTACGTTCAATAAAAACAATGGAGATTTTGAAATTTGTTTTAGACTTTTGGAAAGGATTTCTTCTGATTTTCACCTGGATTTGAAGATTTCACCCATTATTGAGAATGGGGACGTTTCTGCAACAGATTTTTCTGAGGTCGATCTATTTAGTTTGTCTATGTAGATACAATATTGTTGTTGTTTAAAGCCCACAATGAGTAGGTTACTCTTTTGTGCGCCCTGAAAAGGACGTCAAGTGGCGGGTTGTAGTAGCTTTCCTCACATTCCGAGCGTGCTGATGAAGGTGGACTACGGTTGTGCTCTGCTTAGCTTCATCTGTGTGGCGCTCACTACTATGAGGATCACATCAATCCACATCTCGTGAGCCAGGCTGTCTTCAAAGCAGTCTGTTTCCGCTACATGGAAGAGAGAGTGTGGTCTTAGTCAGTGTATTGTGCCTGACCCTGATGTGACGTCATGGTCAGTGTATTGTGCCTGACCCTGATGCGACGTCCTGGTCAGTGTATTGTGCCTGACCCTGATGCGACGTCCTGGTCAGTGTATTGTGCCTGACCCTGATGCGACGTCCTGGTCAGTGTATTGTGCCTGACCCTGATGCGACGTCCTGGTCAGTGTATTGTGCCTGACCCTGATGCGACGTCCTGGTCAGTGTATTGTGCCTGACCCTGATGCGACGTCCTGGTCAGTGTATTGTGCCTGACCCTGATGCGACGTCCTGGTCAGTGTATTGTGCCTGACCCTGATGCGACGTCCTGGTCAGTGTATTGTGCCTGACCCTGATGCGACGTCCTGGTCAGTGTATTGTGCCTGACCCTGATGCGACGTCCTGGTCAGTGTATTGTGCCTGACCCTGATGCGACGTCCTGGTCAGTGTATTGTGCCTGACCCTGATGCGACGTCCTGGTCAGTGTATTGTGCCTGACCCTGATGCGACGTCCTGGTCAGTATATTGTGCCTGACCCTGATGCGACGTCCTGGTCAGTATATTGTGCCTGACCCTGATGCGACGTCCTGGTCAGTGTATTGTGCCTGACCCTGATGCGACGTCCTGGTCAGTATATTGTGCCTGACTGGACTAGCGTCTCAGTTCCCATGTAGATACAATAATTACGTTTATAATCAAAGTGACAGAAGGCCACAACGGTAAACATCAATAATCAGTTTCTGAGTTTTTTCCCCAAACCAAGGGACGTCGATAGCAGGTGCTATGTTTGTGCTATTTTTCACCACTATCACCTTCATCTTCTTATATCTCAGAAACTAACACACACACAATAAAAACAATAACACCAACGAGTTCTTTATTAATATATGTCTCTTCACACAACAAAATTGTATTTATTAAAAAAAACCAAAAAAAACAATGTTAGAGTTTTTCAAAGTCAACAACAGTGACGTGACATAACATGCTGAAAAATAAAGCAGCTGCAGGAAAACTATGTAATTTTTTAATCAAGTTTGGTCAAGGTTAAACAGATCACAAAATTGTTATGGTTAAACAGCTCACCAAATTGTTATAATTGAACAGCTCACAAAATTGTTATGGACAGTAAATTTTACCTCTCAAAAGCTCAGTTGAATTGAAAAGATCATAACTTTTACCCATAATTCTTACAAACTACAGCACAAACAGCTTACTGCAGCCAAAAGTCCATAACCCCTAACAGCCAATGACACTTCTTTAGATGTGGATCTTTTGTTGTTCATAATGTTGCGGAACTCAAAAAGAAAAAACTGCAAAATAGTAAGAATAACAGAAAGACATGAGTATCCTAGGTACTGATAAATCTTCTGTACTTTTAAAAGTTGAGTTTATGAGTTACATACCATGCAATACCATATTCTTATATCTGGCTTTTCTGAAGCAATGTTGCAGTTATGCTTCATGAAGAATTCAATGACATTCATCATAGACAGGGCTTGACAAATTTTAAGGTGGTTCACCAGTCAGTCAAAAATTTCACCAGTCAGCATGGTCAGACTACAGTCATGCTACACGTTATCATCTCGCATCTGAGTGGTCCTGGGTTCATTCCCCAGTTGAGGTGGAAATGTTTTTTCAGACCGCAATGGCTCCTGGGTCGACCCAGCCTTAAATAGGTACTGGTTCAGTCCGGGAAGTAAAAGCGGCGAGGTAGAGGAGATGGCTACTGCCCTCATATAGCCGAGCCTTTGAAATATGAGATCGCTAACACCTCATACCTCTACGGCAGTAATGCTATGGGTTACTTTACTTTACT
Organism: Ariolimax columbianus; assembly: GCA_036924085.1. Classification (NCBI taxonomy): domain Eukaryota; kingdom Metazoa; phylum Mollusca; class Gastropoda; order Stylommatophora; family Arionidae; genus Ariolimax; species Ariolimax columbianus. The sequence goes on from JAVGWX010000006.1 coordinate 9,673,640, forward strand.
TTACTTTACACAGCATTTGTCTATTTCTTCTTAACAAAAAAATGTACTACTGTCGGAGGCATAAACTAGCTTATGTAAAATCTATTAGAACCATAAAATCATTAATAATCGTGCAAGTCGTAATGTAATAACGATTAAAAATGTAATTAACGATTAAAAACTGATTTTTTTTCACCCATCAAGCAAAAATGTTTACTCATCACAGACGAACGTTTTTGTCAAGCCCTGTTCATAGGCAATGTAATTAATCTTTGAAATGCTGCATTCTATATCAGAATACATTTCATGCAAACACAGAGAATGTGAAAATTGTAACCTTGAAAACAGCCCCTTCCTTTTTGCCTTGCTTTGCTTTCTCAACAAGTTCTTCGCATACCTGATGACAAAAACAATTGAATGTTGAAATCTGTCAGATTATATTTAAACTAATTGCGTCAGAGCATCAACAATTTGATCAAATGTGTCTGTAAATACCAACATGCACCAAAACAAGTGGATTGAGCTTTTTAATGACCATCATTTAGAAGATATTTGTTTTAAAGAAATATTATAACTTTTTAAAATGGCAACTATGCTGAAAGGCCAGAGAAATGTTTACCATTATAATTTATATTTGCATTTATATCTATGACCTTTTGGCTGGAAAAGATGACGATAAAACAAATTTGATTTGAAAAACAAATGATGTAAATTCCCACAATTTTCTAAATTCTCTATGAAATTATTTTCCATATTTAAAATTTGACACATACTACAGTCAAACTATCTGCAAATATGCATAAGGAGTCGAACACAAGGCAACCATTCAAATTTCAAGTAAGCTAACCTCATCAAAAAATATATAACTGGACTAGAAGCATAGCATCAGTTGATCAAAGAAGAAGAAGATATATAACCTCGTTACATTATCATCTTTCCTGTGTTTTGCTCTGTGACGAGCTTGAAGTTACCACTGCTCTGTACAGGCTTCTTGCAAGAAGACTGTACCTTCTTCTTCTTCTTCATTCTCAATCTCCCATTACCAAGCCCTGAAAAGGGCTTTGCAAGTAGCAGGGTGTAGTACGTAGAATAGAATACGTTGTGTCATGGTTACAGCTTGACTGTGATATTTGCATCTTTTGGTCCAACACATCCGACTTCAGCAGGCATGTTTAGTACTGGGTTGCCTTTACTCTTCGATCCCTTCTACTTAGCCAGTCTGCTCTATTGCAGCCTATAATCCAGGATCACTGAGTGGAGGTGTAGAAGGGTCTTGGCAGTACTGGTTCGCAAGCCCTTGCGCTGACCGCTGCAAGCTCATGTGCTGCTCAGCATTTTGATTCCTCAAAGCCTGTACCAATAAATGTGTCCTTGCAGTAGTGCATTCTGTGGCACTTTGTTTTACATGATGAGCTTGCCAGATGAATTTACAATCTTCCTTAATTGATCATTACAATATGATTGCAGTGATCCTATTCTTACTTTCCCAAAAGTGGTCTCGAGGTAAGACGTCGGCCTCGGGTGCTAGAGGTTGCAGGTTCAAATCATGGTGGTAATTTTTTCCCATAGACTTTCTGGTATTTTCCGAGACCTCTGGGTAGTAGAGACAGGACACCGGTGTTCAGTATTGCGCACGTTAAATATCCCTTGGCAGTTGAAAATCTTAACTGCCGCTGCCCAGCAAAATTCAAAATTGTGTTAAAAATCTACACAATCTATTAGGCGATCCTCGCTGGAGCTACGGAGTTTGTGCATTGTGCTGAGATTCTCCAAAAATATGGAGAAGAACAGAGCACTTATGGGTTAAACCATGTGCAATGACATTGAATCTTCGACTAAACTAAAACTTCCCAAAAAATGATCTCAGGATCTAGATAGTGGATACAAATATGTGGATTACACAAATATTTCTATTTGCAGACACACAAATTAAAGAACCATTGCAAGGTATCACTATTTACTTTTCACGTGACAGAACAAACCACTTTGCATTGAGTACTAAAAAGTTCCAATATTTCCCACAAGCAACAGACTTACTTCTTTCATGAAAGATTCCATTGCTGACACACCAAGATGAAGGACATCTCTATTGTTATGGCCACTCCAGTGCTTAAATTTCTTGTACATGGACTGGTAAATAAATAAAAATACTATATCTGAATAAAGCTGGTCAAGGTGATTTTTTTTTAAAATTTAAAAGACACACTGATAATAAAAGTGGGATTTGGTACCACCAATTAAACTGTATTAGTGTAAAAATTGCAAGTGGGAATATGTTCGCAAAACCATATCGTTTACATGGGCAAGTCAGTAAATAGGTAACAAATGGCTATATAAAAAAACCAAATGAGATACGAACTTAAAAACCATTTATTACTGCACTTACATTGTTCTTTACTTCTTTACCTTGATCTTGTTCTTGATAGCCTTTTCCTCAGCGTAGTTGCGGGTCCCAACTTCGTCTCCAGCGGACTTTGTTGTTGGCCATGGAAGTCCAGTGCATGGTAAGCGCTCCCCTAGAGGCATCTCGGATGTCGGAGTGTACAGCAAGGGAGTCTAACCAACGCATTGGAGGTCTTCACCGCAGTCTTTTTTTACCTCAGGGGTACCAGACTGCTGTCGCTGTACTCCATCGACCGTCGTTTCGTCGCAACATGTGACCTGCCCATCTGTGTTTTGCCTTGCCCGCATGGATTACCGCATCCTTCACCAGTGACAATCGTCTTATGTCAGAATTGTGGAGACCTTGCATGCGTTGGTTCCGGGGAGTGATTCCGACCAAGCGTCTCTGAGGGAGGCCTGGGTCACTCAATTTGCCCTCTAGTGATTTTGTTAGTGCCCACGTCTCAGCATTGTAGCACATCGCAGGGAGTACAGTGAAGAGGGAGGCTTGTAAGTCGTGGTCGTGACAACCATCTAGGATCGTGTTAATAGACGAGAAGGCAGCCCAACCGGTGCGGTGAAATCTTATTAATTCAGGTTTCAGGTTATTCTCCATATTGAAAAGACGTCCAAGATAAATGTACTCGTTGACATCCTCTAATCATACCTCACCAAGGAAGACTGGATCACTATTGGCAAAGCAACATTGATACTGATCCCATTGATTTAGCAGTGCACCAAAACCTGTAGCATAGAATTCATTGGTCTATCTCTTCAATACCTACCTCTTTGTCATTCGCGAAATGTCTCTCACCAAGGTGGGTTTTTAGTGCACCAAACAGGTGGAAATTGCACTGAACAAAGTCAGGACTGTAAGGTCGATGCTCAAGAAGTTGTCACCCTAGCTGGTCAATTATCTCCTGGCAATGTGATCTTGCATTGTCATGATAGAGCAGTACTACTCTAGCCAGTTGACCTGAACGTTTTTTTTCTAATTGCATCCCAAATCATCAACAGAACTTTATAGCACGATACAGCATTCACATTGCCACCTTTCTTCTGAAAATTGGTTAACAGCACTCAGTGATAATCCCAAAACACTTTAAGCACAACCTTCCCTACCACACAGATGATTCTGTTCCAATCTGAACAGGGCAACAATTTTTGTCTTAATCAGCAATTTTTGAGCATCCTTGAGAAAATGTATTGCCCTCAGTTGTGCACCACTTTATGCTACAAACACTTCTCATCGTACAGGTTGTATTTACTTACAAATATCCTTTGCAGAAAACCATTTTGCCCAAAACCTAACACACAACAGCAAGCTGTATTTTGATTGTACACTCTGTGAGCACAAACACAATATGGTATCTGGACTGAGCACAGGCATGCAACACATAATGTCTGTTAACTATAGTAATCACAAAGCTGGATGTTGCTGTCACCTAATGACACCTTCAGATAGTATTACCTACATAGGGGAACTGAGACGCTAGTCCAGTCAGTCAAAATATACTGACCAGAATGTTGCATCAGAGTCAATACACTGACCAAGATCACAATCTCTCTTTCATGTAGTGTTTCCTGGAAATAGCTGTTTTCAAGGCAGCCTGGCTGATGAGATGTGGAATGATGTGATCCCCGAAGTAGTGAGTGCCACGCAGATGAAGCCAAGCATAGCACAACTGTCTGGAGGACAGCAGTCCACCTTCATCAGCATGCTCGGGATGTGAGAAAAGCTACTACAACCCATCACTTAACGTCCTTTTCATGGCGCACAAAAGAGCAAACTTACTCATTGTGGGCATTAAACAACCAAATACATTTTTCGTGTTAAATAAACTCCTACTTAATGAACAAGGGAACGGTGTGGGCTAGTGGTTAAGTGACACGGCTCACAAACCAAAGGTGCTGGGTTTGCTCCCCATCACAGCACCGGCCGTTACCCCGGGAAAGCAAACGCTTAGAAAATGCAGGAGAAAGCAGATCCTTACATAAAATGCATGCCGAAGTGGAATGCACTGGGCCGACAGACGCAAAATAAAAACAGTGCAACGTACACCATGAATAGAGAAAAAAGGCGAAAGCAAAAACAATAAAAAATACTTAATGAACAAATGATAAGGTAAATTACTGAACACTGTTAAGTAAATAGCCATGTATTACCTCATGATCGTCCATTAAATACTGCCTGAACTGGCCTGCATGCCTAGTGAAAAGTCTAAGGCCTGCCTTAGGCACATCATATCTTGTAATGGAGGTGCTGGGCTCAATTGCCATTCTTGCATACTTGAAAATGTCATACGAGTGTTTAGACTCTTTCATGTTGGAGAGAAAATAGTATTTCATTTAGATGTTATTTTTTAATAGATAAAAGCAAAAGAAATATTATGCTCGTCAGTTTTAAAGATCCCCGAATCGACTTATGCACTTCTATTTTACCATCGCATGTAGAGGCCTTCTTTTTTTTTCCTTACAGCTTATAGTTTCTATAAGAACCAGCTCCTTGGTCATCTCTTATGATATGCCTGTTAGGTTGCAGTGTTACTATTCTTTGTTCCTCTTTCAGGCCGCAGCAAAACACGAGTAAGTTTTATAGATCCACAAAAATAAAAACTTATAACTTAACTTAATGTTTTTATACTGGTTTAGAAGACTGTATACAACCAGTTACATTTGCATTACCCTGCTCTAAAAGCTATGCACATCCAATCTATTCTTAAATACATTAATTGTCCCTGCCTCCACTACATCCTGGAGGCATTCCAAGCATTCACCACTCTCTGACTAAAAAAATATTTCCTAATATCTAATCTGGACATGTCTTTAGTTAATTTATCTGTGCCCTCTTGTTCACGTTGGTGGTTGTATTTTTAAAAACTTGTCATAGTCTAATTTAACCTTTTCTGTGATTATCTTATAAACCTGTATTAAGTCACCTCGAATTCTTTTCTTTTCTAGTCACTGTAGGCTGGGTTTTCTCTTTCCTCCCAACTGTAATTCTGGAATCCCACTATCAGTTTCATCACTCTTCTTTGTATCCTTTCTAGCATGTTTATATCCCCTCTACGATAAGGACTCCACACCTGTACACAGTACTCCAATCATAGTAACCAATGCTTTATATAGTTTGACAATCACTTCCTTACTCCTATGTTTAATATTTCTTTTTATCATACCTAACATTGCAATTGCCTTATTCACTGCTACCTGGACTTGCTCACTCACTTTACATGTATGCTCTATTATAACCCCTAGGTACCTTTCCTTATCTATCTTTCTAATATTGTTCTCGCCCATTCTGTAATTATGTTCCATATTGGATCTACCCATGTGGATGACGTACATTTATCTATATTAAACTCCATTTGCCATCTGGCAGACCTGTCTCGAATTTTATCTAAATCCGACCTCAATATATCCACTTCTGCTATAAATGAGACACTCCTACATCGTTTTGTGTCGTCCGCAAATTTTTCAATCATGCATCCTATATCAATGTCCAAATCGTTTATATATATCAAGAACAATATTGGTCCCAAAACATGCTGATGCAATAACTACTTCAACATAAGCAAAACATTAAAATTAACAGAATAGCAAAACAAAAACCACACTTGATAACTTTTTTTTAAAAGTCATCACATTATTCAGAAATGGACATTTATGTTTTACAAGCATATCAAAATATGTTTTATAATATAATTAATTTAACACAGTAACTGCAGATGACACCTTGGGCATTAGCATTAGAAATTTATTAGCTTCTTCTTCGATCAACTGATGCTATTGCTTCTAGGCCAGTGAGGTTCACAAAGGAGACTGTGTTTCAAGTCTTCGCCAATCCGTTTTTTTAGCATGGTCAATCGCTTGGGCCAGACTGCCTTTATTTGTTCTGCATAAGTGGGGCAGTCCTGCAGAATATGTTTTGGTGTTTGCTTGGGTGCTCTGTAATCGCACGTGGCAGTGTCTCTAGGGACCCATTCTGTGGAGGTGGGCCTTGAGTCTGCAATGTCCTGTTCTGAGTCTGAAGATCTTTAACTGCCCATCTCTGCTAAGTTTGTCTATCTGTCATTTTCTGGCTTGTATTCTTTGTGTTGGCCTCTCCATTTCATCCTCATGGATCATTTGATGAGTGTCTTTGCTTCTTCATAGCTCTGTGGGGAATCAAGATGCTGAGCAGTACATGAGCTGCAGTGTCAGTGACCCAAAGTTGACTGCTAGTGTCAGGACCAGCAAACAAGAGCTACCAAGACTCTTCTACACCTCCACACGGTGATCCTGGATAACAGGCTGCAACAGAGCAGACTGTCTAAGGAGAAGGGATTGAAGAGGGAAAGTTAAAGGATAACCCGAAACCCAAAAATGCCTGCTGAATTCTGATGTGTTGGACCAAAAGGTGAAAATATTGCAGTCAAGCTGTAAACTACCACACAGCACATTCGGTTTTTCGGACATCCTGCTACTTGCAAAGCCCTTTTAAGGGATTGATAGCGAGAGTTTGAGAACAAACGATGAAGACGAATATTAGCTCTGTGGATGGTGAGTCTGACTGCGAATTTATTAAGCAACTTGACAAATTAAAATACCTTTTGCTTTAGCTTATTCAAGCTTATGCACAAAGATAGACTTCATAAATATTTTTGGTGAGCTGTCTGTATTTTTAAATACATATTTTCTTCTTGTTTGTTGTCTAAGGGTAAAGCTTGTCTGCTAGAGCTAATAATTTTCACATTTTAGTACATATACATATATTTGTGGGGAGGAAGACTAACGTCTGGTCATGCAAAATATACTGATCAGACATGTTAGTCAGGGTCAGGCAAAACATCCTGACCAAGACCCTCACCTCGGCTTTCTAGTAGCCCTCCCTGGAATTGGGCTGTTTTCATGGTAGCCTGGTTAATGAGCTCAGGAATTGACATGATCCCCGTAGTAGTGAGTGACACGCAGATGAAGTCAAGCATAGCACAACCATCTGGAGGACCCTGGACCACCTTAATCAGCACACATGGAATGTGAGAAAAGCTACTGTAACCCGTCACTTAACGTTCTTTTCAGAGCGCACAAATGAGTAAACCTATTCATTGTGAGCATTCGAAACTACAACATATCTTTGTTTCTTTCATTTTTTCTCCTTGTTAGATGGTTTTAGAGTCAACCACACAATTCAAACTAACACAACTGCCATTGGCAACTGAAACTTTTGAGAACTGCCACTTCAGACTAAGATAAATTACATATTTGATGCAGACATGTGCCCAAATGGGTAGAACATACAGACTTGGTGAACATATTCTCAAATTGTGCCCGCTCCATGAGAGAAGTAGAGTGACAACATAGCCCTTTCCAATCCAATTGTGGGATCAGTAGTATGATGAAGAGAGTAACCTGAGACAGACCGCCAAGTTTGTGAGAGAAATGGATGTGATTATTTGAGAGCAAACAAAGAACAATTCCATCTAATTCACTTATTGGGGCTGAATATGCAGCACTGAATGAGCATCTAATTCACTTATTGGGGCTGAATATGTAGCAGTGAATGAGAATCTAATTCACTTATTGGTGCCGAAGATGCAGCAGTGAATGAGCTGACAGCCACCAGCGACTCTTAGCTGACTGCGTGCATAAGGATCAGCGAACCATAGCCTTTTCCACCTCCAAGTGGCAGTCCTAGAAATAGGCTGCATTTGTGTATTCTGGAAAAGAGAATAGGGATCAGAGAGGGAACGCAATCCTGATCCCTCCTGTGCTGAAACTGGATGTATCCGACTGAAAGGCGTAGATATGGTAGCCTTGCTGTAAACTATAACACAACACCCTTTTCAGGACAACTGCCAGAAATAAAAGAACAAATTCACATAATAACCCCTATCAAATCTCAACCTCATCATTCATTTGAGACACCAAAGTTGTACTGGCCACAAATAATAATGTAAAACATTTATCGTGTGACAAACAATGATCAACTAACCTTCATCTGCTGACTGGGTAAAGTTCAACATGAATGCTGTCAGACCATCCAAACATCCAGCAATGATTGTTAGCTCAGGTTTCTTTGTTTTACTAGTCATCTACAAAAATGTGCAAATAGAAATAAATAAACAAAATATTCAATTTTAAATTGCAAGTTCCTTACAAATGATTGAACAATTCAACAGCTGATAAATTCTCTTTTTATTTTAAAAAAAAGGGTTATCTATAGATTTGGTGCCGAAGATATTCAGGAGAAGGTTGGAACAATTACCTTCCTACAGTATATTGAGCAGCAGAGAATTGGTTTGGCAACACTGTGAGAATGCAACCGACCACATTGCCCATGCAACCTTCTACAGGAAAACATCAGAAAGAAGGGCGACAGGTAGACCAAGGAAACGGTGGATAGACAGTGTAAACGAACATGCCGTAGAATGAGGAAATATTTTACTCGGGACACGAGAGAGGCGAAAGACACATACCACGACACTGGGTTACAACACGGTAGAAAGTGAGACGACAAAAGAAGAAGAGAAAAAAGATGCAGCAGTGAATGAGCTAACAGCAACCAGACAGCTGGCTGTTTTCATCAGGGCCAGCGAACCATAGCTGGTCAAGACCATATTACGCCTCCAAGTGGCTGAGACCATAAGGATTGCAGTAGGAAGCCAAATACGGCACTAAAAATACCCAGCTGAAATCGAATGTGTTGGGCCGAAAGGTGCACATATCGCATCCTCGCAGTGAACTATGACATAATATGATGTCCTTTTTTAGGACGAACTCTGAAAAAGAAGAATATACTAAATACATTAACTAGTGTAGGACTGTCATAATGCGTTACATTTATTCAGTAGCTTGTTAAACCAGTATATTCAATTATCTTTAATTAGTCATATGAAATCAGAAGCTTCAGAATAAACATGGGGAATAACTAAATTATTCACTAAAACTGTATTCTGCCCTTTAGTAGTGGACATAGATGATATAAGCAAAACTTTTAAGCTAAGAGAATATACTTGTCACCTTCAGTTTGATGGTTTAAATGTATACGTATAGAACTGCTTGATCAAATGTAAATTTACCTCTGCCTTCAGTGCACTGACATAAAGGTTCACAAGTTTCTCAGAATAGGGAGTCATCAAGTGAGGACAGACCTCAGCAATCACACCCAGAAGATTATAGATGCCTGCTTTTACTAAAATGACAGAAAAACACAATCAATTTCAAATAAAGGTCTATGTTTCTTTAATAATAAGCTATCTTTCTGATGAGTTGAGCTATATGGTAAGATCCGATGCGTTATTGGGTGTTTCTTTTGGTCCATCTAACGTTCTGCCTCTTGCAGCTTTCAGATGTAGCAGCTTTCAGATGTAGCAGCTTTCAGATGTAGCAGCTTTCAGATGTAGCAGCTTTCAGCCACTACCTCAATATATTTTTTTTCAATTAAAAATGAAAATAAGCTGGATTTTGACTGTTTTCTACCTCTCACTGCAGGGTCATCTTTATGCCTCTGTAAATTCCCTGAATATTTCCCGCTTCTGCATTTAGCTGAATTTTTTCACACAGTTTCTGCCAGTACTCGTTCACACATTGTCTAGTGGTTTGTTGATTAGTGCCTCAGGCGCTCCTGGGGCAGCAAGCATCCTCTCATTTAGACATATTTTATAAGTGATGAAGGCTTCTCGTTTGGCCTCAATTACTGGTTCCATCCTTGTGAGGTGTGCATTGAAACAGTCATGAGTTCCTTCATGCCAAACATAGCTAATGCTGTATTATAAATGGCACCCTTCATTACGTTCCACTTAGCTGTGGCGTCACACTCAGATACTTCTTGAAGATCAAGATTCAGGTCAGACAAAAACCTCTCTGCAGTGGAAGGAATCACCATCTGTACAGTGTTTATGCTGTGGTGCCCCTTTACTTTGGAATGGCATATTGTGCAAAGCTGCAAGCGTACCCTGCTGCATTCAAGAGCATGGTCGGAGTCACAGTCTGCACCGTGATAGCTTCTAGTGTAGAGGACCATGTTTAGAGCTGAGCGTCTGGTGACAATCAAGTAGATCTGATGCCATCGATGTGGCCTAGGGTGTTTCCATGATACCTGGTACAGATGTTGCGGCTTGCTCTTGAAGAAAGTATTTGTAATATATAGGTCTTGTTGACTGCACCATCCAGCAACCTCTGACCTTTGTCATTTATCCTGCTCGAGGCAGGTGGGCCATGCTGCGTGGTCCCCATCTACTCCAGCATTAAAATTGCCAAGAAGGACGAGTACTTCTTCACTGGGCTATTCTTTATCATTTCCTCCAGCTTAACATAGAATTTATCTTTTGCTTCCTCTGGAGATGTCAGAGTTTGGGCATAGACGCTAAGAATATCAATAGGACCTGTAGCAGTGATGAGGCGAATGTCCAGTAACCTCTCAGAGCCCTCTGAGGGAGGATCAACTGAGGCATTAAGAGTGTTTTTAATGGCAAACTCAACACCATGCTGTCGGGATTCTTCAGAATATTCTTAGAAAAATAGCTATTAATAATAATAATTCTTAGTGAAACTGCCAGGTATGAGTCTCTGGCTGCTATCAGAATCCATTATGTTTTCTAACACAGCTGAATTATTAGGAGCGGTTTTTCTTGGTTTTCTTATTCATAATATTGTATTTAGCTGTATCACGGCCAAATAACTGTTCCACTAGCAAGTGGAGTGCGGCAGGACAACACAATTTCTCCAAAGCTTTTCACAGTGGCGCTTGAGGACATCTTCCAACAGCTGAGTTGGGCCGATAGATGTATAAACATAGATGGAGAAAGGCTAACCCACCTACACTTTGTAGATGACATTGTACTCATCAGCCACACCACTAAGGAGGCCCAGCACTCCCTGAATGAACTAGATGAGGTCGGTAGAGGTGGACTATGGATGAACAAAAAGAAAACTCAATGTCTTCAAAACCTTTACTGCCGCAGATTCGAGATCAAGCTGGAAAATTAGCCTATCGAAGATGTCAGCTCCTACATATACTTAGGGCAAAAAATAAATGCCACCCACACCTCAGACCAAGAAATTTCAAGACGAAGAGCTGCAGCCTGGTCTAGCTTCAATACCATAAAGCCCATACTCCTGCAGCTGAAGGACACTATGGCTGCGTTATCTCACAAATACCACTGGGCTGGCCATGTGGTGCACATGCCAGATAACAGATGGACACTCAGAACTATGTTTTGGTGGCCATATGATTATACATAACCACGCAGCCACCCACCCATACGAGGTAAGCTGAGAGACTTAGTTCTGAAATGGTATGACACGACGAAAGATCGGTCTGCATACAGGACACTGTTGACTATCTCACATACGGTACATCCACCTGGACTGAAATCGAGGATATTGTATTGTATCATATTGTATTCATAATATACAGTTAACACATTTATTAATTTCAATGATTTATTTCAAATTATTTTATTTTTAATAAAACAATAACTGATTAAACCTCTGCTGTTAAAAAGTTGCTAATAGAAATAAAGACAGGTATTTTATCAAATATTATGCATGTAGTTTCACTTACCAGAAGCTGCCACCTTTGAAGCTTTTGTGAGTTCAATGAAGAATTTATCAATCAACTTGTCAATTTTCAAATCATCTTGCACTGGAGATCCTACAGTTAGTTCTAAGATCTGCCATCAACAATCAAGAAAAATGAACAGATGAGATAAAATACTTCAACTGTGTATGATTTCAGACTACTTACTGTGCAGTCACAATAGTTATCTTGTGATTACATTACATATTGTGTGCGTACCTTCGGTGTGTGATTACTGGAGCAATTAACATTCTTCTTCCTCAGAGTTTGTCTTAAAAAAGTTATTTTGTTATGTTGTATTGTAGTTTACATTGAAGCCGCTTTATCTGCACCTTTTGGCCTGAAATATCCGATTTCAGCACTGCCTTTTAGGGAGCTGGTTTACCTTTCCTCTGAAATCCCTATTCTCTTAGTCAGACTGCACATGTGTAGCCGGCTTCCAGGACCGCAACTTGGAGGGGGAATAGGGTGTTGGTCAGCTATGATTCACTGACTCTGACACAAGCTGCCAGCTATGAGTCACAGGCTGCTATTCACTGCTAAGTCTTATACCTTAATTAAAGTACTAATCTTTTACAGCAAAACGGGATTCAGTGTGTGACCCCTTCACAGCTTGCTTCAGTTTACCCAGCTCTTAAAGTTGAAGACTTTACATATTGAAGTATCTAACACCTCATTCCTTTCATCAGTTTCCCCAAAGAAAATGCATTTTTACTAAACTATTATGCTCTCACATAACATGCAGACATGCCAGGTATTATAAACTAAGATTTCATGTCAATGAACACAATAAATGAAGACTTTCTCCAGAATTCATTAAGGTGCACTCTAAGGTTAAGTAATTTTCAGTTTGTATGCTCATTTAACAGATTTAACACAACTAGAATATGATTGAGAGTCTGAGTAGTAGATTGGTAGAGCACTCATTTCTCATGGCAAAGGTAAAGGTAACAGGGTTCCATCCTCGTTAACTAAATGCTCAAGTTGACCCAGCTATAATTGGGTACATGGTTTACTGTTATAGAAGGAAATGGAACTAGTCATCCGACTTCATTAAAAAGTTGTGGCCTAATACAATAAAGTCTCTTAATTTCATCCCCAACAGCTGTGTCTACTATGGAACAACCTTAAATTGGACTTCTAACTGAGGGTGTGTCCTATCCATCTTCCCATCTACCACCAATCTCCAATTGCACTGCTTTTGGTCGTGTTCTTTGCCACAGATCTGTGTTTTTTTTATAAATTTGTGTAACAACACTATAAGGCTAGCATCAAAACTCTTGATAAGACACATTCTTGGATAGACATGCAAAGTCAAATATGCAGCAGTGAATGAGGACAGCAGCCAGAGACTCACAGTTGGCTGCTTACCTCAGGGTCAGCGAACTATAGCTGGCCAAGAGCTTAAACCGCCTCAAAGTGGTGGCCCTAGATACAGTCTGCTCTCCTGTAGTCTGGCCAAGAGAATAGGCTTCGAAGAAAGAACACATATCCAGTACCAATAATGCAGTGTTTAAACCCAATTTGTCAGGCAGAAAGGTGCAAATATCACAGCCTTACTGTAAAATAGGAAACAATGTCCTTTTCAGTACGAATGCCGAAGAAGAAGATAGACATGCCTCCATTTCCCTCTCTATGAGTTTATGATCATTCCCTTTTTAGTTAGTTTTCTTTCAACTTGTGCCGTTGAGCGGCGTGGAGAGCTTAAGTCATCCATCTAGCGTCAATGGGGGTTGACTCGGTCAATGTGAGTACGTGTCTCTGCACAATCACTCTAATGTCATCTATCCACCTGCCCTGTGGCCGCCCCCTATCCTGTAGTCAGATCTACCAGCTTTGTTTGCCATCAGTAAAAGTTGATGAGCGTGCATTCTCATGAGATGACCAAAGCAACTTATTTTCTGCCTGGAAATGTATTCGACACAAGACATAGTGCCGACCATACTGCGAATGTCGTCATTCCGCATTCTGTCTCTCCTGGTAACACCGATGACTTTCCTCAAATACTTCCTTCCACACGTCAAAATTCTGCTTTCCAGTGTCTTGGACAGGGGTCATGTTTGGCACTGGTAACACATAGTGAGGTTAAATATACTGTTTATCAGCTGTTGCTTAGTTGCCAAACTTATGCTCAGGTGTCTAAGCAGTGGGGACAGCCGATAAGTCATAGCAGATGTTTTCTGACACCTAATCTCAATTTCCCTGTCAATCCTACTGTCTCCCAAAAGAAATACTGACAAATACTTGAACTCATGGGCCTGTTGAAGAGCAATATCATAATTACACTTATCTTGAGTGGCCCAAGTGTTCTACTGATCATCATAGTTTCTGTTTTGCTCTCGCTTATTCACATATTGTATTTAGCACAGGTCGTAGAAATCGTATTCAAGTGCTTTTGCAGTTTATTTTCCCTTTTTATGAGTTCATATTCTTTCTACCAGCTTACAGTAACTATATTAAGGAAAACAGCTCAAATTATAATTATAAACTACCTTAATCAAAACTGGAAGGGCTGTATTTTTCACTTTTGCAAAGCGGTCTCGGCTGTACACTGACATGCAAGCTTCCTGTGAAATAATACTGCATGTTGGTTAAGTGCCTTGGAAAATATTTAGACTGAATCTTAACAAATCTGAAACAGCAAGTAAGTAAATGAACACCTTGTAAACTTAGTCTCCATCTATCCAATATTGGGAGCAAAGAATAAGTTCTCAGTACCCTAACAAGAATATTATAAGATGACTAGTAATTAACCAGTCAATAATGACAGATGTTTTAGATGTCACTCAAAATAAAATAAAAAAGGTTTTTAACCATATAGCTTTATAAGGAAAAACATTAGCTGGCCTTGTATAGTAACAGTTTAAAATTTATAATATTAACACTCAATAATTAGATTCACATTTCTCTTTCACTCACTTTGTCTTGCACAATTGACTAACTCAAATAATACCCCAAAAATAGCTGCATTAAATATTCAGTGTATAAATATTATATTCTGAAATTGAGAAATAAAAATGTACATCTTCAATAATGGTTTTCAAAATCAAATCAAATTTAACAGGTTTTTCAGCATACAACATTGAAAGAAAATATTTTTGCTCCTGCCAAATTCAAGCCATCATCAATTTCTAAATCTTTCACTTCCTTGATCGTACCAATTGAGCTATTGCTGCTAACAAATTTATGGCAATATTTACGGCGTAAGTGAGTGAATTTTCACGATGTCAATCAACAGCTTAAAGATCACATGTTAAGGTGCTATTTTTGTAGTGACCTGTACTTCAACAAACAGCAAGAATTATGTATACAGAGATGAAAGAGATTTGAGCATGGGGCCAAATATATCTTTATGCACAACAAAATGTTACAATAACCATAGATGCTCCTTGCAAATCCAACACATATGCAAGCTTTGACTGTCGCTTCACCACTGTGCACTTGTAGACTAAATTTTTTTTAAACTGCTGATCACATATTATAGAACTGTCCCCTGTATGACCAGTTAAGGAAGATACACCGGCTCAACGATTCTTCAAATAATGGGAACTTGTCTGATGGTATCAGACATCAAAGTTGCGATAAGTAGACAATAATGCACACAAAAAACCATGAAGTCTTAGAGCAATGAAAAAGATCATTTAAAAAAAGATTTAAAATGTATCTACATTGCACTATTTATTATGGTAAATGTGTGAGATATTATTTGTTTGTAAGAATCATATCTGTGTGCGTGAGTGCATGAGAGAGAGAGAGAAGAGAGAGAGAGAGAGAGAGAGAGGGAGAGAGAAAGAGAGTATGTGTGAATGCATATATATTTGAGTAGGCAAGAGCATGTATGTATGTGTTTTTCTTTTCATCTCTTGTGTGCATGTATATCTGTATATGTGAGTGAGCAAGTATATGTATTTTGTATGTATTGGACACTCCACTCTACTGTGAAATAGCAAAAATGTATGTAATGAAATTAATGTTATTGGCAGACAATAAAGTCTGTATACTAACTAGAAGATCACTTTAATTTAACACCTGCAGAACATACTTACTTACTTAATCACACCTCTTCTACTCTTTGGATGTAGATGTCTTCATAAACTTGCAATCGAGCATGCAGACAAACAGGAGGTGATTGGCCTATTGCAGACCATGCACATCAAAAAAATTACTTCTCTAAAACTATCATTGTGTCATTTATTCTCATTGTTGTGCCTCACCAAGAGAATTTATAAGGTGGAGAACACATACGCATAACAAATGCACACTCACAAAAAAACTGTACGGTTAATGGCCAGGTAAGGGACAGAGAAACTCTATGTTTTGTTAATGTGTTCCTAGGTATTCCAATATTTTAATTTTGTTTATTTTTCAATTTCATAATTATTTTTCAATTTTGTTTAATTTTGTTTAAATCCAACATTTATAGGCATAAACTAAAATTGAACAATCTAAAGCTTGAAACCATTTTTCTCACATCACAGCTAAAGGATTACCTTGATGTCAATGGCATATGGTATCATCTTCTTTCCAACCTTCTGTATAAGTTCTGACAGCATTCCAAGGGCCGCCACTTTCCCATTTTGCAACTGTATATATATATTTAAAAAGCAATGTTTACTAAATCAAATTTGTTAAGTAAGCAATAACTGCTAAAAACATCAATCTAAATAATTCCCACCTATTAAATGGTACAGAAAATATACCCATATTGGGAAAAGCTTTATATATCAACAAGTAAATGCCAGAAAAAAAGTAAGATTGCAGCGCCTGACTCGCTCCGGTGTTTGTGTCATGTTCTTCTGTTTGCTAGTTCCTGCTCAGATTATGATTCATGACTCCTTCACCAGGTGGTATCAAGGACTTTATTCTGTGGAATTCATGTGCTGTTGTTCGGTTATTCTGTTGTTATGCTGCATCTTGCTGCGGCTGTGCCTGGCTTAAACCGTAAGAAAACAGTCCCGGATGGCATTTAACGTTCCGCTTGACTGCACCACAGAATACAGCGCAGGTTTTCACTCCTCAATGGCCTGCCTGCTTGGACTGAAGCCGACTTTCTCCTACCCCCCTCCACCGGAGGTCACACCATACCTCTCCCAACCCCAGATTCTCAGCACAGCAAGAGTCACGCTGACCCAAAGATGGACACAATTCAGAGACTAGGGCGCAACGCGAAGAAAAAGGGAGTCAAACATGGACAGACAAGGAAAGCCGACATAAACATTGGTTCAACACACTCCTCGCGGCACTCATCCCGAGGCTGCGGAGTACCAGGCTCCACCTGGGCAGTCTTTATGGATTTCGGTCTATACACTACGCATCACTACGCATGAACAATCCTCAGTAGTTGGACTTGGTAGTGGTCGATCATCGCAATGGGCCTTTGACGCCTCAGCATTTGCGAATGCCCACAATGAGTAGAGGTTACCCTTTTGTGCACCCTGAAAAGGACGTTAAGTGGCAGGTTGCAGTAGCTTTCCTCACATCCCGAGCATGCGGATGAAGGTGGACCGGGGTCCTCCAGGCAGTTGTGATATGCTTGGCTTCATCTGCGTGTCGCTCACTACTACGGAGATCACATCGATCCTAACCTCGTTAGCCAGACTGTCACGAAAACAGGAAGGGCTACTAGGAAGCCGAGGTGAGGGTCTTGGCCAGTATATTTTGCCTGACCCTGACTAACATGTCTGATCAGTATGTTGTGTCTGACCAGACGTTAGTCTACCTCCTCTTGACAAGCAAACATTATTATTATTAAATGCCAAAGAATGAGCATGAGAAACTGCTACCACATCAAAGAAAGGCAGAAGATGTGCATCTTATCTACTCTAGGCACATTGAGGTAGTGACAAAAAATAACAATACAGGACTCTTTTGTGACCTCATAATAGGAATGAGCCCATTTTAAGTCAGTTGGGTTGGGTGCAAAGCAAGACTGGAATAGGCCCTAGCTGGGTGAGGTCACTATCGCTAGCCGGCAGGCCTGCTGAGCTTGGAATATGGCTTCAACCTTGCCATGGGCAGTCCTAGCTGTGCTGCGGCACCTTCCCGGTGTCATCTGGCATTCAATGGCCAGCTCAGAACTGGTATGGACCAGAGGAATAGAACTGTCTAATTAAAACAAAGTATTGTAATGCTTCTCTTAAAGTAGCTAAATGCCTCATCATTTAGCTAGTGACGCGCATGAACTCTAAAGGCTGGTTGGAGTGAGCCAGTGACATAGGTTTACACAACAGACTATCAACATTTCTGTTGTCTGCTCGCACTGCTGATAGTCTCCTAACAAACAGACCTCGAAAGTCCAAGTGGTTGCAGAAAGGGATCATTACTTACTTGTGTGACAGGCAAATAAGGAGGGTTCTCCTGGTGCAGGATTTACCATTACACATACATATGTAGTACCTGGATTCAAGATTTCTGCAGGATTTACCATAACACATACATATGTAGTACCTGGATTCAAGATTTTTGCAAGGGAATTTACAGTAGTGGCTCCATAGTCCATAAGAAGCAAATAAGCTCACAAATATTTAGTTTTGACTTCTATTTTTCAGAAATACACCATATACAATGTTCTTGGGGAAAATCCATATTAAAATGCTCCCATTTAATGAACACCTAGAAGGCAATATAAAGTATACACTCTAGAAATAAGCACCAAAGATAAGCTGATCAAGACTTACAAACCCTAACCTAAATAAGATATTTCATGTCTACAAATGTACTTGACATCCTCTACAGTAACTTCAATTTGTTCACAATCAGATGACTGCCCACAATAAAGTCAACAATTTTTGTTTTCTTACCTCGTCTGAGTCTGCAGTCTTTCGGAGAAAGCTTGCAATACCACGTTCTTTGTCAAAAAGTAGCGAGCATATGCAATCTATAAAATAAAACATATTTCTAGATCAGTCACATGTCATGTATCTAAACCATATAAGCAGGACTAAAATTATATTTGTGCTGAACAGTCTATAAACTTATTTTCCTTGAAGAATGCTACAATCAATAAATCAATTCACGCCGATCCTCTCAGTGCATAGACCATTGACAACATCCTGCCAGCATACACGGTCCTTGGCTGCTCTTTCTGCATCTCTCCATGTGTAATCATTTAATCTTAATTTCTTTTTACCCACTGTATTATTCTTCAAGTTTTAAAAGGCCCTTCTTTTCCCAAGGCCGTTTGCTTTTGCTTTGTTGTCAACATTTTCGTAACCAACTTTTGTTTTTATAGATCTGGGTGATCAGCCCTAACCTAACCTATTATATTCTAGGTGAGTTGTCTGTATTTAGTGTGTGACCTATCCAGCCTGGGTGACTCTTCTAGAAGCTTTTGCTTCCACTGGCTTAGCTCCTGGGATCATTAAGACATGTAAGTTCCCTCAGTATTTCAAGATAATGGACAAGGTAGAGAATGCTACATTTTTCTATATTGTGTGAAGAGAGTTGAAAGCATATCTGGCTTTGTTAATCATGGCATTGACATAAGAGCATCACACCCAAGCTGCAGATATTCACCAACAGAGACTTCATTACATACTTCGTATTAGATGACAAGAGGTAATAACAAGCAGAGATATGTGGCAAAAAACAAGGAATATAATGGGAGACAAGATAGAAAGTGAAGATGGATAGGACGAACCCTCAGAAAGCAGCATGGCAATATAACGAGACTTGTACTAGGTAGGAACCCACATGAAAAGAGTGGAGTGGAAAAAGACTGAACACCTGGTAAAGAACAGTGGAAAAAGAGGCCAGCGCAGCTGAAGTTTCATTGGTGGAACTTAAAGAAGACGACTCTGGCTAGGAACGGAGGGAGTCAGCCCTGTGCTCCAAGTGGACCCAATAATTATTATATTAACATTTAGTTTATTTAATTCATCATAATACATAATTGTGTGTTTGGAGACGGCATGGGCTAGTGGTTAAGTGACACGGTTCACAATCCGAAGGTGCCAATCACAGTACTGACCATTACCCCGGGGAAGCAAACCCTTAGAAAATGCAGAAGGAAGCAGATCCTTACATAAAATGCAGGCCGAAGTCAGATGCACTAGGCCGAAGGTGCAAAATAAAAACAGTGCAACGCACACTATCTTAGGGAATAGAGAAATAAGGTGGACGCAACAAAAATAAATTGTGTATTCATCTAGCTTTTCTTTTTTAGAGCAACCAAATTTGGAAAATAATAGTTATATCATTTATTTATATATTTTTTTTTTAAATTTGTCTTTCTCCTTCTTCATCTTTCATTAAGAAAAGATCATTGTGACATCGTTGGGTAATTTACAGAGGGACTGATTGATGTATCATATGTGCCTTTTAGCTGACAAATTCAATTTAAATTGGCTTTTTTTTGTATACCGGGTTTGCTTTCTACTTTCTCACTGTGATTCCTTTTCTCTTAGCCAGTCTACACTAGTGCAGCCTGTTTCCTGGGCCACTGCTTGGAGGCAGAATAGGGTCTGTCTTGGTCAGCTGTGGAGTATGGTTCGCTGACCCTAGTGCAAGCTACATCAACTACAACTACATGCTATGAGTATGAATGGGTTGCTGGCTGCTGTCAGATCATTCTGTGCTGCATCTTCGACCCATGAAATGTGTCTAAAGCTGTAATCTATTTCGCCAATGCTGAACTATAACTAAAAGACTAAAGACATTTTTTTATGAGTTTCTATATCTCAAAAAGTGTTGATTCAGCTATCTAGTCTAAAGTGAAAGAAGTGGGTCTTAGTCTTCCTACTCTTGTCTTAGTGAGTGAAGTTACAAAGTAATTAACTAATTAAGTATCTTCACCGGACTTCACCGACCGGCGGATATTAACCATAGCAGGGTGCCTCTAAAGCACTAACCTAAATTTGTATCAGATATTTCATGTGTACAAATGTGCTTGACATCCTTTACAGTAACTTCAATGTGTTCCCGATCAATTGACTGCCGAGACTCCAAGAGTGTGTGCAGAGACTGGAGCAAATCTGCCAGTCCTGCCGCCATCCTGAAATCATAACAAACCAGAAGGGTACATAACTCCCACCGTCTATCTTGGGGGCGGTCTCACTCAATCTCAAACCAGCCAGAGGGTAGCATGAGGTCGCGTGTAATGGCCTGCGGCCACACTTTGTAAAGCTCAGTATTTCAATTCTTCTTCTTTCCTGTAACCTAGGAGGTCATTTGGGGTGGTACATCTCACCCGTATTATGAAATGAAAATGCCTGTTCTGTTAGAGTCGAAGTCATTGCACTCCGGCAGACCTATAGGTCCCTCTAGATGGAGAAGGGTGTAAATACTGATGGTTCACGTAGCTCGTTGGTTTGAAATACTCCTGCTTCGTCCTCTAATGCGCCCCTTTTTCTGCTAGAACTGCATACGATTTCAAAATATTGCAATATGTGCAGTGATGGTTCATCGATATCAGTGTTTTCATCAAAGATGAGGTCATTGATCAACTTCAAAATGTTACCTTTATCAATTGTCCCTATCCCTAACTGCAGTTGCTCCTGGGAATATGATGTCAGCTCTTTCATTCCCGCATACTCGAGCATGGCCGGGACAGTAATTCACACAATATTACGAAAGTTTGAGACCACTATGTCCACTCATGCCATATCCAGCCTTGCTGTACCTTCCAAAGCAAGGATTGCAAGTCAGAGACGATTACAGACCCTCATTAAAGAGGAACCAGATAGCCAGCTCAGATCAGAAGTCACTACATCGATCTCCATTCTCATACTGGAAGTTGTTGTCACCTCTCTGCTCTTCAACGAACCTGCCTCTCATTATCTCATTCTAGCAGAGAATCCCGAGCCGGTTTTATTACCTGCGCAGCACAGATCTATCGGTATATATGACAACATCAACATCTTGTGCATTTTCACTTATTAGTTAAACCTCGAAATCTGCTTTCCTATTGCACTCGTCTCCGCATTCTCTATCCAGAGTGATAATTACCTGGTTTTAGTCTGTCATTTTATCTGCATTCTTCCGCTGTGTTTAAGATCTCTACTGTGGTCATCTGACCATTCGTTCACTTTGCCTGTGTCATCCATGACATCGCTTTTCTGACTTAGCACGCTTGATAACTGCAGTGTACATGTGCAGTGGGTGCCTCTTGTATGTAACTTCTCGTGTGTTTTCTTTGGTCTGGGCCAGTATCTGACTTTACAGACGGAAGTTCAAACATGAATATCATCTTTACGATAGGGGTACCCCTGGTGCACCCAAAGGACTAGTCGTAATCCTTCATTCTTGATGCGTTCATGCCTTTTACATTGTGCCCTGTACAATATGAGGACTGCTAATTCGATAGCTAATTCGCTGCTTGACAAATGGATTGCTACAGAGTCAGAACTGTGTCCTCTCTCATTTTCCCAAGTTACCCATTGTATCGTCATGGCGACGAACAGTTAACCCATGTAGCACAATTATTGATTGAAGACAAATTAAGCAATATGTTTTTGTACAATGTAGTTTCAAATGACACTGCTTTTTAAATTAAAATTTATTAAATTTGAATTAATTTTAAATTATTCCGATGTAGCAGATGTTTAAAAATTTTACAGGGGGAAAAATAATTTATAGTTAATAGTATCATCATTATTAATAATAATAATAACAGTTGCATATCGCAAGCAAAGATAGCGACAGCGTCTGATATGTGTATGCAAACGTGACTGCAAATGATTGTACCGTCCAACCTGAGATGGTACATTTTACAGCATGTGGGGCACACGTGGATATCGTCAGTAATTGAGTTGTCTTGCATTATGTTTTTTCGTACCGTTCGCTTTTTCTAACCCACAGTGACGATGCGAACACATTGTGGGATAGCAGTGCACCAATCTGAGCGCTTCAGAGCAAGCAGCTCCCAGGAGGCAACATTAATAAGGAAACTGCTTAGAGATACTTTAATATTCTTTGTGTAGTTTCTTCTGTCCCTCGTTCCACCACCCCACCTCAAACAACAGCTGCTTAGGGAGGCGTTTATCGGACATGCTAACTTCATGATCAGACAATCTGAGCTGGGCTCTCTGTATCAGCATGTGAATGCCAGAGCGTCTTCCCTGTTGAGGACTTCACAGAGCTGAACGCTCTATCCTACCAATTGATCCTGAGCAGCCTACAGAAACAAAACAGCTCACACGGAAATGGTTGAGTTTCCTGACGTGTCTGCTATAGAGTGTCCATGTTTCGCATTCGTTTAGAATTGTGGCTAGCACCACAGCGCGGTAGACATCGTGGTGGCAATACTGATTTCTTGCCAGTTCCAAACATTTGCTTCTAGTCTTCCAAAAGCAACACTTGTTTTGCAACTGTCCAACAACCAGCTCGGAAAACACACTGACCCCACGGGAGCAACTCCTGTTGGAGATGAGCTGTTATGCGGTTGATCAAGACTCAAATCATAATTTTCCCACACGATTGCACGTGCGCTTGCACAAGTAGACTACGGCGGTATCTTTTAGTTCCTGTAGTACATGATCATAAAAAAGGTGAGTGATAGAGATCTGTTAACTTGTATAGAAGCATATGTCTCATGGTTTGTAAACCTCAGCATGAAGATCATCTGACCCAGGTGGTATGTCGTTGGACATTAATTACATTCTCGACTTCATCTTTACTAGGCGGGATATCGCAAGCGTGTTATCGCTGATGGCGGACGTACAGTGTAGGATAGCAACGAAGTGGTCTGTCCAGCGCTCCAAAATAAGAACTGTGTTGGTGAGCAGTTCCATGTCATCAGCATTAAGGATAGGAGATGACTGATATGAAATGAAGGGGGTGGGGTGTTAGCGTGTTAGCCCATTCGTGAGCCCATCCACCTTTGTGAGATGGGGTGACTAGTTCCCTTCCTCACTGCTTTTTTAATTTTCCTATCCTTCAGCCAGGTACATATTTACATATAGGTCGACTGGAGCTGCTGGTAGCGGGAGGTGAACCCCGTACAAGGACATGTACTGTAGCGGCCAGCGACCCAAAGCTGCCAAAAACCCTTCTTCACTTCCACGCGATGATCCTATTTAACAGGCTACAACCGGATAAATTGGCTAAGGAGAAGGGATCGAAGAAGGAAGGCTAACCTGCTACCAAAAAATGTCACGCTGTTTAATATTACGATAATACCGTGTTACGCACCAACTGCAGATTATGAAGATTGTGAAATAGAGGCATTCTATGATCAACTTCAGTCTGAAACCAAAACGCCAAAAAAAAAGGACATATTGGTAGTCCAGGAGGGTTGGAACGCAAACAATTTTGAAGATGCAGTCCATGACTGGAGAGGAACATGTGGCACATAAAGAAACAAAGAAACTAATGACCGTGGCCTTAAACACCTAGAATTTGCACGATGCAATAAGCTGTTGGTAGCAAACACGTTCGGGTTTAAAACAAGCCGTCTAGACGTTGGACATGGCATAACCCAAACAATGAAGTGCACAGTCAAATTGATTATATACTGGCCCAGAGGAGGTTAGATCTAGCCTCACCGCCGACAAAACGAGAAGTTTCCCCCGAGCGGATATAGAAAGCGATCATGATCTTGTTATGATGACTATGCGTCTGCTATTGAAGAGAGTCGCAAAGAAAGAAGTGACTAAAGTTTGACCTGGACAAACTAAAAGGCCCAACGATCATCGAAGTGTTCCAATCGAGGGTAGGAGGAAGATTAGCTCCACTATTGGCTCTCAGAAAGGGACTGGATACCGATACAATAACAGAAATGACGTGGTAAAAGTGGTAAAAGAACTGGTAACACCAAGACAAGGCAGGAACTTTATGATCCAGGATAAAAGCGGCAAGTGCCTTATTGAGGACAATGACGTGCTGGCACGATGGACAGAGTATTGTTCCGAATTATACAACTATGAGGGACGGAACGAACATGAGAAAACAATCCCTCCAACACCGACAACTATAAAGGATAACCAACTGATAGCGAAGGAAGAGGCAGCTGCAGTGGTAAAGACATTGAGAAGAGGGAAGGCGGCCGGTATGGACAATATACAAGCAGAGCTCTTACAGGCAGGCGGGGAGGTAGTGGTGGAAGACCTGACATACATCTGCAACAAAATATGGACGACAGGAAACTGGTCGGACTTATGAACAAAATCAATGATTATACCGTTACCCAAGTCTGGAAGCCTAAAGCTGTGCCAAAATTACAGAACAATAAGCCTCATCAGCCGCTCTAGCAAGGTCATGCTTAAATTAATCCTCGACCGATTGAAGGTACACCGCCTTGGGAAATAGAAAAATAAGGCGAACAACAACAAAAGAAAACAAAATATTTGCGTTATACAAGGGAATTTACTTAGACGCATAACAAAGTAGCAAGTATTCTGAGTAAAGAGAATGTTTAAACAAAGAAAGGATACTGAACAGTTTGACATAGTTTACAAATCAAATTAAACGACATAATGATGTTTAGAGTCATGATCGCACATGCCAGCCTGTTTCTTATTTATATTTCAAAGAATCGACGTCACTGCACTCCGGACATACCCATAGGTGCTCAGTCTCTCTCAGTACATGGCGCAGGATATGGATGCTGATGGTCCCTGTAGCTCGCTGGCTGTACACTCTCTTGCTCCGTTCTCTCAAGTGCTCTACTCCGCTCGAACCTCGTTTAATATGGAAACTTTGCAGTCTGTTGATTGCTGCTTCATCTATTGCATCTATCTAACAGGCGGTTATTGATTGATTTCAAAATGTTGTTCCTATCCATCACTAACGTGCCCAACATAGGATTTTGTGAAACCAAGATTGACATCTTTTGTTGCCTTGAACCTCAGCATGACCAGGACAGTGGACTCATGTAAACCCCTGGATGTTTGAGGCCTCAACAGCTGATATCCACTCGTACCTAAGCCATCCATTCTGTAACTTCTGGAGTACGGCTTAAAGAAGTCTCAGATATCCATCTCAGCGCTAGGTCACTACTTCCGTTTCCATTCTCAAACTGGAGGTTGTTGACATGTGTGCCCTACTGCACTCAGCAACGACCTGTCCTCTCACTCTTGCCGAGAAGCCCCAGCCTGATGTCCCACTGTGTAGTACTGATCCGTCAGTGTATATGACGGCATCACTATGTCATTATCAACTGATTCACCCTGTGTTCTGCTCTCCCTTTACTCCATTCCGTGCATTCCTTGCCTAAGGTTATGATGACTCTCTGGTACTCTATTATTCTATCACCCGTGTGGACCCATTCTTCTCACTTGGCTATCGTCTCGTGACATGTCCGATTGTTGTCTCTGCCTGTGCCATCCATGACGCCCCCCTCTTGATCCTTGATGTCTTAGATACTACTGTACAGAGGGTGTCGCGTGTCTGTGGTGACACGCATATTAATCATAATTTATGTCTGGATGTCACCAATAACCATCCCAACATCTATGGCATCATCACAATCGGAGTATCTCTAGTGCAGCCCAGAACCAGTCGCATACCTTCATTCTGGATGCGTTCCAACCTTTCACACTGTGTTCTTGATAGTGTGAGGATGCCTACTCCGTAATCGATAACCAACAACACGCCCTAACGAAATAGGATAAACAGGAGGCACTGTTCCAAGTTGGCAACAACCATAGTTTTGAGTGCTCCTAGCCCTTGCTTACATTTTTGTACCTTTTTTTCTCTTATTCTATGTGTTTGCCTCACTAGTTTCTACTGGCGGAGGCGCGCTTATTCCACCCCAGACCGCAGTCAACTGGGCTATATCTATTTAGACGCATAAACCAGTGCTTGGATGCATGTGTGCCTATGCTAGGTTTGTGCGCTCTCAGAAGCCAGCCCAACCAAAGTGCAATGGAAGGGTCTCACCCTGAGGGTGAGTGGGAAAGTTGTGCAAGAGTGTGATTGTAGGACAGAGTCAAATGAAACAGAGTGAGGTAAGAAGAGAGAGGAACGGCAGAGAGTCCCTTGAAGCGAAATTTACGAGGAGACTGCGATCAAATCATTATTTCCCGCATAGGTAGATACGGAACCACTACTTTCATTGTTTACACTTCCGGGTCAACAGATCTGAAATACTCGTCAATATTCAATAATGTCAGGAGGCTTTATTCTATTTTCTTTTTTGAAACAGCCATTCTTGAGTGATGTGCTATTGTGCAACTAACGTAGTTGAAAATGATTCTTCTTATTGGACCTACGTCTGTTGGAAAAACGTTGTTACTGAAGCGATTGCAAAATAGCAGTATCCTTTTAATTTTATTTTCACTTTTACTTTTATAAGTTTTATTTTTTAAGGATTTTACTTTAAATCCATTTATTATTGAAATTATAATTAAGTTCACAATTCAACTATTTTACTCACATTCACGTTTCTGTCTATTGATAATTCATCCCACTCAGGCATGTCTGTAACTAATATAACTAGTACCCATAAAAAACTAAGACTCTAAGATAATAAAAGTAAAGGACCGTACAATTGAAGCATCATTACTAATTTAGTGGAACTGAAAAAAAAATGGCTCAAAATAATAAATATATAAATAATATTCTAAATATCTACTGATACTGATAAAATAGATAGCGAGCAACAGTTCCATGCCATAGGGAAGGAAAAGAAAAGCCAAAGGTAGAATCATTATCGCATCTCCCTTATCATAAGGCTTATGTTATTGTTACTCTAAACCACATTTCGTTACACTACAGTGTTTCTTTTATCTGCTTCCCATTCAAGTCCAAGTAACACACTGGAAATTTCATTTTATGTAACCTTATTTTTACATTTCATTGTATGTTATTTTTCATTTATGTACTTTCTCTTAGTCTATATCATAAGTATGGTTGTAATTTTTATTCTAACTATCTCACCACATTCACCAAGCCCAGCCACTTTCCACTTCTACCCAAGTATAAGTACATTAAATATCTTTCTTATTCTTCTTCGTTCGTTCTCAATCTCCCACTACCAAACCCTGAAAGGGTAAGCAGCAGAATGTAGTCCAGAGAACGGAATGCGTTGTGTTGTAGTTTACAGCTTGGCTGCGATATTTGCACCTTTTGGTCCAACACATCCGACTTCAGAAAGCATTTTTTGAGTACTAGGTTAGCATTCCCTCTTTGATCTCTTCTCCTTAGCCAGTCTGCCCTGCTGCAGCCTGTTATTCAGGATCACCGCATGGAGGTGTAGAAGGGTCTTGGCAGCTATGGTTCGCTGGCCCTGACGCTAGCAGTCAGCTATGGGTCGCTGACCACTGCAGCTCATGCGCTGCTCAGCATCTTGATCCCCTTTCTTATTCAATTTCATTCCATTGGGCATCATTGGCTATTTCGACAATAAACTACTTACTTTTTCCACTTTATTTAAGTTAACAATTTATTAGTTCTATATTATTGTTAAACAAAGTTGATACATGGAATACATACTAATCATATTTTCCACAGCCATAGCTCTTGAAACTCAAGCAGCGTGCTTAAAATAAGTTCACAGAAAGCATTGTTTCATATTATACCATTCACTACAACAATGCAATAATATTTTTTTTTTCTATCAAGACAGAAACAGCACATAGAAAGCAAAAAGTATTTTTTTTAAATATGTTAACATTTTTTTGTGTGTGGTTGAGATTGTGACTATGCATTTAATTGTTTTGACATTACTGGATGACTCGAACTTCAGCGGCGGTTACACCATTGCAAGACCCAACTTCTCTTCCAATGGTCTCTGTCATGGGCCATGGTGGACCAGTGGATAATGAATGGCTCAACTGTGTCATTGTGAATGTTTTTGCTGGATGCAAGGGAGTCGTACCAGTGCGTTGGTGGTCGTCCCCGTTATCGCTTCTTGTCTCTGGGGTACCATATTGCTGTCGCTACACTCAATCAGTCATCTGTTCTTCACAGTAAATGTCTCCTCTAGCAATGTTTCATTTTGTCTGCATCAATAACTGCATTGTCTACCAGGGACAATTGACTGAGTCATGTAGACCTTTTGTGTGCTGTCTATGAAGCATGAGACTAACTATGCATATCTCGAGGGAGGCTTGGGTTACTCTGAGTTTGGACTCCATCTCCTTCGTGAGTGTCCCTATTTCCGTTGCATAGCAAATTGCAGGTAGTACTTTGGAGTTGAAGAGAGAGATCTGGTCATGGATGTTGTCCAGCACAGGCTTTATCTAAGAGAAAGCCGCCCACCCGCGTGATAACGTCTTGTCAACTCTATCTTAGGTAATTTTGCATGTTGAGATGGCATCCAAGATAGATGTACTTATCCAGTCTCTCTTCATCTTGGAAGACTGGGTCGGGGGAAGCGTAGCGATTGCGCATGACTTTCGTCTTGGACATGCTCATTTCGAGTCCAACTTCCTTTCCTTCTCAAGATACGACATTCATTTCTTAATTCACTGAAAACTATAATATTGGAATATGACACTTCTGTCAGCAAACATGTATACAGTGGTCTATGTATATCATAGTAAGACAGTGGGATTCACTGTTCTATCTAATAATTGTTAGTGTTGACAAGGTGAACAGTATAGATCAATCTTTCTCACCCATTTTATCATGGAGGAACTCTTGCATACTAATACTTATATCTACAGATCAAATACATTAGTATGATCAGAAATATGTCAGTATAATAATATAATAATGTCTTATGATTTGTTTAAATTGGTGTAATCAGTAATCCTAGTTACACGTTACACATTTCTGATGCAGGGTAGCTAAATGTCTTTTGCCTGGGAGTACCATGTTGGACAAGGGCTTTACTCAGGCCATCTCTACATCTCGTCTAAATGGGCACTTAAATTTTCTTACCAATATAGTATCTATGACATTGAAGGAGGTTTGGCATCTGATTTCTGTGTTGTGATTTCGGCTTTATAGAGAGTCTGCCAATGTTCTTCATTACATTGCCTTTTGAGCAACTTGAAACTTCTCTGCATCTGATTTTTGTTGCTTTCATACCTCACAGCCATATTACATGGCTGGAATAACCATGCTGTTGAATGTGTGAGCTCTTGGAGTGTAGATGGTGTAACTGTTAGACATGAACCTCTGCAACACATTTTTTCATTATTATACTTATTTATTTGCACATTTTGAAGTGGGTGTATTTGGTTTTAATCTAAGAAACATGTATCACAATTTAGAACACGTAATTCCAAAACATAGTTCTTTTGTCTTTAACTTTAAGACTCAACATCTTCGAAAGATGACATACCAGCAACTATTCCTACGGTAAGTAATTCTTTGTGAAACTATAAAATATGCTTTCATTCTACTTACTTGGAATCCTGGAGTTCAAACAGGCAGGTTATGACAAGCAGCCAAAGGTTATCAGTCGTATGTTCTTTATTTTGCAATGTTTACTTGCTGCAGCTCATTAGGCCACTGTGACCTTACAAAGCATGTCATAAAAAAGGCAGCTTGAATATGTGACTAGCAATCATGTAAAACCATTGCTATTGAAAATGCTGGAATTCAGGCTTTCTGTAAAGGGCCCAGCCGTAGTGGCGGCCTTATGCTTCATTTGGAGCAAAAAGACGAACTATCGTATTGTGCCATAGGTCATACAATGCATTCCATTTCCCGTCAATGCATGTCTACTAGCTAATCACATTATCAAATGACACTCTCTTAGTGGAAATCAAAATGGCAATAAGTAGATATTGTCATGAACGGTGATCTTCAAGATCTACACCCAAAAACATCATAAAGAGCATAATTGAAAATCGGTTGTCACACAGTGTGCATGAAAATAGATGGATGCCAAGACAAGGAATGAACTAGATTCCAGAATGGTGTAAAAAGAGAGATTAGATGTAGTGGTACAAGGTGACATACATTAGAAGCAGATAGTGAAGATGAAAGAAACCAGGCATGTTAAATATAAAGAAGTCTTGAATTTACTTTGATTTTGAATCGTATGTGGTAGTAGACCCTTTCAGTCATGACTGACTATAGGATGATATGACTTGGAGTGATGAACAAAGAAAATATATACTTAGATTGTATATAGAGGATATCTTTGGAAATGCGACCATCTTCCATGCGACGAACATGACCAAGCCATTGTAGTCTTCGCTGCCTAAGGAGAGTGTACATGCTTGGGAGACCGGTGTGAGAGTGCACCTCTGCATTTGTCACTCTGTTCCTCCATGTAATTCCAAGAATGGACTGCAGGCGACGTAGATGGAAGGTGTTGAACCTGTGTTCTTGTTTAGCATAGGTTATCCAAGTCTCGCTGCCATATAGAAGTGTGCTGGCGACACATGAATTGTACACCGCGGCCTTGGTTTTAATTGTCAGTTTCTGGTTTTTCTAAACATGCATTGTGAGACGAACAAATGTAACAGCAGCTTTATCAATGCGACTGTCTATTTCTGGGTCTAGTGAGAGCTTGTCGTTAATGAGGGGTCCCAGATATGTGAATTGCTGCAGAGCTGGCAGTTCACAATTATCAATGCTAAAACTTGGCGTGGTATCTACTTCCTGTCCCAGCTCATTTGGTTTGTTGAGACTTATTGTGAGACCAAAATCTTTGCAAGTCTGAGAAATTCGTAGAAATCTTCATTTTTCTTATGAGAACTTATGATGTGATTGGTCCCGTTCCATCTCTTTTATTTGAGGTTAGTTATCATTATTCATTTGTCTTTTTGAATTTACCGTTTCTTACCCTGCATTGTCAAGTAATTTCTAGTTTTCTTTTTAAAGTATATTGTTTTTTTTCTTTGAATGTAGTAGTTAATTTGTAGTCATTCTCTATGTTTATTCTCCATTCATAAGAACAGCAGTCATGCATGTTTTATAATTTTAAGATATATATATTCAGACTATATCTTAGATGCTGTATTTTCATTGAGGTCTAGGTTTTTCTTTGCTTCATTCCAACTGTAGATTGCCATTTGTAAATTATATACGAGACGCATTTTTAAGTAAGTTCTAATTTTGACATTACTGCTAATAGAAGTTAGAAGACGGATACATACATGTGTGCATTATCTTAATCTTCCTCTTCTTTTGTTTTAATATGGTTCATTAACCAGCTGTCTGTTGTGTGTGAGTAATTTATAATGAGTGCAAAATACAATAATTTTGCCAGCTGCCAGGTTCATGCTGTGATCCGATTTTTGTTAGCAGAAAACAACACAGACAGCTCAGTGAGGTTTATGGGCCAGATGTTATGACTGAGAGTATGGTTAGGAAATGGTGTTGAATGTTTAAATAAGATCGAACAAATATCAACTATGAAGATTGTAGTGGTTGACCAGTGTGATTATAAACAATTTGGTGCAAAATGTAAACACACAAATTCTAGAAAATCGTTTCACAATTTCTGCCTGGTTGTCGAATTGTCTGAAGTTTGTCCAGTAATGTACAACCTTGTGACAAGAACCTTGACTAAAAAAAAAACTGCACCAGATGGGTGACGAAAATGTTAACTGATAAACACCAGCAGAAATGCTTGGCTTCTGCAGAAAAATTGTTGCAGTGCTGTCGCAATGAAGGAGATGAATTTTGTGGCTACATTGTTACTGGAGATGAGACCTGGATTTCCCACACTAACGTCGAAACAAAGCAACAGTCGGTACAATGGTGACACACTTGGTCCCTGAAGGCAAAGAAGTTTAAGCAAGCACCTTTTGTCAAAAACATTATGGCCACTGTTTTCTGGGACAAATAAAAAGGGGTCTTACTTATTGATTGTCTTGAATGTGGAAAGACATTTAATTCCAATGCTTATTGTGACCTTCTGATGAAACTTAAACATGTCATTCAAAATAAAAAACGTGGTTTGCTGTTCGCTGGGATTATACTTTAGCACGATAATGCTCGACCTCACACCACAGAGAGAAATCTTTGACCACCTGCATTGCAGCCCTGATCTCGCGCCAAGGGATTACCATCTTTTCATGCACCTAAAAATGTGGCTTATATCAGTGGTGTGAAACTGATGATGAACTACAGACAGGTGTTAATGAATGGTTCAAGACACTGGCAGCAGACTTCTTCAACGTTAGAATTGGGAACCTAGTTCCAGGACAACATAAATCTGTGGAAGTCAAGGGAGACTATGTTGAGAAATAATGTAAATGTATGTGTGTTTCACTTTTGGCTCCCATAAATCATTTGTATCTTTGACAGGTTTTTATATATTTAATACCGGATGATACTTAAAAAGCGTGCCACATGCATCCCAATTAATCAAATATATTCTGCAGTCTGCATTTCTAATTATAATTTAGTTGTTGTTTTTATTATTAATCTTTATAACTGAAATCTTTTTAAAAAATAATTTATTTGCAATGTAAGCAATATTTGCTTCGGAACGTCTTGAACGGAAACATTTTCCACACTGATTCTCTATTTAGACTGTTAAATAACTCTTTCTAATGATATTCAAGTAAAGTGTTGCATCCCATTATAAAGTCTGATGATCATGCCATTATTATAGCTTTGACCTTTTCTTTAAACAGCTTGATCATGCACCAAAATAAAATGTTACTAGCATTTTTAAAATGCAATTCCTGTTCTGTTGGTGAGGTTTGTTAAATTGTTATGATGTTGATGATATTTTTCCAGGAAGTTATGGGCTTCTCTTGTATCATATTTAGTTTTAAAATATATTGTTTGTTTTCGAAACATAAATTGTTTGTCTGTAATAAGATTTATTTAGCAGTCTTTTTTTCTCTTTAAAATTGACCACCTAACAGTAAAAGATGTCTGTCTATACATTCTGAATATTGTTTAACAGGTTGGCACAAATCTTGTGACTGTAACATCTTTGAAGAAAACAGAAGTGACAGTCAGAGAAATGGGAGGAGCTATGGGTCCTATATGGCACAACTACTACAAAGATGTCCATGCTGTTATTGTAAGAAATAATACAATATTGGTTACTGCATAGAACAGCAAAGTTACAAGTTTTGTAAATATATCTGGTGGGGAAATCCTCTGACAGTGGTTCTTAACCTTTACCAAATGACAGACCCTTTGAAGTCAATTATAGTTTACTATATGTAGTATTAGCACAAAACTATAAGATTATTTTAATATTGACCATAATGTTTTCTTTTCTAATAACAGTTTATATCTGAAATTTTTTTTTAGATGTCCTCCATTTCAATTGATTTCACAATAGATTGTCCTTCTTTTTGCATCTGGTAGTCTAGATGTGCAAAGTTTAAAAACATCCAACCATTTAGTATCAGATTTTGGTAATATAACTATAAATGTATGCAAGTCAGTCATAGACAACTAAATTTGTATTATTATATTTACAGTTCATGATAGATATATCCAGACATGTCCAAGTTGCAGTCTCTTGTGTCCAACTGATGACCATGTTATCACACCCATTCACCAAGAGTGTGAGTGTCCTTGTCCTTCTCAATAAAACGTAAGTGTGACTTGAGAGTACACAAAAATATACATTTATAATATGCTGGTGGGGGACTGAGACACTAGTCCAGTCAGGCACAACATTATCACCAGGACATCGTGTCAGGCACAGTAAACTGACCAAGACCATAATCTCTCTTTAATGTAGTGTTCCCTGGAAACAAGATGTTTTCAAGGCAGCTTAGCTGACGAGGGCACCACGCAGATGAAGCCAAGCATAGCACAAATGCCTGGCAGACCACGATCCACCTTCATCAGCATGCTCGGGATGTGAGGAAAGCTACTACAACCCGCTTTTTCAGGACGCACAAAAGAGTAAACTTACTCATTGTGCAATAGCAACATAATATTCTGGTGAATCCTGGAGTCCCTTATTAGAGAGGAAATCATAGGACCACTATCTCCATGCATGTTGTAATAGGTGACTAAAGAGAGTTGTGCATGGGCAACCTCATCATGTAAAACAGATTTCTACAGAAGCCACCACTACAAAAGCAAGCAAAGTGCTTTGACACATGCTTCCTATGGCGGTGAATTGTAGTGGTGGCCAAAAAAACTCAGGTGGGAGTGAAGAAGGGACAAGCGTTGAATAAGTATGGCTTCTCTGTTTTGTGCCAAAGATGCAGTGAACCAGAGC
Source organism: Ariolimax columbianus (assembly GCA_036924085.1). Lineage (NCBI taxonomy): Eukaryota > Metazoa > Mollusca > Gastropoda > Stylommatophora > Arionidae > Ariolimax > Ariolimax columbianus. Next base: position 9,708,550 of record JAVGWX010000006.1, read on the forward strand.
TGTCCGATACCCTATTAAACTTCCAAGTGGCTGCCCTGAAAACAGGCTGCATCCATACAGCCTGACTGAGAGAATATTGATTGAATGCTGTCGAAGACTGGTGTGTCGGACCGAAAGGTGCAAATATCGCAGTCAAGTTGTAAACTAACGACACAACGCATTTTGTTCTCCGAACTGCATCCTGCTACTTGCAAAGCCCTGTTCAGAGCTTGGTAGAAGGAGATTGAGAACAAACGCAGAAGAAGAAGAAAGAAGAAATGATTGAAAAGGGTACCTGATCCCAAAAATGATCCGTGCTGAAACCAGATGTGTCAGGCCGAAAGATGCAGATATTGTAGTCTCGCATGAACTGTGACACAATGTAACAAACCATGCTTTCACAATGTAGTTTTGTTTTTCACAACAAAATGTGAGTTTGACTTTGAGAGTAAATAGAAATATACATTTCTTAAATTGGTTTTCTGGTTCACACCCCAACCTGTAGCAAATTATTGTAACAGGAAGTAAAGCTGTATATGCAAGTTATTTATAAAACTGTTATAATATTCTCTAAACAACAGAGAAACGTAGACGAAAGCTGTGGTTAATTAGAAGGCCAAGAATTCACAAGGATGTTCTTCTTCTGCATTCATTTTCAATCTCCTGCTACTAAGCCCTGACGAGGGCTTTGCAATTAGCAGAATGTAGTCCCGAGAACGGAATGTGCTGTGTCGGTAGTTTACAGCTTGACTACGATATTTGCACCTTTCAGTCCGACACATCCGTCTTTGGCAGAAAAGGGTGTTTTATTTCTCCTTCTTTCAATCTGGAAAAAGAACTTGTTACCTCCTCCATTCTTGTATCATGTTTGATGTGTTGTTTCTAAAACTTTATTTATTTTTCTGGACAATAATGGTAATCCTTGTGTATCAGGAACATTTTCTTCTTAACCCTACCAGACCGCTGTACCCATTTTTCGGTAATTTCCTTAACTGCCGCTAAACCGCTGTACCTAATTTTCGGTACTTTGGATAGTATGTCATAAAATGCGTCAGAATCTAAAAATAACCAACCAATCGTGGTCAATCCTCGTGATTAGTCATTGCAAATGGCTGCCCCCATGTTTGAATTGATTTTGTGGGGTTTAACGTGAACAAATTCGGAAAATTGACAATGAAACGAACGGCTGATGAACCAAGCACTTCAACAGGAAAGCAAAGTAAGTCTAGGCTTATGACAGTCCAACAGGTGATCAATAATTTGGTGGATTCAGACTCTGTTCAAGTGAAACAGACAGTGAGAGCTCGAGTGATGAGATGAAGGCTTTTCTTGGACTGAGGATCTATATGGAATACTCATGTATAAAGCCCAGCTATCAGGATTATTGGACAAATGAGGGCTCTTTGTTGTGTTTACTCCCGGATTTCGAAATGTTTTATGACTCGAGACAGATTCTTTGCCTTTTGCTGGGTGGATTGGCACACAAAGGTGGAATATTGACGCTAGATTAAAGGTAAACCTATTTTCTACAATGTCTCCAAGTTACATCTTATTCTAACCATTTGTTTGCATGTAACTAAAATTTTTCTATATCATGTTGGTTTTTTCTCTTTAATGCTCAGGAACCCAAGAATGGGGGACAGTTGGGTTCAGGGCCTTAGGTCTGGTAGGGTTAATGGAAAACTTTATGTAGAGCAATTCAATAGGAGGCCATTTTATCATCAGAAGGAGTCTCCCTGCAAAGTAAGTGTTTCTACCTTTTATCATTTAGACACTCTTAGGGCAAGGGAAGCCCAAATTGAGTCATGACTCGCAAGTGTCATCCTCCTGCTATCAGTTGTTTTAAGATCTTTTACTTGGGATTGACCCCACAACCTTCTAGTTACCAGACTAGTGGCTTTATTCATTCAGCCAGCTTGAGGCAATGATGAAACTTAGAACTTTAAATGCATAAAACTACTTCCCATATTTCATTGTCCACTATGGCTGTTCCACAGACAGTTTTTAATCAAATTCCACTGTCCACTACAGCTGTTCCATAGACAGAGTGAGACTTTTTCAGCTGATTTATCCAATCTATTGTCAGTCAAGCATACCACTTGGACCTTACTTTCTTAGCAACATTGTATCTACTATGTCTTTGAAGCAGGTTTGACTACTGATAAAGATGTTGCTGATGTAGTCTCATAGTGAAAGTGTTCTATGCTCCATTGCTCGTTAAGTAGCTTGGAGGAGCGCCATGTCACTTTTTTGTAGGTTCCACACCTCGCAGTCATATATTATGGCTGGAATGACCAGGTTCTTCAAGGTGTGAGCTCTTGCTTCGTTGCTTTTTCATCTACTAAAGTATAGTCTTGATGCAGTTGAAGCTGAACAACACCGCTGCTATCCTTCGTGGGATCTCTTTATGCATGTCATGGAAGTTCATAATTTCTTGGCCCAAGTAGGCGTACGAATTAACGTAATGAGTGGAATCAGTCCCAAGCCGCATTTCCTTGCAGAGACAGAAACTGTTCAACATGCATTGTATCCTTAGTCTATTTATTTTTAGACCAAATGCCTCGCTTGCGTTGTTGAGCTCATATAGACATTGCTCAGCTTCCTTGATGCTGTTGCTGATGATATGTTATCCACAAATGAGAGATGTTTGAACATTTCTCTGTCTATGGTAATACACTTATCATCACAATTTAATGTGCGGAAGACTTTAATATATATATATATATATATGAGGGGCGTTCAAGTCAAACCAGGACTTTATTTTTATAATGAAAAAATAATTTTCAAGTAGTCAAAATGTCATTTATTTTTCTATATAATCTCCTGAAATATTTATGCACTGTATCTCAGCATTTAAATAATGCTTGAAAAGCGTTGGCGTAGAAAGATTTGTCAGTATGTCTGAACCAATCTAGGACAGTCTGTTTTACTTCGCCTTCATTGCTGAAATGCTGACCTCCCAAGAATTCTTTTAGGGATCCAAACAGGTGGAAATTGATTGGAGCAAGATCTGGGCTGTAAGGTGGATGTGGCAATACCTCCCAATTGAGTAGCTGCAGATAACATAAAGTATGATGAGCCTTATGAAGTCGAGCCGGTGTAAACTCTTCTATGCCTATTAAAGTGGAAAGCTGTCTTAGCACCCAATGTGCACTAACCTTCCGAAAATGCAAATGTTCATGAATAATAGTGTTCACCATACCCAGAGAAAGACTTGCCTCTTGTACAATTTCGTGACAGGTTATGCTTCGATTTTCCAGGATAAGGCGTTCACAATCTGGATATTCACAGGAATGACAGGTGGGTTGAGAGCCTCCACGGCCGGGATCATCACTCACGAATGTACGACCTTCTCTAAAATGTTTACACCATTCAAATGTCTCACTGCGGCTGAGTGTCTCATTACTGTATTGTGATTGCAGTCTTCTGTAAATTTCCGCACGTTTCATGCCTTCTTTCACAAGAAACTTCATCACAACACACTGTTCCATGCAATCACTAACAGTGTTGTCTGCCATTTTGATTTATCTGTCACGGCCCATGGCGAGTAGGTCACCTAGCAGTAATAGGACACAAGTGCCCATAACTAGTGATAATAGTTCCAGCATAACCCAGTCCTGGTTTGATTTGAACGTCTTTCATATAAATAAAATTACAATCTTGTACTGAGTCAGCATTTGCTAGAAAGATCTGGGCTGGCTTGCACATGACAAGTGCAATTGAAGAATATGTATTAGTGTCATGTAAATAATGAGTGAATGGAAAATAAGAAAATGTATGTTTATTTTTGTGTCCTTTATTGACTTGTATGATACTACTTCAGGGACATCCCCAATGGGATGAGTCGTTCTGAGCTTGAGAGCTTGGTGAGACTAGAGGAAGTCATCAAATGTGCAGCGCAGAAGATCACAGTCTTGGAAACAAGTGCTAAAACTGGACACAATCTGGACAAAGTGTCAAAATGGATATATGAACAGAACAAGTTGGATGAGGCTAATGCCACTTGACCTCAGAGTTAGAATATGTAATTATTACTGTCATTTCATGCATTTGATGTCTCTCATCATCATCATCATGTATCATGCCGATTGATTTTCATTATCAATTCTGCTATTGGCTGTCATTTGTGCCCTGATATTTAACCATCCAGAATGTTCTCTCCTTATTATCCTCTGCCTTTTCCCCTAGAAATTATGGCCATTTTTTTTACAGTGTCTTGTTCATCTCTCTTTCATATGCCCCCAAAAAAAGAAAAATTTTTCTTCCAATTTTTTTTGTCTTTGCACATAAGGCCCCTTCCCCCATCATAGTCCAATTATTTAAATTATTTACTGTCCGTGGAATTCTTAACATTCTTCTGCAGTTGTTGTTTGAAGCTACTTGTACTGATTTCTTCAGTCTTGACAATGTTTCTTTGTTAGATAGTTACAATATCTCTTCATATATCTGGGGGTCTACTGAAGAAGTGGACTTGGGTCCTCTTGGTTGTAGTGCAATACAAGACTTCTCAGACTCACCACTATGAGGATCACAATGTTGATCCACACCTTGCTGGCCATGCTGTAACACAGTCTATTTCGAGGAGAAGGACAAAGAAACACTTCAACTGAATAACCCAAGAGAAAAACAGCACTATAGAAAATGGAAGGCATCTATGAAATACATATTTCTGATGGATAAGCGAGGAGAGTTTTGAGTATTACATCAAGCCAGTCCTGTAATATGATAGTAACCACTTATTTGCGAGTTCTTAATTTATCATCTTATGTCGAGGTTTATTGATCTCAGTGCTGGAAATATGCAATATTTACCATTTGCTTTGCTCTCCTAGAAAAGTGAGCAGTCAGCAACAGAACAATAAATCCACATTCTATGTGAGTTCATAAGACAGTACCCTAGCAACTCCTGTATCGGCCACAGAGAGCGCAAAACAGGAGAGGCAGTGGAATCTACATTATACACTTCAGAGATGGCATTCCATACCATCAGGAGAGACCTAGCCCAATTTCAGAGCCAAAGCAACAGATGTACATGCAGGAACTCAGATTCTTATCGGCCAAAACACAACTACAAGAAAAACTATCATTCTAACAAACTCTAGGAGCATACTCCAAGCCATCTCAAGCCCTAAAAAAGATACTCTCACACAAAATAAAATAAACATGGAGTTGCTGTCCTAAAAAACAGATTGAGTCCTATGGTGGATTTTGACCCACTTGAAAATAAGGCAAAAGCGGGAAGTGGCAGCATGCACAGAGTTATAAAGAAGCAACGATACCCATCAAACGATCCTCTAGGATGGAAGGGAGAGACCAGTACAAAGAATACAAGCCAGAAAATGACAGCACAGACAAACTTGCAGAGATGGACAGACAAATATCTTGAGACTCATAACGGGACATTGCAAACTCAAGGCCCACCTAAACAGAATAAGGCTTTATAGACACCGACACATTGCGATTGCAGAACACCCAAGCAAACACCAGAACATATCCTGATGGAATGCCCCACTTATACAGACCAAAGAGAGGCAGTCAGGACCGGGGAAGCAATCATACTCGAAAAGCTGTGTGGGCACCCGTAGACCTGAAACCAGTCTCCCCTTCACAAACCTCTTCAGGCTAGAAGTGCAGCATTAGTTGATTGAAGAAGAAGCAGCTTGCTCTCCTGTCAGTGAGATATTGTGGAGTCTGAAATATCAGTCAGAAAGTAATATGTTTTGTTGTTGTTCCAGTATGAGCATGTGGACCAACAATACACCTGAGCTCGTACTCTTCACCACAGCAACTATAACTTAACTAAACGTCTTTATACTGGTTTAGAAAACTCTACTATACAGAGTCTGTATACAACCAGTTTCTTGGAGGGTGGTTTTTAACCGATGTGTGAGTCCATCTTAATAAACTCAAACACTAGAGCTAAGTAGACCTGCAGCCAGTCAGGCGCATCAATAGCTGCTAACACTAGTGCTCTAACACTAGTGGTTTCTGTAGCATGTTGTTTCACATGATGTGGTTGTCAGTCCCATGTACAACCCTCTTTGGTAATGTTTTACAACATGAATAGTAGGCTCCAATGACCTTATTCTTTCTATTCCAATAAGGGTTTTGGGATCAAACCAGGGATCTGATTACCAGCATAGCTGATTAATAAAATTGGTTGTGGTCTTCTTCTTCAGCGTCATCCTGAAAAGGACATTGTGGTGTTGTGTCATAGTTTACAGCGAGGCTGCAATATCTATGCCCTTTAGCCTCATTTGGTTTCAGTTGGCTTATTTTTGGGTACCGGGTTTGCTTTCACACCGTGATCCTTATTATTTTAGCCAGACTATAGTGCAGCCTGTTTCCAAGAGTGCCACTTTAGGGTCTTGGCCTCTGCTGAAGATGGATGTGTCGGACCGAAATGCAAATATCGCAAAGCCCTGTTAAGGGCTTGGTAGCGGGAGATTGAGAACGAACGCAGAAGAAGAAGGAGGGTCTTCGTTAGCTTTGGTTTGCAAGCAAGCAGTCAGCTCTGAGTCGCTGGCTGCTTAACTTAAACGTAGCTTCTTTATACTGGTTAGAAAGCTCTGCAGAGTCTGTATTCAACCAGTTTCTTCTACTCAATTTGATCTAAAAATAACTTAATCTGATCTATTGTTGAATGCATTAACTGACCCTGCCTTTACCACATCCTGTGGCAATGCATTCCAAGCATTCACCACTTTCTGACTAAAAAATGTTTCTTAACATTTATTCTGGATCTTCTTTAGTTAATTTGTAGCTATGTCCTCTTGTTCTTATAGTCAGCTGTACTTTGAAAAACTTGTTATAGTCTAATTTATCCTTTACCTTTAATAACTTATATACCTGTTTTAAATCGGATCAAATTCTTCTATTTTCTAGACACAGTAGGCCAGTTTTTCTGAATGTTTCTTCTCAACTATAGTTCTGGAATCCCATTATCAGTTTTGTCAATCTTCTTTGTATCTGTTCCAGGATTTGTATATCACTTCTACGATTAGTACTGAACACAGTACTCCAATCTAGGTCTAACAATGCCTTATACAGTTTGACTAACTTCCTTGCTCCTATGTTTAATGTTGTTTTATTATACCTAACATTGCATTTGCCTTTTTCACTGCTACCTGGACTTGCTCATTCACCTTGCCTATATGGTTTATTATAACCCCTAAGTCCTTTTCCTGCTTCTTAATATTATTCTTTCCCATCCTGTATTTATATTCCATATTGGATCAACCTATGCGGACAACTATACATTTATCTACATTAAACTTCATTTGCCAGCTATTAGACCATTCTTGAACTTTATCTAAATCCAACCTCAATATATCCGCTTCTGCTTTAGATGAGGCTGCTCTGCATAGTTTTGTGTCATCTGCAAATTTTGCAATCATGGATCCAATATCATTATCCAAATCATTTATATATAACAAGAACAAAATTGGTTCCAACACCGAGCCCTGTGGCACTCCACTGCTGACCTCACACCACTCAAGAGTACTCATTTATGCTCACTCTGTTTTCTTCCCGTTAACCAATTTTTTATCCATTTGGCAACTTCGCCAACTATTTCATGTGATTTAAAATTTAAACTTCCTAAACAGTTTTTGATGAGGTACTCTAATCAAAGGCCTTTGAAAAATCTAAATAAATAACATCATCTCTATCTATCATTTTGGTAACCTCCTTCATGAATTCTAATAGATTTGTTAAACATGATACTCCGTTGGTAAACCCAAAAACGCTGACTATTCCTGATTAGATCGAATTTGTCCAAGTGCATTGCAATGTTTTTTGTAATTTTTTTACTCCAAAATTGTGTAGACTAAGCCTGTTAAAAACACCGGTCTATATAAATTGTTAGATCTGATTTTTTTCCCTTTTTGAACTAGGGTATCACTCTTGTGTCTTTCCAATCCCCATTCGAAGGTATTTGAGAATACTATATAGCTAATAGTTTTGTTAATTGGTTTCTAATTTAAAACAGCAATTTTGTAGTAATATAATCTTAACCTGGCCATTTATCTACGTTCAACCCCTCCAATTATTTAAAACTTTTCCCCCCTTTTTGTGTAGACTTTGCCAAAGTACTCATTGAGTTGATTAGCATCCATATTCACTCATTCACTGTGCCGCATCTTCGGCCTGTACTGTGGTCTTAGTTTTTAATTGGTCTATCTTTGTGGGACATAAGTTCTCTATTCCCCCAAGGCGGTGTGCGTTGCACAGTAGTTTTTATTTTGCACCTGTCGGCCCAATGCATCCGACTTCAGCATGCATTTTATGTAAGGGTCTGCTTCCTCCTGCATTTTCGAAGGGTTTGCTTCCCCGGGGTAACGGCCGGTGCTGAGATGGGGATCAAACCCAGCACCTTCGGATTGTGAGCTGTGTCACTTATCCACTAGCCCACGCCGTCTTTGTGGGACATGAAAATGGTCATTTTGTTTCACAGACAAGTTAAATAACTATGACTTGATATAATATTTATAATATTAAATTGTTGAAGCGTTGAACGTTGCAGGGTTTCAATCTGTCATAGAGGCAAATGGGCAGGTACTTGAGGTGGTGAAAAGTTTCAAATATCTTGGATCGTTGATCAGCGAAGAGGGTTCGAAGCCAGAGGTAATTGCAAGAATAGCACAAACAACAGCGGCGCTGACTAGGCTGCAACCTATTTGGCGAGACAACCGCCTCGCCCTCGGCATAAAAGTCAGACTACTGCGCTCTTTGGTGCTGTAAATATTTCTGTATGCCTGCGAGACCTGGACCATTACAGCAGATATCCAGGGCAGAATACGTGCAATGGAAATGCGGTGCTATAGAAAACTCCTAAATGTTACATATAAAGATCGTGTCACGAACGTAGACATCCGTCAGAGAGTTAAAGACGCTATTGGTCCTTTTGAAGATCTGTTCACAACTATCAAAAGACGAAAGATGGCCTGGTGCGGGCACGTCGCGAGGTCAAACGGAATTCCCAACTCGATACTCTTTGGATCCGTACCGGGTCAGAGAGGGCGAGGACGTCCAAGGAAGAGATGGGTGGACAACATCGCTGAGTGGTCAGGCCTTCGTCCCGGTGAGATACGTCAGGCGGCGACAGACAGAGAGAGCTGGCGTGGGTTTTTCATGTCTTCATGTGTGCCCCAACGACCTGATGAGTTACGGGATGAACTGAACTGAACTAAAGCGTGGGCTAATGGTTAAGTGACATGGCTCACACTTCGAAGGTGATGGGTTTGATCCCAAGCACAGCACCGGCCGTTACCTTGGGGAAGCAAACCCTTAGAAAATGCAGAAGGAAGCAGCCCCTTACATAAAATGCATGCCGAAGTCGGATGCATTACAGGCACAAAATAAAAACATAGTGCAACACACAGCCTTGGGGAGGAAATAATGCAGACGCAAAGAAGAAGAAGATATTTATGAATATGGTAGAATCATTTAACTTATTATGTAGTTGATGTTTAGAGCTGAAAATGTTTGCTCATTGTTGTTGTTGTTGCGAATGCCCACATTAGGTTTACTCTTTTGTGCGCCCTGAAAAGGATGTTAAGTGGCGGGTTGCTGTAGATTTCCTCAGACACAGAGAGTGCTAATGAAGGCGGTTGTGCTATGCTTGGGTTCATCTGCATGTCGCTCACTACAGGGATCATGTTCATCTTCAACCTCGTTAGCCAGGGTTCCATGAAAACAGCCCTTTTCCAGGGAGGACTGCGAGGAAGTCGAGGTGGGGGAGTTTTGGCCAGTATGTTGTGCATGACCCTGACTAACATGTCTGATCAGTATGTTGTGCCTGACCAGATGTTAGTCTTCATTAACTTAGGTAGTAGGTAATTTATAGCAGTTTTCATATGATAATATTTTACCAGTACATTTTCTGTATACAAAAAGTTAGAGAGATTATCCAGTATGTTGATATTGTGTATAATTTGTGACATAAAGCAAGAAGTCAGATTAGTTATGTAACATAAATCGGATGAATGTTTTGAGAAATAAAGCTAGAACCTGTGCTAAATAAAAATGTATTTAAAGCAAAATAAAGTTGAGCAAATACTGAGGTATGAAGTTGTGTAATATATTAATTGTTTGTTATGTGTAAGTTCTTTCTTCTTCTTTGCATTCAGGATCTTTTGGTCATGTTATATCTGTAGGTCAGTCGCCATGATGAAGTCTGTAGTCTTCACCAGGTTGGAGCAGCTGCCCCACAGCTTTTGTCTCAGCTCTGCATCCTCTGGCCAGGTCTGGCATCTCATTTCCCTATAGATTGGGCATTCTTGTAGAATATGATATGCTCAGTGTTCTGGCATCCTGTTCCACGTGGGCACTCATCGGTGTGTGAGATCTTCAGTCGGTATAGATGTTCTAGTAGTCTGCAGTGTCCAGTTCTCAGGCGAAATAAAGTAGTTTGTTGATTTCTTTTGAGTTGGTGAATTAGGTCTGGTGCACTGCTTAATGTTTCTGTCTTCTCTCCATTGGTGTATATACTGATTTCTGATGAAGTTCTTGATTTCTCTGTATGGTACTGTGTAAATATTTATGGCAGGATGCTGAGATAGCATAAGAAATATGAAGGCCTCTGTTTTTTGTTCTCTGTCATTATGTTGTGCCCCATGTTGCATCCAAGATCATGAGTTGGTTTTATATATATATATATCTTGCTATTATTGTATTCTTTATTTAATTTACATTGCTACTTGAATTTGTACTAGGCTCATTTAGTTTATCTTTCACAAAGACGTTTTGGTTGACATGTAAGCACTTTTATGTTAGTACTTATGTACAAATGCTTACTGAGGTCACCAGGCTGAGGCCACTTACCTCTTTGTCAGTCAGGGATCTAAGAAAAAGAGTAAAAAGGAAATTAACACAATCACTATTTCTGATTTTTCTTCTGTTTACGGCTGTCAGCTTGAAAGATACCCGGTCCTCTTCAATTTTCACTCTTCAGACAACAAATTAATATGAAATATAAAGTAATGCTGACAATATTATAGAGAATGGCTTTGTTGATGGTAAAGTAGTTTAATAAAGTTCCATACTTTTATTAGCATATTCTATGTTTGGAGTGCCCTCTATAGCAGCTTAATAATTGCATCATACTGGTTAGTTATCCAGGTCTGCAAGGCAGAATAAATATGCAAGTAAACATTATATATACAATATATACAGATGGTTTTTGTTAGAGTAACAATCCAAAGTTCTTCATTTCATCCTCTTCTTTGTCTTCAGCTTTGAGCAAACACAGCTGCTTCCTACTCTCCTGTGTCCTCATATGAGCAGAAATTTTTAATTAGCTCAGTGTCAGTCACCAGCTTCAAACTGTTTTACATATTCAACAACCGGGTTTAGTCTATTTAACATGACAGGAAATAATATATCAAATTATTTTAAATAATAAATATTGACAGGAAAAAAGCCTGCTGGCTGGACACTCCAGAGCTAACAGCTTCTTTGTTGCAATGCTCAAGAACAAATTCACTGCTTCAGATTGATGCAATAAATGAGCGCAACGCATTCATCTTAAAAATGTTACTTACTCACAACTATAAAATGCGGAAGTTTATATAAATTATTTTACAGAAAAATAAACAAAGAAATATGTAAATTATGCCAACAAAGTTTCATATTTAGGAGAGTAGTTACATTTTAAAAAACAAAAACAAATACAGTATAAGGTTAAGATGTTCATTAGCATTTCTACTAGCAGACAGACTTCAGAATCAATCTACATCCAAGCTATGAATATGGCAAAATAGCTGCATAAACTACTAACAGCTTGTAAATCTGCTGAGATGTTGAATACGTAGGTGGTTAAATAAGATCAAATTGTCACCGCCTCATGCTCTTCTTCATGTTCCGCTTCAGTAAAACATTAGGACGATAGGCTGACCTCTCAAAGTTTATGCAGGACCTACAGCACTTCCTTCTGAAGGTCTCCCTTTTGCATCTGTGTGAAGGTGAAGGTAGTTAAAGTTATATCATTATTTTATTTTACCTGCATACACATTTGAAACAATTAAAATTAAAAATATATGACCTTTATAATGAGAAATAATAAAATGGAAAGGGATGCAAAGAAATAAGGTTAAACTATGGTATTGATGAATTTGTTGGTGAGGAATTGAAAATGAAGAAGTAGTTCTTGTTTGGTGCTAATGTGTGTGAGTAATAACCCTGACATAGCTACGATGAAGATGGACAGGATCTTTCTTTATAGAAGACTGACATGTTCCTAATTTGAACATAAAGCTGTTTGTGCTAATGTGTGTGAGTAATAACCCTGACATAGCTACGATGAAGATGGACAGGATCTTTCTTTATAGAAGACTGACATGTTCCTAATTTGAACATAAAGCTGTTTGTGCTAATGTGTGTGAGTAATAACCCTGACATAGCTACGATGAAGATGGACAGGATCTTTCTTTATAGAAGACTGACATGTTCCTAATTTGAACATAAAGCTGTTTGTGCTAATGTGTGTGAGTAATAACCCTGACATAGCTACGATGAAGATGGACAGGATCTTTCTTTATAGAAGACTGACATGTTCCTAATTTGAACATAAAGCTGTTTGTGCTAATGTGTGTGAGTAATAACCCTGACATAGCTACGATGAAGATGGACAGGATCTTTCTTTATAGAAGACTGACATGTTCCTAGTTCCTAATTTGAACATAAAGCTGTTTGTGCTAATGTGTGTGAGTAATAACCCTGACATAGCTACGATGAAGATGGACAGGATCTTTCTTTATAGAAGACTGACATGTTCCTAGTTCCTAATTTGAACATAAAGCTGTTTGTGCTAATGTGTGTGAGTAATAACCCTGACATAGCTACGATGAAGATGGACAGGATCTTTCTTTATAGAAGACTGACATGTTCCTAATTTGAACATAAAGCTGTTTGTGCTAATGTGTGTGAGTAATAACCCTGACATAGCTACGATGAAGATGGACAGGATCTTTCTTTATAGAAGACTGACATGTTCCTAATTTGAACATAAAGCTGTTTGTGCTAATGTGTGTGAGTAATAACCCTGACATAGCTACGATGAAGATGGACAGGATCTTTCTTTATAGAAGACTGACATGTTCCTAATTTGAACATAAAGCTGTTTGTGCTAATGTGTGTGAGTAATAACCCTGACATAGCTACGATGAAGATGGACAGGATCTTTCTTTATAGAAGACTGACATGTTCCTAGTTCCTAATTTGAACATAAAGCTGTTTGTGCTAATGTGTGTGAGTAATAACCCTGACATAGCTACGATGAAGATGGACAGGATCTTTCTTTATAGAAGACTGACATGTTCCTAATTTGAACATAAAGCTGTTTGTGCTAATGTGTGTGAGTAATAACCCTGACATAGCTACGATGAAGATGGACAGGATCTTTCTTTATAGAAGACTGACATGTTCCTAATTTGAACATAAAGCTGTTTGTGCTAATGTGTGTGAGTAATAACCCTGACATAGCTACGATGAAGATGGACAGGATCTTTCTTTATAGAAGACTGACATGTTCCTAATTTGAACATAAAGCTGTTTGTGCTAATGTGTGTGAGTAATAACCCTGACATAGCTACGATGAAGATGGACAGGATCTTTCTTTATAGAAGACTGACATGTTCCTAATTTGAACATAAAGCTGTTTGTGCTAATGTGTGTGAGTAATAACCCTGACATAGCTACGATGAAGATGGACAGGATCTTTCTTTATAGAAGACTGACATGTTCCTAATTTGAACATAAAGCTGTTTGTGCTAATGTGTGTGAGTAATAACCCTGACATAGCTACGATGAAGATGGACAGGATCTTTCTTTATAGAAGACTGACATGTTCCTAGTTCCTAATTTGAACATAAAGCTGTTTGTGCTAATGTGTGTGAGTAATAACCCTGACATAGCTACGATGAAGATGGACAGGATCTTTCTTTATAGAAGACTGACATGTTCCTAATTTGAACATAAAGCTGTTTGTGCTAATGTGTGTGAGTAATAACCCTGACATAGCTACGATGAAGATGGACAGGATCTTTCTTTATAGAAGACTGACATGTTCCTAATTTGAACATAAAGCTGTTTGTGCTAATGTGTGTGAGTAATAACCCTGACATAGCTACGATGAAGATGGACAGGATCTTTCTTTATAGAAGACTGACATGTTCCTAATTTGAACATAAAGCTGTTTGTGCTAATGTGTGTGAGTAATAACCCTGACATAGCTACGATGAAGATGGACAGGATCTTTCTTTATAGAAGACTGACATGTTCCTAATTTGAACATAAAGCTGTTTGTGCTAATGTGTGTGAGTAATAACCCTGACATAGCTACGATGAAGATGGACAGGATCTTTCTTTATAGAAGACTGACATGTTCCTAATTTGAACATAAAGCTGTTTGTGCTAATGTGTGTGAGTAATAACCCTGACATAGCTACGATGAAGATGGACAGGATCTTTCTTTATAGAAGACTGACATGTTCCTAATTTGAACATAAAGCTGTTTGTGCTAATGTGTGTGAGTAATAACCCTGACATAGCTACGATGAAGATGGACAGGATCTTTCTTTATAGAAGACTGACATGTTCCTAATTTGAACATAAAGCTGTTTGTGCTAATGTGTGTGAGTAATAACCCTGACATAGCTACGATGAAGATGGACAGGATCTTTCTTTATAGAAGACTGACATGTTCCTAGTTCCTAATTTGAACATAAAGCTGTTTGTGCTAATGTGTGTGAGTAATAACCCTGACATAGCTACGATGAAGATGGACAGGATCTTTCTTTATAGAAGACTGACATGTTCCTAGTTCCTAATTTGAACATAAAGCTGTTTGTGCTAATGTGTGTGAGTAATAACCCTGACATAGCTACGATGAAGATGGACAGGATCTTTCTTTATAGAAGACTGACATGTTCCTAATTTGAACATAAAGCTGTTTGTGCTAATGTGTGTGAGTAATAACCCTGACATAGCTACGATGAAGATGGACAGGATCTTTCTTTATAGAAGACTGACATGTTCCTAATTTGAACATAAAGCTGTTTGTGCTAATGTGTGTGAGTAATAACCCTGACATAGCTACGATGAAGATGGACAGGATCTTTCTTTATAGAAGACTGACATGTTCCTAATTTGAACATAAAGCTGTTTGTGCTAATGTGTGTGAGTAATAACCCTGACATAGCTACGATGAAGATGGACAGGATCTTTCTTTATAGAAGACTGACATGTTCCTAATTTGAACATAAAGCTGTTTGTGCTAATGTGTGTGAGTAATAACCCTGACATAGCTACGATGAAGATGGACAGGATCTTTCTTTATAGAAGACTGACATGTTCCTAATTTGAACATAAAGCTGTTTGTGCTAATGTGTGTGAGTAATAACCCTGACATAGCTACGATGAAGATGGACAGGATCTTTCTTTATAGAAGACTGACATGTTCCTAATTTGAACATAAAGCTGTTTGTGCTAATGTGTGTGAGTAATAACCCTGACATAGCTACGATGAAGATGGACAGGATCTTTCTTTATAGAAGACTGACATGTTCCTAATTTGAACATAAAGCTGTTTGTGCTAATGTGTGTGAGTAATAACCCTGACATAGCTACGATGAAGATGGACAGGATCTTTCTTTATAGAAGACTGACATGTTCCTAATTTGAACATAAAGCTGTTTGTGCTAATGTGTGTGAGTAATAACCCTGACATAGCTACGATGAAGATGGACAGGATCTTTCTTTATAGAAGACTGACATGTTCCTAGTTCCTAATTTGAACATAAAGCTGTTTGTGCTAATGTGTGTGAGTAATAACCCTGACATAGCTACGATGAAGATGGACAGGATCTTTCTTTATAGAAGACTGACATGTTCCTAATTTGAACATAAAGCTGTTTGTGCTAATGTGTGTGAGTAATAACCCTGACATAGCTACGATGAAGATGGACAGGATCTTTCTTTATAGAAGACTGACATGTTCCTAATTTGAACATAAAGCTGTTTGTGCTAATGTGTGTGAGTAATAACCCTGACATAGCTACGATGAAGATGGACAGGATCTTTCTTTATAGAAGACTGACATGTTCCTAATTTGAACATAAAGCTGTTTGTGCTAATGTGTGTGAGTAATAACCCTGACATAGCTACGATGAAGATGGACAGGATCTTTCTTTATAGAAGACTGACATGTTCCTAATTTGAACATAAAGCTGTTTGTGCTAATGTGTGTGAGTAATAACCCTGACATAGCTACGATGAAGATGGACAGGATCTTTCTTTATAGAAGACTGACATGTTCCTAATTTGAACATAAAGCTGTTTGTGCTAATGTGTGTGAGTAATAACCCTGACATAGCTACGATGAAGATGGACAGGATCTTTCTTTATAGAAGACTGACATGTTCCTAATTTGAACATAAAGCTGTTTGTGCTAATGTGTGTGAGTAATAACCCTGACATAGCTACGATGAAGATGGACAGGATCTTTCTTTATAGAAGACTGACATGTTCCTAATTTGAACATAAAGCTGTTTGTGCTAATGTGTGTGAGTAATAACCCTGACATAGCTACGATGAAGATGGACAGGATCTTTCTTTATAGAAGACTGACATGTTCCTAATTTGAACATAAAGCTGTTTGTGCTAATGTGTGTGAGTAATAACCCTGACATAGCTACGATGAAGATGGACAGGATCTTTCTTTATAGAAGACTGACATGTTCCTAGTTCCTAATTTGAACATAAAGCTGTTTGTGCTAATGTGTGTGAGTAATAACCCTGACATAGCTACGATGAAGATGGACAGGATCTTTCTTTATAGAAGACTGACATGTTCCTAATTTGAACATAAAGCTGTTTGTGCTAATGTGTGTGAGTAATAACCCTGACATAGCTACGATGAAGATGGACAGGATCTTTCTTTATAGAAGACTGACATGTTCCTAATTTGAACATAAAGCTGTTTGTGCTAATGTGTGTGAGTAATAACCCTGACATAGCTACGATGAAGATGGACAGGATCTTTCTTTATAGAAGACTGACATGTTCCTAATTTGAACATAAAGCTGTTTGTGCTAATGTGTGTGAGTAATAACCCTGACATAGCTACGATGAAGATGGACAGGATCTTTCTTTATAGAAGACTGACATGTTCCTAATTTGAACATAAAGCTGTTTGTGCTAATGTGTGTGAGTAATAACCCTGACATAGCTACGATGAAGATGGACAGGATCTTTCTTTATAGAAGACTGACATGTTCCTAATTTGAACATAAAGCTGTTTGTGCTAATGTGTGTGAGTAATAACCCTGACATAGCTACGATGAAGATGGACAGGATCTTTCTTTATAGAAGACTGACATGTTCCTAATTTGAACATAAAGCTGTTTGTGCTAATGTGTGTGAGTAATAACCCTGACATAGCTACGATGAAGATGGACAGGATCTTTCTTTATAGAAGACTGACATGTTCCTAATTTGAACATAAAGCTGTTTGTGCTAATGTGTGTGAGTAATAACCCTGACATAGCTACGATGAAGATGGACAGGATCTTTCTTTATAGAAGACTGACATGTTCCTAATTTGAACATAAAGCTGTTTGTGCTAATGTGTGTGAGTAATAACCCTGACATAGCTACGATGAAGATGGACAGGATCTTTCTTTATAGAAGACTGACATGTTCCTAATTTGAACATAAAGCTGTTTGTGCTAATGTGTGTGAGTAATAACCCTGACATAGCTACGATGAAGATGGACAGGATCTTTCTTTATAGAAGACTGACATGTTCCTAATTTGAACATAAAGCTGTTTGTGCTAATGTGTGTGAGTAATAACCCTGACATAGCTACGATGAAGATGGACAGGATCTTTCTTTATAGAAGACTGACATGTTCCTAATTTGAACATAAAGCTGTTTGTGCTAATGTGTGTGAGTAATAACCCTGACATAGCTACGATGAAGATGGACAGGATCTTTCTTTATAGAAGACTGACATGTTCCTAATTTGAACATAAAGCTGTTTGTGCTAATGTGTGTGAGTAATAACCCTGACATAGCTACGATGAAGATGGACAGGATCTTTCTTTATAGAAGACTGACATGTTCCTAATTTGAACATAAAGCTGTTTGTGCTAATGTGTGTGAGTAATAACCCTGACATAGCTACGATGAAGATGGACAGGATCTTTCTTTATAGAAGACTGACATGTTCCTAATTTGAACATAAAGCTGTTTGTGCTAATGTGTGTGAGTAATAACCCTGACATAGCTACGATGAAGATGGACAGGATCTTTCTTTATAGAAGACTGACATGTTCCTAATTTGAACATAAAGCTGTTTGTGCTAATGTGTGTGAGTAATAACCCTGACATAGCTACGATGAAGATGGACAGGATCTTTCTTTATAGAAGACTGACATGTTCCTAATTTGAACATAAAGCTGTTTGTGCTAATGTGTGTGAGTAATAACCCTGACATAGCTACGATGAATATGCACAGGATCTTTCTTTATGACATGTTCCTAATTTGAACATAAAGCTGTTTGTGCTACTTCAGTTTTACAGTACAAATTGGCTTTTTAACTGAAGTACATACTACAGTATTTGTATCATACTTTATATAACAAATATGTGGTCCTAATTACCTATGTCCAAGAGCCTTATATGTTTTGCAGAATAGGTATTTGTCCGAACAGTCTTCATCTCTCGGCTCTGAAAATAAACAAAGTAAATCAATTAGTTAATTATCTTAAAAAAAAATACATGAAATGTCAAATGTCCATTTCCAACTATAGGACACATGTGCAACAAGATTTGTGATAATAAACAGATAAATTGGTTATGATTCCTGTCTTCCTGTCCTGGGACATCCATCCCAGCTTTGTCCACGTCTTTCCAATTTCCTTTATGTTTGTCTCAAGCTCTCTTCTCCATATGCCTTTTGGCCTGTTTCTTCTCTTGCCTTGGGGGTTCCAGAACAGAGACTGTCTTGTAATTCAATTAGCAGGTTTCCTTGATGTGTGTCATATCTAACTCCAGTGCCTTCTCCTCACATGTTCCACTGATATATGTTTGATTTTTTACCAAGAGTTTCACATTAATGTTATAGTATTGTATAACTTTGTGTTAGGTGGCCAGATGTGACAAGAAACAGGTCTGTGGCTAAGACCATGACAATATCCAATACAGTCTGAGATTGAGGAGCGAAAAGGAGATGTATTGGATACACTATCAAGAAGCAGCCTAACAATATAACCAAACATTTCCTGGATTGGAGCATACAGGGGAAGAAAAGAGTAGGGGTGCCAAAGAACACCTGGTAAAGAACAGTTGAAGGGCCGAGCTCAAGAAGAGGCGATTTAATACAGGTTTATAAGATAATCAGCGGAAAAGATAAATTATACTATAACAAGTAGGGGACGGCGTGGGCTAGTGGTTAAATGACACGGCTCACAACCCCAAGGTGCTGGGTTCGAAACCCATCACAGCACCAGCCGTTACCCCAGGGAGGCAAACCCTTAGAAAATGCAGGAGGAAGCAGACCCTTACATAAAATGCATGTTGAAGTCAGATGCACTAGGCCGACAGGCGCAAAATAAAAACCACAGTGCAATGCAAACACCGCCTTGGGGATTAGAGAAATAAGGCAAACGCACAAAAAAAACCACAAAAAAAACAAACAAACTAACAAGTTTTTCTAAATACAGCCACCTACAAGAACAAGAGGGCACAGTTACAAATTAATTAAAGAAAGGTCCAGATTAGATATTAGGAAATATTAAGTCAGAGAGTGATGAATGCTTGAAATGCATTGCCACAAGAAATGGTAGAGGCAGGGTCAATTAATGCATTCAAGAATAGATTGGATGCACATAGGTATTTTTTAATCAAGTGAAAGTTAAAGGAACTGGTTGTATACAGACTCTGCAGGAGTCTTCTAAATCAGTATAAAGACGTTAAGTTAAAATGGCTTGAAATAATAACTGTTGGAGAACATTCATTGCACCAATATGCTCCACAGGGAGTCAGAAGGATTAGTCTATTGCATAAAGATGAAGTGTTAGAGACTTCATGACTTTCTATGAAGTAGGTGTGCCTAGTTGGGTGTGGCCAGGTACTCAGTAACAGCTGGATCATCTGGAGTGTGTTGATAACGGGGATTGATCCTGGCACCTTTACTGTGAGAAGCGAGCACCCCACCACTCTGCTAACTGAATGTTCATGATTTGATTAATCTCAATTAAAATAGTGGCAATGTAATATTAGTGTCTTGTCTGAAAGAGTATTTTTGTAACGTAGAAATTATGAAAAATAGAAATACTGTAACTGCATTATATTTGGCTTCACCCTTTTGATTAGATTCAATATGAATATAAGACTGCAACAGTCACTTGCCAATAGTTTGTAGTGTCACTTCTTACTGCAGATTCTGTAACACCTGGAGGTCCATTATGCTCACGTTGTCTGACCTCTTCCCAGTAACATGATTAAGCCTGCCAGGAGCAAGAGGCTGCTAACATAGCTCATAGGATTGGCTTGGCTTCGTTCTCAATCTCCCACTACCAAGCCCTGAAAGGGCTTAAGTAGCAGAATGTAGTCCAGAGAATGGAATTGCGTTGTGTCGTAGTTTACAGCTTGACTGTGATATTTGCACCTTTCGGTCCAACATCCGACTTCAGCAAGCATTTTTTGAGTACCGGGTTAGCATTCCCTCTTCAATCCCTTCTCCTTAGCCAGTCTGCCCTGCTGCAGCCTCTTATCCAGGATCATCGCATGGAGGTGTAGAAGGGTCTTCGCAGCTCTGTTTCGCTGGCTCTGACGCTAGCAGTCAGCTATCGGTTGCTGACCACTGCAGCTCATGCGCTGCTCCGCATCTTGATCCCGCTCATAGGATTAACAGGGCATATAAGCAATCCCAACAAATTAGGCTAAAACACATGGAATGGAGTTTCATGTTAACATGTACAATATTAATACTGAAATGCTTATCCAATTGTTATCCAGATCTGTTCTCATTCCTCATTCAAGGCAGGCAAAATTAGTTTTCCTCTGGAGTTCATCCTGAAAAGGTTGGTGCAACATTGAGTCAAAGTTTACAGCGTGGCTGCGTTATCTGCACCTTTTGGCCTGACAACTCATTTCAGCTGGCTTTTAGGGCATATTGAATTACACTAAACTAATGCAGCTTGTTTCCAGGGCAACTGCTTGGAGGTGGAATAGGGACTTGGTCAGCTCTGGTTCTCTGACCCTGATGCGAGCAGCCATTATGAGTCACTGGCTGCTGTCAAATCATTCACTGTTTTATTGCTAATCAGTGCATCTTTATTTTATTGACTAAACAACCAGGAATCACAAATGATCAACATTAATTATAAGGCATGATATACAGTGGATTACAATAGGAAAAATCCTGTAATAACTAAAAAGACAGTGCGGTTGAAAGCGGTGTACCTTCGCCAAAAAGACAAGTAAACCTTTACAACAAACACATGTTAAAGTCCGCTATCATTTAACTATTTCAGGGCCAAAGATGCAGCACAGTGAATGAGCTGTCAGAAGCCAGTGACTTATAGCTGGCTGCTTACATAAGGATCAGAGAACCAGAGTTACCAAGACCCTATTCCACCTCCAAGCAACGGTCCTTGAAACAGGCTGCACTAGTGTAGTCTGGCTAAGAGAATAGGGATCACAGTGGGAAGGCAAACACTGTATCAAAAAAAGACAGCTGAAAGAGTACATGTTGGGCTAAAAGGTGCAGATATCACAGCCTCGCTGTAAATTATAACACAACATCCTTTTCAGGACGAATGCCAAAGAAGAAGAAATCAATATTCCAGCCATTTAGCTTCATGACACACTAAGTGACATTTGGTCCCCTTTTATTTTGTACAATACATATACAGATATAGACTACCTATGGAAACAGTAACAGGGCATTCCTTCCTGTTACAAAACTTTGATGCAACTGGTACCCGATCTCTACATCTGTTGTCATCTGTGTCTACTTCTGGGTCACCACAATAAACCTTCCTGTTGTGTTTGCCTCTGCCACATGTCACTGAGCACTGAAATAAGAGATGTATTTGTTTACTGTTTTATTGTGGTACAGTGGAAGTATGCTTTTGATTGGTCAATGGGGGAAAGCCCATGGCAGAATGGCTTCGATGTATGCCTGCTGATAAGGAGGGCAGCAAATCGAATCCCAGATACAGCACATGTTGCTTTTCTGTTGGGGGTGAAATAAACAAATTATAGCTAGCACATGACATGGTGACAGCGGTGGGTGGGGAAGTGGTTGTAGTCCTCAGTCTAAAAACCCCTTGACCACCCCAGCAATGTAGAGGTTCATAAGAAATAGTGCAAGACCATTCTATCCACTGTCTTCATCTTGGTCTGGTTCAATTCTGGTCCATGGTATCTTATAGACTCTTATGTTGTCCTCCCACCAGACTTTGAGTTGTCCTTGGGATCTGGATCCTTGACTCTTTGCTTCCCATGACTGCCGTGGTAGTTGATCTTTTTTAGTTCTGCAGATGTGGCCAAACCATCGAAGTTTGAGTCTGCAAGGGGTGGACTTCTAGATCTAGTCTGTTCTTGGTACTTGGACCACCTTCCTTAGACATCTTATTTCTGACGCTTGGAGCTGGCATTTCCATGACTCACATCCATATGTTAAAGCTGGTACATAGGTGGAGTGGTATACAACCATTTTAGTTTTCTGAGTTATTTCTTTGTTGCTGTTCAATCCTCTATTTATGGCATGAAAATGTTTACCAGTCGCTGCCCTTCATGTAGCCAACTCTTCTTTAACTCTTAAAGGCCATACTTTTGTAACTAGTTTTTGCCAGAATTATTTTTTTCTATAAAAGCAGTCTATTCATAAAAGTAGAATTTTCTTCATTATTTCACAAGGAAGACAGTCATGTTATATATCAAATTAAAGAAAATGGATATGCAGTAAGAATATTGTCTTGTAGAATTTCATAAAATATTACAAGTAATTGTAAATAATTATATTGTCATTTTTTGTAATAAAAACTATTTTTCACACACAATAATGTCACCAATCCACGAATGTAGAGCACCTACCAATTCTACTCATTGTTTCTGTAAAGTTTTCACATATTGATCGGTATTGACGGTATTACCGTACTCCAAAAATTCAGCGTGGACTCCGCCCTCGCAGTTCTTTTGATAGTCATCATCACTTTTCCTGCAGAGGCGATGACCTTGAGTTTTTTGGGGTAGGTGAGTTCTTATGCCTGTACTTCATAGACTGGCCCTTGTTTTCTGGGTCAAAATGATGTGCCTATGACTCGTCGCCAGTGACAATTCGGTAGAAAAAAACATTGCCTTCCTGTTCATATCATGTCAGAAGGTCCTGACACACCTGCTGTCGCTGCTGTTTCATATCTGGTGTCAGTACGTGAGGGACCCATCTTCCACACACTTTCCTATACCCAGGCAGGGCATCGATAATGTGATGGACTTGATCAATTTAAATCATACGCATTGCAGAGATCTTTTTGATTGACACGGCAATTGGCCTGAATCAGTTCGTCCAATTGAGCTTGGTGCTGTGCATCCACAGCTGTGAACAGTCGTCCTCTGCGAGCCTCGTCATGCAGAATATTCTTGATATTATTAGAAACATATTCCTCTTAGTCTTTTACTTTCAGATATACTCTTCTTTTGTAATTAGCTACATGCTTTTAATTTTTTTTTCTTTTCAGAAAGCATTAGTTTCATCGTTTTGTTTTTGCACCTTCTCTAGGGCTTGCAATATCATGAAATTGTAAGCATTCTTTCACGTTTATATTTTCTCCGATTTCCTCTAAACATTTAAGAATAGACGAACCATTCCATTTAGTAATTTTTAAAATGTTCACTGCCACCTCCTCTTGAAATTTAATTGTTTTCATCTGAAACTTAGCAATTTTATTGTTTAAACATTTGAGTGCTTCTTACCTCTGACCATTGCCCGACTGTCCACCTGATTGGGCACAAAGGTCCATTACAGTTCCTTGTCTCATTCGCTTTTTTTTCTGCTTCACAATTTGAATAATTAGATTCTGTCACATGATCATTCTGGCCTACTTTCTGGCATTGATAAAGTCTTGCTTGCTTTCCCTTTCTGCCACATTCTGCGGTGCAATTTGTCCACTGTTCTGTTGCTTGCCACTCATACTTTATTGATCTGTCAAGAATAATCGTTTATATTAATTAACAAATTTATTCTCGAATATTTTTCACCTCTAAACACATTTATTCTTGCAATGTAAAACTAGCACAAGAAAGTACAGGCATATTTATAAATTTAGGAATACTTGGTATGGATAAACTTTTATGTATAAGTATGATAACTGCTCAAGCCAATATATTATTTCAATGGCAGAATATACACCAATGGAGAGAAGACAGAAACATAAGCAGTAGACTAGATCCAATTCACCAACTCAAAAGAAACCAACAAACTATCCTATTTCGCCTGAGAATTGGTCACTGCAGACTACTAGAACATTTATACTGGCTAAAGATTTCACACACCAAAGAATGGAACGGGTCCAGAATCTGAGAATGATATGCCAGATATGGTGAGGGGGTGCGGAGCTGAGACAAGCTGTGGGACAGCCACTCCGACCTGATGAAGACTACAGACGTCATAGAGACGGGCCTGCAAAATAGCATAACCAAAGATCCTAAATGCAACGAGGAACAAAGCACTATGACATTGTAAAGTTTGTGAGCCGATATATCTCCTCACCTGAGTAAATCAGTTTAACAACTGTAAAGGGTGTTTATAAAAATATAACAGACAGTATGCAAAACCACAAACACAAAGTTTAAGTAACGGTCACCATTACTTTGGGTGATGCACTGCCCCAATGTTCTTCGCTATATCCCATGCTGCTCAATATCTACACACAAAAAAGTAGCTAAAATACAACCCATAAGGTCAGGATGTAGCTTTCTGGTTATTCCTAATATAGTGGAGCGTGGAGTATGTAGCCTAGTTGACAGTGAGCTGGCTTGCTAACACTGGGATCACAGCATGTCAGGGTTTGAAATCACAGACAGCCAGAAAAAAAAATGTGGCCGTGGTTTGTTCCTGGTACAACCGCTCCACCAGTTGACCCAGCTGTAAATGGATACCTGATGTTATAGTTGGGGAAATAAACAGCAAATAAACAATAAAATAAACAGCAAGGAAGGGAACTGGCCACCCCATCTCACAAATCTCCAATTGTTGCCATGGAACTGACCTTTACCTTTAATATAGTTTGTCAAAAGAACAGCACTTTTTTTGTTTTATCAACATCTAATTGTACAATTTGGGCATTTTCTGTGAAAGGGTCTACATCAGATAAAAGTTCATAACATCACATTATCATCATCTTTCCTATTATGCAAAAATATAAGCATAATGCCAGTCTCATGTGCAGCCCTATTGTAGGCCTATTGCCTCCTCAATAAGAGGCCTCATGTAGGCATGCCATTTAGTATTACTTAGTTTTACCTCTTCAATTGATGTGGCAGTTGGCCAGATAGAACGCCATGCTGACCTGTCAGTTATTTGTTTTCTTCGCTGATTCCAGTCTAATCCTCTGTCCTTCTGAAATTGTTTGATGTTGATCCCATCTATTCTTGGATCATCCTAGATTTCTTGATCCCTAGGTCTTTGCTTTTTATGTCTGACATGGTGGCTGGTATTCTCTTATTCTGAAGACGTAGCACAAATCATTGTAACTGGGACTGTTCTTCCTGGGTATGTAAGCGCTGGACGTTAAATAGTCTTCATGTATCATATGGTTGTGAACTTGTCTCTTCCTGTTGTTCAGGCACCTGCTACAGATATCATATATCTGAGATCTGGAGTAGAGCATTGCAACATAAAGGACTAAACAGATCTTGCAACACAAAGGACTCAACAAATCTTGCAACACAACAACACAAAGGACTCAACAAATCTTGCAATACAATAACACAAAAGACTAAACAAATCTTGGAACACAACAACACAAAGGACTCAACAAATCTTGCAACACAACACAAAGGGCTCAACAAATCTTGCAACACAACAACACAAAGGACTCAACAAATCTTGCACTACAATAACACAAAAGACTAAACAAATCTTGGAACACAACAACACAAAGGACTCAACAAATCTTGCAACACAACACAAAGGGTTCAACAAATCTTGCAACACAACAACACAAAGGACTCAACAAATCTTGCACTACAATAACACAAAAGACTAAACAAATCTTAGAACACAACAACACAAAGGACTCAACAAATCTTGCAACACAACACAAAGGGCTCAACAAATCTTGCAACACAACAACACAAAGGACTCAACAAATCTTGCACTACAATAACACAAAAGACTAAACAAATCTTGGAACACAACAACACAAAGGACTCAACAAATCTTGCAACACAACACAAAGGGTTCAACAAATCTTGCAACACAACAACACAAAGGACTCAACAAATCTTGCAACACAACACAAAGGGCAATCAAAACCTAGTCTGTGCAGTACATGGTAATCACAGGAGCAAGAGACCTTTATTCCTTAGCCCTATAAATTCCCTCCCTGTGTACCACACAAAGAGAATAAATAATGTAATGCTGGCTACACAAGGTCCTTGATAATGGTATCATGCTATTTTTGTACTGGCGGTTGTCAAAATATTTAATATCTATTTTTGGTTAAGCTAGTACATAGATACACTGGACTTATTTGACAAAATGATCACTCTAAGTTAACCCTTATTGCAAGCACAGAGTTTTATATATTAAAACAACTGCTTCTCAGAATGAGTCTCCTATGTACCTTAAAATGTTTGTAAAGGACTTCATTTTAACATTGATATGTTCATGCTCCCGGAGATGGATGTTTCAGACTAAAAGGTGCAAATATCGCAGTCAAACTGTAAATTAGCAACACAATGCATTCCATTCTCTGGACTTCATCCTATTACTTGAAAAGCCCAGTTCAGGACTTGGTAGCGGGAGATTGTAACGAACGCAGAAGAAGAAGATATGTTCATCAAACCTGTGTGAACATGTGCTTCCATTCACAGTGATTGGATGTACATAGTTTTTAGATCAAGTGAACTTAAAGAAACTGGTTGTATACATACTCTGCAGAGTCTTTTAAACCAGTATAAAGAGGTTAAATTAAGTGCATCTCATGAGTTCTTTGATGTTTCTCTGTTTTTCTTGAAAGCAAAGTTATTTTCTTCTTTGTTTGTTTTTTCTGCTTGTCTTTTGTTTACTTATCCATGGTACACCTAGCTAATTACCTAGACACATGTCTAAGTATCTACCTGATTACTTACTACTTATTGTTATTTTCATATTGATTTTATTTCTATATTTCGTTAGTTTTTTATTTTTTTATTTCTTAATGTGTTTTTTCTTCTTCAGTATTTGCCCTGAAAAGGATGCTTGTGATGTTGTGTTGTAGTTTACAGCGAGGCTGCTGTATCTGCACTTTTGGCAGGACACATTCGATATCAGCATGACATTTTTGAAACTGGGTTTGCCTTTCCCTTTCAATTCCTCATCTCTTAGCCACGCTGCAAGTTGCGGTCTTCTTCTTCTTCTTCTTCGTTCGTTCTCAATCTCCCACTACCAAACCCTGAAAGGGCTTAAGTAGCAGAATGTAGTCCAGAGAATGAAATGCGTTGTGTCGTAGTTTACAGCTTGGCTGCGATATTTGCATTTTCGGTCCAACACATCTGACTTCAGCAAGCATTTTTTGAGTACCCGGTTAGCATTCCCTCTTTGATCCCTTCTCCTTAGCCAGTCTGCCCTGCTGCAGCCTGTTATCCAGGATCACTGCGTGGAGGTGTAGAAGGGTCTTGGCAGCTATGGTTCGCTGACCACTGCAGCTCATGTGCTGCTCAGCATCTTGATACCAAGTTGCAGTCTGTTTCCAGGGCCACCACTTGGAGGTGGAATATGGTCTTGGTTAGTTATGGATCATTGACTCTGATGCAAGCAGCCAGCTATGAGTTGATGGCTGCAATCAGCCCATTCACTG
Organism: Ariolimax columbianus; assembly: GCA_036924085.1. Taxonomy (NCBI): domain Eukaryota; kingdom Metazoa; phylum Mollusca; class Gastropoda; order Stylommatophora; family Arionidae; genus Ariolimax; species Ariolimax columbianus. The sequence goes on from JAVGWX010000006.1 coordinate 9,736,602, forward strand.
CTGCATCTTTGACCCCTGACGTAATTAGTTTGCCGTATTTTATTTAAAATTTGTGTTTTTATTTGTTGTTTTGCTGCAATTGTTTATTGTTGTTCATTTAAAAATGACTTTGCTAAAACCTACTGCTCTTCACAAGGTTCGCTTGTACAAGTCTGTGTCTGTGTTTCTGGTTTGGGGATGTCGTCACAGAAGTGGTCATCAGCTGTCTCAAATAACTCCACTCCATCAGTTACTGTGATTTGCTCACATTCCATAATGGCTTCTTGATTTCCAGTTTCACCGCAAGGTGCTTTACACAGAGTGTAGAGACCACTGTCTGTCCACTGGAACCTGAAGAAGAAATGCTGAAGATTAAGAGATTGAGACACAGACAGGTATGACACATGTACATGTAGGTAGGTGTATATGTAGCTAGTGTCGTTTTTTGGAAGGTAACTAAACAACCCATAGATGAGCAGACAGGTAAGCCATTTGATTGGTTTGTTGGTAGCTAGATTGGTTCATGTATATACAAACATATGTAAACAGACAAATATGCATGCTAGCTTGTTGGCAGGTATGTAGATAGACAAACATATAATTTGTTTGGTTGGTAGTTAGACATACATATACAGACAGACAGACAGACAGATAGATAGACAGACAGACAGACAGCAAGAACAGGTAGGTTTAAGCATGCAGGTAGGTAGATGGATAGGTATGTGAGTAACTAAGTGGGTAGTCATGTACCTTGGAGCACAAGGTTTTCCTTTGCAAGGTCTGCTGGACTCTGGTTTGCCAGGTATGTCTTTGCACATATCTAGATCTGCTGCTGTCACAATGTCTGACTCTTCGCTATTGGATGTTTTGACTGTCTCACAGAAAATTTTGCGTGTTTCTGTCCCAGGCCCACCACAAGGACATTCGGACCATGTCTCCATAGCTAACCACTGAAGCCTGTTATTATGAGATAATATTTTAATGAGTGCTCTTAAATAACTCTTAGTTTTAAATATAATATGTATTTACTCATGCAGGATTTATCATGAAGTGGAGAGAATCAGTTATTTATAATTTCCCATGCGTTTATAGGGTTTTAAATTTTCACTTCTTATTTATAAATGTGCGAAATGTATTCTCTTATTGTTGTAAAGACCAATCCTGAAATGGCATACCCTGTCACATTTGAGGCAGAAATATGGGACACTGCCTCTGCTATGGCTTTTCTCTCTGTGATCTGAGCACCTTTTGTGATACTAGCATGCCAGGTGTTACATTTTTGTGTAAGCTACTTCCAGGAGATGACATCAATGTTGAATCTTTTCAGAGACACTTTCAATGAGTCTCTGTAGCATTTCTTCTGCCCCCCTGGTGAAAATCTGCCTATTGTGAGCTCACTGTATAACAGCTGCTTGAGGATGCGTTCATCTGGCATGTGACCGACCAACATGTCCTGCCCATATTATATGAACTATTTACACAAGTGTATGCATGCTCAACATGTTAGCCTTGCTAAGAATTTTAGAGTTTTTCTGACCTTTGCCTCTGTGGGCTCAAGGTCAAACCCCTTGTTAATACTTTAGCCTGTGGTATACTAGCTATGGCTTGTTCGCTTGTTCCAAAATCTTAATCTTGTCGGTCAATAGCGCCATGCTGTCAGCACTAAAAACAGGAGATGAGTGATGGGACAGAGGGCGTAGACAGCCTTGAGGGCACAGTGAAACCGTCTTGAGTCATTGACATCAGCATTCCTTTGAATCTTCACCGCCTTTTCATGAAGCCATGCATCTTGCATGGACCCGAGCCTGCGTTGCACAACTGTACATATGTTGTTGCATGCAATCTTTTTTGGATGATGAGGAGGTGTCGCTTTGGAATAGTCCAAACAGGCAGTGCTTTTCATCCAGCAGGATCTTGATAGCTGCGTCGTTTGATAAGAATCAGTCATTTCTCCTACGGGTCTTATGACCCAAGCACTCATTTGCAGAGAGGGATGGATTGCATCCCTGAGAAAGACCCATCAATCTTCCACAGTGCTCAGTGGGGAGCTGCTCTCTCAGATGGCTGTTCAGGTCCCTGGCAAAGGTCTGTGTGTGTGTGTCTTGTTTTGTAGCTTGGAGATGTTGAACATATTCACAGATTTCTATCCCTGATGATGACGACTCATAGGCTCTACATAGGTGTTGAGCTTGGAGACAATAAGCATGTGGTCTGTCCAGCACTCAGCACCACACATGGCCTTAGCTACATGCACATCTTGCCTATCCCTCCATCTAGTGATAACATAGTTGCTGATTGCAACACCCCTTTTGACTACACCATTCCAGGTTGAGAGCACCTGAGAGCCTCCTTCAGACTTTCCTTGAAATGCTTTTTTGAGTGTCCCAGGATCATCTTTCTTCACTCAGTTTACTGTATAGAAGCCTCTTTTGGAGCCTTTTGCTTGACATTTAAGTAAGGTGACCAGTCCATTTCAGTTGTGCATGTGTGCCAGGCATGCTAGCTCTGGATATGACTTCAATATTTGTGAAATCAAATGTAATTGCTATATAACATGTGCAGAGAATAAAATTACAGCATATGAGATGAAATGTTTAAAACAAGCTGTTAATGTCAAACCATGAAAGACAGAAAGCAAGATAATGAAAATATGTAAAGTAAAAAAGTAAAGTATCCCATAGCATTACTGCCGTAGGGGTGTGAGGTGTTAGCGATCTCACATTTCAAAGGCTCGGCTATATGAGGGCGGTAGCCATCTCCTCTCCCTCGCCGCTTTTACTTCCCGGACTCAACCGGTACCCATTTAAGGCTGGGTCGACCCGGAAGCCATTGCGGTCTGAAAAAAACATTACCGCCTCAACTGGGGAATGAACCCAGGACCACTCAGATGCGAAGCCAGAGCGCTAACCACTGCGCTACTATGTAGGAAGATGATAAAAACATAAACAGGTAAAGCTCAGTCACCATGTGGGCACAAAAACAGAGAGAAACCAGGTCTGGTTACTGTTTTTACCAAAGTAGGTAGGAACAACACAATGCATCATGTACTTAGAGAGAAGCAGTGGATAAGCTGACAGCATCAGTGACACAATGCTGGCTGCTTGCGTCAGGTTCGGCAAACCATAGCTAACCAATGCCCTATTCTGTCTCCTTGTGGCCCTGGTAACAGACTGCACTCATGTAGTCTGACTAAGAGAATAGGGATTGAAGAGGGAAGGCACTCGGCCCCAAAAAGGGCATGCTGAAACCGGATGTGTTAGGCCAATAGTCAGAGATATCGCAGCATTGCTGTAAACAATAACACACAAACCTTTTCAGGATCAATGCCAAAAAGAGAAAGAAAGATATTCTTAGAGAGACAGACAATTTAATGGTTTTGACACCTAGTCAGAGTGCAGTATATTAAGCCTTCGCACAAGTGTAGATATTGATGAATAAAGATTACGGACACTGCAGTCTTCTAAGCATGTCATAAAAGGCTGTCCTTGTGGCAAGAGGATGACTGATAGGTAGTTGAATAGATGATGCTGCCAATCAGAAAATTTGACATGTGAAAAAATGAAGAAGACAAGGTTGATGCTGAGACTTAATGTTTCATGTAAAGTTGATACACATCATGTACACCATACAAATTTACCTTTCTTGTATCTCACATTCTTTTCCCCTACACACACGTGTATGGTGAGGTTTGGCTAGAACCTCACAGTGATGCATAGACACCCGGTTGTATGTGCCATTGCTTACAAAGAACCGCTCACAGTAAAACTGTTGCGTCTGCACCCCAGTTTCTCCACATTTGGCATCACATGCTTCATAATCATTGGACAGGGCATAGTTGTATCTGTCAGTATTCACAGGTATCAAAGTTATATCTCAAGTTAGCACGTTATGTCATATATATGTCAATAATTAGAAGTACCAGAGCTACACACTTAATTTTTGGACTATATAATTATATATAATTGGCCTTAGTATAATCAATGAAACATGTGTACAGGTCTACATTAAACTCTCTACATTTTTCATAGATATTCCTTAAATTGAATATGTGGTCCCGGGTCCCTCTTTCTTTCCTAAAATCTGCCTGGACTACGTGAATTTCAGATTCAAACCTTTTCTCTATCCTTCTTAATAGGATTCGCAAGAGTATCTTGCTAGAGTGGCTGATCAGCGCGATATTTCGGTAGTTCGTGCACAGCTTCAGGTTGCCTTTTTTGGGGAGGGGAATATAAATTGATTTCTTCCACGCTTCTGGCCACTCTGCACTGTGCCATATCTGTTTACACAGCTTGTGGTAGACTCGAGCACATGCCTCTCCTCCTGCTTGTATTAGCTCTGCTGGGATATCATCGCATCCTGGGGACTTTCCCTTTTTCAGGCTTTTAATTGCAGAGCGTACTTCTTCCAATGTTGGTTCAGGTTCTTTCTCATCCTTTGGTAGGATTGTAACTGAGCGTTTTATGCTATCTCCATACATGGTTCTGCAGTACTCTCTCCATCTATTCAGTATGTCTTTGGTTTATGTTCATGTGTTATCCTCTTTGTCATTTATGATATGTGGAACCGGACGGAATTCCCTTGTCAGTGTTCTTATTGCTTTGAATGCATCTCTTTCTCGGCATTGTTGTAGGTTTTCTATATCCTTACACGTTTCTACTTACGTATCCAGACGTTACATACTAGTTTTTTTCAAAAACCAAGTAACAAAGTCATACATGCAGTATTTGCATCTATCAATAATAACTTAATGATGTGAGGAAACTGTTATGGAGATGGTGTGATTATTGCAAATATTATTACCAATATAATGTGGGTAATTCTTTGACTACCAATGCTTCACAGTACCTTGCTGACACAAATTATTGAATTTTAATCAGAATTTGCATTATCTTTAATACTGTCCTGTTCTTTTAACAATCAATGTCATTGCACTCTGGGCAGACACATTGGTACTCAGTTCCTCTCCATAAATAGCGAATAGTGTACATACTAATGGTTATTGTAGTTTGCTGGTGGTACACACTCCTGTTTCATCCTCTCAGGCTCCTCTCTCTCTGCTGAATCTGCATATCATTTCAAAACTTTGCAATCTGTGCATTGCTGGTTCATTGACTGCAGTGTCTTTATGCAAGAGTTGATCAACTTCAAAATGTCACATCTAACCATTGTAAATCTCCCCACTACTAGTTCTTCTATGGCCAGGATATTTACTCTTTCATTCCCACAAACCCCAGCATGACCAAGACAATAGACCCACACAAGATCCCAAAGGTATGAGGCCTCTATATCTGCTACATATTCATGCTATAGTCAGCTCTTCTGTACTTTCTGAAGCAAAGATTGAGAGTTAGAAATGAATACAGCACTCATTAAAGAGGCCCCAGGTAGCAATCTCAGAGCTAAAGTTGCTGTCCTGATATCAATTCTCATACTGGAGATTTGGTGGCCTAGGGATTGAGAGCTTGGTTTACAATCCAAATGTACTAGGTTCAAATCTCATCATGTTCAATTTGACAGAGTAGGTATGTCATGGGTTCTTCATGGTATGACCACTTCTTCCAGTCAACCTAGCCGTAAATGGGTACCTGATGAAGTCAAGGGAATATTTTCAGAGTCGCGCAGAATCTACAGAGTTTGTACTCTGTGGTCTGCACTTTCAGAAATAAAAATAACTGAGCATATTGGGAGATAGGGGCAACGGCGGCCACTGGGGCCCAGGTGCAATGAAGTCAGAAGCATTTTCCATTACCATACTAGAGGTTGTTGTCATTTATGCATTGCTCCGCCAAGCAAGAACCCTGCCTCACATTCTAGCAGAAAAGCCCCCAACTGGCTTTCTTACCAACAGAAACAGCTACATTGGTACATATGACAAGATCAACATTCTGGATATTTTCACTTAACCTCGAGGTCTGTTTTCTCATTAGATCAGTCTCTGCATCTCCTCCCCAGGGTGATGGTGATCATGACTCAGTGGTAGTCTGTTATTTTATCTACATTAAGGATCCACTCTTCCATTTTGTTTATGGTCTCCACTACCGTCACCAGGCTAATCATTCCCTCTGTCTGTGCTATTCATGACATTACTCCTGATTTTTTTACCTTAGATATCAGCAGTGTTATCTTTAATACTGACATTCATTTAACTTACTCATTGGTTCTCTTTGTGCTGTTTTCATTTGCCCAGTCCCTGATAAAGATCTATTTAGGTCAAAATATATGTCACTGTTCTCATGCAAATTAGATTTTTTTAAATCAGGCTTGTATTTCAGACATTATTTGTATTGGGCTTTTACTGCTATCCCTCATATATCCAGATGCCTTTATTTTATGTCCATACCTTGTATCTCCACATGGCTCTCTGAAACATTTGACTTCATCCTTGCGAGGTGGTTTAAGAAGGGAGCAGGATTCATCATTAACTTTTGCATCTGAATCTTTATCATAGCATCCATAGATGATTGACTGCACTCCTAAAAATAATAATAAATCTGTCAATAATTGTTGGTTTTGCTAAATGCACAATAATGTCATCAATGTTGCTATTGTTACTGCCATGCAGCCCCATCATGAGCCATAACAAGTGACTTCCTGGTTATCCTTACATTGACAAAACAGATATGTTTGAAATAGATATTGTGAAAAATAATAACTTAAAACTGCTCATAAGGGAACAAATACATCAGCAAACATTTGCTACATGATGTGAGGTTCATCATAAAACAAAGGGATTTTCTACATGACATATGAAGATTCCCATATAATAAAGGATTTGATTCCATATGATTACTTCATATGTCAAGGGATTTTCTACATGACATCTGAAGCCTTCCATATGACAAAGGTTTTTTTCCGGCATTCGCTGGATGGCCTCCTCATTTATGGACGATGGGTGGTTTAGTATTTTGCAGAAGTGGTCCGCCCGTCTATTTATGATCTGAGCCTTATCTGTTAGTAGAGCCCCATCCGCATTGCGAACTGGGGAGTTACCAGAGGGCTGCGGACTGTAGAGATTTTAACACCCTGTAAAACCGTTTGGTACCATGACGTTTGGCGAACATCTCAATTTCGTCAGTTCTTGTACTGAGCCAGGAGCCTTGCATCTCTCTAAGCTTGGTCTGGACAGCTTTTTAAACAGCATTGAACGCCGCTTTTGCAGACGGAGATGGTGTGTCCCTTTGGTGTTCTTTGTGTGCTTCATGTTTTGCATCGTGAAGGCCTTGGATTTCCAGATTGTTTTCATCAAACCAGTCCTTATGCTTGCGCGTGAATGGGCCAGTGTTTTTAACTGCTGTATTGTAGAGGGTGCTTCTCAAGGATGTCGAGTTCTGTTTGATGTCGTTCTTAATAAACCGAAGTTCAGATAGTCTGCCCTCAAGCTTTTCTTGGAAACCGTTTCTCTTGGATTTACATTTCAGTGGAGCGACATTGAGCTTCATCTGTGGTTTCTTTCCCTGGGGGCGCATCTTGTGTTAGATCTTGAATTTTGGCTTGGCAATGAAAAGTTGATGGTCGGTTCAGCATTCTATCCCACACATGCTCTTCGTTATCCTAGCATCCGCGAGATCCGTACGTCTGATGAAAATGTAGTCAATGAGGTGTCGGTCGCGGGATCTTGGGTGCATCCGCGTTGTCCTATTACAAACCAAAAGTTGGAAGGCTGTGTTTGTAATGAGTAGTTCATTTGCGGCACATGTCTCCAGAAGGAGCAGTCCGTTACTGTTGCATTTTCTGATACCATGTCTGCCAATGGCCCCCTCCCAGGTTGTAAGGTCTGTGCTAACCCTAGCATTAAAATCACTGAGGATGACCAATTTGTCAGAATTGGGTTCTGTAGCGATGAGCGCCTCAAGGTCCTCATAAAACGTATCTTTGGTCTCGTCTGGATTTATCATGGTGGGTGCGTATGCACTGATAAGTGTGGCATGGCGCCCTTCTAAAAGAGGGAGACACAGTGTAATGAGACTCTGCATAGTCTGTATATAACCAACTTCTTTTACTTCCCTTGACCTAAAAATAACTATGCACATTATTCTTGAATGCATTAATTGACCCTGCCTACACTATTTCCTGTGGCAATACATTCCAAGCATTTACCACTCTTTGACTACAAAATATTTCCTAGTATCTAATCTGAACCTTTCTTTAATTAATATGTAGCTGTGCCCTCTTGTTCTAGAAGGCCGTTGTACATTGATAAACTTGCTGTAGTCTAATTTATCCTATCTCGACTATCTTAAAAACATGTATTAAATCACCTCAAATTCTTCTCTTTTCTAGACACTGTAGATGTTATAATTGAAAACAGACTTTATTGTGTCACTAATGTTAATTACATGTCTTTTTCTTTCTTATTATCTTAGGACATGGTGTGTCTGTTTTTCTTATATTTTTATTTGTCGCTGCAGTTACACTCCTACTTACCTTGGCCACAGATGACAGAGCAGACAGACCACTTCTCAAACTTCCACTTGTATTTGTTCAACTCCAGAGTGAAGTCACTCTTGTGTACTACATAGCTGTAATGTACTGCAGTATTTTCTAAGACTTTGTTGGGATACACCTGCAATGTTCAATATGACTTGACTTAGCTGCTCCTCTTCTACCATTGGGTTGGGTGTAGAGGTCTTGTATTTTATTACCTATAGTTTCTGCAGGATAGGGTAACCAGCCTCATGCCAATGTTCTATATATATATGAAAGGCGTTCAAATCAAACTGGGACTTTTTGTTCTAGTTCTACTTGAATGGGATATAGCGTGCTGGAACTGCTATCATTAGTTAGGGGCACTTGTGTCCTATTACTGTTAGGTGGCCCACTTGCCATGGGCCAGTCATGTGACAGATAAATAAAAATGGCGGACAACACTGTTAGTGCTTGCATGGAACAGCGTGTTGTAATGAAGTTTCTTGTAAAAGAAGGCGGGAAACCTGCAGAAATTTACAGAAGACTGCAATCACAATACCTAGCTGCAGTAAGACATTTGAATGGTGTGCACGTTTTAGAGAAGATTGTACATCTGTGAGTGATGATCCCGGTCGTGGTGGCTCTCAACCCACCACAGTCATTACTGTGAATATCCAGATTGTGAAACACCTTATCCTGGAAAATCAATGCATAACCTGTCATGAAATTGCACAAGAGGCAAGTCTTTCTCTGGTTATGATGAACACTATTATTCATGAACATTTGTATTTTCTGTAGGTTAGTGCATTTTGGGTTTGATCACAAAGGGCATCCTGCTCCTGCAAGATAACGCTCGATCCTCAACCTCATGCAGCTCACCCCGCAATGTGCCATCTGCAGCAACTCAGCTAGGAGGTATTAGCTCATCCACCTTATAGCCTAGACCTCACTCCAAGCGATTTCCAACTGTTTGGACCCCTAAAAGAATTTCTGGGAGATCAGCATTTCAGCACTGATGATGAAGTCAAACAGGCTGTCTTGAATTGGTTCAGATATACTGACAAATATTTCTGTACTGAAGCTATTCAAGCATTACTTAAACACTGGGATAAATGCATAAACGTTGCAGGAAAATATATAGAAAAATAAATGACATTTTGCCTACTTGTCCGGGTTTGACGTGAACGCACCTTGTGTATATATATCTTGATCTTGATAACCCATTCCTCAGTATAGCTGTGGGTCCCAACTTCGTCGTCAGTGAATATATATAAATATATATATATATATATATACCAGCGTTCTACGCAGGTTTAAAAGAATAGGACCCCTATAGCATTTCAAAACATGTAGTGAAAAGTGACTAAAGAAGATCGAGAATGGGGTTAGCACCCCCACCATGTAAAAACCATGCTGTTGAAACCATCACTGCAAGATAAAGGCGTTCTATAAATGGGCTTCTTGATGTGAAAAGGCTGATTGTATATATATGCAGTAATTACACATATGCAAGAGGGGAGCTGCAATAAAACAATACCAGCTAGTCTCAGCAGACACTGCTGTCAGGGAGGAAGTATTAGAAACTTCATTGTACAGGACCTCAGCTTTTTTATGAATTTAGGTGGCCAGTACTCTTCTTTGATGTTGTTCTCACCCTAACAGTATGCCAGGTAACCATTTACAGCTGGATTGACTGAAGCGTGTCCATAATGGCGATTAAATAAGTTTTTTTTACTGTAAAACAAAATAAGCACTATCTGTGATGCTACTCAGACACTGTTTATACCACTCAGCTCAGTTCAAATATCATCTCCACATTGTAGGTCAGCTACAATGGATCTCCAATGTCCTGTGTCCCCTTCGATATTTGCACCTTTCGGTCCAACACATCTGACTTTAGCAAGCATTTTTTGAGTACCAGGTTAGCATTCCCTCTTCGATCCCTTCTCCTTAGCCAGTCTGCCCTGCTGCAGCCTATTATCCAGGATCACCGCGTGGAGGTGTAGAAGGGTCTTGGCAGCTCTGGTTCGCTGGCCCAGACGCTAGCAGTCAGCTATGGGTCGCTGACCACTGCAGCTCATGCGCTCCTTCTTGATTTTCATTTAGCATCTTCCATTATTATATTTCTAAGCTAGGGAAGCTCTTGACCTATTCTAGTGTTTGCTCATCTATTTTTATCTGTAGGGTAGATTTATACCATTACCAACACACTATGGTGAACTCATGTTATATATATTTGTATGAGAGAGATAAAGAGAAAGAGATAGATATAGATAGAGAGAGAAAGAGAGAGAGAGAGATAAAGTGGAGATAGAGGATTATAAGCTTGCATGCCACTGCTGACAAGATATTAGGAAATATTTTTTTAGTCAGAGAGTGGTGTCTGCTGGGAATGCATTGCCAGGCGAGGTAGTGGAGGCAGGGACAGTTAATGCATTTAAGAATAAACTGGATGTGCATAGCTTTTAGAGCAAGGTGATGTAAATGTAACTGGTTGTATACAAACTCTGCAGGGTCTTCTAAACCAGTATAAAGACGTTAAGTTAAGTTAAGTTAAGTTAACAGTAAAAAAAAAACAACAGATACAGAACATCAGTATGTACATTTGTGTGGACCTATACTACACCACTTGATCATGATGGACCATTTAAATATAAATAAATCTAGAAAACAAATTGAGTGTCTTGAGGGTGAGAAAAAGTTTAAAGGGGTTAACTATGTGTGTCTATGGGTTTTAAACAGATGGTGGTGAGGAAAACAGAGAGTGATGTCAAGAAAGTTGTAAGAGAGATGTGAAATGTATTGATGGATGGAAAGTGCTAACAAAGCCAATGAAGCCACAGAGGTCAGTCTTAAACATGTTGGTAATATCTATACAGTCATCGATGTATCTGTAGTACATCGGAGGAAGGCAGCGGTGATAGCAAGATAGTCATCATCAGTCGCGTAACCTGAAAGGTCATTGGGGCACCAATACTGCAGATTGTTGGATCAGTTCCCGCCACTCCATTGGGGCACCAATACTGCAGATTGTTGGATCAGTTCCCGCCACTCCATTGGGGCACCAATACTGCAGATTGTTGGATCAGTTCCCGCCACTCCATTGGGGCACCAATACTGCAGATTGTTGGATCAGTTCCCGCCACTCCATTGGGGCACCAATACTGCAGATTGTTGAATCAATTCCTGCCACTCCATTGGGGCACCAATACTGCAGATTGTTGGATCAGTTCCTGCCACTCCATTGGGGCACCAATACTGCAGATTGTTGAATCAGTTCCTGCCACTCCATTGGGGCACCAATACTGCAGATTGTTGAATCATTTCCTGCCACTCCATTAGGGCACCAATACTGCAGATTGTTGAATCAGTTCCTGCCACTCCATTGGGGCACCAATACTGCAGATTGTTCAATCAGTTCCTGCAACTCCATTGGGGCACCAATACTGCAGATTGTTGGATCAGTTCCCGCCACTCCATTGGGGCACTAATACTGCAGATTGTTGGATCAGTTCCCTCCACTCCATTGGGGCACCAATACTGCATATTGTTGAATCAGTTCCTGCCACTCCATTGGGGCACCAATACTGCAGATTGTTGGATCAGTTCTCGCCACTTCATTGGGGCACCAATACTGCAGATTGTTGGATCAGTTCCCGCCACTCCATTGGGGCACCAATACTGCAGATTGTTGAATCAGTTCCCGCCACTCCATTGGGGCACCAATACTGCAGATTGTTGAATTATTTCCTGCCACTCCATTGGGGCACCAATACTGCAGATTGTTGAATCAGTTCCTGCCACTCCATTGGGGCACCAATACTGCAGATTGTTGAATCATTTCCTGCCACTCCATTAGGCCACCAATACTGCAGATTGTTGAATCAGTTCCTGCCACTCCATTGGGGCACCAATACTGCAGATTGTTCTATCAGTTCCTGCCACTCCATTGGGGCACCAATACTGCAGATTGTTGGATCAGTTCCCGCCACTCCATTGGGGCACCAATACTGCAGATTGTTGGATCAGTTCCCTCCACTCCATTGGGGCACCAATTCTGCAGATTGTTGAATCAGTTCCTGCCACTCCATTGGGGCACCAATACTGCAGATTGTTGGATCAGTTCCCGCCACTCCATTGGGGCACCAATACTGCAGATTGTTGAATCAGTTCCTGCCACTCCATTGGGGCACCAATACTGCAGATTGTTGAATCAGTTCCTGCCACTCCATTGGGGCACCAATACTGCAGATTGTTGAATCAGTTCCTGCCACTCCATTGGGGCACCAATACTGCAGATTGTTGAATCAGTTCCTGCCACTCCATTGGGGCACCAATACTGCAGATTGTTGAATCAGTTCCTGCCACTCCATTGGGGCACCAATACTGCAGATTGTTGGATCAGTTCCCGCCACTCCATTGGGGCACCAATACTGCAGATTGTTGGATCAGTTCCCTCCACTCCATTGGGGCACCAATACTGCAGATTGTTGAATCAGTTCCTGCCACTCCATTGGGGCACCAATACTGCAGATTGTTGGATCAGTTCCCGCCACTCTATTGGGGCACCAATACTGCAGATTGTTGAATCAGTTCCTGCCACTCCATTGGGGCACCAATACTGCAGATTGTTGAATCATTTCCTGCCACTCCATTAGGGCACCAATACTGCAGATTGTTGAATCAGTTCCTGCCACTCCATTGGGGCACCAATACTGCAGATTGTTCTATCAGTTCCTGCCACTCCATTGGGGCACCAATACTGCAGATTGTTGGATCAGTTCCCGCCACTCCATTGGGGCACCAATACTGCAGATTGTTGAATCAGTTCCTGCCACTCCATTGGGGCACCAATACTGCAGATTGTTGGATCAGTTCCCGCCACACCACTCTATTTTGTGTCAAGATATTTGTTCTAGCTATGGACCTTCCTGTCCACTCTCTGATGTTGTCTTCCCATCTCTTTTTCTGCCTCCTTCTCTTACGCTTTCCATGCACAGGATCGTCTTGGATAACCCTGATGATCTTGAAACATGCTAGGTTGCATGCTTTTACAACAGTCAATAGGTCTTTAAATTGACTGACCTCTCTCTTAACGGTGTCCCGAATTGTTTTATTTGTGACATGGTCTAGATATGAAATGCTGAGAATTCGACGCAGACATACATCTCATCTCCATTGGACAAATTCTTTGCTCTAAAACAGCTGTCAGAGTGCAAGTTTTGCACTTCTAAAGGTACATGGAAGTGACAAGTGCATACATTAAACTCAACTTGGAATTTTCTGCTGTCGCCAAAACAACCAAGGTGCTGAGCAGCGCATGTGCTGCAGTGGTCAGTGACCCATAGCTGACTACTAGCGTCAGGGACAGCGAAACAGAGCTGCCAAGACCCTTCTACACCTCCACGTGGTGATCCTGGATAACAGGCTGCAGCAGGGCAGACTGGCTAAGGAGAAGGGATCGAAGAGGGAATGCTAACCTGGTACTCAAAAAATGCTTGCTGAAGTCAGATGTGTTGGACCGAAAGGTACAAATATCGCAGTCAAGCTGTAATCTATGACACAACGTATTCCGTTCTCTGGACTACATTCTGCTACTTAAGCCCTTTTAGGGTTTGGTTGTGGGAGATTGAGAATAAACAAAGCCAAGCCAAACTCAACTTGGATTTCAGGTTGACGCTTTTTGTTCCTCCATAGAGACCTCAGTTTGGTCAGAGCAGCCATGGTCATTGCTGTTCTTGCCTGAATCTTAGTTCTGGCACCTTCTGTATCCATCAGTGTTCCCAGGTATTTAGTAGTATTAAATAGTTCCATAAAAAGACATGCATAGTGTGACTCATCTTACAGCGCATAGCTACTCCACTGATCTGGTCAAAAATATGGCTGTCAAATTTATAGGAGTTGAGAATAAGGACAAGCTCAGCCAAATAGAGAACAGTAGATGCAGCAGAGGGGCACATTGGCTCAGTTTATAGCAAGCAATTTGCAATTTTCTGTGGTAACTGCGAGCCTCGATTCGAATTGCATCCGGAGACTAAAAAAATCAGGGTCGTGATTTTAATCGAGGACTGCTTCTCCAGTCAACCAAGCTGTAAATGGCTTCCTGACGCATGAGTTAGGGAAAGTAAAAATAGCAAGGAAGTGTACTGGCTACCCCACCTCTCACAGGCTGCGACTTAGTACAATGGAGTCTTCAAAAACTCCATTTCAAAACTGCAGTTATTTTCTGCTGAATTTCCACTTTACTTTTTTTTAAAATATGTAGCAATGAAGGGGTTAATCCTCATATAAAACAGAACTAGAGAGCTCCAAGACCATTGGAATGGAGAAGAGAGATATAAAGAGAGCAAATATCTAACAGGAATGTGTGGTAGGTCTAGTCTAGAGAGAGAACGGTGGAAGAGAAAGTAATCAAGGCACAGATAGTGGCCTTACCATGAATTGAATATCGCCCCTAATTGGACCAGGGGAAGTAATCATCTCATTATTGCTGACGCTGTTTTTCTTGTATTCAAACATAGCACCATTGATGACCAGTTTCTGGTTACCAGACTGTCTCTTGTCACCGTTGAGGCTGTATGTTCCATATCTGACATTTTGTAGTGCTAAATAAATGAAATATACATTTAATGTTACATCTTCAACTGATAGATAATTGTGATGTACTGATGGTCATCAAAGTGGTGATTTTAAAACTAAATTTCACCTGGTTGTAGTTAATGAAGCTTGAAAATGGTAACATATAACATGATGATGATGATGATGATATAATCTCTTTAGCTGTGAGCTGGCAGATTTTGACAGCCTAAAGCCTCCCTGACAAAAGCACATGTCCTCCTCAATTGTTGTATAGTGTGTTGTGTATGGTGGGGTGTAGTGGTAGCAGCAGGTTCCACAGATCGGCCAGCCTTAGGCACAAAGTCAGGAAGGCGCTTGACTGACTTCTCGTCATCATCGCAGAATCTCCAGTTCGGTTCACGTAGTGGGTCTAATCTATTCAGATGTTGAGAAGGGCATGGGTCTGTTCTCAGCTTGAAGATCAAACTCTTGTGGTCTCTTCATTTCAGTTCTTGGCTGGGTCCTGGGGATCTGGTTTTCCTTTGTGTTTAAAATATATTCGGTCTGTCTGGAAAGTTGCCCACTGATCTAGCCATGCCTGTCTATAGTTATTTTTCAGAATTTGCTTGCAGAAACAAATAACATAACAACAATCAATCTGAAGATTAAAGAGAAACAATTAAGATGGATAGAATGATCTCCATATCTGGAGGTTAGCTGTCAATAAACAGCTGTGAACCAGCAAAACTGGCCTGCATTGAGGCAAACCCTCCACCATAAAAAGACACAACAGGCCAATCACCTGTTTTTCAAGACACCTGATGACAAGTTTATACAGAAATAAAATGTGATGGACATTAAAGACAACAAACAGGGAACATCAAGAGAATAGAATGGTCTTTTTATGGCAAATCTTTACACTTCAGGGCATAAGAGCAGTGTCTAAGTAAGTAAAACCATATTCAACTTCACTGTGATTTATCAATTTTTACCATTTCTTAAAAACCTGACTTCTTCTTTTTCTTCTTCATTCTCAAACTTCTGCTATGAAGTCATGAAAAGGAGTTTGCAAGCAGCAGAATGTTGTCCGGAGAATGAAATGTATTGTGTCATAGTTTACTGCTTGACTACGATATTTTCACCTTTCTGTCCGACACATCTGACTCCAGCGTGGCATTTTAGGGTACCAGGTTAGCCCTCACCTCTTTGATCCCTTCTCCTTAGCCATTCTGCTCTGTTGCAGCCTGTTATCTAGGATCACCATGTAGAGGTGTAGAAGGGTCTTGGCAGATCTGGGTCACTGTCCCTGGTGCTAGCAGTCAGCTTTGGGTCGCAACCCGCTGCAGCTCATGCACTCCTCAGCACCTAGATACCACCGTAACTGATAAATAGTGCATTTATACCAACTATTCTGTACTAACAGTGTCAGACTTGATCTTTATCCATTAGTTAGAATGAAGAATGAAGACATGGAATATCATAGGAAATAACCATTGTGCTGAATAAATTTCTAGACATTAGATACAATTCTTCAATCATGTCATGCAAATGCTGCCTAATCAGCTGCTACTGCCCACTTATAACACAAGAAGTTCTGGTTATAGGCATGGGGGAATTTGCGTGAAAGATGGATAGGTGGTATTAGAGTGATCCTTCAACAACACAGTCTTACAAATTCACAAGCAACACACTTGGCTCAAGAAAGATAACTTAAGCTTCCTATGATGCTTCCCAGCACAAGGTGATGAACACACTCAACATTAACTTAGCTTAACTTAACTTAACTTAACTTCATTATACTGGCTTAGAAGGCTCTTCAGAGTCTGTATACAACCAGTTTATTTCACTCCTCCGATACTGAAAATACTGTGAGCATCCAATCTATTTTTGAACGCATTAACTGACTGCTTCCACTACATCCCACAGATGCTGAGTATCTTTCAGCAAATGGCAAATATGGATTCTGATGGTTCAGGTCACCTGCTGGTTGTACACACTCCTGCTCCTTCCTATCAGGCATCCTTCAAGCCGGACCTGTGTCTGATTTTTTAAATGTTGCAATCTGCCAACTGCAGGTCCATCGTTTGCATTGTCGTCATCCAAGAGCAGGTCACTGATTGACTTAAAAACGTCATCTCTGTCCATATCCAATGTCCCTACTAGTGTAGCAGCTCTTTAACTGTCGCAAACCTCAGACGGATCTGGACGTCTCAGAAAGTTTTGACTGCCAAAGATGGATGTGTCGGACAGAAAGGTGCAAATATTGCAGCCAACTACCGACACAACGTATTTCATTTAAGGGACTACATCCTGCCACTTGCAAAGCCTTGTTCGGGGCTTGATAGTGGGAGATTGAGTATGAATGCAGAAGAAGAAGAAGAAAGTTTTTAGACCTCTAATGTCTACTATCCACTGATGCAGTATCCATCTTCCCAAGCAAGAACATTAACATTCAAGAACCAAGGTCACTGCTCTTGTGTAAAAACTGTCTTTTAAGCTTCCATTATCTTACTAATCCCCTTGCTAACAAAAGTGAAATCTGACCTAAAAACTGTGAGGACTGTTTTGTCTTTTCAATTTTGATCTGTCTCGCTCCTGCGGGCACTGTTACAACTGGGATGTACACTTCACCTGAAATATAGTTAGAGTAGTAAACACTTGAATACAGCAAGCAAGCATCTTTAATAGAAACCACATGTCAAACTAAGAAGGTATAAAATATAATCAGATCTTTGACCATTATCGAATTAGGTTGTTTTCTACTGTCAGACATTGGTAGCTTCTTCTTCTTCGTACGCTGTCAGACGTCAACTTGAATTTGTTAAAAGAAAGCAGCTGTCATCCTGAGGCTGTCAGCACTGCCATAGAGCTTGTTTAGTGTTGTCACTGGTGATGGCCACATGTGCTTTCTCTGATCCTTGTATGTCGGGCAATTTTGCAGCAGATGTTCAGCGGTCATTTTCCCTGTACCACAGGTGCATTCGTCAGTGCCACCTATCTTCAGTTTATTGAATAGATGGTACCTCAGTCTGTTGTGGCCTGTGCGGAGTCTGAAGACCACGACCTGCTCTCTTCTGTTCAGCTGGTAGTAGGCATAATTTTTTGTGTAGCCAGTATGTTCTGTTTCCCATTTGGCCATGTATCTGGCCCTAATAAACCTTTTGGACTCTTCGTAGGTCACACTAGAATCTGGTTGTGGTAGTCTGGCACCTTCTTTTGCCAGTCTGTCTGCCTCCTCGTTGCCTTGGATGTTACAGTGGGATGGAACCCACTGTACCACTACTCTTTTTGGTGCGGACTGCTGGCATAGTTGACAGAGTACTGCTCTTAAATCATTAAGTTCAGTATTTTTCTGGCTTTTTAGTGCTGTGACAACGATCAGGGCATCTGTGAACAGGACTATCTGGCTTTCATTGCTTTTACTGCAGCCTTCAGTGCCTCTGCCTCCGCTCTGAAATTTCTTGAGAATTTTCCAGTTGCCACCGACAGTGTTATTTTTCTACCATTTGTTAGGCCCAGGAATACCCCTTCCTCTCCATTCTGTGTTGTGTTTGTTACAGAACCGTCGGTGTATGCTTGGGTCCAGTCCATGCTTGGGTAATGTTCCGCTATGTACCTCAGGGTTAAGACATTGGTAGCATGTCACTTTCAATTCAGGTGCCATCTCCACAATGAAGGTTGGCTGCAATGGATCTCAACAAATTCTCTATCTTTTGCTCTAGTGGTACACACAGACAGATTTCTGCTTGTCAATTATTTTATGTTATCATCCCACTTGTAGAACTGCCTTCCTCGAGTTCGACTGCCTTCAACCTTTCTCTCTAGTATGACTTATACAATAGTGTCATGTCTATTAATGTGGCCAAAATGTATGTGTTCGCTCTTTATGTCTTTCAACAGTTCTTTTTTCACTTTTAGTTTCACCAGGACCTCTGCATTTGTTAGCTTTTATTTTCATGAAATGCAACCCATTCTCCTGTACACCCACATACTTAACTTAACTTCTTTATACTGGTTTAGAAGACCCTACCAAGGCTGTATACAAACAGCTTCTTGGAGGTTGGTTTTAAAAGCACTCCAGTCCACCTTCATTGGTCTTTCATTAACAAACCATCTGGGGAAAGTTACAAGTAACTTAGGTAGATTTTTATTTAGAATTTTGTCAGGGCAGCGACCGTTAGGCCTACTCTTTTCGATTTCAAATTGCCAAGCAATTTTTAACATGCTCGACACTGAACATGGAAGTCCAATCTCATTACCCAGAGATTCAGGGGAATTTTTACCAGAAGATTCATGTGATAAAAATCTTGGCCTTCCCTGTGATTCGAACACGTGACCTACGGCAACCCAGGTGTACACCTTACCATGTTTAAATTAGATATAGAAACTATTGTGTGGGAATGTATGCATATTTATGAGCAGATGGACAATATGAAATCAATCCACAATAGCTGTACAGCTTTGTCCAATCATCTGGGTTGTGGTGTTTTGTCATTTGACTTACAAAACATCTACAGAGACTATTCTGCCTTCTAACTGTACGTTCATTGTCTAAGTTTTCGCACCATACAGTAGTGTTGAGTCATTACATTTTACTGTCTGTACATTCTAGAAACTATGGTTTTATAATAGACCAACTGCACTGCGTTGGTTGGTGGACATGAAATATAATAATTTGTAGTGAGCTAGGATTTTGTGAAAGTTTTATTTTTGGACTGTTTCTCTCTTGAAAACTTAGTTGTTCCTCTTTTGCCATGGAGTATAGAGGTCTTTTATTTATCTTGTGGCTTATAATTTATATAAGATGCCAGCCCCATGCCTAAACCTCATTAGTCACATCTTATGACATGCCTTGCAAGCTATAGTCTTATTATTCTTTTATTTTATTTCAGGTAATGATAACACAGGTGGCTGATTCCCTTTACTAGGTATACCATTCCTTGTCTGGGAGCCCTACATATAATCTCTCTATGGCAGTCTTCGACATTATTTTGAAGATTGCAATTTAAAAAATTTGGAATACATCTTATTTATTTATCAGCTGATAATACTTCATAATATGTTTGAGCATTTACAAAGAAATACAGCCAAGAAAAAAACAAAGTTAAATTAGTTTTAATTTTATAGCTATTGTCTATTTGTTATTTGTGGCCATTAAGTCCAGATGCTTGAACCTTACACAGGTTAGTTCACTGTTTCATCTGGATTCTATAACAGGTATATGATTCTTCCCATCATGCAGCTTATGTTGGAGGCTATGAGTGTAACAGTATGAAGTTAAATAGATGAAACCTAAAACATGATGTAAAGAAAATTAAATTCTGCTGCAGAAACACACAACAATGTCAAAGAATGTATGTAAATTCTCAATATAATATAAAAATATTATGCAGAAAAGTTTTTTAAATCATCTTTAGTTTACCTGAAGTTGGTTTCTTGGTAAAGTTTCCCTGCACAGTCTTACATTGCGAGCTATTGCCTCCACAAACTCCACACATATCTTCCTTCTTGGTGGAGTTAATTATTCCATCACAGCCAACAGTCTGAGATATTGATAATCAGCATGTAATATTATGGCTACAGACAGCTTTTTCTTCTTCTTAAGACAGCATTATGTGAAGTGAAGTGAATATAACACCAACTGAACAAAACTACCACAATAATATAAGTTAATACAGTGAATGCAATATCAATACATTAGGAGTGATGTGATGTGTGTGTGTGTTTGGTGTGTGTGTGTTTGGTGTGTGTGTGGTATTGGTGGTGTGTGTGTGGTGTGGTGTGGTGTGTGTGTATGTGATGAAAGTCGTATTTGGATCTCTATTTGTGTATGTACGTTCTTTTGGTGGCCCTCATCTGTGCTCACGCACACCACCTATAATAAAACCCATTCCCCATAACCTGTCCAGCACACACCCCAACCTGAAAAAAGACTATCTTCAAATCTTCAAAAACAGATCTCTTAAAAAAGAACACATTAAAAAAATTTGAAATACTAAATTTATTTACAATTGCAAAAAAAAAGTATTCAGTGTCTCTGTGTGTAAGCAAAGAATAATTTAAAAGAGTAAGCTAAAATATTGACCTTTGCTTTCTTCTAGTTATTAAATAAGCTTTTTCAGGAAAAAGATAAAATATTAGTATTTCTACTAGAAATTCAAAAATTTAATTGTGAGGAATAGCTGCAAACTTTTGACCCAATAGTGCGCAGCGAAGTAAATATTAACGATTCAGCCATAGATAATTTAGACGGGGTTAATCAACAACACATACATACTGAGACAGAGTATATTATTAAAAAAGTAAAAATCCCGCCGCGCTCTGCGGCGCATAGGAAATATGGTGTTAGGCCCATGTTATTCTGTAACCCACGGCACTTAGTGGATGATGTGGTCAGCATCACGCTGGCCACCTTTACTTCCTGGACTGAACTGGTACCCATTGCGGTCTGAAAAACCATTTTCACCTCAACTGCGCTACTCGGCTCCCTTAGAGTATATTACTAACCTAATATTAACAACTAGAAAATATAAATGGAATAACAAGTACTGGAGCAGAATATTGCAATCTATGAATGCAGAAAAGTGTAATGACTTTAGAATTTCTATAAACATTTACGTCATGGAACTATTCTGTAAATTGTGTACTAGTTTAAAAATCATATAGGCCTAAAATAAAATTTGCTAATTTGTAAATAAATATATATATATAAAGATTATTGTGATGATAAAGTATACACATACCAGACACTTTCCACCCATGCAAATATTACTATTGTTGGTGGTATAACTGCAGCGGGCACCATCTGCTAAATCAACATCAATGGAAACTATTTCTTCGGTGTAAAACGATTTACAAGTCTGGTGGCACAGTGAAGTATCTGAAAATACAGGACTGCTTTTAAAATTGTTTCATGTTACAGCAGACTGTATAAAGTTTTATAATGAGATTGCAACTGTTTGTAATGACATTTCACATATTTTTGTAGGGGACGGCGTGGCCTAGTGGTTAACAGGCACGGCTCACAATCCGAAGGTGCTGGGTTTGATCCCCATCACAGCACCGGCCGTTACCCCGGGGAAGCAAACCCTTATAAAATGCAGGCGGAAGCAGACCCTTACATAAAATGCATGCTGAAGTCTGATGCACTGGGCCAACAGGGGCAAAATAAAAACACAGTGCAATGCACACCGCCTTGTAGATTAGAAAAAAAAAGGCAAACGCAAAAAAACAAAAAAAAACAACATATTTTTGTGATGAAGCCATTTTGTTCAAAAATAAACAAGAGTAGGTCATATTAATTAAATTCTATCTGCTATTAAAATGTTGCAGTGCACATCTCAGGGTTCTTTACAAGGTAGAAAAGAACAGAAGGAATACATTTTATTTCACGTGATGTTAAAGAAAATAATTTATGTTTGTGTGTTGGGCTGATGACCTTACCATCATCAGACAAAGTGCCATAAAATATAACAGCCGCTTCTATAGGAGCACATAAGTACTATCATGCAGACTTGTCGAAAGAAAGCTAACTGATGTAATAGTCCCATGCTTCTATTTCAGTGAAAAAGAAAGTATGAATTATTAAAATATGAATCTACAGCCAGGCTAAAATATGAATGAAATAGCATTAGGAAAATTTGAACTGCTAAAGGCTTATAAGTTGAGAATTAATTTTGTGAATAATTGTTAATGTAACACATTTCGGAATAATAGTTTCTAGCAATTTGTATACTTGTATCTGCTGACAAAAGTAAGAGAGATTAGTTAGTGATAGAGGATCAAGATGCTGTGCAGCTCATGAGCTGCAGTGATCAGCGACCCATAGCTGACTGCTAGTGTCAAGGCCTGCGAACCAGAGCTGCAAAGACCCTTCTACACCTCCACGCAATGATCTTGATAACAGACTGCAGCAGGGCAGACTGGCTAAGTAAAAGGGATTGAAGAGGGAAGGCTAACCCGGTACTAAATAATGCCTGCTGAAGTCAGATGTGTCGGACCGAAAGGTGCAAATATCGCAGTTAAGCTGTAAACTACGACACAACACATTCCATTCTCCGGACTACATCCTGCTACTTACAAAGACCTTTTCAGGGCTTGGTATCAGGAGATTGAAAACAAACAAAGAAGAAGTCAGTGATAAAAAAGATTCTCGTTGCAGATAAGAATGTTTACCCTTGCATTCTATAAAATATTTATAAAAAAATTTATAAAATTGGAAACAGAGGCTTGTGCATGAGCTAGCAGCCTCATCATGTTCAAGAAATTACTAGAAAACAATGACAGTATTTTAAAAATTTTTATTAAATTTTTGTTGTTGTTTGTTTGCGTTCGTCTTATTTCTCTAATCCTCAAAGCGGTGTGCGTTGCACTGTGGTTTTTATTTTGCGCCTGTCGGCCCAGTGCATCCGACTTTTGGCATGAATTTTATGTAACGGTCTGCTTCCTCTTAAATCTTCTAAAGGTTTGCTTCCCCAGGGTAATGGCCGGAGCTGTGTTGGAGATTGAACCCAGCACCCTCAGATTGTGAGCTGTGTCACTTAACCACTAGTCCACGCTGTCCCCTGTTCCTGGATATTATATTGAAGAAATACATATAAATATTTGTAAACTGAAGAAAAGCAATGAGTTATCTTTCATTGATTATAAATAAAAAGAGTATTTATTTTGTTAATAGTGTCATTTATATCATGTATACAAAACCTATTATTATTGTCCCACTCATGTACTAGGCATGTCTTGGTATAGCAGACATTATCAGCGATGACAAAATAACGGGAGGGTTCAAATGAAGGTTACATAAGGACATAAACAGACAAGTCCCATCTTCAGATGGACTGGGAACACATAAAACAGTTCACTTTGTTAAACCAATAGCAGAAAATGGTAAAACAAAGTGTAATATTTTTCAATGTCATTAATAAAACAAATGAATGAATTCAATAGGCAATTAATTTCACACAAAGTAAAGATAATCACAGTAGACACTGCCACCAGTGATAATATATGTCTTAGTTGACCTATATTTCTACAGGAGCATAATACCCTGTGCAGGTCCCATCTTTGGTGTGAGCTGGATGTAGCCAGAAGGAGGATTTCCTGCTTAGCGGGCTAGGCTCGAGCAGCTTATTACTCCACTAGGGAGGGTGGTTAACTGATGTGCAAGTCCGTCTTAATAGACTCAAACACTAGAGCAAAGTAGCAAAGTTAGGAGTCTTCTATGCTGCTCTTAACAGACCACCTAACCATGGCCAGTGTTATGCCATGTCACACAGTTAGTCGTCTCTTACGACATGCTCTCTGTGGGGCAGTGGTGCTATTCTTGTCCTTGTCACTCACATATACCCCGGCAAACCACTCGATGTTTAAACTGCAATTGTACTCTAGGTTTCAGCATTTTCCTGAGCTATTGGGACCAATTCTCTTCCTCTCCTCACCTTTCTTAAATGTAAGTTAGGTATAATTTACATCTGGATGAAATGTGTTGTATCAGGATCAAGTATCAAACCAAGTCACATTTTGCCACAAGAAACAAGCGCTCTTGAAGTTCAACCCCTGCAGACACGAGTGAAGCAGTCCCAGCTATAGAGGTTTGACCATGTCTGTAGAATGGAAGAAGATCGGATACCAAAGCGATCATGGGAGATAAAAAGTCAAGGACGCAGACCCCCAGGACGTCCCAAAGTACGTTGGGAAGACAACATACGACAGTCCCTAAGTGATAGAGGGCTGGATTGGAAAGAGGCCAGGAAAAAGACGATGGATAGAGCAGTGTGGCATTCTCTCTGGCAAACCTCTACACCTCACGGTAGAAGAGGAGCGACTAAGTAAGTAAGTAACAAGCGCTCTCATTGCTCTGCCTCTTAAATAACAAAAAGCAATTAATTATACAGGTTCTGGCACAGAAAAAGTGGATCTTGGATTCTCATGGCGTCACCAATAATGAAGGTAAAGTGAGAGAGTTCTTATCTATATTAATATTATAGTCATTGTAAGCTAATTAATATCCAATCTATGCACATTGTGTGAAATAATCTTTCTTTATTCAGTAGATCATATTTTTTACAGGTAATGAATATCACGTCAAAATATCCTATTTTATAACCGCTTGTGGCTTACCATTCTGTCCTTCGAAAGGCTGCCATTTGTGAGTGCCATATCGGATCTGAAGGCTGTCCCAAACAGCGCACTCACCGGCTCTAATGTCCTCGTAACTGGAACAAGTCTGATGGAAAGGCAAGATTGAATCGTGTGGGTACTGGTGTTCATGTGTTATTGTGTATGTTTTTATGCTTGCTCGAGAAAGTGCTTATCAACTGACTGTTGATTGAGATATTATTTTCTGATTAACATTGTTATGTTTTCTACACACATAGTCCTAATTTTTTTACCTTTGCATCATTTGATGTACACATGTTTGTTTGTTTATTTTAGCAATAACTCAAAAAGTAGACAAATAGACGCATATTCAACCCAACAATCTGTTAACTTAACTTTACGTCTCTATGCTGGTTTAGCAACACTCTGCAGAGTCTGTATACAACCTGTTTCATTTACATTTCCTAAAAACTATGCGCATCCAATCTATTCTTGAATGCATTAATTGTCCCTGCCTCCTGTGGCAATGCATTCCAAGCATTAACCCCTCTCTGACTAGAAAACTGTTTTCTAATATCTCATCTGGACATTTGTTTAGTTAATTTGTAGCTGTGCCCTCTTGTTCTTGTAGGTGGTTTTATTTTGTAAAAAATTTGTTATAGTTTAACTTATCCTTTCCGTTGATCATCTTATAAACCTGTATTAAGTCGAATTCTTTTCTATTCTGGACACTATAGGCCGGTTTTTCTGAGTCTTTCCTCATAACTGTAATTCTGGAATCCCACTATCAGTTTTGCCGCTCATCTTTGTATCCTTTCCAGTATGTTTATATCCCATCTATTATATGGACTCCACACCTGTACACATTACCCAAATAAAGGTCTAACTAATGCTTTATACAGCTTGACAATCACTTCCTTGCATCTAAGTTTAATATTTCTTTTTATCATACCTAATATTACATTTGCCTTTTTCACTGCTACCTGGACTTGCTCACTTACCTTACCTGTATTATCTATTATAACCTTTAAGTCCCTTTCTTTTTCTATCTTTTTAATATTGTTCACTCCTATTCTGTAATTATGTTCCATATTGGATCTACCCATGTGGATGACTGTACATTTATCTACATTAAACTACATTTGCCAGCTCACACACCATTCTCGAATTTTATCTAAATCTGACCTCAATATATCCGCTTCTGCTTTAGATGACACTACTGTATAGTTTTTTATCATGCGCAAATTTTGCAATCCTGGATCTGATATCATTGTCCAAATCGTTTATATATATTTAAAGAACAAAATTGGTCCAAAACCGAGCACTGTGGCACACCTCTTTTTACTTAACACCAATCAGTGTACTTATTTATGACCACTCTTTGTCTTCTTCCCGTTAACCAATTTTCAATCCATTTGGCAACTTCCCCACCTATTCCATGTAATTTTAACTTCCTAAATAATCTTTAATGAGGTAATCTATCAAAGACCTTCTCAAAATCTAGATAAATAGCATCCACTGGCTCCCCTCCATCAATAATTTTAGTAATCACTGTTATCATTGTCAGATATGAACTCTGTCTCAGGCGAAAGAATGAAATGCTGCAATACATGTATGTGAAGTGGGATGCTTGCAAAAAGCGGACAGGGTCAATAAGAGAGACAAAATTAGAAATGAAGGAATACATCAGAAAGTGTGAGCAATGTCTCTCAGGAGGTGACATCAAAGTTGAAGCTCTCAAGAGACATCACAGCAACAACTACTACTACTACTACTGCCACTACTACTACTACTACTACTACTACTAATACGACTACTACTACTAATATGACTACTACTAACACTATACTACTTCTACTACTACTTCTACTACTACCACCACCACATTTCATATACAAACTGACAGTGAATTTGTTTGGACCTCTGGCAAGAACGTTTTCAAGCTAATTCGTCACACAAGCCTATAACACCAAAAAGCAAGGCTTAAGAAGACGTACAACCACTACTAGTAACTACTACTACTATTACTACTCTACTACTGCTACTACTACTACTATTATACTACATCTACTACTACTGTTACTACTGCTACTTCTACAACTGCTACTACTAATTCTACTACTACCACCACCACCCCCACATTGCATACATAAACTAACAGTGAATTTGTTTAGAGTTCTGGCCAGAACAATGATGGGCATTTTAGACAGAGCAGATGGGTCAGACTATCTAGATAGCAAAATAATAGGTATCAACCTTAGGTTACAGGTGATGTGTGCGGACATGGGAATGGAATTTATTGATGTTAAAGTAGACAAAAGTAAAATGTTAGATAGGGGAGGTTTACATCTAAATGAGATAGGACAGCATGTTGTAGCAAAGTATATGTTCTATCATTGTGTTAGAAATTTAAACTAATAAGGCCTATGAAGTATGAGACTAAAGATAGGCCTACAATAGGGTGCTATAGAGGATGTAGTCAAAGGGGTAATTTGGTGTCAGGGAAGTGTGAAATACATAGTAGAAAAGCAAACACTAAAATGATAAAGCAGAAGCAAAAAGAGGAAAACCAACAACATTACAAACTAAAATGTTTTTATGCAAATGTGAGAAGCATAGTAAATAAAAGAGAAGAATTGGAACTGTATGTAGAAGAAGAAAAACCAGATATAATAGGGTTAACAGAATCATGGACATATGAGGAGATTGCAGATAGTGAACTTGAAATTGAGGGATATACAATGTTAAGGAAAGATAGGATAATTGGAGACAAGACTAAGGGAGGTGGCGTTTTATTATACTGTATAAATTCTGTTCATATAACGATCAAAGATTATTTATCATGTGGTAACAAAAATGAAAGTGTATGGGGAGAAATAGAAAGTGGGGGTGAAAAAACAGTGATTGGAGTGTGCTATAGATGTCCATCAAGTCAAAAAGAGGAAGATGAGGAGCTGATTAGTAGCATAGCAAAGGCAAGTAAAGGGAAATTATTATTAATGGGAGATTTCAACTATCCAGAAATAAAATGGGATATGGCAGAAGCACTTGTAGAGTCAAAACCTTTTGTTACGTGCATAACTGACAATTTTTTAATTCAACATGTAGAAGCAGCCACCAGAGGCAAATACATACTCGACCTAGTTTTTACCACAGAGGAAAATATGATTGAAAACGTTACCGTTGGGGAACTGTTTGGCTCAAGTGACCATCAAATCATCCGTTGGGATCTTATTGCAGGGAAAAAAGTAAACATAAACACGCGAACATACGACTACTCTAAGACAGATGTTAAGAGGAGGAAAGAGGCAGCGAACCACATAATCTGGAAAGATATTATTGTAGGAACAGATGTTGAACAGGAGTGGGAAAGTTTTAAAACAGTTTTAGAAACGCTAAAAGAGGAATGTGTTCCATGTAGGGAGGTAAACCCCAAGCGTAAAAAATGGATAACTAGATTTGTAGTGAAATGTAGAAGAGCAAAAAATAAAGCATGGCAAAAATATATAGAGGCAGGTAAATCAAAAGAAATATATGTAAAATATTTGGACAAGCAGAACATATCCCAGAAAGCGAATAAAACAGCAAAAATAGACTTTGAAAAAAAACTTGCTCAGAGGATCAAGACTGACAGTAAAAGCTTCTTTTCTTATGTTAGAAATAAACAAAGAACGAAAGACAAAGTAGGCCCTCTCATAGACAGTACAGGGAAAATAATAAGTGAGAATAGGGAGGCTGCTAATCTGCTCAATCAGTACTTTGGCACAGTCTTCACAAAGGAGGACTGCTCCGAGATCCCAGAGCCTATAGATATTTTTCAAAGAGACATGGATACAGCGGGATTAAGATCAATCTGTATTACAGAGGAAATGGTTTTAAAAAATTGGAGGGGTTGAAAATGAATAAATGTCCAGGTCAAGATGGCATTCACCCAAAATTGCTGTATGAAATTAGAAACCAACTAGCAAAACCATTGGCTATATTATGTTCTCAATCACTTACAAAAGGGATTGTTCCACGGGATTGGAAAGATGCAGGAGTGATCCCCTTATTCAAAAAAGGCAAAAAATCAGATCCGGCAAATTATAGACCGGTGAGTTTAACGAGCATAGTCTGTAAATTGTTAGAGTCAATAATCAAAGAAAACATTGTAATGCATTTAGAAAAATTTAATCTAATTAGAAATAGTCAGCATGGGTTTACTAGAGGGAGATCAT
The DNA here is from genome assembly GCA_036924085.1 of Ariolimax columbianus. Taxonomy (NCBI): domain Eukaryota; kingdom Metazoa; phylum Mollusca; class Gastropoda; order Stylommatophora; family Arionidae; genus Ariolimax; species Ariolimax columbianus. The sequence continues at coordinate 9,765,860 of JAVGWX010000006.1, forward strand.
GCTTAACAAATCTATTAGAATTCATGGAGGAGGTTACTAAAATCATAGATAAAGGGGAGCCAGTGGATGTTATTTATCTAGACTTTGCAAAGGCCTTTGATAGAGTACCTCATCAAAGATTATTTCGAAAGTTAAAATCACATGGAATAGGTGGCGAAGTTGCCAAATGGATTGAAAATTGGTTAACGGGAAGAAGGCAGAGGGTGGGCATAAATAAGGAGTACTCTGAGTGGAGTGAAGTGAAAAGTGGTGTGCCACAGGGCTCGGTTTTGGGACCAATTTTGTTCTTGATATATATAAATGATTTGGACATTGATATGAGATCCATAATTGCAAAATTTGCTGATGACACAAAACTATGCAGTAGTGTCTCATCTAAAGCGGAAGTGGATATATTGATGTCGGATTTAGATAAAATTCGAGAATGGTCTGTAAGCTGGCAAATGGAGTTTAATGTAGATAAATGTACAGTCATCCACATGGGTAGATCCAATATGGAACATAATTACAGAATGGGAGAAAACAATGTTAGAAAGATAGATAAGGAAAGGGACCTAGGGGTTATAATAGATCATACAGGAAAGGTGAGTGAGCAAGTTAAGGTAGCAGTGAAAAAGGCAAATGCAATGTTAGGTATGATAAAAAGAAATATTAAACATAGGAGCAAGGAAGTGATCGTCAAACTGTATAAAGCTTTAGTTAGACCTAGATTGGAGTACTGTGTACAGGTGTGGAGTCCTTATCATAGAGGGGACATAAACATGCTAGAAAGAATACAAAAAAGAGCGACAAAGATGATAGTGGGATTCCAGAATTACAGTTATGAGGAACGACTCAGAAAAACCGGCCTACAGTGCCTCGAAGAGAGAAGAATTCGTGGTGACTTAATACAGGTTTATAAGATGATCAGAGGAATCGATAAATTAGACTATAACAAGTTTTTTAAAATACAGCCACCTACAATAACACGAGGGCATAGCTACAAGCTGATTAAAGAGAGGTCCAGGTTAGATATAAGGAAATATTTTTTTAGTCAGAGAGTGGTGTCTGCTTGGAATGCATTGCCAGGGGAGGTGGTGGAGGCAGGGACAGTTAATGCATTTAAGAATAAACTGGATGCGCATAGATTTTAGAGCAAGGTGATGTAAATGTAACTGGTTGTATACAAACTCTGCAGGGTCTTCTAAACCAGTATAAAGACGTTAAGTTAAGAACGTTGCCAAACCTACTCATCATACAAACCTATAACACAGGAGTTATGAAGAAGAGGAAGACCAAGAAAATGAATGGATTGATGTTGCTAAAAATGTACTATACTTGAGGCAAGAGTTGACAATAACAGCAGTTATACACATAGGCGGAAGGGGGTTGGGGATGTATGGTACAAGATTGACCTCTCTACGTCATCCAACAACATAAATAGAAAGATGATGGAGATCAGATAAGTCAATGAGAAAGTCTTTGCAGTTGTTGGCAACTCTTATCCATCTGGTTCCCACAGGAACAGATGCTCTCCATCCGTTTCTATTTTGTGCCGTCTTCTTGAGTATCGTCCATGAGACCCGAATTGACCTAACTTCCCCCTAGACCATTCACTCTAAGTGATTGCTTGGCCATTTCTGGCTATACTGTCCGACCTCATTCTGATGGTGTGTTTCATCCATCCCCAATTTCTCTTCCAGCTGTATCGGTTGTTGCCTCGTTCTTTCCCACATATTTACTATTGCCCCTGGCCATTTAACACGAAGTATGCGACGAAGACATTTGTTAAAGAAAGTCTCTGTACGTGATACCCTTAGTCACGTGCCATATCTCAGAGCCACGGCCATCTTTAGTAAATGGCCTCTGTGCTGGCCACCATTTTGCCTGCTGACGTCCCAACTTCCGTCCTATCTGATCTAAAACTGTCTAACAGTACGAGCGTCTAAAATGGCATAGGAAGTATAAACTGATTTTACTGTAAACATGGTGTATCTATTAATAAGAAAAACTAAAGATGGTCGTGTCTTAGCCAACTAGTGTTGTTGGTGTTGTTTGTGAATGCCTACAATGAGTAAGTTACTCTTTTGTACGCCCTGAAAAAAAACGTTAAGTGGCGGTTTACAGTAGCTTTCCTCACATCCCGAGCATGCTGATGAAGGTGTACCGTGGTCCTCCAGGCGGTTGTGCTATGTTTGGCTTCACCTGCGTGTCACTCACTACTACGAGGATCATGTCGATCTCTCAGCTCGTTAGCCAGGCTTCCATGAAAACAGCCCGTTTTCAGGGAAAACTACGAGGAAGACAAGGTGAGGGTCTTGACCAGTATATTTTGCCTGACCCTGAATAACATGTCTGATCAGTATATTTTGTCTGACCAAACGTTAGTCTTCCTCCCCATCTAGTGTTGTAGAATACGATAATGGTAAGTCGATGGTGATGATTGTTTCTCAGTGGTATTTAAATGAGCATATGGAATGTATGACATATGTGAGCTATAAATAGAGACCTTACGTTATTCACACAGGTATCCCATATGTTGGCTTCACCTTCACATTGTTTGCCGTCATAGGCTGGACTGAAAAATAAGTCGAAGGAAAACGCATTTATACATTGGAAAGTGCTGTAACAACAGCAGTATGGTTGTGGTAGTAATCATAATAACAGTGATGGCAGTGGAAATTGTAGCTGAACAAGAATTAGTACTAATAGCAGAAGCAGTAAAAGTAATAGTCATTGTAAGGCAGTAGTAGTATTAGTAGTATTAGCGAACATACCCGAACGATGGACAGCACTGATCGCCAGGTAACTAGCTAGATACAACATCTGCATAGCCGCCATGTGCTAGACACGACTGGCAGAGGAAGGGCAGATCACAGAGGAAGGAGATGGGTATACTTTCTTCTGTAGCGGCCGCAGCAAAGGAGAACGCCGTGAAGCTGGAGTTGGCTTTGCCATGAAGACCAACATGGTCGACAAACTCACAAGCATGCCCAAGCGAATCAATGACCATCTCATTACACTGCGTCTCCCTCTAATAGGAGGGCGCCATGCCCCACTTATCAGTGCATACGCACCCTCCATGACATACCCCGACGAGACCAGAGATAAGTTTTATGAGGACCTTGAGGCGCTCATCGCTACAGTCCCCAAATCTGACAAATTGGGCATCCTCTGTGATTTTAACGCTAGGGTTGGCACAGACTATACATCCTGGGAGAGGGTCATTGGCAGACATGGTATCGGGAAATGCAACAGTAAAAGACTGCTCCTTCTGAGGACATATGCTGCAAATGAACTATTCATTACAAACACAGCTTTCCGACTTCCGGTCCGAAATAAACCGCGTGAATGCACCCAAGATCCCTCCACTCGCACATCATTGACTACACTATCATCAGACGTAGGGATCGGGCAGATGCTAGGATAACGAAGCGGATGTGTGGTGCAGAATGTTGGACCAACCATCGACTTGTTATTGCCAAGCTAAATACTCAAGATCCAGCCCAAGATGCGACCCCAAGGAAAGATACTACCAAGGAGGCTAAATGTCGCTCAGCTGAAATGCGAATCCAAGAAAAGCGGCTTCCAGGAAGAGCTTGAGCGCAGACTATCTGAACTTCGGTTTGTAAAGAACGACATCGAATAGAACTGGGCATCCTTGAGAAACACCCTCTACAATACAGCAGTTAAACACACTGGCCCACTCACACGCAAGCATAAGGACTGGTTTCATGAACATGATCTGGAAATACAGGGCCTTCTCAATGCAAAACATGAAGCGAACATAGAACACAAAAGAGACAGACCATCTCCTTCAGCAAAAGCGTCCTTCAATGCTGCTCGCAAAGCTGTCTAGACCAGGCTTAGAGAGATGCGCTGAGGGCGTTCTACGGCCCGCAGCCCTCTGGTAACTCCCCAGTTCGCAATTTGGATGGGGCTCTGTTAACAGATACGGCTCATATCATAGGCAGATGGGCGGGCCACTTCTGCACAGTACTAAACCATCCATCGTCCATAAATGAGGAGGCCATCCAGCGAATGCCGCAGGCGGAATCTGGCACTGGATGAACATCACTGAGAAGGAAGTGGACGGACAATCGTTGCACTAGCTAAAGGAAAAGCCACAGGAGCGGATGCAATAAAAGCAGAGGTATACAAGACCAGCATCTCTCACCAGAAAGATCACTGAACTCTTTCGCAACATGTTGGCTGAAGGAGTAATTCTGCAGGTTCTGAAACCTTGGTCTGTTCGGCCACATGCACATCCCCACCCAACAGGGAAATCTGTGACAAGGATGATGTCGGCGGTCTTCGTCGACAACGGTGGACAGCTATTATTATTATTATTAGTAGTAGTAGTCAGTAGTTGTAGTATTAGTAGTTTTAGTAGTATTAGTATTATTAGTAGTAATAGTAGGAGTAGTAGTAGTGATGTTTATGAAAATCTTCAACAATGATGTGACCTTATGACAGGCGATTGCACAAAGCCGCTCCGCGTGGCGCGCTAACATCACACAAAGGAGTTCAGCGGAATATGAAAGCTGAGGCTCAGAGAAAGGGAACTTCCCGAAAGAATAGAACGCGCGGGGACTCCCAAGGTCGACTCCTCAGATGTGGGGCACACGTATGACACAGACTGCGCTAGGAGAGGACTTTGCAGTAATGTGAACTTGCAGCACACATCTGATACTGTCACCATCCTTATTTACGATGGACAACAACAACCAGTAGTTATAATGATGATGGTAGTGGTGGTTTTAGAAGTAAAAGAAGCAGAAACAGCCTTTGTATAGGTAGTTGCAGGACTTTAATTGAAGAAGTAATAACAGGAGCAGAAACAGCAGTCTAAAATAGTACACACGATTATACATTACATTGTGATATCAAAGTATAAAAGTAAATTTTAATAACAAATGGGACAAAGAATATACAAGTAGTAGCTTCAAAACGTTCCGGGAATAGTATTCGGAAACATCTCATCTCCAAGGCATGTATCCTTCAATGAAGGTCAGCTGTAACTGTCCATGTCTCATAAGGATAGAGGAATATTGACAGGACCAATGTATGCATTAATCTGATTTTCGTGCATTTAGTTACGAGTACGCTAATATATACAACTCTTTGCATTGGTCTGACCAATATTAGCAGTGATGACGAAATGATACTCACGCAGGATTGTCACAAATCCTTGCCCGCTGACGTATTCCTACACCGCACTCCGAACTACATTCCGTCCACTTGCTCCAGCTGCTCCAGTTACCGTTGACTGGCCGCATGTTACCCACGTACTGGCAAACTTCATTTCGGCACTCCTGTGATTAGGAAGATACAAGGACAAATATAGCATTGTCTAAGCCAACCTTTCTCAATCTATATTTTATGATCATACTGAACTTTTAAAACAATATTCAAGCCTTAGTGAACCCGTGCTTGAAGATAATTAAATCAGTAAATCATGGTCGGTTGGTGAGATTTGTAAGTTGTCAATAACGTCTTCTAATAACAACTGTTAATGTTCCTTTAATTTGTTACATGTAATTCTATACACAATGAAGTCTCTAACACTTCATCCCCGACAGTAGGGTTTACATGGGTCTACATTTACTACTTGTTAGTTAATTACCAATCGCAAGCGATGATGGCGATATAATGAGACGGTTTTGTTTTGATGATGTAGTTTGTGCTGCCGTCTCTTCTTTTCGCTTGTCCTGTTTGTGCCTTTCTGCGTCAGGTTATGTAGAGGCTTCTTGACCGGGCCTTGGTATGTTCGTACACGGGGAGCTTTACTGCTTCTGTTATTTTTGCTATCCATCTGTTGCGTGGTCGTCCTTTGGCTTTGTATCCATTGTATCTGTATAGCATTGCTTCCTGATGGATACTATCTGGTGTTTGACGTGTCACGTGGCCGAACCATTTGGTTTGCTGTCACTTGATGAGGTCTAGCACTGGTCTTGTACCTACTTGTTTCCTAATATCTTCGTTTCTAATTCTATCCATTATTGTTACTCTAAGCATTCTGCATAGACATTTCATCTCTGTTGCTACAATGTTTCTTTTATCTCTGCTTGTCAATGTCCAATTTTGGTACTGATAGCACAATGGGGGTAGGAATATCGTGTTGTATAGCGTTATTGCGCTGTATTTAGATTATAGCGTTATTGCGTTGTATTTATATTATAGCGTTATTGCGCTGTATTTAAATTATAGCGTTATTGCGCAGTATGTAGATTATAGCGTTATTGCGCTGTATTTAGATTATAGCGTTATTGCGCTGTATTTAGATTATAGCGTTATTGCGCTGTATTTAGATTATAGCGAAGACAAAATTGTGCTGGTCATCAACCTCACTCTCTGGTCGCGAGCTACATTGAACCAGTGGAGGTAACTCAGGAGACAGACACTCTGGTCCCACCTGGCTTTGAACAAGGGAGGGCTTGAAACCTGCAGAACTTGATCGCCCACCGTCTTCGTTCATCGCTTTGAGAGGTTAGTGCCTTACCTCTCGACCACAGCGACCCTCCAATTGGTAGGTTACTCTACCTTTTACTACTTACATACAAGACACACACGTATTGACAATGTTGAATACGACAGCTACTACAAAAATCGTAGATGAGAACATAATGAAACGAATATTTAGACTTTTAATTGTGATCTTTAATACAGTTGATACTCGCTATCTGCCCATAATTGCAAATTAAGTTGTTTTTTTAAATGACTTTTTTGTTTTATTTAGGACAATCTATCACATAGCCCCTATATATCATTTGCGTACTTCTAAGATACAACATGAATACCAGTTGAGAAATAATGATTTAACCAGTCTTGCACACGAACGCGTTTTCCGTTTACCCGAACTAAATTCTGTAGATATTCCTAGGCTCATAAAAATTCGTTCTTCATTATATTCTCATCATCATCATCTAGCATGTCCTTTGCGGAACGTTGCTCTCATATCAGCCGATCTGTAAGACTTTGGCTCTTTAGCCAGCTCTCCCGTCTCTGTCCCCCTCAAAACCTCTTTAATGCCTTGTGTCCATTTTCTCCCTGGTATGCTAGGCACCATCTCCTCAAGTATTGTTTTTTTTCCAGACTACTCCGTGGTGTTTGATGTTACCAAAGTATTTTTGTTTCCTAGACTTATTATTGTTTGCTAGCCAGTTTCGTTCCATATACAGCTCCTTTAAGATTTCTGTGTTTTCCTTTTCACCACCCATAGTATTTTGTGCACTTTCCTGTAGCATGTTAGTTCGAAGAGTTCGATCCTCTTCCTTAGTGTTTGCGTGATTGTCCATGCCTTGCACCTGCGTGATGTCACTGGGAAGATATAAGTTCTCAGGATCTTTGTTCTTTTTAGTTGTCCTTTGTAATTCCAAGGTCATTCTTCTTCTTACTTCTTTTTAGTAATCTTTATTGTTGCTTATGATCAAGTGGAGATATTCATAACTTGTTTGTTTTCTTAACTTCTTGCCTAATTTCTCTATGATAACTTTAGGTCTGGCTTTTTCCTTATCAGTGCTCATTATCTTGATCTTGCTAATGTTTAGGAATATATTTTGTTTCTCGCTGTGTCGTTTAACTGACATGATCATCTATCCTTGGTACCGATGCGCTCTTCGAAAGGACAATTGTATCATCTGTATATCTTTGTTTTGGTATTTCATACCCATTGTCCATTTTCATTCCATTCAGAGAATGAGGCACCACTATAGATAGTTTTCAAGCCGGAAACGTATCTCAAAGTAATAACACATTTGTGTAGAGATTGTTTCTGTGGCATTTTGTTTCCCACGAGTTGCTAATACCAGGCACAATCCTACGCAGTTACCTTAAATATGACATAGAATTAATCGACATATACCGTGGGCTTATTATTTCTTCTCTAAGAAGGGGTCCCGGAAGGATCAAGGGGAATTCTATTTCCAACTAGTTTATTATGTATTTTACATCCCGTATCACATATCCTATCAGATTGTTTCCCCTTTCTCTGCACTTTTGTTGGGGATTGTTATACACATACATCTACACTTCCTTTTCCGTTGCCTCAATTAAGTGATTTTGCAACTGTTTGCTACTAGAGTACACTGCATGAAAAAGTTGACATGAAAAGAGGAACCATTCATTTCTATTATTAAAGGCGTTATTCTATCTGTATAGCTAGAGCTAAATAAAACACACACTTCAAAATATATAATTAAAATGTGTCTTTAGCTTGCATGTTTTTGTTTTGTTTTTTTGGTGTGGCCATTTAAAGACAACACAAAATAATTTTACACATCATCGTACTTAAACAATCATATTATTAAAGCTATTCAAAATTTAGCAGTGGGACGAATGAAAAGAAACACTGTTATGCACCAGGCCAAACGACTTCGCACGCAAATGATAGATCTACCTGAAGTTGATAACTCCGTAGTAAAAGTCCGCGCCAGAACAAACCTTGGAGTGAGGAGCATGGACTATCAACATGCATTCAAACAAAAGTGAAAGAAATACTAGACAAGGATGAACATAACAGTGTGCAGCATTTGGTAGTCCCTCTGGATAAAGAATATCCACAAGATCTCAGGGTCAGATTATATACAGATGGTCAAAAACGAATGCAGTAGAGAATAGAGGAACGGGTGTGTATATTAAACACCCAAACAACATTAAGGATACGGTCAGAGTACCAGCCACGAAATTCTGTCATACACATGATGCAGAAATCCAGGCAATCAATGTGGCAACTGGGAAACTGTTGTACACAATCCCGGTCCGTAACTTGTAGTACTGAAACTACCAGGTCTACAGGCTGAGCTGAGTCGTAAGATTGTCATACAGTGAGTACCTTATAATTGTGAAATATCAGGAGACGAAAGAGCAGATTGGCTGGGAAAGGAGGGTGCTGCAGACGAGCAACCGTCTGTACCAGTTACATTCAAACAGAAGAAAAAGATGATGAAATCAGAAAGCCAAAAACAGTAACACAAGACGATTACCATACGGTGAACAGACAAGAACAAACTGCTGTGTTGTGTTATATAACATGACACAATCGACTCCGCAACCACATGAACACAACATTGAAGATTGGCAATTCAGCCGTGGGTACTCTGCGGACTGCAGAGTACATACTACATAACTGCCCTGAATATGGCTTGGCTTGGCTTTGTTCGTTCTCAATCTTCCGCTACCAAACCCTGAAAGGGCTTAAGTAGCAGAATGGAGTCCAGAGAACGGAATGCGTTGTGTCGTAGTTTACAGCTTGACTGCGATATTTGCACCTTTCGGTCCAACACATCCGACTTCAGCAAGCATTTTTTGAGTACCGGGTTAGCATTCCCTCTTCGATCCGTTCTCCTTAGCCAGTCTACCCTGCTGCAGCCTGTTATCCAGGATCACCGCGTGGAGGCGTAAAAGGGTCTTGGCAGCTCTGGTTCGCCGGCCCTGACGCTAGCAGTCAGCTATGGGTCGCTGACCGCTGCAGCTCATGCGCTGCTCAGCATCTTGTTCGCTGCCCCGAATTTGATATACACTACAGAGACAGTTCTAGTGGGCCATAGAAACAACACTGGAAGAGAAACTAAATGGACCTGTATGTGAACTGCAAAAGACGTTGAAGTTTATACAAGAGACAACATTGCAGATATAGACAATATTTTAAAGTGAAGTTTATACAAGAGACAACATTGCAGATATAGACAATATTTTAAAGTGAAGTTTATACAAGAGACAACATTGCAGATATAGACAATATTTTAAAGTGAAGTTTATACAAGAGACAACATTGCAGATGTAGACATATTTTCAAGCGAACGAAAGAAGAATTGAGCATATGACACAACTTTCTTTCGCCAAATAATTTAAAAAAAAAATTGTTTTCGTGTCCATGCTATGATATAATATTGCAACGTCTTGCATTCAAATATTAGATGGCGAGAATTATATTCACAGTGTCTTGTTGAATTACAAATGTCGGCAATTCCTAATGAGCCGGCCACTGAATGAATTCTTCCGCCCCGATGTTACTTTAAAAAAATGACAGATTTGCTTGACGTTAATATATTCATATAGCTAAATGCTTTTCAATTCAGCTCTGTTCAAGAGTTTATGTATGCATGTTGGATTTTCCACATGATGAAGAAAACACATAGAGAATGCAGTTGTTTACTCGCACACAGTGCGCATGAATACATTCAGTGGGAGTGGAGAAAAGTTCCCATGGCAAAGAACTATCTTGTTTTGCAAAACAAACATTTTCTTTCTTACATCAACATGGCTGCCTGAGTTATAGCCGACGTCTGCCTTCATTCCTCTTATGTTTCCATAGCATTATTTTTTCAGCTTGCACGTGTTTAATATTAGCTCGAGGCGATATCGGTGTTAGATGGAACTGTTTGTTGATTTTATGATAAAAGAAAAGAGTGGTGGGCGTGGCTTGCTATGTTCATGTGAATTCATGGTGCAAAAGTTCCTCGGATGCGCACTTGTTCAGTAACAGAGTTTTTCTTCTACTTTCACTCTCAAATAACATCTGTTTGTCTCACAAATGCGACCGAGTGTGTCAGGTTTGCCTCGTCGCCAAACAGTTTATCCATCGTATCACTATGCTCATTTCGTGGAGTCGACAAACTTGGATGACACATTTGTCCCACCCACGTGGGCACATGTATATGTGGTGCATTTCGAACTGCCATGGCCTGTTCACAGTTAGACTACTATAACTTAATCTGTAGTTGGCGTTACTACTGCGCATCTAATACGGGGCGTGTTCAAATGAAACCGGACCTAGCTGCACCAAGTACGATGCGCATGACGACGTCACTTTTGATGTAAACAGTACATACCAACCGTCCAGTTTGCAAAATTTCATTATCCTCCGACTCATAGTTTCCTCAGCAGATCGTTGAAAACATGGCGGGTGTGGTACGGAATCCGTCCAGATTTGATCAGCGAGCGGTGATTCGGTTTCTAACAGCTGAAGGCTGTCGACCAGTTGATATTCATCGCAGAATGCAGGCGGTGTATAGTGACAAAAGTGTGGCAAACGCAAGCTCCGGCGACGGTCCACTCGAAAACATGCATCAATTTTGGCGATGGCATCTTCTGACGCAACAATGTGCGCCTGACCTGGTTTAGAACGATCTTTCATTTACTCACGTCCTTCTTTAAACATCGTTGTCCAGTACTGCACTGTCGTCTTCGACACACTTTTGTCACTATACACTGCCTGCATTCTGCAATGAATGTCAACTGGTCGACATCCTTCAGCTGTTAGAAACCGAATCACCGCTGGCTGATCAACTCTGGACGAATTCCGTATCACACCCGCCATGATTTCAACGGTCTGCCGAGGAAACTTTGAATTGGTATGTGCTGTATACACCAGAAGTGACGTCATCATGCGCATCGTACGTATGTTCTTTGCCGAAGACGGATGTGTCGGACCGAAAGGTGCACATATCGCAGTCAAGCTGTAAACTAGTGACACAACGCATTCCATTCTCCAAATTACATACTGCTACTTGCAAAGTCATGTTTAGGACTTGGTAGCAAGAGATTGAGAACGAACGCAGCAGAAGAAGAAGAAGAAGAAGAAGCACGTATGTTCACTTGTTGCTGGTCGGTCGGGTTTCATTTGAACACGCCTTGTATTTTAATTTTCTGGACATGATGGAATTGATAAACCAGTTCTCTTGTATGTCTCAGTTCTCTTGTATGTCTCAGTTCTCTTGTATGTCTCAGTTCTCTTGTATGTCTCAGCTCTCTTGTATGTCTCAGTTCTCTTGTATGTCTCAGTTCTCATGTACGTCTCAGTTCTCTTGTATGTCTCAGTTCTCTTGTATGTCTCAGTTCTCTTGTATGTCTCAGTTCTCTTGTATGTCTCAGTTCTCTTGTATTTCTCAGTTCTCTTGTATGTCTCAGCTCTCTTGTATGTCTCAGTTCTCTTGTATGTCTCAGTTCTCTTGTATGTCTCAGTTCTCTTGTATGTCTCAGTTCTCTTGTATGTCTCAGTTCTCTTGTATGTCTCAGTTCTCTTGTATGTCTCAGTTCTCTTGTATGTCTCAGTTCTCTTGTATGTCTCAGTTCTCTTGTATGTCTCAGTTCTCTTGTATGTCTCAGTTCTCTTGTATGTCTCAGTTCTCTTGTATGTCTCAGCTCTCTTGTATGTCTCAGTTCTCTTGTATGTCTCAGTTCTCTTGTATGTCTCAGTTCTCATGTATATCTCAGTTCTCTTGTATGTCTCAGTTCTCTTGTATGTCTCAGTTCTCTTGTATTTCTCAGTTCTCTTGTATGTCTCAGTTCTCTTGTATGTCTCAGTTCTCTTGTATTTCTCAGTTCTCTTGTATGTCTCAGTTCTCTTGTATGTCTCAGTTCTCTTGTATTTCTCAGTTCTCTTGTATGTCTCAGTTCTCTTGTATGTCTCAGTTCTCTTGTATTTCTCAGTTCTCTTGTATGTCTCAGTTCTCTTGTATTTCTCAGTTCTCTTGTATGTCTCAGTTTTCTTGTATGTCTCAGTTCTCTTGCATGTCTCAGCTCTCTTGCATGTCTCAGCTCTCTTGTATGTCTCAGCTCTCTTGTATGTCTCAGTTCTCTTGTATGTCTCAGTTCTCTTGTATGTCTCAGTTCTCTTGCCGAATCATTATAGTCCACAGTGTTCGGCAATTGTTTGGGGAGACTTAGACTATTTAACGAATCAAAACGGAAGCTCATTATGTTTCTAATGGAATGGGTACTGACATTCTTTCTTAGACATTACAAATTGTTATGTTTTCCTTCTCCAGCATGTCTTCTGATGTGTATTTCTTATGTTAATAACACACCTACCCTTTCATGTCCACACCTGGATCCCGGAACTGGCGGCCCTCTTTTCGTGCGGCACAAATGCGGCTGGGACGAGTGACTGCACCATAGAGTACCACAAGGGTCGTTGTAAAACTGAGGGAAAAGTGAGACACTATGTTGTAGTTGCCGACCTTTGTGCTACTAGTCTGCAGTTATTGGTACTACTATAACCATTAAGACTCTACACACTTCCCAAAAGTTTCATAACTAAAGACGTCATTGATGTTGGAGCTCCAGTAAAGGCGGCCCCTAAGGTGAAGCTAATACCTTGATGTCAAACATCTTCATTATGACATACAACAGGTAGACGATTAAATTTATTTTACAATTAACGTGTATAACCATTAAATAGTAGGTGATGAAGAAGAAACCGGTTAAAAGTGAACGTGTGTGTCGGCTAAAGGGGAACGTGTCTGTCGGTTAAAAGGGAGCGTGCCTGTCGGTTAAAAGGGAACGTGACTGTCGATTAAAAGAGAACGTGTCTGTCGATTAAAAGGGAACATGTCTGTCGGTTAAAAGGGAACGTGTCTGTCGGTTAAAAGGGAACGTGTCTGTTGGTTAAAAGGGAGCATGCCTGTCGGTTAAAAGTGGACGTGTCTGTCAGTTAAAAGGGAACGTGTCTGTCGGTTAAAAATCAACTTGTCTGTCATCAAAAGTGAATTTGCCTGTCAGTAAAAAAAATGAATCCGTGGAATTTTAAACATAAAAACAGAAGCATGAACGAAAAACACAATATGCTGAGAAAAGAATGAGAAACAACAGTTCTGGAAGCAAAAGTAACAAAAGAGGAAAAGATATATAGTTGTTTCAAATGTCAACATTGAGTAGGTTACTCTTTTGTGCGCCCTGAAAAGGACGTTAAGTCGAGGGTTGCAGCAGCTTTCCTCACACCCCAATTGTGCTGATTTATGGTGGACAGGGGTTCTTCAGGCGTTTGTGCTCTGCTTGGCTTCATCAACGTTTCGCTCACTACTACGGGGATCACGTCGATCCCTCACCTCGTTAGCCAAGCTGCCATGAAAACAGCCCGTTTCCAGGGAGGGCTACGAGGAAGCTGAGGTGAGGGTCTTAGCCAGTTTGTTTTGCCTGACCCTGACTAACATGTCTAATCAGTATGTTGTGCCTGACCCTGACTAACATGTCTGATCAGCATGTTTTGCTCCCCAGGAAGAGATGGTAGAAGAGGATAACAGAGTATATGCTAGAAGATGTGAGTTTTATTTGGCTGGGAAATACAAGATGTGCAGAAAGTAAGAGGAACTCAGAGGAGGAGACGAAGAAGAAAGGAGACTGGTAATAAATATACTCGGACATACACATGTAAAGTGGTATAAAAATAATAACAAAATTAATCCATGCAAACACCACAGACAAACACAATAACAACAGAAGAGTGTCAATGCATTTTTGCAAGGCCAAGTGAATAGAGAAAAAAGAACTAGCATTAGGAGACGTATCACATACGTCATCTGTGACAGTCCCAGCTGGAGCATGGGTATTACGGCAGGCGAGATTAACTGGCGACTCTTAGAAACAAAGGTTGCCTAAATGCGTTTGACGAACGCAGGTCACGCCAGGGTCAATCACTGTTTCGACACTAGGTCGAAAAAGGAAACGAGGGGCTTAGGTGGAAGACTTTGTCTAGTACAGAGGTGGGTGTCGGGCTTGGTGTGAAAGGGGGGGGGGGGGTTGGTGACAGTCTGATGCTGCCACGACCGGCTACGATATTTAGAGTGACAGTTGCTCGTGGGTAGCCAACTAATAACATTTAGTTGGGGGTAGTTACAAATCGGAGTGATGGCTAGGTCAGAGAGCCAACAGAAGACCATTGGACTATGTTGTTGGTTGAGACTATAAAATACTCTGCAGAAAAAACTCAGCAGACTGACTGGGAGGAAGACTGAGAGGCTGTCAGAAAGCTGAGAGTGAGTCTGGAAGTGAGAGAGTTTGCAGGGGGACTGGACCATCATACACCAGTCGCGCTCAATAGGTGTTTATGATTGACACCATGTGAACAGTAAGAGATCTAAATGTGTGTTTTACGTGCAGAAAAGGCTAACGGTCTTTTCAAGACTTAGAGAAGAACATTGACACCTATCAAGAGACAACACGACCTCATAACCCCCAAACAAACATGTAAAGTAAAATAGTCACAAACCAAGAAAAATAAAATCACGCCATTATATAATAATAGATTGTCAATAACCAAGGTTTAGCCGTGCGTGTCCTGATCATAATCACGCAACATTTCGCGAACGAACCAAAAACATTAATTAAAGACATATTAGTAAACTAATGGGAATCTTATAGCATAAAGAGCTTGGGACTTTTGTCTGTCCAAGAATATCATTGTGCCTCCAGCTATTATTAGTGAGCATGCAGAGAGTAACTATTAGTGGAGGTGGCCCAATATCAGAGTCTGCCGTCGGGAATGAAGTGTTCATTATAATAAGTCTCAACTTTTTATAAGGGTGATGTGACCAATTCTCTTTCTCGTTAACTTTTCTCGACATAACAGTTACCCGGTTAGTCACTCATACCTGGATAGACTGGATCGTGTCGAGACAGGGGGTACAACTTGGTACTTTTGCCGTTTGAAGTCAGCACTGAAATCATTCTAGTCAACTATTAGTAGCGTCATTGAAAGTTGCGTAGAAGAACCCTGTAGCTATTTACCAGATGGTTGCATATGTATGTCATCGGAATATGAAAGGCAGCGACAACAACGAAGATACTAACAAAAAGGGTCTGGGAAAATAAAACGTCCACTGTTAAAACGGAAACCCTTATTTAGCAGGCCTACCCTTAATTAGCAGGTCTTCCCTTATTTAGCAGGCCTGTGTCCTCAGCATCCTTTATTATGCAGGTGACACATTGTCTACTCACATGCCCCATGAGAGGCGGCTAAACAGCATTCACATTAGGTGCTTGCGCAGAATCCTGGGAGTTGGAGGGCAGGACAAGATACCAACGTAGAGGTATTGGAGAGAACAGACACAATCATGGTTTTTATTGCCTAGTCTTCGAAAACGTACATGGCTGGAACACGTTCGGTGGATGGAGTATTGCAGAATACCAAAGCACCTTCTTTATGGGGAAGTAAACTTGGGGAAAAGGTCTCGGGGCCGGCCACTACTTCGGTACAGGGATGTATGCAAGCGGGATATGAATGATGCAGGCATACATTAAAAATCTTTGGAACAGGACGCCATGAATCGTGTTGCATGGATGGGCAGGGTCAAGAATGAAATAAAGTCCTTAGGAGATACTGATTGCAGATAGGCTAAGGACTCAACGTTTCAGAAGAGGCGTAACACCGTACGTTAATCTAAATAGTTCTAATTTTCCTTGCCCACACTGTGGACGACGCTGCTCTCTTCTAGGATTGGTCTTACGAGTCACATTCGCTATCGTCATGGACTGTAGACATTCTTTTTTTCAAAGCACAGCTTACTATCGTCTGATCAGACGAAAAAAACTAACTATATATTTCATCGAATGAATTTGTCTGGACTGTTGCATGGATGAGATATTTTGACTGTTTGAAAGTACTGGATTGTTGCATGTATATAATTATCTGATTGATTGGAAGTACTGGATTGTTGTATGAATGAGATTATTTGATTGTTTGAAAGTACTGGGTTGTTGCATGGATAGGATTATTTGACTGCTTGGAAGTACTGAATTGTTGCTTGGAAAAGATTATTTGACTGCTTGGAAGTACTGCATTTCCCGCGCTAAACGCGCAAGCCTACAAGTGGTTTATAAACACACACACCAAACGTAGGGCATTTTAGTCAACTAACAAGGAATGACTACTAAACGGTATCGAATAACATACATTTATCCAGAAATTAAATATACATACAGGCTTATTCGATAGCCCACATACAATATATATTGAATGTAGGATAATACAACAATATTGAATAAGTGAGCACAGAGTCGTGAGGTATATCATTTAACACACCATCGTTATAGTATACTTACCGCGGCACAGACTCTAAAGTGTCCTCCAAATTCCATTCTGCACTGAAATTCCAAAGACCAGGGCTGCCCCAGCTTACTGTCCAGCTTAGTCTGAGCCTTCAGTGGATAGTGGTCAGCCAGAGGTTTCGGTTCGTTATTTAGGCAGAAAAGGTAACTGTAGACAGAGAGCGAAGATGGGACTATTAAGGAGGCAAATGTGTATGGTTAGAGAATGGGATGTGAGATCGTTAAATACAATGTGAGTTGAATGAAATAAAATGTTATTAACAATGTTTTGTTGTTGTCTGAAGCTGAGTTCTTCCATCATAACGAGCTTTCTCTGGTAGCAAATTTCTTTAGCTATTCTTATATCTTGATTCGTACTGAATAAGTAGAGTATGGACTGTCATGGCTGTGGTGCAATGCTAGTTTTCTCATAAGGATCCCTAGTATGATCAGAGGGGCTATCCCCACCTCTGTAGTAGGCCTCATCCCAACACACATGACAACCGTTCCTATGTGAATCCTAACGGCAGTACAAACACTATTGAATGTGATAGTGTAAGAGAGCTTACATTCAACTGTCCTGTCAACCTGATATCTAAATCTACTGTTAACACACTGATTCCTACGCAACCGTGGTACACTTACACTAACTAAACTTCTTTCTTCTTCGTTCGTTCTCAATCTCCAGCTACCAAGCCCCGAACAGAGCCAAGTAGCAGGATGTATTCCGGATAACGGAATGCGTCGTGTCGCTAGTTTACAGCTTGACTGCGATATTTCCACCTTTCGGTCCGACACATCCGTCTTCGGTAGCACTAACTAAACTTAACGGAAAACACAGACTGATTTTGTTTAAAACAAAATGGTAAACACACGTTTATTGAATCCGTCACTCTCTCCTTATTATTGATCCAGCAACTCATTCACATATGTATAGCTGTAGCGATATCCTCGAGACTTTTGCCTCCTGCCTATTCTAACGACCGAGACGTATGGTGCAAATGCACTTATGTTGGATCTCGTTATATAACAACCAAATGTTCGATCCTGTGGTTAGTATAATGCTACCTCTAGATACGTATGTTGCTCATATAGTCCGTTTTTTAATTCATAAAAAAAGCAATTTTCTACTAAACTACATGACAGTTCCAAATGATTTTTCGCATGCAGCTTTAGAATATCCATAGATGGTAAAACATTGATATTATTTATTCCATAGATGTTAAGACATTTGCACATCGGCGAATATAAAGATTGTGTCACGAACGTAGAAATACGTCAGAGAGTTGAAGACGCTATTGGTCCTTTTGAAGATCTGTTCACAGCTATCAAAAGACGAAAGATGACCTGGTGCGGACACTTCGCGAGGTCCAACGGAATTACCAACTCGATACTCTTTGGTTCCGTACCGGGACAGAGAGGGTGAGGACGTCCAAGGAAGAGATGGGTGGACAACATCACTGAGTGGTCAGGCCTTCGTCCCGGTGAGATACGACAGGCGGCGACAGACAGAGAGGGATGGCGTGGATTTTGGGAGTGTCTTCATGTGTGCCCCAACGACCTGATGTGTTACGGGATGAACTGAACTGAACTGAATTATTTTGATCTTTTAGAACCATTGCAAAGAAGTGGCATTACATTTTAAAATTTTACAGTATGCAGCTTAATTTCTCGTATCTCCTTTATGTCTTAATAGATCAATTGATTGTTTATGTTGCCCTTTATGTACAATCGTAAAAATCATACCAATATGCAACAGTTAGTATAGCCCTTCGGTCACCATTAGATACCAAAGTTGTATCAACTGAGCTACTAATTTTATGTTGCTTAAAGCGATTGAATATTGAAATGTATTTGTTGTCATTGTATGTACACTTAATTGTTTTGATAAACATACGCTAATTAATCCAAGTCCGTTAATCAGTATGACCACAAAAGATTATATTAATCATTCCAAATCTGTCGATACAAAGAGGCTGATATTTGTTACTGGGTGGACAAATTGTAATCCCTCTTGTTGCCAGTACTGTTTTTCTTCCCGGAGCACATGTTCAACATACTTCTTCCAGAACTGATTGTCTATTTTTGAAAGGTACTCACGTGTCGGTACTTCAACGTCACACATTTTAAATGTCCTGTTCTGTTCGGCAACTCGTCCTTTGACTTTAGCCCACACAAGCTCTATAGGGTTTAAATGCGCGTGATATGCAGGCAGTCTCAGAGAAGTGTGATCGTACTCTTCAGTGATTTTTGTCAATATGATACACCTTTGTCTTATTTGTCTTCCTGACAAGCTGCAACAACTCGGGCTTCAAATACGTGTCGTAGAAATTCACTTTTTCTTTAGCTAGCAATGTGCTAATTTGAGCTTTTGTATTTGATGCAGTTGGTAATTTGTCTTCCACTGATTCTGCATTGTGATAGGATGCATTATCCATTACTAGGCATGACGGTCTATCCAGAATTGGAAGCATATAATTTATTATCCAGTGTCTGAAAATGTGTTAATTCATTTCTGTGTGGTAGTCTCTACCGTCGGTACTTTTTGATTTGAAAATAGGTTGAGCGTCATGGACAAGTCCTTTTTTCACTGTTTCCGACACACGTTCGTATAATGCACTGCTTTTTGCTGCTTGTAATTTGTCTTTTCTGTTCACCGTCAACTGATTGTCATTCATTACCATAAGTGTGGATTCGTCCAAGTATGCCTTGCCCACGTCGTTGACTTACCTGTCTCAGGTATTTGCTTCTGACAGCAATCACATGTGGCTTTTCACATATAATATTCCTGGTGCCTGACGTTTTCCTGAATGTAACTCCGGCGCCTCTTACAATTTTCAAAAGAGTACTTTTGGAAATTTCAATACTGCAGTCAGATTGCAATGTTAATTTTAGTTTCCGGAGAATAAGAAATTGATTTTTTTTGTCAACAGTCTCAATATTTCCCGTCTTATGACATCTCTGTCGAAATCGTCAAATTTCATTTTCATACCTTGCTTGATATCCGTTATTTTTTATGTTCGCCTTATTTCTCTATTCCCTAAGCCGGTGTGCGTTGCACTATTTTTAAGCCGGTGTGCGTTGCACTATTTTTAAGCCGGTGTGCGTTGCACTATTTTTAAGCCGGTGTGCGTTGCACTATTTTTAAGCCGGTGTGCGTTGCACTATTTTTAAGCCGGTGTGCGTTGCACTATTTTTAAGCCGGTGTGCGTTGCACTATTTTTAAGCCGGTGTGCGTTGCACTATTTTTAAGCCGGTGTGCGTTGCACTATTTTTAAGCCGGTGTGCGTTGCACTATTTGTGTGCTTGTCGTCCTAGTGCTTCTGACTTCGACACGCATTTTATGCAAGGGTATGCTTTCTCCTGCATTTTCTAAGGGTTTGCTTCCCCGGGGTACCAGCTGGTGCTGGCATGAGGAGTGAACCCAGTACATTCGGGTCGTGAGCCGTGTCACTTAACCACTAACCCACGCAGGTCCCTTAAACCTTGCTTGATATGAGTGCACTCTAAGTCCTGTCCAATCCAACGGTAAAAGGATGATCTATCCAGACCAATCGACAATTGCGTTCGTTTCTTTGTGTCATGAATATCGCAATATAAATGACCCATCTTAGAATCCCTGCAGAAAAACTTGTACAGTAAAACGGTAGCCTTCTGCATTGTTATATATGTACACTTCAAACTCATTTTGAAATTAATAACAATGTAAATTTTGAAAATTCAACTGTATGTCACAATAACAACCTCATTAACTATAATATCGTGATACGCCTTTGGCAGTTTCTATGGTAGAACGACAGTTTGGCATGAATGACCTTGGTTGTTTTGCATACTCGACAAAGTGTCTAATTGAAACATGAGTGTGATAATATAGATCTACAACGACCATGCAGTGTTTATGATGTGCCCTCAACTAGGCAATCGTCACAATTCGCATTCTCCCTTTACGCTAAGCTTGGAAATAATCTGCTTCATTTCTGGTCCAAGAAGATTTGCTTCCTCACTTCTCAATAACATAATGTCGTCATCCTGTGTACTTATTTGTGTCATCTGTATCTCTCTGTCTCTCCTGAATGGGTCGTCTTGAATCATTCATCTCTATCTCTCTACGTCTCTTCCTGTTGAGACTGGATCGTTCTTTCTCCAATCTCAGTCGGTGAAATAATATATTTGCTATGTAAGTTCCTTGAGTCATTATATCTCTGTATCTCTTTCTGTTGAGACTGGACTGCTCTCTCTTCCTTCTCAGTCCGTGAAATAATTTTTTCTCTACTCGTCTACTCACGTTCTTAACGGACACTCTTACTTGATTTGGGACCAATCACAGTAAGTCTAACCGTAATGTCCGAGGCAACGGATAATCTCACGCTTCGTTAGTTTCCGTATCTGTCGCATGAGGACCTCCTTTGCTCAAATCACTATCTGGATAATCACTCCGACTGGCATAGAGATACAATTTTGTTGCAATCCTTCACTTAAGCGAACAGTTGCATGTATAACTCTGATAGCCAGCCGTCGTCTGCCTTGATTAACAGAGTTGGAATAGTTCATGAGCCCCGTAACTTTCGGGACGGAAATCTATTAGCGAGTTGGAAATCTGTTACACCTCGTTGGTCAGTCAGCTGTAGGACACACATGTTTCCAGATTCACGGATGACGTGAGGAGGAGGGGGTCTTAGTCATCATGTTTCACTAGACCCTGACGTTAGGTGGGGTCTTATTCAGCATGTTTCACTAGACCCTGACGTTAAGTGGGGTCTTAGTCAGCATGTTTCACTAGACCCTGACGTTAAGTGGGGTCTTAGTCAGCATGTTTCACTAGACCCTGACGTTAAGTGGGGTCTTAGTCAGCATGTTTCACTAGACCCTGACGTTAAGTGGGGTCTTAGTCAGCATGTTTCACTAGACCCTGACGTTAAGTGGGGTCTTAGTCAGCATGTTTCACTAGACCTGACGTTAGGTGGGGTCTTAGTCAGCATGTTTCACTAGACCCTGACGTTAGGCGGGGTCTTAGCATGTTTCCCTAGACCCTGACGTTAGGCGGGGTCTTAGCATGTTTCACTAGACCCTGACGTTAGCCTTCGCGTCCGTTTAAAAATGCCATGTAGAGTCAAACATAATGACGTAGGGAAAGGTTCGAAACAGCTGGCTGCGACATGTCCAAGGCGATGAAAGAGCTGACAAGTCCAAGGCGATGAAAGAGCTGACAAGTCCAAGGCGATGAAAGAGCTGACAAGTCCAAGGCGATGAAAGAGCTGACAAGTCCAAGGCGATGAAAGAGCTGACAAGTCCAAGGCGATGAAAGAGCTGACAAGTCCAAGGCGATAAAAGAGCTGACAAGTCCAAGGCGATGAAAGAGCTGACAAGTCCAAGGCGATGAAAGAGCTGACAAGTCCAAGGCGATGAAAGAGCTGACAAGTCCAAGGCGATGAAAGAGCTGACAAGTTCAAGGCGATGAAAGAGCTGACAAGTCCAAGGCGATGAAAGAGCTGACAAGTCCAAGGCGATGAAAGAGCTGACAAGTCCAAGGCGATGAAAGAGCTGACAAGTCCAAGGCGATGAAAGAGCTGACAAGTCCAAGGCGATGAAAGAGCTGACAAGTCCAAGGCGATGAAAGAGCTGACAAGTCCAAGGCGATGAAAGAGCTGACAAGTCCAAGGCGATGAAAGAGCTGACAAGTCCAAGGCGATAAAAGAGCTGACAAGTCCAAGGCGATGAAAGAGCTGACAAGTCCAAGGCGATGAAAGAGCTGACAAGTCCAAGGCGATGAAAGAGCTGACAAGTCCAAGGCGATGAAAGAGCTGACAAGTTCAAGGCGATGAAAGAGCTGACAAGTCCAAGGCGATGAAAGAGCTGACAAGTCCAAGGCGATGAAAGAGCTGACAAGTCCAAGGCGATGAAAGAGCTGACAAGTCCAAGGCGATGAAAGAGCTGACAAGTTCAAGGCGATGAAAGAGCTGACAAGTCCAAGGCGATGAAAGAGCTGACAAGTCCAAGGCGATGAAAGAGCTGACGCTCTGACTTCCAATGACACTATTGTGTAGATGCAATATATAGGCATTAGGAACGTTATATATAGATATTGGGGACGTTTTATAACAGCCTACTGTAGTCTAAAGTAGGCCATGGTTATTTACACACATTGGGTACGTTATATTTATATATTGGTGACGTTATATATAGACGTCGAGGACGTTATATATCAGGTCAGGTCATCCCGTAACCGGTGAGGTCGTTGGGGCACACATGAAGACATCCTCACAACTCCACGCCATCCCTTTCTGTCAGAAGTTGCTGCCTGTGACTCTTCTGGTCCATTCTTTTATGTTGTCTTCCCATCTCTTTTAGGGCCGGCCTCTTCGTCGTCTGCCATGCACCTTCCCGTGGAGGATTGTGTTTGCAAGACCATTTGATCTCGATATGTGATCGTACGAAGTGAGTTTCCTTCTTTTGACAGTTGCCAAGAGATCTTCGAAAGGCCCTATTACCGTCGTAATTCTATTTCGGATTTCCTCGTTTGTAACTCGATCTTTGTACGTGACGTTTAAAAGTCTTCGGAAACATCTCATCTCCAAGGCCTGTATCCTTCGTTGAAG
Source organism: Ariolimax columbianus (assembly GCA_036924085.1). Taxonomy (NCBI): domain Eukaryota; kingdom Metazoa; phylum Mollusca; class Gastropoda; order Stylommatophora; family Arionidae; genus Ariolimax; species Ariolimax columbianus. The sequence continues at coordinate 9,789,241 of JAVGWX010000006.1, forward strand.
GTCAGCTGTAACTGTCCATGTCTCACACGCATAGAGAAATATTGACAGGACCAGTGTACGCATTAATCTGATTTTCGTGCGTAGTGCTAACCGTTTATCTTGCCAGATTTTGTTAAGATATACTGAAATAAGTCAAAAATCAGACTTCGGTCGAACTGAATCAGGAGAAGTACATATGGGGACAGGAGCAGGGTATATGCATCTAAAGAGTGATATAATCCGCAAGTATCATTACCTTTAATCATTGATCAAAATAGAGAAACTGTGGGTCAACTCAGAGTGCAGTGAAGTCGATTGTGTATAATATAACATAATCTTAACCTTACCCTTAACATAGCATAACTATACCATAACCACAAAACAGCATAACCTAACCTTAACATAACATAACCTAACCTTTACATAACATAGCATAATATAACATTAACACAATATAACATAACCTTAACATAACATAACCTTAACATAACATAACCTTAACATAACATAAAATAACATAACCTTAACATAACATAATATGTAATGAAATCAACTTCTACACACAATGAGTAATGCTATAAAGATATTTATGTTTATATCAATGAAGATTACACTGTAACGGTAGACATTATAGCAATATATGTAGGTAGTTGTTTGGCAGGATACAATGCCCGAATGTTCCTGACAATCAAAAACAGTTGCTGTTACGGTAATGTTGACCGCACTAAAGATGTTGAAAAAGAAATAGTGATATCGAGTGTAGGGATTGTAGCATTAAAAGTAAGATAAACACTCACCGCACCATCTCTTTCATTCGTTTACTGCTACACTCAGACCACCAGAAATGGTTGAGCTTCGACTCCACCAGCGCCGCCATCATGGAGGTCAAGTATTTACGTCCAATACAATCGTTCCCGTGTCCATCGTGGAAGAGTCCGAATCTGCAAGGTCAAGGACTCTCATTATAATACCTATAGCTCACTCAGCGTGTGCAACATAAAATAAACCAGGGGGGGGGGGGCGCAGGTAAGATACGCTTCTTCTGTACTTCACTTCTTCGTTGTTTATTCTCAGATTAAGGTCACGGTTTCTCTTTCAAAGGACACTGTTGTTTGTAAAGCTGTTTTATCTCCTATTACAGATTTGGTCTTTAATCTGTTTCGCGAGGCCAGTGTTTCGCGAGTCGCGAGGCCAGTGTTTCGCGAGGCCAGTATTGTTCTATCTCTTCATGTGGGAGCATTCAGTTTTGTAGGATGCGTTCCCGGGTCATGGACACCTGCCATCTGTCCCAATCTTCATTTTATTGTCGAGATGAACCTTGAGTCTTTAATGCCCAGGTCTCAGTCTGAGGTGACGACTTGCTCTTTTCTAGTATTCTTCTCGGAATTGTGAGTGTTGACCAAACCATTTACTCTTGAGGTTGGCTTTAATTATGGTCCAATCACATGTCGCCCTAGTGGAGCCTTGGTTGAACAGGATAGGGTCACTGTAACCTTCAATGAATGTCTTAAAATACGAATAAAGAGTCTTTAGTATGTTGCTAGTAGCCGTATAATGGGAAAGCGTTTCTATTGAAGCACGCTAAGGTGTAGACATAGCTGCCTTAAGGGAAACAAGACTACGCGACGAAGGCTGATGTCGGAAATGGGCGGAGGATACACATTCTTCTGAAGTGAGCGAGCCAGTAATGAACGTCACTAATCTGGAGTCGGTTTCCCTATCCAATCTCCCAAAAGGCATAAGTGACCAATTAATAACTCTGTAGGTTCCACTGGAAAGAAACCAAAATACCACGCTGATCAAAGTGTATGCACCGACGATGACAAATCCAGATGAAACCAAAGACAGATTCCATGAAGCACTCGACTCGTCATCTCGTCAGTCCCATAGTCCAAGAAGCTAGTCATCATGGAGACTTCAATGTCGGAGTGGGGACGGACCATCGGATCTGGAATGGAATATTCGATGTGCACGCCACATTCAAAGGCAATAGCACAGTCTTCTATTGCTTGGGCTATGTATGGCCCATACCCTAACAATCACGAACAAGATGTTTTGTCTGCCCATTTGGAACCAAACATTATGGATGCAACCCCGATAAAACAATGGCACTTAATGGATTATGTTATCACCAAGAAGAGCGGCAGGCGTGCTGTAAGAGTTACCAGGGATGTTTGTGGTTCAGTGTGCTGGACCGATCACAGGCTAATTTGGTACAAACTCGACTTTCGCATATAAAGTCCAGGAGACGGCATGCGGATGGGAAGTAACATTAAAAAAATGAAATTAGACACCACAAAACTACGAAGGACGAAGATCACCGAAGGACTGGTAAGGAATATATTTAAAAAAATTTAAGAATCTACAGGTTGGTCAGATCAACATGCATGAAGACTAGAGCCACTATTATAGACTATATATATATATAGTCCACCACCTCTGAGCACATCGAATACCACATGTACGCATTAAGATTAGTTTGATGAGAACCACGCAGAAATCATGTCCCTTTAAAAATAAAAATAAAATGAGTTATATAGAGCTCATCAAATGAACACATCGTTTACAGCCAAATTGATCATTCCTACAATTATACTCAGAGTGGCCCAAGAAAAGCTTGGGAAATGAAAGAGACAAGGTTGAGCAACAAAGATAAAATTCAACATAATGCGAACAGAAACGACTGAAAACGCGTTTTTGACACTTTAAAAACTGTTTATCAAGCCCCTCCCCCCACCCCACCCCATGTTCAATGCAGGTGGCTCGGTGCTATTTGCCAACAAACAGTACATACTTGAACGCTGAACGGGACACTTTAATACTGTTCTTAACAAACCCCCAACCATCTCCTACAATCTCAGCACGCATGCCACAGAGACCCTTGAGCAGCGAACTGGACATGCCGCCCAATATCGAGAAGGTCAGTGCAGCAGCCAGTTGGCTATCAAACAGGAGGGCGCCAGGTGCGAATAAGATGCCAGCTGCGATATCTAAAGCAAGAAGCTGTGGACTACCACAAAGACTAATTCACTTTCCCCCACCTGCAGAATACAACAATTTTGATTACACTGCATTTGCGGATGAGCTGAAGTCTTCGAATACATAATTCAACACCACGTTACGTAATAATTACCGAGCACAAGAAGAACAATAAAAAAATATCAGCTAAATTTTATGTTGACGTTGAAACAAGTTCCACTCTCTTTACAAAGAGCTGGGGAACAGATATATATATATATACATCTGATCTCTTGGCAACTGTCAAAAGAAGGAAACTCACTTGGTACGGTCACATATCGAGATCAAATGGTCTTGCAAATACAATCCCCAACGAAAAGGTGCATGGCAGACGACGAAGAGGCCGGCCCAAAAAGAGATGGGAGGACAACATAAAAGAATGGACCAGTCTCCGACCAGAAGAGTCATAGGCAGCGGCATCTGACAGAGAGGGATGGCGTGGAGTTGTGAGGATGTCTTCTAGTGTGCCCCAACGACCTCACCGGTTACGGGATGACCTGACCTGACCTGATATATATATATATATATATATAGATATATATGCCCATATCACCATATAGTCCCTTCTACTCTAAGCTCAACAGAGTAATGATTGAAATACATACACATGCGCCATCTCGTGGGCGATGATAAAGCCAGTTGTAAATCCTTCATCACGTACAGCTGCGCAGCTACGCGTTGGGTTACACAAGCCAGTGATAGGGGCATAACCTGGAAAACAAATCAAACAAGTCTATGCTTTGTTAAACCAGTTATAGAAAGGTTACAAAGAGTTTAAAACATTAGGTTTTCTGGATTTTGAGAGATAATTGTCTCTGAGTTCTTCAATCTTGACGACTTTTCGCTATTAGGAAGTTTGTAGTGCCTTGTTTGGCCTACCAGTGCGTACTCAAGAAGGCGGCCTAGGTCATCCTCGCCGTAGTGCAATACAAGACTTTCCAGCAAATACACAACTACATGGATCACACTGCAGGTTCCCATTTACAAGGCAAGGCTGATGTAGTACATCAGGTGCTCATCGTTGACATGAGGTGATGTGTTGGCCAGTGTGCTGCATCTGTCCCCGAGACGAGCCATGGTGCCCATGTGTTCAGTAACTGATGCATACATTATTTTACAATTGGAATGGCAGAGTGATAAAAGCTCTTGCCTATCACTGCAAAAACCAGTGAACTGTAAATAGCTACTTGACTCGGATGTAATTAGGGAAAACGGAGTAGTGAATACATCGATTACTTCACAAAGTGAAGTAGTGAATTCATCGATTACTTCACAAAGCGAAGTAGTGAATTCATCGATTACTTCACAAAGCGAAGACGCCATTCAAGGAAGTCTCTGGCAGTTAACTGCTTTCATTTCTTCAATTAAAAAAAGAAGAAACCTTCTTCTGATTTACAGAATCTGTTGCAAAGAATTTCAATTATAAAATATTTTGTGGTTAACATCAAATAAAAAAAAATATACATACATTATGTAGAAAAACAGGCAACGAACCACAACAAAAACAAAGATTAGATGTTTTCATTTGTTCTTCTTCCTCTTCTTCTTCTAGTTCCTCTTCTTCTTCCTCTTCTTCTTCCTCTTCTTCTTCTAGTTCCTCTTCTTCTTCCTCTTCTTCTTCTAGTTCCTCTTTTTCTTCTAGTTCCTCTTCTTCTTCCTCTTCTTCTTCTAGTTCCTCTTCTTCTTCCTCTTCTTCTTCTAGTTTCTCTTCTTCTTCTAGTTCCTCTTCTTCTAGTTCCTCTTCTTCTTCCTCTTCTTCTTCCTCTTCCTCTTCTTCTTCTAGTTCCTCTTCTTCTTCCTCTTCTTCTTCTAGTTCCTCTTCTTCTTCTAGTTCCTCTTCTTCTTCCTCTTCTTCTTCCTCTTCTTCTTCTAGTTCCTCCTCCTCTTCTTCTTCTTCTAGTTCCTCTTCTTCTTTTAGTTCCTCTTCTTCTTCCTCTTCTTCTTCCTCTTCTTCTTCTAGTTCCTCTTCTTCTTCCTCTTCTTCTTCTAGTTCCTCTTCTTCTTCTAGTTCCTCTTCTTCTTCTAGTTCCTCTTCTTCTTCCTCTTCTTCTTCTAGTTCCTCTTCTTCTTCTAGTTCCTCTTCTTCTTCCTCTTCTTCTTCTAGTTCCTCTTATTCTTCCTCTTCTTCTTCTAGTTCCTCTTCTTCTTCCTCTTCTTCTTCTAGTTCCTCTTCTTCTTCCTCTTCTTCTTCTAGTTTCTCTTCTTCTTCCTCTTCTTCTTCTAGTTCCTCTTCTTCTTCTAGTTCCTCTTCTTCTTCCTCTTCTTCTAGTTCCTCTTCTTCTTCCTCTTCTTCTTCTAGTTCCTCTTCTTCTTCCTCTTCTTCCTCTTCTTCTTCTATTTCCTCTTCTTCTTCTAGTTCCTCTTCTTCTTCCTCTTCTTCTTCTAGTTCCTCTTCTTCTTCTAGTTCCTCTTCTTCTTCCTCTTCTTCTTCTAGTTCCTCTTCTTCTTCTAGTTCTTCTTCTTCTTCTAGTTCCTCTTCTTCTTCATCTTCTTCTTCTAGTTCCTCTTCTTCTTCTAGTTCTTCTTCTTCTTCTAGTTCCTCTTCTTCTTCTAGTTCCTCTTCTTCTTCTAGTTCCTCTTCTTCTTCTAGTTCCTCTTCTTCTTCCTCTTCTTCCTCTAGTTCCTCTTCTTCTTCTAGTTCCTCTTCTTCTTCTAGTTCCTCTTCTTCTTCTAGTTCTTCTTCTTCTAGTTCCTCTTCTTCTTCCTCTTCTTCTTCTAGTTCCTCTTCTTCTTCCTCTTCTTCTTCTAGTTCCTCTTCTTCTTCTAGTTCCTCTTCCTCTTCCTCTTCTTCTTCTAGTTCCTCTTCTTCTTCCTCTTTTTCTTCTAGTTCCTCTTTTTCTTCCTCTTCTTCTTCTAGTTCCTCTTCTTCCTCTTCTTCTTCTAGTTCCTCTTCTTCTTCTAGTTCCTCTTCTTCTTCCTCTTCTTCTTCTAGTTTCTCTTCTTCTTCTAGTTCTTCTTCTTCCTCTTCTTCTTCTAGTTCCTCTTCTTCTTCTAGTTCCTCTTCTTCTTCCTCTTCTTCTTCTAGTTCCTCTTCTTCTTCTAGTTCCTCTTCTTCTTCCTCTTCTTCTTCTAGTTCCTCTTCTTCTTCCTCTTCTTCTTCTAGTTCCTCTTCTTCTTCCTCTTCTTCTTCTAGTTCCTCTTCTTCTTCTAGTTCCTCTTTTTCTTCCTCTTCTTTTTCTAGTTCCTCTTCTTCCTCTAGTTCCTCTTCTTCTTCATCTTCTTCTTCGTCTTTTGAGTTAGTCTTGAAAATGACATTCTGATGTTGTGTCGCAGTTTACAGCGACGCTTGATATCTGCGCCTTTTAGCCTGGGACATCCGATTTCAGTTGCCCTTTTTTGGGGTACCAGGTTTGCTATCCTCATTCTGTTTGCCAGACCACACTAGTACAGCCTGTTTCTAGAACCGCCACTTGGGGACGGAATAGGGTGTTGGTTAATTCGTCTGTCACGTGGCCTTACTTGTGCGTTGTTGTAAAATGCCCACAATGCGCGCCTTGACAAGGACGTTAAGTGGAAGGTTGAAGTAGCTTTCCTCACATCTCTGGCGTGGTGATGAAGGTGGATCGTGATCCTTTGAAACCATATCTTCTTGTGGCATATGCATGCAGTGGAAATTGATCAGGTTGCATTCTCTTGACATGGCTTTACCGCAGAGAACCAAAAAGCAGTTTCGCTTTAAAAAAATCGCTGACACCTTTATAGTTCACAACTACGGGGCATAAAATGGAGTCGTGACCTCCAGGCGTGCGCACCATAGTTCTAAAACAATTTTTGTAAACACCTCTTTTTCGTTCTGTCAGTCATTTTTATATAAATTGCCCCAGATAAACACCGATTTATAGGCCGAGTCATCATAACTTTGAAAGCGAAGATCACAGACAAGGGCAGTAATTGTCGGAATCTAAGTACAGTTCCAGATAACCTATGTTATTTCTGTAGTATAAACAGATCTCATCGCTTCTTCTAAACGCTCACAGCCAGAAGATGACATTACAAAAATGGCAAATCGCTGAACGTTAAACATATTAAGAAATAAGTAAGAGCCAACCGACAAGTGCTGAATATCAGCCCAGCAGTCGAAATGCAGTCGAAAGTGTGTAAGGTGTGCTCATGCTCGGCACCACATTCCAGTGGCGCTGAGGTCGGCTAGCTCTTCCCTGGAAAAGTGAAATTAGTAGCCTGCCGATTAAAGTGAGCTCACAAGCCAACCTCACCCCCTCGGGGTACACACTGGGCAACTAGAGCCAAGAGCCTCTAGGCTAACGAGGCAATGGCTCGTCTGGGGGGATGGGCTCCTTCAGGTTAAATGCAGATGTTGGCCCACCGCAGCTTGGAGAGGAGATGGGCGCCGCCAGGTGATTTCAAGCCTAAGAATCACACACGAGGACAAACACGAAATCTATTATTTTGGGAGTGTCTTCATGTGTGCCCCAACGACCTGATGGGTTACGGGATGAACTGAACTGAACGGAGTCGAAATGTACAATGAGAAATAAGTAAGAGCAGATTAACAATTAAAGGTTTTCCTTTCTCGCACCGATCCCTATCCTTCTTCTTTTTCTTCTTCTTCATCGTACGCAGTCGGACGTCAACCTTAATTTTTTCGAAAAAAGCAGCCGTCATCCTGAAGCTGTCGATACTGCCATAGAGCTTGTCTAGTGTTGCCACTGGTGATGGCCACATCTGCTCTCTCTGATCCTCGTATGTCGGGCAGTTTTGCAGCAAATGCTCAGCGGTCATTTTCCCGGTACCACACGGGCATTCGTCAGTGCCACCTATCTTCAATTTGTTGAATAGGTGGTACCTCAGTCTATTGTGGCCAGTGCGAAGTCTGAAGACCACGACCTGCTCTCTTCTGTTCAACTGGTAATAGGCATCGTTTTTTGTGTAGCCAGTGTGTTCGGTTTCCCATTTGGTCATGTATCTAGCTCTAATTAGCCGGATCCCTATCCGATTGCACTCTTTTACAGCCCTCCAATCCACTCATTTTATTGCTTCCTTAAATATCCCACCACCCACGCCCCCACACCAATCCCAATGTTATCCCCTATAAACCCGCTTGCCCATCTCTTCACCCACAAGCCACTTATTTCTTCCCGCAACAACCCATCTCTCCATCTTCCTCCAGAGGAGTGCATTATCCGTTTTCTTTTTTTCTTCTATTTTGTGTTGTTGTTTTTGATGTTATCCTAAAATAACGACATCATAAAAAAGTTAAATAAAATCAGATTTTAAACGAAAATGAGAAATAAATTATCTTAAAGATCGTCCAGGATTTGAGCCATGGACCGCACGCACCTTAAGCGAGGATCATACCTGTGAACCACCGAGTGGTAGTGGAATTATAATTGTCTCTAGAGGGTTTCCGATAAGGCATGCATTGAGAACAATTAATCTGTGGTGTATTCCTAGGCCAACAAGAAAAGAGAGCGAGAGAGGGAGACGGAGAGAAAAAGTGAAAGAGAGGGAAAGAAAACAAGAATTGTTTTTCAAGTATACCTATTTCTTACCTTAAGAGCTCTTTTACTTTTGATGATCTTGAGCGGTCGTTCCCCGGACATATTATGGGGTAAGAAGGTGGCCAGTGTCAATCAGTTAGTTCGCATGCGGCCATTTCGTTTATTTATATGTTATATCTTTTCATTCGCTCTTAAATCTAATCTAAAAATAAGAGATGATGGCAAGATATCTTCAATTTTCTTCTTCCGCTTCTTCCTTTTCGTATGCTTTTTGACGTCAACTTAGCTATGTCACCAGTTACGGGATGACCTGACCTGTCTATTGACAAGTGAAGGCAGGTAAAATTTGAAATAAAGTTTACAATCCACAACCAAGCAATGATAATTTATAAAAGCTGCCATGAAGACAACGCCCATTGGAGAACAAACAAGATTAAGTACAAGCAACCAACGGAGAACAGAAGAGACAGCAAAGGCTGAAAACAATGTGAGAAATTAATAAATTGTATAGACCAATCGTGGTGCCTGATTGATTGATTTATTGGATCGTCTTTTCGCTCCAATCGAAGCTTAGGGACACACTACAGATGCTCCCCTTTACATTATGCCGGAATCAGCACATTTGCAGTGACAGTGTCATAGCAATAGTTCTGCGAGTTGATATTGCTAGCCCCATATACAGCGCTCTTCAATCGCATTTTGCAGCATGCTTGGAAGACTACAGTGACCATCTTCTGTTTAACTCGGGTACCACTCGTGCGAACCCGCCATTTACTAGACAATATGGGTCAAGATAGTGATCAGTACACGAGCCTCTGCAACCCAAACGCTGACTGCTAGCGTCAGAGTCAGAGACCCAGAGCTGCCAAGACCCTTCTCCACCTCCACGTGGAGATCCTGGAAAGCAGGCTGTAGCAGGGCAGACTGACTGTTGTTGTTGTTTCTGTTGTTGTTAATGCCTACAATTAGCAGGTTTACTCTTTCGTGCGCTCTGATAAGGACGTTTAGTGACGGGTTGCAGTAGCTTTTCACATATCCCGAGTGGGCTGATGAATGTGGACCTGGGGCCTTCCTGCAATTGTCATCTGCTTGCTTTCATCTGCATGTCGGCACTACTACGGGGATTACGGTAGGTAGGTAGGCAGGCAGGCAGGCAGGTAGGCAGATAGATAGATAGATAGATAGATAGATAGATAGATAGATAGATAGATAGATAGATAGAGAGAGAGAGAGAGACAGAGACAGAGACAGAGAGAGAGAGAGAGAGAGAGAAAGAGAGAGAGAGAAAGAGAGAGATAGATAGATAGAAAGATAGATAGATAGATAGAGAGAGAGAGAGATAGAGAGATAGATAGATAGATAGATAGATAGATAGATAGATAGATAGATAGATAGATAGATAGATAGATAGATAGATAGATAGATAGATAGATAGATAGACAAGTCCCCATCATACAGTTCTTTGGAATATTCTCTCCATCTCTTTTCTTCTCTCTCTGGGTCTGTTATTGGTTCCTCATTCTTATAATTTTTTATTTTTTTTGCGTTCGCCTTATTTCTTTAATCCCCAAGGCGGTCTTCCAGTACATCCGACTTCAGCATCAATTTTATGTAAGAGTCTGCTTCCTCCTGCATTTTCTAAGGGTTTGCCTCCCCGGGGTAACGGCCGGTGTTGTGATGGTGATCGAACCCAGCACCTTCGATTTGTGAGCCGTGCCACTTAACTACTAGGCCACGCCATCCCATATTCTTATAATTATTCACCCTTGATTATTTGTCTTTATTTTTACGAAAGAATTTGTTTTAATTTTTTATGGACTTGATGGAATTTCCCTGTTCTCTCCAGGTCTTCAATTTATTCGCATTGTTCTACTCACCGTTTTTTTTCATGTTATCTTACATGCTTGATTTAGTTCATTCTTGAGACGTTTATTTTTAGCAATGCCATGTTCTGCATTACTGTTCTTTCATTTACGTCTTTCCCCATTTTGTTTAGCATTTCCGCTGTTACCCAGGGTTTATTGTTGCCTATTTTATTGTTACCAAATGTTATCTAAATTGCCTCTTTTACGGCCTCTTTTATGCTTTCCCACTGTTGTCAGTAACCTGTTTTTTTCCCCTGACATTAACTCAGTTTTGGATTTTAACTTTTCCCCAACTCGTTCAAAGCACATCAATTCCATTTTGCTAGTTTCTGTGATTGCCCTGGCCTTTTCGATCGTAGTTGGCGTATATATATATATATATATATATAGTTGTGTGTGTGTGTATGTGCGCGTGTGCACGCGTGCGTGCGTATGTGTGTGTAAGTGTCTGAATGTGTATGTGTATTCAAATATTTTGGTATCATAGAAACGGACATGCACAGAAAACAAAAATAAATATAATGGTTTCTGACCGGATGGTCCCAACTCCTCCTTAGTTATAAGCACGGAGACGTCATAGTCCATGGGTTGTCCTCGAGGGATTTGTGTCTGTGACCACTCACAGAACATGTTAACTGTTCTGAAGGCGTCCAGTCTTTTTAAAACGTTCTTTTGCTGTTGGACAAATATATACGTCATCATTTTAGCATGTGCTATAGATCTTTACAAATAAATATTTATAAATAACTAACGTTATAATGGAGGCTGCGTGGCCTAGTGGTGAAGCGTTTCCCAATCCCAACACGCCCCAGTTCGAATAACGCTGATGTCCAGTTTGGCAGACATGTTTTTTTTCGCTCCTCCACGTACGGAAAGTAAAGGCAACATACCGTAATGTACACCTGCCAAGGAATTTAAAACAGCCAAATAGGTTTGCTGTCGTAAGAAGCGTTGTTTTACAAATGACATCTGCTGATTTGGCTTGGCTTGACTTGGCTTTGTTCGTTCTCTATCTCCCGCTACCGAGCACTGAAAAGGGCTTAAGTAGCAGAATGTCGTCGAGTGTCGTAGTTTACAGCTTGACTGCGATATTTGCACCTTTCGGTCCAACACATCCGACTTCAGCAACAATTTTTTTGAGTACTGGGTTAGCATTCCCTCTTCGATCCCGTCTCCTTAGCCAGTCTGCCCTGCTGCAGCCTGTTATCCAGGATCACCGCGTGGAGGTGTAGAAGGGTCTTGACAGCTCTGGTTCGCTGGCCCCGACGCTAGCAGTCAGCTATGGGTCGCTGACCACTGCAGCTCATGCGCTTCTCAGCATCTTGATCACATACTGCTATTTAACGTTATAATACTTATCTGTGTAGTTTTCAACTCAGAAGAGCTCTCCGTAAACAGACACACGCATCATTACTTCTGAAGATCCAGATAGGCAGGTTACTGCATATGCGCGCGCACATTGAGGTGGGTGATTTCCGTGCAGGGTCATGATGAGGTTCATGGTAACGAAAGACCTGGCGTTCTCGCCTCACGGACACCCATAGTTGAGACTGGATATTGCAAAGGGTGACATTCTTAGGTTTATGAATGGCCGCTTATTTGAAGTCGACACTGCAACTGTCGAACGTGCAATCCACAGACTGCATAATTTGGAAATAAATCGTGGATGGAGCAGGAGGAGGTCTGAGAGGTCGGGGCAGGAGTATATATAACCAGCGGTTTACTGGAACCATCATTATTCGCATCCATCGCTATTTGTTGAGCGAGATAAAGCACATGTATTGCCCCGGAGGCAGTGATGCCGATTCTGGACATACATTATTTAACACGACTGTTCCCTTAGCAGACAGTAATTCGCACGCTTTTCGTCATAACAAACAGTAATTCACATGATTGTCGCTAAAATAGACAGTAATTCATACTCATTTAATTTAAACACAGTAATTCATACGCGAAATAAATGAATTAAGATGACACCAAAGAACAGTTATTTTATTATAGTGCACTTAAAACTACTACAAAATGTGAAGCTATTATGGAGAAAATAAATATTAAAAAAACAAACTAGAGGTATGCAGTGGAAAAAGGTTTACGTGCTTTGTATATATGGAGCACCAGCTATGCTAGGATCAAGGTCGGGCTTTCAGACAACAATGACTTTTACTTCCATTTACCCCTACATGCCTCAACGTTTCTCCATATCGAAACATAGACAAAACACCGACTCAGTTTTGAAGATGACATTAGGTTGACTTCAACGAACACTCAGACGCGAAATTTAAAACTGGTTGTCCAGATGGAAGTACAATCAGCGCATTAAATATTAAGTTATAATATTTAGAAAAAAATTAATTATAATGTGTTTTCTTTACTGTATTAAAAAAGCATTTTTATGCAAATGTGGATGCATGTCGTATTATAAATGGGTTTTAATCAAATGGGCGTCAGGAGACGAAGCATATTGGAAAACGCTGATCTAAACAGACAGTAGTTGATTCGTTTTTAAGCTAAACAGACAATAGTTCGTTCCTTTTTAAGCTATACAGACAGTAGTTGATTCGTTTTTAAGCTACACAGACAATAGTTCATTCGTTTTTAAGCTAAACAGACAATAGTTCATTCGTTTTTAAGCTAAACAGATAATAGTTCATTCGTTTTTAAGCTAAACATACGGTTATTCACACGGATTTCTCAAAACTGGCATTTCTACATCTTTCTTTGTCGTCTTGGAGGAAATGGAGCCGTTACAATACTTAGCATCCATACATAAAGACTGCATATGAATATATATATATAAATATATATATTAATTTACTCTTGAAATCATGATTTATTTTGCACTTTGTCAGCAACGATGAGACTGTCAGTCTCATGCACAACCCTCATTAGTCTCCTTTTAAGACATTCAGTATAAAGTGTAGTGGTCCTCTCTATCCTCCCCAATAAGTCAACCAAAGATCCACACATAGGAACATATACTAATTCGCACGAACTTTCTCTACAAAGACACCAACTTAAACCATATGTCTCTACACAGACACTAACCCACACAACATTTCTGTACACAGACACCAACTCACACAACATTTCTCTACACAAACACCAACTCAACCCGCATGTTTCTACACAGACACCTACTCACACAACATTTCTGTACACAGACACCTACTTACACAACGTTCCTCTACACATCACACATGAACTGACCTGACTTTTCTCTAAAAAGATGATCTTGACAACAACCACTCTGATGTCCACGCCAAGTGTGTGATGCTGGTACACGGTGTTGGCCTAAGCAATTAGACACATTGTGGTGTCAATATTCAAATATAAGCAGGACTAGAGAACGTGGCAAGAAACATCACGCAACACACATTTCAGAAATATAAACAAACAGATAATAATAGTAGCAGACACACATTGGGAGGCAGACTCGAGAATTGAAAGTAGAAGAAATCGACGAAATGTATGGTGATAATATCATTAAAGTACTCTGTCTGTAATATGTGTTCTTTGTGTTCTTCAAGCAGCTTATGGCATGTGGTCTCAAAAACGTTTCCTTTTGTTCTGGAGTACCATGTTGGAACGCAGGCTTGACTATATCCATGTCTTAACTTCGTTCATCTCTTCATCTCACTGTTGGCTGACTTAGTGCGCTGACCTAGTGGGTACTTAAAAGTTGTGGACCGTCCCAAACGTGTTTGTTTTCGAGCCGATCTTGTGTCAGACATGCGTACTACATGGCGGGCCTATTTTTATTATTCCTTAGCAACGCAGAATCTTTGACTTGGTTGGTTGAAGTTTGGCGCATGATTCCGACGTAGCTATCCTGTCCCTTAGTTATCTCCTTTTTCGTACGTTTTCAGACGCTAACTTTAGTGTTCTAAATGAATCGGTGGTCAGCTTGGGGTTTATTGGTATCTCCTTAGAGCCTATACCGGAATTGTACGGGTTATGGTCAAATATGCTTCATATGTTCCTCGTATGTTAGGCGACTTTTGTAGCAGATGTTCTACAGTCATTTTTGTTTGTGCTGCATACATATTCATCTGCATTTCCTATATTTAGTCTCTCGAATAGATGGTATCGCAATGACGCTGTTCCCCGTCCTATTAATGTCCTTGGAAAAATTCCAAGATTTTCAGCATCATCTTTACGTCAAGTTCCCCATGTTATAATAATACAGCCTATAACATGTAGGGGCGTATGTAGGCTGTGATATAACAGGATGGAGGCTAGTATGTGTGTGCGCGTGCACGTCTGCATGTTAGTGTATGTACACGTGTGTGTGTGTGTTTGGTAGTGTGTGTGAACAAATGCGTGTACACGTATGAGTGTGTCTGTGAGTGAGTGTGTGAATGAATGTATGTATTGTCACGCGTGTGTAGGTGTGAGTGTTTATGTGTGTGCATGTGCGTATATGTGTATGTGCGTATGTAAGTGTGTATGTCTGTTAGTATGTGTGTGTGTCGGCATGTGTGTGTCGGCGTGTGTGCATATGTGTATGTATGCGCACATGTGTGTGCCAGTGTGTGTATATGTTTGTGTATGTGTGTGTGTATGTGTGTGTATCAGCATGTGTGTGGGGCATGTGTGCGTGTATACAAATTTCAGCGCGTATGTATGTAAGTGTGTGAAAATATCTGTGTCAGCATGTGTGTGGCATAGTGTATGGGCATGTTAGTGTGTATGTGTGTCAGTGTGTGAATGACTATACGAGGCGTGTTCAGATGAAACCGGACCTAACTGCACCAAGTGGACATATGTACGATGTGCATGATGACGGCACTTCAGGTGTAAACAGCACATACCAAGCGTCAAGTTTGCAAAATTCCATTATTCCGACTCATAGACTCCTCAGCAGACCGTTGAAAACATGGCGGGTGTGATAAGGAATCCGTCCAGAGTTGATCAGCGAACTGTGATTCGATTTCTAACAGCTGAAGGATGTCGACCAGTTGACATTCATCACAGAATGCAAGCAGCGTATGGTGACAAAAGTGTGTCGAAGACAACACTGAATAACTGGACAACGATTTAAAGAAGGACGTGAGTTAACGAAAGATCTTCCCAGACCAGGTCAGGCGCATATTGTTGCGTCAGAAGATGCCATCGCCAAAATTGATGCAGCAATTCGAGTGGACCGTCGCCGCAGCTTACGTTTGCTAGCAGAGGTATTCGCTGTGTCGCTAGGGGCAGTTCAAATGGTGGTTAGCAAGAAACTGAAGTATCGGTACCCATTGTGAGCGATATAGCTGAGAGGTAAGCAGCTCGCCTCTCAAAAAATGAAAGCACGAAACGATAGGTGCTCGATTTCCGCCAGTTTCAAGCGTCCCCTTTCTCAAGGCACGTAAAATCGATGTCTAGCTATATGGGAGTTGAAAGGTAAACTGAGGCCACGTGTGAACGCTGTGGTCGTAAAACATGACATTGACAGATGAAAATTTAAAAAAGCAGACAGTTAGTCATGAACACCATTCTACAGATAACAAGACTTCTACACAGCAGTGATCATCATGGATGCTCCCCCCCCCCCCACCACCACCCCCACTTCCCACAAAGACATGACGTGTCAATGACCTGATTGTCTGCACACTCTATTGCTAGTATAAACAAAGAAGCCTTCTACACCTCTTCAAGGGTAGAAGAGAAGCGACTAAGTAGAATAAGATTTGTTGTTGGTGTTTTTTATCTCATAGTTTCTACAGGAAGAGGGCAATCGTATTTAGTCTGGCAGGTTACATAGTGACCTTTCATTGCTCCCCATCCACGCCCTACTAACACACGAAAGATTATTAAATATACTTACAATGTTCATAAGCGTCATAATGTAATCCTCTGTCTTGTCTTTGCTCCCGACTTCGGCAACAACGTTGGCGTCCACAACCACCATGACTTCCAGATATTTCGGCCTGTCTGCTGAGCGACGACGTCTTCCCGCGTGTTCAGATGACCACATGGCTGTGACAGACACACGTTTGGTTCAACATGTTTAATAAGAGCCACTTGTTTGCTACTGACGACATTAATAATAATTGTTATTTACTTTTCGTGCGCACATTTGATGATAAGTGCTAAGGGGAAAAACCGCGTGTAATCCTCCAATGTGCAATGCCTTAGTTAACTCAATGTCTTGTTTCTTTGAGATTTCACGAGCACCGTCTAAGTAGCGTCCGTCTCGTGCGTCACTTTAACATCGAGACTAAATCTTGTGTATTGGAAATTCTTCATCTTCTTCTTCTTCTTCTTCTTCTTCTTCATCTTCTTCTTCTTCTTTTTTTCTGTATCTTTTTTGGTGTTCGTCCTGAAAAAAGACGTGTCTGATGAAACGTGCGTTTTTCGCCCCAACACGTCTGATATCAGCACAGTATTTTTGGACAGACTTCGTCTTCCCTCTTTGATCCCTAATCTTTTAGCCAGGCTGCATAGTTGTAGTCTGTTCCCAGGGTGACTACTTGAATATGGATTAGCGGTTTTTTTTTCAGTTATGCTCACTGACGTTGGTGCAAACAGCCTGTTAGGCATCGCTGGCTGCTGTAAGTTCATTCATGCTGCATCTTTGGACATGCCAAATGATGTTATATCAATTACCTAAGTTGTACATCCTAATTTATTCACATTTTATGCCTGGTATTGCTTGAGCAGATGTTGCCTTATCAGTTTTCATTCTGTATCTGATCTCATACGTTGTAATCCCCCCCTCCCCACCTCCCCCAGATGCCATCACCTTATCGAGGTGTGTGGGAGGGAGGTCTTGCAAGCCTCAGTGACCCAGTGAGCTATGCTGGTGGGAACGTATGTTCCTGGTAGGGCCAGCAAAGCCGGACAAGTAGTTGGAGAGTGGTCAGACTAAGAATGGAAGGAGCCGGGTGGTACTCAACTCAAAAGTCTAGGATAAAAGACCACCTAAGAGAGGACATAGTTTGGGCAAAAGGAGCTCGACAATCCAGAAAGGCACGACAACTAAGGCATTATCCCCTAACGAATCCAACAAGAAAAAGTACAAAATGAAAGCCATTTCAAGAGCCCAATATCTGACTGCAAATGGCCCGAGCCAGCGGAACCTCGTCCATTGTGTATCAACGTGCACGGAACTGCTGGAGAGCAGTTAAACGTGGGAGTCTGGTGGGCGAGAGAGGCGGCGCCCGACTCATGGATTACAAATAGGACATCCCCTGCCTCTTCCCTGACAAGTGGCAACTGTCAGGATGACCGTATAACTACCCCATCAAACCATATATAAACATGGTATCACAAATAACCTGCTGCCTTGCAAGTTTGGCCGCTAGGTCGGTTAGGGACAACCAAAGGCTAGGGATGCGAATCTGAAGAAAATGATTGCTGCAAACGGAAGTGTTGGACCGTAAGGTGCGAATAAAACAGCTCGTTGCTGCAAACCACAGTACTACATATCTCATCCAAGGGTAATCAAAGACCCGGACTATATAGAGAGACACCATAAGGTACACGCACACGCAAAGACATGTCTCTATCATTATGTACACACTGATACGTCTGCGAAACAATAAGAGTGGACATAACTTTACCGAATCAGACAGCAAGAATCTATAATACGTACTACCAGCAAAACAAAACAAAATATGGCCCTGGAAGCCAAGGTTATTATGGACCAGACAACCACAGTGGTATGGGATTTTAACAGCCAGTCTGAGAAGTGTGGTTACACAAAAACCAATACAAGGGGACACGAACTAGATAATGGGAGGTTGACAGCAACCTTATCAACCTCCCAGATGACCATCCTTGTTTTATTCAAGGCGATGGTCTTCAACAGCATCCCATGACCTGGCTTTTACCACCGGTGACCTATGCTAAAAGTTCAAAATAACAATACTCGTACCTCTAGCAAAAAGTGGCCAAAGACTCATCAAACCCGGGAAACATTTCATCAGACCACAAGCCGTTGCCCAGATGGAACTATAAGAAAGAAGACTGACAAAAAGTTTGCCACAAGTACAGATCTTTACTACCAGTCTATCAACACCCACCACAGGAAAGTAGGAAAGGTGGTGGACAAATTCAACCAGTGCCTCCTAAAGGCAGCAATAGGAAACACCCAAAGAGATGCCAGAAGAAACTGCAAACCGTATTGGTCACTGGAAGCGCAACATATGGAACTACAACAGAGGCAAGAGAGAGAGCGGAAATTAACCAAAATCAAGAAAGCAACATCGCACTCAAGGCAGATGCAGCAAGATATAGGAAAACAATCAACCAAGCATGAAGGAAAAGCTGGCACGATCGTTTAGAAGCACTTAACTATGATAAAGAGAGAGACAGAGAGAGAAAGAGAGAGAGAGAGAGAGAGCGAGAGAGGGATAGAGAAAGAAACAGAGAGAGAGAGAGAGAGAGCAAGAAGATCTAAAAGCTAGAAAATTCCTTAAGTTAAGAAACAGCAATAAGCCAATAACTGGGATTGAAAAATTAAGGCTAGGTACTAACCGGGAAAAAAGCAGCGGGTGTTCTAATCCAAAATTATGCAGATACAAGTAGAAACAAAATTCCGGCAGACTTGAAAAGGTATATTAAGAAAGAAATAAACCACATGGAGCGGGATCAAGATGCTGAGCAGCGCATGAGCTGCAGCGGTCAGCGACCCATAGCTAGCGTCAGAGCCAGCGAACCAGAGTTGCCAAGACCCTTCTACACCTCCACGCGGTGATCCTGGATAACAGGCTGCAGCAGGGCAGACTGGATAAGGAGAAGGGATCGAAGAGGGAATGCTAACCCTGTACTAAAAAAATGCTTGCTGAAATCTGATATGTTGAACCGAAAGGTGCAAATATCGCAGTCAAGCTGTAAACTACGATACAACGCATTCCGTTCTCTGGACTACATTCTGCTACTTAAGCCCTTTCAGGGTTTGGTAGCGGGAGATTGAGAGCGAACGAAGTCAAGCCAAGCCAACCACATGGAGCACTCAATGCTAGTACCGAAGATCAGGTGACATATCTCGCAAGAGATCGAAGATGCATATCAAGGACAAGAAAACAATAGCGGATCTGGATGGATCTAGAAAAAGCTGGTTTTGATAGTATATGGAAGAGCGGACTGAAACTCAGAAACTACTGCAGAAACCAACAACATGACTAAATGGAGCAGCGATTACCTAGGTAACAGGACAGCAAGAGCGGTACTCAGAGGACACCTCAGCAAAGGAAAATGGAACAAGGAGTTCCGCAAGGTGGAATACTCTCACCCCTGCTGTTTCTCACGTACATCAATAATATAATCACAGAAATTCCTAAAAGAGTACACAATGCACTATATGCAGATGGCTTGGAGCTATGGACATTCGAAGAGTCCACATATGTAACTAGAAACCATATGGCCCAACCAAGAGGCCCTAAATAAAATAAAGACACAGAAAAGAAATGGCAAATACCCATCAACGAAACCAAAAACACATTCAATCTTCTTCCTATACACCAATCCGAAAAAAGTGATCCTAACAGTAAATGACCAGACTCTTCCCCCTTGACATGTCCAACTTATCTAGGAATAACAATGAACACAAGGCTGACATGGAAACCCTGATAAAAAAAAGCCACCAACAAAGCTAAGAACAGAATGGCCATGATGAGACGGATATCGGGGAGCTCAACATGGGGAGCTGACAGGGACACCATAAAGAAGCTGTACACAGGTTATGTGAGACCAGTGCTAGAATACGGGATGGCAGCATGGTCCATATAAAAACAAAATAACTTCCAACAAATTAATACAACTCAAAACCAAGGTTATACATATTTTTACTGGAACTATGAGAACCCCAATAAATGCGATGGATACATTTATTTCAGAAGACTATCTTAGGAGCGTACACCCACCAGAAACATGGATACACGTATATACAGCTGGTTCATCTAACAAAGCCACATCCAATGGAAACGGATGGGTCTATTACAGGCTAAGAAATGGAGAAGAAAAAACTGAAATATAAACAATGGAACATACTCCAATAACTCCCGCGCAGAAGCAGAGGCACTGAAGGCTCCAGCTGAGCTTGTAATCCAAGATGAAGATATTCCCCAAGAAAACATAGTATTTCTTTCTTATGTCGTGTCAGTATTAGCAACGCTAAAACAATACAAAGATGAAGATCTCGAGCAATGTATGTTCTACCTGACACAACTCTCAGTGGAACACCCAAGGTTGGTCATACAGTGGATACCATCCCACTGCAATATTGAAGGCAATGAAGCTGCAGACAAACAAACTGTGGAGGAGATTCCCCGTAAACAGACATGAGCATGCTGTATAATTAGACAAGGGCCATAAAAAGTAGTTAACTTCAGGGGAAATGGGCTAATCAACACCTCCACTTCCGGAAATAAGACTACTATGATATATCTAGAGAAGAGCAAGACGTTATCTGCAGACTGAGGACTGGGCACAATAGACTCAAGGCTCATCTTTACAAAAAAATGAGGATCAGGACAGATGACAGGTGTCCTTGTGTGGAACATACCATGGCTGTGGAACACATTCATTAAAGTTGCATGCTCACACGGGAAGAGAGAGAACAATACTGGTTTCATGAGACAGAGGAGACACAAACGCTAGGCGGAGATAAAACAGCTTCACAAATTTTTGAACAGAAAAACCGGAACCTTCGTCTGAGGGTGAACAAAGAAGAAAAAAAGAAAGAAGATATGTTAACATTTGGTATTATTAGCATTGTTGTTGTTATTCAAACTTATATGTGGCTTTTAAATCGAAAGGTGGCATGTGTTGATATGCTGATAGGAGATGCCACGTAAACATTCTCTTCTTATGTAGGTGTTGAGGGAAGAACAAGCAAGGTTAACCGGAGGTCTTTCATGGGAGCAGCAATAATCGTGTACCACACACACACACACACACACATTCACTAACACATACTAGCACACACACACACACACACTGAAGTACACTAGCACTCACTCACACACTAGCATGCACTCTTATACACACAATAGTACAGACTCACACTCACTTATACTAGCACACGTACAAACATACTAATACCAACACACATAAATACACACACTATCACACACGTACACACACTTATACTTGCACACGTACACACACACTAATACCAACACAAACACATACACTAGCACACACTCACACACGCACTTATACTAGCACACACGTACACACACACTTACGCTATCACACACTCACACAAACACATACACTAGAACACACATACTCACATTCAAACTAACACACACTCATACACGCACATAGACACACACATACTCACACCAACCCACACAAACACACACTCTTACACCGACTATTTATAGCATATCAGCTAGACAACAACAGACAATAAAACCCTTCAAACTGGTCGCATTATCTTATCCATAAAACAATCAAGACATCTCCTTAGGGATTGCCATTGAAATAATGTGGCCATTGTCTAATCCAGTATTATTTAGTAAAGCATGTACGCCATCTTGACATGCTTTGTTCTTGATGAATATTGTGTTAATTTTTAGCAGAGTACCTCCTTGATTTGACCATTCATGTATTGTAACTGTCCTCAGTGGAACCCGACACATGGGGAAAAGGTCGTTCAATCTTAGCCATTGCTGAAAGCGAGTAGGTAAATTATACCCATACGTTGTCCTGGTTTCTATTTTCTTTTTGCTTCGTTGTTTGTTAATTGTTATTGAAAATGATGGCGTTAGAGAAAAAACTAATAATGTATACGGGAGCCTTCTACACACATTTTACAATAACAATAAAGTCTCTACGGATGTGACAGTATTATATGGATGATACCGTGTGGTTTATGAAAGTCATCTCTAAATGTCTTCGAACAATGCAGCATTTATGGTAAGAAGGGGTTGACACTATTCTCCTATTCTCCGCATATACTAACCTTCTGGAGATTCCAATTCAGGCTCAGCAACTCGCTGTATTGGCTCACACGTGTACAAAATATGAGCCCGAGTTGTGTTTCCTTCATCTAGCGCCGATGGCTGGATAAACAGCAGCTCGTCATTTGTCTGGATGTATCCTGCCTGTCGGTGAAACATTCAAGGTCACTCATATACATGCAGTATTAGATATCAACTAAAGATATAAGAACGTGTATAGATAGATTACTTGAATCCTGATAATCAACCAGGCAGGTCAGATGCCAGGTAGCCAAGAGCTATCCTTTAGGTATAATAAAGTGTGCGGTCGGCCAATATAAAGTGCACTTCCGCATGTTTTCCCTATCTGATTGGCATGTGTCTGTTAGTAGTAAGCTTGTGGGTAGTTTCCATCCCGTAGCTTGCTGGACCTGGGAGATGTGCGGTTCTTGGGGGTTTCCACACTCCAAGTATTTTCCTGTTGACAGTTAGCATGCACGGCATTGTAAGGACCTTCACTCTGTTGACAGTTAGCATGCCCAGCATTATTTTTATCAATTAGTGAGGTCTTACTAATATTACTGGGCGTTTCCTAGCATCACCTCTAGGGGACATGTCAACATCGAAGGCTGTATACATTAACTAAAAGAAACAAAACGAGTTATTCCCACCTGACGACCATGCCATAACGTGGAAACACACTGTGTTACAGCAGCCTGACACCTGCCGAAAAAGGATGTGTAGAACCGAAAGGTGCAAATTAGCAGTCAGGCTGTAAACTAGCGACACAATGCATTCCCTTCTCTGGACTACGTCCTGCTACTTGTAAAGCCCTGTTCAGGGCATGATAATGGGAGATTGAGAACGTTCAAGGCTTGGTAGCGGGAGATTGAGAACGTTCAGGGCTTGGTAGCGTGAGATTGAGAACGTTCAGGGCTTGGTAGCGGGAGATTGAGAACGTTCAGGGTTTGGTAGCGTGAGATTGAGAACGTTCAGGGCTTGGTAGCGGGAGATTGAGAACGTTCAGGGCTTGGTAGCGTGAGATTGAGAACGTTCAGGGCTTGGTAGCGCGAGATTGAGAACGAACGGAGATGAAGAAGAAGAAACAGCCTTGCTAACGATGTGGGAGAGAGGAAGGGGTGGGGGTCGGATGACACTGTGTTTCATGTAGTGATATGATCCTTTACTGCATTGCATTACAGCGAAGTGGACCGATGCCCACCTTCTTCAGTACGTATTGTGGATATCCGTAATTTGGATTAAAGGAGCAATCCCCACCTCATTAGCCAGAATGCTGTTACAAGGTATGCTTACAGGAGCACAAATTTGAACGTGTGGGGTGGGGGTGGGGGGGGGGTTCTTGATCAGTATATTTCACCTGAGCCTGACTACCCTTCGCTCCCTTGCTGCCCTGGAAGACGCCATTACGCTGGACAGTCATAGACTCATGCTCATTGGCCAATAACACAACAATGAAGAGACTGATAATATTGAGCATGGTATTTGGAAACTACATTCTAGTGGTGCAGGTGTTGTAATAAATAGAATCACTGCAACCTTCTGTGAATGGCTACTAAAGCCAAGGTGTGAATGAGACTAGCAACCTCATCGTGTAATACCTTTGCTATTGAATCCGCCACTGGGGGACGGCGTGGCCTAGTGGTTAAGTGGCACGGCTCACAATCCGAAGGTGCTGGGTTCGATCCCCATCACAGCACCGGCCGTTACCCCGGGGAAGCAAACCCTTAGAAAATGCAGGAGGAAGCAGACCCTTACATAAAATGCATGCTGAAGTCGGATGCATTGGGCCGACAGGCGCAAAATAAAAACCACAGTGCAACGCACATCCGCCTTGGGGAATAGATAAATAAAGCGAACGCAAAACAAAACAAAGAAAAAAAAAAAAAAAAAAAAAAAAAAAAAAAAAAAAAAAAAAAGAATCCGCCACTGGATATGCTCAGATCTAGACTTCATGTAAACAGGCCAGATGTAATGGAGGTCATGTGCTTCACTTTGATTGGAAAGGCGAATCAATCAATCGGAAGGAAAATATCACAATAATATACTGTATCGTAATTGTTTTATAACTCACCAGACCATCACAGGTAGACAAAGCCACGTAAGATGACCTTTGACCTTTAACATAGCCATGATAGAAGCAGACCTTGTTGGTGAGCTTTGCAAAAGTCTCATTTCCTGAACTCCACTCACTGTGAGTAGTTGGCAACGTCAGCTCGTTCTTGAACAGAACTACGTGGATCTTGGCTCGTCTCCATTCCAGGACCACATCAAGTGATAGGAGTTCACCAGAATTCTGATCCCCCAATGTCACAGGGCCAGTGCCGTCACTTATTGCAGGGAAGACAATCTCTGTTCTTCTTGAAGAACATGGAAGTTTAAATGGTGCATCTGCAAATAAATATATATACAGCTATATATATATATATATATATATATATATATATATATATATATATATATATATATATATACACACACACACACACACACTCTGTCAGACTAGCATGCAGTCACTCAGGCAGATCGTCAGTTAGTCAGACATACAGCCAGACAGTCAGCCAAGCGGATAGTCAGACAGACAGACATTAAGATATACACAAAGTCGTGCAGGCAAATATATAAATAAATCGATAGCTAGAAGTAGTTAAAAAGTAGTCCGCCTAATCAAACAAAACACGTTTCGTTGACGGTTCCTGACCACTGTTGAGTCCCAGGGAGCTTACATGAGAGATGAAGGAGAGGAGATGTGCCTCAGTCAGGTGTTATGCGAGCGGCCCGAGGACGCTCCATAAGGGGAGAAATCTTTTCCCTTCTTTGATTTCCAGGGACAGGTATAGAATGTGTTGAGTCTGGACGTCCTGAAATAGGCGGCCAACATGGCAGAAGAAAAAGAGGTGGCGCTGATCTAGCGTTGAGAAAATATTCTCGAGTTTGAATCCGTCGGGAGATGTCGATGTTAGTGACACGATATTGCCAGCGAATTTCAAGGATACAACGTTGGATGCGAATGAGGAAGACCTTGAGCCGCTTCTGATCTACCTATAAGACTGTCCAGGTCTCGGAGTCGTTCAAGAGGATTGGAATGACACTGGATCTATATGATTGGGATGACACAGGATCTATGATTGGGATGACACAGAATCTATGATTGGGATGACACAGAATCTATGATTGGAATGACACAGGATCTAAGATTGGGATGACACAGAATCTATGATTGGAATGACACAGGATCTAAGATTGGGATGACACAGAATCTATAATTGGGATGACACAGGATCTCTAAGATTGGGATGACACAGGATCTATGATTAGGATGACATAGGATCTATGATTAGGATGACACAGGATCTATGATTAGGATGGCACAGGATCTATGATTAGGATGGCACAGGATCTATGATTAGGATGACATTGAATCTATAAGATTGGGATGACATAGGATCTAAATGATTGGGATGACACAGGATCTATGTGAGTGCTTCTTAGTATTCAGGGCGAAGTTGTTTCTGGACCTGTGAGCCAGGGGTTCCAGAAGGCCATTTGGGATCTAACACAACCATTGCCGACTCGAGTGTACACGTCTGAAAACTTGTTTTGCATGACAATGGAGTACTTTGCGGCTAGGAAGGGAACGGTTTGTAAAGACTAGGTTGTACTTATTTACTGTTTTTGTCTTTTGTGTGGTATCTTGGGGTGATCGCGATCCTTGAAACAAGCAGATGGTGATTCGAGCTGACAGGGGCCTTGACGTCACAGTGCACAATGTAAGACCTTATAAATCCGGGGCTTCTGAATAGAATATGGCCCAATTACTGTTTTGTCTTGCCATTGTTTGAAATTTACCAGTGAATATTCGTTCTTTGAAACCACGTGCCTGCAATTTTGAGACAAAAGGAGGCGCAGAAAGAATGGAATCTAGCCGAGTTATCATTTGGGGGTTCCATTTTCATAGGTACCCAGAATAGTCTGGAAGCAAGTCCTATCAGTTCCAAAGGATGCGTTGAAATCAACGAGGATGGTGAGCGCCTCGTGGGGAGGTACTGAGTGGAAGGCGGCATCGAGCTTGGAGTAGAAATCTTCCCTCTAGTGTGACTGGAAATCGTCAGTAGGAGCGTAGGAAACCACGATGGAAATGGGTCAATGCATATGACGTAATCTAGAGTAAAGTAGTCTATCAGGGATCTGGTAGTAGATGATGTGGCTCTCTTTGAAAGAGGAACGCAGAACAAGGACGATACCGATAGGACGTAATTTCTTTCCGGAGTAAAGAAAGAGAATCTCTAGCTGTGAAATTACCGTCTCCTGGAATTCATGCCTCGGCGATGCCGTGAATTGTATTGGTGTAGGGGCCCATTAGGCAGGCCAGGGATGTAGGGGACCCCGTGCTACTCAGGCGAAGGCACATTACACTTGGCCCCTCTTATTGTCCGGGGATGCTCACATTCGGCAGGTAGTCGGGAGAATACTAACCGTCATTCGCACCTGTGAAGATGCCGGGCGACTGCGTGGGTTGCATTTGGTAGGGGCTTTAACTCTGGTGATATCTTACGGCTTTGGGAGAGTAAGTTGAGGTAGCACCTTTCTACCTTGGTCAGCTACAGTGGCCCCAACCACGCGTGGACTCTGGAGACTGATCCCCACACGCTCTCAAACTCTCACTCCCTGATCCCCACACGCTCTCAAACTCTCACTGTTGGCTTTTAGGGACTGGTAGTGCACACCGGCGTTCACATTCCGTATAACTACTTTGCCCAACAGGCTAAACACAATCAGGGTATCAGTCCTACCTGGCTGTAAAACGGGGGACTGTTTTGAAGGATATGTAGGAAAACTTACGATCCCACAGTCAAGACAGCAAGGCTATGATCGGCTCAACAGAGTTCGAAACATCATTTCTCTGGAGTACAAGTGTGAACGCTCGGACGTCTTCTTGTCCACCAGGGGCGGATGAATATGTGCATTTCACTGTCAACGCCACTTGCTTTGGTAACTTATGGACGTCTAGACTTATTCCTGCTCTACGCCTTCGTCCCTGTCCCAAGGCGACTGTACCGAGGGACATTAATCCACAATATATTTTAATACGTAAACATGGGTAAATGTAAACAACGGCGGCTTAAAATAGTTGTATACATTTGATTGGAAACAATCAGAAATACCTTTGTAAGAGAAACGCATCATGGGAAAGATATATTTAGAGCATGCATAAACATAAACACCGCCAATAAAATGCAAACAACAAGAAAGCTTTTCAGCCACGCCATATTTGTAACACATAAAAACATAAAATTGGCAAATAAACAAGCAATAATAGCTATGGCAGCACAGCAACGTATCTAATAAACAAACCCCAGAAAGTAGTTCTGACACTTGAGATGAATGCGCGTATAAATGGCATTGTGTTCTTTCCTCGTTAGGGCACCATGCTATCAGGAAAGCGGAAGATAAATAATATAATAGATGGAGTTGCTGCATGTTTTCTTTATAAAGGGTGTGACTTAGCTTATCCGCCGTGCTAGCTATCAGAGAAACTCTGGAGCATAGATACATCTTCCAAAAGACGATGAAAACAGCTGTTGAAAGAAAGGAGAGTAACTAAGGCGAGGTGAACACTGGAAAAGAGTACAAATACGTTTGGAGAACAGAAGAAAGAAATATATATATATATATATATATATATATATATATATATATATATATATATATATATATATAGAGAGAGAGAGAGAGAGAGAGAGGAGTGAGAGAGAGAAAACGAAAGTGTTATACAGTATTTACATAGAAAAGGGAATTAGTTACAGAAGGGCGGAGCGAGTGATATAATGTAATAGCGAAATTACACACACAAATAATAAATTGTTTACTTCTAGCAAGATAAAAAGACAGATTATTTTTACTGGAAAAGATAAATAGAAAGTTTTAAGAAACAGAGAACACACTCGCTAGACTGAGTGTATAAAACATAGAGAGCACAATCAATAGACTGAGTGAATAAAAAATAGAGAGCACACTCAATAGACTGAGTATATATAACATAGAGAACACACTGAATAGACTGAGTGAATAAAAATAGAGAGCACACTCAATAGACTAGGTATATAGAGCAAAGAAATCACGAAATAGAGGAACGTTTTCTGCAGCACCCTTACCATCTAAGCTGGACAGCTTTGTGGTTTGTTCATAGAGCAACACTTGCTCTCTAGGTTAGACGGCTCTGTGGTTTATTATTTGTACAAACCCTACACTCTAAGCGCTGTAGTTTGTTCATAGTTCAACCCTTACACTCTAAGCTCGACAAGTTCAACCCTTACACTCTAAGCTCGACAAGTTCAACCCTTACACTCCAAGCTCGACAGCTCTGTGGTTTGCCCGTAGTTCAACCCTTACACTCCAAGCTCGACAGCTCTGTGGTTTGCCCATAGTTCAACCCTTACTCTAAACTCGACTGCTCTGTTGTTTGTTAATAGTGTAACCCTTTTCAGGACACAGTGCTTTTTAACATTGTAAAAGAGTTTCGACCTTGATGCAGACTTCTTAAAGTTGTCATGTACTGATGTGATTAAAAAAGGTTTTCCTTCGACAAAAAGAGATGTCAGGCGATAGCTAATGCGTCTGTGACAGATACGTGTACGGATCAATCGAGATAAAGAGGTAGCTGGGTCACTTCACTGATAGACATCCTACTTAATATGGCAGCTAGAGACGAAAGATCAGCACAGTGAATGAGCTGACGGCTAGCCTGCGACACATAGATGTCTGCTTGTATCAGTGTAAGCGATAAATAGTTGACCTATAAATAAAGGCCCTTTTCCGGCATCAAGAGACGGACCCGGAAAGAGAATGCAGTAATGTAGTCTGGTTAAGAGCAAAGGGATAGCAATGGGAAGGTATACCCGGTACACACAAAAAAAAGATATATAAACCCGGATTTGTCTGGCTGAAAGACGCGGATATCGTAGTGTAAACTAAGACATAGCGTCCATTTCAAAACGAAAGCAGAAGGTAAACCAGCTGTGACGTGATCGTGAGGTGTTTGCCAGAATAGTACAGACAATAGCTGCGCTTGCACGGCTTAACAAAATCTGGCAAGATAAACGGTTAGCACTATGCACGAAAATCAGATTAATGCGTACACTGGTCCTGTCAAATATTCCTCTATGCTTGTGAGACATGGACAGTTACAGCTGACCTTCAACGAAGGATACAGGCCTTGGAGATGAGATGTTTCCGAAGACTTTTAAACGTCACGTACAAAGATTGAGTTACAAATGAGGAAATTCGAGATAGAATTATAACAGCAATAGGGCCTTTTGAAGACCTCTTGGCAACTGTCAAAAGAAGGAAACTCGATTGGTAAGGTCACATATCGAGATCAAATGGTCTTGCAAATACAATCCTCCACGGAAAAGTGCAAGGCAGACGACGAAGAGGCCATCCCAAAAAGAGATTGGAGGACAACATTAAAGAATGGACCAATATCCGACCAGAAGAGGCACAGGCAGCGATCGCTGACAGAGAAGGGTGAGGTAGTCTTGTGAGGATGTCTTTATTTGTGCCCCAACGACCTCAGCGGTTACGTGATTACTTGACCTGACGTGACGTGATCTGAGCTTCATTCAAGACTGATTATAAGATCAACAATCCCGTACATATCTCCAAGGTGTTTATTGAATCAATAATGGGCAGGAAAAATGAGAAACGGATCATATAATTGACTTCGTTACAAATGGGCGGCCCCGCATGCGCTCAGTCTCTTCCATCACTGAAAGTGCCGAGAACAGAGCACGGACGTAACTCCAGCAGCAGTTCTAAAATCCTCCCTACCCTCCCTTCTAACTTCGTCAGGTACCCATTTACAGCTTGGTCGACAAGAAAAACGGATTATACCACGAAACAAACCCCAGCATGCCCGGTCTGTGAAACAGTCTGTGACATAATTTGAACCTGGTACGTTGGGATGGGAAACCAAGCTCTCAATCCCTTGACCACACGCAGGAACTCTTTCCAACCGAAAAAAATACGCTGAACTTTGTTTAAGAATACGGTTACGTATAAAATAACTCATGTGCAAAATATCTTTGTATAGCTATTGCGTATCATATCAATGTCGAACACAGAGTAGAGATAGAATCTTAGAGTGTCTACGCCCGCGATAACAATACTTTCATAGAAACAAGTCACAGACGCACATGCGAAATATAATCGTTTTAATAAACATACTTGATTATTTAGGATTGTTGGACACTGAAAGGTTATCATTTCTACAGTTATGAGTAGTATTCCTATTACGTGTCTACTTGTTTCGTAAACTTTTCTTTCCTTCGTCTTCTTCTTCTTCTTGTGTTCGTCAAGAAAATTATATTTTGGTACTTTGTGACGGAAGTTTATAGCGAGGCTGCGAAATCTGGGCGTTACTGATCGATATATCTAGTTTCAGCACGGCATATCTAGGACCAGGTTTGCCTTCTCTCTTCGATCCACATTCTTTCAGCCAGACTGCACGGAAGCATCCTGTCTCAGCCACTTGGAGTAGGAATATGGATTTGGTCAGCTCTGGCTCGCAGACCCTGGCTCAATAATCCAACTATGAGCCGCTGGCTGCTCTCAGCTCATTCATTGTGTCTGCAGAGACATCTTAAGAAATGGGCGCCATGCATGCGCTTTGAAGAAACTCAATTGCAATTTTCACAAACAACTTATTGTTTGTTTTTGTTTGTTGCTTAGATGTTTGCCTCACTAGTTTCTATTGGCGGAGGCGCGCCATTTTCCACCCCAGACCGTAGTCCATTGGGCGATATCAGGACGCATAAACCAGTGCTTGGATGAATATGTGCGTCTGCATGTACCTATGCTAGGTTTGTGCGCCCTCAGAAGCTAGCCCAACCAAAGTGCAATGAAAGGGCCTAACCACGAGGGCGCGTGTGAAAGTTGTGCAAGAGTGTGACTGTAGGACAGTCAAATGAAACAGGGGGAGGTAAGAGGAGAGAGAGAAGAGTTGCCCCCAGGGTGAAACCTCTTCTACCGGCTTCCAACTTATTGTTTCAGTTAGTGCGTGCGTATTTAAAATGAAAACAGCGCACATCGGTCTGAGACTTTTAATTGGACGCACACTTGGAAAGGAGTGCACAGAAAATATTGTAATAACTGGGATAATCTAGGCCAAAGGTAGTTGATAAGCCAAAGAGCAGACGTCGGATAGTATAGGAGGGCTGCTGGGGGAAACACGCAGTTATGAAGTGCTTAAAGAACATACGATTGTGTGTGAAGTGGGAGTTTGGTTGATCAGAAATGGGAAAGAGCGGAGAAGAGGGAAAGGCGGGAGGATTGGTTGTCAACCCCTCGAGACATAAAATTTGCAGGCAATGCTACCGAAGACGAATGTTTAGGACAGAAAGGTGCACATTTTGCAGTCAATCTGTAAACTAGCGACACAACGAATTGTGTTTTCTGGACTACATCCGCAATGCCCTGTTTAGGAAGTGGTAGATGGAGATTGAGAACGAACGCAGAAGAAGAAGAAGAAGCAGGCGAAGAAGAAGAAGAAGAAGAAGAAGCAGGCGAAGAAGAAGAAGAAGAAGAAGAAGAAGAAGAAGAAGAAAAAGAAGAAGAAGATGCAGGCGATGATATTCAGCGTTATGTTATGGCTGCTAATGTCACTCGTTTCTGAGATATATATTTTTGACATCTGTCTTTGGCGGTGGGTTACAGTGGCTCTCCTCACATCCTGAGGCATACTTCAGAAGGTGGACTATGGTCATCTTGGCTGTAGTGCAGCGGTGAGCTCCTCAATAAGCTCACCACCATGGGGATCACAATGTTGATCCCCACCTCATTAGCCAGACTGCCACAACAACGCTTGTTTTCGTGTAGAACTGCTTGGAAATGATGTTGCGTATGATCAGTATATTTCACTTGACCCTGACTTATAGTGTCTGGTCAGTATGTTTTACGGCGTGGGTCAGTGGTTAAGTGATACGGCTCACAACCGAAAGGTGCTGGGTTCCCTCCCCATCACAGCACCAGCCGTTACCGGGGAAGCAGACCCTTACATAAAATGCATGCCGAAGTCGGATGCATTGGGTCGACAGGCGCAAAATTTAAAAAGCCGCAGTGCTGTTCTCAGTTGGTTCTCTGCTGCTTTGATTAGAGACCAGGTTTTGCTACCATAGCAGAGTGTTGGCAGGACTGCCGAGGTGAAGATGTCCGCACGTAGTCTAGTGTCCTTTGGGGCATCTGTTGCTGTCATGATGCAGTTGAAGGCTGCCCAGCTCGCCCGGTTCCGTCTGGCGGTCTCAGGTTTTATCTTGTTCTCCATGTTGAGGAGCCTTCCCAGATAGACATATTCGTCAGCTAGACCTGCTTTCCTGCCTTCCATGTCTAGTGACCGCAACATCTCTGTCGCTTCCATGGGCGTCTCTGTGATGAGGACGCTGTCGTCCCAATCTGAGTTAGTTAAGACCGTCTTCCGTCGATTTTGATGCCGTAGTTGTCCAAGTCGCAGTGCTTCATCGTCGACTAGGCATGCAGAGAATAGGTTCGGCGAGATGGAGATCTCCTTGCCGTACTCCCTTCTCGGTCGCGATAGTGATGGGTTGAGTGAATGGGCGGATGACGGTGGGCCTTCCTTCGTAGCATTTCTTGAGCATTACGATGTAATGGAATCTACTCCTTGCTCGCCCAGCGCTTTCCACGCGAATTCTGGTTCAACCGAGTCAAATGCCTTTTTGTAGTCGATGAATGTGAGTATAAGCGGTCTGTGGTGCTCTCGTGCCCTTTCGATCAGATTACAGCAGGCTGTTATGTGATCCAGTGTACTGTATGTTTGTCTGAATCCAGCTTGTGATCTTGTGTACTGTATGTTTGTCTGAATCCAGCTTGTGATCTAATGTACTGTATGTTTGTCTGAATCCAGCTTGTGATCTAGTGTCCTGTATGTTTGTCTGAATCCAGCTTGTGATCTAGTGTATTGTATGTTTGTCTGAATCCAACTTGTGATCTAGTGTCCTGTATGTTTGTCTGGATCCAGCTTGTGATCTAGTGTCCTGTATGTTTGTTTAAATCCAGCTTGTGATCTAGTGTACTGTATGTTTGTCTGAATCCAGCTTGTGATCTAGTGTCCTGTATGTTTGTATGAATCCAGCTTGTGATCTAGTGTACTGCATGTTTGTCTGAATCCAGCTTGTGATCTAGTGTCCTGTATGTTTGTCTGAATCCAGCTTGTGATCTAGTGTACTGTATGTTTGTCTGAATCTAGCTTGTTATCTAGTGTACTGTATGTTTGTCTGAATCCAGCTTGTGATCTAGTGTACTATATGTTTGTCTGAATCCAGCTTGTGATCTAGTGTCCTGTATATTTGTCTGAATCCAGCTTGTGATCTAGTGTCCTGTATGTTTGTCTGAATCCAGCTTGTTCGGTTGGATCTGCCTCCTCGAGGGTCTCGCAAATCCTTGCTAGGAGGCATTTGGTAAAATTTGTGTACAGTAACTGAAGGAGGGTGATTGGACAGTAGTTGGACATGTCTTATTTATCTCCTATTTTGTAGATTATAGACAATATTTCTCCTGACCCTGGCTAACATTCTCTGATCAGTGTGTTTTGGCTGACCAGACGTTAGCCTCATCGTCCCGTCAGGTGAGGGTCTTGGCCAGAATATTTCTCCTGACCCTGGCTAACATTGTCTGATCAGTGTGTTTTGGCTGACCAGACGTTAGCCTCATCGTCCCGTCAGGTGAGGGTTTTGGCCAGAATATTTCTCCTGACCCTGGCTAACATTGTCTGATCAGTGTGTTTTGGCTGACCAGACGTTAGCCTCATCATCCAGTTATGTGAGGGTCTTGGCCAGAATATTTCTCCTGACCCTGGCTAACATTGTCTGATCAGTGTGTTTTGGCTGACCAGACGTTAGCCTCATCGTCCAGTCAGGTGAGGGTCTTGGCCAGAATATTTCTCCTGACTCTGGCTAACATTGTCTGATCAGTGTGTTTTGGCTGACCAGACGTTAGCCTCATCGTCCCGTCAGGTGAGGGTCTTGGCCAGAATATTTCTCCTGACCCTGGCTAACATTGTCTGATCAGTGTGTTTTGGCTGACCAGACGTTAGCCTCATCGTCCCGTCAGGTGAGGGTCTTGGTCAGAATATTTCTCCTGACCCTGGCTAACATTCTCTGATCAGTGTGTTTTGGCTGACCAGACGTTAGCCTCATCGTCCCTCACCTGGGTTTAAAAGGGCCATGTTGTCATTCTGCTTCTCCCATTGAGTCGACAGGCCTAGAACACATGTTCTACTATTTACTTGTTCTCACCACAAGGGCACATGTCTCAAAATATTGTTGAGTAAAGTATAGGAAAGCATCAAAAACAAGCAGACAAACAAATACATTTGTTAAAGGCAGCAACAAGTTACACTAACAATATTTTCTTCGTCCTAACGGATAATGTTTTCTGTTATCTTGGCTTAGCTGGAGATTTGACATTCCCAGTACCAAGACTCTATCGTATCCTCGGTAAACAGGAATTCTTACACACTTACATGTCAAGAAGGTCGACTCCGGCAGGTACACAAAGTTTTCACACGTCACTAATATAGCAACAATTACAAAAGATAAAATCATGAATGTCAGATTTAAAAAAAACTGACTTGAAATCTTTGGAATCCTTTCGAGCGTTATGGGATTAAGATGTACCCTGCCAAACTTTCTAACAGCTTAAAATAATATTTGTGTACATGATTAGGACACCTCAGCATCATACCATGTCATACTACATCCTCTAGTCTCTATTGAGTTTGTGATTGATCAAGTCAATGCGAGCGCAGAAAGTTCTATAGCATGACTGGCAAATAAAATCTAGGGCTGCTGTACTGGTATGCCTTTTGCTCTAGACGACCTGATTGGCCGTCAATTCTGGACTGACTGTACGCGGAGGCCCTCGCTGATCGCAACATCTATGCTGCTTTTAACAAACCACACACGCCTGGTCCGTGTTATGTCATGTCACACAGTTAGACGGTCTTATCATCAACATCCTCAACCCACTGTCATCACTGTCTGTGACTCGCGCTAGGTAGACATCAGCCAAGGACTCATAACTGCCTGTTTGCATTAACGAGCTATAGCTGACCAGGACCCTATTCCATCTCCAAGCGGCGACCCTGGAAATAGGCTGCACTAGTGTAGTTTGAAAATGGAAAGGCTACCTTCATCCGGTACCTAAATGAAAGCTGGATGAAACCGGCCTGGTCTAGCCGAAAGACGCAGATGTCGCAGCCTCGGTGAATGCCAAAGAAGAGAAGTTCTCCATTAAATCTCTTCGACTGGTTCACCGTATGTGATTCCTATACATGGGTAGTACTCGAAGGATTTCCAGGAGGACTCTGTGAGTGCCTGAGACGAGAAGTAGGCTACTGTCACATCTCTTGCATATGAGAACTACACTGCGAGCTAAGCCCTTTAGGGTTGTTGTTGTTGTTGTTGTTGTTGAATGTCCACAATGAGTAAGATTAATCTTTTGTGCGCTCTGAAAAGGGTGTTAAGTGACGGGTTGCAGTAGCTTCCTTCACACGAGCGTGCTGGTGAAGGTAGGCTGGGGCTCTCCAGACGGTTGTGCTAAGTTTGGCTTCATCTGCATGGGTGTCACCGACTACTACGTAGATACCACAGCGATATGGTCCAGTCTATAACTCGTTTTTTTCAAAAATCATGGAAGACCACGACAACCACGATTGGTAGGTGTAGTGATGTTTGGTTGTACTTTATTTTGCTATTGTTTGTGTCAGGTGTAGATCTGCGCGTGATGACGCCGACAAAGAACAGACGCAGAGGAAACTGAAACCTCAAACCTGGAACTTAAGAAAGACAACCAACTTAATATTATTATTCTTAAATTATCAGAATCATGAAATACCCGTTTGCCTGAAATTTTTCATTGGTAAATGTATTCCTGGCCTACTCTTATGGAAAGGAAGGCAGCGAGGAAGCGAACTGGCCACCAAACCTCTTACACAAACTGTGACTTACAATAAAGTCTAAAACCTTCCTGACCTACTCTTATGGAAAGGAAGGCAGCGAGAAAGCGAACTGGCCACAAAACCTCTTACACAAACTGTGACTTACAATAAAGTCTATAACCTGTCATCCCCGACGGTAGTTTTTACTATGGAACTTGTATTGATATAGAACTAGCAGCCTGTCATTCACGTACTTTTGCAGAAAGTCCAACTGAGACGGGCTTGCCAACCTTGCTCGAATGTCAAGGTAAAGGCTCCCCAAAAGACTTCTGTATGGTTGGCTGAGTAAATGAAGCTGAGCACGTAAACGTCCCAAAAAGCGATTCAAGGACAGTCTGAAAGTCGTTGAAGTGGTGTCAAATAGAAGTTAACACATGGGAAAACCTGGCTCAAAATCGTTCAACGTGGAAAGGTACAATAGAAAAAGATGTTGCGATCAGCGAGGGCCTCCGCGTACAGTCAGTCCAGAATTGACGGCCAATCAGGTCGTCTAGAGCAAAAGGCATACCAGTACAGCAGCCCTAGATTTTATTTGCCAGTCATGCTATAGAACTTTCTGCGCTCGCATTGACTTGATCAATCACAAACTCAATAGAGACTAGAGGATGTAGTATGACATGGTATGATGCTGAGGTGTCCTAATCATGTATACAAATATTATTTTAAGCTGTTAGAAAGTTTGGCAGGGTACATCTTAATCCCATAACGCTCGAGAGGATTCCAAAGATTTCAAGTCAGTTTTTTTTAAATCTGACATTCATGATTTTATCTTTTGTAATTGTTGCTATATTAGTGACGTGTGAAAACTTTGTGTACCTGCCGGAGTCGACCTTCTTGACATGTAAGTGTGTGAGAATTCCTGTTTACCGAGGATACGATAGTCTTGGTACTGGGAATGTCAAATCTCCAGCTAAGCCAAGATAACAGAAAACATTATCCGTTAGGACGAAGAAAATATTGTTAGTGTAACTTGTTGCTGCCTTTAACAAATGTATTTGTTTGTCTGCTTGTTTTTGATGCTTTCCTATACTTTACTCAACAATATTTTGAGACATGTGCCCTTGTGGTGAGAACAAGAAAATAGTAGAACATGTGTTCTAGGCCTGTCGACTCAATGGGAGAAGCAGAATGACAACATGGCCCTTTTAAACCCAGGTGAGGGACGATGAGGCTAACGTCTGGTCAGCCAAAACACACTGATCAGAGAATGTTAGCCAGGGTCAGGAGAAATATTCTGACCAAGACCCTCACCTGACGGGACGATGAGGCTAACGTCTGGTCAGCCAAAACACACTGATCAGAGAATGTTAGCCAGGGTCAGGAGAAATATTCTGACCAAGACCCTCACCTGACGGGACGATGAGGCTAACGTCTGGTCAGCCAAAACACACTGATCAGACAATGTTAGCCAGGGTCAGGAGAAATATTCTGGCCAAGACCCTCACCTGACTGGACGATGAGGCTAACGTCTGGTCAGCCAAAACACATTGATCAGACAATGTTAGCCAGGGTCAGGAGAAATATTCTGGCCAAGACCCTCACCTGAAGGGACGATGAGGCTAACGTCTGGTCAGACAAAACACATTGATCAGAGAATGTTAGCCAGGATCAGGAGAAATATGCTGGCCAAGACCCTCACCTGACCTCCTCGTTCGTCGTTCTGGAAACAGACTGTTGTCGAGGACAAAGGTCTGGCTAACAAGGTGAGGTTCGACGTGATCTCCGTAGTAATAAGCTAGACGCAGATGAGGCCAAGCATAGCACAACCACCTGGAGGATCCCGGTCCACATTTATCAGCACACTCGGGACGTGAGGAAAGCTACTGCAACTCGTCACTTAACACCCTTTTCAGGGCACACATAAGAGTAACCTACTCATTGTGGGCATTCAAAACAACAACAACAACAACAACAAACCCAGGTGAAGAATAAAAAGAATAGTACCGAAAGAAACGTGTGCCAAACCGCCAAGATTATGAGAAAAATGAATGCGATTATTTGAGTACAAACGGCAACAAAAATGAACTCGAAGTTTTTAAAATATTAGCTCGTATACATCTACCGAAACGATAAACGCTTACTTGAGAACATGTTCTTAGCACATTATCATGTTCCGTTATGCCTCAGTGTCTTTTACTAGATCCCGTAACTATTTTTTGGATGCAGGCAGACATGCACTCTTGGATCATGCTTACACAGCGAACTTCAAACGAACCTACCTGCTTGCAGACCAGTGCTGACATCTACCTGAAAACAAAACCAACAAACGAATGAGAGAAAAAAAAAGGCTGGTTTGATGAGCCAAACTGCTTAGCTGTATTTATTTTTGTAAAGCGTCTGTATACTGTCTACGTAAATGCAAACAGTACATGGATGTATACACTGAACGAATTACTGATCGGGAACATATGAGAAAAACAAGTTTTTAAAGATGTAAAGGTGACTAGAGTGTGCAGGAAAGTTAGACTTTGTTTGAAAATGTAAGGACTACACTTTGAACAATGTTCTTGGAGAACGAGAGAGATTGGCGAAGTCGTGAGAGCAAGAGAGAGAGAATAAGAGAGTGAGGGACAGTTAGAGAGAGAGAGAGAGTGAGAACTAGAGTTAGAGAGAGTGGAAGGGAGGGAGAGCAAGAGTTGGAGAGAGTGAGAGAGAGTGACAACAAGAGTTAGAGAGAGTGAGTGAGAACTAGAGTTAGAGAGAGTGAAAGGGAGGGAGAGCAAGAGTTAGAGAGAGTGAGAGAGAGTGACAACAAGAGTTAGAGAGAGTGAGTGAGAACTAGAGTTAGAGAGAGTGGAAGGGAGGGAGAGCAAGAGTTGGAGAGAGTGAGAGAGAGTGACAACAAGAGTTAGAGAGAGTGAGTGAGAACTAGAGTTAGAGAGAGTGAAAGGGAGGGAGAGCAAGAGTTAGAGAGAGTGAGTGAGAACTAGAGTTAGAGAGAGTGAAAGGGAGGGAGAGCAAGAGTTAGAGAGAGTGAGTGAGAACTAGAGTTAGAGAGAGTGAAAGGGAGGGAGAGCAAGAGTTAGAGAGAGTGAGTGAGAACTAGAGTTAGAGAGAGTGAAAGGGAGGGAGAGCAAGAGTTAGAGAGAGTGAGTGAGAACTAGAGTTAGAGAGAGTGAAAGGGAGGGAGAGCAAGAGTTAGAGAGAGTGAGTGAGAACTAGAGTTAGAGAGAGTGAAAGGGAGGGAGAGCAAGAGTTAGAGAGAGTGAGTGAGAACTAGAGTTAGAGAGAGTGAAAGGGAGGGAGAACTAGAGTTAGAGAGAGTGAGAGTGAGAGCAAGATGGACAATGGATGATAGAGGAACAGAGACACATCGCGCAAGAGCCAGATTGACAAGGAAAGACGTGCATACTGAGAGAGACTATATAGATAGAGAGGGAGAGATAGAGAGGGAGAGATAGAGAGGGAGAGATAAGTCAGACAGATATAGATAGATTTGGAAAAGAGAGGGAGAGATAAGTCAGACAGATATATATCGATTTGGACACAGAGAGAAAGAGAGAGAGACGGGCAAAGCTGGAGAGAGAGAGAGAGAGAGAGACAGCGGGAGAGAGACAGAGAGTGGGAATATATATAGGACGAAATCTGTTTTAACACTTATTAAACACGTGTATATACTCCATCCTAATGTTGAGAATAGTTACGATGACAGTGATGACAGTGATGACAGTGATGACAGTGATGACAGTGATGATAGTGATGATTGTGATGACAGTGATGATAGTGATGATTGTGATGACAGTGATGACAGTAATGACAGTGATGATAGTGATGACAGTGATGACAGGGATGACAGTGATGACAGGGATGACAGGGATGACAGTGATGACAGTGATGACAGTGATGACAGTGATGACAGTGATGACAGTGATGATAGTGATGACAGGGATGACAGTGATGACAGTGATGACAGTGATGACAGTGATGACAGTGATGATAGTGATGACAGGGATGACAGTGATGACAGTGATGACAGTGATGACAGTGATGATAGTGATGACAGGGATGACAGTGATGACAGTGATGACAGTGATGACAGTGATGATAGTGATGACAGTGATGACAGTGATGACAGTGATGACAGTGATGACAGTGATGACAGGGATGACAGTGATGATAGTGATGACAGTGATGACAGTGATGACAGTGATGACAGTGATGACAGTGATGACAGTGATGACAGTGATGACAGTGATGACAGTGATGATAGTGATGACAGGGATGACAGTGATGACAGTGATGACAGTGATGACAGTGATAACAGTGATGACAGTGATGACAGTGATGACAGTGATGATAGTGATGACAGGGATGACAGTGATGACAGTGATGACAGTGATGACAGTGATGATAGTGATGACAGTGATGACAGTGATGACAGTGATGACAGTGATGATAGTGATGACAGTGATGACAGTGATGACAGTGATGACAGTGATGACAGTGATGACAGTGGGTTGAGGATGTTGATGATAAGACCGTCTAACTGTGTGACATGACATAACACGGACCAGGCGTGTGTGGTTTGTTAAAAGCAGCATAGATGGCGCCTAACAGGCTACTTTGCTCTAGTATTTCAGTCTATTAAGATGAACTCGCACATCGACAATTGTACCACCACAGTGGAGTAATAATCTTCTCGAGCCTAGCCCACCAAACAGAAAATCTTCCTCCCGGCTACATTCAGCTCACGTCAGTTCTTGAACATGCACAGGGGCATCTGCTCTTGAAGTAGTACAGGTGGACTAAGATTTTGATGATAACACATATGGGGTGATTTGTTGACGATAACACCGATGGCAATGGGGTGATGCTGTTGTTGATTACACCGGTGGCAATGGGGTGATGCTGTTGTTGATAACAGCCATAGCAGTGATGTGATGATGTTGATGATGATGAAAGATATGGCAGTGTTGTGATAATGTATTTGATAATAGCGTGATAGTGACTACGACAATAGTTACTCAGTCGCTTCTCGTTCCCCACTGGGGTGTAGAACCAACACGACAAATTCCGGGCACCAGATCGCTATATCACTTTATCACTATATCACTATATTTTCAGGACCAATTTCGAATTTACTCGAACAACTTCCCATTTGGCTTCTAGATTTTTTTTACCTGGCTCCTAGATTCTGAACAGACTTGTCATCTCAGACTGCTGTTGAGGTTTGTCACAAAGAACGCTAAACTATTCCATCTTCTGTTTTCATCTTGGCCTTTTCCCAGTCTGGTCCTTGGTAAGCGATGGCAGTAAAAAAAAAAAAGAAAAGATCCCGTTAACTTGCCAGTGTGGCAAATTTGAAATACGCTGTTATGCAGACATTTTTCTTGACCAACTGTACACTAGGCCGTCTTTACTATCCCAGATTGTTCTGATATCCAATTTTTTAGGCTGTGTTGACCTCAGGAACCGTTTTGAAATCAGAAATATTACCCACTCGCTGGGGACTGCTTATATTGTATTTTTAAAATGGCAGTCCGTAATTGGTTTCCAGTTCATCGTTCATGAGATCTGCTGATTTTTTGTCTCTACATACTGACAAGCGAGACAAAACAGGTGAATGGCTTGCTGTTTTTTGCCTGTTGGAAAGGCTAGTTCCTTTTGGCTTCCGTGTAGGTCCCCTTTTCTGGTTCGTGGCTGCTAATGGGATATTGACAGTTTATCTCAAAATATTGGCAGAGGAAACTAATGTCTGGCTGGTCAGGCAAAACATACTAATCGGACATGTTAGTCACGGTCAGGTAAAATATGCTGGTCAAGACCACACCTCGCTTTCACGTAGGTTTCTCTGGAAACAGGCTGTTTTCGTGGCAGAATGGCTAACGAGGTTGTGGGGATCGACATGATCGCCGTAGTAGTGAGCGACACGCAGATGAAGCTAAGCATAGCACAATTGTCTGAAGGGCTCCTGTCCACTACCATCAGCACGCTCGGAATGTGAGGAAAGCTACTGCAACCCAACAGTTAACGCATCTTTTAGGGTGCACGAACGAGTAATCTTACTCCTATGGGCATTCAACAACAAACTACAAATATAGATGTCATTCAGCTATCCACCATGCAGCTGGCAATGTCTGTGGGAGGACTGGCTCCTTCCCCACACGATTGCCAAGCTGATGATGTTATTAACAATTGCGATTGTCGTAGTAAAAATAGTGAAAATGTTGTTGCTGGTGATGATAGTGATGGAGATAGTGTGAGTAGTGAAGATGTTGTCGCAGATGATGATAGTGAAGGTAGTAGTAGTGGCGGTGAGATTCACTGCGATAAATCAAGATCAAGGAAATCACATAACAGACACTGCGGTCGGGGATGAAGTGTTAGAGACTTCATTGCCCAACGCCTCAGTTTTTGTTGTTGTTGTTTGGTGAACCATATTTCTTTTTCGCTGCATTGCACTCCCTAACAGTAAGTAAATCATGTTCATCAACAGCTGGGTAAACTAGAGCATATCAATGAGATTAGTTATTGATCCTTGTATCTTTGCCGTGAGAAGCAAGTGATCTAAACATCTATTATAACAGTAACGATACATATTTCAACATTTAATCATGAACCTATTCTAGGGCAAAGGTTAGAATTCATGAAACGAAACCATGAAATAAGATGAGCTGTAATAGCAGCTCCCGAGATGTGAAGAGTGTCTATTATGTAGAGAAAGATCGTAGATGTTTGTTGGAAGGACACCACCATAGTCATACAGCAGACAGATGTTAGAATCAATTGTGATCATCAAGATGGTGAGCAACACATGAGCTGCAGTGGTCAGTGACCCATAGCTGACTGCTAGCGTCAGGGCCAGTGAACCAGAGCTGCCAAGACTCTTCTACATCTCCACGCGGTGATCCTGGATAACAGGCTACAGCAGGGCAGACTGGCTAAGGAGAAGGGATCGAAGAGGGAATGTTAACCCGGTACTCAAAAAATGCTTGCTGAAGTCGGATGTGTTGGAGTGAAATGTGCAAATATCGCGGTCAAGCTGTAAACTACGACACAACGCATTCCGTTCTCTGGACTACGTTCTGCTACTTAAGCCCTTTCAGGGTTTGGTAGTAGGAGATTGAGAACGAACAAAGGCCAAGCCAAACCAATTGTGATCATCAATAATACATCAAATGAAAAACGGACATATGAAAATATCAGACAATAGTCCTTCTCGTGACTAATTTATTTTCAGTGTGATCAAGACCTGTGTTCTGGTCGTTCATAATGTTTGGTACGCACTAAATTAACCAGAAGGGCTTGGGACTGGGGCTGAGCTGACTTGCACCTTCACAAGAAAGTTTAACTTTATTGACTTCACAAGAAGGTTTAACTTTCTTGACTTCACAAGAAGGTTTTTTTTTTTTTTTTTTTTGCGTTCGCCTTATTTCTCTAATCCCGAAGGCGGTGTGCGTTGCACTGCGTTTTTATTTTGCGCCTGTCGGCCCAGTGCATCCGACTTCAGCATGCATTTTATGTAAGGATCTGCTTCCTCCTGCATTTTCTAACGGTTTGCTTCCCCGGGGTAATGGCCGGTGCTGTGATGGGGATCGAACCCAGCACCTTCTGGTTGTGAGCCGTGTCACTTAACCACTAAGCCACCCCGTCCCCTACAAGAAGGTTTAACGTTATTGACTTCACAAGAAGGTTTAACTTTATTTAAAACAAAAGTAAACAAAGTTCAGTAGCAGCAACAACAACAAAATTATGCCCAGAGAGAACGAAAAATCGAATGCAGAAACAGAAACGTGTATTTAGACTGGGTGAAAACAATGTATTTCTCATGATATTCCTTCCTTGGATAAGAAGACAGAGGTAGTGATAAACAGCAGGCCTGTGATTGATGGGGTCAGGTGCTGCACGTCAATCTTCCCAGAAAGA
Organism: Ariolimax columbianus; assembly: GCA_036924085.1. Classification (NCBI taxonomy): domain Eukaryota; kingdom Metazoa; phylum Mollusca; class Gastropoda; order Stylommatophora; family Arionidae; genus Ariolimax; species Ariolimax columbianus. The sequence continues at coordinate 9,833,333 of JAVGWX010000006.1, forward strand.
GAAGAGAAAACGACTGTCTCATCGTTATTCTCAGTGATGTTGAAATAAGTCGGAACACGTTTCAAGATAAACTCGAATCACGCGAACAGAAAGTAATTGGTATGGACGTCAATTCAAACATTAATTGGAAGTAGAAATAAATAAGGGAAATACGAAAGGGACAAATATTATTGAGGAAACAAGAACAGAAAGTGTTGACTTCAACATTTGGGAAATAAAAGTTGAAATGAAAAACCAAAGAATACTCAGAGCAACAAATTATTATGAATAAGACTCAAGAAATTAATTTCAAGCGAGGAAGATATTATTAACTTAACTTAACTTAACTTAACTTAACGTCTTTATACTGGTTAAGAACACCCTGCAGAGTCTGTATACAACCAGTTACATTTACATCACCTTGCTCTAAAAGCTATGCGCATCCAGTTTATTCTTAAATGCATTAACTGTCCCTGCCTCCACTACCTCCCCTGGCAATGCATTCCAAGCAGACACCACTCTCTGACTAACAAAATATTTCCTAATATCTTACCTGGACCTCTCTTTAGTCAGCTTGTAGCTATGCCCTCGTGTTATTGTAGGTGGCTGTATTTTTAAAAAAACTTGTTATAGTCTAATTTATCGATTCCTCTGATCATCTTATAAACCTGAATTAAGTCACCACGAATTCTTCTCTCTTCGAGACACTGTAGGCCGGTTTACTTTAAGTATTTATCGTCTATAGAGGACGAATAGACGATGGGCAGAAGAAATGTAAAAATAACGAGAACTTTAATGGTAGAGGCACAATAATTGTATAGATAACAACAGGTCATTATAAGAACACAATTAATTTGTAAACACGCAACTGCAATGCATTAACAATTATTAGTCAAACAGCAACATCAATCTTTGCTTCACTAAACGCGCACCAACATAAGTTCAAGTACAAAATAAACATGGATGTCACACCAATAGCTATTATAGTTTATTTAGTCCTCCCTCTTCTACCTTTTACCCTGGTGTGTAGAGGTTAACCAGAAAGAGCCGCAGATTTAATCCATCTGCTGTCTTCCTCTTGATCTGATTCCAGTTTCGCGTCAGGTTGTCCTATTAAAGGTCCGTTTGATGTTTGAACTGTACAGACTTGTAATTGAATGTACAGACGAACAGGGGATTGACCTGTTGTGTCTTTGCATGATGGTAGGACTTCTTCCTTTAGGTCACATTTTCTGGTTCGCAGTTGTTTATTTGATATTGACATCTAACCCCAAATAAAGAGGTCATTCAGATGTATGCCACCGAGCTGGCGTGTCTGGTAGGCTGGTGGGAGGGCATGCTCTATTACTGGGAAAAACTATTAAAGCAAAGACAAAAAAGCAGTTATTTTAACAACACCACTGAGAAGCAACAAAAAATACTAACAGTTAGTGAAATAAAAACAGCTGATTCTGTAAAAACTAAAATTGAAACAACATCAGCAAAAATAATACATATATTATCAAAATCACTTAACATGCTTGTGGAACCAACCTGGCAAATCACAGCGCACAGGACGAACAGTATGTATGCTATAAACATTACTGCAGATACCCTTGTCAGCGAACTCCACTAATGCTGGTTTCAGAGATATTCAATCAAATAAAGAAACAGATATCGTGGATAGTTTTGTGTTGTTTATTTTGTACTTAATTTAACTATTATTGGGGAATGCTTCTGCATTTTATCTTGATGTATCAGTTTATATACAAAGAGTAAAGCATATACGAGGATATGCCATTACATTGAAATATGAACCGCTCCAAACACTACTTTACACAACCTTGCTATAACGCGTTGACACCTCTTATGATTTCTACTTGATATTGCAAGTCACTGCGCCTCAGATTTTCTGCACTTGCGCAGAAAAGCGCGGGTACATGGAACAACCGAGACGCCAAACAACAGTCACTAAGTGCTCACGTGTCTAAAATTTCCTCCGTTTGCGCATGTGTTCTTTGAGAAAATCCAGACGATTACCCCATGGCATACTGGCCTCCCTTGCCCTGGTCTAACCTAGACTGTGTTTGTCTAGAACACATGGAGGGAAACTGCTTTATGCGTTCGAAGAGTATACACCTAGGCAACTTGGCCCCGGTTACTTCCCCTTGTTTCTAAAGTTTTCTCCAAAATGAATGTTTATGGAAATAATGAATCATTTAATAACTGCTTATTCTGCTCTTTTTAGTGTGCCCCGTTAAAACGTCTGACAACTATCGCACTATTGCCGCAGACAGACAACAAACACATACAAAGCACATGTCCCTGTATTTAGGAATCAAGGAACGCCGATCTAATCATGTAAACAATGCCACATTGCCAGTCTAAACAATTTTAAAAAAAACATTTATCATGTGGCTTTCAATTGGCCTAATTTTTCTCAGTTTCACAAAAACAATAACATCCAATATCTGTGACAGACAACTGACAGACTATACACGTGTCTGATTTCTGTGTGACTCAAGTTGTTAGCGATCCAGGATAATCTGTATAGGTTAGCATGACACTGTAATATATCAGCGTTCTTGACTTCGCCCATCTGGTTCTCCATAGAGGCAACGAATGCTCTCCGACTATCTATTAATCTGGGCCGTCTTCATTCATTTCGCCCATGACACTTCTAATCTTTCTTTTTTTTGGTTTTCGTTCTGAAATGAAAGTAATGTTATACTGTTTCTCAGCTTACAGCGAGGCTGCAATTTCGGTCCGACACATCCAGTTTCTGCGCGGAATTTTGAGGACGGGGTTTGTCTACCCTCTTCGGTCCATATTCTCCCAGACTGGCTGTACAGGTACAGTCTGTTAACGGAGCCGTCACTTAGAGACGACATTTGATCTTTCTCAGCTGTGATTCACTTACCTTGAAGTAAGCAGCAAAAGTGTAACAGCTCCAGCCTGAGCATGAGCGTTTAGGGCAGGGGAGATGTGGTTGGCGACTCTGAGAACAAAGGTATCTGAATGTGTGCCAAGGTCACTCACCGTCTCGATACTAAGTCAACGAAGGAAAACGGGGGGTTGGGGGAAAGAATGTGTTTGGTGCAGGTAGACGCTAGGTGTTGACCACTCTGGCGTTCCGATTTGGGTAGTGTGGGATGAGTGCAGACAGAGGCCAACAGAGCTTGATGCGACATTATGAGTGACATGAGTTAGGGTGATGCGTTCCAATGGCAGCTGAATGGCTGGGTCAAGACATCCCGCAGACTGGCCATTGGACAGCTCTGATACTGCTTGAGACTATATAATACTAGACAAAGATTAACTCAAGCAGACTGGTCATGGAGAGAGAGAGGGAGAGAGAGAGAGAGAGAGAGAGAGAGAAAGAGATAATTTAGCTAGGAGTCTGTTTAGCTCACCGAATAGAAGAGTGATTGATATTCTGTTTTTACGAATGTGTGAGAACAGGGTCGCTGAACCAGCATACGCATTCGAGTCTTGGCCAGTCGCTCTATAAGGTGTGTGTTGGGCGACCTGTGGCTAAGAGAGATCTAGATGTATGTGTGGTGTGTGTAGACACCGAGGGAACGATGTATGTTCTGAAGAGTTACGCAAGTGTACAGATCGACTAGGTGAGATCTATATGTGTGTATGGTGTGTGTAGACACAGAAGGAACGATGTATGTTCCTGGGCGTGGGTATACGAAGATCGATTGAGTGTGTGATCATATGTGAGTATAAGTTGAATATATTGAATGTATTATGTCCAGATTATCCGCCTGGGGGATCTGGGTGTCACAGAATACGAACGTGAGGACGAGTTTTTCAGAGTGAGTTGAGGGTGAAGATAAGAGGAGAGGAGTGTGCGGCTAGAACTGGGTTGGATTAGTTCGGAGCAACACCAATAGCTTATGCTTATAAACTCCATGTATCTATTTATATAACTTGTATTTCTTGTGTTATTTGTAATCACATTGCACTCACTATAATAGTTGTTGCATGAGTATGATTTAATAAATATGCCACCTGCTGCGTGCTATGTTATTTGGTGTGTGTGGTCGTGAATGATGTGAATGAATATGGTAACATTCTAGATAGAATAACCCCAGTGCAAACCTGGACACTGCTACAAGAGTCGCTGGTTGCTGTCAATTAAACCATTGTCACGTCTTCGGCCCAGCCCATGACACTCACACTATACTTACCTCCTCTCTAGTTGATCTTTGCCAAGCATTCCCTAGGTCCTCCCCCCCGCACTCCCTCCCAACTCGTCTTTTCTCCTGTTGGTTCAAGCTCAGCACATGTCTGTTTCTTGTGTACGTACTGTTTCGATTAACCGCTAAGACAATAACAAGAACGAAAACCACGTTACCTGCCAAGAAACATTTAACAGCTAAATAGGTTGGCAGCTGTAAGAAGCGATATTCTGATAAGGACACGATACTTACACTGACATGACTTCTTGTGACGAGTACATCCGCTTTATCGGCTCACGATTTGCAACGCTTACAAGGCAAAGGATAGACAGCCAGCCAGTTAAACTCTATGTTGACGGCCCACTTAGACCACACCGGCGTGTGCACCACAAGTGGCTGAATCCCGGGTCGTCTGCAATGAGGATTGTCTTTACGATCTGACCTGACCAGTTGGTCTGGGGCGGTGAGAGTTGTTTTCCATCCTCGACGTCAGTGACCTGCTTCAAGAGTTGGTGGGTGGCGACATCGTCAACTTGCGGGACACATGTCAAAATAGGGGCAAAAGGGGACGATTTAGCATAGTTAATGTGCTCTCGAGGTATGTCCGTCGGATGACTTCGTCTCGAAGTCTGTCCATCGGATGACTTCGTCTCGAGGTCTGTCCGTCGGATGACTTCGTCTCGAGGTCTGTCCGTCGGATGACTTCGTCTCGAGGTATGTCCGTCGGATGACTTCGTCGTTTGAGAGCCCGTCATACAAGTGGACCAAAAATAATTCATCTCTGGCTGATCATATAGAAAGCTTCAATGTGCTTCTTATCGTCCTGCAGAATAGTCCAGATTTTGGAACCGTACAAGACGATGGGGTGACACAGGTCATGTCAATAAGTATCTTGATGTTTAGTGACAGCCTCTCGATGCAGGACGTTCACTGAGACGACAGCCAGACCGAATCTTCCAATGATGTCTGGGGGGCTTCATTTGCCGGTGTTTTGTTTACTGCCCAAGCAAATGGTCTCCCTTCTTCAGTATGCCCCGGTATGTCGGAAGAGTCACTACATCCTCGCTAGGAGGGATCATATGTCAGGAGCGAAGAACTCAGCACGGGTAGCGCCTATAACAAACAACAAATATTTGCTACGAGATTGGATAGCCAGTCCCATGCTGAACTCTCCTTAGTCGACATACTTGAGGTAATAGTGTCCTTAGCGAAGTGGTTAGTGACACAGCTCACAGCTCAAATATGTGTCTGTTCGTATCTAGTATGGTAGTCCCATGAAAAGTAAACCCATATAAAATACGTTCTGAAGTCGGATGCACCAAACCATACTGCGCAAAACACAGTACAGCGCACTCTGCTTTATGGAACAAGACCCACGAAAACTACTCGAATTTAAACAACACTAACACATGGACGTAGACTCGTAAGCGCGCTCGGTAATACACGGACGTTCGGTAATACACGGACGTTCGGTAATACACGGACGTTCGGTAATACACAGACGTTCGGTAATACACGGACGTTCGGTAAAATACACGGACGTTCGGTAATACACCCGCGTTCGGTAATACACTGACGTTCGGTAATACACGGACGTTCAGTAATACACCCACGTTCGGTAATACACGGACGTTCGGTAATACACGGACGTTCGGTAATACACCGACGTTCGGTAATACACGGACGTTCGGTAATACACCCGCGTTCGGTAAACACGGACGTTCGGTAATACACGGACGTTCGGTAATACACGGGCGTTCGGTAATACACGGACGTTCGGTAAAATACACGGACGTTCGATAATATACCCGCGTTCGGTAATACACTGACGTTCGGTAATACACGGACGTTCGGTAATACACAGGCGTTTATGGAAGGCAAAAGGTTTAACATTTCCCTACTTCTTTCAGTCCACTGTGGAACCACATTTGCAAGTACCTGTTACCTTAATTTGTTAGCTTTAGATTAATGTGGACTATCAGACACTCACTCTCTTTCCAGACGAAAGCCGCCGTCCCTAGTTGGAATATAATCCTATTTCTAAACTGTACTTATTTTAATAGTATAATGATCTCTAAACACGTGACGACTTTGTTGTGTACCAGTCTGTGTTGTAGTTAGCTAGTTTGCAACGGAATTTCACAGATAACTTCCCCTCGTAGTTCCCTCTCCTCTACCATTATATTAACTGTTTGGCCAGCATTTTATTTGTTTGCTGCCTAAGCATTTTTGTTATGCTCTCAAAATATTGTGAGAATACTGGCCGAATGTTAGATGTCTGCCTCTATTTGCTCAGAGAATGTAGCAGCAAACTAGAATGTATAAAGTGCAGTAAATTGTACAAATATGTACATATGTACACATTATGAATTTTTAACGGTGTTTCATTACATCTTCCCTAAACTTAATGTTTCCACGACCCGACAATCCGCAAATAATTAAATAATCCAGCGAGAAAGCTGTGACAGATACTGTGCCAATATAATATAAAGAGAAGTGCATCCCTCCGACATCATTCCTATGGGCAAATAAGTTTTCATCTTGAAGACAAATTATACCTGACTTTGTTCCGACTAAAGAACACGGGAGGGGAAAAGTTTACATCCTAAACGGAACACGATAGACGTTGTTAGAAAGCAGGACCAGGGAAGCTTTAGATTTAGATAATTCTAAACCAGGGTTTGTTCGTAAGGGAAACTTCCGTTGTCCCAATTAAATAGGTTACTACCAAACAGAGTTGGGCAAAGGATGGACATGCGAACTTTACATCCCAAAATTGGAAATTATTCCAAAAGTGGACGATTAGTTGCAGTGCAAAGAAATGGTGCGGAGTTCGATAACATAACCAGATCCAACTGGTATCGCAGACGGCTGTCTCGTGTCATAGAAAGATTTACCGTTCTTGGTGATGGGAACAAATAGATAGGGGTAGTTATAATAATTGGTGCTACAGTTGCCTCAAGGGACGTTATTCTAATAATCATGTAATACTTTTATTGTAGAGATGTTCAAAGAGGTGGCAGGGGAGTTATTGGAATGATAGAAGAATAAATGGAAGGATTCTATATTTAGGGGATTTCGGGGAAATAAACTTCGAAACTAAAAGATGATTGGACAGAGGATGCGATCGACGACAAGTGTTTGATGGCGTGCTTAAGTTGCTTGGCAACCGTCTAGAAGAGGAAGGATTTATGTGGGAGGTTCTTCTTCTTCTTCGTACGCAGTCAGACAGTAACCATTATTTTTTCGAAAAAAGCGGCGGTCATCCTGAGGCTGTCGCCGCTGCCATAGAGCTTGTCTTGCAATGTGGGAGGTTCAATATGAAATAGGTGAAGAGTGTGCAGATTCGCAGTAGAGGGAAACCCGAAGTTAGCTCTTTGCGTTCGCTGTTTCAAATCTTGAGTTGACATTGGGGGGGCCTGACGGATCACATCTGGGGAAATCAGAGCATCGTGAAACTGAGGCATGCACCAAATTTTCCACAGCTGACACAGTCTAATTGACTAACTATAGTAAGTCTGTCCGGGGATCTGTGTGTCTCGAAGATCTACCGTAGCCCAGAAGTGGCCCAGATCTGAGTGTTGGTAAAACACTTGGGATCGTTTCCTGAGAGCTGTGAGACAAAGTGGTAGTAAAACACTAGGGTTAGTTCCCCTAGTGACATGTCAGAGAAAAGGGATGTCCGATAGCCAGAGATCGTTCCCTGAGATCTCAAAGCAGATCAAGACGCCTTTTATTCTATAGTAAAACCTGAACGGGGAATTCCTCAAGAACGATAGAAGTCACCGACACTACCAGATACAACGAACGCAAAACAAGAACAGCTAAATAGTTAATAATCGGTTAAATTAACAGGAATGTGGTTTAGAGTTGGCCGAGATAAAAATCTGGCAAACATTTACAACAGAGTAGATCAGTGATGGTCGCACGGAAAAGCATGATTTATTAGAATAGTGATTTGGGATTTATAAAGATATAACAAGTTATTTGATGATTTATTGATACACCAATTAACCATTCGTTGTTTTTTGCTGCATTCCTAAGAATTGTTAATGTTGCATCAAGAGTCGTAAGTAGAAGAGGGAGAGAATTAAGAAAGAGATAGAGAAAGAATAGAAAGTGAGAAAGGAAGTTGAAGTTAGTGTAAAAGAAAACGGAAGCTGAAATAAAAGTGAGAAAGAAAGATAGAGAAAGAGAGTGAGGGGGAGTGGGGAGGGGAGAGAGAGAAAGAGAGAGAGAGAGAATAGGAAAGAAGAGATACAGAAAAAGGGGAATAATTCAAATAGTAAATCCTGTCAATCGGAGGTAAACTGCTACAATCCATGTCGATAATGTTGAGAGGAGTCACCTTACAATTTCCCTGAGATGGTGTACTTGACAATTTGAGTGTCCCTGCCCCGAGCAACATAGTCTCGCGAGATGACATGTCATCACAACGTGTAATTTCTAGTCCGTTCGGAAACAGGTGACTAAAAACAATTAACTGTAACTCAACAACTACGCGAATGAAATTGCTGCAAATATGAATTCGGAATGTAAGGCATCATGACTTAATGTTATAATTTTATCACTCATCACGGATAGCTTTTTTGGAATAATATAATACTTATATATATGTATATATATATATATATATATATATATATATATATACACACACAAATATGTGTGTATAAGCAAATATGTATGTACGGATATGTACGCATGTTGCATATATGTATGTGAGTACGTAGGTTTATTCATGTACATATACGTACATATATATGTGCGTATGTACATGTGTACATGCATGTGGGATGGATGGATAGACGGATGGATGAATGCATGTATATATGTATGTATGTATGTATGTATGTATGTATGTATGTATGTATGTATGTATACATGGGTGTAAGCATGAGTGGGTATGTATGCATATACGTATACATGTGTGTGCGCATGTGTATATATATATGTATGGATATATTGTTATGTGCCTGTGGGTGTGAAAAGATATATGTATGTGCAAAAATGAATAGGTATGTATCAGCAAGTACACATGTGCATTCATTTATATGGGCAGTCATTTATATGTACATTCATTTATGCTTTCACAAATAAATGTATGTCACCTTTCACCTCACAAAGTGTAACTCCCACCATCTCACATTTCATCTTATGGGAATTTTCACCTCACTTCACACAACATTTTGTTTTAAAATTGTGCCATAAAGAATTTTTCCCAAAAAAAAACCCACAAAAAAATCATCACGGATTTAGTTTTTCAGTTTACCTAATTTCGAGTATACGACAACAACAACAAAACACATGGACTAAATAATTGTTTCACAGTTCTACAGTAACTCATTAGTAATATATTGTTGGAATATTGGGAAAACACATTCTCCGTGTTCTTAATGGAGATTATAGACGCTCACTCACCACAGCTTGACCGACAACTCAACCTCAAACATCACATCCCACATATCTTAGAGTCACGCTTGATCGACAATTCAACCTCAAACATCACATCACACATATCTTAGAGCCACGCTTGACCGACAACTCAAATTCAAACATCACATCACACATATCTTAGAGCCACGCTTGACCGACAACTCAACCTCAAACATCACATCACACATATCTTAGAGCCACGATAGACCGACAACTCAACCTAGAACATCACATCACACATATCTTAGAGCCACGCTTGACCGACAACTCAACCTCAAACATCACATCACACATATCTTAGAGCCACGCTTGATCGACAACTCAACCTCAAACATCACATCACACATATCTTAGAGCCACGCTTAACCGACAACTCAACCTCAAACATCACATCACACATATCTTAGAGTCACGCTTGACTGACAACTTAACCTCAAACATCACATCCAGAATGTGACAAATAAAGTAATGAGACAACTACAGCTACTAAAGAATGTTGCTGGTACATTATAGGGATCAAACCAGGATACTTTCAAAGGTGTGTACCTTGGCTATATGCTTTCAGCAATACAACATAATATCGCGCTTCTAACAACTTGTTCAAACCCTAGCTTAGAATCCATCAATAGGGTGCAGAACATTGCTCTGCGATTCATTGGTGAAGCAATGAGGTCAAAACCAATGGCAGCTTGCCAAATCCACATAATGTTGAATCCCTTGAGATGCTGAGGGATAAAGCTGATACGAAATGTTTATGAACGAAATAGCAGAATGTAACGGGATCAACCAAGCAGACTCCGTGTGGACAACTGGCAGCCAAAATGTAAGATTAAACAAAAGTCTGTACTCCACCATGTTAGTGAAATCAAAGAAAGATACCACTTCCCAGATAGTAGACAAGTTACAGAGAGTAGTAAAAGATATACCGCCGTAAACATTTCTTAAAACACAGAAATACTGACAACATTAATAGATGATGCCGCCGAAAACGGATGTGTCGGACCGAAAGGTGCACAAATCGCAGACAAGCTGTAAACTAGCGACACAACGCATTCCGTTCTCCGGACTACATCCTGCTACATGCGAAGACCTGTACAGGGCTTGGTAGCGGGAGATTGAGAACGAACAAAGAAGAAGAAGAGGAATAGATGATACAACCAACACTTTAGATCCAAGTCCTCTCATGGGGTCAATTCAAAGAACTCTGGATGCCTATCCCGATGAATGGATACATGTATATACTGATGGATCTGCATTTAAAGCCGCCATCAAAGAAGGTTATGGCGTTTAAATAGAATACCCAGACAGATCATAGGATGAGCTGCCTGATGCTTGGAGGTTTATGAAGCTAAAATCGCTGCACTTTAAGCCATTTTGTACCATATGCGGATGGTTTTGGATGCCTTTCCCTCAAAGGCCCAAAACATTGTGATTTTTACAGACTCGATGTCCATCTTGCAATCATTAAAAAATGTTGAACATTGTAGACCTGATCTTTTCTAAATATCTCTAGACATTGATCACATTATTATCTTCTGTGTCATCAAAATAGTTATGTAGTGGATCCGTTGACACTCAAACACGCTTGGCAATGACAAGGTAGACATATTAGCAAGGAACAAGGACAACCACACACAGCAACAACTCTACAAACAGCCACACAGCATCAAACTCGGGGGTACCAGATTGTTGTCGCCGTGCTCCGACGACCCTCGCTTTTTGCATTGTCTGCATAAATTACCGCATCATTCACCAAGGACAATCGTCGTATGTCAGAATTTGGGAGATTTCGCAAGCGTTGGTTGTGGAGAGTGGTTCCAACGAAGCGGCTCTAAAGAGAGGCCTGAATCACACTCAATTCGTCCGCCGGTGATTTTGTGTGTCCGCGAACCAGAATAGTGAGCACAGTGGAGTTGAAGCGAGAGGTTCTGGTCTTGGTAACCAGTCAGGACCGTTTTGATGGACGAGAAGGCCACCCAGTCTGAACGGTCACGTCTTGTTTGTTCAGGTTCCAGATTGTTCTGCATATTTAATAAGCGTCTAAGATAGATGTACTCGTCGCCATCCTCGAAGCTTATTCCGCCAAGGAAGACTCGATCACAATTAATGAAACCATTGCGCAACACTTTAGTGTTTGATACATTCATTTCTAGTCATGTTTTCTTAACACTCATCGGTGAGTAGCTGTATTATTCGGTCGGCTTCTGCTGCTGACTTTTTAATGAGCACTTTGTCGTTAGCAAATGAGGGTGACTCAGGCGTCTGCCGTTGATATTAATGCCAAAAGTGGCTCACTTTCATCGGCTGATTACTGATTCCAAACATGCGAAGAAGAGGTTCGGTGAGATAGGATCACCCTGTACTGGTACCATAACTGAACTTGGAAGGGACGAAATGTAATAGTGCAGTTGGTGTAGACATTGGCAAAAATTCGAATGTAACCATGATCAAGTCGGACACACATTATGAGTATTTTTAAGTGCAGTTGTTTTTATGAATAAACAAAGTAGATAAATATCATTGACCAGCGTTGACTATTAGGGGCGGGGGGCCACATAAGTGAATAAAACTCAAAAGTGGGCCATGGGCAAAAACAAACAAACTGTTGAGGATCACTACTCTAGAATATTGATATGTCATCAAAGGAGCGACCACTGAGGTGTCCATCTTACAGGCTAGTGTGGTCCCTCGTCCGGATGGTCGCTCTAATGAGACACGTTGTACTGGAGGAAGGTCCTAGTGGTAGGGTGTCATTTGTTTAACGTATTGGAAATAGAGCAAACAGGCTTCCGTTCGCCTGGGTTGGAGAAACGGACAATGCAACTTGTATTCTAAGTATGTCGATTTCAGGAGAGAAGTAGAGTGATAACATTGCGCTCTCAAGTCCTTATGAGGAATACATTATATGGTGATTTGAGAACCTCCAAAAACACAGCCAGTTTTATCAGAGAAATTGTGTGGTTATTTGAGAACGGGAAAAGGATGTGTCTGGGTGTGCCCATCCCAAGGATAAACACAAATAACGGATCCAGAGCGGACCTCGATAATGAATCCGGTGCACTAAACTCGCCCTCTGTGGTTAGCATTGAGCAAGCAGGATACTAAACATGCCGGAGGAAACAGAACCAGCATCGGCTAGTCTCAGACAAGCATAATCGACCGTTACGACACAACAACGATACCTTCACCTTGAACTTTTGGTCACGTGCTTTGAGTTTGTACCTCAGTATAACCAGCATACATTTGGTAGGAACGGGATTTATTTTACATTTCTTTAACCTTCATTTTTTTGGACGAATGTACGTCTTTTTCAACCACATGCATAAATGTTTTGGGATTTATCGCTGCCTATTACGGATATACAAAATGCACGACGAACACTGTTCTCGTACGGTGATAATGATGTATAGCATGTTCCCTCCAAGTGAAGCGTATTCCAACAATACAACTGATCCCTTTAACCGGAAACCTGTATACCAGCATTTGCAGTGGTGGTTTCTATGACAATTTGTTTTACATGATGTGTTTGCTAGCCCCATACACAACCCTCTTAAGTCGCATTTTACGACACGCTCGGAAGGTTACAGTAGTCTTACATTTTCAACCTGGGTATCACTCGGGCGACCCGATACAGCGGCTAAAATATCTCCGTCATTTGTGATCAGTTCAGCTCAGTTTATCCCGTGACCTCTTAAGACCGTTGGGGCATCCCTGCTGACATCTCTTCAATCCTGCGCTATTGCTCACTGTCTGCGGTTGCTTTTTGTTTTTCTTCGGGTCGTAGGTTAGTCCTTTCACGTATGTTATCTTCCCATCCTTTACTCGGACGTCTTCACCTTCGTTTGCCATGTACTGTGCCCTCAAGAGTGGCATATCTAGGGCTTTTGGACCTCGAGACATGGCCATACCAAGTCAGCTTTCGCCTTTCGATCGCTGTGAGGAGGTCGTCATACAGTCCACTTGCATTCTCGATCATACTTCATCATTTGGGATACGGTCTTTGTCGGTGACATTTGGGAATCTTCTTAAACATCTTATCTCAGTGGCCTGGATTCTTCTCAGGAGGCCTGCTGTAATGGGCCATGTTTCGCAGGAGAAGAGGAATATCGAAAGAACCAGTGACCAATGATTAGTCTGACCTTTATGGCGAGGGTGAGTCGTTTATCATTTCAAGTATGTTACAATCGCGCAAGCGCTGCTGTTGTTTGAGCCATTCTGGCCAGGGCCTGTGGTTTTAATCCTTCATCACTGATCGTGGAGCCAAGATACTTGAAGCGGTTCACTGTTTCAAGCTTCTGTCCATTTGCTCTGATCACAGCTTTGTGATACTCTTTCTATATTCCGTGATGCTAAGACCGTCACGGAATGGGTAGGAGTTCAGCATCGAACCCGACTCGAACAAAAAGATTGTCCCTTAGCAGATACTTCTGTCAAGGATGAAGTGTTAGAGACTTAAATGCACTAGGCATAAGATTTTTATGAGGTGAGGTGACCAGTTATCTTTTCTAACAGTGAGCCAGGTAAACAATTTCATCTGGATCGACAGGAGCGTGTCAATAGCGGAGATTGAACCCAGTAAGGGGGGTAAGAATTGGTACTAAAAATGAGAATTGCCATTGCGGACGTACAGCTCCTGCCAATCAAAACAACCGTACCTTCTCGAGCGGTCCACTAGATGGGTCCGGTGTCCCCGTTTAAACTAACACGGCAATGGCGAACAGCGAGTATCCGGCGCTGACAAACCGGACTCCCGATTCGTGAAGGGATAAAATAGCAGGCTATGGGTGGGGTAACCCAAACAGAAACCCTCAGGGGAGTGTGACCCCTCCGTCAGGTGTTGCAGATGCTGGGCCCATTGGCGCTTGGACATGAACAGATCCCCAACAAGGTCACACCCAGGGATCTACCCTGGTTAAAAGAAAAGCAACTGCCTCCCGGTAGACAAGTGTTTGGATGATCCGGGACAGATGGGAAGACTCCAAAACTTCCTCCACCGAAGACGGAACATGCCGGCCATAATGGCGTGGGTACCCAGAAATGGAAAAGGACATGTACGCATATACGGTTAATGAGTATGCTCAGATATATCACGAGATATGGGGCTGCCTCCGTAACTGCCACCAGGCGGAGGCAGCGCCGGATGCCAAGCCTCGAAGGGATCCACCTCAAGCTACTGATGACATCTCTGCGTATCGGTGTACCAGGATTAAGCAGAGTAAAGCTACTGGACTATACAACACTCTAAAGATTGCACAATGGAACACAGAGGGGGTGATGGGGAAGAAGGTAGAACTGCACAACTTCCTGTATGAGCACAAGATAGATGTCATGTGCATTCAGGAAACACATCTAAATGCAGATAGACGCTTTGGTACTAGGGAATATGAAACACACAGGCTGGACAGAGAGGATCGTAAAAGAGGTATAATCATATTAGTAAAAGAAACTCCCTAATCGCCATAGAAACCCCTAGAAGCATCAGTGGGCCTAAACATCTGACAGTCAAAATACATATCCTCCCAGAACCACTACAAATTACCAACTATTACTGTCCAAACAGCAAAAAAACTGGAACTAGATAAAATTCCACTAGCTGATAAGAATCATATAGTTCTCGGGGACTTCAACATTCACTCTCCAAGTTGGGGCTACAACACCATGGATACAAGAGGAGAGGAGGTGGAGGATTGGATGGTAGAAAATCTTCTCATTCTAATAAACAGAGCCAACCGTTTACTCAAGATGCTGGAGAACACAGAGCACGCCTGACCTGGCAATGACAACCGAGAACATTCAGAGGGGCACAAAAAGAGAGCTAATGAGACAACTTGGCGGAAGTGATCACAAACCAGTCATGATCTCAATAGCAGATTTAGAACTACCCATAAACAGAAAGAAGACAGCCAGCTGGAATTATAAACAAAGCAGATTGGAATCTCTACAAGCACTTAACTGAAGACAAATTTACAACACCCTTCATATCAATCAATGTAAGACAAAACACTACAACACTTACAAACATCATCAAAGAGGCAGCGGAAAAATCAATACCACGAGATAGAAGACAGAATTATAAACCTTTCTGGACCAGGGAGCTACAAGAACTGCATGACAGGGTCACCAAAGCAAGAATTACCATGGAGCAAGATCCATCAGACTTCAACATCACAAAACACAACAAACAGCAAGCGATACACAGGAAGGAAAAACTCGCGTGTGTCAGAAAAGGTTGGCAGGAAAAAACCGCATCCCTCAACATGGAGAAAAACACCACAACACTTTGAAGTCTGCTTAGGAGCCTAAACGAGGAGAACACGATCAGCCCTGTAAAAACGGTACTTGAAGAGAGCGGCGAGACATATACAGAAAAACAATCAGCCAATCTCCTTGCCGGGGATTTTGCAGAAGACACCAAAATAAACATGTCCAAAGTAAGAGAGATGTGAAAAATGGACTAAAAAATATAAGGAAAAGGAAATGAAAACAATGAGGATGAAGTAAACAAGCCTCTCGGCATCCAAGAATTGAATTGGGCAATAGGAAAACTTAAGATGGAAAAGGCACCTGCGAAAACAAATGAAATGATAACACACTTGGGACCAATAGGCGGAAAGCGATTCCTGTACCTGATAAACCAATCGGGGATTGTTCCCAAAAGGCGGAGGCAGAAATAATCCCAATACTCAAGAAATGAAAACCACAGTAAAACAACACAAGCTATCGCCCAGTCAGCCTCCTTTGTTGTCTGGGGAAGACAATAGAAAGGCTGGAGAACAATAGGATGCAAACTTTCCTTGAGAAAAACAAAATCCTAGACGAGTGCCAGTCTGGCTATTGAAAATAGAGAAGTACCGACGACCAGACCACTTGTCTGACTCAGGAAATCGAAGACGCCTTTCAGAGGAAAGGCAAACTATTGACCACCTTCTTTGACCTGATTAAAGCTTTTAATAAAGTCTGAAAGAAAGGACTAATACTAAAAGCGGGTTGTGGAATGGGGAGGGGGGGGGTGGAGAAAGCTTGACTGGATCAAAGACTACCTCCACTCACAATGTGCGAGAGTCCGGCTGGAAGAACACAAAATTAAAATGGTTAAACTACATCAGTGGGTTCCCCAGGGAGGATCACTTTCCCCTAACTTGTTTATCCTCTTCATTAATGATCTGCCAAACCAGTTTAGACCATACATCCACAAGGCACTATGCGGACGACCTGACCATATCGACCCAGGCAGAAAACATTGGAACCGCAAAAGCAAGAATGCAGGAAGCAATCAGTGCAGTAAAGAAATGGGCAGACTCATGGGGTGTCACAATAAACAAAAGCAAGCATGCAGGAAGCAATTAATGCAAAAAAGAAATGGGCAGACTCATGGGGTGTCACAATAAACAAAAGCAAGCATGCAGGAAGCAATTAATGCAGTAAAGAAATGGGCAGACTCATGGGGTGTCACAATAAACAAAAGCAAGCATGCAGAAAGCAATTAATGCAGTAAAGAAATGGGCAGACTCATGGGGTGTCACAATAAACAAAAGCAAGCATGCAGGAAGCAATTAATGCAGTAAAGAAATGGGCAGACTCATGGGGTGTCACAATAAACAAAAGCAAGCATGCAGGAAGCAATTAATGCAGTAAAGAAATGGGCAGACTCATGGGGTGTCACAATAAACAAAAGCAAGCATGCAGGAAGCAATTAATGCAGTAAAGAAATGGGCAGACTCATGGGGTGTCACAATAAACAAAAGCAAGCATGCAGGAAGCAATTAATGCAGTAAAGAAATGGGCAGACTCATGGGGTGTCACAATAAACAAAAGCAAGCATGCAGGAAGCAATTAATGCAGTAAAGAAATGGGCAGACTCATGGGGTGTCACAATAAACAAAAGCAAGCATGCAGGAAGCAATTAATGCAGTAAAGAAATGGGCAGACTCATGGGGTGTCACAATAAACAAAAGCAAGCATGCAGGAAGCAATTAATGCAGTAAAGAAATGGGCAGACTCATGGGGTGTCACAATAAACAAAAGCAAGAATGCAGGAAGCAATTAATGCAGTAAAGAAATGGGCAGACTCATGGGGTGTCACAATAAACAAAAGCAAGCATGCAGGAAGCAATTAATGCAGTAAAGAAATGGGCAGACTCATGGGGTGTCACAATAAACAAAAGCAAGAATGCAGGAAGCAATTAAGGCAGTAAAGAAATGGGCAGACTCATGGGGTGTCACAATAAACAAAAGCAAGCATGCAGGAAGCAATTAATGCAGTAAAGAAATGGGCAGACTCATGGGGTGTCACAATAAACAAAAGCAAGCATGCAGGAAGCAATTAATGCAGTAAAGAAATGCGCAGACTCATGGGGTGTCACAATAAACAAAAGCAAGCATGCAGGAAGCAATTAATGCAGTAAAGAAATGGGCAGACTCATGGGGTATCACAATAAACAAAAGCAAGACCCTCTCAACACTCTTCTCGCTCTCTACAAAGTCAGAGCAGGTCTACCTATATTTAGAAAACAGCCTACTTCCTAGAGAAGACAATCCTACATACCTAGGAATGAAATATGATAAAAGATTAACATGGGGCCCAAACAAAGTGGATACTCAAAAGAAAGCCACACTCAGACTAAGGCTTATGAAAAAACTGGCAGGAACAAATTGGGGCGCAGATGCAAACACAGTCAGACAAGTCTACACTGGATATGTACGGCCAATACTGGAATACGGCATGGGTGCCTATGCAACAGCGGCAAAG
This sequence comes from Ariolimax columbianus, assembly GCA_036924085.1. NCBI lineage: Eukaryota > Metazoa > Mollusca > Gastropoda > Stylommatophora > Arionidae > Ariolimax > Ariolimax columbianus. The sequence continues at coordinate 9,851,666 of JAVGWX010000006.1, forward strand.
ACCAACCTACAGAAACTAGACAAGGCACAGAATACCGGACTCAGAATTATTACCGGAGGTCTGAGAAGCACTGTAATCAGAGAACTCGAAGCGGTAGCGGGCCTCCAGAGCCTCGGTGAGCGCAGAGAAGGAAAAAATACTAAACCTGACAGAAAAATACAAGCAAATGAATAAACATCCAATGCAGGGAAAAGTAAATGAATTAACAAAAAAAAACGCATAAAAAGAACAAGCTTCAATCTTCTATCAAAAGCCCCTACAGCAAAGAACATTGACATCATATCAATATGATCAACGACATGGAAATGATACAGGTATATGAAAATACAGACCAACAGCCCAACTTCACGGTGGAAGCGAATATACCAGGTATCGATAGAAAGGTGGAAGAATCAAATCATGCTTTGAGAGAAAAAAACCTAAAGCATATTGGAAACGCCTATCCTCAACCCATGTGGACGCACGTCTATACAGTTGGATCATCAGAGGAAGCATCTACAGGATGAAACCGTTATAGAAAAAGCAAGTGCTGCCAGGAAGCCCTAGACAAATCTAAGAACAGAGCAACAGGAAATAATTGAAGCAGTCAAACTATTGGACGAAAAGAGGTTAAAGGCTAACAGAAGTGTTTTTGTGTGACTGCATGGACATTTTCAGGCCACACAAAGAGAACCACGAGATAATATGGAAAGGGAACTGAAATGCCAGCTAAATAAACTCTCAGACCACAATAAAATCACCCTCCAGTGGATTCCAGCTCACAGCGGCATACCTGGGAATGAATGGGCGGACAGGCTTGCCAGGAAGGAAAGACAAAGAGAACAATCAATTCACCCACCCAGTGTCATTGCCAGAAGTCAAGACACATATCCCAAAACATATAAACAACAGTGGATAGAGAGAACAAACAGTAAATACCCACAGGCCCCAATCAATAGACGTAATAGGAAACAGTATACCACAATGTTCCGTCTCAGAACAGATCATTGCAGACTAAATGCACACGTGCATAAAATGAAAGCAGCACAGACTGCACAATGCATATGTCAGATAGGACCCCATAACATATCCTGCAAACATGTTCACTGCACTAAGGCTCCCGGGAGAAGACCTGCCTCGAGGAAAGAAACATACAAGACAAACTGTGGGGAACCATTGAGGACCTGCGACTAATGTGTCACTTTATGGAGGCGCCCATCTGGTGGCATAAAACGAGCATACGAAACCGAACGCAAAGAACAGTATTTTTACAGTGAGAAGAAAGCGTTCATACGTCTGATGCTCAAACACGCATCCAATCCTACAATGTCTAAATAACACGTGACATTGAGCCTTTTAAATACGTATCTTGTCCTTTTATTATTCTAGCCGGAATATATGAACACCACTATAGGTGACCTTCTCAAGCAACCCTGCTCCAAAACATGATGTGTGTGGGCTCTTGTAGCAGTGCTTTCTGGAGAAATGTATTTTACAGGAAGAGGTTGCTAGCCCCATACACGTCTCTCTTTAGTAATCTTTTGCGAAATGCAGAGGTGCGGTAGGCTCTTTCCTCCATAGCAAGGGACCATGCTGTCTAATTTGGTTAAACGAAATGAAAACATCTGGTAACACAAAATCACGAATTCTTAACGCATCACAGATGAAGAGATAAAAGGCTAACGTCAAGGTCAGGTGAAATACGCTGACTTCAACTCTTTTAGCAGCAGTTTTTATTTGCTGCTTGCATGCGTGCAGTTTATAGTTTCACTGGCAACGAAGCGTAACCAGGGTCAAGGAAAACATACTGATGAAGTCTCCCACTCACATCCACGTGTATTTTCCTAGTACATGATGTCTGGGGGTAGATACTGTAATCCCCGTAGTGAAGAGCTTACTGTAGAGTCTAACATTGCACTACAGCCAGCAGGACCCCGGTCTACCTTCTCAAGTACGTCTTGTGATGTAAGAACAGCTAGTGTACCACGATACCAAGAAATGTCGTCAAGAATTTACTGAGCTCGGTAGGAGTAGTTTCGAACAACAAGATAGACCCACTTAGTGGTTGTAAGTCTCTTCTAGCATTGCTGTTGTTTATTGTTACATACTTTCTGATTGTAGTCTATCCTATTTATTTTAGACTTCTACTTAACGTTTATGGCTGATGTCAGGATGCTTTAATGGGGGATATACCCATCTATTTGTGAGTACTTTGTATATCTTCTTTCTATATTTTGCAGTCTGATGGCTATTTTAATCATTACATGAATGTAGTTGGAATTCATTTCTGGATCTGGTTACGATTTTGCCAATGGGACACCATTTTGGGATCTGGCCTTCATAAAATATAGTCCATCTGATTTCTTACTGTATTTCCTTTTCCACGTGCAAAATCGTCTAAAGTTTGTTGGGAAAATGTGCTACATATAACTAATTGGTTGTCTTCACAAAATTGTACAAGTCTTGCTCATCCGTTTCTTTCTCATCAGTCAAAATTATCATACTTCTTCTATATTCTTGTATTTTCCTTTTCCCATTTTGCAGTTCACATCTCCAACTGCTGTCAGGAGATGCTATTGATTTGAGGGTCTCTTGTAAACTGTGATGATGTTCTTCTATTTCTTCATCACTGCGCTCTTCACTTGGTACAAACGTTTGTAAAATAACAATATTGAATAGTGTAGCCCTCGATGTATTTGTATCATTGTTGGCCAATATTTTCTCATACAACGAATGGGACAATTAGCTGAAAATGACGTTTGGTGCCAAAATAATAATTCTGTCTATCTACGTTCGCTTAGCGTCAAACACAGCCGACAGAGTTGAAGAGGCAAAATAGTGAAGGACCTGGCAGCAGCCGGTTATTCATAGCTGACTACTTGTATCAGGGTCAATGAACAAGATTTGACCAAGACCCTATTCCACCTCCGATCGGCAGCCCTGGAAACAGGCTGCATTAGTGTAGTCTGACCAAGCAAATATGGATCACATTGGAAAGGCAAACCCGATACAAATAAAAAAAATCCAGGTGAAACCTGATGTGTCCAGCTGAAAAGCACAAATATCGCAGCCTGGCTGTAAACTTTTCATGGCAGGCGTAAATAAAGAAGAAGAGGAAGACAGAAAAGAAGAAGAAGAAGAAAGACAGCGCATAGGATAGAACAAGTCACTTCGGTTTAATTGGTATGATGTCACTCGTTGTAGCTACTGTTTGTTGTTGAGACCCATCATTGTGCCCTCCCTAGTGATTATCCTGCGATGTGTCTCTCTTGGTCTGCCCCTCTTTCTTGTGCCACTTGGTCTCCACATAATCACATGGACTGGAAGTCTGTATTGCTCTTCTTTCTAAGTACATGTCCTATGAACGTCCAACGTTTTTTCCTAATGGTACTAGAAACATACAACTGTTTGGTCTCAAATTGTATTTGCTCTTTTTATCTTAAATTGTTTCCAGTAAATAAGTTTCGAATGCATTTATTTCCCTCTATGTATTCAGCATATATTAAAAAGTTTCATTTTCCAGCTTTTACATTCATGTTATCAATACTGTCTTTCCCCAGAAAGGTATTTGCCTATATACTTGTCTCCCGCATCCAACGTGTGCTGAAAATAAATCAGCCCCCCCCCCCCCTCCCCCGCCTACAGTCTGGTTTCACTGAATACAGTTACATCATCGATGTCAGCCTTGCCCTTCGTCTACTCATGGAGATACACGGGAATCCAACCACTCGCTCCCCGTCGCTTACTTCGACCTGAATGCTGCCTTTGACCCAGTGGACAAATCTACCTTCTGGAATTCCTTAGAACAAGTGGGAGCTCCCAGCACACTGCAACGGCTAATCGAGCAGTTACACCGCAACATTGTATTACCATTTCTCGTAATGGTTCTCTACATCACCCAGTGTCTATTATGGATGTGTCCTTGCCACGGAATTGTTCTGCTGTGACATGGACTCTATCCTCGGTCAGCTGGAGAGATGTAAAACCCAGAAGTTACCATTGAACAGCTGCGTGCGACTGACCTCGACTACGCGTAGGAAGTTGTCTTATCAAACTCTAACTCTCATGCACTAATAAAACCACTAGAGCATCTAGATTAGGCCTCAAAATCTCATCAGCAAAAACCAAGATACAAGACTTTGACTGAATTCCATAACAGCAGGAATTATTGTCAATTCTACTCAGGATTTTATTTACCTGGGAAGTAAACACAACTCTGGCATACGAAGCTGAGTGGACATTATTCGATTCGAGGAGTTGGCCTGGCTGCCGTCTCTATGAACGACCCGCATAAAGTCTGGAACCAGCTGATGCTTCACTAGAAAACCAAGCTACAAATAGTCCCTCCCTCATCCTGCTGTACGTGTACTTAACCTGGACTATTCTGCAGGACTTTCAGAAGTTCATTGCAGTCTTCCATATGCGGAGCAAGAGGCGAATTCTTACGACCCACTGGTATGACTGGCTCTCCAAACCACCAAGTCGGATCAAGACGCTGAGCAGCACATGAGCGGTAAGCGACTCATAGCTGACTGCTAGTGTCAGGGCCAGCGAACCAGAGCTGTCAAAACCCCTCAACACTTCCACGCGGTGATAATGGATAACAGGCTGCAACAGAGCAGACTGGCTAAGGAGAAGGGATCGAAGGGGGAAGGCTAGCCCGGTACTGAAAAATGCCTGCTGACGACGGATGTGTCGCACCGAAAGGTACAAATATCGCAGTCTTGTTGTAAACTACGACACAACGCATTCCGTTCTTTGGACTACATGCTGCTACTTAAGACCTTTTCAGGACTTGGTAGCGGGAGACTGAGAACGAACAAAGTCAAGTCAAGTTAAACGACGAAGTCACCCGACAGACAGGCCTCGATCGCACACTCACCATGCTAAACTTAAAGGCGTTTTACCACTATTTGAACATGTAACCCGTTTGCTGAGGATGTCCCCGCCTACCAGCTCTTAAAGCAACCATGGACATCAAGGATGGAAAGCGACCCTCTCCGTCATGGTCCCGCCCCTCGCATCTTGTTTCGGAAAGACACAATCCTTATTGTATGCGGCACGGGACTCAACCACTCACTGTGCTCACGGAAGGTTAACGCCAATGGCCCTTGTCGCCTAAGCAGACTACCTACATCTATATGTTAATACTAATATTGTGTTGGAATTGAACAGCGAAATTGCGAAAGGACGACATCATTGTAACGGCTGATTGGGGAAGAAGAGGCTGTCCCTTTGAAGTAACATATCCATTCATCAGCGCTGGATGTGAAACGACTTTAAACCTTTCTGCGACACTTTACGCAATAGGCGATTTAATACATATTATTAATATTACTAATGATGCAACATTTGTGTACACACTACAAATTAATAAATACATCTAAATGAGTATAGCGTCAAAAACGGAACGTTGAAGCGCTTGTAAACACTTTCAACAAATGCACTTCTTTGCTGGCAACGAGTACACACCATCATGTATCTGTAACACATGTGTAGCGTAGCACGTTGAAGCGTGTGCGATATCAGCGTGTGTAGGTCAGGTTTGTATCAGCCTAGCCGTGTCCTTCCTTCTAGGTCATCAGCCCAGCTCTCAGATTGGCTCGGCTCGCAACCTCGCCATGGCGCCAGCACACACCGCGTCACGACCACCAATCAACGACGCAGTCGTAAAACACAAAGTATCCAATAGTTTAATACCAAGCATGACACGTGAGCGAATTAATTATCCTTAACCAATGATCGTACTCGACACACAATGACAAGTTGGAGAACATTTGCATAAGCTTAGATTGGTGTAGGAAACGATGTCGTGACAGGAGCAAGTATGGCGAATGTTTACAGTTTGTTGTGCTTCAAATAATGCTTTTATGAGAATTAGCACCGCAATGAAAGCTTAATAGTTCACGTCATTTCCCAAATAATCATGGAAACTGTTCTTACCAAACTCCAAACATTGGAAAGGTGGAGTAACGGCCATAGGCTGAATACTTTGCTAGCTGAATGACGTCAGAGCGGGATGTTGCTATCCCCACAGGCCAGCAAGAATCGAGAAGTAAGTTCAATCTTAGATTATATCGTGTTTTTGTTTCCAGTTCCATACATTATGATTGACTCGACGCGTAAACACCAGAAACCATTTATTCCATTCTAGAAACAGCCCGATAGTTGAGTCCCGTTTAGGAATGGATAGGCTAACAATTCGAATACACACACAGCGACATGGCTGTTCACGGCATAGTTCTGATTGGCTGCTCCTCGAATCTAAATTAGCATACCATGTTCACATAATAAGCTGCGACTATAATCTTAAAATGGGGCATGGCTTCAGCTAAATAATGCATTAACACAAATAGCACATCTGCCTGGATACACCAAGCAGTTTGATTTAAAAACAAACACATAACGACAAAATATACCATTTGGTAATAGACTAAAGAATTTATTAGGTGTGAGACACGATTATACAAAGGCACATAAACAAATAGCTAGCGTTACGACCAAAGTGTCTTCATTAGGAACTAAAGGCACCACAAACGAAACCAACTAATATAAGCGTGTTAAGTAGAACTAAATGTGGATTTTCTTATCCAGCAGGCTAGGCCGAGATAGCAAAGATTATTGTTAGACAATATTTGTATGAGTTCAAACACAATAAAGAACTTTATGAGATGCATTACAGTACTTAAACTAAGATTGTTTACTTGTAGGTTGTACGTGAATTTGTTTACAGTTTGTTTCTATCACATACGCAAAACTAATAGCCTTCTAGCGTGGCTACTAGTACTAGGTCAACCCTAGGGATTAGAGGTATTCTTTAAATTTTCTTGTAGCTTAAAGTTTGTACAGGATGGGGTAGCCAGTCCCATGTACAAACCTCCTTAGTCTCTTCTACCTCATGCCTCACAGGTTGCAATGTAGCTTCCCTTCTGGTTTGGGTAACACACATACACAATATCGACAAACTTAATACTGGATTTCTAATCAGGTATAAAGTTCTCCATTGTGACAATTTAGAAAAGAAGAAAACTATCATCGTGGAGATAGAGATGTTTGGGCCATCTTATTTATTTGCCTTGCTTGCTGGTATATGCGATTAAGATCCAGCAGAACTTCACTTCAATGCTGTTTATGTCTCGTATATAGAGTTACTGCCGTTCCATGTTTAACTGACAAATATCTTCTCTCTTTTTTATATTCTCTCTCTCTCTCTCTCTCATCAATTTTGCATGTCACAACATTTACATTTTCTAACACTTCACAACAGAGCCCCCACAAAGTTGATTATTTCTTTCAAATGTCTTAATAAGCTTCACATCATGTCATTTAACACACACTCCTCACTCAGCACACACTCCTCACTCTGTCTGCACACACTCCTCACTCAGCACACACTCCTCACTCTGCACACACTCCTCACTGCACACACTCCTCACTCTGTCTGCACCCATTTCTCACTCAGCACACTTCTCACTCTGTCTGCACACACTCCTCACTCTGTCTGCACACACTCCTCACTCTGTCAGCACACACTCCTCACTCTGTCTGCACACACTCCTCACTCTGTCTGCACACACTCCTCACTCTGTCTGCACACACTCCTCACTCTGTCTGCACACACTCCTCACTCTGTCTGCACACACTCCTCACTCTGTCTGCACACACTCCTCACTCTGTCTGCACACACTTCTCACTCTGCACACACTCCTCACTGCACACACTCCTCACTCTGCACACACTCCTCACTCTGCACACACTCCTCACTCTGCACACACTCCTCACTCTATCTGCACACACTCCTCACTCTGTCTGCACACACTCCTCACTCTGTCTGCACACACTCCTCACTCTGTCTGCACACACTTCTCACTGCACACACTCCTCACTCTGTCTGCACACACTCCTCACTCTGTCTGCACACACTCCTCACTCTGTCTGCACACACTCCTCACTCTGTCTGCACACACTCCTCACTCTGTCTGCACACACTCCTCACTCTGTCTGCACACACTCCTCACTCTGTCTGCACACACTCCTCACTCTGCACACACTCCTCACTCTGTCTGCACACACTCCTCACTCTGCACATACTCCTCACTCTGCACACACTCCTCACTCTGTCTGCACACACTCCTCACTCTGTCTGCACACACTCCTCACTCAGCACACACTCCTCACTCTGCCTGCACACACTCCTCACTCTGTCTGCACACACTCCTCACTCAGCACACAGTCCTCACTCAGCACACACTCCTCACTCTGTCTGCACACACTCCTCACTCAGCACACACTCCTCACTCAGCACACACTCCTCACTCAGCACACACTCCTCACTCAGCACACACTCCTCACTCAGCACACACTCCTCACTCAGCACACACTCCTCACTCTGCACACACTCCTCACTCAGCACATACACTCCTCACTCAGCACACACACTCCTCACTCAGGACTCTCCTCACTCAGCCCACTCAGCACACACTCCTCATTCAGCACACACTTCTCACTCAGCACACACTCCTCACTCAGCACACACTCCTCACTCAGCACACACTCCTCACTCAGCACACACTCCTCACTCTGCACACTCTCCTCAATCAGCACACACTCCTCACTCAGCACACTCTCCTCACTCTGCACACACTCGAGGAGAAAGCAATGGCAAACTACTGGACGTAAAATGCCAATAAATCTATGACAGTCGATAGAAACGAAACACCATCCACATCTTGGGATATTTTTTGTGAATTTTCTTTGGTGGGGAAGGGGAGGGGGTATATGTGCACTGTAAGACTACACATTTTTTCTATTAAATCAAATCTAAATGGTCTCTTTGTTTGTATATTCATTGTCTATGATTGAGTTCAGGAGGACACTGCTTCAAACTGGTTAAAACAGGTTAGATACTAGGACATATTGTTTTTAGTCAGAGAGTGGTGAATAGTTGGAATGCATTGCCACATGAAATAATGGAGGCAGGGTCAACTAATGCATTCAAAAATAGATTGAATGTGAAAACTGGTTGCATATTTAACTTAATGTCTTTATACTGGTTTAGAAAACTCTACAGTCTGTATACAACCAGTTTCATTTACATTTCCTTACTCTGAAAGCTATGCGCATCCAATCTATTCTCAAATGCATTAATTGTTTCTGCTTCCACTACTTCATGTTGCAATGCATTCCAAGCATTCACCACTCTCTGACTAAATAAATATGAAGTCACCTCAAATTCTTCTCTTTTCTAGACACTGTAATCTTTTCTTATAACTGTAATTCTGGAATCCCTCTAATCCGATGTGTCGCTCTTCTTTGTATCCTTTCCAGCATGTTTATATCTCCTTTACGATAAGGACTCCACAACTGTACACAGTACTACAATCTAGGTCTAACTAATGCTTTATAACTGCATATGCAGAGGGGGTAGGACAGAAGTGTCTAAGGGATAGTACCTTCACGGTAAGAGGCAGCCACATCCTTGATGGCCAGGATTCTATTTGGTTACCCCACTTCTGTCTAGCTCACGTATGGCTCCTAGAGTCTGACTGTGTATGGCAGGGCCACCCCCCAGGCAATGGCTTTGGCTGGCTGGCTAAACTATGTAAGTGAAATGACAAGACGGGGAGTCCACCACTGACTAGTACACACAGCTGTTGGTGGAAGAGACGGATGGCGACAATGACTCTGAAAGTAGGAGTTGGAAACGCCTGGTTGGTAAGCGGCCGGAACAACGCTCAGAAAGCAATGGCAAACTACTGGACGTAAAATGCCAATAAATCTATGACAGTCGATAGAAACGAAACTCAAAGATCTGATGGTGAGGCTCTCAGGCCAGGCAGATCATCAAGGCCAACTGGGAAAGAGGCTGATTTCAGAGCCAGTACAAGTAATAGAGATGATGGCCTAAAGCCCAACTATATTACAGTGGACAACTCTGAAATGGGACTAAAAACAAATCTATGAATAGGCACCTGGAACGTCAGGAGCCTATATCAGGGAAAGCTGTTTATGATTCGAACACAGATGGGCCGGTCAAGGACACTGTATCAGCGCATCAGGAGAAACATTCATATACTCTGGGATGGACAAGGGTGGAAAAAGTAGTCGGCTTCATCCTGTCAAAGAAGACGGCACCTTCACTTCTCGTTTGCAATCCAGTTAGCGAACTAATAATTGTAATCAGACTAAAGATTTTAATGCGAAAGTTGGAGAGGAAAGAGCCGAAGAAGAGATAAGTGTACGAGGACCATTTGGTTTGGAACACAGAAATGAATGAGGAGAAAAACTGGTTGAATTCTGCATGGAATATAATCTCTCCATTGCCAACAACTTATTTAAACAACATCTGTGAAGACTATACACGTAGGCCTCCCCTGATGGTAACAGCAGAAATCAAATAGATTACATCCTGGTACAACAAAGATGGAGGTCAAATGTGCTGGCAATAAAAAAACACTGCCAGGAGCGGACTGCGATACGGACCACGAATTACTGTTTGCAGTTTTCAAGACGTAGGATTATCAAAGGTTTCCAGCCAATACGCTTCGATGTAACAGCAATACAGACTGAATACAACATCAAAGTATAAAACAAATTTGAGGTGTTGCTTGCGGTACATGAAGAGATGACATCTGAGGAGTTGACACCACACTCAAGGGATATTTTTATCTCGACAGCAAACAAAATGATTCCCAGGATGTCACACAAGAAACAGAGTTATATATCAGATGAAACACTGAAACTCATTGAAGAATGGAAACAATGTTTTTAAAATGGGATATCAGGGGACCAACACAGCATATGAAAACTGTGCAAGAAAAGTTAGAAGAGAAATAAGAAAAGATAAAAGAAGATACATTGTGGACACTTGTAAGGAAATAGAAAATCTACAGCAACAAGGCAGTGAGAGAGATGCCTTTAAGGTGATAAGAACACTGACAAGGGAATTCCTCCAGTTCCACATGTCATCAATGACAAAGAGGATAACACATTAACAGACACCAAAGACATACTGAATAGATGGAGAGAGTACAGCAGAACCATGTATGAAGATACCACAAAGCTCTCTGTAACAATCCTACTGAAGGATGAGAAAGAACCTGAACCAACATTGGAGGAAGTATGTTCAGCAATAAAAAGCCGGAAAAAGGGAAAGTCCCCAGGATGTGATCCAAACAGAGCTAATACAAGCAGGAGGGGAGGCCAGTGCTCGAGTTTATCACAAGCTGTGTAAACAGATATGGCACAGCGCAGAGTGGCCAGAAGCATGGAAAAAATCAATTAAATTCCCCTCCCCAAAAAAGGCAATCTAAAGCTGTGCAAAAACTACCGAACTATCGTGCTAATCAGCCATGCTAGCGAGATACTCTTGCGGATCCTATTAAGAAGGATAGAGAAAAGATTTGAACCTGAAATTCACGTAGTCCAAGCAGATTTTAGAAAAGATGAGGGACCACATCTTCTTCTTTGTTCGTTCGTTCTCAATCTCCCACTACCAAACCCTGAAAGGGCTTAAGTAGCAGAATGTAGTCCAGAGAACGGAATGTGTTGTGTCATAGTATACAGCTTGACTGCGATATTTGCACCTTTCGGTCCAACACATCCGACTTCAGCAAGCATTTTTTAAATACCGGGTTAGCATTCCCTCTTCGATACCTTCTCCTTAGCCAGTCTGCCCTTTTGCAGTCTGTTATCCAGGATCAAAGCGTGGAGGTATAGAAGGGACCACATATTCAATATGAGGAATATCTACTAAAAATGTAGAGAGTTTAATGTAGACCTGTACACATGTTTCATTGATTACACCAAGGAGTTCGATGCAGTAAAACACCAAAATTTGTGGAACATCATGAAGGAAATGGGGTTTCCTGTGCACATTATACATCTCATTGAAACATTATACCAAGATCGAGTCGCTATCCGAGCATCTGGGCAAACAACAGATTGGTTCGCTGTACAAAAGGGAGTAAGACAAGGATGTATCCTCTCACCTTATCTATATAACATCTATGTGGAATGTATAATGAGAAATGTTAGAGAAGACGAGAACATTGACAGTTTTGATACATTTACAATTGGCAGGTACGAGATTCCAAAGTTGCAATACGCAGATGACACAGAAGGGCTAGAGCGGCTAATTTCAGCTGTAAAGATCAAAACCTGTTTATAAACAAAACAAAGATAAAACTGACACTGACAAAACACAATGTCAACATAAATTTACAGTAGATGGTGAGGAAATAGATCAGGTCACGCATTTTGAATATCTGGGCTCTAGAATTGACAAGAATGGCTACTGCTCGAAAGAAATCAGAAGAAGAATAGCCATGGCAATGCAGATACTGAACAGCCTGAAGACATTATGACAGAGCACCAACAAAACAACAAAAGTATGTCTTGAGAGCCTGTGTTTTTCCTGTGGCAGCTTATGGCTGCGAATCATGGACAATACCAAAAATTCTAGACAAAGAATTGACTCATTCTAGTCAAAATGTTACAGAAAGATCTTCAGAATACCCTGGACGGAGACAAATGTAGACATTCAGCAAGAGTTCAGCATAAAGGAGAACTGGTTTATCAATTCCATTATGGCCAGAAAATGTAAATACTTTGGTCACATCAAGAGACACAATGGTCTTGAGAGAACAGTGATGGAAGGTATGGTGCCAGGCAAAAGAGGTAGGGGTAGACCAAGAACACGATGGTACCAAAATATCCTAGAATGACTGTGGTGGAGGCTGGAGTTTTGGCAAGGGAAAGAATTTGTTTCAGACAGACTGAAAAAAGCGACATTCTATAAAGGACATGCTACATGATGATGTGCAGAACTTTCCTCAGTTAGTGACTTCTTTCTCTTAACTTGCTTACACATCTTGTAGCACACTATCTATCTCCATTATTTAATCTGATCTAATATATGTTTGCCATCCTAATTGATGCTGTTTGTCAGTGATGCTTAGTTAGGTGTGGTACTTACACTTTGTCCACATCATCTGGAATGTTTTTTCCTCAATAATTTATCATTTTCACTTTAATTTCTAACAGTTATTATGGATACTGTGCGCTATTTTTGTTTGTTTGCTAATTCCCAGTATCTTGGTTAATGTTCAAGATTGATGTTGTGGCATGTTTCTATATACATTATTTAGTCATTGTTGCTATGTCTTAATAATACAAGTTCTTATCACAGTAAGAAAATATGAAGCCTCAAATTTGTATTTAAATATTTTTTTTACGTTTAAGGGTGAATGGCAGGGCAAGTTTGTTTGATTAACTTTATTAATTTTGTAAATTATTGAATTTTCTCATTTCTTCTAAAAAGAACATTTTGTTAGATTGTGGTGTAGTTTACAGCAGGACTCCGATATCAGCACCTTTCAGCTGTTTAAGCAGGGTACGTTTTTTTTTGAATGGGTGTGCCTTTCCATTTCAATCCTTATTCTCTCAGCCAAACTACATGGGTGCAGCCTGTTTACAGGCTGCTACTTGGAGGCAGAATAGAATAGGGTCTTGGATAGCTCTGGTTCACTGACCCTGACACAAGCAGTCAGCTGTGAGTACATCCCAATTATTAAATTGAAAGTGGTGATTTACGTTCTTTACACGTACAAATATTTGATTGTACACACTATACCCTAAACTATTTTATGTCCTGTCATTTCAGTGGATGGGCCAGTTCACTGCATCTGCTGTAGCACCACATTTTCATCACAGTTATCCCTACATGGGCATTTTCCGTGCTCCAATTCATCATATGATCTGGCAAGGGTGAAGACTGAAATACAAGACTCAGATCAAGGTGTTGGAACTGAAGCTAATACATCACAGAAGATTTCCCAGGTCCATGTTGCAAATAATGTGCTCGACATTGCTAATATGAAAACAGAAGTGAAATTAGAATCTCCTGATGCATCAGAAATTATAGATTCAGATGCAACATGGGAAGAGGTAACATGCAGAGATCTAATGGTGATTAATCGAGAAAATGGAAAGACCACTGAAAGTGTAGGTCAGAGAAGGGAATTCACAATTTATGGATCGAGGGGAAGAGGAGGACAAAGGGGAAGGATGCGAAGACAAATGCGACGCTTGCCCAAAATTCTAAGCATAGCACCCAAAACTACTCAACAGCTTGCAGGCATTAATGTGACACCTGTCTTTTATGCTGGCGCCGCCCAGCTAGGGCGGTCAATTTTGCCTAAAGTAACAAATGATAACAAGAGTAGTGGAGGAAATAGTTTGAAAATAGACAGTGTCTATTTTACACAATCCTTTAAAAATACAAAGAATTTGGTAAAACTGGTTAGTGCAGCACATGGTAGTATTCCCTCAGTTGATGCAGGTACGGTCATATGCTCTCCTGGTGCAAAGACAACAGCTGTGATGCCCAATACATTTACATTGAATACATTAGCTGGGACAGGAGGACTGCCTTCTTTGACTGGGCAGAAAATCGGTGGACTTCCCTTCCAATCTTTTATACTTGGCAGCAATATTTTGCAAAATTCTCAGCAAGACCCTCTTATTCTGAGCAGCTCAACATCTCTTGTCAATCCCTTGACTAACGTGAACACTTTACAGACACCTAGTTTAGTTACCGGGGTTCCCGCCTTCAACTTACCCCAGCCCCTAACAAATCTCCAGAATCTGAACATACCTCTGAATCATAACACAGCTCTTGGAGTTCACCAAAATATGCCCCAGGTTTTCAGTGCTGGGACACAGAGTAGTGCTGTTTTTCATAGTAATGCAAATCAGACTGTAGGGTCAGCAGTTTCACCCTCACAGCAGATTTCATGCAAAGTGCCTGTACTCGTAGGAAACCAAATTGTATTGATGGATCTGCCTGTTCAGTACATGACTGCGGTGTCACTAGCAAATACACCTGCCACCAGGTGTCTGTCCTCCTTCATACAATCACCTCAGCCTTTTTCTTCAACAATCACTCCTACAACTGTAACACATCAATCAGTTGCAGGTGCTGTTAGCACACCAGCGCCACATGATAGTGTCTTTGCAAGGAACATCCATCTCCAGCCAGTTCTGACCACAACACAGTCTACCATAGCTTCACAGCAGCCTCACCCACAAACATTAACTATAAATAGTGGCCAAGAAATATGTGAAAGTGCAATGAACTTGAAGTCTCCACCACCTTTAATCTTGGTTGTTAGTTCTGCTTCACAGTCACAGACTCAAACAGGACCTAAAATGTGCACAACAGACCTTGGTAAGAATATATTTTCTGAAAAGAACATCAGCGAGACTAAAACAAGCTCACCCAGCTGTGACATACGAGCTTGGACAGAAGAATCAAAGAACATCAGCGAGACTAAAACAAGCTCACCCAGCTGTGACATACGAGCTTGGACGGAAGAATCAAAGAACACCCACACTATTGTTAATGCAAACTCATTACAAGATAAGGAAATCTCCAGTGGGAGGTCAGAAACACCAACAGCTACACGTAAGAAATCTCTAGCCAAGGTATATAAGAAAACAGATTTGCAATGTAACCCTGCCCAAACATCACAATTTAGGTATGCAGTTTCCAATAGTAAGCAAACTTCATTAACAACAGAAATGTCACCATCATTAATCACATCAAATATTCGCCAACCAATTATGTCAGCTGATGTCAACAGCGGCACTCTTATTTCTACAGGTCTATCGTTGGTAAACACATCTGGCATCAATATTGTACCCCATTCCTCAGCATCCTCTGTGATTCAACAACCATCAATCCTCTCACACAATATTCAGCATGGCTCCATGTCAGTTAATAGCAATAATGCTGTGAATATAGGAACTGTACCTGGACTCACTTATTTCCAGAACACTTTAAGTGTGCCAAGACTGAACTTTTCTATGCATAAAAGCTCAGGGCAGAACATATGGATTCAAAGCAGCACAGATAACCAACCATTAGTTGTTGGATGTGAAGGCAACCAGCACCAATTATTTCTTAACAGTCCAGTGGGTGATCTTGTAAACAACCATGCCATTAACCCCATCTCCAGTGAATCTTCGTCTACCAGTGTGGCTGGTCTGCTTCAGAAAACGTCCTCACCAAAACATAAGACCATCAAAGTGTCAGCATTAAATGAATCACCTTATGGAAGGAAAACTTTGAAAAGGAATATGTTGTCAATAAAAATGATGACTCCAGACTCTATGGAGAGAATTTTTATTTCAGACAAAAAAAGAAAGAATTTCCATTTGGAAGTAAATGCCTCTGGTTCATCAGATGGCATTGTCTCCCTAGGTTTTGCAGAATCTCAGAGAGAAGCTAAGACTGTAAAAGAAATGCTGCAAACCAAGCTAGGATTCAAACAGGTGACAAATGTTGCTAACACCACAGCTAACCCAAGTCCTAATCAGTGTTCGATGTTAGCTGAAAATAAAACGACCGCTGGATTTCTGAAAAATCAGACAGTGTATAAATGTGACAACAACTTTACTAATGCTTCTGTAGACAACAATGATTTGTCACAATTAAATGATGGTGTGATATGTAAGATAGCAGAGGTCAAATCCATTGCAGATTTGATCCCAAAATCCGAACCTGATCTCAGTGTATTCCTCAATGGTAATAAATTAAACGGTGTGAACTGCACAAAGGATACCCAGTTTGTGGGTCCTCTTACAAAAGAGCAGCTGGACAAGATTATTCTGAATCCATCAGAGTTAGGAAAATATGTAAGTGTTCCAAGTGGCCACGTACTTTTATCCAAAGCATTAGTTGTGCCAGCTGCTTCATCAGATTTAATGAGCCCTGTAACTTTTCAGAGGAGTCTGGCATCTTGTGAAACTATAGCTTACTCAGCTGTGACTTCATATGCAGCTCCAGGTAATCAAGAATCAACATTTGTTAAAATATGTCCAAAACCAATGACAGAGACTGTTCAATCATCTCGTGCTGTTACTGACACCTGCAGCGCTGTGGCACTTTTTCCCCAAACATATTTATCAACTGCAACAAATGTGTCAAATCCCACTATAAAAAATGTATTCACAGCATCTATTAAAGACCTTGGAGACTCAGGAAAAGCAATCAAGATTGAAATGAACAACTTTCAAATTGAACAGTCAAATAAAATATCTTTAAACTGTTCAAGGGGAATAAGAAAGAGAAAATTCTTGTCAGAGAAGCGTAGACAAGAGCTAAAATTTAATACAAGTGGTGAAAGTCCAAAGAGTGCTATTATGAAACTTTCTTTCTTAGGAGATCTAACACTTCTTAAAGATGCTCTCCGGAGATCAACTGTTCCATTACAGATTTTAAATACAGACTCTGAATCTCTTGCTGATGCCGTATGCCATTATAATAGTCAAGTAAAAATAATCCAAAAAAGTTTAGAAACTGACTTGTCAGATAGTAGTAAGGATGATTATAAACCAGCACTGGTTAAAAAGAAATGGCGAAACCGTGGACAGAAAAAGGTTGTACGGACAAGAAAGAAAAAAAGAAAACTTGGGGAACACACTCAGAAGCAGTGGGTTCCTGAAGAAGTTGTAGGAGATCTTGCAATTCGAGGCAGACTTCTAGAAGGTGAGCTGGAGGACGAAGATAAGTCATTCCGTGGTGGAACAAGAAGGAGCAATAGAATTAGTGCCAAGCCTCGACTAGATTATGCTGACTTAGAGAGTTTGCCTTTTAAGGATCTGGATGAAGAACTTGAAGAGTCTGATTCTGATTGTCAGTCACAGAGAACACCACTACAGTCACCGCAGTCTTCACCATCACCACCAATTCTTTCACCAGCTGCACCATCACCGCCAATTCTGTCACCGGCCGTGGCATATATGCAAAATGAGGGCTGTGATGTGCGCACCACATATGTACGCTCATCTCCTAACGTTGACAATGATATAAACATTCCTGTGCTTACATCTGAGGTTATCGAGGATGGTGATTGTATGCCCCAAGCGAAGGAACTTGAGGATTGTTATTACAGCTCTGAAAGTGAATCTGATATGTTTGACTCTTCTGTCCAGGCATGCAGTAAATCCGATAAGAAAAAGATGGCATGGAAGCAGCACAGTGAAATCACAATGTTCCTAGTGAAACATGCAGGAAAATTTCACTCTGATGATGAGAAAAGTGAACATTACTGCAATATTTGTCACAAATATAAAACTAATGGCATATTTTGCCTTAGTCGTCACCTGAAAAAACATCTCAGCGGCAGTCTCAAGTGTTCACATTGTGTATTTGAAGCTTGCCATGAGCAAAATCTTGCAGAACATCAAGAGACTCTCCATTAATCTGTATTGTTTGTTTGTTTTCAAAGCTACTAGCACTTTGTGTTCCACTCTTGATATTCTTTTGGCAGCTGGTTATATTGGCTCTTCATACATCCTGAGATGTACACTTGAGGTGGACCTGAGTTCTCCTGACTGTACTGCAATGCAATGTTCATCAGTAAGATCACCACTAGTGATTACAATGTCAGGCCCACCTCTTTGACCAGACGGCTGTGACACAGCCCATTGCCAGGTGTGCGAAGACAAGACCTTGGTCAGTATGTTTTACCTGACTCTGATGGTACTCTTTGCTTCCCACTAATCTGTAAGGAAAGTCTTCATGTCTTTTGCTAATGTATCACTCTTGATTCACCATCAACTTACAATGTTCGATGGTCCAGCTTTCGAGCAAGAGGGCAACCGTGAGGAAGGTGTATAGATGACGTAAAGACGATTATCCAGCAATACAGGTTTATGCCATCAGACGCGATGCATCTGACCCAGGAGAGGCGACTAACGCTTTCCACAACACCCATCAAGGTACAAGTTGACCAATAACCAACTCCATTGACCTGTCACAATTGGTGTTCCTCTTCCTTTTATTTAAACCACTTTATTCCATCACTGTTATGTATCAGATTGATTTTTCCTTGATGCTGTACATTATTCATGTTTCAAAATGTGACTATATTATTGCGGACTTGGTGTCCATGTTGAAGATATTTGATTTTTATTTATTACTGTCTATTGATTAGAACTAGTACACAGAGGCTCAATTTGTTTCTTTCTTTGTTCTTCTGCTGTGTACCTTTGTGTCACGTCCATTTCTAATATCTGCAATCTTCTTTGTTGTAACTGGAATACAAGTGTGATAATAAGAGTACGTATACATGTATAAATATTTTAACTTATCTTTAAAATATTATCAAATAAAATACCTTGCAAAACAATCAAATGTAAATTCTCTAAATTTGTGTTGATGATTGTCATTTTTGTTATGTACGTGTATATATATCCAAGGTCATAGGAGAAGCATTACAAATGTGGAGGATTATTTTTTTATTTTTTTTGCGTTCGCCTTATTTCTCTAATCCCCAAGGCGGTGTGCGTTGCACTGCGTTTTTATTTTGCGCCTGTCGGCCCAGTGCATCCGACTTCAGCATGCATTTTATGTAAGGTTCTGCTTCCTCCTGCATTTTCTAAGGGTTTGCTTCACCGGGGTAACGGCCGGTGCTGTGATGGGGATCGAACCCAGCACCTTCTGGTTGTGAGCCATGTCACTTAACCACTAGGCCACGCCGTCCCCTATTCTTATAATTAATCACCCTTGATTATATGTCCTTATTTTTACGAAAGAATTTGTTTTACTTTTTTATGAGCTTGATGGAGGATTAGAAATATAGTAATGTCAAGGTCAAATGAAGTAAGCACAAAGGTAGACCCAAAGCACACACTACAACGGAACAAAATGTTGGAGGCTTCATTGTGTATCTCAGAAATTGTGGAGGATGACCAGTTCTCTGTCTTGCCTTCCAAAGAGACAAATGATAGAACACATGAACTCGAAATATAAAAATATGTCTCATAATAACTAAACAAAACCTCTTTATCACTTGTTTAAACCAAAAAAATGATTTTGTCTCATCCTTGTGTTTGTGGAGGAGGGCAGTAAATTCGGTGTTGGAACTATGCTTCAACAAATGACCAGAAGCAGGCTATAAAAACTGGTTAGAGTAAGTCAAATGGAACGTTGGACCTATGTTTCAACAAATGACTGTAAGCAGACTCTAAAAACTGGTTAGAGTAAGTCAAATGGAATGTTGGACCTATGTTTCAACAAATGACTGGAAGCAGACTCTAAAAACTGGTTAGAGTAAGTCAAATGGAATGTTGGACCTATGTTTCAACAAATGACTGGAAGCAGACTCTAAAAACTGGTTAGAGTAAGTCAAATGGAATGTTGGACCTATGTTTCAACAAATGACTGGAAGCAGACTCTAAAAACTGGTTAGAGTAAGTCAAATGGAATGTTGGACCTATGTTTCAACAAATGACTGGAAGCAGACTCTAAAAACTGGTTAGAGTAAGTCAAATGGAATGTTGGACCTATGTTTCAACAAATGACTGGAAGCAGACTCTAAAAACTGGTTAGAGTAAGTCAAATGGAATGTTGGACCTATGCTTCAACAAATGACCAGGAGCAGGTCCTAAAAACTTCTTACGGTAAGTCAAATGGCATGTTGGACCTATGTTTCAACAAATGACTGGAAGCAGACTCTAAAAACTGGTTAGAGTAAGTCAAATGGAATGTTGGACCTATGCTTCAACAAATGACCAGGAGCAGGTCCTAAAAACTTCTTACGGTAAGTCAAATGGCATGTTGGACCTATGTTTCAACAAATGACTGGAAGCAGACTCTAAAAACTGGTTAGAGTAAGTCAAATGGCATGTTGGACCTATGTTTCAACAAATGACTGGAAGCAGACTCTAAAAACTGGTTAGAGTAAGTCAAATGGCATGTTGGACCTATCCTTCAACAAATGACCAGATGCAGGCTGTCCTAAAAGCTGTTTTAGGTAATAAGCCAAAGACAGCATTGTACCTATGCTTCATCAAAAAGGAAGAAAACTATGACCAAAATGTGAAATGTTCAACAAGTCAGTCCTGTTTTAGGCTTCTTCAACAAACTACAAAACCAGTTCTTCATTCTTTATGTAGTTGTTGTTCGCGAATGCCCACAATGAGTCAGTTACTCTTTTGTGCGCCCTGAAAAGGACGTTAAGAGGCAGGTTGCAGTAGCTTTCCTTACATCCTGAGTGTGCTGATGAAGGTAAACCAAGGTCCTCCAGACGGTTGTGCTATGCTTGGCTTGATCTGCGTGTCACTCACTACTACAGGGATCATGTTGATCCCTCACCTCATTAGCCAAGTTGTCATGAAAACAGCCCGTTTCCATTGAGGGCTACAAGGAAGCCGAGGTGAGAGTCTTGGCCAGTATGTTTTGCCTGACCCTAACATGTCTGATCAGTATATTTTGCCTGACCAGACGTTAGTCTTTCTCCTCTCTGTGTAGTCATTCTTACGGATAAGGGGAGGCAAACTGAAATTAATCATTGACCACAATATTAGAATGACACTACAATTGATGAATCAGTAAAAGCAGATTTTGAGAATCAATGGTAGTCTAGATAGGAAGGGGAACAACACAGGTTGGCTACGTGCACCATCAGTATCCATACTTATTGCAATCAGCTGAAAGTCTCAACACCAAAAGTTGCCATGCGTATCAATGAAAACTTTTCAGCTAAGTTTTCAACAAATATATGCCAAGTCATCCCATCCTGTGCTGTATGCTCACGTCCTCCCTTATGTTTGTCTCGAGTTCTCTACTCCATATGTGTTTTGGCCTGTCTCTCGTTCCACATAAATGATCCCACTACCATTTCAATCTCTCTATTTTACCTTTACCCAAGAGGAGGAAGACTAACATCTAGTCAGGCAAAATATACTGATCAGACATGCTGTCATGGTCTACTGGCCAAGACCTTCACCTCGGCTTCCTAGAAGCCGTCCCTGGAAATAGGCTGTTTTCACGGCAGCCTTACTAACGAGGTGAGGGATCAACATGATCCTCGTAGTAGTGACACACAGATGAAGCCAAGCATAGCACAACCGCCTGGAGGACCTTAGTCCACCTTCATCAGCACACTCGGGATGTAAGGAAAGCTACAACTTGCCACTTAACGTCCTATCCAGGGCGCACAAAAGAGTAACCTACTCATTATGGGTATTCACAAACAACAACAACAACCACCTTTACCCGTCCACCAAAGTCTACCTTTTTCACTGCGGGTTTTGTTGCTTGCCATGTCTCACAGTAGGAACAGATCCCAAATTAGAGTTGGGGATTTCTATCTGTGTTGGACTCATAATCTCCAATTTCCATAAATTCCTCAATGCAATAAAAGCCACTCTCGTACCTGGAATTCCAAGCCTTGATATTATTATATGTATCTCTCACTTTGCCTATGCCACCGTCAAGATACATGAATGACCCCACATCCCGTAGGAGCGAATGTCCACCAACACAATCCAACTCTCAACAGTTCAGCCCACACTCACAATCTTTCCAATGAGTCGTATCTGTGGATGCCTTTATGAACAGGATTGCATTATACAGTATTAAGTGCCCAGTGTTTTTTGTTTAGAACTTTTTTTGTTGTTGTTGCGTTCGCCTTGTTGATCTATTCCCCCAAGGCGGGTGTGCATTGCACTGCGGTTTTTATTGTGCGCCTGTTGGCCCAGTGCATCCGACTTCGGCATGCATTTTATGTAAGGGTTTGCTTCCCCGGGGTAACGGCCAGTGCTATGATTGGGATCGAACCCAGCACCATCGGATTGTGAACTGTATCACTTAACCACGCAGTACTCATGTTTAGAACTAATTCTAATGCGTTGGCTGCCATTAACTTACCTGCATGGCATCACTTGTTTGTTGTCAGAGTTGTCTCTCCTATGAAAGATGTCTGTCTTTGCTACCCAATAGACCAAATATAATACACGTCAGTACCGTCTACAAAGTCTTTGGCAAGCTACAAAACCAGCTACTGGAAGTATCTTGATTATTTGCACTTTCTAATTTATGTTCCAAGTATTACTCAAACATCCCCATATTAGTCTGACAACAAAGCAGGAACTGATTTATAGCATCTTATTACCACCCCTGTGCTCCTAGAGTCAACATAAGCCATGTCCAAGGCATGAGAGGACAGCATCTCCACCTGTGAAAAGTTATGTCTGCTGGTGTCTTCAGGAGAGACATCGAGAAACGAGGACATTCGCAAAAGGGTCAGCTCCATCCTCTGCATCAAATAGATGTCCAGAAAGAAGATACAATGATCCAGTCATCTCATGAGAATGCTCCCTGATAAGTTTCTTCTGCAGGCCTACATTGCCTGATATTTCGCCTTCCGGGCGCAAGAGAAAGGCAAATAAAGGCCAATATTCCAGCATCCCGGATTACAGCCTCTTACACTGCACATCTGATGCCCTAGGACACCCAACCAACACGTGGACTGATATCTAATTATATTTTGTTGTATTTTGCATTCAATACCAATAACAAATGATCCGAATGCAATATTAAGCCAGTGCAAAATATGAAAGTTCTTGGTTTAGTAAGATAACATTCTCAGTTCCACTCACAGGAAATCCAATTATTAGTTTTTAGCAGCCAAACACAACACAGTCAAGAATAGGCAAACAGTTAAATCGGATCACACTTTTATTATATATGTATTATATATCAACACATGTGTGCATCACAGAGAAAAGGTATTACATTCAGACCTGTATCTGTTTACATTACACTCAGACCTTGGCACTTCAAGCCAGATCACAAATGCTCTTGGAATAAACATATACATTGAAATAACAGGCACAAGTTTAAAAGTCTCCTACATGACAAATGGACACAGTTTCAGTACAATATGAAGAGCAAGAAAAATATGGATCTTCAGTGTTAAAAAAACAGAGGCTTGAATTGAAAATAAAATGATAGCACAATATTACATGAAAGAAGACTGCACTTCCCACGACATCTAAAGACAAGTTAAAGACATAAGTTAATGACATAAGTTAAAGACACAAGTTAAAGACACAAGTTAAAGACACAAGTTAAAGACACAAGTTAAAGACACAAGTTAAAGACACAAGTTAAAGACACAAGTTAAAGACATAAGTTAAAGACATAAGTTGTCACAAAAACCTTGTCTGTCTACAATTATACACAATTGAAAGTCATAAGATAAGAATGTTATGTTTATAAAAACATATATATGTATATAAATAAGATTAGTTCTGAATATTGCAGAAATGACAGTGAAGATGTAAGCCTTTCTATCCATTCCTCTAATTCTACGAAAGAAAATATTAGAGGAACATAAAGGTGACAAAAGCACTGACACACTGAATAAACAGAAGTGTCTTGTCTCATCACTCTTTCACTGCAGCGGCAGTCTAGGGGGTCACCACTATAGTTGGCTGTTAGGAAGCCTGCGGCAAAATACTTTGCATGCTTTTGCAGTGGTGGTTTTCTGTAGCAATTTGTTTTACACGATAAGGTTGCTAGCACCATGCAAAACTCTTTAGTTGCCTGTCAGTACATGCATGGAGGTGATTCTATTCTTTCCTCCCCGGGATTCACCTGGTTATTTATAGGTCCTATTTCTGAAAGATGATTGATCGATCATACAAGAAAATGATGATTTATCAACCAAGAAAATTAGTTTCTCTTTTAAAACTACTCGCATAATTCTTTCTTCTTATGTTCTCAAACTAAATCTTTGTGTTTCTTTCTGTCATTTTCATGTTTTCAGCTTTTGCATGCAGCAAGTAAACTTCTAACCCTTTTACAAGAACAATCTCAATAATAGCAAAATAAACCATATCTGGTACGGTTTGAATGATAAACTGATAATATGAGATATACATAAACAATTACAAATAATTAAATTATTTGTTTGTTTCCAGTAACTCATTTCTAATCATCTTCTGCGTTTGTTCTCATTCTCCCGCTACCAAGCCCTGAACAGGGCTTTGCAAGTAGCAGGATGTAGTCTGGAGAACGGAATTTGTTGTGTCGCTAGTATTTCTAATGTTAATCTATGACACAGTAAAACAGTACTGGTGTTTAAATTAGTATGTCTTAGTCGCTCCTCTTCTACCCCTGGGGTGTAGATATCCTTATATATGCTTGCAATAGTTTGCAGACAAATGAGTAATTGGCTATCATGTCTTTGCATGACAGAGGGGCTGTCTCCTTTTTGTCTTTCCTGTCTGCCATTACTGGGTTTTATTACCTTCAGAACCATTGTCCCAACAGCAGCCAACAGCTTGTTCTTTCCAATATTTAACTGCCAAGAATTCTTTAAAGCATACATAGGACCTTCCAGTTTATTGTCAGTCTCCAATAGGACTAGACGGCAATCTCATATCCCTTGAGACCATGTGACACTTGTGGGATTTGATCCACCCACGGTTTCGTGCTTTCATTTGTTTCATGAAAGATGGGCGCCTTTACCTCTTATCTGTAGTGACCCCTATGTCTAATTCTAAAAAAATTAAATAGAAGAAACCTGCCCAGGTACACCATACAACTGACAGGTGCATGTCCAGTGACTTCTCCAGTCAAGTGTTCAAGTACCCATATGAACTACAATTTGATGTAAGCATCAAATGTGAATCTACAAGATCGGTAATACAGATCTAAACCATTTCAGCACACGGGAATACAAATCATAATTTATGAAAAAGAATGTATTTATTGTAAGCAACTTCAATCACACGCATAGTCACTCCTCTTCTACCAGTGTGGGGTCTAGAGGTTTTTTTGTAAATACTTGCAATTGTAGGTCCAGACAAACAGGTGATTGGCCTGTTGTATCACACTTCAAACACAGACACTAAACTAAAGGTAGCCATTTGTGCATGGTATAAATAAAGAGGAAGAAATCTAACACAGTTTTAGCAGATTCATATTCTAAATTTGGTAACAGTATCAATATATTTATTTTAATGTAATAATAAAAATACTACTGAACTGAAAGATACATTTTTATTTGTTAAAAAAAAAAAAAATGTAATTAAGAATTATTCAGGTGTGAATGCTATGTAAATCAACCAATTTTGAAAACAACTTGGCTGCTGGGTAAACCAATAACCACACAGAATTATATGAAACAATAAAACACTGCAAAAGAAGGCCAAAGTCAAAAAGGTCTGAACAGCCTAAGGTTCCAGAAACCCTTAACAATGCAAGAATCACCACAATATATGAAGGCAACTCTCCAAGGTTGAGCAATACAAAATATAATATCTCATGCATGGTTTCTTGGAAAGAAAGCCGAACAATTATATAATTACAGTAAAGTGATATTTTCTTTGCAGAGCATGACCATTTTGTTTTTGTCACATAACAAAAACAATATGTCAAAGTGAAAATAAAACTTTCTTTCTTACATATAAAAAATATTGTCACAATGAAAAATATGACTTGCTAAAGTTTTAAAATTTCTAATCTTTCTGACATAAATCTCGATTGATTTGTGTTAGTGAAAGAACATTTCTACAATTTTAACACATTTTTTAACAAGAACAGGAGACACAGAAGTCTGTTAATCTTTCAAATAAATCAAGAAAATTAGCATTAAATAATTAACAGAAGCTGTTGATGACTTAATTAAAGCACACCCATTAAACCAGATCTAGAAAGATGAAGCAAACAACAAAATGATTAACGATGAGAACAAAAATATCTAACAGCTGCACAATTTCAGATCAGACTTTACATGTATAAGGTAGAAGAAAGAAATATGAAATTAGAAACATTTACAGGCAATCATCAGACTTACGACAGGTTCAGTTACATAGCAGGTGATGTAAATCAAAAACTGGTGCAACTCGAAACACACAATGGTTCTGCCTATCGACTCATGTACTGAACTACAATCATCATACATGTTCACAATTGATATGTAAATAAAGCTTTTATAAATAAAAGAAACACTATTAATAATCAACTGCCACTTCTTACAAATATGGAAAGCATACTTTGTTAACAATAAAATATACAAACACTTGAATATGCACAAAATTTGAAAGAGTAGCACAAAGCAATGTGACATGAACAGTGTCTACAGCAAGCTAACAACACGTACGATGGTGCGCAACTAGGAGTACAATGTCGCTAAACTGTTGTATCTTTCAAACGATTGTTGCAGGCCAACGAGTGTTATTAAAAAATGTGTAGTAAATGAGAAACAATGTTGTAAGGGAAATTGTTGCAACCCAAAGGTCGCCTGAATTAGTGTGTCATATGATTTTTTACTAGTTGAAGGGAAAGTGAAACAAGGCTTGCAAAGAAGCAGACAATGTTACACACAAGATGGGAAGCTTTCATTTTAGCAGATCAATGAACACAGAATATTTCTAGCTTCACCTCTGTTATATGTCTTCTGCTAAACATGTAAATCTAAATTCGTTTTGTCAGTTTTTTTTATGAGTATACAGTTTGATTCGAAATGAAAACAACACAAAATGTAGCAGTTGTATAATATTCTAGTTAAATGCAAATGTGTTTCTTTCTTAAATGAACATATTGTTATGTAAGTGAACCTGCATGGAAACTCATCCGGTATATTATTATTTGGACAGACAGGTAGAACCTGCACTAACTAAAAATTAAACAAGAGCCAATAATGCAGCACACAATGTCAAGCATTTAAAAGTCTTCATTAGGAATGGCAGACAAATCCATAGCTCCTTCATAAAGCTGGGCTAGTTCCATTAGGTGCATATGCTTGTTCCCAGTTGCTGATGCAGCTGATGGGAACCGGCCTGCGTACCTGTTCAGAAAGAGAAGAATCGTGCATCAAGTAAACAACTTGTTATCATCATCATCATGTCATAAGTGATAAGCGACCCGTTCCTCGACAAGGTAGCCAATCTTGTGCATGTCCAACCGCATCTGCAAAGTAGTCAATTTTGTGCGGGTCCAACCCTGTCTGCAAGGTAGTCAATCTTGTGCGGGTCCAACCCCATCTGCAAGGTAGTCAATTTTGTGCGGGTCCAACCCTGTCTGCAAGGTAGTCAATTTTGTGCGGGTCCAACGCTGTCTGCAACGTAGTCAATCATGTGCGGGTCCAACCCTGTCTGCAAGGCAGTCAATCTTGCGCGGGTCCATTCCTGTCTGCAAGGTAGTCAATCTTGTGCGGGTCCAACCCTGTCTGCAAGGTAGTCAATTTTTGTGCGGGCCCAACCCTGTCTTCAGTCATGTAGTCTTGTCACAAAGTGACCAGTGGACGATTGGATTGTTCATGCTCACTGAAGTCGGACCAGTGCGGTCATGTTGGCCCTGCTGGGGTCTAGGTTGTTGGTAATGGTAAACTTATTCCTGATCAGCAGGTCAGGCCAGAGCAGGGTCATTGGTTTCACTACTTTTTTTATATAAACTCCACTATGAGAAAACCAGAACAGGGTATTCTACATATCTCCACAAAAATTAGCTGTGTAAACACATTCCAAGTTCAACTATTGGTTAGATGAGTATTGTTGTTAGTGATCTACAGCAGTTAATGATGCTGACCCTGACACTGGTGTGATTTCACAATGTGGAGCATTCGGTAGGATTCAATTTAGTATTAAAAATAACTAGCACATAGCGTAATGATCAAGTAGGTGAATTCCGATGCACGAATCCATTTATTAATATGGTCATTGAGTGATGGTATGAAATAAAAATATTGTACGAACTCGCTTATTATCACTTCCTTAAAACTATTTAAACATGTTGCCCACTGTCACACAGGTCTTGCTACTGAATCCACAAGTCACCTATGACTTGTAAACAATACCCCACAATCTCTAAGGTGAATACATCAGCTAACAAAAGCTTAGTCTTTTCTCTCTGCCCCTACTTCACCTTTCTCTATGTGTACTTTTCGTTCTTCTGCCCCTCTTTCTGTCTCTGCTGATTCCATGTCAGTGCATGACAAGTTATACCAAAGAACAGTTTCTACAATATAATGGCCTCTACGCCATGTATACAACATTATGAGAATGTTTAAGTAATCCCTTTACAGCTCGTATGCGTGGAAAATGGTCCCTGCAAAACTTAAATTTGCCGAAGCTACGACTAACCTCTGGTGGCATTCACACATGCACAATTGACGTTTAACTGTAAGGTTATTTCTGATAGGCAGACCTTTGCACATGTTATGTTCATAAGTGTAATTACTTATCACAATGGAAAGTTGGGCTTGAAGACCCAAGAAACGATTTATTATTTGATCAGTCTAATGATCATGCATCTGGATTACTCATGGATATTCAACACGCGTCCAATTCAGAATTTGACTGGGACACATTATAAGAAAGGTTGTGTAATGGTATTGACAGATATATTGATGAATTAAACAACGTGGTGAGTACTAAACATTTGTTTCTGCTCCAATTTCCACCTCCGCATTGATGCCATTTAACGCTTCATGCTATTAATTAATCTTTATTATGGCGGGTGCGATACGGAATCCATCCAGAGTTGATCAGCGAGCGGTGATTGGATTTCTAACAGCTGAAGGATGTCGACCAGTTGACATTCATCACAGAAAGCAGGCAGTGTATGGTGACAAAAGTGGGTCAAAGACAACAGTAAAGAACTGGACAATAATGTTTAAAGGCAGATGTGAGTTAACGAAAGATCTTCAGAGACTAGGTCAGCCGCATATTGTTGCGTCTGAAGATGACATCGCCAAAATTAATGCAGCAATTCGGGTGGACTGTCGCAGGATCTTACGTTTGCTAGCAGATGAATTCGCTGTGTAGCTAGGGACAGTTCAAATGGTGGTTAGCAAGAAACTGAAGTATCGGTACTCATTGTGAACACCTTCCGATACTTCAGTTTTATGACTTGGAAGGTATACATTGACCAAACATTTATGTTTCGATTCTTAGTAAAAAAAAGGCAAGTTTTATTTGCTATGCTTACTCAATTCTTTTCTTGGTGCCCAGTTTCCTGAAGACAGTGCGAATGCGTGGCTCAACATATGCGTAGGCACCCATATTCTTATGCTCCTCCTGGGCCCAGCAAACTTTGGCTTTGGGGTACTTCTCCAACTCTTTCTTGACCAGGTCAAAGGGGAAGGGTGTCAGCTGATGTGTGAGAAATAATACACTCATTGCATCAGTATAAATTTAACTTTCATAATTTAACGACCCACTTACAACTTTAAATTTCTGTTTCAAAACTCTTTTTCAATGAAGGTTGAGGTCATACTAAATTTATACTCTTTCTTCTTCTTCTTCGTTCGTTCTCAATCTCCCACTACCAAACCCTGAAAGGGCTTAAGTAGCAGAATGTAGTCCAGAGAACGGAATGCGTTGTGTCGTAGTTTACAGCTTGGCTGCGAAATTTGCACCTTTCGGTCCTTCTTCTTCTTCATCGTACACTGTTTACAGCGATATTTACGTTGCACTGTTTTGATTTGTTAGCCAGTGGCACAGTGCATCCGATTTCAACAGGCGTTTCTGTAGGGTTGCCCTCCTTAGCCTTTGGCTGTCCCCAGCCTAACTGCAAGGCAGCAGTTGTTTTTGGTCAGAGTTGTCTCTCTTAGGAAGTTGTCTTGCAGGACTATCGAGTCTTCCCTACTCGTGTCTATAGGGTTTGGCAATGATATGATGGACTATGTACTAGTTTGTACTATCCCGGAAGAGAGGCAGTCCAGTGTGACTTTTTCCCAGGATCGTTACGTCCTGCCAGCAACGTAGCATATGCATATGAGTGAGGTATCTTTTTGCTCGCTTTATTTTCTCGGCTCATCTGCAGTGATGGTACGCCTAGCATTCCCCGCCCCCCGGGAGGTTGTCACCATAGGGCAGGAGGTGCAATGTCCGCTGGACTGCATCTCTTCTGCGTCCATTGGAATGACTGATAGTAGACAGAGGCAAAGAGCGAGGAAGGAGTGCATTTTACCAGGTGCATTCCTGCGGCTCGACCGGGCCGGGCTGGGACGCAAATCCCAGCCATGTCGTAGCCTCCCATCACAGCGGTGCTGAGATTAACGGCGGGATTCTGGCTTAGAGGCGTTCGGCCGTAGTCCCTCAGATGGTAGCTTATCAGCCAAGCACGTGGACCAAATGTCAGCGATCTGTGATTCCTCTCGAAAAAGTGCATTTGCCCCACCTTTCGGTCCAACACATCCGACTTCAGCAAGCATTTTTTGAGTACCGGGTTAGCATTCCCTCTTCGATCCCTTCTCCTTAGCCAGTCTGCCCTGCTGCAGCCTGTTATCCAGGATCACCGCATGGAGGTGTAGAAGGGTCTTGGCAGCTATGGTTCGCTGGCCCTGACGCTAGCAGTCAGCTATGGGTCGCTAACCACTGCAGCTCATGTGCTGCTCAGCATCTTGATCCCTTATACTCTTTCAATGAAGAGGTAATCAAAATTTTCTTTTTTAAACCAACAACTTAGTCTTAGTTGACCTGTACTTCTACAGGAGCATAAGCCCCTGTGCAGGTCCCATCTCTGATGTGAGCTGGATGTAGCCAGGAGGATTTCTTGCTTAGCGGGCTAGGCTCGAGCAGTTTATTACTGGACTATGGAGGGTGGTTAACTGATGAGCAAGTCCACCTTAATAGACTCAAACACTAGAGCAAAGTAGACCCGCAGCTTGTTAGGCGCCATCTATGCTGCTCTTAACAAACCACCTAACCATGGCCGATGTTATGCCATGTCACACAGTTAGTCACCTCTTTCAACATGCTCTCTGTGGGGCAGTGGTGCTATTCTTGTCAGTTACACAGACCCTGGCAAACCACTCGGGACCCAACACATACAGACAAATCCCCAAAACATTATCATTGAAGTTCAGTTAGAGTGTTTGCCTCTCACATCAGTAGAACTAGGTGTGTACCCAGGTCACAGCCCGCTCCTGTTTAACCAGCTGTAAATGAGTACCTGACTCGGCGAAGGCAAGATGTCCCACTTCAAATAATCTGAGACCCCATTCAATACAATCTCCAACACTTCATCCCCAATGGCAGTGTATGCTATAGGAAGACCTTTAATATCAACTAAATATTTTCTACGAGTCTCCTCCAGACCTTGCAAAGCTGGGGAACTAGAAAATTAATCTATTAATATACCAAAAGATTAATCCACAACCTGACCAAAAGTGTTATATTTGTAATCCTTCACAGCTTGTATCACCTAGAATGACATGTCGAGACTGGAGGCCTTCCACATGCGCAACCAGTGGTGTACCCTGGGCATCCGATGGCATGACTACATCCATCACACGAAGGTCTCTGCTAAAACAGGCCTCCTTCCAATCTCAGAAACACATGACCGCCGTCAAGTTTCTTTGTTCAGTCACGGCGTACGACTGGGCCAGGAAACCCCGACCCACAAGATACTATACAAGTCGCTCCTCAGTGCCAAAAGTCTTCGCTTGACCGGCTGGAGGCGCAAAAGAGTACAGTATGGGTCCAGCAGATATTATGCGTTATTTTCCCTTCTGCATTAATGACATTTAAAGCTTCATACTAATATATATTTTTATCATGAATACTTCATAGATAGTTTAATTATGCATCTTAAGATCCTTATATCACGATTTTACCTCAATTTGTTTAATAGTTTAATATTAATTTATTTTATTTTGAAGAAAAAAAATTATTTGTCATATGAAGTAGTGGCACTTGCCCAGGTCAGAAAGACACAAATCAAAACAATTATTCAGAACTGGAAAGGGTTAAACATGGAGATATGCAGCTTACAACTTGGAAAAATAAAAATAAAAACATTTTACTTGTTCTATCCGAGCAATAGCAATTTCAGAGTTCCGCTGTCTGGCTTCTCTCTCTTTGACAAACTCATAGTAGACTTTCCCTGTGCAGAAAATGAGCTTCTTGACATCATTTGGGTTTTTGGCTGCCTCCCCAGCTTCAGGAATGAGACGCTGGAACTGAGTGCCCTCAACCATGTCATCAAAGCTTGAGCGAGCTTCAGGCAGACGGAGCAGAGACTTTGGTGTACACACAATTAGCTACACAATGTAAAAAATTTTTGTCAACTTTGAATTAAAGTATATGAGTATTCCCGTTAACCAATAACGGACAATTCAAGCCTTAAAATAGTTTTACATGGAGCAGTAAAACATTTTAGTTTAACATGAGGTTTACGCTAGGCAGAAACATATTTCAAGGCCAAAAGCAGTTTTACATGGAGTAGTAACATACAATTGAGTAGTAACAGACATTAACAGACATTTCAATGCCAAAAGAAGTTTTATATGGAGTAGTAACAGACAATTGAGTATTAACAGACATTTCAATGCCAAAAGAAGTTTTACATGGAGTAGTAACAGACATTAACAGACATATCGATGCCAAAAGAAGTTTTACATAGAGCAGTACAGACATTTCAGGGCAAAAATGAGTTTTACATTGAACAATAACAGACATTTCAGGGCAACATAATTGTTACTTTGAGCAGTAACAGGCATTTCAAGGCAAAAAGGAATATGAAAGGTAACCATAACATGATTTAAAATAACTGGAAGTGCAAAAATGGAGCATGACTCAAGTCTATGTTTGCAGTTAATAATATGATTCATGAAAACAACATAAATGTTGACTAAACTTGAGAATCTAATTCATGAAAATAATGTTTGTGGTCATTGATCTAGGTGCACTTGGGCTCTCATCTTTTAGCCCAGTGCCATTAACAGTATCTGCATGTGTTGTTAGTTCCATACATCATCATGTAGCATGTCCTTTGTAGAACGTCGCTCCCATTACAGTCTGTCTGAAAGAAACTCGTTCCCTTGCCAATATTCCAGCCTCCGCCACAGTCATACCCAGGCATTCCTAAATATCTTGGTGCCATCATCTTCTTGGTCTACCCCTTCCTCTTTTGCCTGGCACCATACCTTCCATCACCGTTCTCTCAAGACCATTGTGTCTCTTGATGTGACCAAAGTATTTGCATTTTTTAGCCAAAATGGAATTGATAAACCAGTTTTCCTCTATGCTCAACTCTTGCCGAATGTCTACATTGGTTTTTTTCTCTGTCCAGGGTATTCTGAGGATCTTTCTGTAACATTTTGACTCAAAGGATTTGATTCTTTGTCTAGAAGTTTTGGTAATCGTCCATGATTCACAGCCATAAGCTGCCACAGGAAAAACACAGGCTCTCAAGACTTTTACTTTTATCATTTTGTTGGTGCGCTGCCATAATTTCTTCAGGCTGTTCAGTCTCTGCATTGCCATAGCTAGTCGTCTTGTGGTTTCTTTCAAGCAGTCGCCATTTTTGTCAATTCTGGAGCCCAGATATTCCAAATGTGTGACCTGATCTGTTTCCTCACCACCCACTGTAAATTTATGCTGACATTGTGTTTTGTCAGTGGTCATTATTTTTGTTTTATTTATGTTTATGAACAGATTTAGATCTTTATTAATGGCTGAAAGTAGCTGCTCTAGCCCTTCTGCAGTTCTTGATAGTATCACTGTGTCATCTGGGTATCGTAACTCTGGAATCTCGTACCTCCCCAAAAATCGTAAATGGGCTGAAACTTTCAATGTTCTCATCTTCGCGAACATTTCTCATTATACATTCCACATATATGTTGTACAGATAAGGTGAGAGGATACATCACTCGGACAGCGACTTGTTGATCTTGGTATAATGTTTCAATGAGATGGACTATATACTCTCTCCATCTATTCAGTATGTCTTTGGTTTCTATTAATGTGTTATGCTTTGTTATCCATACAAAGTATTTCATTTATCTGGCCTTGGAGGAATGTGAAAATAATATAGATGTATTTTTTAGGACTGTTTAACGACATAAAGACATAATTAACTATATCGCATTTGGTACTTACTGATTGAACTTAAAGATGTCTGACCTTGAGTTTAATGCTAAAATGCACAAGTTGGAAACCTCATTGGTTGGGACACTTCATTTTTAGCTTTTTTCTTAAATGCATGTATGTATAGATATTTGTAAACAGTAAGGCTTTATATGTCATGCAATCCATATGCCCAAAACTTTGTGACAGGTTTCCTGGATGAATACTGTAACAATGTAATCTATTACCCAGCCAATGTTTTGATTTTTATAGCATGCATTTACAAGACTATGTCCACGAGTACATTAAAGAACACATGAAGTTGAAAGTTTTTACACTATCAATAACAGTAACTCACAGGCTTTCTGAATGGAAGTGAAATTTGTCTTCTCATAGCATGGAAGAAATTGGCAGGTGTGGTAAAGTTCCCTACAAACCAGTTGATCTCATGCAGTTGCTGTATCTCAAAGTTGGGGCCCTCAGGCTGGCAAATAAAAATAATATAATGTGGCACTCAAAGGCTTATTTACCATTTAATTTAATGTGGCATTCAAAGGCTTATTTACCATTTAATATAATGTGGCATTCAAAGGCTTATTTACCATTTAATATAATGTGGCATTCAAAGGCTTATTTACCATTTAACATAATATAGCATTCAAAGGATTATTTACCATTTAACATAATGTGGCATTCAAAGGCTTATTTACCATTTAACATAATGTGGCATTCAAAGGCTTATTTACCATTTAACATAATGTGGCATTCAAAGGATTATTTACCATTTAACATAATGTGGCATTCAAAGGCTTATTTACCATTTAACATAATGTGGCATTCAAAGGCTTATTTACCATTTAATATAATGTGGCATTCAAAGGCTTATTTACCATTTAACATAATGTGGCATTCAAAGGATTATTTACCATTTAACATAATGTGGCATTCAAAGGATTATTTACCATTTAATATAATGTGGCATTCAAAGGCTTATTTACCATTTAACATAATGTGGCATTCAAAGGATTATTTACCATTTAACATAATGTGGCATTCAAAGGATTATTTACCATTTAATATAATGTGGCATTCAAAGGCTTATTTACCATTTAACATAATGTGGCATTCAAAGGCTTATTTACCATTTAACATATTTCTCCATTAACGTAATAACTTTGTTCACAGGAAGTCATGCTAAAAGTCAAACACTCAATACTTCAGGAATTTCTTAATCTTCATTTACTTTCAAATTACTGCTTCTATTTCCATCAAAAGCTTGAATGTCTTTCTAGGTTACTACCATCACAATACTTCCTCCTCGGTGTTCGTCCTGAATAGGACGTTGTGACGCAGTTTATACAGAGGCTGCGATATCTGCGCCTTTTGGACAGACACATCAGAAAACAGCTGGCTTTTTTTGGGTACCAGGTTTGCCTTCTCCCTGTGAACCTTATTCCTTTAGTCAGACATCACTTGTGCAGTTTTTTTTTCAGGGCCACTGCTTGGAGGTGGAATAGGGTCTTGGTCAGCTCTGGTTGGCTGATGCATGCAACCAGCTATGAGTCACTGGCTTCTGTCAGCTCATTCACTTTGCTGTATCTTTGAGCCCCTAATCACAATACAGTCAGTTCAGATGGAGACAGTCATGTTGTCATTTTGCTTCTCCCTGGACACAATAGACTTGAAGGATCTAGACTAGATACTGTTTATTTGTCCTCCACACATGGGGACCATGCATGTCTTCCAATTTTTAATTTATGAAACACATGATCCTCTCAAGTGTTTTCTCTGTCTGAAATGAGAGCAAAGCATAGTTACACTATAACCTGCCTGGTATATTATAAGAGACGGGTTGGGCGTCCCCGGCTATCATATCTTGTAGAAACTATAAGCCACAAGAAAAAGAAATGACCCCTGGTAGAGAGGTGCAACTAAGTTTAAGAACACATCTTATTTCCATTTGAAGTGGTCAAAGCAGTGTCTCAATATTACCACGTG
This sequence comes from Ariolimax columbianus, assembly GCA_036924085.1. Lineage (NCBI taxonomy): Eukaryota > Metazoa > Mollusca > Gastropoda > Stylommatophora > Arionidae > Ariolimax > Ariolimax columbianus. Next base: position 9,888,299 of record JAVGWX010000006.1, read on the forward strand.
ATCTCTAATTGAAAATTCAGACTGCTATTAACCATCTTTGCATTAGCAGCTCCACACACAATGAGTCATACTGAAAGTCAAACATTCAAGGCTCCAAAAGTTTAAAACAGCTTGAAAACAAAAACAACTTGATAACACAAGTTTCATGGCAACAAGAAATCATTCTGTCACAAGAATTGACAGATAAGATAAATAAGAATATATATATTTTTATGATGAATACTTCATATCATAAATAGTTAAATTATGTGTCCTAAGACTTTCAGATCTTAATATTAGTTCAATTTGTTTAATATTAATTTAATTATTTCAACAACAAAAACTATTTGATAAACAAAGCTGTGGCACTTGCCATGGACAAGACACAAATTGGCAGAATTATGTTACATTGAAAATGGTTAGTTAATTTACTTTATTTATTAAAAAATTATTTGACATATGGAAGGGCGGCACATTGTGAGCAAATCGTCAAAATTAGACTGGACTGTAAAGAGTTAACTCCAATAACAAAAACAGCTATGAAAGCAGAGAATACCAAATGCCTTTTTTCAACAGAGAATGAATACATACATGAAAACTCAACAGTGTACTGACCCCACTGTTTGTTTACACAATTAAATACTCCAAGTTTTTCATTAGTATCAGTGCTCTGACTGGAAAACATGTTATATAAAGGTATTTTCTCCAGAAAGTTCTGTTTTAGTTAACTGCACACAAACAAAAATGTTGCATTTTGCGTTAGGCAATTGTTTGTGCAAGATTCAAGATAACAAAAGGTTTTGTAAATCTTAGTTTACATCTGGTTTGAAATTTTCCTCTACCAACTTAAATATTCTGTCTATTTTTGTCTAGTGTAAACTCCACGTTTTCATTCAGTTTTACATACATGTACTTCAGGTGTCATTTCTGCTTACCGTTACTAGTTACTTTCCATTTTTTCATTTAATTATAAAAATGATCATCAAGGTATGTTAAAATGATTTCTCAAACTGAAGACTTACAGGAAAGTGGTCAGCATCATCATTGCTTGATTGAAGGAATCTCTCCAGTCTGCAGCTCGAATGTTCCGGACCCTATAAAATTATGTTAATGGCGAGTCTGTATTTAATGTTTAAAACATTTTTGCACACATTATTTAAATATAATGTCTTAGATTAGAATGGGACCCAAATGGGGCAGGGATCACGGAATACAAGACTTGTATGTCTCAAAGCTTCTCCTGCCAAAATCTACCTCACCCACGTGTTGGTGGATCCTGTTATACCCAGTAATCTTGCCAACGGTTGGGTGTTACCTCAGCAGGAGGTAAGATGGAACAGCAAATGAGGTTAAGACGAAGTCAAAGCCCCCAGCCAGATGTGGGAGGTGGAGCACACTCCACCACAGAACAGGTGTTGAAGACGATGTACTAGACCAGGAGGTGCACTAGCAACCATGGTACCATGCAACCCGCCCGACTCCTTTATCTTGTATGTCTAAAGAAAAGTCAAAGAAAAATAGATATGGTGTTCGCACTGTGGAGTCCCTCCAGGCAGGAGCAGTGCCGGGTTCTGAGCCTCGACAGAACCCACCCTCAGCTACTGGAGGTCTCCCTAGCATGCCTTGTGGAGTCAGAAGGCGTAAGGGAGAAAATACTGGCCAACCAGACAAAACGACCCCTCTGAATGTTATAACTTAATGTTTTTATACTGGTTTAGAAGACCCTGCAGAGTCTGTAAACAACCAGTTTCTTTTACATTTCCTTTTACATTTTTACATTACATGCAGCAGCATGCGACATGATCGGTAAACTGTACTCCAGAGAAGCATGGATCCAGGTATATACTGATGGATCAGCAACAAGAGCAGTGAAAAATAGAGGCACAGGAATCTATGTTGTCTACCCAGATAAAGAAAATAAAACCACTAGTTCATCCACTGAAAAAGTCTGTTCAAACTACTCGGCTGAAGTACAGGCACTAATTATTGCTGGAGAAATGATTAGCAAAACAACAAGCCAATGTCAGCAGATTGTATTTCTTACAGATGCAATGTCAGTTCTGTAAGCCCTCAAAAATGATAAACTGCCAGAGCTTACTGGGCGAACTAAAATCCGAAAGATGGGTAGTGCTACAGTTGATACAATCACACTGTGGCATACCAGGAAATGAGACAGCAGACAGGTTGGCAAAGGAGGGAGCAACACAAGAACAAAAACAAACAATAACAAAAACAAACAATCACCTTCCAAGAAAAGAAGACACTTATCCAAGCAATAAGGAAAATTGACCAAACGAAAGACAGCTATCACTGTCTTGATCGAGCAGAACAAGTGATCCTGTTCTGCTTGAGAATGAGACATAACAGATTGAATAGACATTTGCACTGACTAAAATTGGCTCCATCGCCAATGTGTATGTGTGGGTAGCAGCACAGACATCCGAACATATCCTGCAAGACTGTTATTTGCTTAGCCAGTTGCGCACTGAGCACTGGCCCATGGAGACAAATATCCGCACAAAGCTGTTTGGAAGCCCCAAAGAACTCTCCACTACATCAACTATCATACAGAGAACTGGACTTCACATGTAATAGGAAGACATGGCAAACAAGAAGAATATATTAGAATGTAATAACTTAGCTACATATTTACAATAAAAATAACACACAAACTTGAAAAGAGAAGAGCAGAATCTTCTTTCTTTCTGGCATTTGTCCCTAAGAGAACATTGTTACATTGTGTCCCAGTTTATATAGTGACACTGTGAAATCTGCACCTTTTGACACGAAACATCAGACTTTAGTACGCCATTGTTGGGACCAGGTTTGCTTCCATCTTCGATTCCTATTCTCTTAGACTACATGAGTACAGCCATTTTTCAGAGCCACCACTTAGAGGCGCAATAAGGTGTTGGTCAGCTATGGATCACTCCCCCTGATACAAGCAGCTTGCGAGTCGTTGGCTAGAGTCAGTACATTTACTGCTGCATCTTCGATCCCGAACTGAATATGAACAATTTAATTACATGAAAAGTGTTTTTTTTAAACTAGAAAACACACAGTGCATTCTAAAATAAATATTTATAACAGATGAACTATTAGAAAAATGGCTTGCAAAAGAACAATGTAGTTTATATTAAACAGATCAGCTATTAGGAAAAATGGCTACAACTATGACATGCTATGTAACAGATCTTTACTTGTATTAGTAGATAACCTGTGTTGATCACAGGATAAATTATTGGGAAAAAGAAAATCGTACCATGTTTTCTCATTAAAAAAGTACTTGGGGAGGATTGTGTCTGGGACTGACAACCTCAGCAAAGTGTTTCACAGTCCACCATTGCAAGAACATTTGTTTACTGCAAGGAGACTTAGAATACTTGGAATCTTGGTGGTAGCCAAATGCATTCTGTGGCATGTTATTTTTGTAATTTTACGTCCTTCAGATTTCTAGGTCTGGGGGAAGGTAGGTGGTGTATAATGTTTCGAATTAATTTGAATTTTTAAAAATTGTTGTCCAGAGAGTGACTAATAACCTGCTCTTTTCAATTTTTAACTGCAAATGGCTTTTTTACACACACAGTATATACACTGGACCTCAAGAGTTTATCATCCATCTCCGATAGGACTAAGCATTAGATCTCACTTTCTTTAAGACCCCAGGACGCTTGTGGGTTTCAAGCGCCCATCATTTCGTGCTTTCAATCGTTTACTGAGAGGTAAGCAGAGTACCTCTCTAAGGAAAAATGAGTGCAGATAAAAGTGATTGTGGTCAGATATGGTATCATGAAAATTAATATTGTGAACACATCCAGATGTCATGGGTTATAGAGTGTGATGAATGATTTTATATTTTCTGCAAGTATAGGCTAAGATCTAATGCACTTAGGATTGATTAAACATACCATCCCCTCAAAGCCATGGGGTAGAAGAAGCACAATTCCAGACTGCCTGACCCATTTAGCTTGACCACAGCTAATAAACTGGTCAATGATGCACTGCGCTGTATTGACAAAGTCTCCAAACTGAGCTTCCCAGATGACAAGCGCATTGGGGTTAGTTATGGAATAACCCAGTTCGAAACCTATCATGAAAAGACAAATGGTTCTTTAGAAAATTGGTTTAGAATCTAAAAAAACTAGGTAAATATCAGCTACATTAAATACAACTATTAAAAAAACTAGCCACTGCTGCTTATAGAACCTTTATCAAACAGGAGCACAAGAATAAGAAAAATAAGGAAACTAATAACAATGCCAAAGTTGATTTTTTAAAAACATTAACTATCATGAGCCACTCACAGCGACAGAGAAGATATTTTTCACTAGCTTGTTAAACAGCACAATCAGTTATCTTCAAAATGGCGTATGATTCATACAAATATGTAAACATTTCAGAAAACTACAGCTTGATTTTGTTCATTCACTTCAGTGTGGGTAAAAAAAAATTATGGCACATGTTTTTCAATTCAGCAGTTTCTTCTTCTGCGTTCATTCTCAATCTCCCACTACCAAGCCCTGACCAGGACTTTGCAAGTAGCTGGATGTAGTCCGGAGAACGGGTTTGCGATGTGTCGCTAGTTTACAGTTTGACTGCGATATTTGCACCTTTCATTCCGACACATCCGTCTTCGGCATAATTCAGCAGCTAATGTGGTAACATTATTAACACAAATGAAATATGGCTTATTTGTTAAACCTTTACATCTTGTTTAGTTGACCACACATAAGGTGTAAATTTCCGTCTGATCTGACAGAAATTGGCATCATAACACTAGTATCAGCCATTGGTTAGAAAGCTTTAATTAAAACTGGATTTTCTGTACAAACGTAGTTTTCGTTTAACCTTAGGCACGCTACATAATTAGTGACAAAATTTGACCTAATTAATTTTCTTAATTAGTCGCTGTGGTAGTCGTCTTTCAAAATTTGTAACTTTTATGTTTGTTTGTCAATAAATATGATTTTCTGGTGTGTAGATACACAATAGCATAACGAACATGTGGGTGTTATTGTTTTTGTTGTATGTTTGTTAGTTTTTGAGATTTAAAAAGATGAAGTTGAAAATTTATGAAAATCTCGGGAAAAATTTGGACTCGACCACTAGGCCTAGTCGCTTCGATAGAAAACCATGGAAACCACAACAACGTATCGATACTGTGTTTACAATATCTACACAACTGTTAGTTTCCAATTCAAACGTAGTTCTTTCATTTAAACAAACAAAATAAACAGATCTACGCGATAAAAATCTTTCTCAACAACCTACTTCCCCTTTCGCAAAAAGTTGGCTTGCTCCAAACGGCGTATACAAAATTAAAACTGTTCAAAAGCCATTTGTAATCGCACATACGATACTTTAACCGGCAAAATATCGTGTATATATGGAGGGCGTAGTCAGCAGTAAAAAATGGCTGTCAGGAGTGACTCCGTTCAAAAAAAAAATTTTTTTTTCGCACACCGTTTTTGCAGGCCGAGCTGGTTAGAAGAGACAGGACATTGGAGTGCTAAAGGTTAATGTATAAACGATAACATGCCATCAAGATTTACATGTGTGGTAAATATATTTAAGTCAGCCTTTCCAACAAATGAACTTTGAGATGTCAAGATCCTGGGAAATGATTTATTTGATCAGATTAATATCAAGCATCTGGATTACAAGGGGATATTCAACATACGTCCGATTCAGACTTTCAATATGACTGGTAAGTTTTTAAAGCAGAAATACTCATGGCATCGCGAATATACATTCTTTTGTTATATTTTCCATCCCATAATTACATTTAACGCTTCATACAAATATTTATATTTATTATGAATACTTCATATCATAAATAGTTTAATTTATTTTAATTTGAAAAAAAAACTATTTGACATACAGAGTTGCAGTACTAGAGCTAAGAAAAAAGTCTATAAAAGACAATGTAGAGAGAAATTTGAGAAATTCAGAGAGAGAGTTATGGGGCGGTTATCCCATCATACACCTAGAGCCTTGCATTCTCTCTCAAAGGTGCCAATGATGGACACCCTGTAAGCAATAAGGATCTGAGGACATGTGAGTGTGCAGATTTGTCTGAGTACGAATTGAGATTGATCTAGAAGGCAGTCCAACTGTTCCCCGGGACCATTTCCCTGGTGTCTGTTGGAAGAATGGTGGCCCCTCTACGATCTAAGTCTCCTGATTCGTGAAACTGGTCATTGCAAAAATTGGTTCTTTCTGAATCCTGGGATAATATCCCAGAGTCTCTTGGCTTGTGAAACTGGTCGTGGCAAAAAGGGGTACTTCCAGAATCCTGGGATAAAATCCCAAAGTCTCTATTCTCCTTTGGGAGCTCATTTGTTAACCATGTTTGTATGCTCGACAGCCTAATGCAGTCAACCCTGACAGAGGATGGCAGATCATCACAAATGACCAATGTAGATCATCCGGAAGACGACAGAAGAACGAGTTAGAAAGAACCACTGATTTGTAATACAATTGGATTAGACCAAGTTTAGAATTTATGTTATTTATGTTTCAAATAGGAGATTTAGAACCTGGAAATAATAGTTCCATCAACAGCTTGTGCTTGAATCATCTGCATTAGTTTAGTATACTATATTTATTTAGTTAGTAGTTCTTTTCTTTTCTTGATATTGTGTAACCATTATTCACGCAATAATTTATATTATTTTATTTTAATGGGTAACGATAGTTCTAGTGTTTTCTGTGATTGAAGTGTAACATCTTACATTCTATGTTGTGAGTCAGTAAACTCTTAAGATAACTACTCAGCTAAGCCTACCCTGTCACACATGCTCTTCAGAAATGTTCTAGTCTACCTAAAAATAATGCATTCAAAGCCAAGCTGACGTAAACTTTACAACTACAATTGACAGCATTTGAAAGTGATTACATACCAAGGACACCATACTCAGACAGTGAGCTGTTGCAGACAGTGTAGGCAGCTTGGTCAGGGTAGAGGGTGTTCAGAGGAACAATGGTCTTCTTATCAATCGTCTGATGGTGCAGGACATGGTGACGGTGGCTGTAGGCAAATCAAGTTCAATTAAAGGTAAAGAATGTCATGTAGGAAAGCACAAAAATAATCACTATCTAATTCAATACATTATGTAAGAAAAACCTTCAGTTTGGAAGATGATGGAGGGAAACTTTTGTTAGTTGTCTCAAAGTTTAGATAGAAAAGAAAAAGAAGTCTAAATAAATATCTGTGGCTAGAATACTCAGTGACAGCATGCTATTTCTATACCAAAGTCCTTGCCCTGTTGGTTACCTTTTTTAATTCATGAAATGATCTTTCTGTCAGCTCATCTACCTGTCAACTCATACACCTGTCAGCTCACCTACCTATCAACTCATCTACCTATCAACTCATCTACCTGTCAAACTCCTCTGCATGTCAACTCCTCTGCATGTCAACTCATATCTCAAAAGCTTCCAACTTTCTGATAGATGTTCAGATTTTCATAGCATTCAAGAATACACGGATAGTCTTAAAAATCAAAAACATTCTCAACTTAATTCAAAAGTATAAGAGTTATCTTCTAGTATTTAATCTATTACGGAACGGTAAGATCTTGCAGTGGAAACACCTATGTAATCTTCCTAGCCTGTTTCTGTTTCTAAGAATCGATGTCACTGCACTCTGGGCATACCTATAGGTGTTAAGTCTCTTATCAAATGGTGCAGGGTCTGGATGCTGATAGTCCCTGTAGCTTGCTGGTTGTACGCTCTCTTGCTCTGTCCTCTCATGCGCCCCACTCTGCTCGAACCTCGTTTGATGTCGAAACTTTGCAGTATGTGGATTGCTGATTCATCTATTTCAATGTCCTCATCCAACCGACAATCGCTGATTGAGTTCAAAATGTCACTTCTATCCATCACTAATGTTCCAAGCACTGTATACAAAAATTACTAAGAAGGTTGTGCATGGGGCTAGCAACCTCAATGTAAAACTTTTACTACAGATACCACCACTGATGCAGTGCTTGAATAAGATTTACTGCAAGAAGGCAAACTGTAGTGTTAGCCCTATGCTTCACAGGAAGCAAATAGATGAAATGATTGAATAAGCCTTCAGAAAGCACAAGAAGTGATTATCAGAGAACTATTTCTCATTGAGTGAACTGTCATACTCATTCCTCTATTTATAAAGAACAGAAGGAACCCTCCGCTACATATTGATATGGGCAATTCACCAATAATTGTCGTCTCATGAAAACACATAGAAGAGTCTTTTTATGGTGAAAAAATTATGCTCCCAAGCTGTTCTACACAGAAAGTCAAAATTGTTTCTAGCCATAACTAAGTAATTTGATGGTACATGTGTGTCGTGGAACTCGTACCTGAATGTCCCTCTCTCAACATCCTGTCCACTGAGCCTGACATGGATCCCTTCCTTAAGCAGAGAGCCAAAAGCCAGGGCCTCACCAAGAGCCCAGTCAGCTAACCGATTCTCAACCATCTCAGAACGAGACTTTAGAACACGTTTCAGACCTTGTTTAAAAGCAACATAAAATAGTTTTGACAAAGCCACATTAATATCTCAAGTTCTTTTATGCCCTCAGCTCTTTAAACTCTCAGATCTTTTAAATCCTTAGCCCTTCAAAACCCATAGCCCTTCAAAACCCACAGCCCTTCTAAACCCCGTTCTTTTAAACCCTACGCCCTTTTTAAACCATCAACCCTTTTAAACCCTCAGACCTTTTAAATCCTTAGCCTTTTCAAACACTCAGTTCTTTTAAACTCAGCTCTTTTAAACTCTCAACTCTTTTTAAACCATTAGCTCTTTTAAACCTTGAACAGCAATTTAGAAATACTAAAATTGTAGATGGTTTTGTTAATTAGCATTGATGATATGATGTGGGGTAGCATAGTTGTCGGCTGCCCCCCAACCCAAGAGCCCATTTACATAAACAACACAACATATTTAACATACCACATAAATGCAGGATTTTTACTATTAACAGAACGCTAGACTATCTCCAAGCATACCTACAGGCTGGTTTTAACATGAATCAAAGGGGAACTGAGACCCTAGTCCAATCAGGTATAACATACTGACCAGGTCATCGTGTCAGGGTCAATACACTGACCAAGACTACAATCTCTCTTCCATGTATTGTTACCTGGAAACAGGCTGTTTTCAAGGCAGTCTGGCTGATGAGATGTGGATCAATGTGATCTCTCTAGTAGTGAGCGCCACACAAATGAAGCCAGGCATAGCCCAACCGCTTGGAGGACCGCGGCCTGACTTCAACAGCACGCTCGGGACGCGAGGAAAGCTACTACAACCTACAACTTAATGTCCTTTTCAGATCACACAAAAGAGTAAACTTGCTCACTGTGGGCATTCCACAACAACAATATGAATCAAACAATTTGTCCATCCTTACAGCCTTTCTAAAGCCCAGTTATTTATTTTGTCTTCCTCCATTCCTCTTGCTCTCAATCTTTCTTTTTAACAAGAATTCATCTAATTCTCCTTAAATAATCATCTCTTTTTATATATATGCCCTGCCAATATGCAGTTTTTCTTTAGTGCCATAAGTTGTTATTCTACCAAGACCTGAAAATAGCTTTGCAAGTAGCAGGATTGTCTTCAGGAGAACGGAATGTGTTGTTATAGTTTACAGATTGACTGTGATATTTACACCTTTCAGCTTTGACTTCAGCTGCCATTATTGGGTACCAGGTTAGACTTCCCTCTTCAATCTCTTCTCCTTAGCCAGTGTACTCTGCTGCAGCCTGTTATCCAGGATATCATGTGTAGAAGGGTCTTGGCAGTTCTGGGTCCCTGGCCCCAATGCTAGTAGTCAGCTTTGGGTTGCAGACCGCTGCAGCTCATGCACTGCTCGGCATCTTCATCCCACCATCATAAGTAACTTATGTCCTAAACACAAATATTCTAAAACAGCCCTAAAATGGAATCCTACATGAAAATGTCAAAAGGGAAGGAAAATAACAGCAATGAACTGACATATCATCTACCATGACGCATTTCAATCCTAACACTTTTTCAAGAAAAGTAATTTCTCTATTTGTTTGACCCTTGTGTGTATGAATAGTTTATTGTATTCAGGGGAGGGGGGGGGGGGGGGGGGGGGGGCTCAGCGGTCTCGAGGTAAGGTGTCTGCCTTGAGTGCCGGAGGTCGTGGGTTCGAATCATGGTGGAGAGGGAGATTTTTTTCAAGTGGATCTTCTGGTAAAAATTCCAAACCACTGGGTAGTGAGATTGGACTCCCGTGTTCAGTGTCGAGCACGTTAAAAATTCAGTGGCAGTTAGAAATTGTCCGGACAAAATAAAAAATTATAGTTAAAAATTTACCTAAATTATTTGTATCTTCTCCCAAGTCTAGTAAGCTGCAGGAAGTTGTCAAATACCTACTACGTATAGCCAAAGCAATTTGGCTACCTGGCAACAGACATTAACATGCCTGTTTGAATACGAGGATTCCAAGTTAGTTTTTTTTATTGTCATTGATGAGGCCCTTTGGTTGTAATGTACATTCTTGATTGTTGTATTTGTGCCCATGTAGAACTGACATTTGCATGTCATTGTGTGTATCGGATACAGAAATATAAACAGAAGTGATGGAACCAATAATAAATTTGGTAGTAATACTTCTTCTACTTTGGTGTTGTGATGTTATGTCATAGTTTACAGCGAAGCTGCGATATCTGCGTCATTCAGCCAACACATCCAATTTCAGCTGACTTTTTTGGGTACCAGTGCCAGGTTTGCCTTTTCTCAGCGATCCCTATTCTTAAGCCGGACTACACTAGTGACTAGTGCAGCCTGTTTCCAGGGCCATCACTTGGAGGCAGAAAAGGATCTTGGTTAAGTGTGGTTATGCAAGCAGCTGTGAGTCGCTGGCTGCTGTTAGTTCATTCACTGATGCATCTTCTGCCCCTATTGGGTAGTTCAAACAAGATTGGTGCAGATGGAGACAATATGTCAGGGCCCTATGTTCCAGAAGAATCTAGGAGAAATGATTCGTGTTTTTAACTATTTTAAAAAAAAAACAAGAATCTATTATCATCAATACAGCTAAAAAGATTTTGACTTGACTAATACCTCCATGGATAACAAAATTGTCTGGTGGTGTGCTGAACACTGTGCCAATATGCTTTAAGGTCTCCTCTGGAACCCCTGTTATGGGTAGCAGCATAGGATCACGCCCCTCAAAAAAGCCACTCCAAGGTGAATCAAGCCAGTCGATGTTTTTCACAGCTGTCTCCTTCTTAGCCAGGGAGTAAGCCTCTTCACAGACTTTGTCATATTTTGACATCTCCTCCTGAAAATGAGAACTTTGAAAAGTAACAAACTGATAACATAATGAAGAATTAAAAACAACTAGCCATCAGCTTCTTCCTCCAATCATTGTAAAAATGAGTTATTTACTCATTTATTCAGAGTTCTTCTCCGGTGTTCATCTAGAAAAGGACATTTGGACCGGGTTTGCCTTCTCTTGTAAATCCCTAATATCTTAGCCAGGTTGCAGCGTTTCCAGAGCCACCACGTAGAGACGGAATAGGGTATTGGTCAGTTATAGGTCACTGATAATAATAATAATGTTTGCATAGGCATCTAAGGCCCGTTGCGTAGATCAGCCACTACCATGTCCAATTGTTGAGGCTTGTTCATGCGTAGTGTGTCGACCGAAATCCTTACAGACTCCCCCAAGAGGAGCCGAGTACTCCGCTGCGTCAGGATGAGGCCAGCAAGGAGTGTGTGTTGGACCAATGTTTATGTCAGGCTTTCTTTGTCCATGTTGAACAAATAAGGTCTGACACTCTGCTCACCAATTCAAACATAGGAGGTTTGATACTCGGCTCACCAATAAAAACATAGGTTTCTGCCCATCCTTTGAAACATATGAGGTTTGAGACTCAACTCATCCTTTGAAACATATGAACTTTGACACTGCTCTCCCATTCAAACAGAGGTTTGACACAACTGTCCATTCAAACATTAGAGGTTTGACACTACTTGTCCATTCAAACATAAGAGGTTTGACACTACTTGTCCATTCAAACAGAGGTTTGACACTACTTGTCCATTCAAACAGAGGTTTGACACTACTTGTCCATTCAAACAGAGGTTTGACACTACTTGTCCATTCAAACATAAGAGGTTTGACACTACTTGTCCATTCAAACATAAGAGGTTTGACACTACTTGTCCATTCAAACAGAGGTTTGACACTACTTGTCCATTCAAACAGAGGTTTGACACTACTTGTCCATTCAAACAGAGGTTTGACACTACTTGTCCATTCAAACATAAGAGGTTTGACACTACTTGTCCATTCAAACATAAGAGGTTTGACACTACTTGTCCATTCAAACAGAGGTTTGACACTACTTGTCCATTCAAACAGAGGTTTGACACTACTTGTCCATTCAAACAGAGGTTTGACACTACTTGTCCATTCAAACATAAGAGGTTTGACACTACTTGTCCATTCAAACATAAGAGGTTTGACACTACTTGTCCATTCAAACAGAGGTTTGACACTACTTGTCCATTCAAACAGAGGTTTGACACTACTTGTCCATTCAAACAGAGGTTTGACACTACTTGTCCATTCAAACAGAGGTTTGACACTACTTGTCCATTCAAACAGAGGTTTGACACTACTTGTCCATTCAAACAGAGGTTTGACACTACTTGTCCATTCAAACAGAGGTTTGACACTACTTGTCCATTCAAACATAAGAGGTTTGATACTACTTGTCCATTCAAACAGAGGTTTGATACTACTTGTCCATTCAAACAGAGGTTTGACACTACTTGTCCATTCAAACAGAGGTTTGACACTACTTGTCCATTCAAACAGAGGTTTGACACTACTTGTCCATTCAAACAGAGGTTTGACACTACTTGTCCATTCAAACATAAGAGGTTTGACACAACTTGTCCATTCAAACATAAGAGGTTTGATACTGCTCACATTGACACTCTGCTCACCAATTCAAACATAAAAGATTTGACACTGTTCACCAATTCAAACAAAGGAGGTTTGACACTGCTCCCCTCTTCAAACATAGAGGTCTGACACTAGACTCACCCTTTCAAGCATAGATGCTTTAACACTCTGCCCATCCTATCAAACAAAGGTTTGATGCTCTGCTCACATCTATCAAATAACAGAGGTTTTTGGTTTTATTTGGCGTTCGCCTTATTTCTGTATTCCTCAAGGCGATGTGCGTTGCACTGCTTTTATTTTGCACCTGTCGGCCCATTGCATTCGACAAGCATTTTATGTAAGGGTCTGCTTCCTCCTGCATTTTCTAAGGGCTTGCTTCCCCGGAGTAACAGCCGGTGCTGTGATTGGGGAGCAAACAGAGCACCTTCGGATTGTGAGCTGTGTCACTTAACCACTAGCCAACGCTGTCCCCTAAACAGAGAGGTCTGATACTTGACTCACCCTTTTAAACATAATGTCCTAACATAGTCTAGGCAAGGTACACTGACCACAGAAATGGCTAGATATACACTTCAAGTCCAGGCAGTTTAGATTCTCTAGTTTTCTTGTCTCCTTCAAGCAATCACTGTAATCATTTTACAGGAAGACTGTACTTATGAGTGCTTTGTAATGGTAAATTTGAGAGTGAAGCATAATCAGTCAGGTGAAACACGATCATCTACCTCACGTCCCCATTTGTGCTCCTGAAAACAGGCTGTCACAGCCTTTTTTTTTTGTTTGAGTGTTCACTTTAAAAAAAATTTCCAAGGTCGTGTGCTTTATACTGTATTTTGCATCAAATGGCTGAGTACATCTGACTTTAATACACATTTTAAAAAAAAGTGGTTTCAACTGCCCATGTCAATACAACTTTGTTGTTTTGGCAATCAAACCTGCCAAGTTTGGGTTACAAGTCTTGCTACTAACCTATTTGCCCCAGTGGTCCTATTCTTTCCTCTCCAAGCACCACTCAGGTGGTTTAAGCTCGGTCTACCAACAAATATGTACCTCATATTCCTGTTGTGTGAGCACTCCACTATTGATAAGAGTCTCTGCATACTTGGCCATCACTGTGGGTTGTTTGGCAATCTTCTTGTACATGAGAGGTTGTGTAAACATTGGTTCGTCAATCTCATTATGTCCAAAACGTCTGTAGCATACCTAGAGATAGAAATACAACAATAATGTAAATAATAATGTATCCAACAAAATTAAAATTTTGTATAATTTGGAAATCAGCGTGAAATGGTATAAGAGATGGCGTCAAACAAGAATTGTTAAAATCTGACGGGACAAAAAAAAATATACCTAATGTAGAAATCACTATATTCAAGATTAATCAGATGATAATTAATATATAAATAATTAGAGAATGTATGGACATAACCAGATGGAACAATGAAGAAACAAACGGGGAGCAAAAACTAGTGTGGCTGCTCACACATAACCATCTCAGATGAGGTAAACAGGAATTTTGAAATTTTTGGTAAATGTTTGAATAAATAGTCTTCTGTTTTTTCCCTAATATTTTTTTTTAAAAGTCATAACTATTCATAGGGGACAGCGTGGGCTAGTGGTTAAGTGACACGACTCATAACCTCAAGGTGCTGGGTTCGATTCCCATCACTGCACCGACCGTTACCCCGGGGAAGCAAACCATTAGAAAATGCAGGAGGAAGCAGACCCTTACATAAAATGCATGCCAAAGTCGGATGCATTGGGCTGACAGATGCAAAATAAAAACCGTAGTGCAACGCACACCGCCTTGGGGAATAGAGAAATAAGGCGAATGCACACAAAAAAAACCAAAAAATTACTGTATATGAAACAAAGAAAAATATTATAATATTGATTTTCCACATAAAGAAAAACAAATGACATAACATTCTATTCCACCCACTCATATAAACAAATTCAGACTTTGACCTAAACAACATATCTTGTCTGCTATTATAAACAAATTAAGACCTTAACCTAAACAACCTATCTTGTCTGCTCCTATAAACAAATTAAGACCTTAACATAAACAACCTATCTTGTCTGCTCCTATAAACAAATTAAAACCTTAACCTAAACAACCTATCTTGTCTGCTCCTATAAACAAATTAAGATCTTGACCTAAACAACCTATCTTGTCTGCTATTATAAACAAATTAAGATCTTGACCTAAACAACCTATCTTGTCTGCTATTATAAACAAATTAAGACCTTAATCTAAACAACCTACCTTGTTTGCTATTATAAACAAATTAAGACCTTAACCTAAACAACCTATCCTGTCTACTCCTATAAACAAATTAAGACCTTGACCTAAACAACCTATCTTATCTGCTATTATAAACAAATTAAGATCTTGACCTAAACAAAAAACCTTGTCTGCTCCTAAAAACAAATTAAGACCTTGACCTAAACAACCTATCTTGTCTGCTCCTATAAACAAATTAAGACCTTGACATAAACAACCTATCTTGTCTGCTATTATAAACAAATTAAGACCTTGACCTAAACAACCTATCTTGTCTGCTCCTATAAACAAATTAAGACCTTGACCTAAACAACCTATCTTGTCTGCTATTATAAACAAATTAAGACCTTAACCTAAACAACCTATCCTGTCTGCTCCTATAAACAAATTAAGACCTTAACCTAAACAACATATCATGCCTGCTCCTATAAAAAATAAATTAAGACTGACATAAACAACATATTCTGCTCAGAACAAGGAAAGCTTATCATCTTCATAATTTGATGAGACCTAACTACATTTAAATTACCAAGTCAATAACAACGTCCTTGCCAAATGTTGCACGCCACTCTGCTGCAACTTTACACACATAGATCACAGCTTCAGGGTCATCTGAATTGACATGGAAGATGGGAGCATTTACAACACGTGCCACATCAGTGCAGTATGGGGAGGATCTGGAGGATCGAGGGTCTGTGGTGAAGCCAATCTGTCAATAAGATACGATCCCATTGTAAATGTAACAAAACATGCAAGTGATAACACAGGAAGTTGTTTAATGAGCTATGGGTGCTATATTTAAAGACATGGGAAAAAACATGAAAAAAAACTTGTAAAAGTTGATTAAGGTTGAGTTTAATCAAAATTCAAAAAAGGGGTATAGTCAGATACCGCACCAAGACGAGAACACAAACAAAACCTATGTTACGACCAATAGGCCTTCATCAAGGACAACAATACTGAACTAACAAATCAACATATAAGGAAAAAATGGTAAACGTATCTGACAGCCAACTCAGTCTGTCTTTAGCGACGGGTTGGGCCAGATGCTTGACTAGAAAATGACGGGGAGCGGACAAACACAAGGTGGCCAGGAGAGCGTAAGAAATGGAGGGGAATGTGCCAGATAAGCCACTGGTGGCCAAATGTAGAAACGGCCAAATAGTGATCTAGGTGGGAGAACAAAGAGAAGGTGATATAAGCCGGGAGGGCATGAGATTAATATGGGGGGGGGGGGGGGCAAAGGAAGACAAATAGATGGGGGGCCAGTATGAGGTTTTAAGAAAAAGTTTGAAAGATATTAATGTCATGCGGTTGGAGATAACCCCTGCTGGAGATAGGTCTATTCTCAAGGGCGAATCGATAACGATCGTCAGATAAGCAAGAAACTAGGCTAGTGACACTAACGTCTGCCGTACCCCGGTGCTCAGGACCATTGAAGTGGCTGACAATTGGGGAACCAGTGCGGTTGCGAATATCGTTAAGGTGTTGGCGGAAGCGCTTCCGCAGTTCCATACCAGTTTCCCCAATGTATGTCATACCACAGTGGCAGCAGATGATAGAGTAGATGAGGTTACGGGAATTACATGTGAATCCTTCTTTGATGGAGAATTCTGCTTTAGGAAAGGTGATGGAGCGAGAAAGGATGACGTGAGGGCAGGTAACACAGCCACGTGCATTTTTGCTGGCCTGGTGCCTGGAATCAATCAAATTAATTTTCATACATTTTACTGCCTTTTTCTTTCTTGTTTTTCTTTGTTTCACTTTATTGCCCTCTCTATTCACTTCTCACCTTCAAATATCTGCGTACCTGCAAAGTAACTAATAACAGCTAAGTAGGAGAAGCAATGTTCTGCAGAGGACATGCTACTTACTTTTGTATATTTAATTTGCATAAGTGTGTCTCTCTCATTAACAAATAAAATACTGTCTTTAATAAGAAACTATCACACACGAAAATCCACCTGATTGTTGGCAACAATATGGATGGTACCATGTGTAGTAAAAGCTGGCAAGTCAGATAAATGGAGACACTCGTACACAATTCCTTGGCCTGAAAATGCAGCATCCCCATGCAGTAATATTGGCATGACCTGACAATGAAAGAAACCTAATTTTAGTTTTGGTGCTCAATAATGACTTCTAACATTTCATACATTATTTTTATATTCCAAACATGAGCGCCAGTTTTTATAAAGTCAGTTAATAATCGGACCAATTGTACCCTAATGGCGTTGTGGGGAATCTTAAGTCACCTCTCCTGTGTCAGATGTGTCATCAACCCGTGCAGTTCATTTATCCACCATCCCCTCTGTCCCCCTCTTGCTCAAAAGTTGGACCATCTGGTATTGTAAACTAACAGTGGAAGCTGATCAGGGGGTATTCTCATGAGATGACCAAACGAGCATACCTTCTGTCTGGGAATGTATTTGGCATATGGACTAACCATTTTACGAATGTCGTTTCTCAATCCGTTTTTCCTGGAGACGCCGGCTGTCATTCACAAACAACTCACTTTGTAAGTGGAAATTTTATTCTCCTGGACCTGGCCCATGGTTGGAACTGATACCGAGGGGTTTGGTAAGAAGATTGTAAGTAACTGATTAAGTTAGACAAGTATTACCAGAATAGTCTGTACTGGAGAAATAAAAATAGTAACTCATCAACATCAGATACAACTAGGGATCAAGATGCTGAGCAGCGCATGAGCAGCAGCGGTCAACGACCCATAGCTGACTGCTAGCGTCAGGGCCAGCGAACCAGAGCTGCCAAGACCCTTCTACACCTCCACGCGGTGATCCTGGATAACAGGCTGCAGCAGGGCAGACTGGCTAAGGAGAAGGGATCGAAGAGGGAATGCTAACCCGGTACTCAAAAAATACTTGCTGAAGTCGGATGTGTTGGACCGAAAGGTGCAAATATCGCAGTCAAGCTGTAAACCACGACACAACGCATTCCGTTCTCTGGACTACATTCTGCTACTTAAGCCCTTTCAGGGTTTGTAGCAGGAGATTGAGAACGAACGAAGCCAAGACGAACGAAGCCAAGCCACCAAGTGGTATAGTACTACTTTTTCCATTGTAATGGTAATGGTTACAGTGAAAGTATGGAGTACAACAAAGCTATACGGTTAATAATAATGTTCACTATAATAATGTAAACTATGATAACATTTTCGGGACAAACTCTGAAGAAGAAGGTACAGAAGATTTGTTGAAGACTCAATACCTTCTTTCCATCCGTGTCATCTCTGTAAAACATCTCTGCCCTGGCTTTACCCTGGACTACAGGGTTGACAGCCTCCAAGTGTGATGGGTTGGCAACAACAGCAATCTTGATGTTCTTGTTGGTCACCCTGTTCAAGCGCTCGTGAGACATTCCCAGATGGTACTTGACATCACCTGAACCTTCATCGGAAGCCTCCAACTTGGAATCAAACTGGCAGATGATTTTCTCAAGAGGTTTGCGACACACATTAGCTAGTACATTCAGGCGGCCTCGATGTGGCATTCCAATGATAAAACTATCCACACCAAGGGCACTAGATGAATCGATGACAGTCTTCATAGCTGGGATAAGCACCTCACATCCCTCTAGTCCAAAGCGTTTTTCTGATGACCACTTGCGAGCCAAAAACTCTTCAAACCTTGAGGAAACAAACAAGTGTTCCAAATTTATATGTAGTTCACCAGAAACAGCACACTGAAAACATACAAATATAGTTTTTTTTCAGGATGCTCTTTCCCACTTCCTATGTAACATTATCTTTTATATTTGTCTTATTCAATAACATTTGTAATTTCCTTGTAAACACCATTTTATTCACTTTTGTGCTTTACAATTGTGATGCAATTTTTTTGTGATGTGATGTTTTCTTATGTCACTCCCTCTAGGATAATAATTCTGTCCAAGTGTACATATTTTATGTTCTTCCTCCATTTGAGTATTCTTTATGCATTTATTTATTTTCTTACATAAGTTCACATTTCAAAATACTTATTGGTGTTCACTTACTTTTTTGGAGCCAAAATGTGATTTTATTTTATTTCATGAGATTATTATTCCTGCTGCACAGCTTCTGTCATTTGGAATGCTATATTTATACAACACTCTTTGTATATTTTTCTTTTTCTTTTTTTTTGTACAGACAGCTATCTTATTATTTTCAGATGTCTTTTGTTATTGTTAGCAACATGCTAAAAAATCTGGACTAGCCAATGACCTGGCTTTCATATCAACGGAGACAACAAATGAGACACGCTAATAAACACATTGACGTTTCACTTGCTGAAACACAAAATAAAAATTCATACCTTGTAGATCGGATAAGCCTGGCCATCAGCATTCTTCTTTCTTCTGCACTAAACTGCATAATGCCAGGTGTCTCAAACTTCTGTCGAATCCAGTCTGTCTGTTGCAAGTTGTTGATGAACATGAACTCTACACCAATTGTCCGACAATAAACATTCTGCAGAAAAATTAATCATGCAAATCATAAAGGATAAATGGTAAACACTCTACAACAAGGCCAAGAGTATACATTATATTGAGCAGATAGCATCAACGATGAAAGTCAACAGGTAGCACAATTCATAGGAAAGCAGAGAACAAATATTGTGCATGCAAAGCTTTCATTACAAAAACAAACCATAAACATATATTCTGTTCTTTAGATAACATATATTCTGTTCTTCAGACAACATAATTCGGTATTAGCTGCTAATATGCACAAGCTTCATATTTACATAATTAAGAGTCGTCCTTTTCTTCTAGTCCTGTTAACCAGTTTAAACAAGTCACATAAGACATCAAATTCTAGTCATATTTAATCAAAATTGGTCAATTTAATCATACATTACTGAGCTATGTAACTCATTAACTGAGCCATCACATATCTTTAATAAAAGTTAATTTCTTTAATATGAACTTCAAATTAAAAGAAACAACCTGTTCAGGTACTTCAATAAGAGATTTGTATAAATATGGACCAATTTATAAAATGCTTGACCTTGTTGTGGTCACTAATAACTCGATTTCTTTGCTAGCAAATATTCAATCCTAGCCCAGGAGTAAATTGTACAAGAATTGTCTTCAGGTTAATAAGAAATAAACTTGAGTGTAGATCTTACCTGAAGTCGTCTAATGATTTCTCTGAGGGTCAACACAGTATCATTGCCACCAATGTAAGTCGTGTTAGGGAGACGAAACACACGGTCAAGATCAGATTCACCTAGAGCAGGGGTCAAGCAAATGGTATTCTCATATATAATTGGGAAAACACAGTTGTGAACATGGTTTTTGTTTATATATAGACTGATTATTTCATCTGACAAATGTCTACATGATTTTATTTATGTCTCCTATCTGTAATGTTCTAGTAAACTATTAAAAACATTGATCACAAATACAATTATATTACAACGTTCTTGGAAAACATATGCATTGTAAAATACTTGTATTTTATATCACTGTAAAATACTTGTATTTTATATCATTGTCTCTTTTATGTTTAATATTGACTAGCATTTGAGTTTTCCCTTGATTCTATCACTATTTTAATGGTCTAATGTAATTACATTCAGACTCAACTACTACTTTGAAAACAAAATCAACGACTACTTTGAAAACAAAATCAACGACTTTGCACCAATTTTTTCCTACTAAACATGTCGATATCAAATCATTGACCTGTGAACGAGGAATAGTAAAGTCAAGAGTAATAAACAAATAACCGAGCGCTATAACTTTCCTAACGAATGTGGAAGTGAAATTAATCATTTATGAATGCATCATTTACTAAAATGTATCAAATGGAAGACATAGAATCTCTGATGTTTGCTAGAACATGTAGACATGCTAAAAAGACATGCAGTAAAATTATTTACATGCTGTATAAACAGAGTTAAACAGAGAATGGAGAGACAAGATGAAAAATGAAATGAAATGTAAACACAATATGTTATAATCTAGAATGATGAAAGTTCAGTGAAGAAATTTCAGTAAAAATATCTTGTTGTACGGCATTTACTTGTTTGAAATCTTGTTTTCAGTTTTTGCACTTTATTAAAAATAATTTTGTTTCTTATTTTAAAATCTTGTTTTGCAGTTTTTGCTTGCTTAAATTCTTGTCATTATTTTTCTTTAAGATTTGTACACTAAGGTAAACATAATTATCATGTGAACAATAGAGCTTGTTAAAGGTAACAGTGGAGAAAATGTTTACCAATTTCACAGTAACATGGTGAACAACAAAACATAGAAATGCTGCTCCAATGAACACAACACATAGTTAATGTATTAAGACTGCTTGTACTCTATTTATCCAGCCGCAACAGCTTAAAATATTCACATGTTTAATGAAGAACATAAGACAGGAAGTTAGCAAAGTCTAGGTCTATGTATATTATAAATGTATGCTGTGTTCCTGGCAATGAAAAACTGACATGCTCACTGCAAAAAAAAACCTATAGTGGAAATATTATATATTTATATATGGGTTGAAAAGGGGTGCAGTGTAGAGTGACCACTGCAATGCAGCTCGTGTTTTACATCAAACCTGTATCAAAGCACATTAATGAATGTAGTAGTTACTGTAGAAATTTGTTAACATGTTGAGTTTAGCAGCTCCAAGCACAACTCTCTTTAGTTGCCTATACTCGTATTCCTTCCCTTCCTTTAAGACTTGGGTGATGGTAGATTATCATGAGCTTGTTGGATAGCACTACAATTGATGAATGATTAATACATATATTGTAGAGCTTAAATCTAATCTAGATCAAGCAGGCAGATGAGCATGCAAGGACAGATAAGGAGTGTGTAGACACAGTGGAATACACAAACCATCAGTATCCATAGCTGTCAACATCTGATTAGAAATTGGGTATCTTATTGGTCTGCCTGGAGTAACATGATGCTTGACAGAACATAAATGTAATAAGTCCTACTTCAAGATCACAATTAATGTACAGATTACTACTTTAGTGTCACTATAACTGAGAGGTAAGACACTCACCTCTCAAGAAATGAACAGATAAAAGTGTGAAACAATAAGTTTTCAAATCCTGTACATTTCAAGAAGGCTCTGGTCTCTAGGGAGGTGATAGGCATCCAGTCCTATCGGAGATGAATGATAAACTCAGAGGTCCTATATACCATGCTGCACACATTTTTTTTAACGCGTAGCAGTTGAAAATGGAATGCCACCGGGGCAAAAATTCTAAAGGTAATAACAAAATTCCTACCCAATAGTTCATACATGAAGGCACTCCCTCCATCGCGTAAAGACACAAGGGTCCAATCACCTGTTTGTTTGCACACTTAATTGCAAGTACGAGGCGTGTTCAAATGAAACCATACCAAACTGCAACAAATGAACATACGTATAATGCGCATGATGACATCACTTTTGATGTAAACAGCCCATACCAACCATCAAGTTCACAAAATTTCATTATCCTCAGACTCATAGTTTCTTCAACAGACTGTTGAAAACAAGGCGGCTGTGATACAGAATCCATACAGAGTTGATCAGCGAGCAGTGGTTCAGTTTTAAACACCTGAAGGATGTCGGCCAGTTGACTTTCATCGCAGAATGCAGACAGTGTATGGTGACAAAAGTGTGGTGAACATAAGCTCCGATGATGGTCCACCCGAAATGCTGCATCAATTTTGGAGATGGGATCTTCTGACGCAACAATATGCGCCTGACCTGATCTCAGAAGATTTTTCGTTAACTCCCGTCCTCCTTTAAACATCGCTGTCCAGTTCTTCACTGTTGTCTTCGACACACTTTTGTCACCATACACTGCCTGCATTCTGCAATGAATATCAACTGGTCAACATTCTTCAGCTGTTAGAAACCGAATCACCGCTCGCTGATCAACTCTGGACGGATTCCGTATCACACGGTCTGCTGAGGAAACTATGAGTCGGAGGATAATGACATTTTGCAAACAACGGTTGGTATGTGCTGGTTACAACAGAAGTGTCATCATCATGCGCATCATAAATATGTTCACTTGGTGAAGTTAGATCCAGCTTCATTTGAACACGCCTCGTATTTACAACAAAAAAGGATCTCTCAGCCCCAGGGATAGAAGAGGAGCAACTAAGAGAAAGAGATCCAAACAGATGTAAAAATATAACATGACTAAGAGAAAATACAATCCTCCCATCTTTACTGCAGGTACTACAAGTCACAATATGGTAAAAACCATTGAAGCATTTTTGTTGTTGCTTCGATTACCCATAATGAGTAGGTTTACTATTTTGTGCGCTCTGAAAAGGACGTTAAATGGCGGGTTGCAGTAGCTTCCTCACATCCATGAAGGTGGACTGGGGTTCTCTAGGCAATTGTGATATGTGTTGCTTCATATTTGTCGCTCACTACTTTGGGGTTCATGTCGATCCCTCATCCTTTAGCCATATTGCCATGAAAACCGCCCGTTTCCAGGGAGACCTACGAGGAAACAGAGGTGAGGGTCTTAGCCAGTATATTTTGCCTGACCCTGACTAACATGCCTGATCAGTATGTTGTGGCTGACAGCTGACATTAGTCTTCCTCCCCAAAGCATGTTTACAGATACAGCAAAAGGAACAAAGAAATAGAAACAATATATTAAAAAGGTTAACAGACCAGCTTTTCAACTTGTTTAAGAAAGGATTTTGCAAGTGGAAAGTGTTTGCTGGATTCATATTTTTTTTAAACTGGACTCCCTTGTTTCTGTTCTCTTTTGTGCTCTATTAAGAAATGTCACTGTACTCTGGGTAAACTCATAGGTGTTCAGTCTCCCTCAGCAAAATGTGAAAACATTATAGTCCCATTATCTCATTGGGCGTAAATACTCATGACCCGTTCTCCTAGGCAGCCCTCCTTGCTCGGCCCTCAATTGGTATTTAATGTTGTAATCTAATTCTTTGACTCAAATACTCTTTTTGTTGAAAAGTCTAGCTCTTGCTTGATATTTTTGTTATCAAGGATCTAGATTAACAAATGCTATTTGAAGAAAGTGGGGTGGGCCAGCAGTCACTCTCTGTACACTAGGGGGAGACAAGTCAAGGATAATAAATACCTGATTATAAATAGTAAGTAACTGTAAGATATTATGAATACATCATTATCGTGAATAATTATTTAATAATCTAATAAATGAAGAAGGCTATTTCGGGAACAGCTTGAACTGGTTCACCACATATTATTTGATGTCTGATTTTTAATATTTTTATTAAAAGCAAAATAGAAGCAATAAGCCCACCTGTATTCTCAATGGTATAGAAATGAAATGTAAGGGATGTGTCACGGTATTTGATTTTCAATATAATACAAATGGTGTGAATAAAGAAGTTATGTATGGAAACCAGGCCAACGTTTATTACAACATGCATGGAGGAGCAGGCAAAAAGCCAAAAGAATATCGGTTTTTTAAAAAGGATTATTCTTGCTGGTCCCAACAAACCAGTCGAGCTGTTTTTCAAAATCTGACCTTATGCCTGAAAAGCGCTTGAATATTAAAGGGAACGGGAAAAGGAGCAAAGAATAGTAAACTGCAACCTGCCAAGCATGTCCTAATAGGTGACTATAGAGAGCTAGGCATGGGAAGGCTACTTCTTCCTGTTGAAATTTTAAACCACAAATACTTCAACAAATATGGACAGGTCAACTAAAAAGAAATACACAACTCAACTACCCAAGACAGAAGATCTTCTGTCAAGAGGGCTAATGCAAATGGTGCCATACAAGAAAGCCGCAAGGAATCTGTATCACTGATTTACCCGGTTTTACCTGGTTTTACAATTACAAAAAGGAGGCTGCACAAGTGACAGTTGAGATATGAACCCACAAAAATGATATCCTGGAATTAGTTGAAACAAGGTTAAAAGGAGTTGTGAGAATGAATCTGAGCACATGGGAAATGCTGTTATCCCCAGGGCACATGAAGAAGGTGCAGACTATAGTGATGGTGTGGCCTTAATGCTATCAAAAGAGCTGCAAAAGAAACAAAATAGCACTAGCTACTTTCAAAACTGCAAAAAAGAAAAAAAGTTAAATGTTTTCTAATGTTGTAATATTTGTCCATCACAAGTGATGAAGACCACTCTCTTTGTTCAGCCGTGTGGACAGTCGTATCACTTGCTGTGTCCGCTGAAATGGGTGACTTGCGCGGTGATTTGGATTAAAGTGAGGAAGAAACTGCGCCTTTTGTCAACCTCACTCACAGAGCCTAAGCTACCTTTTGCCAGTGGCAAGACATTCATCAAGACGACTGGAGATAGCATAGGATGCAGATTTTGCCTAAGGGTTACCACCGAAGCCTTTCCGTAAACATGTAACTCGCAGGGTAGAAAGGTGGGAAGGCATCTAACGCAGTTTGTCGTGCCTTTTCGATAACCACAAGAGGTCGTATGGACAACACTCAGCGTGTGAGTGACTCTGGCATCTCTCCCCAGCTGTATTCAGCTCATCATAGTAGCATCTAAAATTCCCACACGCCATATTCGTGAAGGTGAACCGGCAGAACTAACCCGTGAAATACGACACAGGTATAAGCGTAGCGCCATTCAGCCGGCATCCAGACCAGGATAAACGGATGGAAGAAATCACAAAAAAAGAACGAAATAACAAGTCCAGACGGAAAACAACTCCACGTTTCCGTGAACACAAGTGTAAGTCGTTGACTAGTGTGAATTCCAGGCAAATCCGTGGTCTGGCGGCATCCATAATGATCCAAAACAGTAGAGAAATGTAGACTTGCAGCCAGTTATGGCGCCATCTTTTCCAGATTTGCTAATGTTACCACCAAAAAATAATAATGAAGACTCAGTGAATGAAGAATTTTACACTAGACTTCAAATTACCACGTGTAAAAGAAGAAAAGACAATAAGATTTTGATAGGAGACCTAAATACTAAGTCTAGGAATGACAATAATAGTTTTGAAGAGATCATGAACAAACATGGAATCAGGACTAAAAATGAAACGAAGAATTACTTATGGACTTCTGTGCTTTAGATCAACTGGTGGTTGGTGGCTGCATGTATCCACATAAAAGATCAGACTACTGCTGCAAAATGTGTTCTCTGATGGCTGTAAAGCCCAATCATGAAATGGCACACCCTGTCACATTAAGGGCACACATGCGGGAAGCCGGGTGTGGAATTGGTGTGTTGTTCTTTCGGGCAGCATGCTTTCGCTGAGTCTCCGCAATGGCTGTACTCTCTACGATATGAGCACTGTCGGTGATACTAACTCGCCAGGTGGTACGTCTTGTGCAAGCATCTCCCAGGAAATGACATCAATATTAAAGCAATTCAGAGACACTTTCAAGGAGTCTCTGTAGCATTTCTTCTGCTCCGCTGGTGAGCGTCTGCCTATTTTGAGCTCACCATACAACAGCTGCTTGGGGATGTCTTTATCTGACATGTGAACAACATGTCTCATCCATCGTAGCTGAGCCAATTTCAGAAGTGTATGAATGCTCAACATGCCAGTATTGCTAAGAATTTCAGAGTTGGGCACTTTGTCTTATCACCTGATCCTGAGTAGACTGCACAAATAGCTCAAGTGAAAACGATTGAGCTTTCTGGCATATCTGCTATACACTGTCCATGTCTCACATGCATGCAGCAATGTGGATAGTTCTACAGCGCGATACACTTTTGTTAGTGGCAGCACTGATGCCTTGTCTGTTCCAGAGGTTTGCTTGAAGTCTCCCAAATGCAGAGCTCGCCTTAGCAAACTGTTATTGACCTCACTGTTGATATTCACCTCTCAATCAAGTGAAGGTACTGCCAGGGTAGGTGAAGTTAGTTACTGCCGGGAGATGTTGGTTCTGTACTGTTTGGTTCTAGATACAGCTCCTAAGAGGCAGACTGGAATGTGCCTCCGTTTTCCTAGAGTTGATCATGAAACCAAAGCTACTGCCATGACACACTGCATATCTTTTTCTGAGCAAGTGTTAAGGGCACAATCCTCTGCGAATAGAAGAGCTAAGATCGTGGCCTCACACACCTTGGTCTAGGATTTAAGGTGCCTCGAGATGAACAGCTGACCCTGCATCCTGTACCTGATATGCATGCCAGTAGCAGCGCTATGGACAGCATCAGTGAGCATTGCTGCAAAGACCATACTAAAGAGTGTCATTGCCAGCACACAACCCTGTTTGACACCGGTGGTGACTGGGACAGCTACAGACTATTCTCCCTCGTGCAGTACACAAAAAGAACACACAAAGCAACATGGGTTTCACCAGACCACCGGACAGAAAACCAGAATGACCAAATATGTATAAATAAGAAGTTCAGATCATAATTAGATGATGTAAAAGTATGTAGATGAGCATACATAGCATCAGAACACCATCTACTGATAGTCACACGAACACAAAATGAAACAAAATGAATACTTAACTTAACGTCTTTATACTGGTTTAGAAGACTCTGCAGAGTCTGTGTACAACCAGTTTAATTTACATCACCTTGCTCTAAAAGCTATGCGCATCCAATTTATTCTTAAATGCATTAACTGTCCCTGCCTCCACTACCTCCCGTGGCAATGCATTCCAAGCATTCACCACTCTCTGACTAAAAAAATATTTCCTAATATCTAATCTATATACTAACATATAAGCTCACTGTGGTATTCCTCAGGAACCAGGATACACAAGATACATTTAAAGACAATAATATGTATCATGTGTTACAACAACTAGAAGATAATAGAGGAAACAGAAGAGTATTGGCAACAGATAAAATGAGACAGATATGTTCTGGAGAAAAACTGTAGCAATGATAAAGAAAATAAAAATGAAAAAAGGCAGATTTGAATATAAGCACTACCAGAAATACTAAAGCCAAGGCTCAAGAAAATATACAATGAAGCCGACAAGCAAGTAAGAAAGAAAAAAATATATTAACGAGCCAGCAAGAGAGACAGAAGAAGCTGCAACAAAAGGAAAAATTAAAGACCTGTACAACAGCACAAAGAAACTCACAGGAAAATATAAGTAATTAAATGGCTCTATTAAAGATAAGGACGTCAATACATCAATAGATTTTTCTTCTTTTTATTAATTTCTGACATTCCTTTTCTGCCTCAGTATTAAAGAACTAATGAAGGTTGCAGCAGAAACCATGACTGACTTTATGAAATGGCAAAACAATTCATGAAAATAATACAGAATACCATTTCATGATGATGCTGAAACACTGAAATTCAAACACATGAAGAGCACTCTGAAAATTGTCATTTCTATTTTTGGTACAAAGCCAACGGTTAGCTCATAAATTAGCCCTCATTTCTAGACCTCAGCTTTCAGTTTAAATTACCAGCTTTCAGTTTAAATTACCTAAATGAAAATGTGTTCCCTATGCCTAAACTCATTTCTTTTCAAAACCCCATATCTGGATAAATTAAAACTTTCTAAACTAACACCTGCAAGCCAAGTTGCACTTTGCTCATACAGATAGTGCAAGCTAGTATCAACGTATAAAGCAGTCTAAAAGACACTTAGCTAGTTGATACTAATTTCAGAAAAAAATGTATACAGCTACAAATTGTGTTTTGGCAGATGACCCCTGACCTGTTACTTCAATTTTGAAGGATGTAATACTAGCAGATTTGCTTTTTTTTATTTAGTAATATTTTTAGGAAGTCTATTTCATTTTGCTGCATGTCATACAGTTGTTTACTTATAGATTAGAATGAATGTACATTGTCTATTATTACTGAAACATGTACTTGATGCGCAACAGATATTCACTGCATGGAACTGAGGTAGACAATAAAGAAAATGTGTGCGCAGGACCTTGGAGGATACCTAATGCTTGCATCAATTTAACTGTTAAAGTTGAGAGCATGTCAGAGACAGGAGTCATCTGCAAAAGAAATAAGGAACTGGAGCAGAAGCAGTAATTAAGAAAATATCCACCAAATATCAAGTGTTACTCATTCTAAAAAAGAACCCATTTTGCAATGAAGGACAAAAACGGAAATAATAACAAAAAGATAGAAGTTGAAATTTACATAAGCTTAAATTTCCTTTTAATTTAAAAAAATGACAGTGATTAATACAACAATATAACCTAATGTATGTCACATATAAGGCCGATCTACTCTAGTCTAAACACGCATGGTGAAAAAGAAACGAAAAGCACATTTCAGAAGAGGAAACCTCCCTTGAATTCACAAACAGCCATCTAGTTGAGAGTGTGACTGGTCTTTGTCTTCAGCTCCACAACTTACCCAGATTATAAAAGTTAATTTGGAGCTCTCTTTCCTCAATGGCCTCTGTTAGTCCCAGGGGATCTAACTTGACCATTCTGTGACCACGAATCTGATGCACACAAATGAGGATGAGGTGCAGGGAAAATGCAAACGAGCAAGCAAGCTCGTGTTTACAAGTCATCAAAAACAATGACAACAAATATACATGAATCTGTCAGGCAAATCTAATATCTGTAAATGTATTTTCAAGATCCTGAAGCACAATCTTTCTTCTGGTTCCTGAAAGATTATCTGCATCAAAGAAAACTCAAGCTGATGTACTGGCTGATGACTGATTAGCTGCACAGTTTGGTGGCTATGCTTTATAAAATGTATAAATTGAGAACAATTCTCATGAACATTTAAAGACATCATAAAAACAAACACCAGAAAAACAGCTCAGTATGGTTACCAGTAAATGACTGTAAATACGCCACTAAAGTATATGGCCTTCAGGACAAGGCAAACCATTTTAGACAATAACAGAAAATGGACATCAAAGTTAAAACCAAATTACTAAAAAATAGAGCAATTACACATTAAGTCCTGAAGACGGATGTGTCAGACCGAAAGGTGCAAATATCGCAGTCAAGCTGTAAACTAGCGACATAACGCATTCCGTTCTCTGTCCTGCTACTTGCAAAGCCCTGCTCATGGATTAGTTGCGGGAAATTAAGAACGAATGCAAAAAAACAAAAAAACCTTAAGTTTAGTCGAAGAATCAAAGTCATTGCACACGGTTTAACCCATATGTTCTTCTCCATATTTTTTGAGAACTCAGCACAATGCACAAACTCCATAACACCGGCAAGGATCCCGTAATAGATTGGGTAGATTTTTAACATTATTTTGAATTTTGTCTGAGCAGCAGCCGTTCAGTGTACTCTTTTCGATTTCCAAATGCCGAGGGATTTTTAACGTGCGCGACACTAAACACGGGCATCCGATCTCTACTACCCAGAAATCCAAGGAAATACCAAAAAGTCCAATAGAAAAAATCCCTGTCTCCACCAGGATTTGAACCGTGACCTCCAGCACCCAAGGCCAGCATCTTACCTCGAGACCAGATTTAATCTTCTTGTACACTTCTTTAATCCTTTAGGTGCATGATGCCACCAGTTGTTTTTGCAGTGCTGGGACTTCTGTAGTCATTTGTTTTACATCATGAGTTTGCAAGCCTAATGCACTACTTTCATTATAATCTGTTATGTTCAATCCTTACGAAGCACTATTATTGCAATTAGTCATTTTCCTAGTCTGAATCAATCTACACAATATACTCTAGTCACGGTGGGTTCTGCAGGAATTTATTTTACATGATGAGCTGCAAGCACCATGCACAACCCTAATATTTTTGTCTCCACGACATACTTTATTTCTCAGTATTGGAGCATAAACGTGGGAGAAACAGAACACTTTGCATAAGCTATGTTTGAAGACTGGGCGATACTAAAAGATCTGTGAGTTAAAGTAAAGTACGCAATGGATGAACCACATAGGGAGTTGACACAGTGAATGAGCTGACAGCATAGGTGGCTACTTGCATCTGGGAATCAGAGCTGATCAAGGCCCTATTCAATTTCGCCTCCATGTGATTGCCCTAGAAACAGACCATGCAGCTTGGCTTTCTTTTTTTTCTGACATTTGTCCTGAAAAGGGTTTGTGTTCCCTTTTTGATCCCTATTCTCTTAGCCAGCCTATACAAGTGCAGCCTGTTTTCAGGGCTGCCACTTGTATGTGAAATACGGTCTCTGTCAGCTATGGTTTTCTGATACTTGTTCTAGTTGTCAGCTATGACTGACTGGCTACTGCTGTCAGCTCATTCACTGTGTAACAGATCTTAGCTGTAGAGACAATACATAGAAGGAGCTTAGACATGTTTTAACATTTAACAGAGTTGGGAGGAAGATAGAAAGAGCTTAGACAATCATTTTTCTTTCTCTTTTTTGGGATTTAATGAGTCAGTGCAGCAGAACTCAGTTCCGCCAGAATTTAAGTAACCAAAGTGAAGTACATACGTTTTTGTCTCAAAGTGCGCAGGTGGGAGTTTAAGTAAACATACGTAACGTGATTAACACCAGCCGTGTGTCCACATGTGGGACGATAGTGGTGGCGGCCAGGTAGACTTGTTGCCGCCAACAAACCTGCATCGTCTAGAAACTGCACGACCAGTAAGGGGGAAAATGGCAAGCCGACTGACAAAAATGTGCGCCGTTTTGGAAATCACGTGATCTGGGAATGCAGATCGAATATAAATCCAGGTGGAGTGACGTGAGGGACAATTACAATTGAGACTTTGGAGAGAGAGGCTCAGTGGAGGGCAGGCTGCGGAGATATGCAGTTGAGGCAGATTGAGTTGAGAACCACAGAGAGAGAACATTTCACTACATTAGATTACTTTTGAAAGAGACGCTCAGTGGAGAGCAGGCAACGGAGATATGCAGTTGAGTCAGTTTTGAGTTGAGAACCATAGATGAGGAAACAGTTCACTTCAGAGACAGAGGTAGATTTGAAAGAGATGTTCAGTGAAGAGCAGGCGACGGAGATATGCAGTTGAGTCAGTTTTGAGTTGAGAACCATAGATGAGGAAACAGTTCACTTCAGAGACAGAGGTAGATTTGAAAGAGATGTTCAGTGAAGAGCAGGCGACGGAGAGAGACAGGCCACGGAGAGAGACACTTGATTTAGACATGCAGCAAGCGAGGTAACTACCCCCATATTATGTAGTAGTCGCAATTACAAGTCGGCAGTAGCTTATAGAGGCAGTCTACCAGTCATCTCATCATATTGACGCAGTCCATTTGAATAAAGAATCTGTTGTATTGTGTTTATATTTAGTGTTACTAGATTTTGTTTAGAGTGAGTGTAGAGTGGAATAGAATAGAGCAGACCCCTTTACTGTCTGCGACAGAGCTCCATCAAATCGATCGGATCTGGCACAACTGCTCTATCTTCAACCCCTCACAAGTGCAGCCTGTTTCCATGGCCGGCAATGTAGGTAAAATACAGTCTGTCAGCTATGGTTTGCTGATATTGATAAAACCTGTCAACTATGACTCACTGGCTGCTGCTGTTGTCAGCTCATTTACTAATCTATCTTCCGCCCCTCACAACCTTTCTGGGAGAATAGGTATCGAAGAGGAAAGGCAAACCTAGTCCCAAAAATGATGTGCTGAAATTTGTTGGCCCAAAAGGTGCAAATTTCACATCTTCACTGTAAACTATGGCACAACATAATAAAACATCTTCTTCAGGATGAACGCAGAACAGTCACATGAATAAGAGATATTTTCAGTTTGCGGCCAGGTGAAACATACTGATCAAGGGGGGGAGAGAAGAGTAACATCAGGGTCAGGTGAAATATACTGACCAAGGTGGAAGTGAAAAGAACATCAGGACCAGGTGAAACATACTGATCAAGCAAGGTAGGAGCAAAGAGTAACATCAGGGTCAGGTGAAATATACTGATCAAGCAAGGTAGGAGCAAAGAGTAACATCAGGGTCAGGTGAAATATACTGATCAAGCAAGGTAGGAGCAAAGAGTAACATCAGGGTCAGGTGAAATATACTGATCAAGCAAGGTAGGAGCAAAGAGTAACATCAGGGTCAGGTGAAATATACTGATCAAGCAAGGTAGGAGCAAAGAGTAACATCAGGGTCAGGTGAAATATACTGATCAAGCAAGGTAGGAGCAAAGAGTAACATCAGGTCAGGTCAGGTCATCCCATAACCGGTGAAGTCGTTGGGGCACACATGAAGACATCCTCACAACTCCACGCCACCCCTCTCTGTCAGATGCCGCTGCCTGTGACTCTTCTGGTCGGAGACTGGTCCATTCTTTTATGTTGTCCTCCAAACTCTTTTTGGGCCGGCCTCTTCGTCGTCTGCCATGCACCTTTCCGTGGAGGATTGTGTTTGCAAGACCATTTGAACTCGATATGTGACCGTACCAAGTGAGTTTCCTTCTTTTGACAGTTGCCAAGAGGTCTTCGAAAGGCCCTATTGCTATTGTAATTCTATCTTGTATTTCCTCATTTGTAACTCAATCTTTGTACGTGACGTTTAAAAGTCTTCGGAAACATCTCATCTCCAAGGCCTATATCCTTCGCTGAAGGTCAGCTGTAACTGTCCATGTCTCACACGCATAGAGGAATATTGACAGGACCAATGTACGCATTAATCTGATTTTCGTGCATAGTGCTAACCGTTTATCTTGCCAGATTTTGTTAAGCTGTGCAAGCGCCGCTATTGTCTGTGCTATTCTGGCCAACACCTCACATTTTGATCCTTCATCACTGACAATCGACCCAAGATATTTAAAACGGTCAACCACTTCGAGTTCCTGACCGTTAGCTTTTATCCTGCTGTTGAAGCCCGTGGCGTTGTTGGTCATTAATTTTGTCTTTCCAGCGTTTATCTCCATACCATAGTCAAGAGCTGTTTCATCGAGCCTTCTGACCCATTCCTGGAGTTCTGCTTCTGAACCCGCCAACCTGTCGATATCCTCTGCAAAACGAAGGTTGGTAATCGTTCAGCTCCCTATCTTGACAGTGACCTCCAAGTGCCTCACTCATAATTCCTTCAAGGAATATATTGAAAAGAGTTGGAGAGAGTGTACACCCCTGTCCTACACCAACTGATGTGCGAAACCAGTCCCCTCGCCTCCCATTCACAAGAACTGCACTAGACGCCTTGTCATACAGGTGTTCAAGGACCGTTATAATATTTCCGTTGATATTATACATCCTCATGGTTGCCCAAAGCGCTTTATGCCATACCCTATCAAACGCCTTCTTAAAATCCACAAACACATGATACAGTGTTTGCTGCTGTTCTAGATATTTCTCGCTTAGCAGCCTTAAATTAAATATCTGTTCTGTAGTGCTTCTTCCCTGTCTGAACCCTGCTTGCTCCTCTGCAATAATGTTCTCTGTTTGGGGTTTCAATCAGTCGAGGATTAATCTAAGCATGAATTGCTAGGGTGGCTGATGAGGCTTATTGTTCTGTAATTTTGGCACAGCTTTAGGTTTCCAGACTTATGTAACGGTATAACTATTGATTTCGTCCATAAGTCCGGCCAGTTTCCTGTCGCCCATATTTTGTTAGAGATGTGTGTCAGGCCTTCCACCACTACCTCTCCACCTGCTTGTAAGAGCTCTGCTGGTATATTGTCCACACCGGCCACCTTCCCTCTTCTTAATGTCTTTACCACTGCAATTACCTCTTCCTTCGTTATCAGTTGGTTATCCTCTATATTTGTTGGTGTTGGAGGGATTGTTTTCTCAGGTTCGTTTCGCCCTTCATAGTTATATAGCTCGGAACAGTACTCTGTCCATCGTGCCAGTGCGTCATTTTCCTCAATAAGGCACTTGCCGCTTTTATCATGGATCATAAGGTTCCTGCCTTGTCTTGGTGTTACCAGTTCTTTGACCACCTTGTATGCTCCTTTAGCATCATTTCTGTTTAGTCTCTCTTCGATGTTTGTGCATTGCTCACATATCCACGCTTCTTTTGCCTCTCTCATCTTTTGTTGTATGGCTTTCTTGACCTCTTTATAACTGCCGACCTCCTCCGGTGGGTGATTGTGTTTTTTCAGTGACCTTCTTTCATCACAAAGGTCTAGAATGTCTTTGGTCACCCATGGCTTCTTTTTTGTTTGATGGCATCCCAGGATCTCTGTTGCAGTATCTATGAGAGCTGTGTTAAGAGACTCTGTAACTGTATCTGTATCCAGTCCCTCTCTGAGAGCCAACAGTGGCGCAAATCTCCCTTCCATCCTTGCTTGGAACACTTCAGTGATTTTTGGGTCCATTAGTTTGTCCAGGTCAAACTTTAGCCTGGTCACATCCTTCTTTGCGACTCCCTTCAATCGCAGACGCATGGTCATCATAACCAGATCGTGGTCGCTTCCGATATCAGCTCCGGGAAAACTTCTCGTTTTGTCGGTGTTGATGCTCGATCGGAACCTCCTCTGGACCAGTATGTAGTCAATCTGGCTGTGCACTTCCTTGCTTGAGTTATGCCATGTCCAGCGCCTCGACGGCTTGTTTAACCTAAACGTATTTGCCACCAACAGCTGGTTGCATCTTGCAAATTCTAGGAGTCTGGAGGCCCCGGTCATTGGTTTCTTTATTTCCACATGGGCACATGTTCCCCCTCCAGTCATGGACTGCATCTTCTCCAATTTTTGCATTCCAATCACCCTGGACTACCAATATGTCTTTTTTTGGCATTTCGTGCATCAGACTTTGAAGTTGATCATAGAATGCCTCTATTTCACATCAGGGTCACAAAAAACATTGATCAAGACCTTATCTCACTTCCTTGTAGAGATCCTGGAAGCAGACTGGCCAACAAGGCAGTTATTGACACTAATACCCATAGTGATGAACTTACTGAAAAGCCTCACATTGCACTACAGCCAGAAGGATTCTAGTCCACCCTCTTGAGTATATCTTGGGATATAAGAAAAGCAACTGTAATGCCACTACCAATGGCATCAAATATCAATTAACATTAGCAGTGAGAGGAAGTCAGTTGTAAGAGTTAACATTAGCAGTGAGAGGACGTCAGTTGTATGAGTTAACATCAGCAGTGAGAGGATGTCAGTTGTAAGAGTTAACGTTAGCAGTGAGAGGACGTCAGTTGTATGAGTTAACGTTAGCAGTGAGAGGACGTCAGTTGTAAGAGTTAACGTTAGCAGTGAGAGGACGTCAGTTGTAAGAGTTAACATTAGCAGTGAGAGGACGTCAGTTGTAAGAGTTAACATTAGCAGTGAGAGGACGTCAGTTGTAAGAGTTAACATTAGCAGTGAGAGGACATTTAGTTGTGTCAGTTAACATTAGCAGTGAGAGGACGTCAGTTGTAAGAGTTAACATTAGCAGTGAGAGGACGTCAGTTGTAAGAGTTAACATTAGCAGTGAGAGGACGTCAGTTGTAAGAGTTAACATTAGCAGTGAGAGGACGTCAGTTGTAAGAGTTAACATTAGCAGTGAGAGGACATCAGTTGTGTCAGTTAACATTACCAGCGAGAGGACATCAGTTGTAAGAGTTAACATTAGCAGTGAGAGGACATTAGTTGTGTTAGTTAACAGCACTGAGAGGACATCAGTTGTATGAGTTAACATTAGCAGTGAGAGGATGTCAGTTGTATGAGTTAACATTAGCAATGAGAGGACATTAGTTGTGTTAGTTAACAGCACTGAGAGTACATCAGTTGCACTTGTTAATATTAGCAGTGAGAGGACACCACTTGTGTGAGAGGATCAAATTAATCATGAGCACTTCAAACTTTGTGAGTCAAAGATTTATAAAAGTGGTCAAGGAGATTGTGGATGTGTTAATATCTCAATATTTGAGGTATGGATATAAGGGAAAGTGTGAGTGAAGATTGGTAAACGATTACGTTATTAAAATGGTTAGAACTGTTTCCTGTAGAAAAATGTACACTTGAACCATGCAAATTCAATGGTTGCCATAAAAGAAATATTAACAAGAAGTTAATATCATAACAATTGATACCAAACATTGACACTAGCCAATATGTTTCGCTGTTTTTATTTTTTTTTAAACAAATTACATTACAACATCTAAATTTGTGCAAATATGTTCTATATATTTTGTTGTGTAATGTCACCTGATTGTGTTGTAGGTGATCAACTTATTCTGTCACCTTTATAGCTTTTATTTCAATATTTCTAAATGTGTTTTAATGCTTCATCAAGAGTGACAACTTCTAATGCTAAATCAAATAAGGTCACATGTTAACAAAATTGTTTATTAGATGGTCTGGTGATTGAAACTGTAAAGAAAAATATAGTTGCTGCGGTGATGTTTAAACAAAAATAATTAAATAAATTCCTCCTGCAAACTTGTTGTGGGACAAACAATGATCAAATTGATTTCGATCCGCTGTTCTGAATTTTATGAAAAAGGACATTTGATTTTCTGCATGAATTATCGATGAAACTAAAGAAAAAATAATGAACATCAAGAAATACAAAATTAAATTAAACATATTCTCTATGTTGATCTGATGATAAAAGTATCCAGCCTACAAAGACAGTGTTGAGATCAAACTATTGGATTCTAAATTATAGCAATATTTGCTTCTTGCCATTTTTATCCTTTCTTTTTTAAAAATATGTGTAGCCTGTTAAAGAACATGATTAGTGAGTTTCTGAAAGTGTGAATGTGTAGTAGTGGTGGCACACTGAACAATTTTAGGTGATCAAAGGACAAGAGAAACAGTTTTGTTATTTCTGTAAGCAAAAGCAATATATAAATTATTCTATATGCAAACCCAATGACAAAAATAATGTAGAGTAGTCGGTTTCTGTGTGTTGTTATAGCATCTCCCCCAGGCCTGGCAAGCCACACGGAGGGAATCAACCTACATCGCTAGTTTATAGTCAAACAAATTGAGTCCAGCTGCTGGTTTATTAAAATTACATGACTACCATTGCAACTACAATGTTTATGATGGTCTCACCAAATAAGTACCTCAGACCCCCTAGAACGTGCCTTTGAGACATACATTCCAAGTCATACCCTGCAACCTAGAGTGATTTTTAGTGGAACCTATGGAAAGCTGATATAGATAGACTTTGCGTTGTTCAACGAACGATGAAGCTAAAACATTGAAGATCTTTCTTCGGGACCAAATCTGCAACGTAGAAATCAGACAATTCTTCTTCACTGACATCATAGATGTTACGCCGTTGCCAAAATACAGATGGGACCTTGGGTGCAACGTGGTACATCAAGGCAAAAGAACGAAATGGGTTTACTTAACACTTTGTTACCTGACATCAGACACGTGTGCCTGATTGAATATCAGGATTTTGATATTAGAGATAGTCACGAATGACTGAAGCTTGGGATGTGTTAGTATTTGCTTACACAACATTCAAAAGCCTTCTCCCTTGCATTTTACAATGACCTCACTAAAATAAAATCTATTAAATGTTCATAAAATGCAATTTGCCTTTCCCTTATTTATACTAGCTTCTGTTATCCTACATAACAAACATTTCAAGTTTTTCACTAGTCCAAAAAGTTCTGTCAATTATTCAGAAAAATGTCATACTTCTGCTTTGGGAATTTGAATTCAAAGAAATTTGAAAAAGTTTTCGAAGCAATATCCCAAATATGAAATACAGGCAATAACATATGGAATATCTTGTTATCTTGGGGAACGGTAGAAGAATATGTACACAAAAGCATGATATTAAAATTAAATCATATTTTCTACTGTAAGACTGTGAAAGACGCAGGTAAGAAAATTGTTCATTTGTTCTTAATACAAAGGTCTATGACAATTATTCTGATGTAAATCGTTTTGATTCTTCTCACAAGGCACAATTTTGTGACTTTCAGCCACGAATGGCACACTGAGAATCCAGCACATTTCTTTGACTTTGCCTAAAGCTAACATATAATATATTTAAAACAGTATCTATTTTGAGATCTACAGTCCTGAGATACAAGCCAAATTAATTATCAGTGGGTTTTCATACCAGGATAAATAGAACAATCGAAGACTGCAGATGGTTAATTTTATAAACAACTGAAAAAAATGTATGTAAAACAAAGAGGGAGGATAAAAGCGAAGATGGCAGCTTGAAAACATGGCAGGGGAAAATCAACAGCAGAAAAGACAAGAGGCAGACAGGCAGACAGAAGTAGTAGGATATAATCTTCTACAGCACTGATTGAAATAATGCACACAACACATTTTAGAATACTTGTTAGTAGCAAGAAATGCTTGAAAAATATTAAACAATTTTTTTCAAAACGGATTACAGAATTTGGAACTGCGACATACAATAAACTTGTTATTTGAGAAACAATTTCAAATGTTTGGTGCTGAGAAAGTTAGTCTAAAAGTTCACCCTTTGCCTGCCAAGCTTTCAGAGCATGCATAGCTGCTACTGTGTGAAGAAATACTAAGGAAGAGAGTGAGAATGCAGAAGTCAGGCATACCCAAGTGATAATTCTCTAAAATCAGCTCCGAGGGTGTCTCCGAGTCCAGATCTGCAGCTAAAATACCCAGGGGATCAAGGTCGCTGACATTGTGACCTCTAATCTATATGTACATGGAGACAGTTTGCCAATAAATTATTTGTCGTTAAGAAAAATTCATATTTACATTAAGAGAGTAAATGTGTGAAAATTGTGCAAAGTTAACTTCAATTGTTTTGTGAGTGGTGACATTACAGTAGTGGTGGAGCCATTGCTTTTCACGGTAAAGGTACAGGGCTCAACCACCATCACTGGCATGCTCCAGTAAATCCAGTTGTAATTGGACACCTGGATTACTGTTCAGGAAGGCAAACAATGGCCTCATACAATGAAGTCTCTAACACTTCATCCTTAACAGCAACATCAACTACAGCACTGCCTTAATCTAGTTTATTACTACAGTATTAAGTACTATGTTGGAACTTTGTTTGCATTATGACACAACTACAGAGCAGAGAAAAACCTCCTGAAATTCTCTAAATAATTCAATAAAATAAATAGATCTAAGCTGCAGTGGCACCGAAAGTTAAAA
This sequence comes from Ariolimax columbianus, assembly GCA_036924085.1. Lineage (NCBI taxonomy): Eukaryota > Metazoa > Mollusca > Gastropoda > Stylommatophora > Arionidae > Ariolimax > Ariolimax columbianus. The sequence continues at coordinate 9,928,312 of JAVGWX010000006.1, forward strand.
GTCAATAAAAACATTAGTAGGTAATGGCTCAGTGACCGCAACAGGACAAAATGAAAACTATATATACGTTACGGTCACAAGGTCTTCATCAGGGACAAAAAATAAACGAAAACAACTAACAAAATACAAGACAATTCCCTGACAAAGGCAGTGTAACATAGGTGTGTACTATTTTGTTTTTGTCAAGGTGTAGTCGTCACCAAGTCATTACCTGCATGTATTTTCAGTATTTCTATTACTGCCGACAAACCCTAACATACATAGATCCTACCTACATGTGTAACTCAGAATTACATATTGCTATTATTTTATATGTACATTATTATTATTACTGTATTATTATGTTGCTATACAGTTCTGTGTTGTACAGATACAGCAAAACATATTACGGTAATGTTTACTCTGCAACAGTAATTTTACTCTTTAGTGTAACTTGCTTTGTCAATGAGTGTGCCACTTGTGCATAGTATGATCTAACGTATGTAGATTTTGACATAAAGCATTCTGTGACACAATCTTCTTCTTCGATGTATGTGCTGTAAAGGATGATGTGTTATAGTTTACAGCAAGGCTACGATATCTGTGTCTTTCAGTACAACACATCCGATTTCAGGTGTTTTGGTTTAGTACTGGGTTTTCCTTCCCATTGCAATTCTTATCCCTTGGCCAGACTACACTAGAGTGACTAGCGTCTAACTGGGTCACCACTCAGAGGCGGAATAGGGTCTTGGTTAGCTATTGTTCACTTATCCTGATGCAAGCAGCCAGCTATGAGTCACTGGCTGCTGTCAGATTATACACTGCATCATGTGTAACAATTCACCAACTTAATTCTAGGGCTGCCTGTATAATATATTATGTAATGATTTAATTTATCTTAGTTCCTAATGTTGTTATACTGCAACCAATCCTTCAATAATAATCTTTTGCTTTTACACTTAAATTTCCCTTCTTCACAAACATGTTTTATAACATAATGTGGATGTTACCTCAAATTCTGATTTTAAAAAGTACTAATTGAAGTAAATACTTTGTACTACAAAGTCTTCAATATTATCATCGATTCATCCTATATAAATAACATGGTTTTTACCATTACTGCCATTCTCATAAACCCAAACAAAAAAATATACTTTGATGTCAACGGCACTGAGAATATTTTTTTAAGACAAGCTTCTCATTTACATAATAATTCATTTTATTTTCAAGATTGTCAGTTTTTATTCACATTGAATAACTAGTATAATTTTGTAAACTTCTCTTTCTGTTATTCACAATATTTTATTTAATTATCACCTTCTGTCTTAATCTATGCTTCCTTACTATCATGTCCATTTTTCTGTTTTCATGATTTTTTTTCTTCCTTCCTTATACTTTTGTTCAAACCAGTTTATAACAGTATTTAACCTATATGTCTTCTATCACCAACAAATCTAAGACACCATGTACTCAACTTTATAATCACTTCACCACTACATTTTATACTAGAAATGCATTTATGATTCAGAAGTATTTCAAACCAAAAGACACACACAAAAAAACAGAAATGAACATGTTACTAGTGATCTGGAGAACTCTTGAACCCAATATAGAATGCACTGAATGGCAATGATAAAGAGCTTGTATTCAAAATCAAGTTCAAAGGCATAAATGTGCATAAGATCAAACCTGAAACAGAAATCATTAACATCAAATCTGACAAATAAATTACACTGGAAAACAAACGCTGGCTTAATTAATGAAAATAATTAACCTTTACTCATACTGAGACACTAAACATGACATCTATAACAGTAGTGTTCAATTAGCTCTGTTTTATTACATTTAATGTTTTTGGTTCCACATGTTATATGTTTAAGCTACTACTCAAAGTTGCCTTTGCATCACTACAGAAGAGTCTGCTCTTTCTGGTAATGAACTCAAATATCTGTAGATCTACATATATGACTTCCTTGATTGTTTTGCCACTCCGAGTCAGATAAATTACTAAAGACAATGACTTTATATCTGCCTCATGTCAATCCTGAGTCTAAACTAATTCCTTCATCTGGCCTTTCATATTACATAAACAACTTAAACAATGCTTTGTTGGATTCTACTACAATTCTTGGTTTTCTATATTTTGGAAAGGTGGTAGTCTCTCATTCTTCTTCTTCTTCATTCGTTCTTAATCTCCCGCTACCAAACCCTGAAAAGGCTTAAGTAGCAGAATGTAGTCCAGAGAATGGAATGCGTTGTGTCGTAGTTTACAGCTTGACTGCGATATTTGCACCTTTCGGTCCAACACATCCGACTTCAGCAAGCATTTTTTGAGTACTGTGTTAGCATTCCCTCTTTGATCCCTTCTCCTTAGCCAGTCTGCCCTGCTGCAGCCTGTTATCCAGTCTGCCCTGCTGCAGCCTGTTATCCAGGATCACCACGTGAAGGTGTAGAAGGGTCTTGGCAGCTCTGGTTCGCTGGCCCTGATGCTAGCAGTCAGCTATGGGTCGCTGACCACTGCAGCTCATGCGCTGCTCAGCGTCTTGATCCCAGTCTCTCATTCAATAACAAGCTTTTTTAATGACTGTCCTGTTCACACAAAACAACAGAGTTTCAAATAGCCTTGGTAAAGGCCAAGCTAATACAGAATGAACTTCATTACTGCATACTTTTCATCCCTACTTCTTATAATTTAAGGCTGCTATCAGTTCTTCTAATATATTACTATCCACCTTAAAGAAAGGAGTCAAATGACTATAGTTGCAAATTAAAATGGATGATTTTCCTGAAGGGAAATATACTGTTGGTCTCTTACTCTTTGAATCTCCGTATCTCTGACAAAGTTAATTCAATTTACATCACATACTCCTTAGGAGCTCAACAAATGGTATGTGCTGCACACAATCCTGATATCTTGACAATAATGACATTGTTCACAAATATCATAAGCATTTTCCTTTCCTGGGAAAATGAGCCTCATAATTCAGGAATATAGAATCCATGTCCATAATGTACTATGTAAATAATGGAGAATTCAGACAGTTTAATATTACTGAAAACAATTTCACAAAGAGTAGTGATAATGCATGGGTTCCCTTCATCAAAGGCACTGAATATACTTGTAGCAAAAAATCGTTTTCTGATTTAATCCCTACACAACTCATGTCCTGATCACAAAAAGTTGGGAGTCCAGCTCATGTCCTGATCACCAAAGTTGAGTGTCCTTCTTCTTCTTCTTCATCGTACGCTGTTTACAGCGATATTCGTTGCACTGTTTTATTTTGTTAAGCCTGTGGCTCAGTGCATCCGATTTCAACAGGTGTTTCTGTAGGGATGCCCTCCTTAGCCTTTGGCTGTCCCCAGCCTATCTGCAAGGCAGCAGTTGTTTTTGGTCAGAGTTGTCTCTCTTAGGGAAGTTGTCTTGCAGGACTATCGAGTCTTCCCCACTCGTGTCTATAGGGATTGGCAATGATATGATATGATGGACTATGTACTAGTTTGTACTATCCCGGAAGAGAGGCAGTCCAGTGTGACTGTGTCTCAGGATCGTCACATCCTGCCAGAAACGTAGCATATGCATGTGAGTGAGGTATCTCTTTGCTCCCTTTATTTTTTCGGCTCATCTGCAGTGATGGCACGCCTAGCATTCCCCGCCACCTGGGAGTTGTCACAATAGGGCAGGGGTGCAATGTCCGCTAGACTGCATCTCTTCTGCGTCCATTGGGATGACTGATAGCAGACAGAGGTAAAGAGCGAGGCAGGAGTGCATTTAACCAGGTGCATTTCTGCGGTCGACTGGGCCGGGCTGAGACGCGAGCCCATCACAGCGGTGCTGAGATTTAGGGCGAGATTCTGGCTTAGAGGCGTTCGGCCGTAGTCCCTCAGATGGTAGCTTCGCACCATTGGCTTATCAGCCAAGCATGTGGACCAAATGTCAGCGACCTGCGATTCCTCTCGAAGGAGTGCATTTGACCAGGGGACAAGCCTAGTCATGGCACGGAGATGATGTTCGCCTGGTGTGCGGACATATCTCATGGTCAAGGGTTGAGTCTCAGCAGTTCGCATTGAGGTAGCTGATCTACTGCTTACGACACCCCGACCGAGACCTAAGTCTTCTACTAGTGGTTTCACACCTTATCGACGTATGGGGTGAATATCGAGCAGCTTCCCGCCCGCTTTGATCGGCGGACGGCAGAGACCTTTTTCTGCGGCTCAACCGGGTCGGGCTGAGACGTGAGCCCCAGGTCCCAACCATATCATAGCCTCCCATCGCAGTGGTGCGGAGATTTAGGGCGGGATTCCGGCTTAGAGGCATTCGGCTATAATCCCTCACATGGTAGCCTCGCGCCATTGGCTTATCAGCCTAGCACGTGGACCAAATGTCTGCGACTAGCGATTCCTCTCGAATTGAGCAGGATTTCGTAGCAACGCCCTGTCATTAGTAGGGTAAATCTGAGCTGTCTTCCAATGGTCTAATACCAGCACCCGTTCACTATTAGACCCAACGAATCAATAGAGGGCTTTTTAGTCAGTCATGTCCAAGTGTCTGAAACCTGCGATTTCTGTAGGGTTAAGCAGGATTACCGTAGCAGACGCTCTTTCATTAAGAGGGTAAAACTGACCTGCCTTCCGTGGGTCTAATACCAGCACACGTTCCCTATTAGACCCAACGAAAGTGCTCTCAGTCTGTCAGTCATTTTACAGTGTTGGCGTGTTGAGTCAAATTAAGCCTCAGGCTCCACTCATGGTGATGCCCTTCCGTCAATTCCTTTATCGAACACTGAATGCGGGCCAATCGAGCCACAGAGAGCTTAGCCCCAGATTTCCGAGGGTCTAATTCCAGCACCCGTTCCATGTTAGACCCAACGAAAGTGCTCTCGGCCTGTCAATGATTTCAGTGTTGGCTAACGCCGCAATACGAATGCCCCCGCTTGTCCCTGTTAATCATTACCTCCAGTTCCGAAAACTAACAAAATAGAACCGAGGTCCTATTCCATTATTCCATGCACCTTTATTCAGGCAGCTGAGGCCTGCTTTGAACACTCTAATTTTTTCAAAGTAAATGCGCCGGCCACCCGGGACGCTCAGCGAAGAGCACCCGCGGGAGAGAGCCGGCAGGGCAGGAGACAACGGGCAGTAAACCGGCGCGAGCCAGACTGCTCGCCTGCGCCTGAGATCCAAATACGAGCTTTTTAACTGCAACAACTTTAAAATACGCTATTGGAGCTGGAATTTCCGCGGCTGCTGGCACCAGACTTGCCCTCCAATAGATCCTCGTTAAAAGGTTTAAAGTGTACTCATTCCAATTACTGGGCCTCGAAAGAGTCCCGTATTGTTATTTTTCGTCACTACCTCCCCGTGCCGGGAGTGGGTAAGTTGCGCGCCTGCTGCCTTCCTTGGATGTGGTAGCCGTTTCTCATGCTCCCTCTCCAAAATCGAATCCTGATTCCCCGTTACCCGTTTCAAACATGGTAGGCATGTCACGTATCATCGACATTTGATAGGGCAGACATTTGAAAGATGCGTCGCCGGCACATGAGGCCATGCGATCAGCACAAAGTTATCCAGAGTCACCAGTGGAAACGCCACAACCCCGCGAGGGGAAACGACGATTGGTTTTGAACTAATAAAAGCACTCTTTTCGCAAGTGTCGGAGCTTGGTAAGCATGTATTAGCTCTAGAATTGCCACAGTTATCCAAGTAGGATCGTGTCATCTAAGGAACCTCGACTGATTTGATGAGCCATTCGCGGTTTCACCATGAGGCAGTGTGAACTTAGACATGCATGGCTTAATCTTTGAGAAAAGCATATGACTACTGGCAGGATCAACCAGATATCTGTCGGAGACGTACGAAACACACACACCAGTCGGCGATGGAAGGAAGGATGGATGTGTAAAAAGCCTCACTAGGATGGCCTCAGGGACCGACTGACGGTTGTTCCGTCCCTCAATCCGTCGACCTAGAACCGCCTGACAGGGGCCCGTACACACACCAACCGACCGGTCGGTCTCGCTCGGGGAGGGATGGCAGCGCTCTGTGCAGAACGGATCCCAACGGCCCCGGCGATTATTTTCACTGGGACTGGAGACGATTTTTGCCTACCAGCCTGCCCTTCTCCCAACGGTTGGTCGGGCGAGGCCAGAGCCTTTAGGCACGATTCCTGCTTTCCATTTGCCGGTCACAAGCTCTATGCGAGAGAATGACCACCAGCGAGACGAACTGTCGAGGTTGGCTATAAGCCTTCGAAAAACCACCACTGACTGTCAAAGTTTCTCGATACGGACCACAGTAACGCACCGTTGCCAGCGGTACAACGCCACAAATTTGGTCCCGCTGAGTGCCGGGGAAAGGCGGGCGAGCGTGTTAGGCAAGCCCGCGCTATCACTCCGTCTGGCGGAACTGAGATCGCTGTACGAATACTGGATGAGAGTCAACCGCGGCGGCGAGAGACCAACCCCAGTTGAGTGTCCAACTCATTTTTCTGATCACTAAAGTTGAGTGTCCAACTCATGTCCTGATCTCCAAAGTTGAGTGTCCAACTCATTTTTCTGATCACCAAAGTTGAGTGTCCAACTCATGTCCTCATCTCCAAAGTTGACTGTCCAACTCATGTCCTGATCTCCAAAGTTGAATGTCCAACTCATGTCCTGATCTCCAAAGTTGAGTGTCCAACTCATGTCCTGATCTCCAAAGTTGAGTGTCCAACTCATATCCTGATCTCAAAACTTGAGTGTCTAACTCATGTTCTGATCTCCAAAGTTGAGTGTCCAACTCATGTCCTGATCACCAAAGTTGAGTGTCCAACTCATGTCCTGATCACCAAAGTTGAGTGTCCAGTAATGCCCTTATTACCAATATTGAGTGTCCAGTAATGCCCTTATTACCAAAGTTGAGTGTCCAGTAATGCCCTTATTACAAAGGTTGAGTGTCCAGTAATGCCCTTATTACCAAGTGTACATACAAAGTAATCAGGGGTGGGTATCATAACCATTCATGCAAATACACTTTTCTGTGTTAAAGTCACCTTGTCACAAATGTAAGGAGCATTGCTACACTATTCACACTTATACCAAACACCAAGAAGGCAAAAGGAGGTCAACTTCAACAAGGTGCCATTGTTATTATACCTCATCCACGAAACAATGTGCGACTGCAGAATTTGAAAAAAAACATTGATAGACCGTTGGTTGCTGATTCCATCAACCAATTTTAATTGTATGTTGCCAGATCTGGCATAATATTCAAGCAGTGCCGTATCAATGTAAGCAAAAACATACATGATATCCCCTCCTCGTACTGAGAACCAATTGTTAGTATTAACCACCAGTCGCGTTATTTAGTATTCAAAAATGAGTAAAAATCAGCTACTTTATATTCAGGAGCATTTTGGTTTGTTGTCCAGTGTAAGCAAAAAATAATCAATAAAAAAAATAATTGCAAATACCTCACAGCTATAATTTATGACAAGCAAAATCGAAATATACCTTATAGTACAAAACAGTACTTGATAATTCCTCTTTCACTAGTTATAGACATATATATATATATATATATATATATATTAGATAATTTGTTAATGTATCTTGTAATATACATATGTGCTTGCACGCGTGCACAAACATACAACAAAATCTTAATCATTTATGGTGTTTGGAACCAAAACATACAAAGTAATAAGTTTTATTAAATACATTTTTTAAATATTGCATGTTTCATTTACTAATAATGTTACTAATCATAATATGGTAAGTCAGTAAGTAGGTCACAAACTGATATGAGATAGCTGGAAAATGTAGCTGCTAGTTTTTACAGATGTCATTAGGTGGCAGCAACATCCAGATTTGTGATTACTGTATATATCAGACATTACGTGTCGCATGCACATGGACAGCTCTGACACAGTGTCAGTGCTCACAGAGTTCACGATTAAACAACAGCGAGCTGTTGTTTAGTTTTGGGCGACAAAAGCACATTCTGCAAATGATATTCATAAGGAAATCCTTCCTGTTTATGGTGAGAAGTGTTTGTTGTGTAAAGTGGTGCATAAATGGGCAGATAGAATTTCTCACATGACGCTAACAAATTGCTGATGAAGCCTGACCTGGTCGTCCTGTTCTGATTGGAACAGAATATCTGTGCGGCGGGTGGGGGAGATGATTTGAGTTGACAGGCGAGTAAAGATAGATAGTGTAGCAACTGCAATAGTGTTCAAATGGTTTATCCTACAGCATAATGCATGATCCCACCTTGGCTGAGACTGCAGACCAAAGACTTCAATGATGTAGGTTTTGGTGTACCGATAAAGTGATGGGATAAATATCAATGTTGGTGGAGATTATTTGAAGAAATAAGGGACAATGTAAGTACAATAATAAATGGTTTTCAAGCTCGGATCCCATTTATTTCTTTTTAATAGCATTTTGTAAACTATTTACTGACTTGCCCTCGTATATATTATATTATATTAATAACAATAATACTCATTTCGACAAAGCTCAACTCAACACACATGTGTACTTGAAGTCATCCGAGTACTTGTCATGAGTATAAACTTGATCAATATTGCCAAATATTGGAAATGTAATAACTTAAAATAATATACGACATATCAAATGTGTGCACATGAACACAACATTTCCTTTTGCATTCCAATGAATGGCTATCCAAACTTCTCAATATTCAGATTTAATATCGTCTTAAGCAAAATTTTTAATGTATTTATTATGGGTATACAACTTTTTTCTGAGCTATTCTTTATGTCCAGCTTCTAGTGAAAACACAATCAAATTTCTCTCAGTAATTCAAATTTCTCTCAGTAATTCAATAACCCTTCCTTGTTCTGATTGCTTACAATAACTAATTCTTTAATTGGAAGTCATTACATGACTATTATTTCTTCATCTACTTTGTTCTCAATTTAAACATGCGATTTACACAGCAGCTGAGAAAACAACCAGGTCTGTCTTTAACTAGAAATTATGTCCTACATTTTCAGCCTTGGTGCGATTTGTTTCATTCTGTTTGTGACTTTTTTTTCTTCAAGATTTAAAGCACTGTTTCTCGAACTGTTCTGTTCCTAAGAATCGACTTTACCCGCACTCCTGGTACACCCATAGGTGCTCAGTCTCTCCCAACACATTGTGAAAGGTGTAGATGCTGATGGCTTTTGTAGCTTGTTGGTTCTACACACTCCTTCTCTATTCTGTCATGTGCACGACTACGCTCGACCCTAGTTTAATTTAATTCCTGCAGTCTATGAATTTCTGATTTATCTACTGCGGTGTCATCATTCAACAGGTGGTCATTGATAGACTTCAAAATGTCAGACCTATATCTAGTAAATCCATAATTGGTGCATGTGAAGCCAGGATGTCAGCTCTTTCATTGCCCGGAACACCAGCGTGATCAGGACAGTAGATCCACTCCAGCACTTGGACAGTGTGAGGCCTCTACAGTTGCTATCCCCTCACGCCTTAGCCAGCTCTTCCAAAGTAATGATTTGGAGTCTGATATGATGATCATCCTTGTTAAAGAGGTATCAGATAGCCCTCCCAGAGGTGAGGTCACTGCCTCTATCTCCATTCTCGTACCAGAGGCTGTTGCCCTGTCAAACTACAGGGTACACTAGTTGTTCGCGATCATCTATGCGCTCCGATAAACATTTTACTATATGAAGTCTATTATTTATGATTGAGTAAAAAATTAAACTTACCAAATAGTTTAATTAGGAGCATTTTCTTTATTCAAAGTAGTCGTAATTCAATTTCTATTTTCAAACAGGAGTAGAATTCTATATAGTTTAACTTTCTAGTCAGTAATGGCATTCAGTGAGTGGTGCTGCTAAGCTAAAACCAATTTTGAACATAAAAAGTTTGATAAAGACTGAACTAAGATGACAATTGCTGTCTATAGCTTGTTTCCCCTCCACATTTCAGAAACAGATAGGAACACTAGAATTGAATCTGATTAGTGTTTTATAACCAAGTATGATGTCAGAAATGTATCTATAACTATTATTATTTTTTTAAATGTAAAATGGTTCATAGAAATGACTTCATTGTACGTGGACATCCCCAAATTTGCTCATCCCCTAAAATTGCTGATGACAGAGCCGAAACTCCTTGACTTCTGCGGTATCTCCAAAAATTTTCCCTTGAATGTGTCAGGTACCCATTTAGAACTAAAAAAAAAAAAACCATGATGCGGCCGGTCTGTCAAACTGAGCACGACATGATCTGAACCTAATACATTTGGTTTATACACCAAGCTCACAACCACATGCTCCCCTATTTAATTAATTGCCAACTTAAAATATGTGCATGTACATACACTTCTAATAATATTTAGCAAGCACCAATAAATGAATTTCTAAACATATTTATGTGCTTTTCATTTAGTCTTATTATTCTCAAAACATTATGGAAACCTGCATGTATTCTGAAGTTTGAACGCTCAATAAGCAAATATAGATTACCTGATAGGAGCGGATTATGGATTGGATGGACAAGTGATCCTGTATGGTCCTCTCATCTACAGGCAGGCCTTGCTGAACAGCATGATCTGGAAGGACTGCTGGCACGGACGACACCATTGTGCGCAGAGACGGGGGAGCTGTGTATGCATGCCCTGGAGGTGCCCCGCGAGCAGTTTGTCGGAAAAAAGCATCCCAGGACTGAAATGTGCAATGAATGTAACAAGAAAATATTCAAGATCCTTCTTCTTCTTCTTCGTTCATTCTCAATCTCCCCCTACCAAACCCTGAAAGGGCTTAAGTAGCTAAGTAGCAGAATGTAGTCCAGAGAACGGAATGCGTTGTGTCATAGTTTACAGCTTGGCTGCGATATTTGCACCTTTCGGTCCAAGACATCCGACTTCAGCAAAGCATTTTTTGAGTACCGGGTTAGCATTCCCTCTTTGATCCCTTCTCCTTAGCCAGTCTACCCTGCTGCAGCCTGTTATCCAGGATCACCGCGTGGAGGTGTAGAAGGGTATTGGCAGCTATGGTTCACTGGCCCTGACGCTAGCAGTCAGCTATGGGTCGCTAACCACTGCTGCTCATGTGCTGCTCAGCATATTGATCTCATATTCAAGATCCAAATACTTAAATGTTGGTTATAACAGTGATTTCACTATGTGATGGTCTTTATAATAACATCAACAGATGATTGCTATTGCATAAAACATGTTACTAATTCACGATGTAATGTCTCCTCCTGAAAAGGATGTTGTGTCATAGCTTACAGTAAGGCTATGATATCTGTATCTTTTGACCCAACACATTCAGTTTCTGCACAGAACTTTTGGGACCGAGTGTGCCTTCCATCTTCAATCCCTATTCTCTTACCCAGGCTGCATATGTGCAGTCTGTTATCAGGGTCGCCACTTGGAGGCAGCATGGGGTCTTGGTCAGCAATTATTCTTTGCTGACCTTGATGCAAGCAGTCATCTATGAGATTACTACAAACTATACATAAAAAGAATAAATGGAGAGTAGATGGCAAAATAGTACAGAGTCTGCCTAAGACGGATGTGTCGGACCGAAAGGTACAAATATCGCAGTCAAGCTGTAAACTAGTGACACACCGCATTCTGGTCTCCGGACTACATACTGCAACTTGCAAAGCCCAGTTCAGGGCATGGTAGCAGGAGATTGAGAATGAACGCAGAAGAAGAGTACAGAGAAATGAAAAGATGAATACAGTTTACTGTATAACATGCATGACCAAAAACAATGGCAAAAGTTTGTCTGTATGTCTATATGCACATATCATATAATTTGGCATGTCCTTTAGAATTTATACAAAGAATATATTCTGTAATACGGCCAGTGAAAAAGTTGTTTAATTTCTTTAGCATGAATAAATGGGACCAAAAAATGCAATGATATAAACTCTCCTTGAACTACATTTTTCCAGACAAATTCTTGATAACCAATTTGAAAAGTGATATTAAAGTTACATGACAAATGACATTTATGCTTACACATACGTACACAAATTATCTGCTGTTATTTTTGTCATGCATGTAATCAAGCAGTAAACTGATTAAAAGGTAAAAAGTAATCTTATAGCTATGATGGTTGTTGGAGAAGTGCTAGATACTTTATTGTACAAGGTTTCAATTTTTGTAACGGGACTATTCCCTCCATTAATATCTTGCCTTCAATAATTGAAAGTCAGGTACCAATTTACATCACAGTAGCCTAAGAGTGTTCAAAGTGTGAACCTGGTTGCATTGTTTTGAGATATATATACATTCTAGTCCCATTATTATATCTTACAATTGTATTTGTTCTTTACAGATATAAGAAGCACATGTACATGTTTTATGAATGTGTCTGCTATTCCTGATAGAAATGAACTTTCTGTCATCTATTCTAAATTCAAATTGCTTCCAAAGTCTCGATAAACAGGGACTGGTTAACAAACACTAACAAGGACATACTGATGATGGTAAACGGTTAAAGGAAACAAATACATTTGAAAGAAAAAGTAGTTTTCCTTTGGTAAAGGTAGGGGGAATGGTGAATTTATCAAATAAGGAAAGTTTTAGTAACAACAGGAAAATATATGTTGTGAAGAGATTAGAGAGTGGCCTGCATCGAGAAGTTACTGGACAGCTTAACTGGAGATACTCCGATTGTGATGATGCGGTACATGTTGGGATTGTTATCAGTGACATCTAGACATAAACTGGCACGAGTAGATACCCCGATTGTGATGATGCGGTACATGTTAGGATTGTTATTGGTGACATCCAGACATAAACTGGCACAAGTCAAAGCCTATAATATGCGTGTCACCACAGACACATGACACCCTCTGTACAGTAGTATCTCAGACATCAAGGAATCAAAAGAGGGGATGTCATGGATGGCACAGGTATAGAAAACAATCGAACATGTTACCCCAGCTGAGACGATAGCCAAGTAGGAAGAATGGGCCCACACTGATGATAGAATGATAGAGTACCAGAGAGTCATCATAACCTTAGGCAAGGGAGGGATGCAGAGAATGGGACAATGAGAGAACAGAGCATGAGGTGAATCGGCTGATAAATGAGAACACGCAGCATAGTGATGTCATAAACACTGACGAATCGGTCCGGCTCAACAGGACATCAGACTGGGGCTTCTTGGCTACAGTGAGAGGACAGGTCGTTGCAGAGTGCAGTAGGGCATACATGTCAACAACCCTCAGTTTCAGAATGAAGATGGAAGCAGTGGCCGCAGCGCTGAGATGAATATCTGAGATGTCTTTAACAAGGGCAGTCATTGTGACAGACGCGCAAGCCGTACTTCAGAATGTACAGAAGGGGTGGCTTAAGTACGAGTGGATAGCAGCTGTTGAGGCTTCAAACCTTTAGGGGTTGACATGGATCTACTGTCCTGATCATGATGGGGTTCAGGGCAATGAAAGAGCTAACATCTTGGCACGTTAGTGATGGATAGGAATGACATTTTGAAATCAATCAATGACCGCCTGCTAGATGAAGACACTGCAATAAATGAAACAACCAATCCACAGGCTGCAAAGTTTTAACATTAAACAAAGTTCAAGCGGAGTAGGGCGCATGAGAGGATATAGCAAGAGAGTGTACAACCAGGATGCTACAGTGACCATCAGCATCCACACCCTGTGCAATTTGCTGAGATACTGAGCACCTATGGGTATTCCCATAGTCATCATCATGATGTAGCATGTCCTTTATAGAACGTCGCTCCCATTACAGTCTGTCTGAAAGAAACTCGTTCCCTTGCCAATATTCCAGCCTCCGCCACAGTCATACCCAGGCATTCCTAAATATCTTGGTGCCATCATCTTCTTGGTCTACCCCTTCCTCTTTTGCCTGGCACCATACCTTCTATCACTGTCTCTTGAGACCGTTGTGTCTCTTGATGCAACCAAATTATTTGCATTTTCTAGCCAAAATGGAATTGATAAACCAGCTCTTCTCTATGCTCAACTCTTGCTGGATGTCTACATTTATCTTTTTCTCTGTTCAGGGTATTCTAAGGATCTTTCTGTAACATTTTGACTTGAAGGATTTGATTCTTTGTCTTGAAGTTTTGGTAATCGTCCATGATTCGCAGCCATAAGCTGCCACAGGAAAAACACAGGCTCTCAAGACTTTTACTTTTATCATTTTGTTGGTGCTCTGCCATAATTTCTTCAGGCTGTTCAGTCTCTGCATTGCCATGGCTAGTCTTCTGATTTCTTTCGAGCAGTTGCCATTTTTGTCAATTCTGGAGCCCAAATATTCCAAATGTGTGTGACCTGATCTATTTCCTCACCACCCACGGTAAATTTATGCCAACAATTGTATTTGTCGGCGATCATCTTGTAGAAAAATGGCAGTGAGATTAAAGACAGATATCACAAAAGACAAGAAACTCAGAGTAACAAGAAATTTATGAGTTACCGTGACAGGGAAATACACGAGACCGTCAATTACATGTTTATTACCAGCGCTATCAGTCTGTTTGGTGTGCAAACAAAGGTTCCTCAACACGATGAACATCAGCTTTTTTGGACCGGTGTTTGCCAATCTGTGTGGTCTTATTGCCTTGTTATGGTTTGATACTTGTTAATGTTTTGTGTGTGCTGTATCTTTAGGAAATTCAACACCTGATCGCAGACATCACAACTGTTTTGCTTGGATAACTGGCTGGATAACTTTTTATTATTGCAGATAGGGTGTTTGTGTATAACGTTACCGATAAAGATAAATCAAATTATCCCACCCAGATTAACCATGATAACCGTTTGTGATATGTACATTATCATTACGACTTCCTTCACATCTGAATATCAAACTTCCTTGATGAGCTGGAAGCTCTACCCACATATGAACAAATCTCTGCTGGGGTTAGTAAATAGGTAAGTAGCTTTATTAAAGATAAGAATGGCAATCTAATTAGCAACACAGCGATGAAGATGCAGAGGTGCGTAGAACAGTTTGAAGAGCCCCCCCCCATGGAACATTCGGCTGACGTATAGCAGATATGTTAATTGCTGGGGGTCCTCTCCAGATGAAATTCAGAAGCCATACTGCTTCTGAGTGATGGTAAGGCTACTCTCTTGCTGTGTTCGCTGAAATGGGTGACCTGCGCTGTGATTTGAATTAAAGTGAGGAAGAAACTGCGCCTTTTGTCAACCTCACTCTCTGGTCCTGAGCTACCTTTGGCCAGTGGACAAATATTTATTGAGATGACTGGAGATATAGGATGCAGATTTTTCCTCAGGGTTTACTCCTGAAGCCATTCCCATAAACAGGTATTCCGCCAGGTAATGGAGGGGGGATGACATCTGATGTTGTGTGTCGTGCCTTTTCCATAACCACAAGAGGTCGTTGGGACATCCCTCAGCGTGTGAGTGAGTCTGTCATCTCTCCCCAGCTGTGTTCAGTTCATTATAGTAGTGTCTAAATTTCTCACACACCAATTTTGTGAAGTTCAGCCGTGTGAACTAGGCTGTGAAATACAACACGGGTTTAAGCATAGTGCCATTCATATAGCCGATGTCCAGACCTGGATAATCGGACGGAAGAAATCACAAATAACTAACGACTTAACCAGTCCAAACGGAAAACAACACCATGTTTCCGTGATCACACGTGTTAGTCGTCGACTAGTATGAATTCTAGGCAAATCCGTGGTCTAGCGGCATCCATAATGAACCAAAACAGTAGAGCAATGTAGATCCGCATCCAGTTACAGCGTCATCTTTGTTGACATATAAAAGTTATATATATAACTTTTCTTAAAAGGATGAAATAACATCTACACGTTTTCTCAAGTTCACATTTATTACAATATGTATTGAATACCAGATTTTGTGTTTTGTCATGTTATAATCTGACGTTGGCAAAGAAGCAATATTGTGCAGGAACTACTTACTTACTTACTTAATCGCTCCTCTTCTATCGTGAGGTGTAGAGGTTTGCCAAAGAGAATGCCACACTGTTCTATCCGCCGTCTTTTTCCTGGTCTCTTTCCAATCCAGCCCTCTATCACTTAGGGACTATCGTATGTTGTCTTCCCAACGTACTTTGGGACGTCCTGGGGGTCTGCGTCCTTGACTTTTTATCTCCCATGACCGCTTTGGTATCCGATCTTCTTCCATTCTACAGACATGGCCAAACCACTGTAGTTGGGACTACACTCGTGTCTGCAGGGGTTGAACTTCAAGATTGCTACGTATTGTCTGGTTACGGATCTTGTCCCTTTTTGTCACCTGAACTGTCTTTCGTAGGTACCTCATTTCTGAAGTTTGTAATTGCCTTTCTTGGGCTGTAGTCATTGCCCATGACTCACATCCATATGTCAGGACAGGCACATAGGTCGAGCGGTATACATCCATCTTTGTTTTCCTGCTTATTTCTCTTTTACTGAGGAAACCTTTGTTTATTGCATGGAAAAGTCTACCTGCTGCTGCCCTTCGTGCAGTTAACTCCTCTTTGATTCCTCCCCTGCTGTCTATTACCACTCCTAGATATTTAAAGTTGCTGACCTGCTCCAGTGCTCGTGTTCCCAGGGTTATCTGATGTCTCTTTTCATCTCTGGCGATCACCATGGTTTTTGTTTTGGAGTTGCTGATGTGCATTCCTCTCTTCTTCAATTCTTCTTCCCAGACCTGCAAGTTGATCTGGAGATGTGCTTCGGTTTTCGTGATCAGGGCCACATCATCTGCAAATGCTAGTTCCGATATGTAACGTGGTCTCATTTTCCAGTACCCTACTTCATACTTTTTTGTCCGTTCCTTGCAGGCTTTGATGACTTCATCCATGAGGATTATCAAAAGGTACGGTGATAGAATGTCCCCCTGTCTTACTCCGCTAGTGGTCTTGAACTCTCCTGTTTTTTTAATTTGATGTCCGCACATAATTTCTGCATGTTTTATAGAAACTCTGTATGGCAGAGATCAGGGGTCCTAGGATGTTCTTCCTTGTCAGGAACTCCCAGAGTTTGTCCCAAGGAACTTTATCAAATGCTTTCTCCAAATCCAAAAAGCAGAGATGCATCTCTTTTTCATATTCAAGAGCCTTTTTACTTAGCTGTCTGAGTATAAAGATAAGGTCTTGAGTACTTCTGTTTGCCCTAAACCCACATTTAGTTTTATCCATATTTGGCTCTGCTAGACCTCTTAATCGCCGTTCTAGAATCCTAGTAGACTTTCCCGGGGACACTGAGAAGGGAAATACCTCTGTGATTTTCACATTGTCGATTGTCGCCCTTTTTAAATATTGGTATTATTATTGCAACCTCCCAGTCTCTTGGTATCTTCTTGTGGCGCCAAGCTGCCTTGAGAATCTTCATGAATAGTATCTCTCCTGCCGCTCCATGTATTTAACCATTTCTGGTGTTGTACCATCATGTCCTGCTGCTTTACCAATCTTAATTTTCTCCAATGCTGCCTTTAGTTCTTCCATTGTGATATTATCATTTCCCTCCATGGCTCCCTCTTCTTGAATTGGGACTCTTACTTCCAGAGCTTGGTTTTCCTCCCCTCCAAGGAGATCTGAGAAATATTCTTTCCATCTGTTCATTACCTCTTCTGGGGCGGTCAAAAGCGCACATTGTTTATCTTTAACAAATTTCAGGGGGCATTCCTTTTCCTTCCTCATGTTCTTTAAGGTCCCGTAGAACAGTTTCTGGTTTTTTCCAGCATTATTTTCCAGTTTCTCTCCAAATTCTTCCCAGGATTTCTGTTTGGTCTTGAGCACAGTCTTCTTTGCTTCTGTTCTAAAATTTACATATTCTTTATATTTCTTTGTTTGTTCTTCTGTATTCCTAGCCCCTAGGTATTGCTTCCATGCCTTTTTCTTTTCTCGTATTATTCTTTTCACTTCTTCTGTCCACCATGGTGTACTCTTTCTCTTCCACCCTTCTTTGGTTTGACCGGATGCCTCTGCTGCAGCCTCTTTGAGGATGTGTTTGAATTTTACCCAGAGCATTTCCATATCTTCTTCAGATTCCTCTATCCTTTCTATTGTTGGTGTTATGAGCCCTTGGTATTTCCTCTTAACATCTGGTTATCATAGTTTGTAAGCCTTAATTTTATTTTCTCCTCGTGTATTGTGTTTCATGCTTGCTGATGGGTGTTGCCTGGCTGGATAGTGTTTTTCAATTTCTCTCTTTATTTTAACTAGGTAGTGGTCGCTTCCTATCTCTGGTCCTCTGAACACTCTAGCATCCTTTACATACTTGAAATCAGTTTTCCTCACTATTGCATAGTCAATTATGGATCTTTCATTTCTTGCCGGCTCGCATCTTGTGTAGGCATGGATACGCGTGTGTGGAAACCTTGCATTTGTAATGGCAACATTATGTTCTCTGCAGAATCTCAGCAGTCGTTTTCCATTGTCATTTAAGACATCTTCTCCAAACCTACAGATCACTCCATCCCATCTAGAATAGTCGTTTCCAACTCTTGCGTTGAAGTCTCCAAGGAGAAGTATTTCATTATGACAATCGTCAATGGTCCTCTGAAGAAGCTCATAAAATTAATCTTCTATGTCAGTGCTCTCATCTTCGTTTGGTGCACACACAGTGACGATATCCATTTGACTATCCTCCTCTTGTAGACTTAGAACGATCAGTCGTTCTGAAATGAATTTTCATCCTTTAATGTTTTCTTTGTTGTTACTATTCACTATACAGCCAACCCCTGCCCTGGCTCGTTCACTCATGGGAACTCTGCTGTAGTATAACATGTTGCCGTCATGGTCCAGAACACCCTGTCCCTTTTTCTTTGTTTCTGTAAGTGCCAGGACTGTCAATTTTGCTCTATTCATCCCCTCTATTAGTTCATGTTCTTTTCCGTTTATACTTCGTACATTCCATGTTCCGTAAATCGTGGTCCTTATTTCTCGCCTGTTCGTCGCCGTTGAGATCAGTCCGGTTTTCTCTATGTTTTGACTTGTAATCGTTTATTAAGACAAACAGGTGACTAGCCTGTTGTGTCTTTGCATGGTAAGGGGCTGCCTCCTTACAGCCTCCATGCCTGCCGACCCGTTTTTGTTGACGGCTGCTTATTTATTCCCAGCTAACCTTCAAATTAAGAGGCCTTTCAGCAATCCGCAACCCTGCTGACGCGCCTGGTAGGAGGTAGGTTCCTCCCCCAGGGTGCAGGAACTAAGATATGCAAAAGTTTTTAATAATTTAGATTACAAGTCAACATATGAGGCTGAAGACACAGCAGTAAATGACCTGAAGGCAGCCAGCAACTCATTAATGGCTGCTATCGTGTCAGCAAACCACAGCTGACTAAGATCCTATTCCGCCTCCAAGTGACAGCCTTATACAGCGGCCTTATAATCTACAAGACAGCGACCTTATAATCTACGAGACAGTGGCCTTATAATCTACGACACAGCGGAATATCAGAACCACGGAAGACAAGTCAAAATATGAAAATGGAGCAATCTCCATAAAAAATAACTTTTAATGAGAAAACAACAGGAAAATGGCTTATAGAACCAACTTTATTGCACCTGGGAAATCCCCATATGTGCACTCATTGCTGACAAAACAGAATTGAATTCTGTAGCTCTTGCATTTTTATTAATTTTCCCTGTACTTCATCAGGTGCCCATTTACAGCTCAGCCAACTGGCAGAAGCAGTCATACCATAAAAAAACCAACAGCATCCCCAGTCTGAGGATGACATGATTTTAACCTGGTATGTTGGAATCGCATGCAAAGGTCATGACCCCTAGGACACGTTTCCCATAACATTTGATGAATTTGTAGATGTTGTTAAAAAAAGATGAATGGGTTTAAAAAAAGTTTTAAAATTCAGTAATAACTTCAAATGAGTTAAATACATAAAAGATGCTACAAGAAACTAATGAAGGAATGCTCACAAATCAATGTAGCTTTAACAAATGCTAATTCCAGGGGAAAAAAAGGGTTAAAAAAACAACTTTGTACAGTCCCAATACCTTATGCACAGTGGTAGGGTCCCTCTGCCAAGATTCAAACATTTCCTCAATGTATACAGAGGAGCTGCCATTCATAAATGGCTCAGCTGTTGCCTGTGTACCAAAGCTCCGTTTCAGACCAGAATCTTTCAACACTCCCCCAGCAGTTGAGGAAGTTGCATAGCTGCGGTATAGAGCAGGCAGCTCATAGAATCTGTACTTCGGGTAATGTAGCAACAGGTTTCTGATGCGATGCATCCTTAAACCGTAAAGTCCTAGCTACGTGAAAATGTCTAATGTTATGACAAAAGCTTGGTTGTGACACAGCCAGCCTGACTTCTGGTGGTGCTGAACAAGCACCAACCAAGAAATGGCAGCTAATTATGTTCTTCAAGGTGGCAAAGCTTTGTACTGCTGTCCACAGTTGATAAATATTCTGGAAATAAACAAGAAAAAAAAAACAACACTATTAGATAGACCAACATAAAAAATTTGGAAGATTACTGAGAAGTATATCTTTTATGATTGGTAATGTACATGAGACCACCACTGCAAAAAGTCTTGATGAAAACATTTAATGTGCTATTCCAGTAGTTGCTACTATAACAAAGTATTATGATACGTTTTTGGTCTCATGTGCAAGTCTCTTTGTTAAGTCTTTTTTATGACATGACAGGCATGGCACCACAATAACATGCTAAACCAAATATGTCAAATGTAACTGACTTTCACCCTGTACACTGCAATATGTCTCCTCACTTCATTTAGTCGCTCCTCTTCTACACTAGGATGTAGAAATGATCTTTCCTATTTCTTGTGGTTTATAGTTTCTACAGGATGGGGGAGCCAGCCCCCATGTCCAACCCTCCACAGTCATCTCTTACACTGGCCTGCTACGTAACTATTCTTTACTGCTCTTTCAGGCCTCAATAACACACAGTTGATAAAATATCTATATGAACAGAAATTTTCTGAATATTATGTTGCACGGCTTGCAACATTGGCAATACATGATCAAGGTCAGATGAAGCCACTTAACATCCAATGTTATGCCCCCCCCCCCCCCTTTCCAGTGGTTATGGCGACTTTGCTGCCTTTAAAAGACTATTCTCTCTTTCAACACCAGGATTAGCGCCAAACAAACAAGTGAGCACTATCTGAAAAAATTATCCAATGACCAGAGAAATAATCGAGGAGAACATATAGCCATCTTTGCAAAAATCCACAAATTGTTCATGCTGAACTATTTTTTTTTTAACCGGAAAAAGATGGACATAACATATTTCAAAATGGGATAAAATGACAGAAATCGACAATGTATTGTGGAACGATATCAAGTTTTGTTACAAATGTAGAAGTGTTACATCATTTGGACATCGGTAGTGATCACAGGCCAATCAGAGTCCAAATAGACCAGCACTGTCCAACTTAAAAACATAAACACAGAGCCATAACACTGCTAAATGGTACCAAGCTTGTAGATCAAATCAAGCAGCAGGATTGACAAATCTTTGGATCCCCAACATAACACTTTAACAAACTTGTTAAGCTACTCAATAAATGCATCGAAGCTGCTAAAGTTGCTAAATGCATTAAAAAACAGACAAGGAAACTACTAGATGTTCTAAAACGAATTAAGGTCAGAGGAGTAATGGACGAGTATTCACTATGTGAAATAAATGAAAGAATCTCTTCAGTTAAAAAATAACTATGAGAAACATCAAATACAACAATAATCAAAGCTGCTGAAACCAGGAGCAGCCTCATAAAGAGCTGTAAAACTATGCAGCTGAAAAGAGGTCTTCTTAAAGCACTAAAAAGGGATGACATTATCATAACAGAAAGAAGAAACATAGAAGCAGAATGCAGACTACTACACTGATCTTTTTTTCATCAAAGGTTGAAATCCCAAAAAGGTTGGCAGCAACAGAGGAAGATCCCATTGAAATGATTAGACATGACGAAACCCTCCATACCATCAAGCAGTCACAACCAGGCACAGCACTGGGATCAGATGGGATAACTATAGGTGTCCATAAGACAGAGGAAGAAACTAGCAGTTCAGCTGTCAAAACTGTTTAATAAATGTCTAAGTTCAGTTTAAATTTCTGACCAATGGAAATCCTCAAAAACTGTTTAATTTCACAAAAAGGAAGATTCTGAACTTCTTAGGAATTATTGTCCAATTAAATAATATTCCCTAGAGTAATTGCAAACATAATCAACAGGCAACTCGAACATCAACCTCAAGAACAAGCCGGATTCAGGAAAGCATTCTCCACTAATGACCACCTCAACACAATGAATCAACTGATGGAAAGAGCAAGTGAACTGTTCATACCCTTATGTCTTGTATTTATCGATTATGAGAGAACCTTTGACAGTATTGAGACCAATGCTGTGGTAAATGCTCTCAGAAATCAGGGCATCTCTGAAACAGCAATATCATACAAACATCACTTAGTTAGATATGTAGTACAATTTTGGTGGCCACATGAATGCACATGTTCACAGGGCCACTCACCTATGCGATGGCGAGATTTGCTGACCGAAGACCTAGATTCGCATTGGTTCAACAAGGCAAAAGATCGGAACATATACAGAATATTGTTGGCTTCTTCGCAAACTCAGGACTGACGCCGAGAATAATGTGATAATAAATGATCAGAAAGCTTCTACTCAACTACTGGGACATAACTGTCACCACAGATTAAACACACAAGCATCAGCTTAGCAGCAAAGCAACAACTCATAAACAGTATGTATTTATGCTAACTCTGTGTTACCAAACTTGGTCCTTATCAAAGTAAAAAGGAGAAGAAAATTACAATGTTTGGAATGAAATGTCTATGAAATGTCATTGGAGAGATCAAATGAAATTATGACATCAGAAATAAACTACTACTTGTGCTGAATGCATTTCAAGATAACAATATTATGGGATCCTTTCAAGAGAATGCAACCTGAATTAACTACCACTGCATGCTTTCAATGTAAGAAGATCTGGCTGGCTATATGGCATGAGGAAGATCTCATGACAGATAGATATATGACACAAGAGAAATCCTACAACACTAGATGTTGCAACTGGTGCAACATGCTAGGTCCAGAAAAGACATAGTAAGCTCCCTGTGATGCTTAAAAGTGGATGGAAAAGGCAGGGAATGGGAGAACGTTAACATATGCAGATGACATCCTAACATACAGGCAAGAGTTGGTCAAAGACATCCAGGTAATCTTGCAAGCAATCTCAAAGTGATGTGGCTACTTAAGCTCCAAGATCAATCCGAACAAGGCCTGCATGATGTGATGCTCTTTGAATAATTCTATAGTAAAGGCTGAACTCCTGAGCATCATATTTGAGGGTTGCACCATTGATAGATGTGACAGGCTGAAATACCTCGGAGTGACATTTAATCGCAGTCTCTCCTATAAATGCCATGTTGATCAGACCGTACAAAAATGTAAGCGAGGGCTAGGAGCACTCAAGACTATGGCTGATGCCACCTTGGAACAGCGCCTCCTGTTCATCCTATTTCATCAGGTTGTGTTGTCGGTTATCGATTATGGACTAGGAATCCTCACACTATCAAAAACACAGTGTGAAAGGTTGGAACGCATTCAGAATGAAGGTATGCGACTAGTCCTGGGCTGCACTAGAGATACCCCGATTGTGATGATTCGGTACATGTTGGGTTTGTTAACGGTGACATCCAGACATAAACTGGCACAAGTCAAAGTCTATATGTGTGTCACCACAGACATGCGGCACCCTCTGTACAGTAGTATCTCAGACATCAAGGTATCATGAATCAAGAGAGGGGGTGTCATAGATGGCATAGGCAGAGAAAACAATCGGACATGTCACCCCAGCTGAGACGATAGCCAAGGGGGAAGAATGGGTCCACACTGGGGATAGAATGATAGAGTACCTGAGAGTTATCATAACCTTAGGCAAGGAATGGAGAGAACGGGACAACGGGAGAGCAGAGCACGATGTGTAGCAGCTGATAAAGGAGAACACGCAGCATAGTGATGCCATCATATACACCGACGGATCAGTGCGGCTCAACAGGACATCAGGCTGGGGCTTCTTGGCTAGAGTGAGAAGACAGGTTGATGCTGAGTACAGAAGGCATACATGTCAACAACCTCCAGTTTGAGAATGTAAATGGAAGTAGTGACCTAGCGCTGAGATGGATATCTGAGAATTCTTTAACAAGGGCAGTCATTGTAACAGATATGCAAGCCGTACTTCAGAAGGTACAGAAGGGATGGCTTAGGTACAAGTGGATAGCAGCTGTTGAGGCTTCAAACCTTCAGGGGTTGACATGGATCTACTGTCCTGGTCATGTTGGGGTTCAGGGCAATGAAAGAGCCAGATATCTTGGCCACACAAGCTCCCATCATTGACACGTTAGTGATGGATAGGAATGAAATTTTGAAATCAATCAATGACCACCTGTTAGATGAGGACTCTGCAATAGATGAAGCACCAATCCATAGGATGCAATGTTTTGACATTAAACGAGGTTCGAGTGGAGTAGGGCGCATGAGAGGACAGAGCAAGAGAGCGCACAACCAGTGAGCTACAGGGACCATCAGCATCCATACCCTGCACAATTTGCTGAGAGAAACTGAGCACCTATGGGTATGCCCAGAGTGCAATGACGAAGATTCTTAAAAACAGAAACAGTAAATAAGTGCTAGCTACATGCACCTTAATTCAGCTATGTGCAGTAGGCAGATACAGAGTGCATATGAAGATAGGTTTTTTTTATCATTGACTTTCCTCTATGAGCATCACTACTGACTATACCAAAATAATGGTTTTCTCTAAGTGTTAACTTAAAGTCCATTATTTTTGCAATCATACATTTCAAATACAAAGTTGAAAGAGAGATGTAACTTGTAAACTCGTTTAAATATCTTAGCTTGCAATTTGCAAGTGTCCAAATATATAGGGCCTATAAAAATACCCAGTGTATATGACACAATGAATTAAATCTTATATACTATACATTAATTACTGATTACACCTACCTAGATTTCAAAGGGTCAATAAATGTAACAGTCAGCTGACTAACACTCAAATTAGTAACAGCTGTATAATTATGATATCACTTCAGCTTACTGGTTTCTTCAATTATATTATTTATTACCAAGTGGTGGGGCATTAAACACTGTTGTTTTCATGTCTTAACTAATCAGAGGCTCCATTCCATATAACATTGATGGACCACATGAACCAATGAGAAAGCATAAAAAGAAGAAATTTGAAGAAGCAGTTTTTCTCTACAGCCTGTGCCGTTTTGTCTGTTGACTCAGAACTTTTTGTGTGATTACAAGCTCCACAGAAAACTTTTTCACACAACTACTTGCCGGTGAAAGTATATAGCCGAGGACCTAGAGTCCAATAACTCAAAATGAGGATGATTCGAAGGAAGGTTACAGATGAGGACAACCTCGTGGCATGAATTGGGTCCAATGTGATAAGTGGTAGCACATAGTGTCTAGATAGTAGATATTGCTTCCAGCATTCAAGACCTGGAAGGAAGAACATGAATGGATCTGTGATTTTTGCACATAGTAAAGAGAGGTGTTTAATACCCCACGGCTTAGTCAAAGTGCCTGTTGCCCCATTTTCTCAGTTCTTGGTATAACGTTAACAATATTAAATTGAAAATACTTTGAAATGCATTTTGAGTGCACAATACCTTTGAAGTGTGTGAACTGAAGACATGGTGTTTCTACGAATAGTATTAATTAGGAATACGATGTATTGAGTTGAATTGCTTAAAAACACATGCTAGCCTAGAGTGTGCATAGATCACAACAATAATAATTAATATCAAGTTACAAAAACACTGACTGGTGCTTAATGCCCCGCTTAACTCTACATAAAATACGGTTTGAATATATAATGAAATATATTGAATATTGATAATGATATTGATAGTTATTTATTCATAATTCAATATTAGTTATTTACTGTTTCAGTTTCTTAATTATTTAATTATTAATCTCTAGCGAGTATATTATTATTTAAAAAATATAATATATGTACGGCCTATATTACAAAAAGTAAATTTCAATAACTCACTGTGTGAAGTCTGGTATGTCTCCTGTGAGTTAAGTCTATACTACTATGTAAATGTTGTCAGTTGTAAAACACGGCAACACGCCTTTAGTTAGACTTGGAAGTTAGTCGATACCTCTTCTGTTCGACCTCTGCGCCCAAGAACAAGGTGTCGAAATGTGGCGCCCCAAATTCGGCCTGGAAATAAGTACAAGTACAAGAATCTATTCAAAATACATCACAATACAAACTTTTAGTGCTTTAAATATATTATTATAATATTGTAAAACAATGATCATAGTTCAAAGAGCCGTCTTACTTGTCTGTGGTACCAGTTCTGGGGAATCCCTCCAACAGGTTTAGGTCGGTGTCTGCTGCCTGTGAAAAAATAGTTCTGACGTCACAAATATTAAAACGATAAATCTAATTGGCTAGAAAATCTCAATCAGCTTCTGTTGTGACCAATCAATGTACAGCTTACATAACAGAAGTTTACTGTACTTGGGTCGATCTTCACTGGCAAGTAAATAACAATGTTCTGCTTTCTGTCTTCATATCCCTGGAACTGCTAGCGTCAGAGCCAGCGAACCAGAGCTGCCAAGACCCTTCTACACCTCCACGCGGTGATCCTGGATAACAGGCTGCAGCAGGGCAGACTGGCTAAGGAGAAGGGATCGAAGAGGGAATGCTAACCCGGTACTCAAAAATTGTTTGCTGAAATCGGAGTGTTAGACCGAAAGGTGCAAATATCGCAGCCAAGCTGTAAACTTCGACACAACGCATTCCGTTCTCTTGACTACATTCTGCTACTTACCCTTCCAGGGTTTGGTAGTGGGAGATTGAGAACGAACGAAGAAGAAGAAGAAGAAAAATCCCTGGAAAAAAAACACATTCATTTTTGTTTCGGTCCCTATATCACCAGAGAAATAGCCGTGTAGAAGAAAGGAAGACTAATTTATTCCAAGCATTTCTTGAAAGCAGACTACAGATGGTTCCTCAGCGTGTAAAAATCATTGCTGTAGAAATGGCCACGTTCTGATCCTGATAGTCATCTCACGAGAATACAACCTTATGATATGAACTTTCACTACACGCTTTCATTAAGAAGTTCTGACAACAAAACACGAGGAAGGTCGCATGACAGATGCATAGGTGACATAAGATAAATCCTCAATCACTACAGCAAGTACACACAATGTACTTTGGTACAGGTTTCATATTGGAGCCATCTACAGTGGTAGCGCTATACGGAGTCCAATGGAGAAGAAGAAGCAGACATGCGTAAACTCGCGTAAATGTTTTTATTCTACCTAATAAACTAGCATCCTCGGCAAACTGGAATTCTCATATAACAATAAACTTAGAACTGAACGCTATATAACGTGACATCTTCTCTCCAACTTTACAACAATATTAATGTTTCAAGTCTCTCCGCACGTAGGCCCACCTTGACGTGGTTGGAGAGCTTGTGTGCCCCAGTGATATCTGGAGCTATGCCGGCGGGAGCTTTACTCCTGACAGGGTCACCTAAGTCGGACAGTTCCTGAGAGAGAGCTAGACCAAGGGGTTGAGGAGTAGATGGAGCCCTTTAGGTGTGGATGCAGAACCCACCGGCGAGTGGTACACGCTCTGGTCCGCATCAATCCATCCCCACTTGTCTCATTCCTTGCTTTCGTCCTCTATCCACCCATGTGAAGGCTACACCAAACCACCGCTGCCTTGTGGTAGTTCCAGAAACAAGAAAGGCTAAGGCAACAAAGCCCGGATAGAAAATGTGGGCAGGCAGACCACATAAGCCTGGCAAGGCAATCTGTCTACGGAAGGAGGCATCCAGAGTGAAAACCTCAACCATCGGAAGTCGGAAGATGTAGGCCCAAGTGACACGGGAGTAGAAAACTGACATCTTATGCAAAACAACGGATGCTATGCAACAAACACTAGACCGTTATGGTGTCGTCCGTATGTGACGTGGCTAGATAGGAACGATGCCCCTCCCCCCCCCCCCCCCTTGCCTCGAAGGGGTCCACCAAATGCTACTGGAACCACAAACTCTGATACTTCCGGGAAGTCCATGGAAGATCAGAGTTATGCTACTAGACGAAGACTTAAAATTATGCTGTGGAATGCCGAGGGGGTGAGACCTAAGAAACTGAAATTAGAAAAGTTCCTGAACGAGCAAGAAATCGATGTTGTTGTGTACAGGAGACATACCTCACCAGCTATCAAAGATTATCCATAAGAGGATATGAGATCTTCCGACTGGACAGAGAAGATCAACCAAAAGGAGGAATCCTGACTGCCATCAGGAACAAGTAACCGGCCTTGGAAGTTCAGAGATCCAAGCTACATGACACAGAGCACATAAGTATTGGCGTGAGAACCTTGGACGGAGACCTCACAATATGTATTTATATTCTCTACCAGACAAACATATACACCTGGAGAATATCAGACTGAGTACCCACGACTGGATGATTGCCTGGGACTTTAACAGTCATTCTCCAAGCTGGGATACACAAACCTAAATGCCAAGGGAGAGGCGGTAGAAGACTTTATCATAACCAACAGCCTAGTCATACTAAACAAACCAGACGACCCACACACATAATACTCCAGGTCCTGGAGGAAAACAAGTAATCCGGATCTCGCCGTTGCTACAAAAGAGATAGAAAAGGTCTCGAGTCGAAGCATTTGTCAACAAATGGGAGGCAGCGACCATAGCCCAATAAGAATTACCATAGATGGAATAAAAGTTACGCCAAAGGGTAACTTCCTCCCTAGATGGAACTATAGGAAAGGAAATTGGAGCCTATTTACATCGCAGATTGGCATCTCTCTGTTGAAAATCAAAACCGGACTTAAAAACTCCAAACTTCAAACCTTCAATAGGTGCGTTCTTGACGCTGCCAAGAAAATTATCCCAAGAGGCTGCAGAAAAGATTATCAATCTTTCTGGATTCAAAAGATGGAAGAGCTGCAAGGCGAAAATAGTACGTGCAGTGAAATCATGGAGGCGAACCCAACAGATGAAAATACAATCTTGCACAATAAAGCAAAGGCAGAATTCACAAAAGAGAAGAAGAAGAGTATGAGAGAAAGCTAGCAAAAACTAACCAGGTATTTAGACCTGGAAAAAGATACTACAAGACTGGAATCTCAGCAAAACCCTAAACGGTGACAATACAGAGAGATCGAAAACCGTGCTACACACGACCGTAGACCAGGTGACGGGCAAGGCGGCAGCAGACCTTATGGCCAGAACTTATCAGTCAGAAAGTAAGACGCAAGTTTCAAGTGACAGAGTTAAAGAAGTAAGAACACAGACCAGAGCTCTCCAAAAAGACCGTGGCACAGGCACTCCAACAGAGTGCATGACAGTGAAGGTCTCCCTACAGGAGCTAGAAGATGAAACTAAGAAACTAAAGTAGAGAAAAGCACACGAGGCACATGGTATCCCAAATGAATTCCTTAAACACCTTGGTCCCATAAGCAAAAGGTTCCTCCTTGGAATATTTAACCAAAGCTGGCACGAGGGTACTGTTCAGATACTCTGGAAGAAGGCAAACATTCAGCCTATTTGTAAACCAGGAAAAGACAAACAGGATCCTAAGAACTACAGACCCATCAGTCTCCTCAGCTGTGTGGAGAAACTGATGGAAAGACTAAGAAATAGAAGACTCGCCTGGTATCTCGCTACTCGCCTCAACTCAAACAGGAGACAGGCAGCACAGAAGCAAAGAGGACCAACTAACATATCTAACACAGGGTATAGAAAATGCCTTTCAAGAGAAAAAGAAAGTTCCAGTTATCTTCTTTGATCTCTCCCGTGCCTTCGACACTGACTGTAGAGAAGGCATGAAGCTGAGAATCCCCCAAGCAGGAGTTACCAACAATATGTTCTCATGGATGAAAAGTTACCTCTTCCAAAGATCTGCTAGGGTTAAATTGGACAACTATACCAGCAAATCAGTCAGACTGAGAGAGGGAGTGCCAGAGGGAAGTGTAATAGCGCCTACTCTCTTCTTGATTATTATATATATATAAACGACATCACTAAATGATGCCATTAGCATGTATCAAACAGCTAACACGCAGATGACTTTGATATATGGACAGACACAGAACATACAATAATAGCCTCATTCTTGCTCCAAAAGACAGCAGAGAAGGTGGAGAACTGGACAAAAGAATGCGGAATTAAAATAAACCACACCAAAAGCTCCCCCGTCCTCTTTTCCATCTCCCCCAAATATGAAGCAAATACAATAAAGATAGAAACCAACAAATACCCCAGTTGGATATAACCATATTCCTTGGAATCACATTTGACTCGATACTTACATGGAAGTCAAATATTGAGAAAATCCAGACAAGGGCCATAAAAAGACTCTCAGTGATGAAAAAACTGGCTGGTACATCGTTGGGGGCCAACAAGAAAATCCTCAAACAAGTCTACATTGGTGCAATCAGACCAATGTAATATGCTTCGAGCACTTGGTCAACAGCGGCCAAAACAAACACAGGAAAACTAGACCGAGTTGAAAATATGAGTCTCAGAATTACCCCTGGGGCATTGAAAAGCACTCCACGTACAGAGCTGGGAAAAACAGCAAATATTGAGCCCCTTGAATTAAGGAGAAAATATAAATCCCTTTCTCAGTTTTAAAAACTAAAGAGGTTACCTGATCATCCTCTGCACCATAAGTTCATAGAGAGAACCAAAAACAGATTACTAGGGAAAAGCCCCAACCATCTGGCTAGAGAAATCCACAGAAAACACGCAGACATCCTTAAAGCTGAAACCAAAAAGTGCGAAGCACTCATTCTAGAACCCTGAACACGGAGCCAGGACCGGTGCAAAATGATCTTAGAGGTTCCAAGGTTAACGAAGAAAAGTGAGCAGTCGGCAACAGAGCAAAAAATCCACGTTCTACAGGAGCTCAAGAGACAGTACCCTAGCAACTAACTCTTGGACACACGTATACACAGATAGATCTGCCTCGGTAAGCTATAAAATGGGAGGCAGTGGAATCTACATTGAACATTCCAATGACGACATAGAAAATCACTCCATACCAGCAGGAGAGACTTGTACCAATTTCAGAGCTGAAGCAAGAGCTTTTCATGCAGCAACTCTTATCAGCCAAAATAGAAATACAAGAAAAAGGTAATTCTAACATACCCCAGGAGTGTACTCCAAGCCATCTCAAGCCACGAACAAGATATACTCTCACATGAAATAGGATACAACTTAGGATTGCTGTCTAAAAAAACAGATTTAGTTCTAAAATGGATTCCGTCCCACTGTGGGATCCTTGGAAACGAGAAAGCAGATGAGTTCGCCGGTAGTGGCGGCAAGCAGATTCCCCATCCACATAGCTTTAAAGAAGCAAAGACACACATCAAGCTATCCACAAGGACAAAATGGAGAGAACAGCACAAAGAATACAAGCCAGAAAATGACAGTATAGACAAACTTTGCAGCGATGGACAGATAAAGATATTCAGACTCAGAACGGGACACTGTAGACTCAAGTTCCACAGAATGGGTCTCAGAGACACTGCCAGGTGCAATTGTGGAGCACCCAAGCAAACACCAGAACATATCCTGCAGGACTGCGCCACCTATGCAGACCAAAAAGAGACAGTCTGGTCTGGGGAAACCACGATGGTCGAAAAGCTGTGAGTGGACCGGCGAAGACCTGAAACGCAGTCTCCTTCGTAAACCTAACTGGACTAGAAGCATAGCACCA
Source organism: Ariolimax columbianus (assembly GCA_036924085.1). Classification (NCBI taxonomy): domain Eukaryota; kingdom Metazoa; phylum Mollusca; class Gastropoda; order Stylommatophora; family Arionidae; genus Ariolimax; species Ariolimax columbianus. Next base: position 9,960,049 of record JAVGWX010000006.1, read on the forward strand.
GTCGATCGATGAAGAGGAGGAATTTTTCAAGTCAAGCCACCCCGTAGGCAATGAGGTCATTGGGACACAGATTAAGACATCCCCACAAGCCCACGCCATCCTTCTCTGTCAGCGGCCGCTACATTTGTCCATTCTGGTCGCAGTTTGGTCCATTCTGTTATGTTGTCCTCCCACCTCTTTTTGGGACGGCCCCTTCGTCGTATGCCTTGTACCTTTCCGTGCAGGATCGTATTTGCAAGACCATTTGATCACGATATGTGACCGGGGTCCGACCGTACCAAGCGAGTTTCCTTCTTTTGACCGTTGCCAAGAGGTCTTCAAAAGGCCATATTGCTGTTGTATTTCTTTCTCGTATTTCCTATTTATAACTCGATCTTTGTACGTGATGTTTAGAAGTCTTCGGAAACATCTCATCTCCAAGGCATGCATCCATCGCTGCAGGTCAGCTGTAATTGTCCATGTCTCACAAGCATAGAGGAATATTGACAGGACCAGTGTACGCATTTATCTGATTTTCGTGCATAGTGATAACCGTTTATCTTGCCAGATTTTGTTAAGCCGCGCAAGCGCCGCTATTGTCTGTGCTATTCTGGTCATCACCTCACATTTTGATCCTTCATCACTGACAATCGAACCCAGATATTTAAAACGGTCAACCACTTCGAGTTCCTGACCATTAGCTTTTATCCTACTGTTGAAGCCCTCTGCGTTGTTGGTAATTGATTTTGTTTTTTCGGGGTTAATCTCCATACTAGTCAAGAGATGTTTCATCGAGCCTTCTGACCCATTCCTGGAGTTCTGCTTCTGTGCCCGCCAACCCATCGATGTGATATGTAAAACGAAGGTTGGTAAACGTCCGGCACCCTATCCCCATATCTTGACAGTACCAACGGGACCTCCAAGTGCCTCACTCATAATTCCCTGAAGGAATATATCGAAAAGAGTTCTTGAAACGCCTTTTTGATATCAACAAACACGTGATACAGTTTTTGCTGCTGTTCTAGATATTTCTCGCTAGCCGTCTTAAATTAAATAACTGTTCTGTAGTGCGTCTTCCCTGTCTGAACCCTGCTTGCTCCTCAGCAATGATGTTCTCTGCTTGGGGTTTCAATCTGTCGAGGATTAATCTAAGTATCACTTTGCTAGGGTGGCTGATGAGGCTTATTGTTCTGTAATTTTGGCACAGCTTTAGGTTTCCAGACTGTTAATAAAGTAATATTTGTGAAAGAAATGGCTGTTATCTTTATAAAATGAATAAATAGATTGGATCTAAGAAAGAAATGTGTAAATAGGCCTTTTTCTGGCAACTTTAAAAAAAGTGGTTTTGCCAATTTCTCTAAACGTTTTTCTGGCAACTATTATGAAAACATGGCGACTAAAGGTTAGTAACGAAAGCTGAAGGTGCTTTTGCCAATTCTGATGTAACATGAAATGACAAATAAACAAAATGTTGATTCAAACAATTTAAATTGGCTTTAACTTGCGCTGCATGGTTGTATAAATTGCTTAGCAGTAATTTGAGTTTCATTGCAAGTCGAGTAGGTCAGAACTCTAACTGAGTAACTCTAGACTACTTCACTACTTACTACTACTAGTACTAAGTACTACTTACTACTACTAGGAGTACAGTAAGTTTTGAGTAAGTACTTAGTACTAGACTCTAGCTAAGTGAAGTCAAACTCTAAGGCACTAAGGTCTGTCTATACTATTGTCACTATTAAATGATTCATTAAGAATATTAATACTAATAATAGACTTCACTTCACTTACTACTTACTTCTTAGAGTACTCAGTACTCAGTACTGACCTACTCGACTTGCATGAAACTCAAATTTTTTTAGTATTATGGTCCATACTTTTAGTCTAACTTAGTTATTAACTACATTAGTAATTATATACTATTAATTAATGTACTACACTACAGATAGTAGTAGTACAAGTACTAGTATTCATAATTCTATTACTATTACTATTAGTACTATACTAACTAGTAGTACTATTTAGTATTAGTATTAGATCTAGCAACTAATACTAGTACTAGTAGTACTTACCCGGAGTCCAACTGGCACTAAACCGCACTACTACTACTAGACTGTCTTTAGTAATACTCAAATAGTAATAATACTTAATAGACGATCACTAATACTTCTACAGTAATATACTACTGTAGGTAGTAATAAAAATAATAGAAATAGACAATAGTACTTTCAGCAATACTTTCACAAGTTTAAGTTCAGTTGTAAAAAATAGTAAAGTAACCCATAGCATTACTGCCATGGGGGTGTGAGGTGTTAGCGATCTCACATTTCAAAGGCTCGGCTATATGAGGGCGGTAGCCATCTCCTCTCCCTCGCTGCTTTTACTTCCCGGACTGAACCGGTACCCATTTAAGGCTGGTTAGACCCGGGAGCCATTGCGGTCTGAAAAAACATTACTTGCTCAACTGGGGAATAAACCCAGGACCACTCAGATGCGAAGCCACTGCGCTACGCGGCTCCCTAAGTTAAGTTACCATTAAATTAATTAAAACGACCAATTAACTTAAGAGAGTAAGACTAATAAATAAAGTTTTTAAACAAGTGTCTCATTCACACTACTGAGACTCTCTCTCAGTCAATCAGCTCTGACTCAGCTCAATGTCTGGTTAGTTGTACGAGTCGATTGTGAATAATCATTAATTCAATTGTTCCGCAGTGACCGACTGAGTAGAGTACATTGTCATTGTTGCTCATTGCAGATGGCTACACTTCCAATTCTGCACACTAGCATACCACTGTGATGGTCTGTGTTCTTGACATTATTAAGTGGACATTTATTAATATTATACTTTATTTGATAAATTTGAGTCAAACTTTTGCTTAAATTAGTAAGTTAAGTAAGCCTTAATTCAGTTAAGTGTTAGTAATAGTAGTAGTTAAAAAGTAGTACTGGTAGTAGTGGAATCATCAGTATCTATGCCTGGACCATATCACATAAATATTACAGCAAATGCTAGAATGGACGATACCTTTGGCCGCCTCAGCAACTTGCTGAGAGAAATTGAACATCTAATGAAATGTGTATGTCTGGAGTGCATTAATGATGATCTTGTACAATTAACCTAACACAGTAGCTCGTTGCTTGTACATTCTCCTGCTCCATTCTCTCAGACGTCTCTCCCAGTTTGACTCAGGTTTGACATCAATATTTAAATTGAAAGCCATCATAAACATTAAAAACAAATGCCCAGAATACCCCATGTCTCTTTCATTGGCTTGTACATCTTTATGTTGTTTTAGAGCAGCTGTTGTTCATCAGACAGGAATACTATGTTTTCTTGGTGGATATCTTCATCGTAAAAATCAAGCAAATAGAAAAGCTGATTATTTTATTTTGTTTTTGCTTTCAGGCATAAGCTTAATGAAAAGGCTGTGGCACGAGAAGCCAGATCTTGCATGTGGTTTTGGCCTAGTCATTATTGGTAAGGAAATGTGATTACTTTTAATGTTGCTTTAAAAATCATTTAGTATTTATTTGAATTACTTAGCAATTTAATAATCTTCAAGCCATTTTTCTGATGTAATTCCTTATCATGTATAAATAGAAGGCAGCATGTTATAATAAGCAGCAATGATATGCTTATATGTCAATTGATTGTTAGATACTTTTCTAAGTCTTTAGTAGACCCCCAGTACACTTTCAATAATGACTTTACATTAACAATTTTAAAACAAAATGTTCACTGTAAAAAACACTACTATAACTTTCCTGGCATGTTATAAAAGGCAGATAAAGAGGATTGTACATATGGCAACTAACCACATCATGTTCAACCATTATATTGGAACCACAGATACAGTCTGCCTGTCAATGGGCCAGTTGTAGATATCACCCTGTCCTTCATTTGAAACAAGAAGGGGAATCAGTCAACCAATTACACTTTCCTTCTATTTCCAATAGGCATTCTTGGTGCATGTCATTATTATACAGTCTATGATAAGAACACATCTCACCAGCACAGATATGAATATACAGGTCAGTCATTTTAAAACATTTTTCTTCTATTTATAATTTCAGTCACTTAATTTGTTTTATCATGATTTTACGATGACCATCTCAAGTATTTTCAGCAGTGACTAAATTATGATTATAACCATTCATTACTGCCAAAGATGGATATGTGTTGGACCGATGGGTGCAAATATCGCAGTCAAGTTGTTCAGGGCCTGGTAGCGGGAGATTGTGTGCAATTCTGTTCCTAAGAATCAATTTCCTGACAGGCAGACTGTATCTGTGGTTCTAATATAATGGTTGAATGATGGTTGAACATGAAGGTGAAGAGTGTGGATACTGATAGTTCATGCAGCTCGTTAGTTGTGCATATTCTTGCTCTGTTCTTTTGTGTCCCCAGTCCACTCAAATGTCATCTGATTTTAAAAATCTGCAGTCTGTGAATTCTGTATCATTGTTCAACTGGTGGTCATTGATAGACTTCAAATGACACTCCTATTCACATCTAGTGTACACATAATTGGTTCATGTGGAGCTAGGATGTCTGCTCTTTCATTGCTAGAAACCCCAGCACGACATGACAGATCCACACACGCCCCTGCAGGCGTGAGGCCCTTACAGCTTCTATCCACTCATGCCTTAGCCAGTACCTTCTGAAGTAAGGATTGGGAGTCTAAACACTAACTCTGCCCCAGTTAAAGAGGTCCCAGAAAGCAATCTCAGAGCTACAGTGTCTACGTCCATCTCCATTCTAATACTGAAGGTTGGTCTGTATGCCCCACTCTGCTCAGCAACAACCTGACCTCTCACCCTATCAAAGAAGTCCCAACCAGTTATCTCACAGCGTAGCAACGATCCATCAGTATATATGATGGCATCAGTATTCTGAGTGTTATCATTTATCAGCTTATTAAACTCGAGCTCTGCCCTACCGTTGCATCACTCTCCACATTCCCTGCCTAGGGCTATGATGACTCTGTAATAATCTGTCATTTTATCACCAGTGATCCATTCTGTGTTAATTTATATCTGAATGCTATAGACAAGTCCCATCATGTATCTCATCTTCAAGATTGGGATATCTCTAAGTCATCCCAGAACCAGTAGCATCCCTTCATTCTGGATAGGTTCTACCCATTGACACTGTAACCTTGATAGTGTCAGGATGCCCAGTCTGTAATTAACAATTTACAGCACCAACTGGTGATATAGAATGAAATGTAATTATTGTTCCAAGTTTGCTGCTGGTATAGTCTTGAGTGCTCTCAGTCATCACTCACTTCTGTATATGGCCTGATCGATGTGGTATTTATATGAGTGGTTATGATCAAAAGCTACCCAGAGTTATTTCAACCTGTCATTGGCACATGCATACAAAGGTAACACCTGGGAAATCAGCATTCACTGTAGAATTGATCAAGGAACACCACATCGTGCAGATCTTGTTGGGATTAATCTGGGTACTAGAATCCGAGCACCACTGTGAGATTACCTGCAAGGTCTCCTGGATGTCTCTGACCATCTCATGTCTTTCTGAGCCAGTTCTGTGCATTAGGATGTCTTATAGCAGATGTTAGCGTTTACCCTGGCCCTTTGGGTTGAATGTTTGCCACCTTTATTGTGTATATGTTGAACAGCACAGGTGTGAAAGAGTGGAGAACCTTGTGACAGTCCTAGACATATTCTCATTGGTTCTGGTGCCCAAGATCCAAAGCGAAGTGTAACTGTTCTCTCCATCAGAGCAGCTGATATCCAGCTTGTCTGCCATTTTTAAAATTCACATTGCTTCAAACAGCACAACAAGGTCCCAAAGTCGGCATCGTAATTTACACCCTCCAGGTTGGGAATGACTGCGACTGTTTCCTGACTGAACTGGAAGCCCTCATGCATATCATATGTAAATGTCCCAGCATTATTCCAGTTGTCCTTGTGGTCTGTAGCTGCAAAGAGTATCAGGTATAATGTGTTTACATTCTAGATGAGACATTATTTTTATTCTCAAAGAAATTGCCAATTACGCTCTGTAGAGTGATTATTCTGTAGCTGCTAAAGAGCGTGAAATCCTTGCCAGGTTTAGGGAGAGTGGAAATAGCTAATGTCACAGACACCTTGTCTAAGATGGTACTGAATTTCTTCACAACATTTATAATCTCTGCCTCACCCATCTGCTTGATGTGGCAATGCTGTACTCCATTGGTCCTCAGGCCATGTTCTTGCTGGATCTTAAAATATGTGCCACCTCTGCACCAGTTATCAAGTTTACATAAGCCATATCCATGATGGCCAAGAGAAAAAGCATACAGTAGCGGTTTGGGTGGATCTAGAGAAGGCATTTGACAAGGTGTGGAAAGAAGGACTTAAAGTCAAGCTACGAAGAAGTGAAGTATCTGGAAAAATTTACAGATGGATCAGCCACTACCTCGAAAACAGAACAGCCAGAGTTCAAGTACAAGGGCAGATAATCAAAAAGGTGACACAGGAGCAAGGAGTACCTCAAGGGGGAGTACTGTCACCCACACTTTTTCTGGTGTATATAAACAACATCATAGAGAATATACCAAGAAGAGTCCACAGCTCCATATTTGCAGACGATCTGGCTATGTGGACCTCTGAAGAAAATCTCACCGTAGCAAACAATCGGATGCAGCAGGCCCTAACATCGCTGGAGGAGTAGGTGAAATCATGGCTGGTCAAAATAAATTTGGAAAAAACAACATGTACGATATTCTCCCTTTCAAATAAACCACAGAACACCAAAATAAGTCTTAATGGCAAATACCTACGGCCAATCGACAATCCAAACTACTTGGGCGTCACATTTGATCGGCGCATGACGTGGAAAAGTCAGATCGAGAGAAACCGAATGAGAGTAAGACAAAGAATGCCAATCATGAGGAAACTTGCTGGCACAATCTGGGGAGCAGATGAACGAATACTGAAGAAACTGTACACTGGAAGAGTGAGACCAGTTCTCGAGTATGGCATTGCGGCATGGGCAACAGCAGCAAAGGCGAACTTTGATAAAATTAGCAAACTTCAAAACCAAGCCATAAGAGTTATAACAGGAGGCATGAAGTCAACGCCAATTGTAGAACTTGAAAAGATTACAAATCTGCAATCCATGATCGATAGAAGAGACAGCAGAGCCCAGCAGCAAGCAGAGAAACTCAGAAGACTGATTTAAATAGAATTGGAAATGGGAAACTAAAGCGGAGAAACTTTGCAGAAATAGCCCAAGCAAAGATGAGCGAAGACCCTATGAACACCATAACAATACCAAAGCCCATCCCTACTGTACGCAAACCCACCTGGAAGCAGCATATCGTTCCAGAGGTGGTAGAAAATATACCAGGTATTGGAAACAAGAAGAGCCAGACTGAAAAAGAAAGAAGAGACATAACCCTGAGGTACATAGCTAAAAACTACCCAAGCATGGACTGGACCCATGCATACACTGACGGTTCTGTAACAAACACAACACAGAATGGAGGGGGAGGGGTATCCCTGAGCCCAACAAACGGTAGAAAAATAACACTGTCAGTGGCAACTGGAAAATTCTCAAGCAATTTCAGAGCGGAGGCAGAGGCACTGAAGGCTGCAGTAGAAGCAATGCTGACAGGCGAAAGCAATGAAATCCAGATAGTCCTGTTTACAGATGCCCTGTCCGTGGTCACAGCAGACTTATATAAGCTATAAGCTGGCTAAATTCTTTCTATTCATCTTTTGATGCATGTGGAGAGTATTATCATTACCAACCCCTATTATAAATTCATTCCACCTCTCGTTTTTCAGTTCTCTTTATAAGGCTTTAAAACAATTGGTCTCTCACTAATTTTCTCGACATTATTAAAACATCTCTTTTGGGCTTTCCGCCACTCTTTTGTTGCTAAATCCTTTTACTTCCATGCCTGTTCTACCGGTCGACTTCGCCAGAGTTGTTGGACGAAAGGGAATCTAGTGATATCTGAAAGCCTGTTTAGGTTTTCTGTGTCTGGTGGATTTTCATTTTGCAATAAGGTGTTCACTATCCTGTGCACCCAGTACATTCCAGTGTGTGTGGAGAGCAACACCATTTAATATCAGTGCCAGATCGATGACACGTCTGTATCACTCACTATGTTGAGATGCCAAACTTGTTTGGTGTTCATCATTCATGACTGTGAGGTTTGTATTGTGTCGAACAGTGCCTGTCTTAAAATGATCTCTTGCTTTTTTTCGTGGGCCATTTCCCCACTCCTTCAATCTAGCATTTTAATTGCTTTCAATGACACTTTTTGCCACATTTTCAAGGTACTGTCACAATCTTTTATTCAAGTTTTTGTCTTAAATATATATAAATGTTAACTGTGATTAATATTACCTATTGTCATAAGTGTAAAATAAATGGTGGGGGAAAATATATTTATATATATTAAGATCCATTGCTTAAACATTTTACAGTTTTATCCCATAGAAACCACTGGCATAAACATTTCAGTTGGAATCTGTTTCTGTAAAAATCTATATCTAACACAATCCTTTTGCTGTGTTTAGCAACAATGAACCTGGTTTTGAAATAACCTTCAATATGGTAGAATATCTGGCACATCAGCAGCTTTAGTTTAATTTGCCCGATATAATTATTTCCCGCAGGTCTATATTTATAAATGTGATAATTTGTTTAAATTGTTGCATATTCTTTAGTTACATGTTACACACTCTTAGCTGGGTACGTTTAAATATATTAACCTTCTAGTATCACCATTTTTTTTTATTACATCATAAACGTTTAGACACCCATTTTGGGATAGACCGGTTGTCTTGTAAATCTATGACATTGCCACAAAGCACTGATAGTGTTCTTAGCCAGATCGGCATATCTGTTAATTCCTTCCACTACAAACGTATTTATAATATCTACATAAACAAACTAAACAGACCTACTTCGGAAAAATTTGTTCCAGCAACTTAACTTCATCACAATAAATAATGGAATAACCTTCCAAATCCATGTGAAACAGAGTAAAAATTGTTTAAAGTCAATCTAGCCATCTTGTTGTTTTCAAGATGGGAGGAAGGGGCCTCGTTTTCGATTCAGTAAAACCAGTGTTAACACAACAAATACACCAGTGAGAATACAGAAACAATGCTCCTTAACTTAACTTAACGTCTTTATACTGGTTTAGAAGACCCTGCAGAGTCTGTATACAACCAGTTACATTTACATCACCTTGCTCTAAAATCTATGCGCATCCAGTTTATTCTTAAACGCATTAACTGTCCCTGCCTCCACCACCTCCCCTGGCAATGCATTCCAAGCAGACACCACTCTCTGACTAAAAAAATATTTCCTAATATCTAACCTGGACCTCTCTTTAATCAGCTTGTAGCTATGCCCTCGTGTTATTGTAGGTGGCTGTATTTTAAAAAACTTGTTATAGTCTAATTTATCGATTCCTCTGATCATCTTATAAACCTGTATTAAGTCACCACGAATTCTTCTCTCTTCGAGACACTGTAGGCCTGTTTTTCTGAGTCGTTCCTCATAACTGTAATTCTGGAATCCAACTATCATCTTTGTCGCTCTTTTTTGTATTCTTTCTAGCATGTTTATGTCCCCTCTATGATAAGGACTCCACACCTGTACACAGTACTCCAATCTAGGTCTAACTAAAGCTTTATACAGTTTGACGATCACTTCCTTGCTCCTATGTTTAATATTTCTTTTTATCATACCTAACATTGCATTTGCTTTTTTCACTGCTACCTTAACTTGCTCACTCACCTTTCCTGTATGATCTATTATAACCCCTAGGTCCCTTTCCTTATCTATCTTTCTAATATTGTTTTCTCCCATTCTGTATTTATGTTCCATATTGGATCTACCCATGTGGATGACTGTACATTTATCTACATTAAACTCCATTTGCCAGCTTACAGACCATTCTCGAATTTTATCTAAATCCGACATCAATATACCCACTTCCGCTTTAGATGAGACACTACTGCATAGTTTTGTGTCATCAGCAAATTTTGCAATCATGGATCTCATATCAATGTCCAAATCATTTATATATATCGAGAACAAAATTGGTCCCAAAACCGAGCCCTGTGGCACACCACTTTTCACTTCACTCCACTCAGAGTACTCCTTATTTATGCCCACCCTCTGCCTTCTTCCTGTTAACCAATTTTCAATCCATTTGGCAACTTCGCCACCTATTCCATGTGATTTTAACTTTCGAAATAATCTTTGATGAGGTACTCTATCAAAGGCCTTTGCAAAGTCTAGATAAATTCGCTCCAGGCGAATTTTTTCGCCAATGATTCAGTAAAAGTTGAATGTTCTTATTCTTTGCTTCCATAATGATGTTATAAGTATTACATCATAGCTTTTTTCATTTTATAATCTTTCATCCTCTGAACAAATGCTGCACATTCACATGAATTCAGTAGAACTTATCCTATTTTTTTAATTCACATGATTAGTTTATAAATGTGCTTTTGTCTTTCTGATCATCTTGCCTTTTTGTCTTTTAGATAATTCTACATGCTGTTGTTAATATTTATCTAGATGTATTACTAACTATTGCTGCTGTGATGAAGTAAGGGAACTATCAAGTCATATGGGATATATGTTTTTTCTTATGAAAAGACACTTAAAAAGTTGTGGATAGTAGTATAAAAAGGATCCAGTGAAACTGGGACTTTTCTTTCTAGCAAGCTGTCAACGGATTTAAAATTGCTACAGAACATGAAATACAAAATATTGTTACCATTGCATTATTTATAACATCTTTTCATTGCTTGCATCAGTTTCATCAAACTTTAAAAAAATTGATCTACTTAGACAAAGTATTATAAGGTCCTATCATCATAAGATAAGGCGTTACGTCTCTTGTGGAAAATGTACTGTGCTTGCTCGTTGGTAGTGCATGTTTCAGCCTACCTAGCAGTAAATGGGTACCTAACTTATATATAGAAAAGGCAAGGTGGTCTTGAAAAAGACCACCCAACCTCAGAAAAAGCTGAGTGGCATCTATTACTTTATTTTTAATGGCATCTATAATGGGAGTAGCTCTACTTGGGGTTTTTTCTTCTTCCAATAATGACTACTTGTCCTCCCGTATTTAATAGACAATTTTATCTTCTGATTTTGTCAACAGTAATTCGAGCGGAGGATGCTGACCCAGAGGGCCAAGCAAAGGGTGTCTACAATTGAAAGACTGAGTTTGAACTTTAGGAAATATTTACTGGTGTTATTTGTGGTGTTTTAGTGGTAGACAGTAATCAATCAATGAAAACCTTTTCAACTCCACGTGGAGCATAGCCCTTCAATAAATGCACACCCGGTTATCAAACGTTAACCTGTGGAGTTTTTGTGGCTTAATGTTTCTATATGATGAGATAGCCATCGTCATGCCTAGCCCTCCTTAGTTGTCTTTTATGACATGTTACAGTGTTACTAATCTTTGCTCCCCTTTTGGACCTTGGTAACGCTCAGGCGATGGTGCTACTTACTAATTGTTTTAGGTGAAGGAAAGTGATTACTACAGTTTGCATTTTTGAATGGCTTTATTCAAAACGTGTTTATAATGCATCATTTACAGCATATGCAAACAGCAACAAAACTACTAAAGCTTGTTTATTTTCAAAGTAGACGTGTTGTTTAATGCATGCTGTATTATTATTTGTAATTGTTAGAGGCAAGGTTTCCAAATAACTTATGTGGTCAATAAAATGTTTAAAATACAAAATGGTTATCTCTTTATGGTTGGTTCTGTTCTGTTAAGAATCTATGTCATTGTGTTCTGGGCAGACCCATAGGTACTCTTTGACTAAAAAAATATTTCCTAATATCTAATCTGAACCTTTCTTTAGTTAATTTGTACCTATGGCCTCTTTGTTCTTATAGGTGGTTGTATTTTGAAAAACTTGTTATAGTCTAATTTATCCGTTCCTTTGATTGTCTTATAAACCTGTATTAAATCACCTCGAATTCCTCTCTTTTCTAGACACTGTAGGCCGGTTTCACTGAAATGGTTTCCTTACTGCAGGCTTCATTTCTTCTTCACAGCTGAAGCACTGGCCCTTCACATGTAGATTTTGTTTTGGGAACAGGTGGAAATCACTAGGAGTCAAGGCTATGCTGTGAATGCAGCAATACTGAAAAGTCCAGGCGTTCAATTACATCTCTAGTTGTGTGAGGCCTGGCATTATCGTGTTGAAGAAATTTTAAATTTCTTATGGGTATTCCAATCTGGTTGATTCTTCTTTTGAATGCAGTAAATGTTTCAATGTAACATTCAGTTCCTTTTTCAAGAAAGTCAGCAAGAACAACACGTTCAGAATTCCAAAAATCAGTAAACATTGACCTTCTGAGCCAAGGCTTCAGCTCAGATGATTCTTCTTCGTACGCTGTCAGACGTCAACCTTTATTTTTTCGAAAAAAGCAGCGGTCATCCTGAGGCTGTCGACACTGCCATAGAGCTTGTCTAGTGTTGCCACTGGTGATGGCCACATCTGTTTTCTCTGATCCTCGTATGTCGGGCAGTTTTGCAGCAGATGTTCAGTGGTCATTTTCCCAGTTCTGCACATGCATTCGTCAGTGCCACCTATCTTCAATTCATTGAATAGGTGGTACCTCAGTCTATTGTGGCCAGTGCGAAGTCTGAAGACCACGACCTGCTCCCTTCTGTTCAACTGGTAATAGGCATCATTTTTTGTGTAGCCAGTATGTTCTGTTTTCCATTTGGTCATGTATCTATCTCTAATAAGCCTTTTTGACTCTTCGTATGTCACACTATTATCTGGTTGTGATAGTCTTGCTCCTTCTTTTGCCAGTCTGTCTACCTCCTCGTAGCCTTGGATGTTACAGTGGGATGAACCCACTGTACCACTACTCTTTTTGGTGCGGCCTGCTGGCATAGTTGACAGAGTACTGCTCTTCAATCATTGGCTCATGTGATTCATTATGGCTGTATTCCATGGACTTCTTTTTGGTTTCGGGGTCATAAAGATGGACTCAAGTTTCATCACCTGTAATGATCTTCTTGAAGAAGTCCTAACCACCTTTTTCAAAATGTTCCAGGAGTTCCCGAGAAATGCTAAATCTTTCAGCTTTCATTTTATAAGGTAACATGTGCTGTTACCATCTGGCACAAAATTTGCGGAATCCAAGAGCACCAATAATGTATCCCACTCTCTCCTTAGAAATACCTAATTTAACAGCCTTTTTTTTGTTGTTGATGCAATGACTTCCACGGATGAGTTCATCAACGTGATTTTGATGTATCTCATCACTTGCAGTCACAGGACTTCCACTTCGTGGTTTGTCATTCAAAACTTATTGCCCCAACTCTGCATATTTGAACAGCTCTACCCAGCATCTTACTGTACACACATCGACATACTGATCGCCATAAATAGCTTGAAGTTATCTGTGGATTTAAATTGGAGGAATTTTTTCTGCAGTTAAGAATTTGATATCAGCGTGCTGTTTGAACCAAACATCTGAACACTCTTCCATGTTGATGTGCACTTGGTAGGAACTGTTCAATATCAAGTAAGATGGAGGGGAGAGGGCAGATACTAGGCAATTACACAGAACCGGTTCCAGATGTTAGTAAAAATATAACAATGTAGGCAAAACTAATCAGCCCGCCCTCAAATATTAATGTGAGGGGTGGTAGTATTTCGGAGATAGGCTGACTAGGTTCCAGGTAAGCCAGAAAAATTTCTGGATATTTTTAAACGGACCTCATATGTTCCACTCTGGTTAGTTATTGATCCAGATGTTTTTCATTCTGCTTTGTTGTGCTAGTATGTTTGTGGATATTTTACCCGCCCAGGTCTGAAGCCAGAAAGGGACTGTCACATCAGTGTGGGAAATAAGTTAACGACTATGCTCCGCTCCGATTTATATATACTGTAGCCAAGATAGGGTTCACTATGCTCATTTCCCGCTACTAATTGTCTGCTGGTTGGGACGAACTCCTCTGAGGCTCAAGGTGTGTAACAAAAGTTTTAGACAAATGGATCGTTGCATCCTGAGCCACTGTGCTTTTATGGTGGGTTTCAGACACAAGAATGTGGTGCAATTTGCCTCCTCTCTCCAGTGCTGTGCAGTACAATTCTGGTTCCTTTCTAACCTCAGAGGGTACATGCATCATGTTCAATAGGAGACTCATTTGTACAGAAGGGTTACTGGTAAGGTTTTAAATAATAATAACCTCCCTATATAGTACATCATGTACTGGGTTATACTGTAGCGTGGAGTCAGATCTGATAGGTCATGGAGAGGCCTTCAGAGCTGACTCATGCTCGTATTTCTTTTCCATCCATGGGGATAACTAATAGGTCATGGAGAGACCGTCAAAGCTGACTTATGTTCGCATCTCTTCACCATCCATGGGGATAACTGTTAGAGGACAAAACGTAAAGAACTAGACAAGAATGCATTTAACCCATGAACTGGGAATGGATTGGTGCAGCCCAGAACGTATACTACTCGCAAGTGGGTTCTGCAGCTACATCTATAGGGCTCCTCAGCTTGGATGATCCTGCCAGGAGTGAAACTCCTGCTGACATAGCTCCTAGGATCATTGGGGGGAGCAAGCTCTCAAACTTCGGCAAGATAGGCTTATGTATGGAGAGTCCCACACCGATCAACGACGACTCTGCTGTAAAGAAGCATGTTGCCCTCAGGAAATATGATAACCTGTCCTTTTTTTTCTTAGTATCTTATTTTAATTTCTTCTCTGAACTCGCCCTATTTTCCATTAATACTTTCATTGATCCACATTCCAAAAATTGTGGTGGGGCCCGAAGAGGCAGCACAGAAAATTTGCTGACAGTAGCCTGCTTACATAAGGGTCAGCGAACGAGCTGATCAAGACCTTATTCCGCCTCAGGAAACAGGATGCACTGTTCCTTATTAATTTGTGGAAGCGCTGCCTCCATGATGGCTAGTTTTTCTAGTTCACTGCTGTTCATTTGATATTTACAGCTAACCTGCTGATATAGAGGCCACTCAGCTGATGAACCTGGTAGAAGGGCAACTCCTCTGCAGGGGTGATGAAGAAATATTATAATGTTATGAGAACTTACAAGAGGGCAGTTATAAATAACAAGGGAGGTCATAAAACACAACAGGTGTAGTCATAAAACACAGCAGGTGCAGTCATAGAACACAACAGATGAAGTCATACAACTTACAACATGCAGTCATAAAACTACCTACAACAGATGCAGTCATAAAACTACCTACAACGGATGCAGTCATAAAACTACTTACAAAAAAGTGCAGTCATAAAACTACTTACAACAGGTGCAGTCATAAAACTATTTACAATGGGTGCAGTCATAAAACTACCTACAACGGATGCAGTCATAAAACTACTTACAACAGATGCAGTCATAAAACTTTCTTACAACAGATGCAGTCATAAAACTACTTACAATAGATGCAGTCATAAAACTACTTACAAAGAAGTGCAGTCATAAAACTACTTAAACAGGAGCAGTCATAAAACTACTTACAATGGGTGCAGTCATAAAACTACTTACAACAGGTGCAATTGCTGCGTGAACTGTGACAGGTTAAAGTGTCATTCGTAAGTTACATATTGTACATTATATGGAGAGCATTCCTCTTTAGCAGAAAATAACAGATGTCTTCGAAACTAGTCCCATTCCAGATAATTCACTGAACACCACTGATTGTAGTACACAACCAGTATACACGTGGAGCCAAAATAGCGTGACGCTATTTGTATATTGGGGATTCCGTGGCGAAGTGGTTAAGCCGTCGGCCTAGTGATCGTGGTGTGGGCTCGACTCCGGACTACGCCGTCTTTTTCACCGGTGCTTGATGCAGAGTCCCCTGCATTTCATAGTCGCCCCCTAGTCGTCTTGTCCTTGACTTGCCACTGGGGTCGGGCGGCACGAGACGAGAGAGTCGGGATAAAAAGTAGAGCAGTTAATCCTTACTAAAAATAGCGCTAGTAAAATAAATTATGTCTATGATGGACGGCTGCCTTTGCCTTATTTGTATATTGAATCCTATATATAAAGTTAGAGAAGAGATAGTTCAAGAGCCATGATTCAGCTAATCCAATTAGCAGTTAGTATGTGTAATTTATGTGCTACATTTAAAATACATGCTCCAGCAGCATCGTTGCATGTAGTTCGTTGGTTATGCACAATCCAGATTCACCATCCAAGAAAGGGAACCGGGAAGCCAAAGTATTCATTGTAATCTATATTAATGTGAGAGCAGCAAAGATGGCGCGTGTCTGACATTGCTCTGGTGTTTTAGTTCATTATGGATGCCACCAGGCCACAGATTTGCCTAGAATTCACACTAGTCGACGACTTACACTTGTGTCTACGGAAACGTGTCATTGTTTTCCATTTGAACTGGTTTATTCATTCATCTTTTGTGTTTTCTTCCCTCCGATTATCCTGGCATGGACATCGGCAACATGAATTAATACTATGGTTAAACCCGTGTTGAATTTTCATGATCTAGTGCACACGAGTGAACTTCACGCTCTAGCTGCAGATAGTGTCGGTTGTGGTGTGACTGTTAAATGTAGACAACGGGAATAAAATGGACTAGAACACGTTGCCTGAGAGCGATGCCAATTTGGTAGCGTAGGCTTTTAAGTTGAGTAGTTAACTTATCTTAAGAGTTACAACATCTATATACACTACTAAAACACAGTAAACATTATCCTGACCATAAAACAAAACAATATAATTTATTACAAGAATAATTGTTGCACAATATCAACAAAAAGAGAAGACCTTCTAAACTAAATAATCATAATAAATATATTTAACTACTTAGGAGGTTTTGATGCCTTCTATGTTTCCTCCAAAATCTAGGATGCCCAGAATACTTAGTCTATTTTTGTCACAACAAAACTTTGCAAGCTCAAGAATTATTCCAGCCATAACTTAATGGTTCCAGTTTGCTCGCCGTCCTTCTTCTGCGCCCTCAACACACAATCAACAAACTCGTCCTCTCGATCAGATCACGTACTCAGTTGATCTGTGCACTCACATATAATTAGATCACTTGACATACTCAGACGATTCTGTACGCTCACACATCGTTCAAAACGTGTCCTGCACATACAACACACATTCAGATCTCTTGCTGTTTACAAGGTATTCATCATAAACACCTAATGAGCGCAACTGGCCAAACTCGATGTGTATGATGGGAGAACCACCCAACAAATTATCTCAGCCAGTCTGTCTAATTTTATCTATGCAGTGTATTTTATAGTTTCAAGCAACAACATTTCTGTCTAATGGTCTTCTGTGGGTTGTCTGATTTAGCCATCACTCCAAATATGGAACTACCCTATCTAAAATGTTATTGGTTCTCTATCCACGAGTCACTGCCACTCTAACTGTGGTAGCCTGTCGTGTAAGTATCAGACTGCCAACACCCCCATCCCTGTCAAGTCTGATGCCAGAGTGGTCAGCTCCGACACACACCACTTAATTTAGCACGGCTTCGAAAAACCCCAGCTAGATACTGAGATTCTAAAGGGAAGTTGCAGAAACTTTCCTACAGGATTCCAAAACACGAGAAAGGATTTAGTCACAGAAAATGTTATCTAGTTTCGGCGAGACCTAGAAAAGCGCATGAGAAGAATTTGAGGAGTCTTAATGCAAGTTCTTAGTCGACCTGTACTTCTACAGGACCCAGCTGTGGTATGAGCTGGATGTAGCCGGGAGAAGGATTTACTGCTTAACGGGCTAGGCTCGAACAGCTTAATACTCCGCTGTGTTAGTACAATCTCTTGATAGACTAAAACATTAGAGCAAAGTAGACCCGCGGCCTGTTAGGTGGCATCTATGCTGCTATAAACAAACGACATAATCATGGCCGGTGTTATGCCATGTCACACAGTTAGTCGCCTCTTACAACATATTATCTGTGAGGCATTGGTGCTATTCTTGTCCTTATCATACACAAAGACCCCGGCTGACCACCCGGAAAGCCTTACCGTGAACCAAAAATCACTGTACAAAGCCAGCATATGCAAAGCAGTTGATAGCTTTGCCTACCTTTTTAAGTACCCTCATCAGAAAAGCGAATATAGACTTTGCGGCCTACAACAGGATTGGCAAAACATGTGCTGCTTTTAGAAGACTGTGAGCCAATGCTTGGAACCGGCAAGGAATCAGTGTTACCATCAAGATCTATGATGTGATGTGCTAACCACCTTTTATACGCACGCAATACATGAACATTCTATAGCAGACTTTTCAGGAACCTAAATAATTTCCGTCTGAGCTGTCTCCGAAGACTGCTCAGGATCAGCTGGCAGGATAGATAGAGTGCCCAACTCCGTAGTCCTCAACAGGTCACGTCTCTGACAATCATATGCTGCCGCAAATAGTACTGGGTATGTTGTTCGCATGCCAGATGAGAACTTCTCTAAACAGATGTTGTACGGTGAACTCAGGACAGGCAGTCACTCGTTGGGGAAAAGGGGAGGGGGGGGGGGTGTATAAAGAAAAATACAGTACAAGACCTCTCAGAACATATCTCTGAAGTTTGCTCATTGATGTTGTCTCCTGTGAGCTTCTTGTTCCTAACCGCTCAATTGACGAACTGCTATCATATACGGTGCTCACATCGTTGAGAAGAGGGGTTTTGGCCAGTATATTTTACCTGACCCTGGCCAACATGTCTGATCAGCATGTTTTGTCTCCTCTCCCCATGTGATATAAAAAGTTGTCTCCAATAACTTGTAGCTGATCCACCTCAGGTACAATGTATTTATTTGTTTAATTCAATCAGAGACAGACGTAACACGGGTTAAGGACTGCCTAGGTCTTAAATTCGACCAACAGATAGATATTGCCGTGTACTGTACGCCATCAGCAAAAAAGAAACGCATGGTCGTTCTCGTAGAAGACAAGACAAGAACAATAACAGCGGATGGCAGTGGGATATTATTTACGGTGGTTATCTCCCGTTGAAAAGAAGTGAAGGTCAAAACAAAAATGGCGGCTGTAGCTCTGAAATGTTTGGCCCATTCCAAACTTGCTGTTCCAGTGATGACACGAACATTTTCAGCATCAGTTAGCCTTTCTATCAACGAAGGTCCGAATTATAATAAACCAACTCATACTGATCAGGCAAGTTATAATACAACCTATTTGCTCATTGATGTAATATCTTTTTTAATAGCCGCTATAGGACAATGTAGGCACTTTGATAAAAACTCAAATTGACTCTACATCATTACAAATACAACTGTTAGAAAGCCCAAGAAAAATGCAATCCAATGATATATCAACCACGTCTCTATGTCTTTCCTGAAAAAAGTTATGATTTTTTTTCTATTTAAAAAATCGCAATAGGGCTATAGAGAAAAATATAGACTAGGGACTTGGGCAAAGTTGATTCCAAAAAGGAGGTGCAGTTGACAATATATTGATTATCTCAGCTATTCGTGATTGAACACCTGTAAAACCATACATTTTTGTATTCGGGAGAACAAAATACAACCGATGAAGATAATTGCATGACTTTTCAAAAAGGTACAGACTAATTAATATTCAAAATGGCGACCTCATTTGCATAATTTTCAACTAAAATAATGTTGTAATATTTGTTTTCTTCATGATACACTACATATGATATATCGTTTTGATCGTCTTTTTGAGAAGAGCATTAATATATTCATTGTTTGCTATTATTTGATTAAAATGCTTGGAGAATTAGTATACAGAACAAATTATTACACAAATTTTACTCGAAAATTTGTTTACAAGGTTAATAAACATGCATAGTTGTTAGAAATTAAAATGAATGTTAAAAATAAAAAGAATATACTTACAGAAAGCCCCCTGGAACATACTTACAAGCTGCAGTTGATTAGTCAAATGTGGTATCTCCAAACATTACTTGTTTTCTTTGTGTTGATGTTAAAACAAAAGTTGATGCACATAGCTGAACATCATTCAATTTTTCAGTACACAAGCTAAAATATCAGGAAATTTGGAAACAACTAATCAATTTAATAAACAGAAAAAAAAATATACAAATATAACAAGAGGCATGAATGATATGCAGTTTAATTCATAAATGGATGTATTTTCCAAACAAGTGTCACAAACAGCAAAACATATGGATTAACAGTCTTTATTGGGTAAGTCTGATATGTTAATTGTTTTTGTCATGCAGCATTTTGTTGTTTCTTTTTCTTTTACTATTTGACAAATTAAGATATATTTATATCATTTATATGTTCTTAATGCTCATGCAATTCCCTTTTCTTCCATATATGACCACATGTAATATAAAACAGTAACTGTAACACTAGATGAAATCTCCAGAGTGACAAGGAGATGCCCGGCTTCAAAGATGGAAATATTGCTATATCCTCAAAAAAGCTAATTTAAAAAAAAAAAGTACAAATATGGCTATATCAATTACAAAAAGAATTTACAGACAGTCCTTGGAACATACTTACCAGTAAAGATGATTATTCGAACTTGATGTTCCCAAGAGCGAAATCAGCCAACATCGCTGTCACCGGCATTACATAATCCTCTTTTGGAGGAACTTCACCTGTAGTCCAATACTTCACGCACACACACTTCTGGTCAGGTTTGTTCTTCTTCCCTCGCTCCATTGTAAAGGATGTTACCTTCCCATGGTATACAACATCAACATCAACTTCTTCCACAGACCATACATGAAGAAACGGAATGCCTAAAATGGAATCATTATTGTCAATGAATAGCTGTAGTTTAGCTTTCACATTATCTTCTATTTCTTTAAAAATTTCCAATTCTAATATTGGTGTATTGTTTAAAATGGCACCCTCAATAATTATTTTATAATTGGCCCTTCTCTTCTTATCTGCTTTCCTCATGATTAATTTCTGCTTAATGGCCCGAGCTGCATCTGTAGCTTTCTTATTGTCAGCCCGCAGCAACCTCATCTTGGCTCCATGATGGACAGCAAAGTGTATTAGGTCAATCTGCTCGGAGTCGGGAAATGTATCCAACCACTCAAGCACATTGTTCTGTACCCCTTTTACTTTCCCATCTATGAAACCAAGGGTTGCATTGGGAGCTCTCCGCCATAGAGCATCCATCATGCCCAGAGTTCTTTCAGAACTCATGTTGTGAACTGGAGCTGAAGCAGTATCCACCAGCATGGTGTCTGTTGGCACTGCTAGAGCCCCAGTCAGATATGGGCACAGTTGACGTTCCAGCTTCAAGATGAAAGCATTAGCCAAATTTTTTACAGCCAGCCTAAATTTAACTAAATATGACTTTTCAACATCAATAAATGTGAGAGTTAAAAATGTATGGTCTGACTCGATGTCACCACCGAATAGATCCTGCTTTCTGGAGGTGATAGATGATGGTTTTGCCGCTAGCGCTCTCAGGGAATCCAAGCATTTCTTGAAGTAACCTGCTTTTGCCTGCAGAGAAAAATTGCATAAGATCAGTGTCAGTAATAAAGCGCAAGGCCAGGCACAACTTGAAAAATTTGTATCAGTAGTTTCTTTAGTAGCAAAATGGTCAACAATATCTGATAGACAAAATTTAGAGCTTGAGTAATATTCTAATGAAACTAATGTATTTACTGTAAAAGTTATTCCAAGTGGTACTTACTGCTTCAAGATTTGAAAGTTGCTTGTCATTCTTGTAAAACAAACACATCCATGGCCCAGTCAGGATTTTGAAGAACAGTCCAAGTGCTTGAAGCTGAGCCTGGATATCGGGGTTCTTCAGATAGTTAAGTATGGTTGCCGCCATTTTTGTGCGACTACACTTTAGCTCGAAGTAATCTTTGAGTTTCTCCCGCAGGACAAAAATGGTGGAAGCCATGTGAAACAAAACATTCAGTCTGTTCCCCACATATCTCTGGATAGTGCCAAGCTTCAGCTTTTCACCTCTTAGGAAGGTCTCAAATCCTTCTGGGTCACCTGTGCCTTGTTTGTGTCTGGAATGAATAAAAAGCAATTTATTTAAATAAACACTACAATTAAAAACATAAATTCACCTATTGCAAGATTGACATAGGTAACAAATCTGTATTTTGTCTATTTAATTAAGTGTATCTATTAAGCTGCTTAAAAAACACACATTTTTTTAATAAACAATACACACATTGGACATTTAATTTTACCTCATTTTGGAAATGCAGTGAATAAGTTCAGCTGCAATACATCCAGTCCTATGTTGAGTGGCTAGTCCCCATTCTCTGTCTAGGTTGGCAAGTGTTGTTCTGGCAGAAAGTGCAAGTCCATCGAGGGGATGAACATTGCAGTTCAGCTCAAGCAAATCCATGTCAAACTTTTTCTTCATTTCCTCGACAACACAGTGATTAACCGGTGCTCTGTCGGTGATTGTGCTCTTAATGGTTTTAAAAACACTTTTCTTGACATTGACAGCATCAATCTCTGACAGATTACGATACACACAATATGTCTCGATGACATCAAGTAAAGCTTGACTGACGTGCTTATAGTAATCACTTGTTGTTCCTCCATGAAGCATACCTATATCCAGGACAAATGTCTGAAATAAAGAGTCTTTCACATTAGTAGTCACATGGACTTCATTGATATGAGATCCTTTTAAACTTGTGGCATCCCATGACAGAGTAGTGCAAGATGACTCATGCAATATATATCCAGTCTTAATTTGAGACAGAACACCTATTTCATAAGCTATCTGTGCTAAAGTGGATGGAACAGGTCTGCTTGAAATTTGTTTACCACACAGAAGGAATACCCCATAGTGAAGGATATCACAACAATGCTGAACACTGACATTACATATCAAACTTTTATACATGCATTTCCTGAATACATGGTCATACGTCTTACCATCTACTTTTACCTGTATAACCTCGTTGTTGATGTCATCTATCTTTTCTTGTAACATGGACATCTGATTCTCATGGGATGCTTCTAGGTAGCTCAAGTTCTTTCTAGTGTGAGCAACCTGACGTTCATGTTGTCTTTTCACTTGCTTCTTGTGCACCTTAGACTGATGCTGGAAAAGAGCAAACTTATTCTGCAATAATTTAAAATCCTGATCTTTCTTTTCAAGCTGTTTCTGGATGCTGTCATGTCTCAACTCATAATCTCGCAGCTTCTCGTTCAAGGCATTACTTTTCAGCTTCAACTTCTCCAAAGAATTCTTCACCATTTTGTAACTCCTCAAAGCACTCTTGCATTTGGCTTTCGAAGAGCTTAGGCTAATTACCTTCCTGCGAATGGTCTGATTGACCACCTTTGGAGCAAAACGTGCCAGTTCTTGCGCATGATGTTTTTTCTGATCAAACAAACGCCTGCGCAATGTGACAATGGTCTCTCTCAAATTATTGAGTGTGCGCTGCTTGGTAACACAGTTATGACAATCATAACGAAGTTTCTTTGGGGATGGGGGACCAACCGTTACAGTTGAAACAATTGATACATCAGTAGGTGAGTAAATCTCTTGTGGCTGAAACAAAATAACTGTATTAGACACATCTTAAAAATATACAGGAAATGGCTGCTGACAAAGTAGTACAAGTGAGTCCCAGTGTGTACTCAAATTGTGTTTCTTGAACTTCAGATCTCTCTGCAAAGCACGCAGATCACTGTTAAGCTTTTTCTCATCAACACACTTATCCTGTTCTGCAGATGTACTTGGAATAAGCATCTTGATTTTCCATATCAAAGCAGTGATTGGATCTTTGGTTTCCACAAAAAGCTGCAGAATGTATCCTTTCTGGAGTGGATACACTGGCCAAAAGCCCGCTAAATGTGCTTTCAGATCAGCAACACACTTCTTGCTTATTGGTGGGGAAGGTGGCCCAACTATTGCAGCTGAAAGACTTGATACTTCGGTAGGGGAGGAAATCTCTTGTGGCTGCAACAAAACAACAGTATTAGACACATCTTTAAAATGTATAGGAAATGGCTGCTGAAAAAGATGTACAAGTGAATCCCAGTGTGTACTCAAATTGCATTTCTTCAACTTCAGCTCTTTCTGCAAGCTCTGTAAAGCCCAGCTGAGCTTTATCTCATCTACACACTTATCCTGTTCTATACAAGTAGTCGGAACAAGCGCCTTGACTTTACGTATCAGAGCAGTGGTTTTGATATCTCTTGTTTCCCCTATCAGTCGTGCAATGTATCCTTTCCTGAGTGGATACAATGAATCAAAGCATGCCAAATGTGCTTTCAGATCAACAGCTGACTTCTTGTTTTCCATGGTTGGATGATGAGTAGATCTAACAATTTCTGAAAATAATTAAAACAAATATTATAATTTAAAAAAATAAATTGCCAGAAAGTCAGGCTAATGTTTGAACCCAATATTAGTTTAAGCAATATAAAATCTTGATAAAAATTACTAATGTCTGGAGTAACTTGATTAATTGCAATAGACTCTAATGACTTTGGTGAAAAAAAACAACAATGACGGACATGTCAAAAATAATCAGTGTGGTTAAATTACTAGCCTCAGCAAAGTTCAAACTCCATGACTCGAATGATCTATAGGATCCCCAAAATAACAAAACATACACTATCATACAGATAAGTGGATGGAGAATTTAAATAAATACAAATTATGCAACAAAAACAGTTATTATACCTAACAGTATACCTAACAGTCATTGACGGTGATAGTAATGTCAAATAATGTGTTATGTAAATCAACAGGAGTAGATCTACCTTTCGTTTTTTTTAATTGCTAGATTATCATATTAATAAGTATATGCTATATTCATGAAATGTAATTGCAAAACTTAATTGTAGTGATAAACATCATTACGATATTTTTAGTATGATCAGGATCGTGTTTAAAGTTACTAATCAAATGTGCTAAGTTGATTGATTAATTGTGAAGGCAGAAAAAGAATGGCGAACACCGGGACATGTCAAATAAATCAGCATGGTGAAATTACTGGCCTCGGCAAAATTCAAACTAATTATTTCAGCTAATTTCTAATTCCTCCACAATAACTAAACATACAGATAAAGTGGATGCAGAATTCAAAAGAAGAACATTGAAATACATTAAACAATCATTACAAATACATAAAGCATGCAAACTTACGCGTATTTTTCAATACCAGTGAAATTCCTTCAATCAGTATCAAATTTTCGTTCGCGTGTGGTCAATGGTCGATTGGGTCAATGAACTAGCGTGTTTGGCTTTTATACACTACAAAAACATCCCGGGATTGGTCTAAAAACAAAAAACCGTTAAAGAGTCACGCTAAGATCGGTCAGCGTCCGGAACCAGAAATTCACGAACCATCAGCGGCTAAACGGGAAACTGTTCTAAAAATAGAAATAGGTAAATTCCGATGTGCCTAGACAATGATTGATGACAATCATACAAAATACAATACAAAATAATACATGATACTATTACTACTGAGTAATATTCCATAACCATCCCAGGCCTGTACTGTGCAGAATCATCACATAAGAATAGATACTTATATAATACTTACTTTTCATTAGTGGGCAATATGGGACTATGGCTCTCTGACCTCAGCACAATTGACGTGTATTGTTAATATTAAGTGGCTATTCAACTATTGTCACTATTGCCATTGGCGTATCGTACTCCAAAATCTTGAAAATGCAAGTTCACTTACTATACTATATTAGATAGTATATATATATATAGTATATAATATACTCTAATAATACTGTAGGTAGTAGCGTAGTGTAAATCTTTTATCTTGGAACTGAAGTCAAGTGAAGTACTAAGTACAAAACTTAAGGTAAGGTGATCAGGTGCTATGACTGTGAGAAATTAGACCAGAGCTTAACAAAATCCAAAGAACAGCATCTTTACTCTTTATACTCATAATACTTATACTGGATTAGAAGACTCTGCAGGGTCTGTATACAAAGATTAGAACTTCAACAGTTACTCTTCAGTGCCTACCCTCCCACTGTGGAATCAAAAAGATCCGAGCCCCAAAACAGGTAGGATGGAGCAATTTATTCACACAGTGTCTTACAGAGAGACAAAAACTGTCATCGACAATCAGTGCAACTGAAATTGAAAGAAAGACAGGGACATGATCTGAATCAATCCACCAGCTCCACAGACACCAACAAACCACCATTTTTCGTCTGAGGATTATTGAGCCATCTACATCATCTCAAGATATCACACCGAAGTGAGTGCCCATATGGAACCAGGGTGCAGATTGCTGAACCCATCCAGCAGGACTACCCACCATACATAAACCTACTATGCCTGACCTGGTCAGAGGAAACCAAGTAGACACAAAAGCTGGGGAGTTGTCACCCAGATCTGAAGAGGACTGTGGACTTCAACCTGGCAACGGGTTTACAGATCCAGCATGGCTAAAAGCCTGAATACAGAAGAAAAAGTATAAAATAATTTCTTTCTTATCTTTACTATTAATACCATTCCACTTCTTGCAAATCATAGGGCACCACTGCAGTTGAACCCATATTGAAGCTTGCTCCAAAGCATTTTTTGTTCTATCTGTGACAATTTATTTTGCATCATGAGGTTGCTAACCCCTTGCTACTGTTCTTCAGTTACATTTTACGATATGCTTGTTTGAAAGGTTGTAATATCCTGATTCTTTGGTCCTTGAATCTACACTGGCAGAAGGCAAAATTGCTAAAGCAATAATCATTGCTCCTAGTAGAAATAGTCATAGTAATTAGACAGTAAATTGGAAGCATGGTTGCTTACTTAAAACTTATTTTCAAATTGTTAAAAATAGTTGATAAGATTCGCTGAAATCAAAGAACTTATAACCAATTAGTGTAAGAGATATTGATTATTATAGTGAAAGGACAGGCTGCATGTTGTCATTTACTAATTTTACTGTTACTAATTGTTTTTTTACTTTTAATATGGCCTTTTGAAGACCTCTTGGCAACGATCAAAAGATGGAAACGCACTTGGTGCGGCCACAAATTGAGATCAAATGATCTTGCAAATATGGTCCTGCATGGAAACATGCAAGGCAGACGACGAAGAGGTCATCCAAAAAAGAGGTGGGAGAACAACATAAAAGAATGAACCAATCTCCAACCAGAGGAGGAACAGGCAGCGGCTGCTTGACAGAGATGGGTGATATGGAGTTGTCGGGGTGTCTTCATGTGTGCCCCAATAACCTCACCAGTTACGTTATGACCAGACCGCTGCAGCAAGTGAAAGTAGCGAATATCATATTTTGTTCTTTGTACATTTCTGAAACTTTGTAAAAGCAATTCTGCATAAATAGTTTAATAATTACATGAACTGAAATTATTTTGTAATTTAAAAAAAGTAATTTTTTTGTCTAGGTGTGGGACAAGGACGATTACAGAAATATTCGTTTCGTAGACAAGGACAAACTGGTATGCGGATCTGTGTGTTTCTAGTTCTTATTATGTTCTTACATCATTATTGTAATTTTATCTTTGATTATTAATATTTTGCAAGAAGAATTTTAGTTCTTTTTTTGAAAATCAAGGATTTCATGATGAAATACATAAGCAATGCCAAATAAGAGACTGCTTAATTTAGTTGTTGCAAAAACAAATGACAGAAAAAAACTGCTACACTCAATGAACATCATTTAATCTCATTTCAAAGCTTTCATCCATATAAATTGATAGTAATATTTATAAAATGGGGGATATGGATTAAGATATCAAAAGAGAATACAAATGGTGAGATACTTTATTTGCATTGGGGGAACTTATGGAAAAATTTTTTGTCGCCACTGTATGAGTCTGAAACATGCAACAAAAACAACAGCCAAACAGATACAGACTTTCACAAATGGGTGTCGGTACAGAAAAGAGAGATGAAATGGTATGATTAGATCACTACTTCTGAACTGTTGAAAAGAAACGAGATGTCATTGGAACATGACGTGAGGAGAAGACACTGATGTTGGATATGACACAGATTAAGAAAACTAGCTATAGGATTATAAGACATTCTTTGTTTTGAAATCCACAGAGTAGGAGAAGTAAAGGAAGACCAGACTACATATAGAGAAGAGAGCTCAAGACAAATATAAAGGAAACAGGGAAGCAAGAGCTGTTGTATCAGGACAGGGGGAGTGTGTTTGTTGAAGTCCTGTGCTCCACAATGGGCTGAAAGGTTCTGATTTGGCAAAGCTTTCATAAATAAAGATTTGGACATGTGCCATAGATTCTCAACTTTAATTCACCATCGGGCAAGCACACAGGAGGAGAGGATATGGCAAGACCAAAGAGCACATGAGGAAGAGTATAGAACAGACAAGGAATGGCAGAGACTAAATTACATTAGAAGCATATAACCACTAGTCTGTGCACCTAGTCATGCTAAGATCATTGATTTATTGATTGACTAACAAAATTTGCAACATCATTTGTCTGGAAGAAATTCAGAAAAGTTAAGAAAAAATATATGTACTAATCTGTATGGAAAATTTTCAAAACACAAATGTTAATCATTTTCAGAGCAGTTAACTGGATTATTTAATTAGCTGTTAATTCTGAAAATGATAGTTTTTCAGATATATCTTTGTGTAAACCTGTTCAAAAGATGTTACTTTGAATCACAAAATAATGTATTTCTTTGCAACATGGAAATATCACGAGCAGCGTTGTTTGAGGACATTCAGTTTGTTAAACAACAATTTTCGCAGAGGTAAATATTAGTGATTAGTGTTGTTTCTTTGAGAGTGTATGCTTGTGGTGTCAAGTTTAAAGATAAGAGATTTTAAAATGGGGTGTTAAATATATTCTGTACCACAGAGCATTCACTCTTTTCTTGCTTAATTTTTTCCTTTACGCAGATCAATCCTAGCTGGGCCATTGATCTGATTGCTGAGGATCCAGTAGTAGTGGTAAACTCTAGCCATGTCTGGTCCAACAGTTGTGGGGCTTTAGGTCATCCTAAAGTTTACATTAATTTAGTAAGTATATACCAGACACATTATACAGACATATTAGACATGTCTAGACTTTCTGATCACTCGTCTATCCTGGGCTGCCCGCACACAAATGTCCTTGCTGACTGCTACACCTCTTTTAGCTGCACATTTCCAGGCTGAATAAAAGGGCCAGGTGGCAGTGTATATTTGACAGCACTCAAGATACTCCTTCACACTGTCCTTGAATCGCTTCTTTGAATACCTCTGTGATTGCATTCCTCCTATCAGCTTGCCATAACGAAGCTTTGGGGATTCTTTCTGTAGGTATTTGGGCAAGCTAGTCAGCATAGTGCATAATCTTCTACAAATAAAGTGCTGGCTGATTTATGTATCTCTATAGTTCCTTGTTCCTGATGCTACTAATCATTTCAGCATTCTAGTATTTTCTCTCTTTGTTACAGATCTCTTGTGCTGTCAGTTTTATCTGTTGTCACAAAGTGTTCTATCTTTTCATTTCTCATACTAGACCTACAAAAACAGACATTCTAAACAGATGGACTCGGTGTTGCCCATATATGTATAACGATCGAAGTAAAGGTGACCCAAATGTGCTACTGCACCCCGCCACATCTGAGGATGGTAATTAATCCATTTCCAGAGACAAAGTCGAGCTGGCATTTACAAAAATTAGAAATTAGAAAGCTGTGGAAATTGATAACATACTATGAGAATTAATTCAAAATGTTGGCAGAGATGGGCAGAAAACTATCTTCAGACTCAGAATGGGACATTGCAGACTCAAAGTCCACATCCACATAATGGGTCTTAGAGGAGAATGGATCAAAGAGGGAAGGCTAACCTGATACCGCAAAATGCCATGCTGAAACCGGATGTGTCAAAATGAAAGGTGCAAATATCGCAGTCAAGCTGTAAACAATTAATTACATAGCGCATTTCGTTCTCCAGACTACATTCTGCTACTTGGAAAGGTCTTGTCAGGGCTTAGTAGTGAGAGTTTAAGAACGATGAAGATGAAACAAAAATACCACATCAAGGATGTATTGCATAGAAATAAACACAGGTAAAACAGCTAATGATGAATAACAAGATAAAAATAAAGGAATAAATAATAATATCAAAATGATGGATAAAAACTTGAGATAGTTACACAATTCATATGTCGTAATCTGTAATTGGGGCAGAGGGAACTAACGCAGAACTAAGAACAAGGGCATCACAAGCAGAAACAATTCTCACCTTACTGAAGCCACTATAGAAGCACATGAACAGCATGCTTAATTAAGACTAAGATCAAATTAATGCAATCTTTGATCATCCACATACATGCATGCAAAAAATGGACATTGAATATTGAGTGTAAGATCCAGGTGAAGGAGATGATATGCTTCAGAAAAATTCTCGTAATAACATACATGAATCATGTCAATATATGCCTTACAGTACGATAGTGTATCAGTATATGCCTATTTTTCTTGTGCCGGATGTGGAGCACAAGTCTTCAACAATCATATGAAAAGTTCCCCAGACCTCTGCCATCTGTTCCAGTTCCTTCTACATCTCCCTTATTCATTTTATGTTTGTTATGAGTTCATTTCTCCTTCTATGTTTTGGTCTTTTAAATTGGGGACTGCAGAGCTGAGTCTTCTATGTAATTCTATTTGTTGGTTTTCTGAATGTGTTTTCTGTCATTGCCTTCTCTTCAACTGCTATTTCATAGTAGTTTGTCTGATTCTTTTCAACAGTTCAACATTAATAGTCTTGTCATGTTGTTGTTTGTCCATCGTTTCCAAAGGGGACCGACCACATTGTCATCTGTCAATCCTAGAGTGGGTTCGTAGATGGCTGATCAAACCAATCCGAGCCCGAAAGCGTCTGTCACACTGAGGGCAGAGAATAACTGTCTGATCGTCAGTCGGAGGCAACTCTTCTCTTGTTTTTCGTGTCGCACATTTCCGTGAAGCTTCTGTGATTCTTGTCTGCTTCAAATGCGCTGTATCAGAGGAGATTTTACTATGCCAGGTAGAGCGATCAGTAGCAATTGTTCTCCCAATTATCAGTGTCAATGTCGCAGTTCCTCATTGAGACTTTCAGAGTGCCTTTGTTATGTTTTATTTGGCTACTGCGAGCTCGCTTGCCTAACTTGAGCTTGCCATAGAATATTTTCTTTGGAAACCGCTCATCTGACATACGACAACATGGCCAGTCCATCTAAGCTGCGATTTGCACAGAGTTGTGTGGATGCTTGTCATGCCAGCCCGCGAAAGAACTTCTACATCTGTAATCCTATCTTGCCATTTTATGTTTAGCAGTTTCCTTAGGCATACTAGATGAAAATGGTCACGCTTCTTTGCAAAGCCGACTGTACACAGTCCAAGTTTCACAAGCGAACAGAAGAGTTGGTAGAACGACTGCCTCATAAACCTTCAATTTGGTTATAAGTTTAATTCCTCTCTGGTCTCAAACTGAGGATCTTAGTTTTCCAATTGCTATACATGCTTTGGCTATTCTCGAGTTTACCTCCTGATCAATATGGACTGCTCTGAAGAGTATGCTGCCAAGGTATGCAAAGCGTTCTACCGACTTTAGTTTCTGACCATTGATAGAGATAGATGGCTTACTGTATTCAGTTCTTGGGGCTGCTTGGTACAGCACTTTAGTCTTGCTAGTAGAGATTGTGAGACCAAAGTTAACGCAAGCCGCTGCAAACATGTTAACAGTACATTGCATCTCAGTCTCTGAATGGGCATTGAGAGCACAGTCATCGGCAAAGAGAAGTTCACATATGGTCTCAATTTGTACTCTTTTTTTTGCCAGCAGTCTCCTCAGATTGAATAACTCACTGTCTAGACGATAGCTGACTTTCTCCATCATCACTTCCCTTGAATGCATTCATCAACATGGCAGCAAACATCATGCTGGAAAGGGTAGGGGCTAGGATGCATCCTTGCTTCACTCCATTTGTAACACCAAATGGCTCGAGTATATTCCCCATGATCCTGAACTCAAGCTAACATGCCATCATGGAACTGCTGAACCATTATAATAAATGCATTGGGACATCCAAATTTGGCCATGATCTTCCATAGGCCACCACGACTTACAGTATCAGAAGCTTTTGTTAAATCCACAAATGTGGTGAGAAGGTGGACATTTTGCTCTTGACACTTTTCTTGTATTTGCCCTAGCTGTAAAGATCATGTCAGTTGTGCCTTGTTCTTCTTTTCTAAATCCACTTTGACTTTCTGGAAGTAGCCCTTGTTCTAGGTTGATGTGAAAGTCTTGTCTAGTAGAATCCTTACAAGTATCTTTCCTGCAACGTAAAGCAGAGAGATATCTCCCTATAGTTGTCACAGACTTGCCGATTTCCTTTTCTCTTATAAAGGTGAATAATGGATGCATCTTTGAAGTCTTGTAGGATATGCTGCTAGTTCCACATTTTACAGAAGAGTCTGGTCAACTTCTCAGTCAGTCTGGGTCCCCCAGCTATGTAGATCTCGACAGGAATTGAGTCGGATGCCGGAGCCTTTTCGCTAGTGAGGAGGTCGATGGCTTACTGTGTTTCCTGGACAGTAGGACAGTGGGCTATGGTCCCATTAGTTTCTATTTGTGGCAGACAATTTATCACCTCATCATTCATTGACGAGTGTCTGTTGAGAACGCCACTGAAGTGCTCTCCCAGCGTTCCAGTATTTTTGTGATTAGGATTCAGCAAAGGTTAGGTGCAAGATCCATTTAGACCATATACTTCTTAGAGTGCACTGTAAAAGTTTCTGAGATCATGTCTATCGGCAATGTCATGTCTGATCAGCTTTCTTGCATATCCATGAATCTTGCATCTCACAGAGCCTTCGTTGAACAGTTTGACGAATCCTGGAAAATGCCTCCATCTTTGCACATGATTTTGGATCTTCTCATACCATTAGCGTAATGGTCACTTTTCAAGGTAAAGGTACAAGGTTTAATTCCCGTTATGAATATGCTCCAGTCAACCCAAATTGTAAATGGGCACCTGGCTTATTGTTAGGGGAGGCAAGTCAGCGGTGAAGGGAAGTTGCCACCTCACCTCATGGGCAGGCTGTGGTCTCGTACAATGAAATCTCTAACACTTCATCCCTGACAGCAATATCCTGCTATGGGACTACCTTCATCTTTGTATACCATTTCACAATGTTTGTCTACAGGATGGGGTTGATGGATAAATATTTATCTAAATGATGTGTGAAGGATCATTTATATATCTCTAGAAATTGTAGCATTTGATATAAAATGTAAAATGAAGATAAAGGATGATTTCGTTGTGTATTAGAAGAAATGTTATTGCATTAAATGTGCTGTGTGGACACACTTCCTAAACCGTAAGACAACTTGGAACACAAGGAGACAATGAAAAGTTGCCTGCCGAAGACGAATGTGTCAGACCGAAAGGTGCAAATATCGCAGTCAAGCTGTAAACTAGCGACACAACTCATTCTGTTCTCCGGACTACATCCTGCTACTTGCAATCCCTGTTCAGGGCTTGGTAGCGGGAGATTGAGAATGAACACAGAAGAAGGAAAAGAAGAGAAAGGTTGTAAAAGTCTGTTAAAGTGATATCATGTCTTTTACTGATGTTGTTCCTCGATTTCATCTCCAGGACAAACCAGAGGTGGCTGTATGTGGCTACTCTGGAAGGAAGTTTGTCCAGAAGAAGTACTATAACCCATCGGCTCATGGAAACAGTGTTACTTATGAGGAGTATCTTGAGCAAATGAAGGGGGACTCTCGTTAAAGTTACATAGTACCAAGCTTAGTTATCCTCCTAAAGATACAATGTGTGTTGAATGCCACCTAAAGTTAATTGACTACTTAGTAAGGTACTTTTCTTAAAATTAATTTAGCATTAAATCTTTGTTGTTGAAGACAGACCACATAGTGTCATTTATTTTTGTGCCTCAAGCATTCCTGTATTGGTTTGGTGTCAACAATATACCTTTATTGTCTTATGGTTTTTCTGTTTTGTCCCAATATGAACCTGAAGCTACCACTAAAGTTGGTCTTCAAAACATGAATGGTTTCGGTAGCACTTTATTTTACAGGATGAGGTTGCAAACCACATGCACAGCCCTTCTTAGTTGCTATTCTGACATGCTTTGCAGGGTGCAGTAGCCATATTCTGTATGCCCCATTGAGGAGTGCTGGTATTAATATGTAGTTTATTGTTGAATATGGTGGCACTATGATATGGAAATGGAACAATTAGGACAAAACTTAACAATTATATACACAATTCAAAGCTATTCAACAACAGAATGTTAATATAGACATATAGGTACTAAGAGAGAAAGAGAGAGCGGTGCTAGTAAAAACTGAAAACAGAGAATTTAAAAATAAGTCAATCAAAACCCTTCTACTCCCTGTGGAGCATTTTACAATCCTAATGCACCGGGTTGGAATCCAGTGTCCAGTTTTGCTGACACAAAGTTTTTTTCTCTCTTTGCCATCACTCCTCCACGCATGAAAAGTAATGTCAACCTACCGTACTTCACATTTACCAAGAAACTTGTAACAGCCAAATAGATTGGTAGTTGTGAGAAGCGATG
Source organism: Ariolimax columbianus (assembly GCA_036924085.1). Taxonomy (NCBI): domain Eukaryota; kingdom Metazoa; phylum Mollusca; class Gastropoda; order Stylommatophora; family Arionidae; genus Ariolimax; species Ariolimax columbianus. The sequence continues at coordinate 9,994,531 of JAVGWX010000006.1, forward strand.
TTCTGCAAAGGACATGCTACCGGTACCAGTACTTACATTTTAAGATATTCTTTAAGATCGAATTTCCCAAGGGCAAGCAAGCACAGTCATTAGAAAAGGGGAGAGAAAACTCAAATATTATTTTGTTAATCAGGTTTAGCTGGAATCCAATGATGTGTTTGTCTGCTTGATTACATAGGATAGCTAAATCGTGTGTCAATTGTTAGTGACTATTATTATTACTCAAATTACTAATCTGTTGGATATGCCTTGGAAGTCAATGATAAAAGAAGTTGTAAATAAAATGTCTATAAGTTTTTCTTGTGAATTTGCTTGTTTTCTGTCTTCATGGTGTTAATGTTAAAGTAATATATATATAGATTATGATCAAGATCAATAACTCTATCTTCTTACCTCACTCTCTGTTTCATTTGACTCTGTCCAACAATCACACTATTACACAACTTTCATACACTTCTTCAGGGTACTTTTACACAACTTACTTTCATATGTGTCTTCAGGGTACTTTTACACAACTTTCATACGTGTCTTCAGTGTACTCTTACACAACTTTCATACATGTCTTCAGGGTACTCTTACACAACTTTCATACGCGCCCTCAGGGTGAGACTTTCCATTGCTCTTTGGTTGGGTTGACCTCTGAGAGCGCTAAACTAGCATATGCACATACAGACGCATTCATGCACTGGTTAATACGTCCTGATATTGCCTAAAAGGCTTTACAAAAAACAAAAACAAAAAAAGTTTTATATATTTAGGTGAAACATTTGCAAAAAAACCAGGATACATACTTTCACGGTTTATAACCTTTCATACACATACACTAACATGCGCCTTCAGGGTGAGGCCCTTGCACTTTGGTTGGGTTTGACCACTGATACTGCCCTTACTAACATAGGTACATTACAGATTCACAAACCCAAGCACTGGCTAATACATCCTGATATTGCCTAAAAGACTGATCTGGGGTTAAAAGGGTATGTCTCCGCCAGTAGAATACAGAGAGGCAAACTTTTAACCAAAGGATTAAAAAATATATTTATTTATAAAAATTATATTTTAAAAAATTAATAAAAATATATTTGTGTAAAATTTATATCTTTTTGTGAATAAGAAGTCAAGTCGTTTACCAGGTTTTAAAATTTCTGTTTGCATAGTCTCCTAAGATAAAAGTGCTTTATACTGTATATCCAAGTTAATCACATATTTATAAAATGGGTTTTTTCCCAGAAGGTATTACTTTGCTTTTGAAAATGCCTTAAAATTGTGGTGGTTAATTTGTAGGGAGGAGAAAAGTAGTAGTACCAGCCCCTTTCAGTCATGACTGACTTAAGGATGATAAGACCTTGAAGTGGTATAGGTATTAGGGGCACTAATCTTTTTTCGTTTTCTTTTTCCTTGAGGCAACATCTTGTCATTTCTCCGTGTTGCGAGAGCCTCTTTTCACCAAGTGTATGTCCCTTCAGAGTACATCTCCACTTGGATCGGTTTGCAGTTTGATTTTCCCAGGATGTCAGACTAATGTCCAGGGCCTTCATATCACACTTACACACATCTTAGAACCAGAACTGTGGATGACCAATTGTTCTCTTGCCAACTGTTCTCTTGCCATCTGCCAACTGTCCATAGAGGATATCTTCCATGCGACGAAAATGACCAAGCCATCGCTGTCTATGGAGAGTACATGCTTAGGAGTGCAGTGCAAAAGTGCACCTTTGCATTTGTCACTCTGTCCCTCCATGAAAATTCCATGAATGGGTTGTAAGTGCAGTAGATGGAAGCCTGTACTCTTGTTTGACATAGTTTGCCAAAGTTTTGCTACCATATGAGAGCGTGCTGATGACTCATGCGATCTACACCATGGCCTTGATTTTGCTTGGCTTGGCTTCGTTCGTTCTCAATCTCCTGCTACCAAACCCTGAAAAGGCTTAAGTAGCAGAATGTAGTCCAGAGAACGGAATGTGTTGTGTCATTGTTTACAGCTTGACTGCGATATTTGCACCTTTCGGTCCATCACATCTGACTTCAGCAAGCATTTTTTTAGTATCGGGTTAGCATTCCCTTACTGCTCACATAACTTTTCCTGAAGTTGGCGAAGAGAAAACATTATGTGGACCAACTGTGACTCCAGATAAACATGCTCAACCAAATTCTGTAGTTGTTGTAAGATTCCTCTGGCAAAGACTTTGCATACGGCATTGAAGAAAGAGACACTTCGATAGTTATCACAGTCACTTCTATCAACTTTGTTTTTGTATAATTTTACAATCTGTTCATCTCTTATATCTTGGGGTACAGTGGCCTCTTTCCAGCACTGATATAACATATTTGTTATAAGTTGATTTATAGAAAAGTATAGAGGATGATGGTGATTAATCTTATCAATACTTAGAGATTACAATACATTTTTGTCTCCTCAAAAAAGGGGACACATTTATAATTTTTAAAGTGAATTTCTAGAAAGTAAAAATATAATTTCTAGCATGAGAATGACAAGATAACACATGATTATAATGAGTAAAATAGGAATTTATATGCGCCTCGTTCCCACGGTCTTTAAATACGCAGTGAACAAAGTAATGCGCTAGTCTAACACATCCTGACCTGTTCGTCATGTCTGGCGTAAACCAGCTATGACCACTTAATGGCCGCATTTTGTTAAATAATCATACTTTAGTGACGCTTTGACTCGTGGTTAACTCACACTTAGATAATATCACTTAACCATGTGAGATATTTGTGTTCTCAATGAGATAATTGTTATGTTCGTGTAAGTATCACGAGGATAAAGTCAAGTGTTGTAACACTCCAACAACATTGTACAGGGGTGAGGGGGTGTTGAGATCGTGTATGTAAATAGGACATTGACTTGACTTCAATTAAGATTATTTCAAAACATTTTAAGCTTCGCTTCGCTGTGTTTTGTTTCTTTCATGATTATTAATTACTAATGTGACTTAATTATCATGTGCTTTTCACTGAGCTTGATTATGAGTTGTTATTCTGCATTCTGTAATTCTACTTTCATGTGTCATGAGGATTCCGTGGCGAAGTGGTTAAGCCACCGGGCTCGTGATCAGATGTGGGTTCGACTCCAGACTCCGCCGTCATTTTAACAGGTGCTTCATGCGGAGTCCCCTGCATATTGTAATCGCCCCCTAGTTGTCTTGTCCTTGATTTGCCACTGGAGTCGGGCGGCTCGAGACGAGAGAGTGAGGATAAAAAGTAGCTAATCCTTACTAAAAATAGCGCTAGCAAATGAATGATGCCATCATCGTCTGCGATGGATGGCGGCCTTGCCTATTCTGCATTCATTGCTCATCTAGATCAAGATTCCGGATTCTCCAATAAAGTCTCATGTCCTGTTCAGGGTCCCAATACCTTCATACAGTTCCTCCTCTAGGGAAGTGGCCGTGTGCCGCATTCCTATTCTCCAATTTGTGTACCGGGGGCAGTCCTGAAGCACATGAGCTGAAGCAACATTTTTTTTATTTTTGGCGTTCACCTTATTTCTCAAGTCACCAAGGCGGTGTGCTTTGCACTATGTTTTTATTTTGCGCCTTTCAGCCCAGTGCACACGACTTCCTCATGCATTTAATGTAAGGATCTGCTTTATCCTGCATTTTCTAAGGGTTTACTTCTCTGGAGTAACGGCAGGTACTGTTATTGGGGAGATCCCAGCATCTTCGGATTGTGAGCCGTGTAATATTAACATACCTATCTCGAACTTGGTGTACAGGTGGAGTCTCATTATATTGTGGCCAGTTCGGAGACCTATTGTGATAACCTGGTCTTTTCTGAGTGGTGTTTGGGGTGTTCTGAGGGGTATTCTGAGTGGTGTTTGGGGTGTTCTGAGTTGTGGTTAGGGTGTTCTGAGTCGTGTTTGGGGTGTTCTTCCTGCCTCTTTACATTGTATTGGTCCTTTTATTGTATCTATTGCTTCTTCATAGTTGACCAGGTAAGCTTCCTGTATCAGTTTCACTCCTTTTGGCTAAACTGTCGGCCTCCTCGTTTCCCTTAATGTTACAGAAGGCTGTCCTCAATTCATTCAGCCCAGTGTTCTTGTGGGATTTGAGTGCCGTTACGGCTGACTGTTCAACATTTATGTGGGGCCCATGTGTCGTCATCTGGAACGGAGGGTTGTGAATAGATTCAATATCTCCATGCTACAAGAAGAGACACATGCACAGACTTTCATCAGGAACCTGAACAATTGTCTGGAGAGTGATCATCCCAAATTTTGCAGTGTGGAAGATAGATGCGGTTTTCTCAGGGATGCAATTCACTAATCTGCAAAGGAGTGCTTAGGTAATCTGACTTGTAGGAGAAATGACTGGTTCGACGGAAATGAACATCAAGATCCTGCTGGTTTAAATGCACCGTCTGTTTGAACAGTTCAAAGATGACCCCTGCTCATCGTCCAAAAAGACTGCATTCAACAACTTATGTACGGTTGTGCAGCGCAGGCTCAGGTCCATGCAGGATGCCTGGCTTTACGGCAAGGCTGTAGAGATTCAAAGGTATGCTGATTCCAATGACTTGATACAATTTTATTGTGCTCTTAAGGCTTTTTCCAGCTCTACGTCCCATCACTTATCTCCTGTCCTTAGTGATGACGGCACAGATTGATTGACAAAGTTCATATTTTGGAGTCCTTGGTGGATCATTTTGACGCCATTCTCAACTGTCCGTCCATCAACAGCGTACAAGCCATAGCTCACAGGCTACTATTGACCAGCATCTTGTTCTTGAGCCCACTGAGGCAGAGGTCAGGAAGGCTATCAGCTCGATGTCCAAAGGCAAGGTTGCCTGTTCTGATTCCACCCCTGCAGATATTTTCCAAGCAAAGGGTCATCTGTTTCATCAGGAACTGACTACACTCTTTCATTTTATTTGGGAAACCGAGACATTTCTACAGGAGATGAAGGATGTCACAATTGTACGCCTGTGCAAGCAAAAGGACAATCGTCAATCCTACAATCACATTGGTATCTCCCTAGTGTCAATCTCTGCAAAATTTTGGCCCAATTCCTGCTCAACCGCCTAAATGGTCACATTGAGCAGGGTTTACTCACTGAGAGTCAGTGTGGTTTTCCTGCGGGTCGTGGAATGGTTGACATTATATATGCAGCACGTCAGCTACAAGAAAAGTGTCAAGAACAGAATTGTGACCTGTACACAGTTTTTGTCGATCTGGCCGATGCCCTTGCCACCGTCAATAAGGATGGACTCTTGGCAAATCATTTCAAAGTTTGGCTCATTTCATAATGGTGCGTGTACTGCACGAGGGTGACTTGTATGTGCCCTTCTCAATGACCATCGGTGTCAAACAGACGGAGTGAGAGCGCGGACTTGCCTAACACGCTCGCATGCCTTTCCCCGGCACTGTAGCAGGACCAATTTTGTGGAGTCGTACCGCTGACAACGGTGCGTTACTGTGGTCCGTATAGAGAAACTTTGTCAGTCAGTTGTGGTTAGTCGAAGGCTTATAGCCAACCTCGACAGTTCGTCTTGCTGGTGGTCATTCTCGCGCAAAGAGCTTGTGACCGGCAAATGGAAAGCAGGAATCGTGCCTAAAGACCCTGTCCTCGCCCGACCAACCGGTGGGAGAAGGGCAGGCCGGCAGGCAAAAATCGTCTCCAGTCCCAGTGAAAATCATCGCTGGGGCCGTTGGGATCCGTTCTGCACAGAGCGCTTCCATCCCTCCCCGAGCGAGCCCGGTCGTTTGGTGTGTGTATGGGCCCCTGTCAGGCGGTCCTAGGTCGACGGAGTGAGGGACGGAACAACCGTCCGTCCGTCAGTCGGTCCCTGCGGCCGTCAAGGAGAGGCTTTTTACACATCCATCCGTCCTTCCATCGCCGACCGGTGTGTGTGGTTCGTACGTCTCCGACAGATATCTGGTTGATCCTGCCAGTAGTCATATGCTTGTCTCAAAGATTAAGCCATACATGTCTACGTTCACACTGTCTCACGGTGAAACTGAGAATGGCTCATTAAATCAGTCGAGGTTCCTTAGATGACACGATCCTACTTGGATAACTGTGGCAATTCTAGAGCTAATACATGCTTACCAAGCTCCGACCCTCGCGGAAAGAGCGCTTTAATTAGTTCAAAAACCAATCGTCGTTTACCCTCGCGGGGTTGCGGAGTCCCCACTGGTGACTCTGGATAACTTTGTGCTGATCGCATGGCCTCATGTGCCGGCGACGCATCTTTCAAATGTCTGCCCTATCAAATGTCGATGGTACGTGACATGCCTACCATGTTTGTAACGGGTAACGGGGAATCAGGGTTCGATTCCAGAGAGAGAGCGTGAGAAACGGCTACCACATCCAAGGAAGGCAGCAGGCGCGCAACTTACCCACTCCCAGCACGGGGATGTAGTGACGAAAAACAACAATATGGGACTCTTTCGAGGCCCCGTAATAGGAATGAGTACACTTTAAACCCTTTAACGAGGATCTATTGGAGGGCAAGTCTGGTGCCAGCAGCCGCGGTAATTCCAGCTCCAATAGCGTATATTAAAGTTGTTGCAGTTAAAAAGCTCGTAGTTGGATTTCACGCCTGTTCACTGCCCTACCGTCTGCCGGCTCTCTTCCCAGGGTGCTCTTCGCTGAGCGTCCCGGGTTGCCGGCGCGTTTACTTTGAAAAATTAGAGTGTTCAAAGCAGGCCTCGGCTGCCTGAATAATGGTGCATGGAATAATGGAATAGGACCTCGGTTCTATTTTGTTGGTTTTCGGAACTGGAGGTAATGATTAACGGGGGCATTCGTATTGCGGCGTTAGAGGTGAAATTCTTGGATCGCCGCAAGACGAGCTACTGCGAAAGCATTTGTCAAGAATGTTTTCATTAATCAAGAACGAAAGTCAGAGGGGCGAAGACGATCAGATACCGTCGTAGTTCTGACCATAAACGATGCCGACTAGCGATCCGCAGGAGTTGTTTCGATGACTCTGCGGGCAGCTTCCGGGAAACCAAAGTGTTTGGGTTCTGGGGGAAGTATGGTTGCAAAGCTGAAACTTAAAGGAATTGACGGAAGGGCACCACCAGGAGTGGAGCATGCGGCTTAATTTGACTCAACACGCCAACACTGAAATTATCGACTGGCCGAGAGCACTCTTGTTGGGTCTAATAGTAGAAATCGCAGGTTTTAGACACTTGGTCATTGATTGACTAAAAAGCCCTCTATTGATTCGTTGGGTCTAATAGTGAACGGGTGCTGGTATTAGACCCTCGGAAGACAGGTCAGTTTTACCCTACTAATGACAGGGCGTTGCTACGGTAATGCTGCTCAATTCGAGAGGAGTCGCAGACATTTTGTCCACGTACTAGGCTGATAAGCCAATGGCGCGAGGCTACCATGTGAGGGATTACGGCCGAACGCCTCTAAGCCGAAATCCCGTCCTAAATCTCAGCACCACTGCGATGGGAGGCTACAATATTGTTGGGACCTGGGGTTCGCGTCTCAGCTAGACCAGGTCGAGCCGCAGAAAGAGGTCTCTGCCGATCAAAGCGGACGGGAAGCTGCTCGATATTCACCCTATACGGCAATGAGGTGTGAAACCACTAGTAGAAGACTTAGTTCTCGGTCGGGGTGTCGGTCGGGGTGTCGTAAAAAGTAGATCAGCTACCTCACTGCGAACTGCTGAGACTCAACCCTTGACCATGAGATATGTCCGCACACCAGGCGAACAACATCTCCGTGCCATGACCAGGCTTGTCCCCTAGTTAAATGCATTCCCTCGAGAGGAATCGCAGGTCGCTGACATTTGGTCCACGTGCTTGACTGATAAGCCAATGGTGCGCGGCTACCATCTGAGGGACTACGGCCGAACGCCTCTAAGCCGGAATCCCGCCCTAAATCTCAGCACCGCTGTGATGGGAGGCTACGATATGGTTGGGACCTTGGGCTTGTGTCTCAGCCCGACCCGGTTGAGCCGCAGAAATGCACCTGGTTAGATGCACTCCTGCCTCGCTCTTTACCTCTGTCTGCTATCAGTCATCCCAATGGACGCAGAAGAGATGCAGTCCAGCGGACATTGCACCTCTGCCCTATTGTGACAACCTCCCAGGTGGCGGGGAATGCTAGGCGTGCCATCACTGCAGATGAGCCGAGACAATAAAGGGAGCAAAGAGATACCTCACTCACATGCATATGCTACGTTTCTGGCAGGACGTGATGATCCTGAGACACAGTCATACTGGACTGCCTCTCTTCCGGGATAGTACAAACTAGTACATAGTCCATCATATCATATCATTGCCACAACCTATAGACAAGAGTGGGGAAGACTCGGTAGTCCTGCAAGACAACTTTCCTAAGAGAGACATCTCTGACCAAAAACAACTGCTGCCTTGCAGATAGGCTGGGGACAGCCAAAGGCTAAGGAGGGCATCCCTACAGAAACGCCTGTTGAAATCGGATGCACTGAGCCACAGGCTTAACAAAATAAAACAGTGCAACGTATATCGCTGTAAACAGCGTACGAAGAAGAAGAAGAATGCTTTCACCCACACAGTTCCTCATAAAGATCAATTCTGTAATTTCAGAAATCCCTAAAAATGTACAGTGGGCTATATGCAGATGACTTGGCGCTATGGACATCTGAAAAGTTTACACTTAAAGGTAGAAACCAAATGCTAGGCTTTAAATAAAATAGAGATGTGGACAAAGAAATGGCAAATCTTCATCAATGAAACGAAAACCACTCTTTTGTATATCTCCCGTACCACAAGATGTAATCCTAAAAATAAATGGTCCAGACTCTTGTTGTAGACATAAGTACAACCTATCTAGGAATAAATATAACAATAGGCACAAATAAAACATGGACAATCCATATCCAAAAGGCATCCAACAAAGCTGACCATAATGAGAAGAATATCGGGCTCAACATGGGGAGCTAACACTATCATCCTAAAGAAATTGAACACAGGTTATATGAGATCAGTGCTAGAATACGGGATAGCAGAAACAGCTAAAGAAATAGCTTCCAAAAAATACATCCCAAAACCAAGGTATAAGTATCATTACTGGAGCTATGAAGATGAGCAAGTCCTCATCTTCAGATTGAAAACTGGACATAATAGATTCAAGGTCATCTTCAAAGCAAAATGAAGATACGGCCATGAAGGGAGCATACCATGACCGTGGAACACATCCTACATAATTATATGGTCAAACAATGCTGGCCTCGCTAAACACATATTAGACAAAAGCTGTATGCCACAAATAACCGTGTCCTTTTTAAGAGAAACCGGGACCTTGATCTGAGGATGAACGACGGAGAAGAAGATATCTTCACAGAAACGCAGCAGGATGACTAGCTAGCGTTCCAGTCGACCTCTTTTTCATCCAACGAATTGTGTGTCGTTATTCTGTATAGATTAGGGTAGGAAAAATAAAATATTATAATCAGCACAGGCATTTTGAGGTAGAGAGTTACTGACCAAGAGGTACACATCTGGGGAATTTAGTCCTGTACACTATCTGTGCCAGTGCAAACACAATATCGATTATTAGAAGGCAGAAGACAGCAAGTCTGGAGGACATCATTGGATTAGGCAGAAGACAGCAAGTTTTATTACTCCCGTGGGATTGTGCATCACCATTACGCACTAAAAGGTCAAAACATTACCAAAGTGTTCTACCGAGAGGTCATCAGTCGCCACGTGAGGCTATTCAACCGAAATGGTCAGACCTGTGGACAACGGGAACTTGGTTGCTCCATCATGACAACGGGAACTTGGTTGCTCCATCATGACAACGGGAACTTGATTGCTCGATCATGACAACGGGAACTTGGTTGCTCCATCATGACAACGGGAACTTGGCTGCTCCATCATGACAGGGGAACTTGGTTGTTCCATCATGACAACGGGAACTTGGTTGTTCCATCATGACAACGGAAACTTGGTTGTTCCATCATGACAACGGGAACTTGGCTGCTCCATCATGACAACACACCCGCCCATTCTTCACATCTGATTTAGACTTTCTTGGCCAAACACAACATTCCTCTGGTTCGCCAGACTCCCTATTGTTCCAACATGGCTCCTTACTATTTTCGGCTGTTCTCCACAATACAAATTCCGCTGAATGGAGCCCGATTTGGGTCACGAGAAGACATTATGTGGAATGTGACGACCCAGCAGTACTCCGTTCCCAAAGAGGCCTTCCTGAAATACTTTCAATAAAGGAGGTGTAATCGCTGGGAGAAGTGTGTGGAGTCCCAAGGAGAGTTGCTTCAATGGAATTAGGGTTCCAAACCTCCAGGTGAGTAATTGTATTTTTCCGGCCCAAAGGTCGGATACTTTTTGAACACACCTAGTAAGTTAGTTTCTCGGCATGTGTGCAGTACGGTAGGTCGCCATTACTTTCCGCACATGAAGAAACGATCGCACCAAGAAAAAAAAATCATGTTCGACCAAACTGGACATGGCGGTATTCGAACCCGATGCGTTGGGATGTGAAACGGTCTTTTCAACCCTAGGCCACGCTATCTAAACCACGACCTAGAGTCAACCCAAGAGGAAGCAGTTAGATGATAAAGAGAATAGTACAGTGGAGTATATTTGTTTTAAGACGGTAACAGCGAGGTATATGTATAATTAATGGTAGCAATGAGCAGGTTATTTAAGAATAGTAGTTTAATGTGTTACATTGTAATTGACGGTGCATTGAGCGAAAATTCACCAATGGAGGTTGGAAGGAAGACTAACGTCTGGTCAGGCAAAACATGCTGGCCAAGACCCTCACCTTGACTTCCCCGTAGTTCTACTACTTGGAAACGGGCTGTTTTAATGGCAGCCTGGCTAACGAGAGGAGGGATAGACCTGATCCCCGTAGTAGTGAGCGACGCGCAGATGAAGCCAAGCACAGTACAGTCACCTGTAGGACCCCGGTGCACCATCATCAGCACGCTCGGGATGTAAGGAAAGTTATAATAAACCATCACCTAGCATCCTTTTCAGGGCCCACACAAGAATAAATCTATTCATTGTGGGAATTCAACAACAACAACAACTACGTGGTATAGATACAATTAACAACCAACTATGGTACACACTATCTCGAAAACCATTTATTATTGCACTTGCGTTGTCCCTAATTTTTTCAAAATAATTTTCACCAACATACACTTATCCAATTGCTTTATCAGTGCACCAAAACCTGCAGAATAGAAGTCTTTTGTCTGCTGTCTCAGCCACAAAAACATGCAGCATAGAAGTCTTTTGTCTGTTGTCTCAGCCAACAAAACCTGCAGCATAGAAGTCTTTTGTCTGTTGTCTCACCAAAACCTGCAGCATAGAAGTCTTTTGTCTGTTGTCTCACCAAAACCTGCAGCATAGAAGTCTTTTGTCTGTTGTCTCACCAAAACCTGCAGCATAGAAGTCTTTTGTCTGTTGTCTCACCAAAACCTGCAGCATAGAAGTCTTTTGTCTGTTGTCTCACCAAAACCTGCAGCATAGAAGTCTTTTGTCTGTTGTCTCAGCCACCAAAACCTGCAGCATAGAAATCTTTTGTCTGTTGTCTCAGCCACAAAAACCTGCAGCATAGAAGTCTTTTGTCTGTTGTCTCACCAAAACCTGCAGCATAGAAGTCTTTTGTCTGTTGTCTCAGCCACCACAACCTGCAGCATAGAAGTCTTTTGTCTGTTATCTCACCAAAACCTGCAACATAGAAGTCTTTTGTCTGTTGTCTCAGCCACCAAAACCTGCAACATAGAAGTCTTTTGTCTGTTGTCTCAGCCACCAAAACCTGCAACATAGAAGTCTTTTGTCTGTTGTCTCACCAAAACCTGCAGCATAGAAGTCATTTGTCTGTTGTCTCACCAAAACCTGCAGCATAGAAGTCTTTTGTCTTTTGTCTCACCAAAACCTGCAGCATAGAAGTCTTTTGTCTGTTGTCTCACCAAAACCTGCAGCATAGAAGTCTTTTGTCTGTTGTCTCACCAAAACCTGCAGCATAGAAGTCTTTTGTCTGTTGTCTCACCAAAACCTGCAGCATAGAAGTCTTTTGTCTGTTGTCTCACCAAAACCTGCAGCATAGAAGTCTTTTGTCTGTTGTCTCACCAAAACCTGCAGCATAGAAGTCTTTTGTCTGTTGTCTCACCAAAACCTGCAGCATAGAAGTCTTTTGTCTGTTGTCTCACCAAAACCTGCAGCATAGAAGTCTTTTGTCTGTTGTCTCAGCCACCAAAACCTGCAGCATAGAAATCTTTTGTCTGTTGTCTCAGCCACAAAAACCTGCAGCATAGAAGTCTTTTGTCTGTTGTCTCACCAAAACCTGCAGCATAGAAGTCTTTTGTCTGTTGTCTCAGCCACCACAACCTGCAGCATAGAAGTCTTTTGTCTGTTATCTCACCAAAACCTGCAGCATAGAAGTCTTTTGTCTGTTGTCTCAGCCACCAAAACCTGCAACATAGAAGTCTTTTGTCTGTTGTCTCAGCCACCAAAACCTGCAACATAGAAGTCTTTTGTCTGTTGTCTCACCAAAACCTGCAGCATAGAAGTCATTTGTCTGTTGTCTCACCAAAACCTGCAGCATAGAAGTCTTTTGTCTTTTGTCTCACCAAAACCTGCAGCATAGAAGTCTTTTGTCTGTTGTCTCACCAAAACCTGCAGCATAGAAGTCTTTTATCTGTTGTCTCACCAAAACCTGCAGCATAGAAGTCTTTTGTCTGTTGTCTCACCAAAACCTGCAGCATAGAAGTCTTTTGTCTGTTGTCTCACCAAAACCTGCAGCATAGAAGTCTTTTGTCTGTTGTCTCACCAAAACCTGCAGCATAGAAGTCTTTTGTCTGTTGTCTCACCAAAACCTGCAGCATAGAAGTCTTTTGTCTGTTGTCTCACCAAAACCTGCAGCATAGAAGTCTTTTGTCTGTTGTCTCAGCCACCAAAACCTGCAGCATAGAAATCTTTTGTCTGTTGTCTCAGCCACAAAAACCTGCAGCATAGAAGTCTTTTGTCTGTTGTCTCACCAAAACCTGCAGCATAGAAGTCTTTTGTCTGTTGTCTCAGCCACCAGAACCTGCAGCATAGAAGTCTTTTGTCTGTTATCTCACCAAAACCTGCAGCATAGAAGTCTTTTGTCTGTTGTCTCAGCCACCAAAACCTGCAACATAGAAGTCTTTTGTCTGTTGTCTCAGCCACCAAAACCTGCAACATAGAAGTCTTTTGTCTGTTGTCTCACCAAAACCTGCAGCATAGAAGTCATTTGTCTGTTGTCTCACCAAAACCTGCAGCATAGAAGTCTTTTGTCTTTTGTCTCACCAAAACCTGCAGCATAGAAGTCTTTTGTCTGTTGTCTCACCAAAACCTGCAGCATAGAAGTCTTTTGTCTGTTGTCTCACCAAAACCTGCAGCATAGAAGTCTTTTGTCTGTTGTCTCACCAAAACCTGCAGCATAGAAGTCTTTTGTCTGTTGTCTCACCAAAACCTGCAGCATAGAAGTCTTTTGTCTGTTGTCTCAGCCACCAAAACCTGCAGCATAGAAGTCTTTTGTCTGTTGTCTCACCAAAATCTGCAACATAGAAGTCTTTTGTCTGTTGTCTCACCAAAACCTGCAGCACAGAAGTCTTTTGTCTGTTGTCTCAGCCACCAAAACCTGCAGCATAGAAGTCTTTTGTCTGTTGTCTCACCAAAACCTGCAGCATGGAAGTCTTTTGTCTGTTGTCTCAGCCAACAAAACCTGCAGCATAGAAGTCTTTTGTCTGTTGTCTCAGCCACCAAAACCTGCAGAATAGAAGTCTTTTGTCTGTTGTCTCACCAAAACCTGCAGCATAGAAGTCTTTCGTCTGATGTCTCAGCCACCAAAACCTGCATAATAGAAATCTTTCGTCTGATGTCTCACCAAAATCTGCATAATATAAATCTTTCGTCTGATGTCTCACCAAAACCTGTAGAATAAAAATCTTTCGTCTGCTGTCTCACCAAAACCTGCAGCATAAAAGTCTTTTGACTGTTGTCTCACCAAAACCTGCAGCATAGAAGTCTTTTGTCTGTTGTCTCACCAAAACCTGCAGCATAGAAGTCTTTTGTCTGTTGTCTCAGCCAACAAAACCTGCAGCATAGAAGTCTTTTGTCTGTTGTCTCACCAAAACCTGCAGCATAGAAGTCTTTTGTCTGTTGTCTCACCAACACCTGCAGCATAGAAGTCTTTTGTCTGTTGTCTCACCAAAACCTGCAGCATAGAAGTCTTTTGTCTGTTGTCTCACCAAAACCTGCAGCATAGAAGTCTTTTGTCTGTTGTCTCACCAAAACCTGCAGCATAGAAATCTTTTGTCTGTTGTCTCAGCCACCAAAACCTGCAGCATAGAAATCTTTTGTCTGTTGTCTCAGCCACAAAAACCTGCAGCATAGAAGTCTTTTGTCTGTTGTCTCACCAAAACCTGCAGCATAGAAGTCTTTTGTCTGTTGTCTCAGCCACCAGAACCTGCAGCATAGAAGTCTTTTGTCTGTTATCTCACCAATACCTGCAGCATAGAAGTCTTTTGTCTGTTGTCTCAGCCACCAAAACCTGCAACATAGAAGTCTATTGTCTGTTGTCTCACCAAAACCTGCAGCATAGAAGTCTTTTGTTTGTTGTCTCACCAAAACCTGCAGCATAGAAGTCTTTTGTCTGTTGTCTCACCAAAACCTGCAGCATAGAAGTCTTTTGTCTGTTGTCTCACCAAAACCTGCAGCATAGAAGTCTTTTGTCTGTTGTCTCACCAAAACCTGCAGCATAGAAGTCTTATATCTGTTGTCTCACCAAAACCTGCAGCATAGAAGTCTTTTGTCTGTTGTCTCACCAAAACCTGCAGCATAGAAGTCTTTTGTCTGTTGTCTCACCAAAACCTGCAGCATAGAAGTCTTTTGTCTGTTGTCTCAGCCACCAAAACCTGCAGCATAGAAGTCTTTTGTCTGTTGTCTCACCAAAATCTGCAACATAGAAGTCTTTTGTCTGTTGTCTCACCAAAACCTGCAGCATAGAAGTCTTTTGTCTGTTGTCTCAGCCACCAAAACCTGCAGCATAGAAGTCTTTTGTCTGTTGTCTCACCAAAACCTGCAGCATGGAAGTCTTTTGTCTGTTGTCTCAGCCACCAAAACCTGCAGCATGGAAGTCTTTTGTCTGTTGTCTCAGCCAACAAAACCTGCAGCATAGAAGTCTTTTGTCTGTTGTCTCAGCCACCAAAACCTGCAGAAAGAAGTCTTTTGTCTGTTGTCTCACCAAAACCTGCAGCATAGAAGTCTTTTGTCTGTTGTCTCACCAAAACCTGGAGCATAGAAGTCTTTTGTCTGTTGTCTCAGCCACCAACACCTGCAGCATAGAAGTCTTTCGTCTGATGTCTCAGCCACCAAAACCTGCATAATAGAAATCTTTTGTCTGTTGTCTCACCAAAACCTGCAGCATAAAAGTCTTTTGTCTGTTGTCTCACCAAAACCTGCAGCATAGAAGTCTTTTGTCTGTTGTCTCACCAAAACCTGCAGCATAGAAGTCTTTTGTCTGTTGTCTCACCAAAACCTGCAGCATAGAAGTCTTTTGTCTGTTGTCTCACCAACACCTGCAGCATAGAAGTCTTTTGTCTGTTGTCTCACCAAAACCTGCAGCATAGAAGTATTTTGTCTGTTGTCTCACCAAAACCTGCAGCATAGAAGTCTTTTGTCTGTTGTCTCACCAAAACCTGCAGCATAGAAGTCTTTTGTCTGTTGTCTCACCAAAACCTGCAGCACAGAAGTCTTTTGTCTGTTGTCTCACCAAAACCTGCAGCATAGAAGTCTTTTGTCTGTTGTCTCACCAAAACCTGCAGCATAGAAGTCTTTTGTCTGTTGTCTCACCAAAACCTGCAGCATAGAAGTCTTTTGTCTGTTGTCTCAGCCACCAAAACCTGCAGCATAGAAGTCTGTTGTCTCACCAAAATCTGCAACATAGAAGTCTTTTGTCTGTTGTCTCACCAAAACCTGCAGCATAGAAGTCTTTTGTCTGTTGTCTCAGCCACCAAAACCTGCAGCATAGAAGTCTTTTGTCTGTTGTCTCACCAAAACCTGCAGCATGGAAGTCTTTTGTCTGTTTTCTCAGCCACCAAAACCTGCAGCATAGAAGTCTTTTGTCTGTTGTCTCAGCCAACAAAACCTGCAGTATAGAAGTCTTTCGTCTGATGTCTCAGCCACCAAAACCTGCATAATAGAAATCTTTCGTCTGCTGTCTCACCAAAACCTGCAGCATAGAAGTCTTTCGTCTGATGTCTCACCAAAATCTGCATAATATAAATCTTTCGTCTGATGTCTCACCAAAACCTGCAGAATAGAAATCTTTCGTCTGCTGTCTCACCAAAACCTGCAGAATAAAAGTCTTTCGTCTGATGTCTCACCAAAACCTGCAGAATAGAAGTCTATGGCCTGTTGTCTCAGCCACGTTTGCACTTCACGTTCAACTGCTTCCGTTATTCACGAAACTCAGCAACTCTGTACCGATTGGAATGAAAGGGAAAAGTTGTTGAAATTAGAAAATTACCGTAACCAGTCATTGTCACCAGGCACGCTAACAAACTCACGTTGACAAGGTCAAAGTTCGTCGCCATCAAAACACACGTTATAGCATGCTGTTATCGTGACGTTGAATACTTAACATTAGATCCTTTATTTATTTTTATTGTAAAACGCCTCCTCCAATTTTGAAGCTGCTATTTAACTTCACTTGTTAGTTAGGGTCAAATCTCATATTTTAATATCCATTCTTCCCAATAAACTAGAGAACTGAAACTTTTAGGACTTGCATAAACCGGATGACGATACACTTTCATGATATTTTTGGGATAATTTAGGAAAATTATTTCTAGAGCAATAGTTGCTGATCCAGCTGTGCATATTTCGGTCCATTCTGTAACCTGGTATGTCTTTCGAATATATTACACGCTGTATATGTTCTCTTTATATCTTGATGCCTGTTTTCGTCACTTGATTATGTCGCTCATTATCTCTGGGATTTGTGTTCTCTTCCATGGTGGAAATGTGTCCTTTGTCATTAGGGGCTCTGTCTGTATCTGTGCGCAATCGGGCATGGTGGGGAAAAGGGCGGGGGTGCGGCTTGTTCTTTAGCTGTTTGTGCAAGGCAGCAAATCTAGTCTGCCTCCCAATCTTTTATTCATTGGATGATTTGGGAGCCGTTTTAATGTGTCTGCCTGTTGTAGTACTCCGTAAGCTCTTCTGTTAGTCATGGGTTGCAGCTTCGTTATTTTCATCATTTATTTGATCGATTTCATAGCTTCAGTGATAATTCTTTCCGCCTGATTTTGATTTTTGGTTGGCTTCTTTTCTTAAAAAGTTAGATTTTGAAGTTGTTGCCCAGTCTAGCATTTCCTATTTTGAAGCTGCTCTAACATTTCATGTGTACATCAATTTTAGCGTTTGGTGGTGTACACCCTATGCACTTCTCGCTGGCTGTTTTATTAGGGATTTGCTGTTGAACCTTTTTTGTTGACACTTTTAATTCAAGTATTATTCCTAAATAGGCGGAGTTCGTTTCTTCCTGTGACTTTTCTTCACTTAGTTTCAGTGTGATTCTGTTTGCCTTATTTGAAAGTGTAAAAACTGTGTTTGTTGTGTTCTTCTCAATGATGTCCAAATGCCATTTCCAGGTCTACTGATCTCATCTTTGTAGGGATTCTTGCATCCTGTAATCTGCTGTTTTGATTTTTTCCTCAGCTAATCATAAAGCTAGATCATCATTGAACTGAGGACACCCCCCCCCCCCCCCCCCGCTTTGTAGTATTGTATCCATTATGTTGTTGATAAAGATCAAGGACAATGTAATGTTAGCACACTACCCTAGGGTACTTCTTCTTCTTCTTCTTCTGCGTACGCAGTCAGACAGTAACCATTATTTTTTTCGAAAAAAGCGGCGGTCATCCTGAGGCTGTCGCCACTGCCATAGAGCTTGTCATACAGTTCCACTGGTGATGGCCACATCTGCTCTCTCTGATCCTCGTATGTCGGGCAGTTCTGCAGCAGATGTTCAGCGGTCATTTTACCAGTACCGCACGGGCATTCGTCGGTACACCCTATCTTCAATTTGTTGAATAGGTGGTACCTCAGTCTATTGTGGCCAGTGCGAAGTCTGAAGACAACGACCTGCTCCCTTCGGTTCAACTGGTAATAGGCATCGTTTTTGGTGTAACCAGTATGTTCGGTTTCCCATTTGGTCATGTATCTGGCTTTGATAAGCCGTTTTGACTCTTCGTACGTCATACTGGTATCTGTTTGTGGTAGTCTTGCACCTTCTTTTGCCAGTCTGTCTGCCTCCTCGTTGCCTTGGATGTTGCAGTGTGATGGGACCCACTGTACCACTACCCTTTTTGGTGCGGACTGCTGGCACAGTTTGCAGAGTGCTGCTCTTAAGTCATTAAGCTCAGTGTTTTTCTGGCTTTTTAGCGCTGTGACTATTGCGAGAGCATGTCAGCAGGACTATATGGCTTTCATTTTCACTGTGTGCCGCCATTTCTTCCACTGCCGCCCTCAGTGCCTCTGCCTCCGCTCTGAAATTGCTTGTGTACTTACCAGTAGCGAATGACAGTGTTATTTTTCTGCCATTTGGTAGGTTCAGGAATGCTCCTGCCCCTCCGTTCTGTGTTGTGTTTGTTACAGAACCGTCGGTGTATGCATGGGTCCAGTCCATGCTTGGGTAGCTTTTCGTTATGAAGCGTAGGGTAGTATCTCTCCTTTCTTTTTCAGTCTGGCAGTTTTTGTTTGCAATACCTGGTATATTTTCTACCACCTCTGGAAATATATCCTGCCTCCAGGTAGGTTTTCGTACAGTAGTGATGGGTTTTGGTGTTGTTAGTGCGTTTATGGGATCTTCGTGCATCTTTGCTTTGGCTATTTCTGCAATGTTTCTCCGCTTTAGTTTCCCATTTCCCAAATTGTTTAGTCTCTGGTGCATTGGATGGTCGGTCAGTCTTCGGAGTTTCTCTGACTGCAGCTGGGCTCTGCAGTCTCTTCTATCGGTCATGGATTGCAGTTTTGTAATCTTTTCAAGTTCTACAATTGGCGTTGACTTCATGCCACCTGTTATAATTCTCATGGCTTGGTTTTGAAGTTTGTTAACTTTATCGAAGTTTGCCTTCGCTGCTGTTGTCCATGCCGCAATGCCATACTCGAGAACTGGTCTCACTCTTCCAGTGTACAGTTTCTTTAGTATGCCTTCGTCTGCTCCCCAGCTTGTGCCAGCAAGTTTCCTCATGATTGCCATTCTTTCTCTGGCTTTCATTCGGTTTCTCTCAATCTGACTTTTCCATGTCATGCGCCGATCAAATGTGACTCCCAGATAGGTTGGGTTGTCGTTTGGCTGCAGGAATTTGCCATTTAGACTTAATTTGGTACTTTGGGGTTTTAATGAAAGCGAGAATATTGTGCATGTGGTTTTCTCCTCGTTTATTTTGACCAGCCATGAGTTCGCCCACTCTTCCAGCGATGTTAGGACCGTCTGCATCCGATTTCTTGCTATGGTGAGATTCTTTTCAGAGGTCCACATAGCCAGATTGTCTGCAAACATTGAGCTATGGACTCTTCTTGGTATATTCTCTGTAATATCGTTTATATATACCAGGAAGAGTATGGGTGACAGTACTCCCCCTTGGGGTACTCCCTGCTCGAGTGTCACCTTTTTGCTCATCTGCCCTTGTACTTGGACTCTGGCCGTTCTTTGTTTAAGGTAGTGGTTGATCCACTTGTACATCTTCCCACAAACATCACTTCTTCTTAGCTTGACTCTAAGTCCATCTTTCCAGACTTTGTCAAATGCCTTTTCCAGATCCACCCAAACAGCTACTGTGTGTTTCTGTGCCTGGTAGGCATCTTCTATCTCCTGGGCTATGAGGATGATCTGGTCCTCAGTGGATCTGTGTTGTCTAAAGCCGGCTTGCTGTGGAATTAGTATTCGTTTTTCTTCCAGATGCCACATCAGTCTGGTGTTTATCATCCGTTCCATCAGCTTGCCGACACAGCTCAGTAGGCTTATGGGCCTGTATCCATTTGGATCTGTTTTGTCCTTTCCTGTTTTTGGTACTGGTACCAGTATTGCGTCTTTCCATGCCTGTGGTACAATTCCCCTTTTCCAGCTTTGGTTCAGGACCGATAGCAGTTTCCTCTTCGCTGTTTGGCCTAGCCCCATCAGCATTTCGTTTGTTATCCCGTCTTTTCCGGGAGATTTCCTTTTCTTTAGTGTTCTCATAGCCTCTTCCATTTCGCGCATTGTTAATTTTTCCATCATGTGCTCTTCAGGTGCCGTATTCATGTTTTCGTGCCCCTTTAGCTCTTCGCTAATGTCTGTATGCTTATCTGCAGGGACCTCGATGTGGTTTGCTCTGGCATAGTGATCGACAAAGGCGTTTGCGGCTTTCTTACCTGTGATCAAGTTCTCGCCCTGCTTGATAGTAATTTGTTTATTTGACGGGGTTTCGTCGTTCATGGCTCTGACTAGCTTCCATAGCTTGTTCCCGTCTTTGTCCAGGTTTAGACTTTCCGTTTTATTTTTCCAGCTTTCTCTTGCTGTTTGCTTGAGAGTGTGTTTGTACTTCGCCGTGGCGGCTTTGAGGGCGATGTTTGCCTCCATGGATTTTTCTCGCTCTGCCATGTTCCTAGCAATTGTTACTGCATCTTCCACTTTCTGCAACTCATCATTCCAGTAGGGCTTATAGTTTTTCCTAGCTCCTCTTGGGATGGTTTCAGTGGCGGCTTGCATTATTGCCTTGCTTAGGCTCTCCACCATGGGCTTCATTTTGGTGTTTCGTGTGTTGATGGTTTCACACAGCCCATCTGTCAGGATTGCAAATCTGTCCCAGTCGGCTCGTTTGTAATTTCAACGTGGGAGCGGTTTTGTTTCCTGTGGGCCTACTTCCATGTCAATGGTTAGCCTGATCGGCCTGTGGTCGCTACCTGCCAGTTGGTTTAGCACCTGGCGGTCTATTTTATGGTGTATGTCCTGTGTGGAGAAGCCCAAATCTGGAGTCGAGGTGGTATGCCATGTTCTTGAATAGAAGCTAGGGCTATCCTCCGGCCTATTGATTAGGGAGAGATTTGCATCTATCTACCAATCTTCCACTTCGTCACCTCTGCTGTCTGTGTCAGAGTATCCCCATCTCTCCGAGTGGCTGTTGAAATCTCCAACTACTATGCAGTTGGAGTCTCTGACCTCCATACTCGAGAGCGATAGGTCTCTATTTGGTGGTCCGTACAGATTGAAAATGCGGAGCTTCGTCTCTTGAGCCATTATGTCAACTCCTACAATTTCTGCTTGTCCGGTGTGATTGACAGATACCGCGCTACTCGGTATGCAGTTTCTGGTCAGTATCAGGACCCCTCCTTTGTGGCCTTCTCTATCTAGACGGAAGGTCTGGTATCCTCTGATTGAGAATTTATGATTATTGTTGAGGTGCGTTTCCTGGATACATGCCACGTCAATCTTACCTTCATGCAGGTGATGTGTTAGGGAAAGTTTTTTGTTAATGACTCCCTCCGCATTCCACTGTAGTATTTTGAGGGTCTTGAGGTTTTGGTCAATAGAAGTTGCCCCATAGCCATGTGCCTTGACTCCACGACACATGGGTGGGTGACCACCAGTAGTCAAGGGTGGGCCCCTTCGAGGCGTGAGGCCCGGCACTATCGCTGCCTGGCGGGACTCCGCAGGATGAGCGCCATGCGTTTTTCTAATCGGTTGTACTGTCATCATGCTGCGATTTACGTTGCACTGTTTTGTTAGGCTTGCGGCCCCGTGCATCCGATTTCAACAGGCGTTTCTGTAGGGATGCCCTCCTTAGCCTTTGGCTGTCCCCAGCCTATCTGCAAGGCAGCAGTTGTTTATGATCAGAGTTGTCTGTCTTATGGAAGTTGTCTTACCAGACTATCGAGTCTTCACTACTCGTATCTATAGGGTACAAAGATGATATGTGAGATGATATACGAGATGGACTGGTTTACCCGGAAGAGAGGCAGTCCAGTGTGTCTGTATCCCAGGATCGTCACGTCCTGCCAGAAACGTAGCATTTGCATGTGAGTGGGGTATCTCTTTCTCTCTTTATTTTCTTGGCTTCTATGCAGAGATGGTACGCCTAGCATTCTCCGCCACCTGGGGTGTTGACACAGTGGGGCAGGTGTGCAATGTCCGCTGGTCTGCATCTCTTCTGCGTGCAGCATGATAGTTATATGGCTGATAACGTACAGAGGTAGATATCGTAGCCGAAGTGCATTTAGCCAGAGGACAAGCCTGGTAATGTCACAGAGATGTTGTTAACCTGGTGTGCGGACAGCTCTCATGGTCATTGGTTGAGTCTCGACAGTTCACAGTGAGGTGGCTGCTCTACCGTTTTCGACACCCCGACCAGGTACTAAGTCTTGTGTTGGTGGTTTCGCATCCCATCGCCGTATAAGGTGAGTATCAAGCAGTTGTCCGCCCGCTTTGATCGGCGGACGGCAAGGACCTCTTACTGCGGCTCTACCGGATAGGGCTGGGGCGCAAGCCCCAGGTCCCGAGCATGTAGGAGCCTCCCATTGCAGTGGTGCTGAGATTTTGGGCGGGATTGCGGCTTACAGGGGTTCGGCCGTAATCCCCCACATGGTAGCCTCGCGCCATTGGCTTATCAGCCTGGTACATGAACCAAAGTGTCTGCGGCTCCTCTCGATATGAGCTGGTTTTCCGTAGCAACGCCCTGTCATTAGTAGGGTAAAACTGACCTGTCTTCAAATGGTCTATTTCCAGCACCCGTTCACTATTTGGCCAGACGAATTTATTGAGGGCTTTTGTTTGTCAATGACCAGGTATTTGAAATCTGCGGTTTCTGCGAAGTTAAACACGATTTCCGTAGCGTTCTCTCATTAGAGTGTTAGAGAGCTGACTTGTCTTCCGTGAGTCTAATACCAGCGTACGTTCATTATTAGACCCAACGGTAGTGCTCTCGATTTGTCAGTCGTTCTACAGTATTTGCGTGTCCAGTCAAATTAAGCCGCAGGTTCCACTCCTGGTGGTGCCCTTCCGTCAATTCCTTTAGCGAGACAATCGAGTTACTTAGAGAGTAGCCCCAGATTTTCGAGGGTCTAATTCCAGCACACGTTCACTATTAGACCCCACGAAGGTGCTCTCTTTTTGACAGTCATTCTACAGTATTGGCCCGCAGAGTCATCGAAGCAACTCCTGCGGATCGCTAGTCGGCATCGTTTATGGTCAGAACTACGACGGTATCTGATCGTCTTCGCGCCTCTGACTTTCGTTCTTGATTAATGAAAACATTCTTGACAAATGCTTTCGAAGTAGTTCGTCTTGCGGCGATCCAAGAATTTCACCTCTAACGCCGCAATACGAATGCCCCCGTTTGTCCCTGTTAATCATTACCTCCAGTTCCGAAAACCAACAAAATAGAACCGAGGTCCTATTCCATTATTCCATGCACCATTATTCAGGCAGCCGAGGCCTGCTTTGAACACTAATTTTTTCAAAGTAAACGCGCCGGCCACCCAGGACGCTCAGCGAAGAGCACCCGTGGGAGAGAGCCGGCAGACGGTAGGGCAGGAGACAACGGGCAGTGACCCGGCGCGAGCCGGACCGCCCGCCTGCGCCTGAGATCCAACTACGAGCTTTTTAACTGCAACAACTTTAATATACGCTTTTGGAGCTGGAATTACCGCGGCTGCTGGCACCAGACTTGCCCTCCAATAGATCCTCGTTAAAGGGTTTAAAGTGTACTCATTCCTATTACGGGGCCTCGAAAGAGTCCCGTATTGTTATTTTTCGTCACTACCTCCCCGTGCCGGGAGTGGGTAAGTTGCGCGCCTGCTGCCTTCCTTGGATGTGGTAGCTGTTTCTCATGCTCCCTCTCCGGAATCGAACCCTGATTCCCCGTTACCCGTTACAAACATGGTAGGCATGTTACGTACCATCGACATTTGATAGGGCAGACATTTGAAAGATGCGTCGCCGGCACATGAGGCCATGCGATCAGCACAAAGTTATCCAGAGTCACCAGTGGGGACGCCGCAACCCCGCGAGGGGAAACGACGATTGGTTTTTGAACTAATTAAAGCGCTCTTTCCGCGAGGGTCGGAGCTTGGTAAGCATGTATTAGCTCTAGAATTGCCACAGTTATCCAAGTAGGATCGTGTCATCTAAGGAACCTCGACTGATTTAATGAGCCATTCGCGGTTTCACCGTGAGACAGTGTGAACTTAGACATGCATGGCTTAATCTTTGAGACAAGCATATGACTACTGGCAGGATCAACCAGATATCTGTCGGAGACGTACGTACAGCACACACCGGTCGGCGGAGGAAGGGTGTGTGAAAAGCCTCGCTGGGACGGCCGCAGGGACCGACTGACGGGACGGACGGACGGTTGTTCCACCCGTCCCTCACTCCGTCGACCTAGGACCGCCTGACAGGGGCCTCCTACACGCACCAGACGACCGACCGACCGGGCTCGCTCGAGGAGGGATGGCAGCGCTCTGTGCAGAACGGATCCCAACGACCTCGGCGATGAATTTCACTGGGACTAGAGACAATTTGGCCTGCCGGCCTGCCCTTCTCCGTAGGAGAACGCAGGGCCTTGAGGCACGATTCCTGCTTTCCATTTGCCGGTCACAAGCTCTTTGCGAGAGTCGGACCACCAGCGAGACGTACTGTCGAGCTCTGCTATAAGCCTTAGATAAATCACCACGGACGGACCACGTTTCCTGATACGGACCAGACGAGCGCACCTCGGTGGAGGAGACGCTACAACAAACCGCACCCAATTCGCTCTACGGGGAAAGGCAGGCGAGCGTTTTACGCAAGCCCGCGCTATCGCTCCGCCTGGCGGGACTGAGATCGCTTTACGAACACTGGTTGAAATTGAGTCGCTGCGGCGAGACAACTACCCCAGATCCCTAGGATACATTTGCTTCAAACTTCATTCTCTGACTTACGTGGCCCTGTACTTCCTTCACTCTGGCATATCTATTTTGGGGAAAGTGAAATATCTATATTTTAGTAATTTTGTTTTTTCTCTATCCCAGCTGCCTTGTGGAAACCTCGACAGAGAGGGTAGGGCTACGGGAGTAAACCCAGACAGAAAATCCGGAGTTGTAGCACCTAAGGCGGATTATTTCTGAATTGAAAACTCCTTCCGGCAGCTCCTGCAGCTGAGCTGGTGCCAAATTGTCATGCTTTGCATTCCTTTGGATTTCACCAACGAGGCTGAGAGGGGGATCCTGCAGTTTGGGCAGCCCAGGGTCTCCATATTCAGCACCCAGGTTTGCGTCCTTAGCAGCTACTCACAGGGCGCAACGCTCAGGTCTATAAAGACTGAGACGCCTTTGGACTGCATTCTGAGAGCGCACAAACCTAGCACAGGTACATACAGAAACACACATTCATCCAAGCACCGGCTTATGCGTCTTAATATCGCCCAATTGACTACGGTCTGGGGTGGAATAGGCGCGCCTCCGCCAGTAGAAACTGGTGAGGCAAACACGTAAAATAAAATAAACAAATACCTAATACACAATCAAATATGCAGCTAAACGTATCTACATAGCTAATGTTCTTTGCTATCACTTTAAATACATTGTTAAGGGGGACGGCGTGGCCTAGTGGTTAAGTGGCACGGCTCACAACCAGAAGGTGCTGGGTTCGATCCCCATCACAGCACCGGCCGTTACCCCGGGGAAGCAAACCCTTAGAAAATGCAGGAGGAAGCAGACCTTACATAAAATGCATGCTGAAGTCGGATGCACTGGGCCGACAGGCGCAACATAAAAACCACAGTGTAACGCACACACGCCTTGGGGAATAGATAAAATAAGGCGAACGCAAAAACAAAACAAACAAAAAACAAACAAAAAAAATTCATTGCTACGTTTTCTGATGCTTTGATAAACCAGATTTGTATACGTGCATTATTATATTTTGTATATAATCAGAAGCCTGCCTGTACGTACAATATGTTCGCCCCAACCCGGGAGGATAAAAAACAGCGAGCAACAATACCAAGAATCAGCACAGTGCGCAGGCGCAGTAGGGAAAAGGGAAGTAAACAATTTTAATGGCTTGTTTTTCTTTGCCCGCTGTGCATTATGTCTTTTGTGTCATCGATCTAGAATGTTATGGGTGCATTTGCAAAATGTGAAAAAAAATTTTTTTTGGTATGTGCATAATGAAAAATCTATATTATATATATTTTTTAAATGTATGCACAATCCTCCCACAGAACTGTTGTTGTTGTTAGTCTCAGCTACGTATGCTGCGTTGAATTCACGTTTGATATTTCTTTTGTAGCGGGTTACATCACAAGACGTACTTGAGAAGGTGAACCAGTGTCTCCCTAGCTGTAGTGCAACTTGAGGCTTCTCAGTAAGCTCACCACTAATGGGATGATGCTGCAAGTGTCATCTACAGTCAGCAGGCAGTTCAGAGTATGAAATATTGTTTCTCACAGGCGAGCACACAAAATCTCAACAACAACAACAACCTGCTAGGACAGGAAGTAGATGACCTACCAACTGTTAGCATCGATAATTATGAATTGGCAGCTGTACACCAATTTGCATTCTTGGGGTCACTCATCAACGACTAACTCTCTCTAGACCCATAAATACTTAACTTATCTAACTTAACGTCTTTATACTGGTATAGAAGACCCTGCAGAGTCTGTTTATAACCAGTTACATGTACTTCACCTTGCTCTAAAAGCTATGCACATCCAGTTTATTCTTAAATGCAAACAGTCGAATTGGCGAAGCAGCATGTCGTCATCACGCTCCTGTACGGTAGCGACACTTGGGCAGCTTATCCCAAAGAAGATCAGAGTCGTAAGACCTTCGATCTACAATCCTCGAAATTACATGGAGGTATAGAGTGACACATGCAGAGGCCCATACGCGCTCTCCTTATGCAGTGAAACTATGATAGCTGTAGTCATATTGATTGCTTAGAAGATGATTGAATACGTAAAGAGATTCTCTTTGGAAAGTTGGCGGATGGCAAATGAACAGTCGGTCAACCAAAGCTGAGGTTCAAAGATTTTTGTAAGCGGGACATGAAGGCACTGGCATGGGTCTGACATTTGGGGAAGACGAAGTTGCACCCCAATCTAGGGGGAAATGTACCCCGAAGACTCACTTCATGTTGATTGAAAAGAAGTTCTTGTAACAACACGGAGAAGTAAAACAACAATGCCGCAAGGAGAACAAAACCAAAAAACTCAGTAGAGAGTTGTCACTCCAAGGTAACATCTTTCTAAGTCAGTCATGACTGACAACCAATAACTCAGTAGAGAGTTGTCACTCCAAGGTAACATCTTTCTAAGTCAGTCATGACTGACAACCAATAACTCAGTAGAGAGTTGTCACTCCAAGGTAACATCTTTCTAAGTCAGTCATGACTGACAACCAATAACTCAGTAGAGAGTTGTCACTCCAAGGTAGCATCATTCCAAGTCAATCATGACTGACAACCAAAAACTCAGTAGAGAGTTGTAACTCCAAGGCAACATCATCCTTTCAGTCATAACAACCAAAAACTCAGTAGAAAGTTGCTACTCCAAGGCAACACTCTCCTAATGCAGTAATGGCTGAAAGGGGCTACTACTTCTACGGAGATGACAGTGTCGATCTCCACTTTGTTGGCCAGGCTGCTGTGACCCATCCTGTCTCTATGAGCTGGAACAAGGACGAGAGGTGGAAGGGGAGAATTGGGTATTGATCAGTATGTTTCACAGTAATGTGATTACTATCCAGTCTCCTAGAGTTCAGACAACTAAGCCTAAATGGATAATTCGACCCTGACAGACAGCAGATATGTATGCATATATATATACGTGGCGAATGCAAATTAAACCGGACCTAACTACACCAAGTGAACATACGTACGATGCGCATGATGTCGTCACTTCAGGTGTAAACAGCACATACTAACCGTCAAGTTTGCACAATCTCATTATCCTCCGACTCATAGTTTCCTCGGCAGACCGTTGAAAACATGGCGGTGTGATACGGAATCCGTCCAAAGTTGATGAACGAAGGGTGATTCGGTTTCTAACAGCTGAAGGATGTCGATCAGTTGACATTCATTGCAGAATGCAGGCAGTATGGGTAAAAAAATGTGTCGAAGACAACAGGGAAGAACATACATACATACATACATACATATACACATACACACACACACACACCCAAACACACACCCACCCACACCAACCCACACCCACACACACCCACACAACCCCCCACACACCAACACACACCCACCCACATACACACACACACCCACACACACACCCACACATACACCCACACACACCCACCCACATACACACACCCACCCACACACACACCCACTCATACACCCACACACACCCACCTACATACACACACACCCACACACACCCACACATACACCAACACACCCACCCACATACACCCACACCCACACACACACCTACACACCCACCCACATACACACACACACACACACCTACACACACACCCACATACACACACACCCCCACACATACACCTACACACACCCACCCACATACACACACACACACCCACACACACACCTACACACACCCACCCACATACACACACACCCACACCCACACACACACCCACACACACCTACACCCACCCACACCCACACAACCCCCCACACACCAACACACACCCACCCACATACACACACACACACACCCACACACACATACATACACATATACATACGCACGAACGCACGCACGCACCCACCCACGCACACATCTATGTATCTATCTATCTATCTATCTATCTATCTATCTATCTATCTATCTATCTGCCTGCCTGCCCGCCCGCCTATCTGTCGCTCTCTCTCTTCCTATAGTCTCTGCTTGTTAATAACACGCTCAGTTGGTTGAACACAAACTACTAATACAGCGATATCACCACAGTCTATCGGAGATATTAAGGCCGCTTGCCCCTGCCATCGCCACACAGTTGACATAGTATGCCTTTTTTTCACCCGGATTCTAACCGCTCGGTCACCCACTACTCGTTAAAAAAACTTGAGTGACACTGCAGAGAGAGCTGGTTCGCGTCCAAGCAGCAGCACACTTACGTCTCCAGAAGGTTTTCACATGTAGCATCCTAAGGTAGATTTGATCATTTTTGTATACTCCCCCCTCCCCTTTTCCTCTTTCCTTATCGCACTTGACCAAGAACCTTAAGGTATCCCTTCCCCTTTCCTTATCGCACTTTGTTATCATTATTTAACATTATCATTTATTAACATGAATATCAACAAAAAACAAAGTACATGCAAACTAAATAATCATAATATGTATATATATATATATATATATATATATATATATATATATATATATATATATATATATATATATATATTGAACTACAATAGGGGATAAAGATGCTGAGCAGCGCATGAGCTGCAGTGGTCAGTGACCCATAGCTGACTGCTAGCGTCAGGGCCAGCGAACCATAGCTGCCAAGACCCTTCTTCACCTCCACGCGGTGATCCTGGATAAAAGGCTGGAGCAGGCAGACTGGCTAAGGAGAAGGGACCGAAGAGGGAATGCTAACCCGGTACTAAAAAAATGCTTGCTGAAGTCGGATGTGTTGGTCCGAAAGGTGCAAATATCGCAGCCAAGCTGTAAAATACAACACAATGCATTCCGTTCTCTGGACTATATTCTGCTACTTAAGCCCTTTCAGGGTTTGGTAGTGGGAAATTGAGAACGAACGAAGAAGAAGAAGAAGAAGAAGAAGAAGAAGAAGAAGAAGAAGAACTACAATAGGAAGTTTTAAGCACTAGCTTTTGATGTTTCTCCCCTAAGATCTACGGCACCCAGGCTCTTACCGCTCCACTCCCCTATCTGCACATCAAGAACACAATCATAAACTCGTCCTCACGATCAGATTACATAGATCACTTCACATACTCAGACGGAGCTGTACATTCCCATACGATTAGAATACATATCGTTCACAAAGTGTCCTGCACATACAACACACCTTCAGATCTCATCCTTAGGCGATCTGTACACTCGTATAACCATACAGAACATACTTTGTTTCTAAGGTGTCCTACACATACGACACACATTCAGATCTCTTACTGTTCTCAGAGTGTCCATCATAAACACCTATTGAGCGATTGAGCAAAACTCGAGGTGTATGAAGGTACAGTCACCCTGCACACACTCTCTCTCTCTCTCTCTCTCTCTCTCTCTGAGAATACTGGCAGCCTCTTAGCCTTCCCCCTAGCCAGTCTGCTGAGTTCATCCTTGCAGAGTATTTTATAGTCTCAATCAACAACATGGCTGTCCAATGGCCTTCTGTTGGTTGTCTGACTTAGTCAGCACTCTAATTTGAAACTACCCCCAACTAATTGCTATTGGTTGACTATCCACGAATCCCTGTCACTCTAAATGTCGTCGTAGCCGGCCGTGGCAGCATCAGCCTGTCACTAACCCCCATCTACGCCAATTCTGTACGTCAGAGTGGTCAGCTCAAAATCCCCACCTCAGTTTCAAAACCCACCCCTGCACCAGACAAAGTCGTCCACCGAATCCCATCGTTTCCTTTGTTGACATAGTGTCGAAACTGTGGTTGGTTTTGGCACGCATTCAAACAACCTTTGTTCTTAGAGTCGCTAGCCTAATCTCCCCTGCCCTAAACGCCAATGCTCCAGCTGGGACTGTCACACCTTGAGATACCCCCCCCCCCCCTTTCCATATCGCATTTCGTCCCAATACTTTGAGGTACACTTCCCCCTTCCATATCGCACTTTGTCCCAAAACTTTGAGGTACCACTTCCCCGTTCCTTGTCGCATTCCACCCCAAAACCTTGAGGGAGCCCTCTTCCCTTTCTTATCGCACTTCGTCCCAAAACTTTGAGCAACCTTCCACCTCCCTCCCCACCCCCCACCCTTTTACAATATGATATAACGTATTTTAATCTCCCCCTTCCCTCTTAACAAATTTGTTTTTTAAATTAACGAATAGCCATTTTAAAATGGCTAAAACTATTTGCTTCCACTATTTGTTTGAACTGCTTAGCTAGTTAAAAGCTTATCCAATTAATTTGATAAGGCAACTAGTATTAGACAATACCGCAAAATGAAATGTCAGATAATCCCGGCAGTCCTTTCAATTAACATTATTTTTTACGTTTTAGCAAATAATGTAAATGGCGTGGACAAATCAATAAAAACTGTCAGGATTTAAAACTGTCCTGATGTATTTGTAAATCGATTGCTTCTATTTATATTGGTAGGCCATCCAAATCAAATAGGTTGATAATTGTCTGCAGACAACTTTGACCAGATTTCGGCTAAAGTTTTCTATTAAATTCTAAATGTTTCTTCTGAAGCTCAGTGTCAATTATTTTATCTCGTCCGCCCAAATGGCTACTATTTTTATCATGAGATCATTTTAACCTTAGATTTTAGCTTAGCCACCAGTACAATCAATCAATCAATCAATCAATCAATCAATCAAAACCGTTCAGCTCCCTGCAGAGCATTGGTCTTCGACAAATACACGTCAAGTCTTTCTGTCCTGCTTTGCCCTTCCCAGCTTAGTCGACGTCTTCCCTGCAGCTGGCATGCTGCTATTTTCTTCTTGAGTATTTGTACTTCTCTTGCAATAGAGATTCCAGATAATGTACCGTCGTGTAATGATGGACGCTGTTTACCATATTGTATTTCCTATCCAATACCAGCGCCTTCTCCTGACTTCAAGTCCTGCTGACATCTGTCCGGCTCTTTCAAACAGTTTCATATTAGTGAACTTTGGCATTCCATTTTCCCGCAATATTCAGAGCAGACATCTATCGATGAAAGCGTGCACCTTTTCCGTTGCCATCTTCGCTGTTTCTAATGTTGTAGAGTCTTGCAATAGGACGGACTTCACGTTGGAGTTGAAAATTTGTATTTATGTGGGGAACACTTTCTATTGATTTCCATAAATGCCTAAAGCAATTAAATCCCCCCCCCCCTTTTTTTTGTATTCTAAATTTGAAATCTCTATACGTTCTTTCGACTTTGTCTACATTGCTACCAAGATGGATAAATAATTCCCACGTCTTGTAGTAATGTGGCTTCTTCGACTTAGTCTACATTGCTACCAAGATGGATAAATAATTCCACGTCTTGTAGTAATGTGGCTTCTTCGACTTTGTCTACATTGCTACCAGGATAGATAAATAATTCCACGTCTTGTAGTAATGTGGCTTCTTCGACTTTGTCTACATTGCTACAAAGATAGATAAATAATTCTACGTCTTGTAGTAATGTGGCTTCTTCGACTTAGTCTAAATTGCTACCAAGATGGATAAATAATTCCACGTCTTGTAGTAATGTGGCTTCTTCGACTTAGTCTACATTGCTACCAAGATAGGTCAATTATTCCACTTCTTGTAATACTGTGGTTCCTAACGCAATTTGATTGTCACTAGGTGCTTATATTCTCATAATCTTTGTTTTGTTTCTAATATAAAATAATGAGATCGATTTCACACTTTATTCAACTATTATCCACAGTGTAACTATCTAGTCTACAAAAGATCAATATTTCAGAAAGTCCGCCTGTTCGTTCCTCAACTATTTATCTACTTCCTATTTCAATCTCAATATTATGATCATATTCAGTATCTTCCCAGGCACCGATAATAAAATGATGCTCCTATAATTTGCACACTGGTTCAGATCACCTGCAACTTGACTACATAGCCATTCTTCCAGCTCGCTGGTATTTTTTCTCTTTCCAAAACTTCATCAAGCAATTTGTATAACATGTATGTTCAAGTGTGCATGTCTGTTTTGATTGCTCCTGTTATGATACTATCTAGACTAGTGGCTTTACTATCTTTCAAAGCAATATTGCTTTTTTGATTTTTCTGAATTAAATCGCAGCTCTAATCCCACCGACTGAATGTCTGAGAGATCTTGTGCAGCTGGTCTATTTCAAGGTACATCAGCATGTGCTGATCATTTCTTCATCTGCTGTTTCATTTTTGCTAATCACATTTCCTCCCGTATATAATACGATCATACTCAATATTTGTGTGGGGGTTCAGGGGCGGAACAAAAAGGGGGGGGGGGGAGAAACTTGCGTAATTGGGGCAACAATCTTGAAGGAGTACACAAAGGGGAAAATGTTTTCATTCCCAGAATTCCGCTAGTTCCATTCAATCTGAAAATGATGTTATTTCCTGTGCGAAGCCAGGCACAAATATTAGTCTTTAATAAAGTCATTTTATGGGCTTATATTTTCATGTGAGTTACTTCGTGCTGTTGCACATGTCTTTCTTATGCCCCTTTGCTAGGGCCTCTTTCTCTTCTTTTGCTAACTGATCAATATATTTTCTATTGTCTCATCTCATGCTGTTGTTAACCTCTTTATTTGACGCTCTAACCTGTGCCTTGGTTCTAGTACATCTTGTCGTGCAAGTTTATTTTCTTCATTTTCTTAAATCTTCGCTACAGTATCTGCTCCAATCACTACTTTCTGTTACATTTTTCGTTTCACACTTTCTTCACAAATTTAACCTTTATTTTGATTATCACGAGACAGCGGCCTGATGCCACGCCTACATAATTGTACATATTTTAATGATGATCCGAATATCTTATTTACACATGTATAATCATGTTCTGATGTCTGGAAACATCCATATAGCTTTGTGGATCATCTGGGGCCAAGATGCAGCAGTGCAAAAGCTGACAGCAGCCAACGTGTTATATGTGGATGCTTGCATCAGTCAGTGAACCATAGATGGCCAAGACCCTATTCGACCTCTACTTGGCGGCCCTGGAAAAGGTTGCACAAGTCCCTAGTGCAGTCTAACCATGGGATATGGATCAAACCCGGTACTAAAAAAAGGCAGTTGAAATCGGATGTGTCGGGCCGAAAGGCGCAGAAATCGCAAGCTCTCTGTAGACTACGATATAACGTCTCTTTCAGGGCAAACACCGAAGAAGAAGACGTAGATCCTTTTACGTGGACACATGCTGCCACCAATCACTAGTTCATTGAAAGCATGCTGATGTTATGCTTCTAGGCCGGTGAGGTTCACGAAGGAGACTGTTCACCAAGGAGACTGTTTATCAAGGAGACTGTTCACGGAGGAGACTGTTCACGGAGGAGACTGTTCACGGAGGAGACTGTTCACGGAGGAGACTGTGTGTTTCAGGTCTTCGTCGGTCCCCACAGTTTTTCGATCAAGGTCGCTCCACTGGACCAGACTGCTTCTCATTGGTCTGTATAAGTTGGACATTACTGCAGAATGTGCTCTGGTGTTTGCTTGGGTGCTGCACAATTCCACGTGGCGGTGTCTCAGAGACATTTTCTTTGCATGTTGTCATTGAGTCTGCATTGTCCAGTTCTGAGTCTGAAGATCCTTTGTCTGCCCACCTCTTCAGTAAATTTAGTCAAAATTTGGTTTTTGAAAGCGTGGATTACATTTTGTTTGTTAATACATCATTACAATACAATAATGTAAACTAGTTGTCGGTTATATTTATCTATCAAACATGAAATGTGTTCTTAATTAGCTAGACTTACTTCCTGCACGTGTGTCGTTGCGCGCCTTGTGGAGCTCATGTTTTCTTTTAGGTCAAGTGTGTTGCCTCGGTCGCTGTCAGCCAGTGTTGTTGTGCTGACGTCTGTTATACCATGTTTCCAACTTCAAAGTGACCTCCCCTAGGCCTTGCATTTCGATCTGCTTGTGTTAAATCGGCCCAGTGCTAGTTGATCAGGGTGTATTGTAATGTTTCTCTGATTTCTAACTATGCAATCGGCATGATTTCAAGTTCTCACATAATTATGTCTTCATTTCTCATTCTGTTTTTCTTGGTGACATTGACAGCGTAGCAAGTGGTCGATATCGCTGAGAAACACATTATGAGGTGTTCGAATCTTGCAAGATTTAAGTGTCCTCTGGTCTCAAGGGAAGAGAGATAGAACTGCCTAGCCCCGTTGGAGAAGGACGACTGTTTGATGTTGAATGCACACAATAAGTAAGTCTACTCTTTTGTACTCACTGAAAAGGGCGATATCTAGCGGGTTGGAGTAACTTTCCTCACATCCACATCGTGCTGATGTAGATGGACAGGGTTCCTATGCTTAGCTTCATCTGCCTGTCGCTCACTACTCTGGGGGATCACATCGATCCCCCACCTCGTCAGCCAGGATGCCACGAAAACAGACCGTTTCCAGGGAGAAATGCGAGGAACTTGAGATGGGGTTTTGGGCATTATATTTTGCCTGACCCTGACTAATATGTCTAATCAGTATATTTTGCCTGACCCTGACTAACATGTCTGATCAGTATATTTTGCCTGACCCTGACTAACATGTCTGATCAGTGTGTTTTGCCTGACCCTGGCTAACATGTCTGATCAGTGTATTTTGCCTGACCCTGACTAATATGTCTGATCAGTATATTTTGCCTGACCCTGACTAATATGTCTAATCAGTATATTTTGCCTGACCCTGACTAATATGTCTAATCAGTATATTTTGCCTGACCCTGACTAACATGTCCGATCAGTATATTTTGCCTGACCCTGACTAACATGTCTGATCAGTGTGTTTTGCCTGACCCTGGCTAACATGTCTGATCAGTGTATTTTGCCTGACCCTGACTAACATGTCTTATCAGTGTGGTTTTTGCCTGACCCTGACTAACATGTCTGATCAGTATATTTTGCCTGACCCTGACTAACATGTATGTTCAGTATATTTTGCCTAACCCTGACTAACATGTCTGAACAGTATATTTTGCCTCACCCTGACTAACATGTATGTTCAGTATATTTTGCCTGACCCTGACTAACATGTCTGATTAGTATATTTTGCCTGACCCTGACTAACATGTATGTTCAGTATATTTTGCCTGACCCTGACTAATATGTCTGATCAGTGTGGTTTTTGCCTGACCCTGACTAACATGTCTGATTAGTATATTTTGCCTGACCCTGACTAACATGTATGTTCAGTATATTTTGCCTCACCCTGACTAACATGTCTGAACAGTATATTTTGCCTCACCCTGACTAACATGTATGTTCAGTATATTTTGCCTGACCCTGACTAACATGTCTGATCAGTATATTTTGCCTGACACTGACTAACATGTATGTTCAGTATATTTTGCCTGACCCTGACTAATATGTCTGAACAGTATATTTTGCCACAACCTGACTAACATGTATGTTCAGTATATTTTGCTTGACCCTGACTAACATGTATGATCAGTATATTTTGCCTGACCCTGACTAACATGTATGTTCAGTATATTTTTGCCTGACCCTGACTAATATGTCTGAACAGTATATTTTGCCTGACCTTGAGTAACATGTCTGATCAGTGTATTTTGCCTGACTTTGACTAACATGTCTGACCAGTGTATTTTGCCTGACCCTGACTAACATGTTTGATCAGTATGGTTTGCCTGACCAGACGTTAGTCTCTTCTCCCCGGAGATAGACGATGAACTCAGAGGTCCTGTGTACTCCCTGGGCAGGTTTAATAATCTTTGGTACTTGAACATAGGATGTTGTTAGGCCGCTGTTCGGCAAACAAGTAGCACAATATCAACCCAATAGTAGCCCACGTTAACCCCCCAACCCCCCTCCCCCCACCCAGGAGTAGAAATGGAGCGACCAAGAGAACAATCTCTCCTGGTCATACTAATAACGTTTCTCAGACATTTCACGTCTCGCGTTACACATTTCCTCTCATTTACCTCTAAACAGAGAATCAAGTCTGACACTGTCAGCAAAAAGCTGATGAGAATATTAATAATGTTGCTGACAAACAATATTGATTCTGGGACTTCAGATTTCTTCCACCTTCCCCTTACAGTGTCGCCACCTATCGTAACAAAATTTCCCCCCCCCCCCCCCCGCTTTCACTGCGTGTCGTCATATATGAATGACCCACAAGTTGTAAATGGGTACCTGTCCTTACAGTTCGAGAAGGTAATGCAGCGAGAGAGGGAATCGGTCATTCCATCTCACAAAAAGCTGAGACCTCGTAATGAAGTCTGCAAGACTAATCACCGCTAGCGACGTTCCGTGTCTTCTAAGAGACTACTTTTCTCAAATCATTAAATATGACATTACTGTG
This sequence comes from Ariolimax columbianus, assembly GCA_036924085.1. NCBI lineage: Eukaryota > Metazoa > Mollusca > Gastropoda > Stylommatophora > Arionidae > Ariolimax > Ariolimax columbianus. The sequence continues at coordinate 10,031,666 of JAVGWX010000006.1, forward strand.
GTACATAATTTTTGTGGCTATTATGGCTCTTAGTAAATGCCAAATCCTAATTGAGTGATTTTCTATCTTAGACGTAATTATTTCTATTTATAGCTTTCCTTTTTGGTAGTCAAATCTTTTTGAAAAGAAAACATGTATAAAATGCGGTGTATGGGTCTATTTCTGACATCTTGTAACGTTATTCACTGTGTTATGTGAATAAATGAGAATTTGTACTTAAGAAATGGAACTCCATTTTTGTGTGAATACTGGAAAATGGGTCAAGGTGGTAACGTTTATGTTAGTCTAGCGATCTTTTACGTCTGCCTAAAACTGTATTAAATTAATCTGGGCGTAAGGTTACCTACCGCCAACCACCTAACGTCTCTTAAGGGCGCACCGTGGGCATTCAACAACAACAACAACAACAATACTATTTATACGCTCACGCGCTATCTATCGATCACAGTTACCACCTATCCAGTGACGCGCTAACCGTCGGAAGAGGTTGAATGTTTGAGTGGCAGTGGGGTCAGAGCGGTCATTGTCTCTAAACACAGTATAGAAACTGCGGGTTGTCCATTTCGTGACACGTACTAATTCATCCATCTATAAATGTGTTCATAGGTTAAAGACAATGTGAACAGGAAGTGGTCATGACTTAAATTGAGACCTTGCTCAATGGAGTTTCTAGCACGCATCGTCTAGGGCAGAACTCATCGAACTTTTTATACCTGCGCCCACTTTTATAACTTTGGTGACGGTAAATTGTCCTGATCGCCCACTCAAATCTAAATTGAAGATAACTTCGCGACCGTCCCCTGTGTCTGCGTATTTTGGATGAGAACGCCGCTCCCATTACATCCCGTCTGAAAGAAACTGGATCTCTTGCCATATCTCCAGCCTACTCCATAGTCATGTCCAAGTAGTCCTTGACATCTTGGTGCCATCGTCATCTTGGTCTGCCCCTGCTTCTTTTTCCCGCCACAATACCGGCCATTATCGTTCTCTCTAGACCGTTGTCTTTTGATGTGGCTTAAGTATTTCAAGTATTTCATGATGGAATATATGAACCAGTTCTTCTCTTTGACCAACGTATGTCGAATGTCTGCATTCTTCTTCTTCTTTTTTTTTTTTTTTTTTTTTTTTTTTAAATTTTTTTTTGTTGTTTTTGTTTTTGGTTACGTTAATCTGAGGACGTTTCTATAACATTTGTACTCGATAGACTCGAGGTAACTGTCCATGTTTCACAGCGTATGCTAGCACGAAAAAAAAGGTTCTCCAAATGTGCACTTTTGTTGCTTTGCTCGTTTTTTTAATACATCGTGCAATTATTCTGCTACCGCCCACCTGAAAGCTAGAATCGCTCAGTAGTGAGCAGTAGTGTCCAGGTTGAAGAGCACTGGTCTAGGTCAATGTTGACTGTTGTTGTTCAGGCCACTCGTGATGAAATCGTCCCGTATTCATCTACCTAATGCGACCTTCTAAATCTAGTTTTTGTTTTTTGATTAAATGTCTGCCTTTCTGGATTTTACTGCATTCTCTAATCAGGTACAGAGCACAAGACTCAAATTCAGACAGTTTCCTAAAATCCACACAGCACATACAGACAAATCCTGAAAGTCGCCGTTTCGAGAGATGGCGTGAATTGATACAGGCCCCAGAGATGGAACTTCGGAGAAACCTGCCCCCGGATATCATCTACCATACACAACATGGAAGTCGCTGAACAGACTCCGAACTGGTGTATCACGGTGCAAGATGAATATGAAACGATGGGGATACACAGATGATGACACATGTGATTGTAGCGCAATACAGGACCCAGACTATTTGATGATGTGCCACAACCTCCAGGAAACATGCAATAGGTGTGACATGCAGGAGGCAAATGACAAGGCAATCCATGCCGCTGTCCATGTATACTGTATGTAGTGCTTGGGCAGGGGAAGTAAGTCAGTACTGTATCTCTAGTACCACTAATAGATTTACCTAACACATTGTCACACGTGGATTGGATCATTCGAATGTTCAGCCTCCCTGAGCCTTGAACATTTTTTCTCGGTCTCTTCGTGGATACACATGTTGAAAAAGGCTGCAATAGCTCAGGTCACTATGGCGCCTAAAAATATTGTCTTGACGTCTACTGTTTCAGGATTAGTTTCATGTTTACTAGCAAGTCCCCCCCCCCCCCCATTTCTAGTTACCCCCCCCCCCCCCCCCCTAAGATCCAAAACAAATGTATCACCCCCTGCCCTAGCCAAGAATGTATCACCCCCAGCCGTACCCAAGAATGCATCACCCCCAGCCGTACCCAAGAATGCCTCACCCCATGCCCTAGCCAAGAATGTATCACCCCCTGCCCTAGCCAAGCATGTATCACCCTTTGCTCTAGCCAAGAATGTATCACCCCTTGCCCAAGCCAAGAATGTATCACCACCTGCCCTATCCAAGAATGTATCACCACCTGCCCTAGCCAAGAATGTATCACCCTTTGCCCTATCCAAGAATGTATCACCCCTTGCCCTAGCCAAGAATGTATCACCACCTGCCCTAGCCAAGGATGTATCACCACCTGCCCTATCCAAGAATGTATCACCACCTGCCCTATCCAAGAATGTATCACCACCTGGTCTATCCAAGAATGTATCATGCTGCAGGTGTCATCAGTGGCATGCTCACAGGTTCTTTAGACCTGAACATTATTGTTGGGGCTCCTTGTGGATAGTCAGGTTGGAAAAGGCTGCCCTAGCCTAGACAATGATTTACTTCGCCTTTGGTGTGTTCTACACCTACACCTGTACACGTTAAAACCTGTCTGCAGGTGAGAAGGCCTGTTTGTTTATGCACCTTTTAGCATTCACGTACGATGTCAGGAAATAGAGTTGGTTCTGGGACGAGCGACTTGTACAAGGTGTGTATGTATATGTGTGTGTGTGTGTGTGTGTGCGTGAGAGAGAGAGAGAGAGAGAGAGAGAGAGAGAGAGAGAGAGAAAGCGAGAGAGAGAAAGTTTACATACCTTCTTGATTTGTCTATAAAGCTCATAGATGTGTCTACATACCTCATTGATTTGTCTACATATCTCATAGATTATTGTACATACCTCATTGATTGGTCTACATACCTCCTAGATTTGTTTACATACCTCACTGATTTGTATACATCCCTGCTAGATTTGTCTACATACCTCCTTGGTTTGTCTACATACCTGCTTGGTTTGTCTACATACCTGCTTAGTTTGTCTACATACTTCATTGGTTTGTCTACATACCTGCTTGGTTTGTCTACATACTTCATTGGTTTGTCTACATACCTCCTAGATTATTTTACATACATCATTGATTGGTCTAAATTCCTCCTAGATTTGACTACATGCCTCACTGATTTCTATACATACCTTCTAGGTTTGTCTACATGCCTCGCTGATTTGCCTACATACCTGCTAAGTTTGTCTACATCTTATTTATTTGTCTACAAACCTCATTGATTTGTCTACATACCTCCTAGATTTGTCTACTTACCTCATTGGCTTGTCTACATACCTCATTGGTTTGTTTACATACTTTCTAGATTTGTCGATATACCTTATTGATGTGTCAACACACCTCATTGAATTGTCTACATATTGATTAGTCTACATACCTCCTAAAATTGTCTACATAGCTCCTAAATTTGTCTACATACATTATTGATTTATCTACATAGCTCCTAGAATTGTCTACATACCTCATGGAATCACCACTACAGTTGGTCTCTTTTTGGAAACAAAGCCTGTGCCAAAGCACATCGAGTGCTTTTGTAGCGGTGGTTTTTGAAGCAATTTGTTTTGCACTATCGGGTAACTAACACCATAGTTTCCTTTGGCGATGATGATTGGCATCCTGTCTACATACCTCCTTGATTGGCATCCTTTATCGGTTAAGGCTGTTGGGGATTTGGTTTTGCAACTAAGCAAGATTTCTATGGTGGATCGACGTAATGCCCCCTCGTAGTGAGCGACACACAGATGAAGTAAAGCATAGCGCCATCGCCTGGAGGACCACATTCCACCTTTTTAAGCACGGTTGAGATGGGAGGAAAGCTACTGCAACCCGCCACTTAACGTCATTTCAGGACGTCTACAAGGATACACTTATTCATTGTGGTGATTAATACAACAACACCATTGTAGACTAGCACTAGCTAGCCACGAGAATGATAATATACATTCTGATATCGCACATGTGTTTGTAAACAAGATCGATATCGTTGGTTCTGTGTTGTTCTGCAGCGCAATTAAAATGGCGAATATAGTTTTAACATGACATGTTTCATTTAAAGAGCGTTGTCTGATTCTCACTTTTTTAAAATGTTGTAGTTTAAATGTACTGTACTTGTTATTGTAAACACGTTATTTATTGTGTTTAAGATTGCTAATATCGTGTCTTCTTGTCTTGTTTCGTTTTTGCTTCATTAGGCTACTACTACAGTTTACCTTCTTTTTTAGGAAAGCTGCCCCAAAGTACTTTGCCTGTTTTTGCCATATGTGGAGGTACAGTAGTGCTATTCTCAACAAGGGACCTCGGAATTCACTCATGGAAGTGTAGTTTAGGCCTGGTCGTCGAAAATGTTTTAATGGCTCACTCGCTCTGCTATAACTAAAAAAACGAGTATGTCTGTGGTAGAAAGGAACGCCCATTAACCAAAAAGAAAGTCAAAGCCCTAACAAACAACCAATGACAGTGAGGAACAGGTCAAGATGAAAGCGTCAGGATTAACAAAGTCAAATATGATTTCAACTCTGTTCCCAATGTAGGACTCGGCAGCAGTCTTTGAAAAAAGAAAACTAAGAAAACTAGGATGTTCAACAGTTCAGTTAAGCATGCTGTGTTCTTATGGATTCCTACAAAGTGGCTCGAAAAGGATTCTGTGAATTCTAGGGACTGCGTTCCTAGGGGCTCGATTAAGGATTCTGTGAATTCTAAGGACTGCGTTCTCAGGGGCTCGAAAAAGATTATATGAATTCTAGGGACAGCATTCCTAGGGGCTCGATTAAGGATTCTGTTAATTCTAGGGACTGCTTTCACAGTGACTTGGACAAAGTGGCTCGATACGGATTCTGTGTAATCCTAGGGACTGCAATCCCAAAGGCACGTGAGTTCAGAAAGAGAGGTGCATCACATGAGCCCTCAGAGAACGAACATGCTCGATACAAGTGTAACACGGGAAACAAAGGGGCATGACTCAAACACTTGAGAACTGTTGACGGTTGTATAATTAAATCGTAGCTCATTTGTTAACCCATGTTTGTACGCTTGACAGCCTAAAGCAGAAACCTGACAAAGAATGGCAGATCATCTCTAACGTAGACGATACGGGGAACGACATGAGACGACTGAGAGAATTAACCACTGATTTGTAATACGATTGAATTAGATTAAGTTAGGGTTTATGGTATTTCAAATATGAGACTAAGAATCTGGGTATAATAGTTTCGGAGGAAACATCAAAAGCCAGTGCTTGAATCCTCGGTTAGTTTAATAAATGATGTATGCTAGTGCTTGAATCCTCGGAGTTAGTTTAGAATATGATGTTTATTTAGTTAGTAGTTCTTATCGTTTCTTGATATTACGTAACAATTATTCATGCAAATAAATGATATTATTTTGTCTTAATGGCCAACGATAGTTTTAGCGTTTTCTGTGATTGAAGAAGTGTCATTGTGTAGTATCTGTTGTAAGTCAGTAATTTCTAAAATAACTTTCAGATAAGTCTACCCTGCTACATCTGCCACATCATATCTTATACAGCATCTTCTTCTTCTTCCCACATTTACTTATTTATAGTATTCTTTTTCTTTCCCTTCTTCTCCTTTTCCTTGTTGTTGTTGTTGTTGTTGTTGTTCTTCTTCTTCTTCTTCTTCTTCTTCTTCTTCTTCTTCTCCCTCTTCTCCATTTTCTTCGTCATTAAACACAGAAGATTGCTCTTTATTTCCACTGTATTGTGTATCATTCGAGGACATAATTCCAGAGATTCCTTGCATGACTTGCGTGCCAGGCATGTGCAGTTCATTAGCGACTGGAGAATATTTTATTTTAGAGAGATTAGACGACACTGCTAGTAGCCTCTTACTACATTTTCTTATTGTGACAGTGACCCTTTACTCGGCTCTGTCACACTACTCGGCTCTGTCACACCACTTGGCTCTGTCACACATACATCCCTACCGGAAATCACTGTACAATTTGGTTTAGAGACTGTAAATACACACTACCATTAAAACATTTGGAGTGGAAGGCTTTAAACACAGCACCATTTATACATTTGATTCAGAGACTGTAAATCCACTAGCAATTATACATGTGATTTAACTTGACAACTGCTTTATACTGGATTAGAAGACTCTGCAGAGTCTGTATACAACCAGTTTCTTGGAGGGTGGTTAACCGATGTGTGAGTACATCTTAATTAACTCAAACATAAGAGCAAAGTAGACCGTTAGATGCCATCTATGCTGTTCTTAACAAACCACATATTCATGGTCTGTGATATGCCATGTCATACAGTTAGTCACCTCTTACGACATGCTCTCTGTGGGGCAGTGGTGCTATTATTTTCCTTGTCATACACAAAGACTCCGACGGACCACTCGGCTAAATTGAGTGTTGTATATTATTCCCAAGATTTTACGGTATTGGTAACGACAGATCTGTGGGGGAAAAAACACGCAACAAGCAATACAGCATTAGGCTGAGGAAAGAAAGTGAAGATGACTAGGACTCACTCTCAGAAAGAGGTCAGAGCCAGTATAACCAGACATACGAAGGCCAAGAAATACCTGCCAATGAACCAAGAAATACCTGCCAATGAACCAAGAAATACCTGCCAATGAACTAAGAAATACCTGCCAATGAACCAAGAAATACCTGCCAATGAACAGAGAGTACGCCAGCAGTTCATTTGAGGGCCTCATTAACAAAATTCAAGATGACGGCAGGCACAAAATAAAAGTTGATGGGGAGCTTCTGTTGCTGTCTTATGCTCCGAAGGGAACCGGGCCAATAAATGATGATTCAGTGCGCTAATAAAAACAAGGCGTTCATAACGGGGCAAGAATTATACAGGTCACTCTATTCTCAGGTAGAAAGTAAATCTCATAACACAATAATCACAAAAATATACTTATTAATAAGGACAAACACAGAAATCATATTCAGAGAATGTTCAAGGAAGTTGTTCCTACACCATGAGAAAGTTGAATAGAACAAATGTTGGTCTGGTAGTGCCAAATAACAAATCTGCAGCCACAGTAAAGAATGACCAGCCATACAGGAAAAAAGCATGTTGTATGGACACAATGAAATGGAAAAGACAGGAACATGTGACATTCCATAATGGACATGAAACTAAATATTTATTCATCGTTGTCATCATCATCATCGTCGTCTTCAACATCCATTTTAACTTTCTTCGGAGATGCCTTTGGTACAACACTAGGACCACCGTCACCGCCACGATAATGTCCCTTTCATATCTGGCTTTGTCCTCGCTGGCCAATTGTTCAAACTCAGACTTGTTGGGACAAACTTCCCAGCTCTTTTGCCCTGTCTGCTACACCAATTTCCGGATTAGCTGCACGAACATTTGAACGTTCTTCGGCACAGAAGAAGAAAAAGACAGATAACGCTCCATTTGGTGCATTGGGATCCTTTGTTCTGTTTCTCTTCTTATACTGACCGCCAGCAAGTATATAGAAAGACATCTGCTTCTCACATCTCGACTTGTCTCGCTTTGCCATATCTTCAAACCTTTTCTTCTCTTTGAGGTAATCTCCCTCCATGTCTCTTTTGTGAACTCTGTAAACGCAACTGTGTCATTTGGTTTAGAGACTTTATATACATTACCAATTATGTATTTGGTGTGGATGGCTTTAAATACACTACCATTTTTATATTTGGTGTGGATGGCTTTAAATACGCTACCATTTATAAATGTGTTGGGGATGGCTTTAAACACGCTACTATTTATATATTTGGTTTAAAAGACTTTAAATACATTACCATTTATATGTTTGGTTTAGGGACTTTATATATACTAACATTTATTAGTTTGGTTTCGAGCCTTTAAATACACTACCATTTATGTTTGGTTTCGAGATTTTAAATACATTACCAATTATATGTTTGGTTTCGAGACTTTAAATACACTATAATTTATACATTTGGTAGGGCTGATTTTAAATACACAACCATTTACATCTTTGGTGTGGCTGGCTTTAAATACACTACCATTTATATTTTTTGTGCTGTGGCTTTAAATTAAATGCACTACCATTTATATTTTTTGTGTTGTTGCTTTAAATACACTACCATTTATATGTTTGTGTTGTGGCTTTAAATAAACTACCATTTATATTTGTTGTGTTGTGGCTTTAAATACGCTACCATTTATATGTTTGGTATGTCTATAACTAGACTATCACAAAAAGCCATTCCAGGAAATGGAATAACGGGATAAACTAGCGTCTGACGTCACAAACGTTTCTTGAAGATACCTGAAAAAAGAGACGGCTAATAATCCCTTTTATTCTTTACATTGTAAAGGTAACTGAAGCGTGCAACTTGGTTTGTTCAGCAAATCTTAAGTCTAATATTTGAGGCTTGAGATATGAAATGCGATTGTTATCTTTATGTGCTATGGCTTCTCGAACACCATTTCTGTCTGTCTGTTTTTATCTTTCCTTCATTTGCTTCCTTGTTTCGCATCTTATTATACAACTGCCACTTCAATTATTCTCTTATATTAATCCAACATAACACCACTTAGTGACTTCTCTAAGTAGTGGTTTGTGCAGTAACTTGTTTTACATTATGAGATTGCCAGTTCGATGAACAATCTTCTTTGTTCCATTTTAGAACTATAGTTAGGAAGATGTTAGTGATGATATTCTTTGCTCATTGGGTCTTAGAAGGTGATGTCTCCTGATATACCAAAATACCTACCTAACTATTGTTGATAATAAACTAAATATGTATATGAGTCTGTTAATGCAGTCACAAGGTAAAAAAACCAAAAGGTCTAAAAATGGAGACTGACGAAAACGCATTGGAATATATATTCTTAAAGAAAATGTTAAAGATGATTACAAATAAATGAATAATATACTTATATGGACTATATATATATCTGTATGTCTATCTGACTGTCTGTCTGTCTGTCTGTCTGACTGTCTGTCTGCCTGCCTGCCTACCTGCCTGCCTGCCTATCTGCCTGACTGTATGTCTATCTGCCTGCCTGTCTGTCTGCTTGCCTGTCTGTCTGCCTGTATGCCTGCCTGTCTGTCTCCCTGCCTGCCAGTATATCTACCTGTCTATCTGCCTGTCTGTGTGTCTGTCTGTCTGCCTTCCTGTCTGTCTGTCTGCCTGTCTGTATTTCTGACTGTATGTCTACCTGCCTGCCTGCCTGTCTGTCTGTCTGCCTGCCTGTCTGTCTGTCTGTCTGCCTGCCTGTCTGTATGTTTATCTATCTAAATAAAAATGTATGGCTGTATGGATTTCTTCTCGAAGCTCATGTGCGATCCTCAACTCTGACAGATGATCTCTCTTGGCAGGTTCGCAGTGGCTTTTCTTACATCCATGGACATACTGAAGAATGTGGATCTAGGTCCTAGCATTAGTGCAATAAAGGGTTTCTCATCTAGCTCACCACTAAGGGGATCACAGTGTCGAAACTCACCTAGTTAGCCAGGCTGCTGTTACAGCAGGTGCACGGCATAGACGTTACATTGGGGGTCTTGATTTTTGGATTGATCCTGGCGGTAGCTTTCTCAATTGTATGCCTGCATACATACATGACGACATACATACATACATACATACATACATACATACATACGTACAGACATACATATACACACACACATACATACATATGCATTTTTCTGTGTTTCAATCTGGCTGGTCGCACATACAATATCGTGATTGCAATATACCTTTTGTTTCTGTCTCTCGTTCTTGCTTCTGTCGTGAAGTATATCATCAGAGAAAACGGAAAATTCCTGTTCAAAATAACCCACTACAAAAAATCCAAAGAAAATTGTGATATAATGTTTTTTTAATTGATTGTTTTCCAAAGGAAGTACGGTAATTGAGTTAAATACTGGTTCTTGAATCTAGTTCTCTCTCTTATTGAGGTGGGTTGTGGGGTATGTGTGTATGAGTATGGGGAGACCTTGGAGGGACTACGTTTATTTCCTTATTTTACATATTTGCACACCTGTGGGGAAAAGCTCTTTACTTAGCACACATGTTTGAACCAGAAGATGATACAAAATAGAGTGAAACAGCTGAAGCTGCCTTGATGTAGATAGACCTTCAAGTTGTTTTCTTCTTTATGTTTTCTCGCTGATCGACAGGAAACAGATGTTGCAGTTAAGAAAACTGACGAGATGCATTGTCGGCAGCTGATCATCTCCTTCCACTTGTTCGTTTTACCTGCTGCTCTTATCTGTCGATAAAGCAAGTTATGCACTTCATGTTTCGTGTATTATATTGGAAGTACATACCGATGTATCTGTGCTATGTGGTGTGACATCAGGACCGGACTTCTCTCCTTGAGGCAGAGGGACACTACTCCGACATGACAGTGCTTCCCGAACTTGTCAATGTGACAGACGGCAGAGTTTGATCCATAACAGCAGGGACTAGGATCCGATTTATTTATTGTTGTTCATTTTTATAGTCTTAAATATGTACATAAATTTGTTGAAATGCATGCTGTCAATTATATTTACATTTGGGCTTGGCTTGGCTTGGCTTCGTTCGTTCTCAATCTCCCGGTACCAAACCCTGACACGGGCCTAAGTAGCAGAATGTAGTCCAGAGAACGGAATGCGTTGTGCCGTAGTTTACAGCTTGACTGCGATATTTGCGATATTTTCGTTCCAACACATCCGACTTCAGCAAGCATTTTTTGAGTACGGGGTTAGCATTATCTCTTCGATCCCTTCTCCTTAGCCGGTCTGCTCTATTGCAGCATGTTATCCAGGATCACCACGTGGAGGTGTAGAAGGGTCTTGGCAGCTCTGGTTCGCTGGCCCTGACGCTAGCAGTCAGCTATGGGTCGCTGACCGCTGTAGCTCATGCGCTGCTCAGCATCTTGATCCCATATTTACATTTAATGGCAGCAGTTGTAAGCGTTCTTGTTACGACTGTTTTTTTTAAAAAGTAGTTATTTTTCAAATCTAATTCGATTCGCGTATATGAAGTTTAATCACTTATATATCGAAAGAGTTACATCCGTTTGTATATGGACGATATTAAGTCTTGATCGAGAGACACTCGTGTGTTTTAAAGATCCTGCAATTTTTTTTTATATTTGTTGTGGACCAGCGACTGATATCTCGCGTATCGGCGACAGAGGTCTCGCGGATCGTCAACGGTCCATGGACTAACACTTTGGGAGGCACTAGTTTGGGAATGGAGAGCACGGCAGGTACTTCAGTACTTGGTACTTGGCTAGATATCTATCCAAGTTAGGTGGCTACCTGAGCTAGGTGGCTATCTGAGCTAGGTGGCTGGGCTAGGTGGCTATTTAAATTATGTGGCTATTAGTTGATTACCTGACCTAGCTGATTACCTGAGCTAGGTGATTACCTGAGCTAGTTGATTACCTGAGCTAGTTGATTACCTGACCTATGTGATTACCTGAGCTAGTTGATTACCTGAGCTAGTTGATTACCTGAGCTAGTTGATTATCTGAGCTAGTTGATTACCGGGGCTAGGTGTTACCTGAGCTAGTTGATTACCTGAGCTAGTTGATTACATGAGCTAGGTGATTACCTGACCTATGTGCTTCCTGAGCTAGTTGATTACCTGAGCTAGTTGATTACTTGATCTAGTTGATTACATGAGCTAGTTGATTACCTGAGCTAGTTGATTACCTGAGCTAGGTGATTACCTGAGCTAGTTGATTACCTGAGCTAGTTGATTACCGGGTCTAGTTGATTACCTGAGCTAGTTGATTACCGGGGCTAGTTGATTACCTGAGCTAGTTGATTACCGGGGCTAGGTGTATGACTGAGCTAGTTGACTATATGAGCAAAAAATGTTAATACTTTGGTCACATCAAGAGACGCAACGGTCTTGAGAGAACAGTGATGGAAGGTATGGTGCCAGACACAAAAGAGGCAGGGGTAGTCCAAGAAAAAGATGGTACCAAGATAAACGGAATGTCTGGGCATGACTGTGGCGAAGGCTGGAGTTTTGGCAAGGGAAAGAGTTTCTTTCAGACAGACTGTGATGGGAGCGGCGTTCTATAGAGGACATACTGCATGATGATGTCTGCCAAATTGGACACGGTGGGATTCGAGCCCGTTGAGTTGAGATAGGGAAATGTCTCTAAGGATTCCACGAGATGTCTCTATGGGATTCTGGGAGAGATCGTGGAATGAATCAAATAAAAGTATGGTAACAGAGAGTTGGTACTAGTCTAGTGTTCAATATTTCTTTCTTTTTTTTGTGTGAGTACAATATGATACGTGAACGGCTTAGTAATCATGGTCGTGTATATTTGTAAAACAAAGCTCGCAGGTAGGTTGTGGGCAGACATCAACTGGCCTGCATGTCAGTGAACAATTGAAAATCTGTTTCTAGTAGCATAGACTTGAATTATGGTTTCTATTATCTGTACTATTCAACATTGTTATTAAATGTGTGTCCTTCTAAAGGTCAAGATAAATGAAGTTACATAACAGGCAGTGCTGTCGGGGGTGAAGTGTTAGAGATTTCATTGTACGAGGTCACAGCTTGTTTATGAGGTGGGTTAGCCAGTACCCTTTCAGCGCTGCTGTTCCGTTCCTAAAAGTATTTTTATTTGCAGCTGGGTCAACTAGTACGTGGTGGTATGGGAGTTTAACTCCGTACCTTTTCAGAATGAAAAAAGTACAGTCAAAATAACATACACAATTCAGTTCAGTTCAGTTCATCCCGTAACCCATCAGGTCGTTGGGGCACACTTGAAGACACTCCCAAAATCCTACGCCATCCCTCTCTGTCTGTCGCCGCCTGACGTATCTCACCGGGACGAAGGCCTGACCACTCAGTGATGTTGTCCACCCATCTCTTCCTTGGACGTCCTCGCCCTCTCTGTCCCGGTACGGAACCAAAGAGTATCGAGTTGGTAATTCCGTTGGACCTCGCGACGTGCCCGCACCAGGCCATCTTTCGTCTATTGATAGCCGTGAACAGATCTTCAAAAGGACCAATAGTGTCTTCAACTCTCTGACGTATTTCTACGTTCGTGACAAGATCTTTATATGTAACATTTAGGAGTTTTCTATAGCACCTCATTTCCATTGCATGTATTCTGCTCTGGTTATCTGCTGTAATGGTCCAGGTCTCGCAGGCATACAGAAATATTGATAGCACCAGAGAGCGCATTAGTCTAACTTTTATGCCAAGGGCGATCCGCTTGTCTTACCATATAGGTTTCAGCCGAGTCAGCGCCGCTGTTGTTTGTGCTATTCTAGCAATTACCTCTGGCTTCGATCCCTCTTCGCTGATCAACGATCCCAGATATTTGAAACACAATTATCATTCTATTATTAGGGATCAAGATGCTGAGCAGCGCATGAGCTGCAGTGGTCAGCGACTCATAGCGACCATTCTATTATTATAGCTACAACTTACTGATAACGATAGCGTGCTTGATCTGTAGATATAGTAAAGTCCGTCTTTTAATTCATAAAAAAGGTCCGAAGCAATTTTCTACTAAACTGCATGTCAGATCCAAATGATTTTTTGCATGTAGTCTTAGAATATACATGACGTTAAGTGAATATTTTTTTCTATAAGAAATTTGATGTATTTTGAAAAAATGTATTAGGCTATATTACAAGCAGCCTCACTGAATTGTACATAATTGTACATGTATACGGTACACAGTCGTGCTGTTTAAAAAATATATGATTTGACATTCAAATAGGCTGAGTAAAAATAAATTTATGATTTCACTTTGTCAAGTGCGGAAAACAACCAAGGCCATTCATGTGAAACTGTCGTTCATCATAGGCGTATCCCGATATTATAATTTGTGGTGTTGTTATTGTGACATATAGTTGCTTTTTCAAAAGTTTCATTGATAACATTTCAAACTGAGCTTAAAGTGTACATTTAAAACAATGCAGAAGGTTACCGTTTTACTATATAGGTTTCTTTTGCAGGAAATCTAAGATGGAGAATTTATATTGCGATATCCTTGACCCAGAGCAACGAACGCAATTGGCGCTTGGTTTGGATAGATTATCATTTTACCGTTGGATTGGACAGGACTCGGAGTGCACTCATATCAAGCAAGGCAGGAAAAGGAAATGTGATGATTCCGACAGAGATGTAATAAAACTGGAGATTTTGAAACTGTTGACTGCAGAAATGAAATTTCCAAAAGTACTCTTCGAAAAATTGCAAGAGCCGCCGGCTTTAATTAATTAAACTATCTATCTATCTATCTATCTATCTATCTATCTATCTATCTATCTATCTATCTATCTATCTATCTATCTATCTATCTATCTATCTATCTATCTATCTATCTATCTATCTATCTATCTATCTATCTATCTATCTATCTATCTATCTATCTATCTATCTATCTATCTATCTATCTATCTATCTATCTATCTATCTATCTATCTATCTATCTATCTATCTATCTATCTATCTATCTATCTATCTATCTATCTATCTATCTATCTATCTATCTATCTATCTATCTATCTATCTATCTATCTATCTATCTATCTATCTATCTATCTATCTATCTATCTATCTATCTCTTCGATTTGTGTTGTTAGACGTCGTTGGGATGTGTGACCTCCCTTGTTCCATATTCTGTGGCTGGCGAAAATCTACTGGTGACTTACTAGGTCAATCTCAGTATCTGTTATGAACGGTTAGATCCCTGGAGTATACGATCGCCTGGTGGTGGTGGAAGCGTAAATTAGAGCAAGGTAAACCCGCAGCCTGTCACTCGCCATCTATGCCGCTCTTCTAACCACATAACCAATACCTGATGGTATTGCCACACGTTCATCTTGTTACGTCATGTTCTCTGTGAAGCAAGAATCTCTAGAATAATTCGAGTAGATTTTTAACTTGAATTTTGCACGAGCAGCGGGCGTCAAGCTTACTCTTTTCTATTTCCAGCTGCCAAGGGATTTTTAACGTGCGGGTGTCTGTTCTCACTACTCAGAGATCAGAGGCATTCTTTTTTATCGGATGATCCACGTAAAAAAATCCCGATCTCCATCGTGATTTGAGCCCGCGACCTCCAGCACACAAGGTAACAACCTTACCTCCAGACCACTGGGTTCCCAGTAGAGTATTCTTTCTGTAGATATAATAGTTTGTATGTAGAGGACCTGATCTGTAGATGAAATAGTGGGTATATAGAGGACCTGATCTGTAGATGAAATAGTGGGTATGTAGAGGACCTGATCTGTAGATGAAATAGTGGGTATGTAGAGGACCAGATCTGTAGATGAAATAGTGTGTATGTGGAGGACCTGATCTGTAGATGAAATAGTGGGTATGTAGAGGACCTGATCTGTAGATGAAATAGTGGGTATGTAGAGGACCTGATCTGTAGATGAAATAGTGTGTATGTAGAGGACCTGATCTGTAGATGAAATAGTGGGTATGTAGAGGACCTGATCTGTAGATGAAATAGTGTGTATGTAGAGGACCTGATCTGTAGATGAAATAGTGGGTATGTAGAGGACCTGATCTGTAGATCAAATAGTGTGTATGTATAGGTTATCTTGGAAAGTAACATGATTTTCAAGGACTTCTCCATTGTCACATGTTTCAAAAAGACTGGCTATAGTCCCCGTGTCAAAAGAAATTGGGTAACAGAAACAGGAAATTCCGGTTTTTCCCATGCAAGTAACCGAGAAGAAAGATATTTATGTCAAGGTGATTGTTTTTCTGTTGACGGATACTGAGATACACATATTGTGTGAATATATTAAAAGGGATTTAAAAAATGAAAATATACGTCATGAACACAAGTGGGTCTTCTCATCATTAAAATTCACCTGTGTGAGAAGAAGAGGAGGGACAGAAGAACAGGCAAGCTATATCCTACTTAATGATGTAATAGAAAGACAATTAATGAGGGTTGTGCATGGATGTAGCTGGCAAGAACATCGAATAACATTATTATTCTTCTGCGATCATTGCTCATTTTGACAGGGACTCCGAATTCTCAATTGGCTGTTGATCCAGTGGACTGTGGGTTCGATTACAGACTGCTGTATTTGTCAGGATCTCAATACTCGTCGAAAATATTATTTTCTTATCTTTTTAAAACCTAAATGACCAATAATTAATGCCATAAGGATCATAAAAGGCTAACAACGCAAAGTTGGACGGTTTAGAATTGTATACGAAATTAACAGCATTTCAGGAGAGGAAAACTAGCGTCTGATCAGGCAAAACATGCTGGCCAAGACCATCTCCTCCGCTTCATAGTAGCCTCCCTGGAGATGGGCTGTGTTCATGGCAGCCTGACTAACGAGGTGAGGGATAGACGTGATCCCCGTAGTAGTGAGTACACGCAGATGAAGCCAAGCATAGCACATCCGCCTTGAGGACCTTGGTCCACCTTCATCAGCACGCTCTTGGTGTGAGAAAAGCTACTGCAACCCACCACTTAATGTCCTTTTCAGGGCACACAAAACAGTGACCAACTCATTGTGGGCATTCACAAACAACATGTGTTATATTTGACCAATAATATCCTTGTATAATACATCACTCAGCTTGTTTCATTAAGTGGCTGGTTTGACAGTATTTTTACTCCACATCTAAAATTAAGTTTTCGCCATTGTGCTGGTCTTAAGTTTAAAATACATGCTACTTAATTAAATTCCTTGGCTCGTTTGCTGACAAATACGAGATCCCTCATGAGACAGGAAAGTTAAATGTCGCAAAATGTGAACAACGAGCGGACACTGTCGCGTGATTCAGATGTGTAGAAGTATTTACTTGCTCATAAAAATTAATTTGTCATATTTATGTAGGTGGCGTAATTAAGTGTACCTTCAAAATAGATATCAAGATTTATTTACTATAAGTGTAATGACTTTCACAGATTCTTATGAGATGTTTCTATTCCCGCAGCGCGTGGCTTGCTATATAAGGGTAAAATAATGTCAGTCAACGAATCGTAAGGCAAGAGCAACCATTATTATTATAATAAATTTTTAAGGTCAAGTCCTTGATAGTTGTGTTATAACAGCGAGCGGATTATTGCCAGAACCCAGACAGGTAAAGCTAACTACATGTGATTTATTTTTTAAATTATAGTAATTTGTTTTCTCACTTTGGCAAGTGTCCATTTTTTGTTTTGTATGATTTTATTGTAGGTACGCCCCTTTATATACCAGACCGAAATTCTTTGGGATATCAGGACGAATTAGCCAGTGTGTCGATGCGCGAGTGTATCTCTAAAATCTGTATTTATGCCGTACACCGTACTTCATGCAATGAACGAGCTAGAAGCCATGTCTATAAGGGATGCATATGGTGTCAGTACCTCTAGTGGCTAACAAGTCGTGCACTCTCTTTAGTAGTTTGTCCATTATTGGTCCTCATCTGGCACTCAACTCTCACTTGGGGGTCCACTTAGCTGCCAGCATGCGTCAGCGATCACGCCCCGGCCAAGGGTCTCGACATGAGCGGCTAAACCAAGTGAGGGTAGCCGATGGGTCCAATAAGCCCACGGTGATATTGGGCTTGTCTACCTAAGCAAATGAAGACTGGATTCGGCGGACTGTTCAGAAGAACCACTGGCTGGTCAACGGGCAACAAGCCGATTACCAGGCAACTCGCTGTTGAGGGTTTGAAGCAAGGCTAAACATATAAGATCTCCTTGGTCGTCCACTGCATCAGGATTACTGCTCCAGTCGTCTTGATCATATCTTGCCACCGGAATAAATGGAATCAGGATGAGATAGTGAGGCTGGCGGTGTGCATGGCTCTTACACTTTAAACCAATTCACGCGCAAGTCATACTGTCATCTCATCATTGGCAGATGACAATGTGGCCCTCTACGGAAACGATGGACAAACAACAGTATCTATGACTCAGAACACAATTTATACCATATACTCTCCCTCAAGTAACGAACTAGCTAGTATCCGTAACTCTACATCTGTACTTAACACCACATACCGTACTTCAAATAACCAACTATCCTATATCATAACTCAACATCTGGGATCAAGATGCTGCAGTGGTCAGCAACCCATCGCTGACTGCTAGCGTCAGAGCCAGCGAACCAAAGCTGCCAAATCCCTTCTACACCTCCACGTGGTGATCCTGGATAACAGGCTGCAGCAGGGCAGACTGGCTAAGGAGAAGGGATCGAAGAGGGAATGCTAACCCGGTACTCAAAAAAGGCTTGCTGAAGTCGGATGTGTTGGACCGAAAGGTACAAATATCGCAGCCAAGCTGTAAACTACAACACAACGCATTCCGTTCTCTGGACTACATTCTGCTACTTAAGCCCTTTCAGTGTTTGGTAGTGGGAGATTGAGAACGAACGAAGAAGAAGAAGAAGAAGATAACTCAACATCTGACTTTATTCTTTTCTTCAATAAATGAACTAGTTATCATCGTTAGTATTTTACTCTGCTAAGCCCATTCTTCCGACAATGAACAAATCTACTCTCTTTCTAACCCTGCTTTCTCGTTGTGTCCACGTTGAGCGATTTTTTCCAACAGCGTTGCTACCTTCACTCTTACAAGCCATAGACTGAATGAGCCAGAAAAGGAAAGCGAAATAGAGTTGTCGTAATCTTGGGTTATGTCAACAACAACATTATCCTGCCCAATAACAATCTTCAAATGTCAGACAAATCAGCAGAACTAATTGCAGCTTTAATGACATTTAGCCTGCACAAGTTCAAAACAAAAGTAATAGACGCTCGAACCAGCAACAACAACAACAACAACATTTTTTAAAGACATGCGTTTAGCAAAGTCAGAACCATTTGACAGCTTCTGACAGAAATCGATAGGCCCTTTTGATATCTGATCTGTTTTGCTACAAATCACGAAGCACGGAAGTACAAATTAAAAATAGCAATGATACAACAAGCTGTAAACATATTTGTCAGTTAAAACTAGAAGCTCCCCGCCTGTCGTTGGCATGCTCCCAGAGGGTCATGTGATATATTTCAGGAGGGAGTGGGTGTGAACTTTAGTGAGAAACAAATAACACTTTTATTTTCACTAACTTCTAAGAAAATAAAAAGCAAACTTACCTACATTTTCTGTGCAGTGTCTCAGTACTTTTAATTGACAAAATATTCTAATAAATCTATTTCAATATCACTGGCTTCCCCTGTAATGCTATGTATTTTATTTTAGGCAATTTAAAAAAAAATATTGATCCACCACATTTCCAAGTGGGACATTACCTTCACCATACTGTCAGATTAGAGGACATTACCTTCACCAGACTGTCAAATTAGAGGACATTGCATTCACCAGACTGTCATATTTAATGACACAGCCTTCACCAGACTGTCAAATTAGGTAACATTGCCTTCACCAGACTGTCAAATTAGGGAACATTGCCTTCGCCAGACTACAAAATTAGGGAACATTGCCTTCATCAAACTGTAAAATTAGGGACAATTTAAATAATTTTTGTAGAGTATGCTTCAGCAGATTGGCAAATAGCCTCTTGGTTTTACCAGACTGATAATGGGATCCATGGGCTTAGAGAAAACTGATATAGAGTTTATGGGCTTAGATATACTGATATTGAGTTTATGGCTTAAATATACTGATATAGAGTTTATTGGCTTAGCTATACTGATGTAGAGTTTTTGGGCTTAGATATACTGATATTGAGTTTATTGGCTTAAATATACCGATATAGAGTTTATGGGCTTAGATATACTATAGAGTTTATGGACTTAAATATACTGAAATAGAGTATATGGGCTTAGATATGCGGATATAGCGTTTATGGGCTTCGATAAACTGATAAAGAGTGAATAGGCTTACATATACTGATACAGTGGCGCGTTTAGCTTCAGATTGACACACATGTTTATATGTCTCGCCAGATTGAGATAGATATATTTAGCTGCTTAAGACTGTGAGCTAGAGTGTTACAACATTTAATACTGGACGACATGACTTCCTCATAGCAAAACACTGAAACTTTAGATAAATATAAAACAATATATTTATCTATTACAAAAAAAGGTATTTGTTAGAAATTGATAAAAACCTAACCCAACTTACTAAACAAATAGGAATCTTTCTAATTCAGGGATTATTAGTATGAACTAGATGGCATCCCTGAAACTATAAAACCCTGTTCTGTAGTCTTATTTAATGTATATACATACATACATACATACATATATATATATATATATATATATATATATATATATATATATATATATATATATATATATATATATATATATATATATATATATATATGAAACGCTATACAAATCGTGTCCTTTCCAATTAAATACTCCATTGTCTGGAATCTCGTGTGTCCATTTTGGCGGTTGGTGCGTATGCTGATCTCTAGTGGTTATCGGTTCTGCGTCGTGTAATGACAGCTTCTTACCATGTTCTTGCGTGTGCTCCCTGTGGAGTCTTAAGATACATCTCACTTTATATCGGCATGCGCACGTTCTCTCTTATCTTTCGTCCTCACAGATCAAAGCGTTTACTGGAGAGACTATAGGTACGTTCACTTAACTCTGCATGGGTACGTTAGAAAACAACTCACTCTTGGACCAATTGCTAGTTTTCAAGTATTGGGAACGTATCACCCTTGTGCCCGTGTTACATCTGTACTGAGCAAATGCGATCACCGAGGGCTCTTATGATGCACCTCATTTTTCGTACCACGAGGCTTTGAGATCGCAGTCTCAGGATTTCACAGAACCAGTTTTATACCACGTACCACGAACCAGTGAGTTCACCAGGATTTAACAGAACCCGTTTTATACTACATACCACGAACCAGTGAGTTCACCAGGATTTCACAGAACCTGTTTTATACTATGTACCACGAACCAGTGAGTTCACCAGGATTTCACAGAACCTGTTTTATACTATGTACCACGAACCAGTGAGTTCACCAGGATTTCACAGAACCTGTTTTATACTATGTACCACGAACCAGTGAGTTCAGCATCGGAACACATGAACAAATGAGCAAACACATGCAATGCTCTTGATGTATAGTCCGATAACCTCCCTATACAAGCTCAGTGTCTTGATTGATCATTGAAGAGCACATCTACTCCAAGAGGCACACATGCAATGGCCCATGGAATATAGTAAGACAGCCTTCTAGATCCGCTCTCCTTCCAATGTCAGAATGTACTCTGCTCTTACTTTAAAGGGCCCTTTCTCGCACCCTCAAGCTACGAAGCTGGCTCTGAATCGACTGGTCCTCCGTCAATCATACAACTTGGCGAGAAAAACCTCTTGTTTCTACCATCTATGCTTTTCCTGGTCGGTAATCCTGTTGTATATTACTGCCTGATACATAACACTGTTACATATATGGGCTTAATAATAATAATAAATGTGTCCATCATCCTCGATGAAGACCAGCAACATCATCCCATGTCATACTACATCCTTGAGTATGTGAGTGCGCTTGTGACTGACTAAGCCAATGAGAGCGCGGAACGTTATAGGGCACGTTCAGTTCATCCCGTAACCCATCAGGTCGTTGGGGCACACTTGAAGACACTCTCTCTGTCCGCTGCCGCCAGTCGTGCCTCACCGGGACGAAGGTTTGACCACCCAGTGATGTTGTCTGCCCATCTCTTCCTTGGACGACCCCGCCTTATCTTTCCTGGTACGGAACCATGCAATATCGAATTTGTAATTCCGCTGGACATCATGACGTGCACATACCAGCCATCTTTCTCCTTTTGGTAGTTGTGAACATATCATCAAAGGCCCAATTACGTTTTCCACTCTTCGTCGTATTTCTACGTCCGTGACACGGTCCTTATATGTAACATTTAAGAGTCTTCTAAAGCACCTCATTTCCATTGCCTGTATTCTGCTCTGGATATCCGCAGTAATGGTCCAAGTCTCACAGGCATACACAAACATTAAGAGCACCAATGAGCGCATTAGTCTAACCGTTATGCTAAGGGCGAGCCGCTTATCCTGCCATATGGATTTCAAACACGTAAGCGCCGCTGTTGTCTGTGCTATTCTGTCAATTATCTCAGACTGCGAGCCCTCGTCACTGATCAGTGATCCCAAATACTTGAAACGGTGTACAACTTCGAGTGCCTGACCATTTTCTTTTATCACAGATGTAAACTCTTGCCTGTTATTAATTATCAGCTTTGTTTTGTCTGCATTTATCTCTATACCATAGCTCTGCGCCGCTCTGTCCAATCTACTAATCAGCTAATGGAGTTCCATTATCGTGCCTGCCAGACCATCTATATCATCTGCAAATCGTATGTTTGTAATCGTCTTGTCATCTATTCTGACCGTACCAACATGTCCGTCCAGGGCCGCCTCCATTATTCTTTCCAAGATTACATTAAAGAGTGTTGGAGAGAGTATAAAACTCTGTTTCATCCCAACAGACGTGCAGAATCTCCTCTCCAAGCTGTGGTGGGCCAACAATTGCATCTGACCAGGAGGAGCCCATCCCCCCCCCCCCCCCCCCCGCTAGGCGAGCCATAGTCTTGTTAGCATAAAACCCCGCGTCTCTAGTTTCCCAGTGTGCACCCAGAGGTGGTGAAGTTGGCTTGTGAGTTCACTTAATCGGCAGGATACTCAATTTCACTTTTCACCCTTCCGAAGAAGAGCTAGGCGACCTTAACACCGCTGGATTGCGATGCCGAGTATGGACAACACCTTACACGCATGGCAAACATAATCCACAGCTGTCACTGGTATTCTCTCTGCTCTAGACTTCGTGATTGGGCGTCTATTCTGAACGCGGAAGTCCTCGCTGATTACAATGCCATTTTTGACCACACCCTCCGAGGTTGACTGATTGTGTGCCAGGTTTACCCAGATGTTAATGTCAACTTGACAGTTCGCTCTACGGGAGGGTCTTTGAAAGCTTTACGTTTGCCACTCGAGCAAGGGGGCCAGGCCATCTCAGTTGGATATTTTGCAAACTTATTAGTGATCTATGGGTTTGTAGCAGGACTATTAAATGGAGGTGAAAACAGGTCATAAAAATATCAAAGAAACTTTGCTGAAAAAATAGGCCATGGAAAGTACGGGGATGGAGGTCTACAGACATATGGTAAGCTCCAATCCAAATGATAGTATAAATCAACTCACAAGGAAGGTTCACAGCGCCATTTTCCGACTGAGAACCCAACACATCCCACTTAACAAGCACCTGAACAGATTTCAACCACAACACCCTCCTGAGTGCGAGCTGTGCACACACGCATATGACCCGTCGATCATCATCTCTTTGAGTGCTCAGGGCTCAACGGTGTTAGAAATATGCTTCTTTCGCAGACGCCAGATAAAAGGAACGCCTTTGTATGACGCTAGACAACAGCCGATAAACACGTGCAGATACCATTATATGGCATTGGGCCGAAGTGCGAGAGCCCGGATGCTGCTGGATCAGTAACAACAGTAGCTATGGGGGCTTACCAGTTTAATTCTATGAGCTCAACCAGACATATTTTGGGTCTAGAGCCTAGGGGTTTAACCACGATGCCAAAGGAACCCGTTGACTGATTCGGACTACTAAAGATGTTTACGATACAAATGTCAAGATCTCTGCTCTGTTCGAGTTATTATCATCGATACGGTAACATGAACAAACACGGCTCCAATGTATCTAGGTAAGTATTCATACAATAGCGTATTGAAATCTTGTGTTAAGTGAAACAGGTCGCAGTTAATCTATGAATGTGGTAATTTTAGTTTTGTGCTTTGAAATTGTTCGTGTTGCATTCTAGTGGCTAATTACGTTTGATTTAATTTAAAAGAAAAACAATTGTTTTTTCCATTGTATTATTTGTTAAAGTTAAAATGGATGTACTTCTGTATTGGCCGGAGCAACTTTCGTTACTGGTTTAGGCTGCGCAGTACTCGATTTTGTAGCGAAGCTATTTATAGGTTAACATTGTAACGAGCTGAAATCTAGCAAGGAACAAGGTAAATATGCATTCTTACCTTACATGTGTTTGTAAACAAGATAGTTATTTTTGTTCAGTGTTATTCTTCGTCGAAATTGAAACAGTGAATGTAGATAATACATTAACCTGGCATGTTTAAGTCACAGTGTAGTGCGATTCTAACTTGTATCTCTTGGTTGTCATGTCTTGTCTTGTCTTGGTCTTGTACCTTTTTCACTCCAGTTGGAGCATACGGGCACCATTACAGTTCTCGTCCTCTAGGGAGCCTGCGCTAAATCGTGCTTCTGTAGTGGTGGTTTCTGTAGTGGTGGCTTCTGTAGTGGTGGTTTCTGTAGTGGTGGTTTCTGTAGTGGTGGTTTCTGTAGTGGTGGCTTCTGTAGTGGTGGTTTCTGTAGTGGTGGCTTCTGTAGTGGTGGTTTCTGTAGTGGTGGTTTCTGTAGTGGTGGCTTCTGTAGTGGTGGCTTCTGTAGTGGTGATTTCTGTAGTGGTGGCTTCTGTAGTGGTGGTTTCTGTAGTAATTTTGGTTGTACAAAACGAGATTCCTATCATCATGTGCACACCTTCTCTAGTAGACTCTTACAACCGACATAGAGCTACAGTGAGCCTATTCTTTGCTCCGCGGTGGGACTCTGGGAACCACACGGGAATGTTTACATTTACCGAACTTGATATTGTAAACAGGTGATCTGTTTTGTTTTAAGATTGTTGGTGTGCAGCATAGTTGAAGCTTTGCCCGCGGGTTTTTCTTTAAAATTCTCGTTTAGTAAACCCTTTACACTCTAAACCTTGGAACAACAACATATATTCCACAAACAAGAAAATACTTTTTCCCCTCATATTATATATTTACAAATGAGATTTAAATGTTGTGCACTTGTATATTAATGTAAGTGAAATACTGCGTTGAACATAATAATACTTACAGAATCCAAACATGTATTTATTTGCTACGTAAGGATGTAATGGTTCAACCTTTACTTGACTGGGTGGTGTGAGATATATATAATCAGTGGCGGCTCGTGGATTATGTTTATATAAATCTTCTTCTTCTTCTGCGTACACAGTCAGACAGTAACCATTATTTTTTCGAAAAAAGCGGCGGTCATCCTGAGGCTCTCGCCACTGCCATAGAGCTTGTCTTGCAGTTCCACTGGTACTGGCCACATCTGCTCTCTCTGATCCTCGTATGTCGGGCAGTTCTGCAGCATATGTTCAGTGGTCATTTTACCAGTACCGCACGGGCATTCGTCGGTACACCCTATCTTCAATTTGTTGAATAGGTGGTACCTCAGTCTGTTGTGGCCAGTGCGAAGTCTGAAGACAACGACCTGCTCTCTTCGGTTCAACTGGTAATAGGCATCGTGATGGGTTTTGGTGTTGTTAGTGCGTTTATGGGATCTTCGTGCATCTTTGCTTTGGCTATTTCTGCAAAGTTTCTCCGCTTTAGTTTCCCATTTCCCAAATTGTTTAGTCTCTGGTACATTGGATGGTCCGTCAGTCTTCGGAGTTTCTCTGACTGCAGCTGGGCTCTGCAGTCTCTTCTATCGGTCATGGATTGCAGTTTTGTAATCTTTTCAAGTTCTACAATTGGCGTTGACTTCATGCCACCTGTTATAATTCTCATGGCTTGGTTTTGAAGTTTGTTAACTTTATCGAAGTTCGCCTTCTCTGCTGTTGTCCATGCCGCAATGCCATACTCGAGAACTGGTCTCACTCTTCCAGTGTACAGTTTCTTTAGTATGCCTTCGTCTGCTCCCCAGCTTGTGCCAGCAAGTTTCCTCATGATTGCCATTCTTTCTCTGGCTTTCATTCGGTTTCTCTCAATCTGACTTTTCCATGTCATGCGCCGATCAAATGTGACTCCCAGATAGGTTGGGTTGTCGTTTGGCTGCAGGATTTTGCCATTTAGACTTAATTTTGTACTTTGGGGTTTTAGTGAAAGCGAGAATATTGTGCATGTGGTTTTCTCCTCGTTTATTTTGACCAGCCATGAGTTCGCCCACTCTTCCAGCGATGTTAGGGCCGTCTGCATCCGATTTCTTGCTATGGTGAGATTCTTTTCAGAGGTCCACATAGCCAGATCGTCTGCAAACATTGAGCTATTGACTCTTCTTGGTATATTCTCTGTAATATCGTTTATATATACCAGGAAGAGTGTGGGTGACAATACTCCCCCTTGGGGTACTCCCTGCTCAAGTGTCACCTTTTTGCTCATCTGCCCTTGTACTTGGACTCTGGCAGTTCTTTGTTTGAGGTAGTGGTTGATCCACTTGTACATCTTCCCACAGACATCACTTCTTCTTAGCTTGACTCTAAGTCCATCCTTCCAGACTTTGTCAAACGCCTTTTCCAGATCCACCCAAACAGCTACTGTGTGTTTCTGTGCCTGGTAGGCATCTTCTATCTCCTGGGCTATGAGGATGACCTGGTCCTCAGTGGATCTGTGCTGTCTAAAGCCGGCTTGCTGTGGAATTAGTATTCGTTTTTCTTCCAGATGCCACATCAGTCTGGTGTTTATCATCTGTTCCATCAGCTTGCCGACACAGCTCAGTAGGCTGATGGGCCTGTATCCATTTGGATCTGTTTTATCCTTTCCTGTTTTTGGTACTGGTACCAGTATTGCGTCTTTCATGCCTGGGGTACAATACCCCTTTTCCAGCTTTGGTTCAGGACTGATAGTAGTTTCCTCTTCGCTGTTTGGCCCAGCCCCATCAGCATTTCGTTTGTTATCCCGTCTTTTCCGGGAGATTTCCTTTTCTTTAGTGTTCTCATAGCGTTTATATAAATGAAAACAAATGAAAACAAACTTAGAGCACCAATAAGTTTGTATATAGCTGTTTCTGTTTTAAAGAATCGACGTCACTGCACTCCGGGCATACCCATAGACGCTCAGTCTCTCTCAGCAAATGGCGTAGTGTCTGGGTGCTGATGGTCCTTGTTGCTCGCTGGTTGTACACTCTTTTTCTCCGTCCTCTCATGCACCATACTCCGTTCAAACTTTGTTTAATGTCGAAACTTAGCAGTCTATTGCGGTGTCCTCATCTAACAGGCGGTCATTGATTGATTTCAAAATGTTACTACAATCCATCACTAACGTGCCCATGATGGAAGCTTGTGAAGCCAAGATGTCAGCTCTTTCATTGTCCTGAACCCCAGCATGAGTAGGACAGTATATCCATGTCAAAATCTGGAGGTTTGAGGCCTCAACAGCTGCTATCCACTCGTACCTAAGTCATCTCGTCTGTACCTTCTGAAATACAGCTTGCGCGTGTGCCACGTTGACTGCCCTTGTTATAGAAGTCTCAGATACCCATCTCAATACTGCAGTCACTTCTTTTAGATAGGAAAGTATGTTACTAGCCTTTCTACTCATTTGTTATGGTACTCCATCTTTCTGTGCTTGTCACTTGCGAACTTCTCAATCACTTTTTTTCCACAATGTCCTTGCCAATTTATAGCATTCCTAATGTGAGTAGTCTGTCCTCCTTCATTGCTAAGTACGCATTGTTTAAAATGAAATAATCAACTTCAAAGATTTTTAAAAAATCTCTTTTTGTGTGGTTTTAAAAGTGCCTTTGAAAACTTTAGCATTTTCGAAATAGGTACGTAACAAGGGATGGAGATATTTGCTAGATTCTATTACATCTAAAAATACACCTTTGTTACTTGAGGTAGTTGATTCTTCATGACCTCGAAGAGGCAGATTGCATGCTCCCCATAATTAGAATAGATCAATTACTGTCAACAGATCTTCCTGATTGTGTGTCATGAAATCACCGCGAACACGAACATATCATTGGCAAGCACTACTCAAACTTCCGGCGATGTTACATTTTCTGAGAAGTTGAAAACTGAAGACATTGTGTTTGTTTTGTTGATTTTTCATGCTTTTACAATTTTTCATGAAGACGTATTAGGTCACACATCCATTTCTTTAATTAACTATCATCACCTCCAAACAGTAAACATACAAAACAAAACAGAACGTTTTTCTCGTCCCAGACATACAACCAAGGAAATCATGTCATACACGTTATTGACACGTGACATTGCGTGCAGATGCACCTAGACTCTTACATGCAGATTGTTTTTATTCACTATCCAATTTAGACACTGGAAGGCCACTATCTTTTAATTTAATTTTCTCTGGTAAGCGGTTCGTTTTAATTAGTGAGCACGCATTTCAAACCGATAAATACACGTCTGAACGACAGCGAACCATTACGATAACAGACCAAAGCTTTTGCTCGTAAGTCCAGTGTGGCTATGGCATCTGGAATTTCAGCCGGGGTTGATAAGCCCTCATTGTCATGGCAACCGATCAAATGTGAGGGAGGATGTGAATTTAGCTCTGGCCTGTCTATAATGAAGAAACAGATACTGCATAAAGTCTTCTGGATGTATTAAAAGTATTAGTTACATAGTAATTATTATTACTTATTAAGCTTTCAAAAACATATCGCTTAGTTAAAACAAGGGGGGGGGGGGGGTGGGGGGACGTTCGTGAGCCTATAGACACCGGCTATGTTTGTGTGGATGTGTTTGTGTGTGAATTTGTGTGTGTGTGTGTATGTGTTTGTGTGTATGTGTTTGTGTGTATGTGTTTGTGTGTGTGTTTTTCTGTGTATGTGTGTATGTGTGAGTGTATGGAGGAGCCAAGGCACTCGCTCTCAAAGCGATGAACAAAGATGGTGGTCGATCGAATTCCACAAGTTATCAAACGACTCGTGGTCTCAAGTGAGATGAAGCCAGAGTGCCTACATCCCGCGTTACCTCTAGTCGTTTTGATTTATGTCTTGCAAACTGGACCAAGGAAGCTCGTGACCAGAGAGTAAGGTTGACGACCAGCGTAGTTACTCCCTCACTTTAATTCAAGTACAGTGCAAGTTACATCATAAAGAGAAACCCTTCTGATTATGTCGCTATCATTGCTCTCGATGGGGATTAAGATGCTGAGCAGCGCCTGAGCTGCAGTGGTCAGCGGCCCATAGCTGACTGCTAGCGTCAGTGCCAGTGAAACGGAGTTGCCAAGACCCTTCTACACCTCCAAACGGTGATCCTGGATAACAGGCTGCAACAGGGCAGACTGACTAAGGAGAAGGGATCGAACAGGGAATGCTAACCCGGTACTCAAACTGTTTATTATTGATATATTATTCCAGCACTTCCACGTTCAGTTTATAAACAAGCCCTCTAATATTAGTAAATGGCTTATTGTTTTTGGCATTATAATAACTTATATTAAATAACAACTTCTAAATGAAAACACATTTTTCTGTCCAAATTGTTTATATATTTTACCATTGAAGAATTTTCTGGGTGTTCGTGAATATCTAAAGCTTCAATGCACCTCCTGGATCCGATATGTTGTGAAACGTGAAAGTCACTCTCGTGACTAAATGGTTCTTTGAGCCCAATCCTTTGAACTACGGACATACTGAACATCTTGTCACGCCAGTCTCAACATTATTCTCGCTAGCCACTTTAACAAAAATGTTCAACTTCCATCCTTTTAACTTAACTGCAGGGGGAGCTGAGACGCTAGTCCAGTCAGGCACTGACCAGGACATCGCGTCAGGGTCAGGCACAATACGTTGATCAAGACCACAATTTCTCTTCCGGGAAGAAGGCTGTTTTCAAGGCAGCCTGGTTGACGAGAAGTACATCGATGTGATCCCCGTAGTAGTCAGCGTCAGGCAGATGAAGCCAAGCATAAAACAACCGCCTGGAGGACCACCTTCATCTACATGCTCGGGATGTGATGAAAACTACTACAACCGCCCAGAAACGTCCTTTTTTTTTTTTTGAGTGTGTGGTTTTAGCCTTATTTTTCTATTCCACAAGGCGGTGTGCATTGCACTGTGGTTTTTATTTTGCGCCTGTCGGCCCAGTGAATCCGAATTCAGCAAGCATTTTATGTAAGGGTCTGCTTCCTCCTGCATTTTCTAAGGGTTTGCTTCCCCGGGGTAACGGCCGGTGCTGTGATGGGGATCGAACCCAGCACCTTCAGTGTTGTGAGCCGTGCCACTTAACTACTAGGCTACGCCGTCCCCGTAACGTCCTTTTCATGGCGCACAAAAGGGTAAATGTTCTTATTATAGGCGTTAAACAACATCAACTTAACTGCAGACCCAGCCCTAGAAACACGCAGGCCAGATAATTGTGTGGCTTCTTGCATTGTACAGTTTACATTGTTTTCCTATCTTGACGTATGAGATTGTTGTTGAAAAAAATTGAAACGGATTTTTTTCGCCCTATCTTCACCCCTGACACGCAAACAAACAATATAAGAATACGACACGACGAGAGGAATGTTTCTCGCAGTTCTGTCTTTTCGTTGTGTAATAAAATATCAACACAATTAACACCGATACTTCATTGCAAGCACGTGACAATAACTACCAAAATAACTTTAAACAACACGATTTTCCTCCCGACAATATGCTATCAATGTCAAAACTGGACACTAACATCAATGAAAAAAGGACATATTGTAACAACAGAAAGGAATCACACAGCACACGCAACAAGCAATGCTTTTTAGATACAACGGATTCAAGGCGAAATGCCGACCACGAAAAAACAAACAGTGGCTTATGGAAATATCTGAGGCAGAGGATGCCACTGTGCATGAGACACACCGACCGAGATGGTGAATGCCACTGTCCATGAAGCACACCGACCGAGATGGTGAATGTCACTGTCCATTAAGCACACCGACCGAGATGGTGAATGTCACTGTCCATGCTTGAAGCACATCGACCGAGATGGTGAATGTCACTGTCCATGCTTGAAGCACATCGACCGAGATGGTGAATGTCACTGTCCATTAAGCACACCGACCGAGATGGTGAATGTCACTGTCCATGAAGCACACCGACCGAGATGGTGAATGTCACTGTCCATGAAGCACACCGACCGAGATGGTGAATGTCACTGTCCATGCTTGAAGCACACCGACCGAGATGGTGAATGTCACTGTCTATGAAGCACACCGACCGAGATGGTGAATGTCACTGTCCATTAAGCACACCGACCGAGATGGTGAATGTCACTGTCCATGCTTGAAGCACATCGACCGAGATGGTGAATGTCACTGTCCATTAAGCACACCGACCGAGATGGTGAATGTCACTGTCCATGAAGCACACCGACCGAGATGGTGAATGTCACTGTCCATGAAGCACACCGACCGAGATGGTGAATGTCACTGTCCATGCTTGAAGCACACCGACCGAGATGGTGAATGTCACTGTCCATTAAGCACACCGACCGAGATGGTGAATGTCACTGTCCATGCTTGAAGCACATCGACCGAGATGGTGAATGTCACTGTCCATGCTTGAAGCACATCGACCGAGATGGTGAATGTCACTGTCCATTAAGCACACCGACCGAGATGGTGAATGTCACTGTCCATGAAGCACACCGACCGAGATGGTGAATGTCACTGTCCATGAAGCACACCGACCGAGATGGTGAATGTCACTGTCCATTAAGCACACCGACCGAGATGGTGAATGTCACTGTCCATGCTTGAAGCACATCGACCGAGATGGTGAATGTCACTGTCCATGCTTGAAGCACATCGACCGAGATGGTGAATGTCACTGTCCATTAAGCACACCGACCGAGATGGTGAATGTCACTGTCCATGAAGCACACCGACCGAGATGGTGAATGTCACTGTCCATGAAGCACACCGACCGAGATGGTGAATGTCACTATCCATGCTTGAAGCACACCGACCGAGATGGTGAATGTCACTGTCTATGAAGCACACCGACCGAGATGGTGAATGTCACTGTCCATGAAGCACACCGACCGAGATGGTGAATGTCACTGTCTATGAAGCACACCGACCGAGATGGTGAATGTCACTGTCCATGAAGCACACCGACCGAGATGGTGAATGCCACTGTCCATGAAGCACACCGACCGAGATGGCGAATGCCACTGTGCATGAGGCACACAGTAGGACTCGTTCTGGAGGTCTCATCCTGATGTTGAAGGACAAAACAGGATACGCGAAAAGATGAAGAAGAAGAAGATACAGATAAAGATACAATCTACATATTGTCACGATCCTGTATACATTACAATATCGATTTAACTCTGAGAGCGAATCGATATTTAATCATACCAATAGCTTATCTACGCTTTAGTCGAAGAGTGATATGGGCATTCACCTTCCGAGAGTCACTATGTACTCAAATCCATAGCTCATGTACGAACTATTCGAACCGTAATATCGATAATAATCTTGCGAGAGTCTTGTAGTAATGATTAAAAACGTAATTAACGACACAATAGCTGATTCGAGGTACTCAACAAGCACAGTATTTTACTGGTCACAAACGAGCAGACGAGCACACATTTCAAGCCCTGTCTACGCTGTTTAGGTAGCCTCAAGCAGTACTATTTGCTAATGGAGCAATGAATAAATATGATTCCTTCACAACACTGCCATGTATAAATGAATACTCAATTGTCCATCTATATTTCCACCGTTGGAGGATGAGATTTCATTGGCTGATACAATCACATGATGTCATCATCAATGAGTCAAAGTAGCGCTTGGTGCGAGGCACTCACGGGGCCATGCGTGGAATAATTATGCTAGGATGTGGTTGGAAAAAGAAGCAAAGATGAATTGCGATGGGGGGGAGGGGGGGGGGGTGATGTGCGACTTGAGAGGTTGTGGGCGGGGTTGGTGGTATTGGTGTACGTGAGCAAGAGCGCATGCGAAGAAATAGGTTATGATCTCATTTGAGTTCAAGTCGGTTCAGGGCACAAGAAACTCCAATTTGGAGCGCTGTATGGGATCATTATGAAAGTCATTAACACAATTCTGAATCTGAAACAATCATGAACGAGTTGAAATTGGGGAGGGAAAGGGGGGGGGTGTGGACTGATTTGAGAAGGATGACATGGGGGATATAGACTGGTGGCGGTGGGCAGGTTCAAGAAATGTGTAGTTTGGAAGGTCAGATTAAGG
The DNA here is from genome assembly GCA_036924085.1 of Ariolimax columbianus. NCBI lineage: Eukaryota > Metazoa > Mollusca > Gastropoda > Stylommatophora > Arionidae > Ariolimax > Ariolimax columbianus. Next base: position 10,064,823 of record JAVGWX010000006.1, read on the forward strand.
GGGAGGAGATGGGCGGGTTTGAGGGTGAAGGAATAGTGCAATAGTGATGTGGATTCGTACTGCAGGAAGAGTGGGGAGGGGGGGGGGGGGGTTCATTGTTTACTTGCTGTTGTTTCTTTCCGATTTCGTATTTTGGCTTATGGGCAGATAATCTGCACGTTTCTGCTAGTATTGTTTTTAGTACTGATATGAGTGAGAAGCTGCAAAGTTTGACTACTCTAACAACAACCATTGTCCAGACATATGTCGCACTAGGAAAATATTATGTTGTTGTTGTTGTTGCTAGTCAAAGTTACTCGTGATGAGGTAACTCTGGCAACGTTTCTATGGTAGCAGGTTACATTGGTTCTACTTACTTCTGGAGGTGCACTTTTGAAATGGGGTCTTTCTGGCACAAGTGCAATGTGAGGGATCCTCAGTAATTTCACCACTATTGTTATCCCCACTTCGTTGCTTGGACTGCTGTAATACAGCCTGTTTCCAGGAGCACCGAAGGGGATGTAAGAGAGATAGGATCTAGATCAGTACGTTTCATTTCCTTAAGTACGAGAGTCGTCCAGTTTTTTTTGGTTTTTTTTTGTTTGTTTTTGCGTTCGCCTTATTTCTCAATTCCCAAAAGGCGCGTGCGTTGCGCTGTTTTTATTTTGCTCCTGTCTGTCCAGTGCATCCGATTTGGGCATGCATTTGATGTAAGGGTCTGCTTCCTCCTGCATTTTCTAAGGGCTTGCTTCCCCGGGATAACAGCCGGTGATGTGATGGGGGAGCAAACCCAGCACATTCGAGTTGTGAGTCGTGTCACTTAACCACTAGCCCACGCGTCTCCAATGTAATCCAGTAAAAAGCAGGACTTATGTAATTTCTATGCAAGAGGTAAAGGCACTCGAAAGATGAATTTCAATCACCTGTGCTAATTTCTGACGTAGTCACCTGCCACTGCAAAACAATTGTCCCATCTGGCTACGAGTTTCTGTATTCCTGCAGCGTATACTGATGTTGGCTGGTCGCTGAGCCATTGGAGAACTTTCTGACGCACTTCGTCATTCGTGTGAAACCTGTCCTCCGAGATGCTCTTTCAGACGGGCAAAGAGGTCACAATAAATCGGAGCCAAGTCGGTATTGTAACACGGGTGTGGCAGAATGCAATTGGTCAATGATAATGTCCACATCACTTTTATTTATACCAGTAGTAATCGCGACTTCGCGTACAGCAAGGCACCGATTATTAAAAAGTAACCTTTTCCACGCTTGTGAATGACTTCACACGTAAGGACACTTTCGGTTGACCGTCACGGGGCTTATCCCCGATGGATTCACAACAAAAGCGGTTAAACCATTTCACACACTGATGAACGTGCAACAGTATGTTCTCCCAACACACATGACAGTCGACAATGAATCTCATCGGATTCTGAACCTTCTTTTACAAGAAATGTCAGCACACCACGCTGTTTGTGCACTGGAATATACTGGTCCGACGCCATTTTGAAAAATAAAGTCCTAGAAAACAGCTGACACTTGCTCATTCCACCACCAGGTGTCAGTCATATACTGTTCACTTTGGAATAGTTACTATACTTAATACATATATATATATATATATATATATATATATATATATATATATATATATATATATATATGTATGTATGTATGTATATACGAGGTGTATTCGAATGGAACCGAACCTAACTGCACCAAGTGAACATACATACGATGCGCACGAGGACGTTACTTCTGGTGTAAACAGCACATACCAACCGTCAAGTTTGCAAAATTGTTCAGAGCTGGTTGTAAACAGACTCTGCAGAGTCTTCTAAACCAGTATAAAGACGTTAAGTTTTTAAGTTGAGTTGATAAGCGAACGGTGATTTGGTTTCTAACAGCTGAAGGATGTCGACCAGTTGACATTCATCGCAGTATGCACGCAGTTTATGGGGACAAAAGTGTGTCGAAACAACAATGAAGAACTGGACAACGATGTTTAAAGTCAGTTGAGAGATCTTCTGAGACCAGGTTTGGCGCATATTGTTGAGTTAGAAGATGCCATCGCCAAAATTGATGCAGAAATTAGGGAGCATTTAGATCCGGTTTAATTTGAACACGCATCGTGTGTATATATATATATATATATATATATATATATATATATATATATATATATATATATATATATATATATCATGATCATCATCATTAGCATTATCAGGTTAGTTAGTCAGGAGACTGGTGCTTGAAGTCGTCTGATCATGTCACGCCGCTGTCCTCTGTTAGTCAGTCCGGGAATTGGAGCTTGTTAAAGCCATCTGATCATATATCACTGCGGTATCAAGATACTGAGCAGCGCATGAGCTGCAGTGGTCAGCGACTCATAGCTGACTGCTAGTGTTAGGGTCAGCGAACCATAGCTGCCAAGACCCTTCTACACCTCCACGCGGTGATCCTGGATAACAGGCTGAAGCAAGGCAGACTGGCTAAGGAGAAGGGATCGAAGAGGGAATGCTAACTCGGTACTCAAAAAATGCTTGCTGAAGTCGGATGTGTTGGACCGAAAGGTGCAAATATCGCAATCAAGCTGTAAACTACGACACAACGCATTCCGTTCTCTGGACTACATTCTGCTACTTAAGCCCTTTCAGGGTTTGGTAGTGGGAGATTGAGAACAAACGAAGCCAAGCCATATCTCACTGCTGTCCTGTTCTCAGCAGATCTCTTCGGCTGCAAGGCTGCACCCCCAATGATCTTACACACCCATGTGATGATGTACTTATTTCTAGGACGCCCTCCCCCCCCCCCTCCCCCCCCCCCCCCCAAAATTAATTTTGACTTCCGGTATTTCAAATAGTAACCGTAATAGGAATGTCGTTTTTCATACCACGATCGTAGTTCTGATTTCAACTTCACAACATGCATCCTCTGTAATTGTCATTCGACCTTTGTGCCATTGCTGGAAGGGTCGAGGGGTTTTATAGACGGATGACTAGAGATCACTAGGCCACTGTTTTCGCCACGTCTTGAGCTGGATATGTTTGTTTATTTCACCACAAACAGAAAAACAACATATGCCTTGTCGGAGATTTGACCCGCTGCCATCCATGCTGCCAGGCAGGCATCGAAACCATTGTGCCACTTGTTCTTTCCATTTTGTCTCTGTAAATATTTTTCCAAAAAATGAAAACATCTGCACTTGTTCTATGGTCCGTCTCACAATGCTGATATTTATTCTTTGAGCTTGTTTGGCTATTACTACAGTTTTTGTTTGTTTGTGTACGTTAAATAACAAACAACAAAACATAAAAGTAAAGTATTTAACCCCCGCATTCGAACCTCGGATCTCGGAGGAACGAAAGCGGCTCGCTACAAGGAAGATATAGGTTAAGGAACCCGGCCAGGTGGACCCCCCTTACACGAGAAAAACATATCGTCCGCTACTTTATTTGTAAAAAGGCGACTGTAGGGGGTTCTCACATAGGACGGGTAATTATATCGCATTAAACAGAATACTACAGTAACCATCAACACATCAGCACAGAGATGTACATAGATCCACATTCTAGAAAGAAGCTAACTATATTGTTGACCCCATGCTCCGACTGAAGCGAAGAAGTGTTCATGATGATGATTGTTACTTAACATGTGCAGTACTTGAAACAGTTACACTTTTTTTTCTTAATCAATTCTCTTGACGTTTCCATTTCTATTGTATCGTAAATCGTCCTGGGGACTTCAAGGCTTAATTCTTTGACAAACTGTGCTGATCTGTAGCTGTAAGCTCGTGCTGTTGTCTTATTTCTGTTATGTAATTTCATGCAGCACAGATGGCGCGGGGAGGAATCAAGCATTCAACCAAATTTAAGGTTTTTGCGGCAGTCGTCCTACCAACTCGTCTGTACGTCTGTGAAACCTGGACTGTGTACAGTCGTCCTACCAACTCGTCTGTACGTCTGTGAAACCTGGACTGTGTACAGTCGTCCTACCAACTCGTCTGTACGTCTGTGAAACCTGGACTGTGTACAGTCGTCCTACCAACTCGTCTGTACGTCTGTGAAACCTGGACTGTGTACAGTCGTCCTACCAACTCGTCTGTACGTCTGTGAAACCTGGACTGTGTACATTCGTCCTACCAACTCGTCTGTACGCATTTGAAGTCTGGGCTGTGTACAGTCGTCCTACCAACTCTTCTGTACGCCTGTGAAACCTGGACTATGTACAGTCGTCCTACCTAATCGTCTGTACGTCTGTGAAACCTGGACTGTGTATAGTCGTCCTACCAACTCGTCTGTACGTCTGTGAAACCTGGACTGTGTACAGTCGTCCTACCAACTCGTCTGTACGCATTTGAAGTCTGGGCTGTGTACAGTCGTCCTACCAACTCTTCTGTACGCCTGTGAAACCTGGACTATGTACAGTCGTCCTACCTAATCGTCTGTACGTCTGTGAAACCTGGACTGTGTATAGTCGTCCTACCAACTCGTCTGTACGTCTGTGAAACCTGGACTGTGTACAGTCGTCCTACCAACTCGTCTGTACGTCTGTGAAACCTGGACTGTGTACAGTCGTCCTACCAACTCGTCTGTACGTCTGTGAAACCTGGACTGTGTACAGTCGTCCTACCAACTCGTCTGTACGTCTGTGAAACCTGGACTGTGTACAGTCGTCCTACCAACTCGTCTGTACGTCTGTGAAACCTGGACTATGTACAGTCGTCCTACCAACTCGTCTGTACGTCTGTGAAACCTGGACTGTGTACAGTCGACATGCGAAGCAGTTTGACCTCTTCCGTCAATGCTGACAACGGAAACTGCTGAACAAGATAATATTACAGATGTAGAAGTTCTTTCGCAGGCTGGCATGACAAGCCTCTACACAACTCTACAAAGCGCAGCTTAGATGGACTGGCCATCTTGTCCACATGTAGGGTGAGCCGCTTCCGAAAAAAATATTTTATGGCGAGCTCGAGTCAGGCAAACGAGTTCGCAGTAGCCGAATAAAACGTTACAAAGACGCTATGAAAGTATCAATGAAGAACTGGGACATTGACCTTACCAATTGGGAGAACATTGCTGCCGATCGATCTGCCTGGCCTAGTCAAATCTGCGCATGCACGCGCATATAGAGCAGACGAGAATCAAGGAAGCTGCATGGAGATGTGCTACACGATAGGTAAGAGACGCTTTGCCTCCGTCTGGTGGACAAACTGTTTCTCTACTATCAGTGTGACAGACGCTTTCGGGCTCAGATTGATCTGATCAGCCATCTCCGAACACTCTCCAGGATTGACAGATGGCAATGTGGACCTCTTCGGAAACGTTGGACAAACAAAAATACAACTATACTTAACAATAGTTTAGTTTCACATTTTGGGCCGAAGTTCGTAAAATCCTGAAAACAAAAACATGTCTAACCAAAAAACGTAGTTTAAGAAATATTTTATTGTTTCTATCATAGTTAAACTAAGAAAATAGTCTGCACTGTTGGTTACAACTGCAGGAGCAAGCGACCTTTAATCCCTAGCCTTATTAATACTAAGCAAAGAGAATAAACGCGGTGATGATACATAATTTATAGGCCACGAAGTAACCGAACCATCTTATGTTCTGTAGTGCTATGTATTCTCCCCATATTTCTAATGTCATGATTTCTAAAGCTATCTCTCCTGGTGACATTCATTGCTTTTCTCTGACATTTCATTTCGCACGTTGTAGTTATCGTCTCCTGCGCCTTAGATAAGATTCAAATCTGGCAGTTGGAGCAAACAGATTGTCTTAATATGCCGGTTATCAGTTGTCGTTTTGTTACCAAGGTGATGTTGGAGTATTATAATAATGGCGATAAATGATAAGATACAGCAGAGGTTTTCAGACATCTAAAGCTTAAAAACCAATATGGCAGATGTAAATATTTATCGAGACAAGAAAGGGTCAGTTTTACGTAGACACAAATACAAAATGACAACTTACGTTCAACCAAAAGATCTTCATCGGGGAAAGCGGACAGTACAGACAGGACTAACAAATGTGGACGGGCTGTGTCAAAACGGCTAAAGAAATGTAGTAATACTACACCAAAATGATTAGACCGGATATTAGCGTCTTCATATATCGAAAAAGAACTCATCCAACTCAGTTAGAGACTGATAAGGACATACTTCATCAACATAAGGCACAAATTTAACACACACAAAAAAACAAGACTGACTTTGTGGTCAGGACTGTTGAAGTGAGTAGCGACCGGAGAAGCAGAGCTACATGAAACTCCGTTTAAATAATTACTGGAGCCTGATCACCAGAATCATCTTCTGATCTCATTTAATCCATCATTCCGCTCCAATTGAAGCATAGGACCACCACTGCAGCGGTCCCCTTTATGAGAAGCACGTTTCGAGCCCTTGAAATGTCAGTTTCCTGGCAATAGTTTTTAATGATGGAGTTTCTAGCCTCATGAATAATCATCTTTAGTCGCATTTTATGCTTTGCATGTTACAGACGTTCTATTCTTTTCAACCAGGATACCACTCGAGTGCACACATGTGTAGCTTACACAAAACATGATAGATGATAGATGTATTGTGATCGTTCAAAACAAAATTGAAGCGATAACAAATGAGCTAGACGACCAGGATGTGCTGTCTGTATCCGACATTGCTCATCCACTTTAGTTGTATCCACTTCAAACTTTACTTTTAAGCATGATCATTTATTAACATTCTTGTTGTTTCATTTTTTAAGGAACATGTTCCTTACATGAACTTGCTTTGAAGTGAGTTAGCAAAATGACTAGAATTAGCAGAGAAGAACTTCTTGCCATTTCTCTACAATTAAACTGTTTATTTTTTGGCTAAGCCATAGGGAGTTTACATGTTTTTCCCGTTTCTTTCAGTTGAGCTGTACTTGGCTTACCAAAAATAAATATGAAAGTTCAAGAAGGCAAAAAAGAAAGAAAGAAAGAACGGCAGAAAACAGACTGAAAGAATGAAGGAAAAAGAAGGAAAGAAAGGAAGAAAGAAAGAAAAAAACCCAGAAATATTGAAATAATGAAAGTTAGAAAATCAGACATACAGATGGCAGATAGATACACCGAAAGAAAGAGAGACAGGCAGAAAAAAATAAAAAAGAAGGAAAAAACAGACAGACCTAAACAAAGAAAATGAATGAAAGGGAAAAAGAAAGACAGAATATGTTTTGAAATAGATTATCTAATTTTCTTTTTTCTCTTAGATTATCTAATTTTCTTTTTTCTCTTAGATTATCTAATTTTCTTTTTTCTCTTAGATTATCTAATTTTCTTTTTTCTCTTAGATTATCTAATTTTCTTTTTTCTCTTAGATTATCTAATTTTCTTTTTTCTCTTAGATTATCTAATTTTCTTTTTTCTCTTAGATTATCTAATGTTCATTTTTCTCTTAGATTATCTAATATTCTTTTTTTCTCTTAGATTATCTAATATTCTTTTTTTCTGTTAGATTATCTAATATTCTTTTTTTCTCTTAGATTATCTAATATTCTTTTTTTCTTTTAGATTATCTAATATTCTTTTTTTCTCTTAGATTATCTAATGTTCTTTTTTTCTCTTAGATTATCTAATGTTCTTTTTTCTCTTAGATTATCTAATGTTCTTTTTTCTCTTAGATTATCTAATGTTACGTTTTCTCTCGCCTTGTTTCCTATTGCGAAGTTCGTTGTACTGTGTTTTGCGGAGTCTTTTGTCTCACGTCTTTTATTTGGTGTGTGAAATTTAGACACGACTGTAATGGACTGGAACACACACCGAGAGAGATGACCAACTCACTCACATGCTGAGTGATTTCTCTACGACCTTTTGCGGTTATGGGAAAGGCACGATACACAAAGTTAGATGTCACTCTCCCTCCGCTGCCTTGCGGGATACCTGTTTACGGGACAGGCTTCGGGAGTAAACTCTGAGGAAAAATCTGCATCTTGTGCTACCCCCAGTCGTCTCGAAACAATCTTGCCACTGGCCAAGAGTAGCTCAGGACCAGAGAGTGAGGTTTACAAAAGGCGCCGTTTCTTCCTTACTTTAATCAAAATCACCGCGCAAGTCATCCATTGCAGCGGACACAGCAAAAGAAAATACTGTCCACACGGCTGAACAAAGAGAATGGTCTTCTTCACATGTGATGGACGGACATCATGGACACAGCAAGAGAAAGTACTGTCCACACGGCTGAACAAAGAGAATGGTCTTCTTCACATGTGATGGACGGGCATCAGACATGTCTCACTGCATTCTACTTCAGCACGTGTTTTAATGGGTTACTTTCCATAGAGGCTACTTTATTGAGTCTAAACATACGATCCATGTTCACCGTCTTTCTTTTCTATATCCTTCTCCTCTTCCCCCCCCCTCCTCCCCTTCCCCAGCAATCCCCTCTTTGACGTGAATAAACAAACAATAAGTCCCTGATTGTTACAACAAGAAGACTTGACTTCCGGTTGCATTGAGCCCGATGGACACCCTTACGATGTTCAGGGAAGAAAGAATGTGGTAATTTTAGGCACTTGAAGTGTCAAGTTTCCTAGGAATAGTTTTGCATAATGGAGTATCTAGCCCCATGAATAATCCTTTTTAGTCCCATTTTATGGCATACTTTGCAAGTTTCAGATGTTCTATTCTTTTAAACCAGGATACCACACGATCGCAGCAATCCAAGCATGTTTTGAAAAACATAAAAATAAGGTTGTGAACCAGGCTAGTAACCTGATTGTGTAAAACGATTTGCTACAGAAACAGCCACCTTTAATGCACTTGTGATACTGGATTCTGAGCAGAACAGCAGCAATGATGGCCCTATGTGTTGGATGAGGCGAAGCTGAGACAAGAAGAAAGGAGGGCTTAAGCGAATATCAGACAAGAAGAGAGGTGTCTTAATAGAAAAGAGAATCTAGAAGTGCCTTACACGAATAGTGAAGTAGCTTACAAAAAGAGAGAAATGTCTTAATGAATATGAGACAGAAAGAGACGAAGTGCCTTAAAAAATATGAGATAAGAAGAGAGGAGTGCCTCAAAATAAGAATGAAATGCCTTAAAAGAGAAGAGGCGTGTCTTACAAGAAAAGAGGAGTGCTTTAGAGAATAGGAGACAAGAATGGCAGTTTATGTGAAAGTATGTAAAGTTCGCTTCGCGAGACGGTGATCATGATTGACAGCAAATCCATCTATCTCATCCGCTTTATTGCTCAGTCTGGTGACCCGCAACTGACGCAGCTTTTTGATTGTAGTTTAGCTTGTCAGCGGACTTACGCTCTCCGCTCGCCAATCGCCCGTCGTCACCGGACTCGACTGTGTTAGTACTGGATAAATGAAAAGAGAATGACTTGCGCGATGAATTTGATTTAAGTGAGGAAGGGTTGGGCAGTTCGTCAACCTTACTCTCTCGCCTGAGTCCAACTTTAACCAGTGGCGAGACAAGGCAGGACGACTGGATATGGACTCGGGTGCAGTGGATGATCACGGCTGCTCAAGTGCCTAGCCGTGTTCTGTTTCCTGCTTAGATTAGCTGGCTAGGCTTGAGCAGGGCCGGGGCAAATCTAAAAAAGCTTTCCCTGTTCTTGGCTTCCTACTTTTTCTTTTACCACCTCTCCTGCCTCTTGTCTTTCCGTAAGTTTGTTTGGGTCACTCACTGACAAGGACCCCAAGGTAGGAAAGACTTCTTGTCACCTCCAGTGGTAACGAGTGACCCCTACACACCTCTGGTCAAAGTGTCAGCAAGGTGCCTCGAGAGTACGTGTGCATCCTTGCTGCACGGCCCAGCAATTTTGCGCTCACGCGGGGTGTTTGAGTAAGTGCCTTAGCTGATATGAGACAAGAAAACAGGAATGCCATACAACACGAGCGTACCTTACAAGAAGAGATGAATGCCTTACAACACGAGCGTACCTTACAAGAAGAGATGAATGCCTTACAACACGAGCGTACCTTACAAGAAGAGATGAATGCCTTACAACACGAGCGTACCTTACAAGAAGAGATTAGGGTCTTACAAGAAGAGATGAATGCCTTACCACACGAGCGTACCTTACAAGAAGAGATTAGGGTCTTACAAGAAGAGATGAATGCCTTACCACACGAGCGTACCTTACAAGAAGAGATGAATGCCTTACCACACGAGCGTACCTTACATGAAGAGATTAGTACCTTACAAGAATAGATTAGTGCCTTACAAGAAGAGATGAATGCCTTACCACACGAGCGTACCTTACAAGACGAGATGAATGCCTTACCACACGAGCGAACCTTACAAGAAGAGAGGAATGCCTTACAACACGAGCGTACCTTACAAGAAGAGATTAGGGTCTTACAAGAAGATATGAATGCCTTACCACACGAGCGTACCTTACAAGAAGAGATTAGGGTCTTACAAGAAGAGATGAATGCCTTACCACACGAGCGAACCTTACATGAAGAGATTAGTACCTTACAAGAAGAGATTAGTGTCTTACAAGAAGAGAGGAATGCCTTACCACACGAGCGAACCTTACAAGAAGAGATTAGCGTCTTACAAGAAGAGATTAGTGCCTTACAAGAAGAGAGGAATACCTTACCACACGAGCGTACCTTACAAGAAGAGATGAATGCCTTACCACACGAGCGTACCTCACAAGAAGAGATTAGTGCCTTACAAGAAGAGAGGAATGCCATACAAGAAGAGATGAGTGCCTTACAAGAAGACATGAGTGCCTTACAAGAAGATATGAATGCCTTACAAGAAGAGAGGAATGCCTTACCATACGAGGGTACCTTACAAGAAGAGATTAGTGCTTTAGCGAATATAAGACAATAAGAGAGAGGAGTGCCTTAATAAAAGAGAAGAGTGCCTTACAAGAAGTGAGAAGGAACTTACTAGAATAGAGGAGTCTTTGAAGAGAACAGTGTGCAATACAAGAACAGAGTACCTTACACAAGTATAGGGAAGTGACTTTCAAGTTTAGGGAAGTCACTTAGAAGTATAGGGAAGTGCTTTACAGGTGTAGAGAGGTGCCTTACAAGTATAAAGTGTCTTATAAGAAGCGGATACTGTCTTGAAGAAATCAAAGTGTGCCTTAAACTAAGCGAGATGTGCCTTGCAAGCTGTGAATGTTGGCCATATAAGCAGACAGTGCTGTCGGGGATGAAGTGTAAGACGTCATTCTTCTAGGTCCCACACCTTGAATGTGTTGGTACAGTCGCTAGTCTTTTTCCTCACTGCCTTGCTTTTCCATAAAGTAAGTGAGGTATCCATTTACGTATAGGAGGAACTGAAGCGTACAGAGACCGAGAATTGAACCCCGTTGCCATGCTTGAGAACTCCGCACTTTAGTAACTCTGCTATCCAAACACTTCTGCTAACAGTCTGTAAAACGCTTTACTCTCGTGCCATTGTGAAACTTGTTCCGGGTAACCGAGCTAACACTGCCTATTTTTGTATGCAGAATACGGCATTCCTATGGACAAGTATGCACACACCACATACACACACACCACATACAGAAACCCATAACTCATTCCCACCACATCCACGCATAACGTACACCCGCTGGCGATGAAAGCGATTCTTGAATTCGGTTAGACCACGCAGCGCTAACTATACTTTTGTAAGTTCATTACCCCAGTCGTCCCTAATACCTCTCCCCTCTCCCCAGTCCCGTCCTCACACCCTCCCCTGTGTCGTATCGTTTGATCACGACGTCGCTCGGTGTGGTTTACCCCACCTCTTGCAGTTTGCAGCTTGATTGCCCATATAATTCCTCTATGTATTCTTCGTTCACATTCAGAAGTTGCTGTTATTTCATAACTTTGCAATCTCAGTCAGCAAGTGTGGCTTAGAACCGCCCATGGTTTGTTGTTGAAGGCTGCACAATCTTGGTTCTGAAAACATACTATTTATTCTTTCTATCCACAACAACAAAAAGAGACTTTAGAGATGGCAGATGTTCGTGGATGACTTGTGTTTAATGGTGTCGTTGCAAACGTTATCTGGAGTTTGCAAACATACTCTGTTAAGGTAAGCTGCAGTTACGTATTTGTTGACACTATATTCTATTAGTTACTGGAGCAGGTGCTGTGCAGATTTATCGGGCTGAATATGATCACATCGATACACCTGGTACAGGTAATAATGTTGTATCTACCAACGCTTCTCAGCGGACAGAGTGGAGTTAGCCGAAATACATGTAAACATTTAACTCCCATTGTAGAAGTCCGAGTGGCAGTCTGGTAGAGCGGTTGTCTCTAATGATAAATGATCTGGGTTCGATCCCTGATCTTGACTATCTATTCTACATCTGTAAATGGGTACCTTTCTGTGATGGGAGGAAAGGTAGCAAGACGGAAGACCTAGTACAGTAAAGTCTCTAACACGTGATCCCTAACGGCAGTTGAACTACCGTTACACTTTCCTTTGTAAAAGTCTCTGATTTTTCTGTCATCTCAGTCTATGGGGAGCCAAGACTAATGTCAAGGTCAAGTGAACATGCTGACCAGGACCAACACCAAAAGTCCAAGTCGTCCTCTTAGAAACTGGATGTGTTACAGCCGCCTGGCCAACGAGGTGGGAAATGACAATATGTTTACCTATTGTGGTTACCGTCCCGAGAAGCCTTGTATTGCACAAAAGTCAGAAAAACGATGGTCCAACTTTCTTCAGTACGCTCGTGATGTAGGAAAAGCCACCGTGACCTGCCACCAAAGAAGTATCACCAAGAGGGAATAACTCAGTCACAGTAGACGCGAACATCAAGTCTATATTTCTCGCCATTATGAATGTGTAGAAGTCTTTATCATACTATCCAAGTCTAATAATAAATTGGGGACGTGATAGCAGAGAGGTAAGGCGATCGCCTCTCAAGAAACGAACTGAAGCACGAAACAGATGGTGTTCGAAACCTGCAAGTTTCAAGTGATCCATGGTATTAATGGAGATGGGATCGTCTGCCGTGTCTTTTTGGATACGTATGACAAACTCGGAGGTACCGTGTATACGATGGGCGTGTAAACAATCTTGGAAATTGATAATAGAAAAGAACAGGCTGTAATATAAGCAACTGTCCTTGTTAAAATATTCGAGAAAAAATTAAATTCCTACCCAAGGCATATAGTCAGAAGTACACCCAAGAAAAATAAATCAAAAATCTTCTGCCTATGCCCACTAACACGACTTGCCACTTGTCCGGGTAGCTCTCAGTCATGTCGACTAACACGACTTGCCACTTGTCCAGGTAGCTCTCAGTCATGTCGACTAACACGACTTGCCACTTGACCAGGTAGCTCCCAGTCATGTCCACTAACACGACTTGCCACTTGTCCAGGTAGCTCTCAGTCATGTCCACTAACACGACTTGCCACTTGTCCAGGTAGCTCTCAGTCATGTCCACTAACACGACTTGCCACTTGTCCAGGTAGCTCTCAGTCATGTCCACTAACACGACTTGCCACTTGTCCAGGTAGCTCCCAGTCATGTCGACTAACACGACTTGCCACTTGTCCAGGTAGCTCTCAGTCATGTCCACTAACACGACTTGCCACTTGTCCAGGTAGCTCTCAGTCATGTCCACTAACACGACTTGCCACTTGTCCAGGTAGCTCCCAGCCGTGTCCACTAACACGACTTGCCACTTGTCCAGGTAGCTCACGACTAGAGAGCGTGGTTGATGATAACGCAAACCTTACTCGCTTAGACAATAAAAGCGTAAGTCACAGTGCCAGACCTTTTCACGATTGCTAACATCTCTCTGCCCTGGAGCTGTTGCCATCATCAATGTACAACTTCTTCTTCTTCTCCTTGTTAGTCATTCTTCCTGATAAAAACGTTGTGACGGTGTGTCACAGTTTTCGTCAAGGCTGAGATATCGGCGTGTTTCGGCCCGACACATTCGGCTTTATCTGGCTTTCGGCGGGGCTTGGGAGGAAAGAGAAGGGGGAGTACCAGGTTTTACTTCACACGGTAATCCCGATTCTCTTAGCCAGACTACACTAATACAGCCTGTTTCCAGAACCAGCACTTGGGGACGGAACATAGTCTTAGTCAGGTCTTGTTCGCTAACCCTGATGCAAGGAGCCAGCCGTGACCCGCTGGCTGCTGTCAGCTATCAGGTCTACCTGTCGCGTACACATGTCTACTAGTAAACCACATCCAGGTCTACCTGTTGCGTACACATGTCTATTAGTGTACCACATCCAGGTCTACCTGTCGCGTACACATGTCTACTAGTAAACTACATCCAGGTCTACCTGTTGCGTACACATGTCTATTAGTGCACCACATCCAGGCCTATCTGTCGCCTACACATGTCTACTAGTGTACCACATCCAGGTCTACCTTTCGCGTACACATGTCTACTAGTGTATCACATCCATGTCTATCTGTCGCGTACACATGTCTACTAGTGTACCACATCCAGGTCTGTCTGTCGCGTACACATGTCTACTAGTGTACCACATCCAGGTCTGTCTGTAGCGTACACATGTCTACTAGTGTACCACATCCAGGTCTATCTGTCGCGTACACATATCTACTAGTGTACCACATCCAGGTCTATCTGTCTCGTACATAAGTCTACTAGTGTTCCACATCTGAAGGCACAAGGTACTTGAACATTTAAAATGGAATCAGAAATTTACAGAAAAGAGCATTTTTTGGTATTTCTGGTTTTGTATGTCGTAAAATATTTAGAGAATTCCGTAGCAGGAATTGCTGTCAGCGATAATGTATTAGAGACTTGAATACACTAGGTCTCCGTTTTTGTGAGAACTATTTCTCGTCTCTAATTGTTTGTCGGGTATCCATTTAGAGCAGGGTAAACCTGGGTAAACGTTTTTCGATTAACTGTGAGAGACTAATGCTATATGTGCTTCGATTTGTCATATTGGTGATTAAAGAGAAATTGTCATTTGTCACACTGGTGGATGAAGAAAAATATTGTTTTATCAAACTGGCGGATGAAGAGAAGTTGTCATTTATCGTGCCAACGGTTAAAGAGAAAGCGTCTTTGTTGTAACGAGGTTATAGAAAAAGTTATGAGTTGGTGAACCAACAAATAAAAAGAAATTATAGTTTGTCCTGTCGACGGATTAAGCAAAATTGTTATTTGTCAAACCGACTGCTAAAGAAGAATTTTCCTTTGTCGGACTGATGGATTAAAAAATATTGACGACCGGTTCTTCCATTTTGTGCTGTCATGCGGGGTTGAACTTTTATTTATTATCCGTGTGTTTACTTAGCTGCATCAGGGTCTGCTGACTCGCTGGGATTACTGTTTAGAGGAACGGCTACCAGATTGTATGTAAGCAACTTGCTACTTGTTTAAAGCTCCGCTCTTCACAAAGTACCAGGAGAGGTCAACGGATTACTGGAATATTCTACGTACTGTTAATACAAACTATGAAGTTTAGTTATTTGACTGGTGCTCGTAAAATACGCGTTGCTCCTCGTAAAATACTCGTTGGTCCTCGTAAAATACTCGTTGGTCCTCGTAAAATGCTGGTTGGTCCTCGTAAAATACTCGTTGGTCCTCGTAAAATACTCGTTGGACCTCGTAAAATACTCATTGGTCCTCGTAAAATACTCGTTGGTCCTCGTAAAATACTCGTTGGTCCTCGTAAAATACTCGTTGGTCCTCGTAAAATGCTCGTTAGTCCTCATAAAATGCTCGTTGGTCCTAGTAAAACACTCGTTGGTCCTCGTAAAATGCTCGTATGCACATTGGTCGCTTCTGTTCCATACAAGGATGTAGGGGGAATTATGCAGTTTTTCTAGTGGTTCATAGTTTTTATAGCCTAATGTAGCCAGCCAGTAGTGCTTCTTCTTCAGTATTATAGACTAATGTAGCCAACACGTGGTACTGTTCTTCAGTTTTATAGACTAATGTAGCCAGCCAGTGGTACTGTTCTTCAGTTTTATAGACTAATGTAGCCAGCAAGTGGTACTGTTCTTTAGTTTTATAGACTAATGTAGCCAGCCAGTGGTGCCGTTCTTTGTTCACTTTATTGGCCCCAGGACGACACGGTCGAAAATCCCATCATGAAAACAGTTAGATTGTGTCGAAAAGGGGCATCTTTTGAAACGTGTCTCCTCCGATCAAAAAGTTTGGAAATTGATGTCTCATTTGTTGTTACATCTACCCACTTCTGTCGATCAGTGCCATGCGGATGTCGAGTCCTCTGTTCTGTGCCGTGAGGATGTCGAGTCCTCTGTTCTGTACCGTGAGCATGTCGAGTCCTCTGTTCTGTGCCGTGAGCATGTCGAGTCCTCTGTTCTGTCTCATCTTATTTTCAATGCTTGCCTTCTGTAAGTTATATCTAGCACTGTTTAAGATATATGTTATATGATATACTTTGCAAAACAATGTATTTCAAACCTGTATTCGGACAAGTACGTACAATATAGGATCTTCTTCTGGGCTATACTCCAGTCTACCATCATGTGTTGATTTGTAACATTGACAAGAATGCCACCCAACGAAGATGCCGCAGGGAATAAGTTGACATCAGTTAACGGCTCATAATTGGATGCTCGCATAGCTGACCAAAACCCTATTCTGTCACCAAGTGGCGGCCCTGAAAACTACAGCCGTACAGTCTAGCTAAGAGAATAGAGATCGAATAAAGGCTAGCAACGGTCCCAAATATGCATAACTAAAACCGGATGTGCCGGACTGAAAGTGCTGCAATATCGCTGTCAACTGCAACCCAATAAAACAACATCCTTTTTAAAACAAACGACGAAGAAGAGGAAGAAAACAAAGAAATAATTTGCTAATTAAATAAAATGGTTGTGATGATAAAAAGAAAGCTTTAGCTTCTGTTTTAGTGATGAGTCTCTGAAGCTGTCCCTTGATCACGCTTCGAAATCTTCTGCCTGATTTACCTATATTTACTATCACAGCTGCTTCCAGTATCCGTTGACTTTAATCTTGCTGTTGGTGTTGTTGCTGTTGTTGTGATGTTGTTGTTTATGAACCACAGGCCCTTTGGCTGTTCACCTCTGGCAATCGATAATTGCTGTAAAGGGAGGCATCGGATGTGTCACCTACTTTAGATGCATGTTTTCCCAGTTGTGTTGGATGTGTCACCTACTTTAGATGCATGTTGTCCCAGTTGTGTCGGATGTCACCTACTTTAGATGCATGTTGTCCCATTTGTGTCGGAGGTGTCACCTACTTTAGATGCATGTTGTTCCAGTTGTGTCGGATGTGTCACCTACTTTAGATGCATGTTGTTCCAGTTGTGTCGGATGTGTCACCTACTTTAGATGCATGTTGTCCCAGTTGTGTCGGATGTGTCACCTACTTTAGATGCATGTTGTTCCAGTTGTGTCGGATGTGTCACCTACTTTAGATTCATGTTGTTCCAGTTGTGTCGGATGTCACCTACTTTAGATGCATGTTGTCCCAGTTGTGTCGGATGTCACCTACTTTAGATGCATGTTGTCCCAGTTGTGTTGGATTCGTTAACGTGAACTCCCCTTAGCATAGAATGTATTGTAACATTTGGTTACAGCTGCATTTTGTAACTTTATATTAAACTATCGTTTAATGAACGGTTCCTATGTATCTATTCTGTAGTTCCTGCCTTTTTATTAATTTTGTGTTTGTTTGTATCGTTTTATAATCATTATCTTTAAATTAGAGGAGCGAGGAGTAACATCAGTGTACAACATACTTATCACGATGGGAGACAGGGTAACATCAGGATACAACATACTTATCACGATGGGAGACATGGTAACATCAGGGTACAACATACTTATCACGATGGGAGACAGAGTTACATCAGGGTACAACATACTTATCACGATGGGAGACAGGGTAACATCAGGGTACACCATACTTATCACGATGGGAGACAAGAGTAGCATCAGGGTCAGATCAAACATACTTATCACGATGGGAGGCAAGAGTAGCATCAGGGTCAGATCAAACATACTTATCACGATGGGAGACAAGAGTAGCATCAGGGTCAGATCAAACATACTTATCACGATGGGAGGCAAGAGTAGCATCAGGGTCAGATCAAACATACTTATCACGATGGGAGACAAGAGTAGCATCAGGGTCAGATCAAACATACTTATCACGATGGGAGACAAGAGTAGCATCAGGGTCAGATCAAACATACTTATCACGATGGGAGACAAGAGTAGCATCAGGGTCAGATCAAACATACTTATCACGATGGGAGGCAAGAGTAGCATCAGGGTCAGATCAAACATACTTATCACGATGGGAGACAAGAGTAGCATCAGGGTCAGATCAAACATACTTATCACGATGGGAGGCAAGAGTAGCATCAGGGTCAGATCAAACATACTTATCACGATGGGAGACAAGAGTAGCATCAGGGTCAGATCAAACATACTTATCACGATGGGAGACAAGAGTAGCATCAGGGTCAGATCAAACATACTTATCACGATGGGAGACAAGAGTAGCATCAGGGTCAGATCAAACATACTTATCACGATGGGAGGCAAGAGTAGCATCAGGGTCAGATCAAACATACTTATCACGATGGGAGACAAGAGTAGCATCAGGGTCAGATCAAACATACTTATCACGATGGGAGACAAGAGTAGCATCAGGGTCAGATCAAACATAATGATTTTCTTCTTTAGTTCTGAAAATGATGTTGTGACTTTGTGTCGTAGTCTACAGCGAGGCTGCGATATCTACGCCCTTCAGCCCAACACATCCGTTTTCAGCTGGCATTTTTTAGATCCGCGTGTATGGGGACGGCGTGGCCTAGTAGTTAAGTGGCACGGCTCACAACCGGAAGGTGCTGGGTTCGATTCCCATCACAGCACCGGCCGTTACCCCCGGGAAGCAAACCCTTAGAAAATGCAGGAGGAAGCAGACCCTTACATAAAATGCATGCTAAAGTCGGATGCACTGGGCCGACAGGCGCAAAATAAAAACCACAGTGCAACGCACACCACCTCGGGGATAAGCAAAATAAGGCGAACGCAAAAAAAAAAAAAAAAAAAATCCACGTGTGCCTTCCCTATGGAATCCCTATCTCTTGGATAGACAACTGACTAGTTCAGCCTGTATTCAGGGCCGCCACCTGGAGGCGGAATAGGGTCTTGGTCAGCTATAATTCGCTGACCTTGATACAAGCCCAGCTATGCGTCTATGGCTGCTGATCAACACCCCACTTCACGTCCCCGTCGGATCCCCTGGACACCAGCATTTGACCAAAGAGGCGGGGGGGGGGGGGTATATGCTGTAATCCCCATAGTGGTGAGCTAACTGAGGGACAGCGCATTACACTACAACCAGAAAGACCCCGGTACACCTTCTCAAGTACGCCTCGGGATGTAAGAAGAGTCACTGTAGCTTGTCACCAAAGAAACACCGAGAGTTGAATTATCTCAGTACAAGTGGACTCCGCAACAACAACCTTCAACTATCGCAGAGATGACTACATTAACCACTTCTACTAATGTTGCTACTAATACTGATGACACTGTGAGTCCCTACATCATCGACCGAACCAATCGCCCTGCCAACACTAAAACAGCACCATTACTACCAACATTTCACAACCTTCTATCTACTATATATCAGTTATGAATTCGGCGATAATTATTATCTTTGTGTTATCATCTGAATTGCCCCTTACCGTATTTTAACGATATAACTTCCTGCTTCAATCCATTAGCAACGTTGTTTTCATGTTCTGAATAGTTTTGAGAATGACACAAGATATTAAGTGGGCCACACGTATGAGGTGATATCAGCGCGAAGGTATTTTTATTATAAAGTGTTATTGCATCTAAATACATCAACATACCTCGTGCGTAAAGCGGTTCAATTTAATGTCATGTTAGACACATCAGTTGTGATCTAACAGGTAGCTGAAAGTTTGAACGGAGCTTTGAAGCTGGCACGTACGTCTTCTTCTATACATTCAGCGGTCCAAGTCACTGCAGCTCTATAATGTTGTTGTTCCCTTCAAATGCACTCATTCATAAAATTAGGGCAATCACAACAGTTGTCTGCTCTTGTTGTTAAGCTTGAGCAAAAGTAGGTCACGTGCACTTATCATCTCCACCTTCAGCAGCACTTTCGGGATGTGAAGATAGCTATTGTAATCCGCCACTTAATGACCTTTTCAGAACGCATAAAAGGGTAATCCTGCTCAATTTGGGCATTCAACAACAACAACAGCAACATCAGCAGCAACAGCAGCAGCAACTGTTTCTGCACCAGATTGTTCTACACGATGACGTTTGGTGGGGACGCAGAGACCTCGCTCTTTAGTCCCCAATATTAGGTTATGAGATGTCTTGGGGCGCTGACTACATGAGATGTCTTGTGGTGTCTGACACTCTGTACATTAGACCCCTTGGGCCGGCTGTCCCTCTATACATTAGACCCCTTAGGCCGGCTGTCCCTCTATACATTAGACCCCTTGGGCCGGCTGTCCCTCTGTACATTAGACCCCTTGGGCCGGCTGTCCCTCTGTACATTAGACCAATTGGGCCGCCTGTCCATCTGTACATTAGACCCCTTGGCCGCCTGTCCCTCTATACATTAGATCCCTTGGGCCGCCTGTCCCTCTGTACATTAGACCCCTTGGGCCGCCTGTCCCTCTGTACATTAGACCCCTTGGGCCGCCTGTCCCTCTATACATTAGACCCCTTGGGCCGCCTGTCCCTCTATACATTAGACCTTTTGGGCCGCCTGTCCCTCTGTACATTAGACCCCTTGGGCCGGCTGTCCCTCTATACATGAGATCCTTTGGGCCAGCTGTCCCTCTAAACATTAGACCCCTTGGGCCGGCTGTCCCTCTATACATGAAAACTCTTGAGCCGGCTGGCCTTCTATACATGAGATCCTTTGGGCCGGCTGTCCCTCTATACATGAGATCTCGTGTGGCGGCTGTCGCTCTATACATTAGACCCTTTAGGCCGGCTGTCCCTCTATACATGAGATCTCTTGGGCCGACTGGCACTCTATACATGAGATCTCTTGGGCCGACTGGCACTCTATACATGAGATCTCTTGGGCCAACTGGCACTCTATACATGAGATCTCGTGTGGCGGCTGTCCCTCTATACATTAGACCCTTTAGGGCGGCTGACCCTCTATACATGATATCTCTTGAGGCGGCTTACACTTTATATTCCCCTGTATTAGGTTATGTGATCCCTTGGGGCGGCTGGCAGTATAGACTTCCCAATATTCGATTATTATATTTCTTGGAACGGCTGGCACTCTGTACATGAGATCTCCAGCTGGCACTCTGTACACGAGATCTCCATCTGACACTCTGTACATGAGATCTCCATCTGGCACTCTGTTCATGATATCTCCATCTAGCAATCTGTACATGAGACCTCCAGCTGACACTCTATATTCCCAGTATTAGGATATGATTATTCTAGATGCAACTGCCGTCCTTTGTTACTCAATATTTAGTTCAAGAACCCAAATATGTGAAGTTAATGTACCCATATTTCCCAACAATGAATCTGCAAAATTCACGAGTGAGGTCTCTTCACATCAGCATTTATGAAATATTTTCTAAAGGACTACAGAGAAGCTGGTGAACAAATAGGGTTTTCAAACAGGAAATGTTAAGGCGAGTTTTACAGATCAGAATCAATGGTGAATGACCTGGTGGCTATAGTGTAGAAAACATAAGGCGCTACATACTCACAGTAAGTTTGTTTAACTAATTTATCCGATTAAAGTGGTGATTTGATGAATTACGTGCGGAGTTGTTTGATTTGATTTATGTATTGATTTTATGAATTACGTGTGGAGTTGGTTGCTTTGATTTCTATATTGATGTGATGAGGGTCTAGTTTTTCTCCAACCATACAAGCCGTACTGCGCTCAATGCCATATTGTTTTATTTTACTTCTTGCATCTATGAATCCCAAGGTCTTTTCTGTAATGTAACTCAGATTTGTATGCAGTTTTCTGGGATTATGAAACATGTCCATCAGATGAAAATATCTTTGGTAAGTTTCTATTTTGTCATATAGTCCCTCGAATTGTGTTGGTATTTATATGGAGTATTCATGTCTTCTAGGGATGACGTCAAAGTGTACTGGCATACTGCTTTTCTGCACTTTTTTAAAAACTTTATCTTGATGTCCGCGACTAGCAGTTGGTGGTCTGACCCGCAGTCAGCACCTGGAAGTCTCTTCGACCCCCTTGTTGCATCATAATGTGTTTAGTTCCTACAATTCCCGTCTAGTGAAGTCAAGGAGTGGAACAGTTTTGGGTGTTGCTTAAAGAGTATGTTTACACACAGTAGCATACACATTTCCTTCAGTCATCCACATTTTAGCTCATCAAGTCCCCTGAAAATTATACATTTCGCTGCGTGCAGTATAGCAAGATTAAATACATGGGCCAAGTTTCTAGAGGTCGCTCCACCCTTTCTAATCTTAGTAATTATTTCACGCAATTTACCTGATGGCTTGAAACGTGTAATTAAATGTTATTTTCCCAGCGCGAGACACTAATGATCTTTCCTCTTTCCGTATCAATGTCCTCAATTTCAGATTGCTAGGCTTCAAGTCTGTAACCAGATGAGGTCGAACTTCTTCACAGAAAAACACTGAGCTTAGTGACTTAAGAGCAGCACTCTGCAAACTGTGCCAGCAGTCCGCACCAAAAAGGGTAGTGGTACAGTGGGTTCCGTCACACTGCAACATCCAAGGCAACGAGGAGGCAGACAGACTGGCAAAAGAAGGTGCAAGACTACCACAAACAGATACCAGTATGACGTACGAAGAGTCAAAACGGCTTATCAAAGCCAGATACATGACCAAATGGGAAACCGAACATACTGGTTACACCAAAAACGATGCCTATTACCAGTTGAACCGAAGAGAGCAGGTCGTTGTCTTCAGACTTCGCACCGGCCACAACAGACTGAGGTACAACTATTCAACAAATTGAAGATAGGGTGTACCGACGAATGCCCGTGCGGTACTGGTAAAATGACCGCTGAACATCTGCTGCAGAACTGCCCGACATACGAGGATCAGAGAGAGCAGATGTGGCCATTACCAGTGGAACTGCAAGACAAGCTCTATGGCGGTGGCGAGAGCCTCAGGATGACCGCCGCTTTTTTCGAAAAAATTATGGTTACTGTCTGACTGCGTACGCAGAAGAAGAAGAAGAAGAAGAACTTCTTCATTAGCCGCTCGTACATCAAATCAAATGTCACAGAAGCCATCACTGTCATCGAAGTTAAAGTGAGCATGTATCCTGTCAGCTGTAATTGAAGTTCTGTGCTACTTAACGGGACAATCAGGAGATTAAAAGCTGATCGCTGAGGAAATTGGTTTCCAACTCGTTTTTGTATACGTTACGGGAAAATAAAGTTAGCTGCGCGATGATGACCAGACCATCAGAACGTTTTATTTTGATGGTGTAACTTGTGCTGTATTTGGATTATAGTGAGAAAGATCATAAGCTGGTCATCAACCTCACTCTCTGGTCCCGAACTATCTTGGGCCAGTGGCAAGACGTAAGTCAAGACTACCGGAGGTAATTCAGGATGCAGGCACTCTGGTTTAACCTCTGTTGAGACCAGCGATCGTTTGAAACCTGCAGGGGTCACTCATGTCAAGAGGTAAGGCGCTCGCCTCTCAAAACGATGAACGGAAATGGCGTAAGCAAAAGGCAATAAGAAAGTAGCATGCCCTTAATACCCTCCAGGGATTAAGTGGAAGAGACTTTATTGTACGATGGTTAATTAGAACAATTTTTATTTAGGAAAGAGTGACTGTCACGTCTCTAATTACAAATCAGGCACTCATTTACATGTGGCCAGACAAGAATGGTGCGACCGGGAATTGAACCCAATCCATTTGGTGTGTGAGAAAATAAAACATCACTAACGAAATGTGTGCGTGAAGCACAATAACACCCCAATCTTGTTGAAAATATTGATCATAAGTGACGAGAATTCGAAAATGTAATAGAAAATGAAATTTCTTGTACAACTTTCACATATAAATTTTACATACAAAAATGATTGAAAGAGATCAATGTATAAATGTAGAAACAAATTATTGTGATATAAATGTTCTTTAGTGAGAGGAGACACATGTCTGGTCTTACAAAACATACTGGTCGTTAGTCCATCTCACTTCCAAGCAATTCTCATGAAAGTCGTGAAGAGAAGCCCAAGTCAAGTACACGTGGCATTAACAAGAACAAAATGTTCATTTCCACAAAATATTAAAAAACCTGTAATCTTGTTTGTAGTAATTTTTGTTTTACATTAACCCAAGTCTGCTAATCATCCAATGAAAACTGTGCAGCTCCCTATGAAGCACATGTCTTCACCAAAAGTATACCCCATCCTCCTGCACTGTACTCTTCCAGAACTCATCCCATCATATTTCTTAATGTTTTGTATTTTATTTGACTTGTCCATATTTGTTGGTGTTTTTGAGGGATAAAGTTGCTACTGGATTGGGTAGGCAGACTTGTACCCAACTCTTCTAAGCCCTTTGAACCCTGGCCACCCGTTTCGTAAAATCCTATTCCCCTGTGCTCCTAAGAAAATACGCACACGGTAATCATTTGAAGAAAGATATTTACTATGACAGAACCACATGCTCTAATTCAATTATTCTATCCCAAATTGATTCACCTGATCAGCTCTAATGAAACAGATCTAGCGTTATCATAATCAATTATAATTCTAATAACATATCGTCATTCTTCTTCTTCTTCTTTATCGTACGCTGTTTACAGCGATATTTACGTTGCACTGTTTTATTTTGTTAAGCTTAAAATAAGGCGAGGCTGCAGCGGTTCTGTGGGTGTGTATAATGGGAAAAAAACTTGGAAAAAAAACTAGTAAAAGTTGATTAAGGTTGAGCTTAATCAAAATTTAAAAATGGGTATGGTCAGATACCGCACCGAGACGAGAACACAAACAAAACCTACGTTACGACCAATAGGCCTTCATCAGGGACAACAACACTGAACTAACAAATCAACATATAAGAAAAAAAGGGTCAACTCATCTGTATCAGGTAGGAGACGCTTTCTGTCTAAGCGACCGGTTGTGCCAAGTACTCGATAGAAACTGAAATGGGAGCGGGCAAACAAAAAGTGGCGGAATATGCCCATCCATCTCCACGTCTGTCATCGTCCGTCTAGCTTAAGGCCTTTAAGGCCTTTGCTGAGAACTGATAACACCTATCACCTATCTCACCTATCACCCTCACAGCGTCTCTTTCTGGGATATCCTATTCCGCCATCTCCCTATCCTTCACTCTGATCCTGCCACTCGCAAAGTTTTTCCCGATCCTCCCCTTGTCGCCTACAAGCGTGACAGGAACCTGAGGGACTTACTGGTCAGTAGTCGCCTACACACCAGCCCTCATAGCCTCCCAGGCACCAGGCCGTGCAAAAATTCACGTGGCTGTGTTACCTGCCCTCGTGTCATCCTTTCTCGCTCCATTACCTTTCCTAAGGCTGACTTCTTCATCAAAGAGGGGCTCACATGCAAATCTCGTAACCTCATCTATTCCATCATCTGCCGCCAGTGTGGTATGACTTACATTGGGGAAACTGGTATGGAACTACGGGAGCGTTTCCGCCAACACCTCAACGACATCCGCAACCGCACTGGTTCCCCAATTGCCAGCCACTTCAATGGTCCTGAGCACCGGGGTATGGCTGACGTCAGTGTCACTGGTTTAGTTTCGTGCTTCTCTGACGATCGTCATCGATTCGCCCTTGAGAACAGACTTATCTCGAGTATGGGCTGTCTCCAACCACATGGTATTAATATCTTCCATACTT
Organism: Ariolimax columbianus; assembly: GCA_036924085.1. Classification (NCBI taxonomy): domain Eukaryota; kingdom Metazoa; phylum Mollusca; class Gastropoda; order Stylommatophora; family Arionidae; genus Ariolimax; species Ariolimax columbianus. The sequence goes on from JAVGWX010000006.1 coordinate 10,090,603, forward strand.
TTTCTTAAACCCTCACACTGGTTCCCATCTATTTGTTTTCCTTTCCCTCCCCCCCCCCTCCCCCCGCCTCCCCCATTCTTCCATCAGTTCTCTTCCCCCCTCTCTTATATCAATGTCTCGCCCTCCCGGCTTATATTGCCTTCTCATTGTTCTCCTATCTGGACCACTATTTTGCCACGCTTGGCTTATCAGGCATATTCCGCCACTTTGTGTTTGACCGCTCCCATTTTAGTTTCTATCGAGTACTTGGCACAACCGGTCGCTTAGACAGAAAGCGTCTCCTACCTGAAACAGATGAGTTGACCCTTTTTTTCTTATTTGTTGATTTGTTAGTTCAGTGTAGTTGTCCATGATGAAGGCCTATTGGTCGTAACGTAGGTTTTGTTTGTGTTCTCGTCTCGGTGCGGTATCTGACCATACCCATTTTTAAATTTTGATTAAGCTCAACCTTAATCAACTTTTACAAGTTGTTTTTTTTCCATGTTTTTTTCCTATTTTGTTAAGCCTGCGGCTCAGTGCATCCGATTTCAACAGGCGTTTCTGTAGGGATGCCCTCCTTAGCCTTTGGCTGTCCCCAGCCTACCTGCAAGGCAGCAGTTGTTTTTGGTCAGAGTTGTCTCTCTTAGGGAAGTTGTCTTGCAGGACTAACGAGTCTTCCCCACTCGTGTCTATAGGTTGGGGCAATGATATGATATGATGGACTATGTACTAGTTTGTACTATCCCGGAATAGAGGCAGTCCAGTGTGACTGTGTCTCAGGATCGTCACGTCCTGCCTGAGACGTAGCATATGCATGTGAGTGAGGTATCTCTTTGCTCCCTTTATTTTCTCGGCTCATCTGCAGTGATGGCACGCCTAGCATTCCCCGCCACCTGGGAGGTTGTCACAATAGGGCAGAGGTGCAATGTCCGCTGAACTGCATCTCTTCTGCGTCCATTGGGATGGCTGATAGCAGACAGAGGTAAAGAGCGAGGCAGGAGTGCATTTGGCCAGGTGCATTTCTGCGGTTCGACCGGGCCGGACTGAGACACGAGCCCCAGGTTCCAACCATATCGTGGCTTCCATCACAGCGGTGCTAAGATTTAGGGCGGGATTCTGGCTTAGAGGCGTACATCTAAATCCAATTTATCAGCCTACCAACCCTTTGAGAATACTTTCAATTGCTTGTTCTGTTGTTAGAATTTTAGAACGGCCATTTTCAGAATTTTCAAAACTACTTTTGCATCATGTCATGAAAATCATCAAAAATACAGCAAAGACTTGATTTGATATTTGTGTCACCATATGTTTTTTTTTCTTCTGGAAATGTGCGTATTGTGTAGACGTCACTATATTATTGCCCAAATTTAAGCAGTACAGCCCAAAATACACATCGGTGTATGTGTGTCCTGGCTCAAAGGGTTATGTTTACTCTTACAACATGCATGCTCAATAAATGTTACTATTCTTTGCAACCCTTACCGCTTCCAGTATACTGTACAAGTGTATTATGTCTTTAAAAGATATCATCACAGGAATATAAAGAAACTTAAATGAGCTTACAAACACATAAACTTAAATAAAGAAACTTAAATGAAAATAAAGACACATACACATAAATAATAAACTTAAATGAGCATACAAACACATAAACATAGATATCAGTACAGAAATGAATGTATCAATATAATGTACCGTGAAGCCTATGCAAAAGTTTATAATGTAAGGTTTAAGGTATCCCATACGGATGATAAACGCTTCTCCAGCTCAAAGTGGTGTTGATAACCAGAGGAGAAGGCGACGATGTCACCGACCATAATATCAACCCTTTCCTGGTGTCCTGGGCTGTTGGTGTTGTGAACATTCGCCAGACACTTAATGGTGTCGATTCTACAGAACATTCATCAAACTAGTCGAATGGGGTCAAGATGGTGAGCAGCGCATGAGCTGCAGTGGTCAGCGACCCATAGCTGACTGCTAGTGTCAGGGCCAGCGAACCAGTGCTGCCAAGACCCTTCTACACCTCCACGTGGTGATCCTGGATAACAGACTGCAGTAGGGCAGACTAGCTAAGGAGAAGGGATCGAAGAAAAAATGCTAACCCGGTACTAAAAAAATGCTTGCTGAAGTCGGATGTGTTGGACTGAAAGGTGCAAATATCGCAGTCAAGCTGTAAACTACGACACAACGCATTCCGTTCTATGGACTACATTCGGCTACTTAAAGCCCTTTCTGGGTTTGGCAGTGGGAGATTGAGAACGAACGAAGCCAAGCCATAGTCAAATTAATGCTTACATATTTCCGCTTTTCTTTATTTTGTGTTTTCCATTAGATGTTGCACAACATTACGCAGTCTGACCTTGAAAGTATGCGGAAGGAGAAAAAATTACACGGGAAAATATTATATTTTGTGTTCCTTAACCCATTACATCCTAACATACCCAGTCTTTTTTCTACAGAGGCGTAATTACTCGAATTATTCTGTGCATTGCAACATTCCACCTGATTTTATAATAGAACATAATTTAAATCTCATTTGTAAGCAAATAGTCTATGAATGATGTAAAGAAGCATCTTCTTAATCTTGTGAATACACATTTTCTGTTTCATGACTTTTGTGTGTAAAGGGTTAATGTATTAATATCCACCATGGTGGAAATTGTGCGAGTAAATGAGAAAATAGTCCAGAAATATTAGGTGCTATTGGCACTTGGCGCCGAGGATTTGTCATGCACCGTCTTAGTGCACACATACAAGCACGCATGGGTAAGCTTAAATACGCACAAAGTTATTATCAAACTCTTCCAGAATATCCTAATTAATTTTACCAAACACTGGGACGGTCGATTGTCACTCGCAAAAGGTGAGAAAATGTCAGCACACGAAACCATCAGCGAGTCATTACATGGGCGAATAACTTCGCCATTTCCTGGGTCCCCCCTATTATAATTGCTCTTGTCTGAAAACCCGACTGTGAATAATCGTCTAGTTTATCTTTAGTCGTTAGCAATTAACGGAGTCGTTCTATCATCGAGTCTCATCTATCTTCAGGTCTCTTCTATGTTCGGGTCCCTTCTATCATCGTGTCTCATCTATATTCGGGTTTCTTCTATGTTCGGGTCTCTTCTATGTTCGGGTCTCTTTTATCCCTTTCTCATTTCCATATGGATCTCGTCCACAATTGGAGATGTATCATTTTATTGCTTACTTTTGCAGTTGTAGCTTCAGTAGCAATTTGGTTTTACATGATAAAGTTGCTAACTACATGCACATACCTCTTAAGTCGCCTTTAATGACATGCACAAGCGTACAGTGAACAAATAATTTCGTCCACAATAAAGGGACCATGTGTCAACACAGGGGCTCGTGATCAACACGGGGACTCTCTACAAATTCTTCATCGAAAGCTTTGTTTACTTCTAACAGTATTTGTAGCGTATGGCCGATCGCTTTGGATGTCGGAATTCTGATCAAGAGGAGATAGTTGAAATCCTCAGTAGTGCGTGTATTATTTTCTATCAGAAGTAACATAAAAGTCTAACTATGAACAGTCGGCCTTTATTCCTCAGCCATATAAATGCTCCCTGTGAATATCAGCAGAGAATAAATGTCGAAATGTTATTTGTGTTTGTTTCAGATAGTATTTTGTTCTGTTCAGATATTTATACAGACCCAGCAACACATCGATCCGTGCAATCCCACGAGGGCTTGCTATCTCTCTACTGATAGCTAGGAAATGGGGTAGAAGGGGGGGGGGGTAATGGTTCATGATGTCGCTGTTTTGTTTACACGAACCTGATGCCAATGGTTCATGTGGTTCGCTGGTTTACACGCCCCTGATGCCAATGGTTAATGTAGTTCGCTGGTTTATACGCCCATGATGCTAATGGTTCATGTAACTGACTGATTCGATCTCTGAGATGCCCCACTCTGCTCAAGTACGTTTCATTCAAAGCTCATGTTGTCTCACAGTAGTTTCTTCTTCTTCTTCTTCTTCTTCTGTGTCTCCTTCTCCGGATGTCACCGTGTTAAGGACGTTGTAGTCTGAGACTGCAATATCTGTGCCTTTCGGTCCAACACAGCCGATGTCAGCGTTCTTTCTTTTTGTACCGGGTTTGCCTCTCCATGGCGATCCTTATTCTCGTATCCAAACGTTACTGGTGCAGCCTGTTTCCAGGACCGTCGTTGGGAGGCGGAATATGGTTGCTCTGGATTCACTGACTCTGATTCAGTCATATGGCTTGGCTTGACTTCGTTCATTCTCAATCTCCCACTACCAAACACTAAAAGCGCTTAAGTAGCAGAATGTAGTCCAGAGAACAGAATGCGTTGTGTCGTAGTTTACAGCTTGACTGCGATATTTGCACATTTCGGTCCAACACATCCGACTTCAGCAAGCATATTTTAGTACCGGGTTAGCATTCCCTCTTCGATCCCTTCTCCTTAGCCAGTCTGCCCTGCTGCAGCCTGTTATCCAGGATCACCACGTAGAGGTGTAGAAGCGTCTTGTCGCTGGCCCTGACGCTAGCAGTCAGCTATGGGTCGCTGACGACTGCAGCTCATGCGCTACTCAGCATCTTGATCACATGCAGTCATATAAGAGTCGCTCGCTGCTGTCAGCTGTTTCACTGTGTGGCATCTTCGACCCCTCAGAAAAGTGTATTTACCATTTTCAGTATATTCAACTATTTTAGAGCTCGCCAATCTTGTTATATGTGGCGCCCACTTTTATAACTTTCATGTGAGTAAATTCTGCTTACCGCCCACTAACATCTCAATTTAAAAAACTTTCGTGACCGTCCACTGAGCCAGTATATTTTTTATGTTTTTAATATATCATCATCATCATCTTGTGGCATGTCCTTTGCACAATGTCGCATCCATCACAGCCCGTCTGAAAGAAACTCGATCTCTTGCCAAATCTCTAGTCTGCTCCAGCGTCATGCCCAAGAATTCCTTGATATCTTGGTGCCATCGCCTTCTTGGTCTGCTTCTATCGCTCTTGCCCGTCACCATACCTTTCATTACCGCTCTCTCTTACCTTTGTCTTTTGATATAGCCTAAGTTTTTTTTCAATTTTGTATTCATGGTGGAATTTATGAACTATTTATCCTATATGTGTAACTCTTGTTGCACGTCAGCATTATTTTTTTCCGTCCCATGGTATTCTGAGAACATGTCTAACACATTTCAGTCGGAGGTCTTAGTTCTCTTGTTATAGATAAAGTGTCAGAGATAATGTGTCAGAGATAATGTGTCAGAGATAATGTGTCAGAGATAACGTGTCATAGATAACGTGTCAGAGATAATGTGTCAGAGATAACGTGTCAGAGATAACGTGTCATAGATAACGTGTCAGAGATAATGTGTCAGAGATAACGTGTCATAGATAATGTGTCAGAGATAATGTGTCAGAGATAACGTGTCATAGATAACGTGTCAGAGATAATGTGTCATAGATAACGTGTCATAGATAATGTGTCAGCGATAACGTGTCAGCGATAACGTGTCAGAGATAACCTGTCAGAGATAATGTGCTCTAGATAACGTGTCAGAGATAATGTGTCAGACATAACGTGTAAGAAATAACGTGTTCTAGATAACGTGTCAGAGATAACGTGTCAGAGATAACGTGTTCTAGATAACGTATTCTAGATAATGTCATAGATAACGTGTCATAGATAACGTGTTCTAGATAACGTGCCATAGATAACGTGTCAGAGATAATGTGTCAGAGATAACGTGTCAGAGATAACGTGTTCTAGATAACGTATTCTAGATAATGTCATAGATAACGTGTCATAGATAACGTGTTCTAGATAAAGTGCCATAGATAACGTGTCAGAGATAATGTGTCAGAGATAACGTGTCAGAGATAACGTGTTCTAGATAACGTGTCAGAGATAACGTGTCAGAGATAACGTGTTCTAGATAACGTATTCTAGATAATGTCATAGATAACGTGTCATAGATAACGTATTCTAGATAATGTCATAGATAACGTGTCATAGATAACGTATTCTAGATAATGCCATAGATAACGTGTCAGAGATAACGTATGACAGCGGGTATGACTAGTTCCCTTTTTAACGCCCCCTTGCCTTCTATAAATGTAGCCAGCTGCCAATTTACAGTTGGGTAAGCTGGAGCACGACCCGACTTGTGATTGTACCCGGTCAGTCCCTTTGCCATGTGAGCAAATGTTCTAACCAGTGTGTCGATCATACGTCCAAATTCAAAAATAACTAACAATATGAAAGTCTCACGTGACAAAAATCATTAGACTCATTGCAAAACGCAACGGTGTTTATTCTCATTAGTGGAGCCACCAAGAGGATTCCGTGACAGAGATTGCTTGTTTATATTGGCTTGAGCTTTTCGCAGTGTGCAGCTTATCCACCCAACCTTCATCCCAAGATTCCCTGTCCCACTTGCCTCTGTCCTGTTCTCTCCTGTCCCACTTGTCTCTGTCCTGTCCTCTCCTGTCCCACTTGTCTCTGTCCTGTCCTCTCCTGTCCCACTTGTCTCTGTCCTGTTCTCTCCTGTCCCACTTGTCTCTGTCCTGTTCTCTCCTGTCCCACTTGTCTCTGTTCTCTCCTGTCCCACTTGTCTCTGTTCTCTCCTGTCCCACTTGTCTCTGTTCTCTCCTGTCCCACTTGTCTCTGTTCTCTCCTGTCCCACTTGTCTCTGTTCTCTCCTGTCCCACTTGTCTTTGTTCTCTCCTGTCCCAGTTGTCTCTGTTCTCTCCTGTCCCACTTGTCTCTGTTCTCTCCTGTCCCACTTGTCTCTGTTCTCTCTTGTCCCACTTGTCTCTGTTCTCTCCTGTCCCACTTGTCTCTGTCCTGTCCTCTCCTGTCCCACTTGTCTCTGTCCTGTTCTCTCCTGTCCCACTTGTCTCTGTCCTGTTCTCTTCTGTCCCACTTGTCTCTGTCCTGTCCTCTCCTGTCCCACTTGTCTCTGTCCTCTCCTGTCCCACTTGTCTCTGTCCTCTCCTGTCCCACTTGTCTCTGTTCTCTTCTGTCCCACTTGTATCTGTTCTCTCCTGTCCCACTTGTCTCTGTTCTCTCCTGTCCCACTTGTCTCTGTTCTCTCCTGTCCCACTTGTCTCTGTTCTCTCCTGTCCCACTTGTCTCTGTTCTCTCCTGTCCCACTTGTCTCTGTTCTCTCCTGTCCCACTTGTCTCTGTCCTGTCCTCTCCTGTCCCGCTTGTCTCTGTCCTCTCCTGTCCCACTTGTCTCTGTTCTCTCCTGTCCCACTTGTCTCTGTTCTCTCCTGTCCCACTTGTCTCTGTTCTCTCCTGTCCCACTTGTCTCTGTTCTCTCCTGTCCCACTTGTCTCTGTCCTCTCCTGTCCCACTTGTCTCTGTCCTCTCATATCCCACTTGTCTCTGTCCAGTCCTCTCCTGTCCCACTTGTCTCTGTCCTGTTCTCTCCTGTCCCACTTGTCCCTGTCCTGTTGTCTCATAAAACGTCCGTTTTTTAATTTTATCAAACCTCTGCAGGTCCAGAATCTGTCTCACAAATGTGTTGATAAAGCCTTGCAATCTCTTAATATTGAGTCATGTCAACCGCTATGGTTCCATTTAATAAAATAAAGATCGACTCCACATTTAGCTTGGTATGCGTTTTGATAATGTTTGAGTTCCATATGATATTAAACATGACAAAGAACACACGTCTTTAAAATCCTGGCATTTACATCCTGATCTGCAGCTTCCGTCTTGTTTATGATGCTCTGTAGGTATGTGAAGCTCTCCACTTCCTCCGATGGTGTTCCTCTCAGTTTGATAGAAGCCGTGTTGTTGACCGCATTTTATGCTACAATATGTGTCTTTTCTGCGTGGATCTTTAAAAATACTTGCTGGAGATTCTGTTTAATGTGTCTGTCCTCTTAAACATTTTTAGTTGTCTATGAGATTGTTTAGCTGTGTCGTCTGCAAGGTCATGATAAGGTTGATAACACAGTCCACGCAGTGTAGGTTTTTTTTTCTTCAAAATCTTAACCCAGATATTTTTTTTAAAACTATACTTTTTTTTTAGGTTTCGAATCCATATCCACTTAACCAGAACACTGGTGTCCAAACCATCCGCTCTTCAAGGCTTCAGATAACAGAACACATATTTCATCTACGTTTAAGCATGAATCAGCGTACTAGACCTTCATTCGTCGATAGGTTTCGCCCCTTCGCTGGTTCAAACAACGATTAACAGAGCGCTGCTCCTATCTGGAGCCAATAGTGGGGCAGTCATCTCTGGTGCATGTCAATAGTGGGGCGGTCATCTCTGGTGCATGTCAATAGTGGGGCGGTCATCTCTGGTGCATGTCAGTAGTGGTTCGGTCATCTCTGGTGCATGTCAATAGTAGGGCGGTCATCTCTGGTGCATGACAATAGTGGGGCGATCATCTCTGGTGCATGCCAATAGTGAGGCGGTCATCTCTGATGTATGCCAATAGTGGGTCGGTCATCTTTGGTGCATGTCATGTTGTTAGTATGCACCGTGATGGCACGTGCAGGACACTCTTGCCATTCTTAGCAACCATATTAACAAGTTACAATACAATACAGAGGCATAGTTTTTCTAATCTATATCCCTCTTTTCAGGTTTTCACTTGAAGTTTCCTCGTATTTGCGAAACAGATGGATTTGGGTGAGGTATATAAATAATCATGTCAGCTGGTTTCCGAGATTTGATAGCACTGACATCTCTTAAGTCACCAGTGTTTATAGACAAGCACCACTGCTTTCTAGATTCTAATAACGGACATCTAAGATTATTATCTGAGACCTCTTTAACAACGACACGTATCATGTCAAACTCCAATTCGCTACTTTGGAAGGGCTGGTCAACGGGCATGAGTGGATAGCAGCTGTAGAGGCTGATATTGTTCAGACCAACGAAATAACTGGCATTCTGACTACATGAACACCCATTGTGGGCACACTAGATACGTATAGCGATGATACGTTGAATTATTTCAATGACCCCCCTGTTCGGTGATGACACCACAAATGACGAATCAGCAATTCACAGAAGGCAGAGCTTTGAAATCAAACGAGGTTCTATCGAAGTGTGACACGTGACAGGACGGAGAAGGATTGTGTACAAGACCCACATAAGTCGCTATTTGCTGACAGACACTGGGCACCTATAGGTATGCAGAGACTGCATTGAAATATGTTCTTAGGCAGAACAGAGCAGAATATAAACGAAAAAAGACGCATGCAAATAGTCAGACAAATAATTCATTTGTGTTTGAAAATGAACACGAAAAGATGTGAACATATCTAGGAAAATTCAAGAATTATACATCACGAGGGGAAATGTTTTAATTACATTAATTATCTTGTTCAAATGATTTGTGTTGGTCGCTATAAGCCCGCGCTGCTGTAGTATTTCATGATGCCATAACCACCTGTTCGCGGGGCTTCCTCGTGTATAGCAAGCAACCAGATCGTCGTGTGTTATATGTGTGTAGTAGTAGTTGATCATGTTGCAATTCACATGACATTACCGAACCATTTTATTTTGTGTTTCTTAACTGCATTATTGCAAAATACTTCCGGTTCTTCTTTTTCTTCTTCTTCTTCTTCTTTTTCAACCTTATTATTCTTTATCTTCTTCTTCGTTGTTTGTCCTGAAAAGGATGTTATTACGTTGTGTCGTATTTTACTGCGAATTATGCACCTTTCGGCCCGACAAATTCAGTTTCAGCTGCCATTTTTTGGGTACCGAGTTTGCTTTCCCCACTGTGATCCCTATTCTTAACCAGACCTTCCCACTGCGATCCCTATTCTTAGCCAGACCGTCCCACTGGGATCCCTATTTTCTTAACCAGACCTTCCCACTGCGATCCCTGTTCTTAGCCAGACCGTCCCACTGGGATCCCTATTCTCTTAACCAGACCGTCCCACTGCGATCCCTATTCTTAACCAGACTCCACGTGCTTCCAGTGACGGCTCCTGGAGACGGAATGCGACCTTGGTCAGTTCTGGTTCGCTGACCCTGGAAATAAGCAGTCAGCGGTGAGTCGCTATGCTGCATTTTCTACTGAAAATCTCAAATTTTCAAACATCGTTTGTTCACTAATTAGTTTCCAATCGTACGTGCAGTCCATCTTGTGTCTCTGTCACCCTATCGTTATGACTAATTCGATTTATATTTAACCCGGCCGTACTGAAACAACCTCAAACATAACGGATATCAGGTGATATAACCCACTTTTTTAACAAAACACAGGTGACTAACATGAAGATCTGTATCGTCAAAAATTTAGTTTTCAGAATTTGGATTTCCTGTTTGCACTTGTATTCCCAAAAGGGTGCGTCTACGTAGTATAGTGGCAGATTGTTCGCTTATTATAGCAATGCTACCCGGTTCGATTCTCGTTACCAACATGCGTCAGTCGACTCCGGTGTATATGGGTACCAGGCTTACTATTAAGGAAGTAAGCGCAGTAACGAAAGAAACTGGCCAACCTCATGAAAAGCGGAGTCAAATACAATGTATCTAACACTTCATCCCGACGGCAGTGTCTGCTATGATATTACCATTATCTTTTTTTCAAAAATTATACATGGGGAAGGTCCTATTTGTTTGAAGAGTATTATTGATTACTACTGTATTCTTTCAAGTTCCCTCTGGAGCATAGGACTGTCACGGTCGTTCGCTGATTTGTATTTTGAGTCGTCATCTCGAGTTTGCCATGATTCTCTAGTACAGATGTCGGGTAACAAAGTAGATTACCCCAAGTGATGTTCAAATAATGTTCATCTGCTTGGGAAATGACAAGGCTGTTTAGAATTAATTGTAGAATTAGAACAGTCGAATAGAAACTTCATGATACTACAGAAACTACAGAAACTTCATGAAACTACAGAAACTTCATAAACTTCAGAAACTTCAGAAACTACAGAAACTTCATAAACTTCATGTAACTACAGAAACTACAGAAACTTCATAAACTTCATGAAACTTCATAAACTTCATAAACTTCATGAAACTACAGAAACTACAGAAACTTCATGAAACTACAGAAACTACAGAAACTTCATAAACTTCATGAAACCTACAGAAACTTCATAAAACTACAGAAACTTCATAAACTTCATGAAACTACAGAAACTTCATAAACTTCATGTAACTACAGAAACTATAGAAACTTCATAAACTTCATGAAACTTCAGAAACTTCATAAACTTCATGAAACTACAGAAACTTCAGAAACATCAGAAACTACAGAAACTTCATAAACTTCATGTAACTACAGAAACTACAGAAACTTCATAAACTTCATGAAACTTCATAAACTTCATAAACTTCATGAAACTACAGAAACTACAGAAACTTCATAAACTTCATGAAACTACAGAAACTTCATAAAATTACAGAAACTACAGAAACTTCATAAACTTCATGTAACTATAGAAACTACAGAAACTTCATAAACTTCATGAAATTACAGAAACTTCATAAATTTCAGAAACTACAGAAATTTCATAAACTTCATGTAACTACAGAAACTATAGAAACTTCATAAACTTCATGAAACTACAGAGACTACAGAAACTTCATAAACGTCATGTAACTACAGAAACTACAGAAACTTCATAGACTTCATGAAACTACAGAAACTTCAGAAACTACAGAAACTTCATAAACTTCATGTAACTACAGAAACTACAGAAACTTCATAAACTTCATGAAACTTCATAAACTTCATAAACTTCATGAAACTACAGAAACTACAGAAACTTCATGAAACTACAGAAACTACAGAAACTTCATAAACTTCATGTAACTATAGAAACTACAGAAACTTCATAAACTTCATGAAACTACAGAAACTTCATAAACTTCATAAATTTCATAAACTTCATGTAACTACAGAAACTATAGAAACTTCATAAACTTATGAAACTACAGAAACTTCATAAACTTCATGAAACTACAGAAACTTCAGAAACTTCAGAAACTACAGAAACTTCATAAACTTCATGTAACTAAAGAAACTACAGAAACTTCATAAACTTCATGAAACTTCATAAACTTCATAAACTTCATGAAACTACAGAAACTACAGAAACTTCATGAAACTACAGAAACTACAGAAACTTCATAAACTTCATGAAACTACAGAAACTTCATAAAACTACAGAAACTACAGAAACTTCATAAACTTCATCTAACTATAGAAATTACAGAAACTTCATAAACTTCATGAAACTACAGAAACTTCATAAACTTCATGAAACTACAGAAACTTCATGAAACTACACAAACTTCATAAACTTTATGAAACTACAGAAACTTCATGAAACTACAGAAGATCGTCAGTAAAAATGGATTACATTGGCCCGAATCAAATTGCCACTTGGGGGACGGCGTGGGCTAGTGGTTAAGTGACACGGCTCACAACCAAAGGTGCTGAGTTCGATCCCCATCACAGCACCGGCCGTTACCCCGGGGAAGCAAACCCTTAGAAAATGCAGGAGGAAGCAGACCCTTACATAAAATGCATGCTGAAGTCGGATGCATTGGACCGACAGGCGCAAAATAAAAACCACAGTGCAACGCACACCGCCTTGGGAAATAGATAAATAAGGCTCACGCCAACAAACAAACAAACAACAACAAAAAATTGATTCTCCGTCTCTCTAATTGTTATTCGACGACAATCCACTACTAACAACTTTCGCGATCGTTTCTGGATTTTCACGTGATGAGTGACTATCTGATCGTTCGTCGCACTTAATCTAATCACTCTCTGACAACAAAAATCAGACATGTGCAGAAAATACCAAGGTCGCACGCCATGCTAGCCCATGTCAGCTATTGGTTGACTCAGAATTGTATCTCTGCTATTCTTACTGTTGTGTGTCTGCTATTCTTACTGTTGTGTGTCTGCTATTATTACTGTTGTGTGTCTGCTATTATTACTGTTGTGTGTCTGTTATTCTGCTATTCTTACTGTTGTGTGTCTGCTATTCTTACTGTTGTGTGTCTGCTATTCTTACTGTTGTGTGTCTGCTATTCTTACTGTTGTGTGTCTGCTATTCTTACTGTTGTGTGTCTGCTATTCTTACTGTTTATGTCTGCTATTCTTACTGTTGTGTGTCTGCTATTCTTACTGTTGTGTGTCTGCTATTCTTACTGTTGTGTGTCTGTTATTCTGCTATTCTTACTGTTTATGTCTGCTATTCTTACTGTTGTGTGTCTGCTATTCTTACTGTTGTGTGTCTGCTATTCTTACTGTTGTGTGTCTGTTATTCTGCTATTCTTACTGTTTATGTCTGCTATTCTTACTGTTGTGTGTCTGCTATTCTTACTGTTGTGTGTCTGCTATTCTTACTGTTGTGTGTCTGCTATTCTTACTGTTGTGTGTCTGCTATTCTTACTGTTTATGTCTGCTATTCTTACTGTTGTGTGTCTGCTATTATTACTGTTGTGTGTCTGCTATTATTACTGTTGTGTGTCTGTTATTCTGCTATTCTTACTGTTGTGTGTCTGCTATTCTTACTGTTGTGTGTCTGCTATTCTTACTGTTGTGTGTCTGCTATTCTTACTGTTGTGTGTCTGCTATTCTTACTGTTGTGTGTCTGCTATTCTTACTGTTTATGTCTGCTATTCTTACTGTTGTGTGTCTGCTATTCTTACTGTTGTGTGTCTGTTATTCTGCTATTCTTACTGTTTATGTCTGCTATTCTTACTGTTGTGTGTCTGCTATTATTACTGTTGTGTGTCTGCTATTCTTACTGTTGTGTGTCTGTTATTCTGCTATTCTTACTGTTTATGTCTGCTATTCTTACTGTTGTGTGTCTGCTATTATTACTGTTGTGTGTCTGCTATTCTTACTGTTTATGTCTGCTATTCTTACTGTTGTGTGTCTGCTATTCTTACTGTTTATGTCTGCTATTCTTACTGTTGTGTGTCTGCTATTCTTACTGTTGTGTGTCTGCTATTATTACTGTTGTGTGTCTGCTATTCTTACTGTTTATGTCTGCTATTCTTACTGCTGTGTGTCTGCTATTCTTACTGCTGTGTGTCTGCTATTCTTACTGTTGTGTGTCTGCTATTCTTACTGTTGTGTGTCTGCTATTCTTACTGTTGTGTGTCTGTTATTCTGTTATTCTTACTGTTGTGTGTCTGCTATTCTTACTGGTGTGTGTCTGCTATTCTTACTGTTGTATGTCTGTTTTTCTTACTGTTGTGTGTCTGCTATTCTTACTGTTGTGTGTCTGCTATTCTTACTGTTGTATGTCTGTTATTCTGTTATTCTTACTGTTGTGTGTCTGCTATTTTTACTGGTGTGTGTCTGCTATTCTTACTGTTGTATGTCTGTTATTCTTACTGTTGTGTGTCTGCTATTCTTACTGTTGTGTGTCTGCTATTCTTACTGTTGTGTGTCTGCTATTCTTACTGTTGTGTGTCTGCTATTCTTACTGTTGTGTGTCTGCTATTCTTACTGTTGTGTGTCTGCTATTCTTACTGTTGTGTGTCCGCTATTCTTAATGTTGTGTGTCTGCTATTCTTACTGTTGTATGTCTGTTATTCGTACTGCTGTGTGTCTGTTATTCTTACTGTTGTGTGTCTGCTATTCTTACTGTTGTCTGTCTGTTATTCTTACTGTTGTGTGTCTGCTATTCTGTTATTCTTACTGTTGTCTGTCTGCTATTCTTACTGTTGTGTGTCTGCTATTCTTACTGCTGTGTGTCTGCTATTCTTACCTTTGTGTGTCTGCTATTCTTACTGTTGTGTATCTGCTATTCTTACTGTTGTGTGTCTGTTATTCTTACTGCTGTGTGTCTGCTATTCTTACTGTTGTCTGTCTGTTATTCTTACTGTTGTGTGTCTACAATTCTTACTGCTGTGTGTCTGTTATTCTTACTGCTGTGTATCTGCTATTCTTACTGTTGTGTGTCTGCTATTCTGTTATTCTTACTGCTGTGTGTCTGCTATTCTTACTGTTGTGTGTCTGTTATTCTGTTATTCTTACTGTTGTCTGTCTGCTATTCTTACTGTTGTGTGTCTGCTATTCTTACTGCTGTGTGTCTGCTATTCTTACCTTTGTGTGTCTGCTATTCTTACTGTTGTGTATCTGCTATTCTTACTGTTGTGTGTCTGCTATTCTTACTGTTTATGTCTGCTATTCTTACTGTTGTGTGTCTGCTATTCTTACCTTTGTGTGTCTGCTATTCTTACTGTTGTGTGTCTGCTATTCTTACTGTTGTGTGTCTGCTATTCTTACTGTTGTGTGTCTGCTATTCTTACTGTTTATGTCTGCTATTCTTACTGTTGTGTGTCTGCTATTCTTACTGTTGTGTATCTGCTATTCTTACTGTTGTGTGTCTGCTATTCTTACTGTTTATGTCTGCTATTCTTACTGTTTATGTCTGCTATTCTTACTGTTGTGTGTCTGCTATTCTTACCTTTGTGTGTCTGCTATTCTTACTGTTGTGTGTCTGCTATTCTTACTGTTGTGTGTCTGCTATTCTTACTGTTGTGTGTCTGCTATTCTTACTGTTTTATGTCTGTTATTCTTACTGCTGTGTGTCTGCTATTCTTACTGTTGTGTGTCTGCTATTCTTACTGTTGTGTATCTGCTATTCTTACTGTTGTGTGTCTGCTATTCTTACTGTTGTGTGTCTGCTATTCTTACTGTTGTGTATCTGCTATTCTTACTGTTGTGTGTCTGCTATTCTTACTGTTGTGTGTCTGCTATTCTTACTGTTTTATGTCTGTTATTCTTACTGCTGTGTGTCTGCTATTCTTACTGTTGTGTGTCTGCTATTCTTACTGTTGTGTATCTGCTATTCTTACTGTTGTGTATCTGCTATTCTTACTGTTGTGTATCTGTTATTCTTACTGTTGTGTGTCTGCTATTCTTACTGTTGTGTGTCTGCTATTCTTACTGTTGTGTATCTGCTATTCTTACTGTTGTGTGTCTGTTATTCTTACTGTTGTGTATCTGCTATTCTTACGGTTGTGTGTCTGCTATTCTTACTGTTGTGTATCTGCTATTCTTACTGTTGTGTGTCTGTTATTCTTACTGTTGTGTGTCTGCTATTCTTACTGTTTATGTCTGCTATTCTTACTGTTGTGTATCTGTTATTCTTACTGTTGTGTGTCTGCTATTCTTACTGTTGTGTGTCTGCTATTCTTACTGTTGTGTGTCTGCTATTCTTACTGTTTATGTCTGCTATTCTTACTGTTGTGTGTCTGCTATTCTTACTGTTTATGTCTGCTATTCTTACTGTTGTGTGTCTGCTATTCTTACTGTTTATGTCTGCTATTCTTACTGTTGTGTGTCTGCTATTCTTACTGTTGTGTGTCTGCTATTCTTACTGTTTTATGTCTGTTATTCTTACTGTTGTGTGTCTGCTATTCTTACTGTTTATGTCTGCTATTCTTACTGTTGTGTGTCTGCTATTCTTACTGTTGTGTGTCTGCTATTCTTACTGTTGTGTGTCTGCTATTCTTACTGTTGTGTGTCTGCTATTCTTACTGGTGTGTGTCTGCTATTCTTACTGTTGTGTGTCTGCTATTCTTACTGTTGTGTGTCTGCTATTCTTACTGTTTATGTCTGCTATTCTTACTGTTGTTTGTCTGCTATTCTTACTGTTGTGTGTCTGCTATTCTTACTGTTGTGTGTCTGCTATTCTTACTGTTGTGTGTCTGCTATTCTTACTGTTGTGTGTCTGCTATTCTTACTGTTTATGTCTGCTATTCTTACTGTTATATGTCTGCTATTCTTATAGCTAATATCATCAAGACTGATAGTAACAGCCAAAGACAAGGTAGGCCCTCTCATAGATAGCACAGGTAAAATGATAAGATAAAATAGGGAGGCAGCTAAACTACTAAATCAATACTTTGGCACAGTCTTCACACAAGAAGATTGCTCAAAGACCCTAGAGCCTATAGATGTTTTCAGATGTGACTTGGATACAGTGGAATTAAAATCAATATGTATTACGGAGGAAATGGTTTTTAATAAATTGGAGGGATTAAAAGTGGATAAATGTCCAGGTCAAGATGGTATCCATCCAAAATTGGAGGGATTAAAAGTGGATAAATGTCCAGGTCAAGATGGTATCCATCCAAAATTGGAGGGATTAAAAGTGGATAAATGTCCAGGTCAAGATGGTATCCATCCAAAATTGGAGGGATTAAAAGTGGATAAATGTCCAGGTCAAGATGGTATCCATCCAAAATTGGAGGGATTAAAAGTGGATAAATGTCCAGGTCAAGATGGTATCCATTCAAAATTTGAGGGATTAAAAGTGGATAAATGTCCAGGTCAAGATGGTATCCATCCAAAAATGCATTGCCCCAGAAGGTAGTGGAGGCAGGGACAGTAAATGCATTTAAGAATATATTGGATGCGCATAGTTTTTAGAGCAGTGTAATGCAAATGTAACTGGTTGTCTACAAACTCTGATGAGTCTTCTAAACCAGCCTAAAAACATTGTCAAGTTATTCTTACTGTTGTGTGTCTGCTATTCTTACTGTTGTGTGTCTGCTATTCTTACTGTTGTGTGTCTGCTATTCTTACTGTTTTATGTCTGTTATTCTTACTGATGTGTGTCTGTTATTCTTACTGCTGTGTGTCTGCTATTCTTACTGATGTATGTCTGCTATTCTTACTGTTGTGTGTCTGCTATTCTTACTGTTGTGTGTCTGCTATTCTTACTGTTGTGTGTCTGTTATTCTTACTGTTGTGTGTCTGCTATTCTTACTGATGTATGTCTGCTATTCTTACTGTTGTGTGTCTGCTATTCTTACTGTTTTATGTCTGTTATTCTTACTGATGTGTGTCTGTTATTCTTACTGCTGTGTGTCTGCTATTCTTACTGATGTATGTCTGCTATTCTTACTGTTGTATGCGTGTTATTCTTACTGTTGTATGTCTGCTATTCTTACTGATGTATGTCTGCTATTCTTACTGTTTATGTCTGCTATTCTTACTGTTTATGTCTGCTATTCTTACTGTTTATGTCTGCTATTCTTACTGTTTATGTCTGCTATTCTTACTGTTTATGTCTGCTATTCTTACTGAGGTATGTCTGCTATTCTTACTGTTGTATGCGTGCTATTCTTACTGTTGTATGCGTGCCATTCTTACTGTTTTATGTCTGCTATTCTTACTGAGGTATGTCTGCTATTCTTACTTAGGTATGTCTGCTATTCTTTCTGTTTTAATATCTTCTATTTGTACTGCAGCATCTATTTTTTACTTCATTTTGAGCTAAGCTTGTTTCTGCTTGCTTGTAAGTCCTATGGAACAGGGGGGGGAGGCCGGTTTAGGGGTGGCGGTGCTAGATTGAGAACGGGGAAGCGGTGCCTGGGATAAATATAATTTGACATTTTAAACGATTTTGAGTAATACGCAAGAAACTTCCCTGACCCCTGATCAAATAGCTCTGGTTTTCTTATCAGCTGATGGTAACCGTTATAACAGAACAAACGCACCAAACTCGCACGTTTCAAGCGTATCTGATTTCAGGCATATGATTTCATACATTCTTAGCGGAGTCGGACGCTACACTGAGAGGTCCAGTGTGCACGTAATAGTACCTTTGACATTCCATAACCTCAAAGAGCAGACTGTTGACCGCTGGTCGGGCACAAACATGTGAAAATTAATGAAAACCCTGTCCATGCCACGTGGTTGGGAGTAAACCTGAGGAAAATAAATATGCATTATGTGCTATGTACAGTCGTTTTGACCAACACGTCTTTCCACTGGACCAAAGTGGCTCAGAATAAGAAGGTGGAGTAGTGTACACAGTCTCGTTTTGACTGACGCCTTTGTTAGAGCCATTGAAGTCGAAGTCTGAAAACGAACGAAGAAGCAAAGAAGATTCGCGAAAAACTGTCACTATTCAGTCGCTATGGCTACCGTAGCTTATAATGGACAACTGATCTTCACCAGGGCTCCTTATTGGGAAGCAAAAAGAGGTTCACTGAACCTCCATGCATTTCGAAATAAATGACTAAAGACAGTTGTGCATGGGGCTAGCAACCTTATCATGTAAAACAAATTGCTTAAGAAGTAGCCGCAAAAGCACATCAAAGTGCTACAGAACTAGCCACTACAAAAGCACATCAAAGTGCTACATAACTAGCCACTACAAAAGCACATCAAAGTGCTACATAACTAGCCACTACAAAAGCACATCAAAGTGCTACATAACTAGCCACTACAAAAGCACATCAAAGTGCTACAGAAGTAGCCACTACAAAAGCACATCAAAGTGCTACATAACTAGCCACTACAAAAGCACATCAAAGTGCTACAGAAGTAGCCACTACAAAAGCACATCAAAGTGCTACATAACTAGCCACTACAAAAGCACATCAAAGTGCTACATAACTAGCCACTACAAAAGCACATCAAAGTGCTACATAACTAGCCACTACAAAAGCACATCAAAGTGCTACATAACTAGCCACTACAAAAGCACATCAAAGTGCTACATAACTAGCCACTACAAAAGCACATCAAAGTGCTACAGAAGTAGCCACTACAAAAGCACATCAAAGTGCTACAGAACTAGCCACTACAAAAGCACATCAAAGTGCTACATAACTAGCCACTACAAAAGCACATCAAAGTGCTACAGAAGTAGCCACTACAAAAGCACATCAAAGTGCTACAGAAGTAGCCACTACAAAAGCACATCAAAGTGCTTCCTGAAGGAGACCAATTGTAATAGAGACTCCGTACTTGGACTGCAGCAAAACCTGGGTACAAGAGATCTTCAGCAAGTCTTTTTGACCACATCCTCCCCTCACCACCTCTTTTATCATTTTGTGTTGGTCAATATAATGGCCTGTATCACTAGCCGGCGACACTTAAATTTAAGGTGAATGTTTCAGGTAGGGTGGCTGTTTCAGGTAGGGTGACTCTTTAAGGTAGGGTGATTCTTTCAGGTAGGGTGGATGTTTCAGGTAGGGTGACTCTTTCAGGTAGTGTGGATGTTTCAGATAGGGTGACTCTTTCATGTATGGTGACCAGTTTATGTAAAGTGACCAGTTTATGCATAGTGGTCAGTTTATATATATAGAATGGAAAGTTTATGTAGAGCGGCCAGTTTATGTAAAGTGACCAGTTTATGTAGAGTGGCCGGTTTATATAGAATGACCAGTTTATATAGAGTGGCCAGTTTTGTGCAGTGACCAGTTTATGTAAAGTGACCAGTTTACTTAGAGTGACCAGTTTATGTAGAGTGACCAGTTTATGAAGAGTGTCCAGTTCGCGTAGGGTAACTAGTTTATTTCCTCATTGTCTTGTCTCTCCTAAGCATAAACTCGGTACATATTTACAGCTGGGTAGACTGAAACATAGCAAGACAGGGAATAACATCTAATCCTTTTCTCGAGAGGACCATAAAGCTTTCTCTAGTGAATACCATAGTGGGGAATAGGTAGACTGCTTAGACAATTGTAGACAGCAAAAAAATGGAATGTCAGCTAATACAATTGTAGATAGCAAAAACTTGAAATGTCAGGTAATACAATTGTAGATAGCAAAAACTTGGAATGTCAGGTAAAAGTAACATTGTACTACATTTAAGTATGAGGTAAAAGAATTGCGTCTTGGTACATATAAAATCAACAAAATTGTGACTGTGGATGACAGGAAGGTGTTTCGCTAAAACGTTTAACCCAAACATACTGACGAATGCATCTGTGGTACTGGCAAAATGACCTCTGAACATACGCTGAAAAATAACTGACGAGGACCAGAAAAAGAATATGTGGCCATCACCAATGCTAACACTAGACAAGCTTTATGGCAGTGTCGACTTCTTCAGACTGATCACTGCTTTCTGTGAGCAAATTCAAGTCGATCTCTGACAGCACACGAAGAAGAAGAAGAAGAAAAAGAAGAAGAAGAAGAAGAGAAGAAGAACAAGAAGAGATGAAAGATGAAGAAGTAGAACAACAAGAAAAGAAGAAATAGAAGAGAAGGAGAAGAATAAGAAAGAGGAAGAGGAGAAGAACCCTAACAAAGAAGAGGTTAAGAGAAACGTGATATGCAAAGCCCACAAGACACATACAGATGCTGGTATGAACTGAAATGTGGCAGTTAACAGAATCCAAGGCACCATTTTATCCTAATTGTTTACTACACGTTTGACAATATTTATGTACTTCTGAATTCATGAGGACCACAAATCAGTGCTAGGGGCCCTCAAACAAGCACTATGAAGACCACAAATCAGTGCTAGGAAGGGCCACAAACCAGCACTATAAGGAACACAAATCAGTGCTAGGGGGGCCTCAAACCAGCGCTATGAGGACCACAAATCAGTAATAGGAAGGGCCACAAACCAGCGCAATGAGGACCACAAATCAGTGCTAGGGGGGGGGGGGGCTCAAACCAGCGCTATGAGGACCACAAATCAGTAATAGGAAGGGCCACAAACCAGCGCTATGAGGACCACAAATCAGTAATAGGAAGGGCCACAAACCAGCACTATAAGGACCACAAATCAGTGTTAGGAAAGGCCACAAACCAGCGCTATGAAGAACACAAATCAGTGCTAGGAAGGGCCACAAACCAGCGCTATGATGACCACAAACCAGTGCTAGGGGGCCCACAAACAAGCGCTATGAGGACCACAAACTAGTGCTAGGAGGGGCCACAAACCAGCGCTTTGAGGACCACAAACCAGTGCTAGCGGTGCCCACAAACCAGCGCTATGAGGACCACAAACCAGTGCAATGGGGGCCGTCAGTTTATAGCTCTGAACTAGGTAATCTGTAAAGTTTCAAACCATCTTAAACCTCTTGCAGAAGCATGTGCCCTAGTAGCAACGCATTGGAGTTTGCTTCCTTCGACCAATTAAATAGCCGGAAAACATATTTGCATAAAGCCATGACTAAGTCCATATAAATTGAAGCGATTGAATTGCCAAAAGCCTTCTTGTCAAATACTCAAACATAATACGTAGACGTCATTGATTAGACGTGTTTACATTGGTCATATACGTGAACTTGAAAGCCACAGAGATCAGAAGATCATACTTGAAAAAGATAGGGAGAGTGTCCCAGACCAACTCAACCGCTTTGCTATTCATTAAGATTTAACCTAGGTCAACGGTTTACGTAAGCTGAGAAAGTCAGTTGTGTTTTTATGTGTACGGTTTCAGGTTTAATAGGAAACTTTGGTAAACGAACATTTAGTGGGTTTGTCTGCCTGCCTGCCTGCCTGCCAGTTTTCCTGCCTGCCTGTACGTCCGTCTGTCTGTCTGTATGTCTGCCTGACTATTTATGTATCTGTCTGTCCTTTCGCTAGTTACAATAGTTGAGGAACCACGTTTACATTCCTTTATTCACCTTCAGACGTTTACTTGAATATATTTAAAGAAAGTGACAGGTATACACTATCCATGGCTGATTATGAAGCTCGTGACGACTGTAGTTTAGTTATTCTACTGTACGAATTCAGTTAATATAACTATCAGAGATGATCTACCAGTTAATATAACTATCAGAGATGATCTACCAGTTAATATAACTATCAGAGATGATCTACCAGTTGATATAACTATCAGAGATGATCTACCAGTTAATATAACTATCAGAGATGATCTACCAGTTAATATAACTATCAGAGATGATCTACCAGTTAATATAACTATCAGAGATGATCTACCAGTTAATATAACTATCAGAGATGATCTACCAGTTAATACAACTATCAGAGATGATCTACCAGTTAATATAACTATCAGAGATGATCTACCAGTTAATATAACTATCAGGGATGATCTACCAGTTAATACAACTATCAGAGATGATCTACCAGTTAATACAACTATCAGAGATGATCTACCAGTTAATACAACTATCAGAGATGATCTACCAGTTAATACAACTAGCAGAGATTATCTACCAGTTAATATAACTATCAGAGATGATCTACCAGTTAATACAACTATCAGAGATGATCTACCAGTTAATACAACTATCAGAGATGATCTACCAGTTAATATAACTATCAGAGATGATCTACCAGTTAATATAACTATCAGAGATAATCTACCAGTTAATATAACTATCAGAGAGGATATACCAGTTAATACAACTATCAGAGATGATCTACCAGTTAATATAACTATCAGAGATGATCTACCAGTTAATATAACTATCAGAGATGATCTACCAGTTAATATAACTATCAGAGATGATCTAGCATCTGGAAACAAATATGAAAGTGTAGGGGGAGAAAAAGAAAGTGGGGTAGGGGTGGGGTAAAAAACAATAGTTGGAGTTGCTACAGATGTCCACCAAGTCAAGGAAAGGGGGGGGGCAGCTGATTAGTAGCACATAAACAGAAAGTGTAAGGGAATTATTATTGAAAAAGGGATTTCAACTTTCCAGAAATAAAATGGGAAATTGCAGAAGCACTTGTCGAGTAACAAACGTTTATTAAGTGCTTAATTGACAATGTTTTGTTTCAACATCTAGAAGAACCTACCAGAGGCAAAAACACTCTCGACCTAGTATTTACTACAGAAGAAAATATGATTGAAAACGTTACCCTTAATGAACTGTTTGGCTCAAGTGGCCATCAGATCATCCGTTGGGATCTTAGAACAAGGAAGAAAGTAAACATAAGTACAACATGCGACTACTCTAAGGCAGATGTTAAAAAGATGAAAGAAGAAGCGAGTCACAAAATCTAGAAAGAAATTATCGGGTCGGTGGAACAGATATTGAACAAGTGTGGAAGAGTTTCCTGGGGGAGGCACCTACCTCCTACCAGGCGCGTCAGCAGTGTTGCGGATTGCTGAAAGGCCTCCTAATTTGGAGGTTAGCTGCGAATAAATAAGCAGCCGTGGACAAAAACGGGTCGGCAGGCATGGAGGCTGTAAGGAGGCAGCCCCTCCACCATGCAAAGACACAACAGGCTAATCACCTGTTTGTCTTAAAACAACGATTACAAGTCAAAACACAGAGAAAACCGGACTGCCCTCAACGGCGACGAACAGGCGAGAAATAAGGACCACGATTTACGGAACATGGAATGTACGAAGTATAAACGGAAAAGAACATGAACTAATAAAGGAGATGAAGAGAGCAAAATTGACAGTCCTGGCACTTACAGAAACAAAGAAAAAGGGACAGGGCGTTCTGGACCATGATGGCAACATGCTATACTACAGCGGAGTTCCCATGAGTGAACGAGCCAGGGCAGGGGTTGGTTGTATAGTGAATGGTAACAGCAAAGCAAACATTAAAGGATGGAAATTCATTTCAGAACGACTGATGGTTCTAAGTCTACAAGAGGAGGATAGTCAAATGGATATCGTCACTGTGTATGCACCAAACGAAGATGAGAGCACTGACATAAAAGATGAATTGTATGAGCTCCTTCAAAGGACCATTGACGATTGCCATAATGAAATACTTCTCCTTGGAGACTTCAAGAGTTGGAGACTATTCTAGATGGGATGGAGTGATCGGTAGGTATGGAGAAGATGTCTTAAATGACAATGGAAAACGACTGCTCAGATTCTGCAGAGAACAAAACCTTGTTATTACAAATGCAAGGTTTCCACACACGCGTATCCATGCCTACACAAGATGCGAGCCGGCAAGAAATGAAAGATCCATAATTGACTATGCAATAGTGAGGAAAACTGATTTCAAGTATGTAAAGGATGCTAGAGTGTTCAGAGGACCAGAGATAGGAAGCGACCACTACCTAGTTAAAATAAAGAGAGAAATTGAAAAACACTATCCAGCTAGGCAACACCCATCAGCAAGCAAGAAACATAATAGACAAGGAGAAAATAAAATTAAGGCTTACAAAATACGAGAACCAGATGTTAAGAGGAGATACCAAGGGCTCATAACAACAGCAATAGAAAGGATAGGGGAATCTGAAGAAGATATGGAAATACTTTGGGTAAAATTCAAAGACATCCTCAAAGAGGCTGCAGCAGAGGCATGCGCTCAAACCAAAGAAGGGTGGAAGAGAAAGAGTACACCATGGTGGACAGAAGAAGTGAAAACAATACGAGAAAAGAAAAAGGCATGGAAGCAATACCTAGGGGCTAGGAATACAGAATAACAAACAAAGAAATATAAAGAATATGTAAATTTTAGAACAGAAGCAAAGAAGACTGTGCTCACGGCCAAACAGAAATCCTGGGAAGAATTTGGAGAGAATCTGGAAAATAATGCTGGAAAAAACCAGAAACTGTTTTACAGGACCTTAAAGAACATGAGGAAGGAAAAGGAATGCCACCTGAAATTTGTTAAAGATAAACAAGGTGCTCTGTTGACCGCCCCAGAAGAGGTAATGAACAGATGGAAAGAATATTTCTCAGATCTCCTTGGAGTGGAGGAAAACCAAGCTCTGGAAGTAACAGTCCCAATTCAAGAAGAGGAAGCCATGGAGGGAAACGATAATATCCCAATGGAAGAACTAAAGGAAGCATTGGAGAAAATAAAGATTGGTAAAGCAGCAGGACATGATGGTATAACACCAGAAATGGTCAAATACATGGGAGCGGCAGGAGAGATGCTATTCATGAAGATTCTCAAGGTAGCTTGGCGCCACAAGAAGATACCAAGAGACTGGGAGGTTGCAATAATAATACCAATATTTAAAAAAAGCGACAATCGAATATGGGAAAATCACAGAGGTATTTCCCTTCTTAGTGTCCCCGGGAAAGTCTACTCAAGGATTCTAGAATGGCGATTAAGAGGTCTAGCAGAGCCAAATATGGATGAAACTCAATGTGGGTTTAGGGCAAACAGAAGTACTCAAGACATTATCCACTCAGACAGCTGAGTGAAAAGGCTCTTGAATATGATAAAGAGATGCATCTCTGCTTTTTGGATTTGGAGAAAGCATTTGATAAAGTTCCTTGGGACAAACTCTGGTAGTGCCTGACAAGGAAGAACATCCCAGGACCCCTAATCTCTGCCATACAGAGTTTCTATAAAACATGCAGAAATTATCTGCGGACATCAAATCAAAAGTCAGGAGAGTTCAAGACCACTAGCGCAGGAAGACAGGGGGACATTCTATCACCGTACCTTTTCATAATCCTCATGGATGAAGTCATCAAAGCCTGCAAGGAACGGACAAAAAAGTATGAAGTAGGGTACTGGAAGATGAGACCAAGTTACATATCGGAACTATCATTTGCAGACGATGTGGTCCTGGTCACGAAAACCGAAGCACGTCTCCAGATCAACTTGCAGGTCTTAGAAGAAAAGTTGAAGAAGAGAGGAATGCACATCAGCAACTCCAAAACAAAAAACATGGTGATCGCCAGAGATGAAAAGAGACATCAGATAACCCTGGGAACACGAGCACTAGAGCAGGTCAGCAACTTTAAATATCTAGGAGTGGTAATAGACAGCAGGGGAGGAATCAAAGAAGAGTTAACTGCACGAAGGGCAGCAGCAGGTAGACTGTTCCATGCAATAAACAGAGGTTTCCTTAGTCGAAGAGAAATAAGCAGGAAAACAAAGATGGATGTATACCGCTCGACCTATGTGCCTGTCCTGACATATGGATGTGAGTCATGGGCAATGACTACAGCCCAAGAAAGGCAATTACAAACTTCAGAAATGAGGTACCTAAGAAAGGCGGTTCAGGTGGCGAAAAGGGACAAGATCCGTAACCAGACAATACGTAGCAATCTTGAAGTTCAACCCCTGCAGACACGAGTGGAGCAGTCCCAACTACAGTGGTTTGGCCATGTCTGTAGAATGGAAGAAGATCGGATACCAAAGCGGTCATGGGAGATCAAAAGTCAAGGACGCAGACCCCGAGGACGTCCCAAAGTACGTTGGGAAGACAACATACGACAGTCCCTAAGTGATAGAGGGCTGGATTGGAAAGAAGCCAGGAAAAAGACGGCGGATAGAGCAGTGTGGCGTTTTCTTTGGCAAACCTCTACACCTCACGGTAGAAGAGGAGCGACTAAGTAAGTGGAAGAGTTTCAAAACAGTTCTAGAAACGCTAAAAGAGGAATGTGTTCCATGTAAGGAGGTATACTCCAAGTGTAAAAAGAGAATACCTAGATGTGTAGTTAAATGTAGAAGAGCTAAAAATAAAGCATGGACAAAATATATAGAGGCAGGTAAATCAACAGAAACATATTTAAAATATTTGGACAAGCAAAACATAGCCGAGAAAGTGAATAAAGCAGCAAAAATACTTTAAACGAACCTTACTAATAGGATCAAAATTGATAGTAAAAACTTATTTTCTTATGTTAGAAATAAATAAAGAGCGAAAAACAAAGTAGTCCCTCTCATAGACAGCACAGGAATAATAATAAGTGAGAAAATGGGGGCAGGTAATCTACTAAATCAGTACTTTGGCACAGTGTACACAAAAGATTACTACGCCAAGATCCCAGATACTATAGATATTTTTTTTCAAAGAGACATGGATACAGCGGGATTAAGATCAATCTGTATTATAAAGAAAATGATTTTTAATAATTGGAGGTGTTGGAAGTGGATAAATGTCCAGGTCAAGATGGTATTCAACCAAAATTGATGTTTGAAATTAGAGACCAACTAGCAAAACCATTGGCTATATTATATTCTCAATCACTTGCACAAGGGATTATTCTACGTAATTAAAAAGATGCTGGAGTGGCTTGGCTTGGCTTGGCTTCGTTCGTTCTCAATCTCCAACCAAACCCTGAAAGGGCTTAAGTAGCAGAATGTAGTCCAGAGAACGGAATGCGTTGTGTCGTAGTTTACAGCTTGACTGCGATATTTGCACCTTTTGGTCCAACATATCCGACTTCAGCAAGCATTTTTTGAGTACCGGTTTAGCATTCCCTCTTTGATCCCTTCTCCTTAGCCAGTCTGCCTGCTGCAGCCTGTTATCCAGGATCACCACTTGAAGGTGTAGAAGGGTCTTGGCAGCTCTAGTTTGCTGGCCCTGGCGCTAGCAGTCAGCTATAGGTCGCTGACCACTGCAGCTCATGCGCTGCTCAGCATCTTGATCCCAGATGCTGGAGTGATCTCCTTATTCAAAAAAAAAGGGGGGGGGGGGGAATCAGATCCAGCAAATTAATAGACCGGTGAGTTGAACGAACATAGTCTGTAAACTGTTAGAGTCAATAATCAAAGAAAACATTGTAACATTTAGACAAGTTTAATCTAATCAGAAATAGTCAGCATGGATTTACTAGATGGGGATCGTGCTTAACAAATCTATTAGAATTCACGGAGAAGGTTACTAAAATGATAGATAAGGGGAAGCCAGTTGATGTTATTTATCCAGATTTTGCAAAGACTTTGGATAGAGTACCTCATCAAAGATTATTTAGGAAGTTAAAATCACATGGAATAAGTGGGGAATATTGGTTAACGGGAAGAAGACAGAGAGTGGGCATAAATAAGGAGTACTCTGAGTGGTGTGAAGTAAAAAGTGGTGTGCCTCAGGGCTCGGTATTGGGACAAATTTTGTTCTTGATTTATAAACGATTTAGACATTGATATGAGATCCATGGTCGCAAAATTAGCTGATGATACAAAACTGCAATCGTGTCTCATCTGAAGCGGAAGTGGATATATTTAGATCGCACTTAAATCAAATTAAAGAATGTTCTGAGAGATGGTGGCAAATAGAGTTTAATGTAGATGAATGTATAGTCATTAACATCGATAGATTCAATATGGAACATAATTACAACGAATAATATTAGAAAGATAGAAAAGGAAAGGGACTTAGAGGTTATAATAGATCTTACAGGTAAGGTGAGTCAGCAAGTCCAGGTAGCAGTGAATAAAGAAAATTCATTGTTAGGTATGATAAAAATAAATATTTAACATAAGAGCAAAGAAGTGATTGTCAAACTGTATAAGGCAGAAGTGGCCAAACTACGGCCCGCGGGGCAAATTCGGCCCGCTACCCAATTTATACTATCCCGCCAATCAGTTTTGGGCCGGCCTCTTATGGTTGGTTGAAAATTGCTGCATACTCCACTAAGTACAAAATAGCACGCACAGGCACCAGAAACAAAACCCAGAACGCCATACATGAACGATTGCCATCTCCCCACCTCCCACAACACACCAACTCTCTCTCTCTCTCTCTCTCTCTCACACACACACACACACACAACCTCTCCCTATCTCTCACACACGCACTCTCTCTCTCTCACACACACACACACTCTCTCTATCTCACACACACTCACTCTCTCTATCACAAACACACACTCTCTCTATCTCACACACACGCACTCTCTCTCCCTCACACACACACTCTCTCTCTATCTCACACACACGCACTCTCTCTCTCTCACACACACACACAGTCTCCCTATCTCTCACACACGCACTCTCTCTCTCTCACACACACACACAGTCTCCCTATCTCTCACACACGCACTCTCTCTCTCACACACACTCTCTATCTCCCTCACACACACACACTCTCTCTCCCTCACACACACACACTCTCTCTCTCCCTCACACGCACACACTCTCTCTCTCTCACACACACACACTCTCTATATCTCTCTCACACACACAGTCACCCTATCTCTCACACACACACACTCTCTCTCTCTCTCATACACACACACTCTCCCTATCTCTCACACACACACTCTCTCTCTCTCACACACACACACTCTCCCTATCTCTCTCACACATACACACTCTCTCTCCCTCACACACACACACTCTCTCTCCCTCACAAACACACACTCTCTCTCTCACACACACACACTCTCTCCCTATCTCTCACACACACTCTCTCTCTCATACATACACACTCTCCCTATCTCTCACACACACACTCTCTCTCTCATACACACACTATCCCTATCTCTCACACACACACACACTCTCTCTCTCTCACACACACACACTCTCACACACACACACTCTCCCTATCTCTCACACAAACACACTCTCTCTCTCTCACACACACACACACACTCTCCCTATCTCTCACACACACAGTCTCCCTATCTCTCACACACACACTCTCTCTCTCTCCCTCACACACACACACTCTCTCTCTCCCTCACACACACACACACTCTCTCTCTATCTCTCACACACATACTCTCTCTCCCTCTCTCTAACCAATTGAGCTCTACTAGATAGAACCGACACAACGAAAATGATAATGTCAAATCTCTGATCGTGCACGTGGACAGGTGAAGACAGCGTCGGTACCTAGTTTAATCATGAGAAACTGAAAGCAATGACATATCTTTTCTGCGATCGGAAGTCTCTGTAGATTAAATGGTGTTGCTTTGTCTTTAGCATCGGTATGGGAAAGTGATGGTACATACATTTCTATAGGAAGGATTGTAGGTGAACAGTTCGCCTTGTGGAGTGTGTTCAGTATAAATCAGCCAGTGGCACTTCTGGGCCTGTAGCTGTTGTGCACGTTTTCGTGTATAAGATATTGCATTTGTAAAAATGTTTTCAAAGTATAGAGTAGTTTGCCGTTGCTTTCTGTACGTGGTTCATTATATATGTCAAACTAAATCTCAGAATGTTATTTTTAAAGGATTTTTTAAAGTCTGGCCCTCTTGTGTTACCATTTACCATAATCTGACCCTCGGCCTACCTTAGCTTGGCCACCACTGGTATAAAGCATTAGTTAGAACTTGAATGGAGTAGTGTATACAGGTGTGGAGTCATTATCGTAGAGGGAATATAAACATGCTGGAAAGGATACAAAGAATAGCGCGAAAACTGATAATGGGCTTCCAGAATTACAGTTATGAGGAAAGGCTCAGAAAAATCGACCTACAGTGTCTAGAGAAGAGAAGAATTCGAGATGATTTAATACAGGTCTATAAGATAATCAAATGAAGGGATAAATTAGACTATAACAAGTATTTTTCCAAATACAACCGCCTACAAGAACAAGAGGGTATAGCTACAAATGAACTAAAGAAAGGTCGGGATTAGATATTAAGAAATATTTATTTAGTCAGAGGGTGAATTCTTGGAATGTCTTACCACAGGAAGTAGTGGAGGCAGGGTCAACTAATGCATTCAAGAATAGATTGGATGCGCATCATTTTTAGAGCAAGGAAATGTAAATGAAACTGGTCGCTGTACAGACTCTGCAGAGTCTTCTAAACCATTATAAAGACGTTAGGTTTAGTTGTATGCGCAATCTCTATTCCTCAAATGATGGACATCTCTGCAAACATTAATTTAACCCCAATCACAGCATTCTTGTTTCTACGCGTCAATGTGTGTGTGTATGTGTGTTTAAAGGAAGCAACGGCGAGACTTTATTTTCCATCGACACAGATTGAAGTCAGACGCGACTCATCTGGCCCAGGAGAGGCGACTTAATCTCTATCCATGCCGCGCATTAGAGTACAAATGACCCGATAACTAGCTATATTGTCCCTCGTCTGTGACTTACATCTACCAAATGTTGATAACAATTGTGAATATCAAATCAAAGTAACAAACGTTCAGCTCCATGTGGGTGACAGGTCTTCAATAAATACATGGCAAGTCCTCCTGCCGCAAGCCATATCTTCCAGCTCTGTCCTTGTCTTCTCTGTTGCCCCTACGTTTGTTTCTGCCTCTCTTCATTGTGTATGTTTTGGTCTGCCTATATTTCTCTTGTCCTGGAGATTCCAGGCCAGAGACTGTCTTGTAATGCTTATTACCTTAATGTGGATCCTATACAACGCCAGCGCCTTCTCCTTACGTCACGTTTCATTGTTTTCTGTCTGGTTCCCTCCAACAGTTTCACATTTATGATTTTATTATTTAATTTCAATCCATCAATTCTCCACATGCACCCATTTATTGGCATATCAGTCGAGCTTTTCCAATGTATAGCACTCGTGGTAACTAATTTGCGTTTTCTGGGCCTCATATGCTGGCCATCTCTGTAGCAGATCTTCGTGGTAACACTTTGTTACCACTAATATAACATCGGACTTTGCTGCACAACATTTTCTGAAACATTACAGAGAATATAATTGTTCTTGTAAATAATTCATTTCAACTTGTTCGTGTCTGACCCTGACCAAGACACAGAAAGGATAGAGCACAACTTGTGAAATTAAATAGATCTGCAATCTGTCAGGGTTGCGTGACACGCCAAAGGGAGAAATGATGTCATCCGACAGAATATGGGAACTGCGGAAATGTCATTTATTTAAACAGACAGACAACTTGGTGATTTTGCTATTTTACAATAATATCTCCAACTCCACCAGACAGCAGGGATTCGTGGCTAGAGGAAGATCAAGGAGAAAGATGGATGTGCTAAAGAATCACTACTGAGACTTTCTTCTCGTAATCGCTTCTCTTCTACCCCTGTAGGTGCATATGATCTTTTTTGTATATACTTGCAATTTAGTGTGCAGAAAACCAGGTGATTAGCTTGTTTTGTCTAGTCTGTGATGAAAGACCACCACATTTTGATCTACGTCTAGGCCACTATTGGGTGGACAATTCGTTAGCGACTAATAGATTGCTCTTTTCCTTTTTCAACCGGTAGGGTTATTTTTTCGGGTACTGCGTGTACACTGGTTCTCCTAGTTTATCGGCCGTCTTCGATGCGACTAGGTGCAGATCTTACCTCCCTTGAGACCAGTGGACTCCTGAAACTTGCTGGATTATAAACCCACCGTCTGTTGTCTTGGTGTGTGTGTTCCTTTCTTGAGAGGCCAGCACCTTACCACACAACATACTGATCGGACTTTGTTAGTCTGGGTCAGGTGAAACATACTGATCGGACTTTGTTAGTCTGGGTCAGGTGAAACATACTGATCGGACTTTGTTAGTCTGGGTCAGGTGAAACATACTGATCGGACTTTGTTAGTCTGGGTCAGGTGAAACATACTGATCGGACTTTGTTAGTCTGGGTCAGGTGAAACATACTGATCGGACGTTGTTAGTCTGGGTCAGGTGAAACATACTGATCGGACTTTGTTAGTCTGGGTCAGGTGAAACATACTGATCGGACTTTGTTAGTCTGGGTCAGGTGAAACATACTGATCGGACTTTGTTAGTCTGGGTCAGGTGAAACATACTGATCGGACTTTGTTAGTCTGGGTCAGGTGAAACATACTGATCGGACTTTGTTAGTCTGGGTCAGGTGAAACATACTGATCGGACTTAGTTAGTCTGGGTCAGGTGAAACATACTGATCGGACTTTGTTAGTATGGGTCAGGTGAAACATACTGATCGGACTTTGTTAGTATGGGTCAGGTGAAACATACTGATCGGACTTTGTTAGTCTGGGTCAGGTGAAACATACTGATCGGACTTTGTTAGTCTGGGTCAGGTGAAACATACTGATCGGACTTTGTTAGTCTGGGTCAGGTGAAACATACTGATCGGACTTTGTTAGTCTGGGTCAGGTGAAACATAATGATCGGACTTTGTTAGTCTGGGTCAGGTAAAACATACTGATCGGACTTTGTTAGTCTGGGTCAGGTGAAACATACTGATCGGACTTTGTTAGTCTGGGTCAGGTGAAACATACTGATCGGACTTTGTTAGTCTGGGTCAGGTGAAACATACTGATCGGACGTTGTTAGTCTGGGTCAGGTGAAACATACTGATCGGACTTTGTTAGTCTGGGTCAGGTGAAACATACTGATCGGACTTTGTTAGTCTGGGTCAGGTGAAACATACTGATCGGACTTTGTTAGTCTGGGTCAGGTGAAACATACTGATCGGACTTTGTTAGTCTGGGTCAGGTAAAACATACTGATCGGACTTTGTAAGTCTGGGTCAGGTGAAACATACTGATCGGACTTTGTTAGTCTGGGTCAGGTGAAACATACTGATCGGACTTTGTTAGTCTGGGTCAGGTGAAACATACTGATCGGACTTTGTTAGTCTGGGTCAGGTGAAACATACTGATCGGACTTTGTTAGTCTGGGTCAGGTGAAACATACTGATCAAGACCCTCACCTCCTTTCCAATCAGTTCTCCCTGGAAACAGGCTGTTCCATGGTAGGCTGGCTAACGAGGTGTGGGACAGCGCTGAGATAGCTTACCGAACATAGGGATTAGCTAGTTGTGGAGCCTATAATTGCTTTACAGACAGGAGGACCCAGGTTCACCTTCTCAAGATGTAGATTGAGCCACTATAACCCGTCACCAAAGAAAGCCGTCAAGAGTACTGAACTCAAGTACAAGTGGCATTAACAAGATATCAACAACATCAAGAACAACAACAACAACAACAACATCACAGATATATGACCCCTACTATACAACGGTCAACGAGATGACACATGAAATAAGATCGAGCAAAATGAATGAGACAGGGAAAGTAGAAGGTCTGAGGAAGTGGGATAGTAGAAGGCATGAGACAGGGAAAGTAGAAGGAATGAGACAGGGAAAGTAGAAGGAAGGAGACAGGGAAAGTAGAAGTTAAAATAAGGCGAGGCTGCGGCGGCTCTGTGGATGTATATAATTGGAAAAAAACATGAAAAAAATTGTAAAAGTTGATTAAGGTTGAGTTTAATCAAAATTTAAATATGGGTATGGTCAGATACCGCACCGTGTCGAGAACACAAACAAAACCTACGTTACGACCAATAGGCTTTCCTCAGAGACAACAATACTGAACTAACAAATCAACATATAAGGAAAAAATGGTCAACTTATCTGATAGTAGACCCAGTCTGTCTAAGCGACAGGTTGGGCCAGATGCTTGACTGAATATGAAGGGAAGCGGTCAAACAAGGTGGCCAGGATAGCGTAAGTAGTGAGGCGGAATGCGCCAGATAAGCCAGTGGTGGCCAAATATGGAAACGGCCTAATAGTTGGTGTTGGCGGAAACGCTTCCGCAGTTCCATACCAGTTTCCCCAATGTATGTCATACCACACTGACGGCAGATGATAGAATAGAAGGCATTAGACAGGGATAGTAGAAGGAATGAGACAGGAAAAGTAGAAGGAATGAGACAGGAAAAGTAGAAGGAATGAGAGGGAAAGTAGAAGGCATGAGACAGGAAAAGTAGAAGGAATGAGAGGGAAAGTAGAAGGCATGAGACAGGAAAAGTAGAAGGAATGAGACAGGAAAAGTAGAAGGAATGAGAGGGAAAGTAGAAGGCATGAGACAGGAAAAGTAGAAGGAATGAGAGGGAAAGTAGAAGGCATGAGACAGGAAAAGTAGAAGGAATGAGACAGGAAAAGTAGAAGGAATGAGAGGGAAAGTAGAAGGCATGAGACAGGAAAAGTAGAAGGAATGAGAGGGAAAGTAGAAGGCATGAGACAGGAAAAGTAGAAGGAATGAGACAGGAAAAGTAGAAGGAATCAGAGGGAAAGTAGAAGGCATGAGACAGGAAAAGTAGAAGGAATGAGACAGTGAAAGTAGAAGGAATGAGAGGGAAAGTAGAAGGCATGAGACAGGAAAAGTAGAAGGAATGAGACAGTGAAAGTAGAAGGAATGAGAGGGAAAGTAGAAGGCATGAGACAGGAAAAGTAGAAGGAATGAGACAGTGAAAGTAGAAGGAATGAGAGGGAAAGTAGAAGGCATGAGACAGGAAAAGTAGAAGGAATGAGACAGTGAAAGTAGAAGGCCAGAGAAAGTGGGAAAGTAACATCGGAGTTAAGAACAGAAAGAAAGCATATCCGATTGCACCTTTAGATGAAGAGATAGATGACGGAGTTCCATTTGAACATATATGGATTGTAAAGATGGCAGACGATC
Source organism: Ariolimax columbianus (assembly GCA_036924085.1). Lineage (NCBI taxonomy): Eukaryota > Metazoa > Mollusca > Gastropoda > Stylommatophora > Arionidae > Ariolimax > Ariolimax columbianus. Next base: position 10,126,259 of record JAVGWX010000006.1, read on the forward strand.
TGATCTGCTCGTTACCGAGCATGTCCTAATCGGCAACTAAGAATTATTGTGTACTACCCCATAAGCTTATCAGTGCAGGACACAAAAATAATCATTGGAGTAGGGTTTCTGATAGTGAGCCAAATTCAATGGAGATATCTTGTTCCATAGAAGCGAAGACCAGACCAGCAAGAAAGATTGAATTATTATGTGACGTAGTCAACGTTCAAGTCGTCTCACTTGTCGTCTGCTGAGCCGGACACGGCTCTAGTTGATGTATGTCATTCTCCGCCAGGGCCCAGAAAAATAGTTTTCTACGGTACACTGCGTGCCCTAGATACAGAATTCTCCACCGCCAATGAGAACCGTTCTCATTATGTAAACAAGCTCGAATTACTTACCCGAAGGCAGGTCTTTCCTACTCTTACCAGAAGGCTTAATGCTTCGATTTCTTGACAAGTCCACAGTTTAATAGAGCAAACTGTTAATACCTATATGTGTGTTCATTTCGCAAAGTTGGAAATCTAATAACTGTTCGAGGTCAAGACGTATGTGCATACATTTCATGTGCTACTTTTACTTCAGCACAATACACGGATTGATTGATACCATGACGCCGTGTTTCACTGCTATATTATCTACTGACGCCGTGTTTCATTGTAATATTCTCTCCAGACGCCGTGTTTCATTGCTATATTCTCTCCTGACGATGTGTTTCGTTGCTATATTCTATCCTAACGCTTTGTTTTGCTTTATTCTCTCATGACGCTTTGTTTTGCTAATATATTCTCTGCTGACGCACTGTTTCGTTGCTATAGTCTCTCCTGACGCTTTGTTTTGCTAATATATTCTCTCCTGTCACACTGTTTCGTTACTATGTTCTCTCCTGACGTCTTGTTTCGTTGCTATATTCTCTCCTGACGCCTTGTTTCGTTGCAATATTTTTTCTTGACGCCGTATTCTGCTGATCTGTTCTTTTCTAACACATTGTTTCGCTGCTATATTATCATCTGATGCCTTGTTTTTTCTGTTATCTTATCTCTTAAGATTTGCCCTTATATACTCTCATGAGGCATGTCTTCACTACACATCTACTTCTGATGCCAATGGTGTTAATGCACACTGGGGTGATCACCCTTGTTCTGATTGCACACTGGGGTGAATAACCTTTATTGTCATTGTATACTGGAGTGATTGCCCTTTGTTGTGATTGTGCACTTGAGTGATTACCCTTTGTTGTGATTGTGCACCAGAGTGATTACCCTTTGTTGTGAATTCACACTGGTGTGATTACACTTTGTTGTGAATTCACATTGGAGTGATTGCACATTTTGCGAATGCTCACTGTAGGGATCGACCTTATTGTGGATGCACTCTAGAGTACTACTCACTTCAGCATGCACTTTAATGCATATTTGCTAACAGTTTACGCTAATTATGTAGGCTCTGAACAGGAAGCCTATATCACGCGACAATTTGGATGTGTTTTCTTCGGTGTAACTGCGAACTCTCGCTGATCGTCCTGAGATTTCAACTTTACGGTGATGGCATCATCGTGCACGAAAACTTGACTACAGATAGTAGGGATTCAAGGCAAACGGAAGAACAAGAAACACTAATCGGCACGGATAGAAAGTATCAGCAGCCATATATATAGCGCACAAAAGAGGGTTGCAGCTCCGTCCACCGTTTAATGACAAAAGCGGACAGATACTGAGTTCCTCTGTCCGGGACACCACACCAGACATCATGTTTCCAATGTTCAGCCACGTGGATTGCCTTGTCGTTTCTCCTCAACAACCACGTGGATTGCCTTGTCGTTTCTCCTCAACAGCCACGTGGATTGCCTTGTCGTTTCTCCTCAACAGCCACGTGGATTGCCTTGCCGTTTCTCCTCAGCAACCACGTGGATTGCCTTATCGTTCCTCCTCAATATGTCATCCAAATTACATGTTTTAAAAACGTTTTGGCAGAGCATCAGGTGGTTTGGGTCTTGTATTGCTAAACAGTCACATGCCTCATCATCCATATGTTCCTCATCTCTTTAAGTTCTTCCTGTATCGTGATACACCAGTCCGGAGTCTATTTGGTGACTTCCATGTCATGTAAGGCAAGTGGTGTCCATGTGCGGGTTCGTTCCTCCCACAGTTTGACCCAAGGGACATGCGTCACTTCATTCTATTTTTCGATGTAGAGTTTACCTGGACTAGTCAGTAGGGACACATTCAACGCGGATGTAAGAAACTTTGCCTAGATTTCAGTCTTGTGATCTGGGGTCCAAACAAAGGGTGCATTCAGTCGTTTGATAGTTTCTCTCTTTAAATTTCTAATGCGACACTTGTTCTTGCCTCAGTTATTACAATGACGAGTATGGGATATATTTGGACAAATGAGATGACATGAGATGAGATGAACTAAGATGAGTTACTACATGGGCAACTGGGAAAAAAACATGAAAAAAAACTAGTAAAAGTTGATTAAGGTTGAGCTTAATCAAAATTTAAAAATGGGTATGGTCAGATACCGCACCTAGACGAGAACACAAACAAAACCTACGTTACGACCAATAGGCCTTCATCAGGGACAACAACACTGAACTAACAAATCAACATATAAGAAAAAACGGTCAACTCATCTGTTTCAGGTGGGAGACGTTTTTTTCCCATTATACACATCCACAGAACCGCTGCAGCCTCGCCTTATTTTAATTACATGGGCAACTGCAATTTATAACTTTCCAATTCGTTTGTTTGTCCTGTTCAAAGCTTTTAATATTGTCTCTGATATCTGGTTACCGTTGACTTTCGTTACGTCATGAGTCGTACGGACGAAGGTGGGCATAGATCCAATTGGCAAAGATGGTTCTGGGTCGTACTAAGGAAAGTGGGTCTGGGTCGTACTAAGGAAAGTGGGTCTGGGTCGTACTGACGAAAGTCACATGGGTCGTCCTAACGAAGGTGGGTCTGGGCCGTACTGACGAAGGTGGGTCTGGGTCGTACTGACGAAGGTGGGTCTGGGCCGTACTGACGAAAGTGGGTCTGGGTCGTACTGACGAAGGTGGGTCTGGGTCGTACTGACGAAGGTGGGTCTGGGTTGTACTGACGAAAGTGGGTCTGGGTCGTACTAAGGAAAGTGGGTCTGGGTCGTACTGACGAAGGTGGGTCTGGGTCGTACTGACGAAGGTGGGTCTGGGTCGTACTGACAAAAGTGGGTCTGGGTCGTACTAAGGAAAGGGGGTCTGGGTCGTACTGACGAAGGTGGGTCTGGGTCGTACTGACGAAGGTGGGTCTGGGTCGTACTGACGAAGGTGGGTCTGGGTCGTACTGACGAAAGTCACATGTGTCGTCCTGACTAAGGTGTGTCTGGGTCGTACTGACGAAGGTGGGTCTGGGTCGTCCTGACGAAGGTGGGTCTGGGTCGTCCTGACGAAGGTGGGTCTGGGTCGTACTGACGAAGGTGGGTCTGGGTCGTACTGGCGAAAGTGGGTTTGGGTCGTACTGACGAAAGTGGGTCTGGGTCGTACTGACGAAAGTGGGCCTGGGTCGTACTGACGAAAGTGGGTCTGGGTCGTACTGACGAAGGTGGGTCTGGGTCGTACTGACGAAAGTGGGTCTGGGTCGTACTAAGGAAAGTGGGTCTGGGTCGTACTGACGAAAGTGGGTCTGGGTCGTACTAAGGAAAGTGGGTCTGGGTCGTACTGACGAAAGTTGGTCTGGGTCGTACTGACGAAAGTCACATGGGTCGTCCTGACGAATATGAACCTAGGTCGTACTTAAGAAGGTCACATCATCCACGATAGCAGTGTTTGTTATGGGACGTCGTCTTCGTCTTGATCTTTCTTTACTCCAGCCGGAGTATAGAGCCATGCTGACGATGCTGACCATGGGTCGTTCTGACGAAACTGGGTGTGCTCAGTTTTCTTCCTCGTTGCTTTTTCACATATGAATATATAAACGGGATGAAGATGATGAGTGGTGCATGAGCTCCAGCGGTCAGAGACCCATAGCTGACTGCTAGCGTTAAAGTCAGTTATATTTATGTGCCATAACAGTGCACTAGGTTAGTGTTGGAAGCAAGCAGCTCCCAGGACGTGCTCCTTTTAGCACATTGCAGGCCGTCTGACACAGGCAAACTTGTTTCACTGTAAAAAAAATGTGTTTGAAATTTTTGTGTTTTCTATGTACGGAGACTCTACCAATAGTCATTTTTTTTACTGCTGGATTCATCACGTCCATCTACACAGGCTTTTTGCCAGTAAAAGTATCGTATGTTCGATTGCAAATGGCTTTTGAACGATTTATTTTCCTTTTTCGCCGATTGGAGCAGGCCGACTTTTTGGGGAAAGGGGAAGTAGGTTGTTGGAAAGTATCTTTGTCTGGTAGATCTGTTTATTTTATTTGTTTACATGAAAGAACTACGCTCGAATTGGAAACTGACAGTTGTGCCGATATTATAAACACAGTATCGATGCTTTGTTATGGTTTCCATGGATTTCTTTCAGAGCGACTAGGCCTAGCCAGAAAAGTCCAAATATTTTTTTTTTTTTTTTAAATGTCACATTCATCTTCTTGTATCTCAGAAACTAACAAATACACAACAAAAACAATAATTATTCATTTATGTCTCTACACACAAGAAAGTCAAAGTTATTGACCAACAAACAGAGCAGTTAAAATCTTTGAAAGTAGCAAAATTGAACGTTGCGAAAAAATTTCAAAAAATTATGGAGGCGTGCTGAAGGGCGCTGAAAACATAGTCATAGGAAAGTTTTAAAAAGGCTTTAAAAATGTCTACATAAAAGTATTAAAAACACTGGAAACATAGTCACAGAAAAGTTATAAAAACGCTTTAAAAATGTCTACATAAAAGTAATTAAAACGCTGGAAACGGTCACAGAAAAGTTATAAAAACGCTTAAAACACGTCTACATAAAAGTAATAAAAACGCTGAAAACATAATCACAGAAAAGTTATGAAAACGCTTTAAAAATGTCTACATAAAAGTAATAAAAACGCTGAAAAAGTGGTTTGGCTCGAGTAGCGCTGTGTTCTTTGGTCATGTGCGTGTCCTAGCTCTTGTTTTCAGTCGGTTCTGTAGCGGGTACGGGTTGATCAAGGTGCAGTTATCCTGTTCGTTACAGGGTCACGGGTGTTGTTGTTCAGCTCCAACGACTCTTGTAAGCGAGTCGAGGGCAGAGGGGTGCTTCATTTCTCCACGTGGGTAGAGTGGTTGCTCTGCTCCAAGCGTTCCTCTTTCATTCGAACTACGTGGCCAATCCATTTGGTACTTGGGGCTGTTGTCTTGCTGAAGGACATTCTTGACGTGTAACATTGCCCGGATGTTGCAGACTTGCTTGTGTTACGATTCATGAAGCAATAAGGCCTATCCCTATGGAAGTAATCCTACTTTAAAAATGCGTACTCAAGGCGAATGTACTGAAGTTCAATGTACCTTGTTGATATGCGCAAAACAAAGTACAACGCACTACGGCGTATGTGACATGGCGGATGAGAAAAAAAGATATAGCTTGCAAACTTGAAAATATTGTACGCGCTACTCAATTAACGACACTGATAGAAGAATAGATAAACAGAACACAGTTTTTTCAAACATAAAAATCATTCTATTCCTAGTTGAGAAATAAACGTCGTTTCATTGAATTTGACGTAAAACCACTTCGTCGATTTGATGTCCCTTTCCGACAGTAGGTCAAATACGCCCCTACAGGTCGGCGTTCATTAGTTAAAACATAAGCTTCCATCTACGTCACATCCGATATCTGCTTTCTCCACTTTAAAGTGCGACATGACACAATACTCAAACTGCAGGAACGCTTAAAATGAACTTTCCGTGAGGCCGAAAGCGAAACGGATACTTTGACAGTGACAGCTTATCCATGTCCACTAACTAATGTTATTATTAACCGAGTTCTAGTATATTATAAGCCTTTCCTCTAAATCAAACAGTAGTGTAAAGCCGATGTGTGGACCTTTTAGATTGGGATCTGTAAATTTTCAAAATAATCTTTACAGAAGTGTACCAAAAAGGTTTCAGTAAGTATCTTAGATATGTCCATGTCATACTGACAAATAAAATAATTGGAGAAAATAAGGAACCGTGGACTTGACTACAGAACAAATAGACTCTAGGATTTGGATCTAACTCATATCATCGAGAGGGTTAGTGTAGCCAGGCTGGTCTCTTGAGTGTAGCATGGTAGGTCTCTGAGTGTAGCCTGGCAGGTCTCTGAGTGTAGCCTGGTAGGTCTCTGAGTGTAGCCTGGTAGGTCTCTGAGTGTAGCCTGGTAGGTCTCTGAGTGTAGCCAGTCAGGTCTCTGAGTGTAGCTAGTCAGGTCTCTGAGAGTAGCCTGGTAGGTCTCTGAGTGTAGCCTGGTATGTCTCTGAGTGTAGCCTGGTAGATCTCTGAGTGTAGCCTGGTAGGTCTCTGAGTGTAGCCTGGTAGGTCTCTGAGTGTAGCCAGTCAGGTCTCTGAGTGTAGCTAGTCAGGTCTCTGAGTGTAGCCTGGTAGGTCTCTGAGTGTAGCCTGGTATGTCTCTGAGTATAGCCAGGTAGGTATCTGAGTGTAGCCAGTCAGGTCTCTGAGTGTAGCCTGGCAGGTCTCTGAGTGTAGCCAGGTAGGAATCTGAGTGTAGCCCGCATTTACAGGTAAAGGTACGGTGACCAAGGAATACACAAAAAGGAACAAGACAGAAAATCAATATTTTGTCGAGTCTTGTTAATTTGCTATGTTTTTAAAGCATGAATTGCACATTTTGCGACATTTTACAGTTGGGCTGTTTTATATGCACCATCCAGGTGGCCTGGCTCATCTGCTTTCAGCAAGTATTTGTATTCGTGTTAACTCACTCTAGCCTTGAGCTGCCTCCAGACTTCCTGCAAGGCAGCACGTGGTTTGAAGCGACCGAGGTTTTCTTCTCCTATATGTTACCATATGGGGTTTACGGCTTTCATCTACTCTCATCATTCTGGTTGTAGGTGTGAGACACTCTAACCTCACCCCTTCTCCTGTTAGAAGGAACAGTCTCACTAACAGAAGATCAAAACCGGAGGCATTTCTGGTATACTCTTTCTAGTGTTGTGTACGTCCTTAGATCATTTAGAATTGAATGCATTAAGAATTGATAGTATTTAGTTAGAGCTGAAGGCATTTATAATTGAAAGCATTTAGTTAGAATTGAATGCATTAAGAATTGATAGTATTTAGTTAGAGCTGAAGGCATTTAGAATTGAAAGCATTTAGTTAGAATTGAAAGCATTTAGAATTGAAATCATATCGTTAGAATTCATAGCATTTAGTTAGAATTCAAAGCATTTAGTTAGAATTGAAAGCATTTAAAATTGAGAGCATTTAGTTAAAATTGTTAGCATTTAGTTAGAATTGACAGCATTTAGAATTCATAGCATTTTGAATTGAGAGTATTTAGTTAGAATTCAGAGAATTTTGGTTAGAATTGGGAGCATTTAGTTGGAATGGAATGCATTTAGTTAGAATTGAGAGCTCATGAGAATAGTTAAAATGTAAGAATTTAGTTAATATTGAGAGCGATCTATGTTCAATTCCTAATTGATGCGGGATATGTTATCGACGCAAACGGCTGCTGTGGTTGACCCAGCCTAAAAAAGTGGGTACCAGAGCAAGTCTTGAAAGTAACGGCTGCCTGCCACATCGCCTCTAGTGTGTCAGTGGTCCAGAAAATATGGGCCTAACATATTTCAAAAATGCCACATTGGCATCTTTCTTTCTTTTCTCTTGTTCGCTCCAGGTGAAGCAAAGGGCCACAACTACATGTTGGTCCATTTACAGGAAGTTTAAAATCTATCGCTTGCAATAGCATTGGTTTAACATTTTGAAATTTCAACTCCATACACAACCCTCTGTATTCACCTTTTTGCTTGGACTGTTAAAGTAGTTGTATTCTTTTCAACCCGTGCATCACCAGTGAGATTTCTTCTTCTTCTTCTTCTTCTTCTGCGTACACAGTCAGACAGTAACCATTATTTTCTCGAAAAAAGCGGCGGTCATCCTGAGACTCTCGCCACTACCATAGAGCTTGTCTTGCAGTTCCACTGGCAATGGCCACATCTGCTCTCTCTGATCCTCGTATGTCGGGCAGTTCTGCAGCAGATGTTCAGTGGTCATTTTACCAGTACCGCACGGGCATTCGTCGGTACACCCTATCTTCAATTTGTTGAATAGGTGGTACCTCAGTCTGTTGTGGCCAGTGCGAAGTCTGAAGACAACGACCTGCTCTCTTCGGTTCAACTGGTAATAGGCATCGTTTTTGGTGTAACCAGTATGTTCGGTTTCCCATTTGGACATGTATCTGGCTTTGATAAGCCGTTTTGACTCTTCGTACGTCATACTGGTATCTGTTTGTGGTAGCCTTGCACCTTCTTTTGCCAGTCTGTCTGCCTCCTCGTTGCCTTGGATGTTGCAGTGTGACGGAACCCACTGTACCACTACCCTTTTTGGTGCGGACTGCTGCCACAGTTTGCAGAGTGCTGCTCTTAAGTCATTAAGCTCAGTGTTTTTCTGGCTTTTTAGCGCTGTGACTACTTCGAGAGCATCTGTCAGCAGGACTATATGGCTCTCATTTTCACTGTGTGTTACCATTTCTTCCACTGCCGCCCTCAGTGCCTCTGCCTCTGCTCTGAAATTGCTTGTGTACTTACCAGTAGCGAATGACAGTGTTATTTTTCTGCCATTTGGTAGGTTCAGGAATGCTCCTGCCCCTCCGTTCTGTGTAGTGTTTGTTACAGAACCGTCGGTGTATGCATGGGTCCAGTCCATGCTTGGGTAGCTTTTCGTTATGAAGCTTAGGGTAGTGTCTCTCCTTTCTTTTTCACTCTGGCAGTTTTTGTTTGCAATACCTGGTATATTTTCTACCACCTCTGGAAATATATCCTGCCTCCAAGTAGGTTTTCGTACAGTAGTGATGGGTTTCGGTGTTGTTAGTGCGTTTATGGGATCTTCGTGCATCTTTGCTTTGGCTATTTCTGCAAAGTTTCTCCGCTTTAGTTTCCCATTTCCCAAATTGTTTAGTCTCTGGTACATTGGATGGTCCGTCAGTCTTCTGAGTTTCTCTGACTGCAGCTGGGCTCTGCAGTCTCTTCTATCGGTCATGGATTGCAGTTTTGTAATCTTTTCAAGTTCTACAATTGGCGTTGATTTCATGCCACCTGTTATAATTCTCATGGCTTGGTTTTGAAGTTTGTTAACTTTATCGAAGTTCGCCTTCGCTGCGGTTGTCCATGCCGCAATGCCATACTCGAGAACTGGTCTCACTCTTCCAGTGTACAGTTTCTTTAGTATGCCTTCGTCTGCTCCCCAGCTTGTGCCAGCAAGTTTCCTCATGATCGCCATTCTTTCTCTGGCTTTCATTCGGTTTCTCTCAATCTGACTTTTCCATGTCATGCGCCGATCAAATGTGACTCCCAGATAGGTTGGGTTGTCGTTTGGCTGCAGGATTTTGCCATTTAGCCTTAATTTGGTACTTTGGGGTTTTAATGAGAGCGAGAATATTGTGCACGTGGTTTTCTCCTCGTTTATTTTGACCAGCCATGAGTTCGCCCATTCTTCCAGCGATGTTAGGGCCGTCTGCATCCGATTTCTTGCTATGGTGAGATTCTTTTCAGAGGTCCACATAGCCAGATCGTCTGCAAACATTGAGCTATGGACTCTTCTTGGTATATTCTCTGTAATATCGTTTATATATACCAGGAAGAGTGTGGGTGACAATACTCCCCCTTGGGGTACTCCCTGCTCGAGTGTCACCTTTTTGCTCATCTGCCCTTGTACTTGGACTCTGGCCGTTCTTTGTTTGAGGTAGTGGTTGATCCACTTGTACATCTTCCCACAGACATCACTTCTTCTTAGCTTGACTCTAAGTCCATCCTTCCAGACTTTGTCAAATGCCTTTTCCAGATCCACCCAAACAGCTACTGTGTGTTTCTGTGCCTGGTAGGCATCTTCTATCTCCTGGGCTATGAGGATGACCTGGTCCTCAGTGGATCTGTGCTGTCTAAAGCCGGCTTGCTGTGGAATTAGTATTCGTTTTTCTTCCAGATGCCACATCAGTCTGGTGTTTATCATCCGTCAGTGAGATTTAATACTCGACCAGGAACCATTGATAATAACTCAACGCCAGCAGCATATTAACCTACTAAAATTAAAGTCTGATTTTTACCTTTTTACATTTTCCTTTCTTTTATTTTTTTTTAGTTAAAGAAAATATTACCATCGCCAAAAAGAATTAAACCTAAAAATTCACTAATTGTTAAATTCTTGAAAGTAGAAAAGGTATGTATTCACACACAATAGCACGAGCCATACATTATTTTGTGTCTTATTTATCGATATAGTCCCCGTGCCTGGTAAACACATTTGAACCACCTGTCCACGAGCTTTTGGGTGCACTTTAGATAAAAAGGATTTTGGTGTGACCTTTAACTAATTTTGCTCGACTACTTCATTGTCAGGTGCCTTGGAACATATCTGCCACACACTCTCCTATAACCAAGGTCATCATGAAAAAGTGTATGTACACCACCGTGACTCGTTTTGAAATCTTTGGTTATTTCATCAATTGTGACTCGTCTGTTGCCACGAACCAGCTGGTCGATCTGTTGTTTTACTGTTTCAATTGATGTTCTTGGTCATCTTCCACTCAGCTGTTCATCATTGACGTTTTGTTTTCTGTTTTGAAATCTTTTCACTTATTCAAACACTCTCATCTGACTCAAACAACTGTCTCCATATTGAACCTTCAATCTTTTGTAGATTTCAGACGGTTTCACACCCTCTGACCACAAAACACGAATACCGCTTATTTGGTCTTCCATGGTGCAAGTCGGCAATGTGACGGTCATGTTGTACGCTGTATTGCGCATCCACATACTGTTCGATCGTAACGACCTTCCATGGGGTATTTCTAAAAAGTCACTTTGTGTTCCGAAAAAGGATCGTCCGTTGTACATACTGCCCCATGCACTTAACAAAATTGCTGTTACTTGATGGCTGTCCATTTCTGGATTCTACGGCGAATTCACGCTTTTTTCAACTTCAGACCGTAGTCTTTTAGGTTATATCAGAACGTATTGCCCAGATATGTATGCGTGTTTGTCTGTTTGCGTTCCCCCATGGCAGTGTAGCAGTACATTAGTTTTGTCAATCCTTTCTGTTCGTGAAGTGGTCATACAGAAAGAAAAAATACCTACATATCCAGTCCAACTGAACACGGAGTGATGTCGAACCCGTCGGTTTGGGGTTGTGAACCAAGCTTGTACACGATTTACAACACGTGCTTCTTCACCCTGTGAAACTTGACACTTGTACGTGGTATTTATGACAAAATGTACGAGTTAAAAATGTGTTAGCAATACTAGTAATTCCTAAATCACTTTGGTACTGGAGTTTAATATGCGTAATAAAACATTAAATAAATATAAAGGTAGGTCACCTAGCAACGAAGTGCCGTCGGGCATTTTCCCCAAACTAATTCCCCAACATTTCTTATCTGACAAATGTCAGAGACGTGTTTGTTAGTCTGCAGATTCAGGTTACGAAATATGATTCTATTTAAAGATGTATCTAATTATTGTTACATTCTTCCTTGTTTGTCCCTTGTTTGATGTTATTTTATCTTAATCTCCAGGTTAATGCGCGTCAAGGGTCACAATATACCACTAACTAGCCAGACTTCGGAAACCAGAGAGGTAGCGAGGACACCACCGGAGCAAGAATAAAGAAGCCTATAGCTGTTAAAGAGGAAATCAAAATCAGCCCCTCTCAGAAACAAAGTGGTTTGTTATCTGCTCTTGGAACCTCGGTTTGTTTACCAACGATAACTACCTTCTCTCACCCATTTTTATTGGACAGAGATTTACATTTGTAACTGGTGCGTCACGGGACTACTAGAAGCTCAGTTACTCGCAACAACCTGCCCAGCTAGCTAGCCGTAATTGACGTGTCTTCGCCGAGAGAGAAGACCTACATTTGTAATTGTGCAGAAACATAGCAAGGACTGTAACCATGAAATTCCGGACTTGCGTGGCTATTCTTCTAGTTAACGTTGCTGCATTTGTGTACATGTACAGACCTGTGCTGTTCCAAAGCTTTCTGGAGAACTTGTCGTCTCCTTTTCATGTTCTCTTCTTCGGGACCCTGCTGGGACTATCATTACTAATGCTCTGGTCAACAGTACCTCGGCCTAGAATAGACCCTTCTGGCAAAGCTGTGTTTATTACAGGTAAGCTCCGTGTAATTTCGTTTCTTTTTTTTTACGTTTTTGTAACAAGCAAATATTTCTTGGTTGCTCGTCAAGTATTCCAACCTCATATTTATTTGCATTCCTTTCATTTACAAACAGTAATTGCTTTCATTTACAAACAGTAATTCCTTTCATTTACAAACAGTAATTGCTTTCATTTACAAACAGTAATTCCTTTCATTTACAAACAGTAATTCCTTTCAGCATCAATGATTTAATTTCCTTTGATGGTGTCAGTCAGTGCTTTTTCTGTCCATCGTATGATCTATACAAAAAGGTCTCAAACTCGCGGCCGGCGAGTAACAGGCAGCATGTCATCCAGTATTCTGCCTCCTGCAACATCGTCTTTAGTATACACAAAGTAATAGCAATCATGAGATCAGATGACGTATTTCATGGCTGCAACCTTCGACTTCACTAGGTCTGCGACTATTCTTATCACCTTGCACCAATTCTGGTACATATCTTCTTTTCAGTCGGTACAGTTCTTTGTCGTTGACTTAGATCGGACTTTTTTTCTTCAACCCTCTTAACCCCACAACATAGCGGTTCTAGTGATGGTATCAGGGTATCTTGCTGTCACATGACCAAACCAATCCCAGCGTCCATCGGGTTTGATGGCCTACATATCTTCTTGGCTGCCTTAAGCAAGCTGTTTTTAATAACTGATGGTCTGCATATCTTCTTGATTGCCCTAGGCCAAGCAGTACTCTGTGGGTGATGGTGTTCGGCCATTAAATTCGATGAATCGTTCTTGTGCATGATGTGTGGAAAGAAGACAGTTTGGATATTTACTTTTTTAACTCTTAATCTGCAACATTCCGAAGTTCTTCTGGTTTTGTTCGAGATGTTCATGTCCTTGCATATTCGCCAACTTCTCTAAATGTCTCCACCTCATGGTCCTTTGTTCCTTATTTTGATTGTAATGAAACCCTCAATATGGAATGACGTGTACATGTGAGATAAGAGTTGGGGAAACATCAACATGGAATGACGTGTACATGTGAAATAAGAGTTGTGGACCCCTCAACATGGAATGACGTGTACATGTGAGATAAGAGTTGTAGACCCCTCAACATGGAATGACGTGTACATGTGAGATAAGAGTTGTGGACCCCTCAACATGGAATGACGTGTACATGTGAGATAAGAGTTGTGGACCCCTCAATATGGAATGATGTGTACATATGAGATAAGAGTTGGGGAAACATCAACATGGAATGACGTGTACATGTGAGATAAGAGATAGCAAAGATTAAGTCTGAATGTTGATAGTTATATAAACGACTAGCAATACACACACAGAAGATCTGCCCGTCACTTCAAGTATACAATATGATAGAAACAACAGCAGCTCAACAATGACAGAATCTCCCACTTTCTAGTTCTTTCACTTGCCTCACATCACCGTGCAGCCAGCCCGCTATTAACCCCCCCCCCCTTACCCCCACCACCTCTCCTTCCTCAACTGCTGTGTCCCCCTCTAAACCGACTCTACCTCATTTAACCAGTATATCACCTTGTCCGTCTCGTCCTCCCTCCCAAAGGTGCTAGCTTTCATTGTGAGCTAGTATCTTTCCTGTCCCTAATTATGTTCAGTTTCTTCGTATTTTTCGTTACCATCTCTCACTTTAATCCACATGCGTATTCCAACAACAGCATTAACATTATCATACGCAGTTCACACGTCTCTCCATGCTGCGTAATTAAAAAGAAAGAAACAAAATTATCAGTAATATTACACAAACTCAAAGCTTCTTCTTCTATGTATACCAGAATGTATACCAGAAATCAAGCACAACAATTCCACGTCTTGTCCTCGAGAGATTGCTGGAGTTCATTAATAATTTCACAATAATTAATGAAAACGTATTACAAGGGAGCTAACAATAAAATATATAACATTGCGCAAGATGCGTATTTTTTTTAAATTTCCTTTATTACAACATATTTCTAAACTTAACTTAACGTCTTTATACTGGTTTAGAAGACTCTGTAGCGTCTGTATACAACCAGTTTAATTTACATCACGCTGCTCTAAAAGTTATGCGCATCTAATTTATTCTTAAATGCATTAATTGTCCCTGCCTCCACTACTTCCTGTGGCAATGCATTCCAAGCATTCACCATTCACTGACTAACAAAATATTTCCTAATATCTAATCTAGACCTTTCTTTAGTTAATTTGTAGCTATGCCCTCTTGGTCTTGTAGGTGGTTGTATTTTGAAAAACTTGTTATAGTCTAATTTATCCGTTCCTTTAATTATCTTATAAACCTGACTTAAGTCATCTTGAATTCTTATCTTTTACAGACACTGTAGGTCCGTTTCCTGAGTTTTTCCTCATAATTTCAATTCTGGAATTCCACTATCAGCTTTTTCTCTCTTTTTTGTTTCCCTTCTATCATGTTTATATCTCATCTACGATAAGGCTATGAGAGGGCCTACTTTGTTTTTCCTTCTTTGTTTATTTCTAACATAAAAAATAAGCTTTTACTATCAGTCTTTATCCTCTGCGCAAGTTTTTTTTTCGAAGTCTATTTTTGCTGTTTCATTCACTTTCTGAGCCATGTTCTGCTTGTAAAATATTTTACATGTTTCTTTTGATTTACCTGTATCTATATATTTTTTCTATGCTTTATTTTTAGCTCTTCTACTTTTAACTAGTCGTCTTGTCCTTGACTTGCCACTGGGGTCGAACGGTACGAGACGAGAGAGTGAGGATAAAAAGTAGCACAGTTAATCCTTACTAAAAATAGCGCTAGCAAAATAAATTATGCCATCAGCGTCTACGATGGACGGCGGCCTTTGCCTTTTTTTTTTCTACATTTAACTACAAATCTAGTTATCCACTTTTTACGCTTGGGGTTTACCTTCCTAAATTGAACACATTCCTCTTTTAGCTTTTCTAGAACTGTTTTAAAACTCTCCCACTCTTGTTCAACATCTGTTCCTCCGACAATATCTTTCCAGATATTTTTGTATGTGACTCGCTGCCTCTTTCATCTTCTTAATATCTGCCTTAGAGTAGTCGCATGTTCACGTGTTTATGTTTACTTCTTTCTCTGCTATAAGATCCCAACGGATGATTTGATGGTCACTTGAGCCAAACAGTTTGCTAACGGTAACATTTTTAATCATATTTTTCTCTGTACTAAAAAACTATGTCGAGTGTGAATTTGCCTCTGGTGGCTGCTTCTACGTGTTGAATAAAAAAAAGTGTCATTTATGCATTTAACAAAATGTTTTGACTCTACGCCCGTATTTGACTCAAAATTCCAAAATGTGACACATGTCGGTCACAAAAGATTTGTATAGGATTTGTTAAGATGTTTTGGTTCAGATTTCATTCAGGTAAACCTGGGGAGTTATAAGATTGGATGAAACAATTTGTTTATTTGAAAATTAATGCAGCAGTTATAATTAAATGGATGCGCCAATTAAACGTGAGATTACATTTTACAGAATGGTATCAAAATCAATAAATATTTCAGGTAAAAGACGCAACATATATGGTATTGTTGTTGGTGTTGTTGTTGGTGTTGTTGTTGGTGTTGTTGTTGTTGTTGTTGTTGTTGCAGCTGCTGCTGTTGCTGCTGCTGCTTATAATAAATATGTTTACTCTTTTGTGTGCCCTGAAAAGTACGTTTAGTTGTTGGTTCTGGCAGCTTTTCTCACATCCCGAGCATGCTGATGAAGGTGGCTGGGGTCCTTCAAGCAGTTGTGCTATGTTTGGCTTCATCTGTGTGTAGCTCGCTACCACAGGAATGATGTCGACTCCCCCACTTCATTAGCCAGGCCGCCAAGAAGAACAGCCCGTTTCCAGGGAGGTCTACGAGAAAGTCGAGGTGGGGATCTTAGCCTATATATTTTACCTGACCCTGACTCACATGTCTGATCAGTATATTTTGCCTGACCCTGACTCACATGTGCGATCAGTATATTTTACCTGACCCTAACTCACATGTGTGATCAACAAATTTTGTCTGACCCCGACTAACATGTGTGATCAGTATATTTTGCCTGACCCTGACTCACATGTCTCATCAGTATATTTTGCCTGACCCTGACTCACATGTCTCATCAGTATATTTTGTCTGACCCTGACTTACATGTCTGATCAGTATATTTTGCCTGACCAGACATTAGTCCCCGTACCACGGAATATACATAACACAAGTATTTATTGTTAAACTTGATGTCATGAACATATCAAAAGAAGTAATTGAAAAGCGTACTGCAAGATCTAGTTGAGGGCAAATATGCCAGCGAATAACAAAGCTATAAGTGGACGGATAACATCAAAAGATGGACAGAAAAACGCCTGTAAAATACACAAGAGGTGGAGATCATTTGAGATCCATTAACGGCTTTAAGGAGAAAAAAGCGCAACATAACAGCCCACAACAATGAATTGGAGAACGGTTATTATGTATGGTGCGGTGGTTTGATCATAAAACGTATCCTTGTGCATCCATTGCATCATCTAATGTATCCGCGTCCATACCTTAGATTATCTATTTTTGTGGCTCTCAGAGAGGTTTGTGGAGCCGCGTAGCGCAGTGGTTAGCGCTCTGGCTTCGCATCTGAGTGGTTCTGGGTTCATTCCCCAGGTGAGGCGGTAATGTTTTTTTCAGACCGCAATGGCTCCCGGGTCGACCCAGCCTTAAATGGGTACCGGTTCAGTCCGGGAAGTAAAAGCGGCGAGGGAGAGGAGATGGCTACCGCCCTCATATAGCCGAGCATTTGAAATGTGAGATCGCTAACACCTCACACCCCTACGGCAGTAATGCTATGGGATACTTTATTTTACTTTACAGAGAGGTTTGAGTTTATTGATCCTGATCTAAATGGTGGCGTTTCTCAAGATGTACATGGTGGTAGTTCAGTTAGTTCAGTTGTTGGTGGTTAGACTATAGATGGTGTTAGTTCAGTTGTTGATGGTTAGACTATAGGTGGTGTTAGTTCTGTTGTTGATGGTTAGACTATAGATGGTGGGCAGTTCAGTTGTTGATGGTTAGACTATAGGTGGTGTTAGTTCAGTTGTTGATGGCTAGACTATAGATGGTGTTAGTTCAGTTGTTGATGGTTAGACTATAGATGGTGTTAGTTCAGTTGTTGATGGTTAGACTAAAGGTGGTGTTAGTTCAGTTGTTGATGGTTAGACTATAGGTGGTGTTAGTTCAGTTGTTGATGGTTAGACTATAGATGGTGTTAGTTCAGTTGTTGATGGTTAGACTATAGATGGTGGGCAGTTCAGTTGTTGATAGTTAGACTATAGATGGTGTTAGTTCAGCTGTTGGTGGTTAGACTATAGATGGTATTAGTTCAGTTGTTGATAGTTAGACTATAGATGGTGTTAGTTCAGTTGTTAGTGGTTAGACTATAGATGGTGGGCAGTTCAGTTGTTGATGGTTAGACTATAGATGGTGGTAGTTCAGTTGTTGATGGTTAGACTATAGATGGTGGGCAGTTCAGTTGTTGATAGACTATAGATGGTGTTAGTTCAGTTGTTGATGGTTAGACTATAGATGGTGGGCAGTTCAGTTGTTGATGGTTAGACTATAGATGATGTTAGTTCAGTTGTTGATGGTTAGACTATAGGTGGTGTTAGTTCAGTTGGTGATGGTTAGACTATAGGTGGTGTTAGTTCAGTTGTTAGTGGTTAGACTATAGATGGTGGGCAGTTCAGTTGTTGATGGTTAGACTATAGATGGTGTTAGTTCAGTTGTGTTGGTAACATTGTTCATCACAAATTCACTCTTGTAGTGCCCTATAAGAATGTATGCCTGCAGCGTTCGCCATCCACCATTTCCTATTGTTGACCGTCATCTTAAGCTCTGTTTAACTGGTTTCAACTGGTTTAGTTTCCTCTTTGACTTTAGTTGATCGTCTACTGGTCCACTTTTCTTTTTCTCTGTGGCCCCATGTCTCGTTATATCCGTGGATCGCTTTCTCTGTGGCCCCATGTCTCGTTATATCCGTGGATGGCTTTCTCTGTGGTCCCATGTCTCGTTATATCCGTGTATGGCTTTCTCTGTGGCCCCATGTCTCGTTATATCCGTGGATGGCTTTCTCTGTGGTCACATGTCTCGTTACATCCGTGGGTGGCTTTCTCTGTGATCACATGTCTCGCAAAATCTGTGGACCTCTTCCTCTGTACGGGTTGAGTCTATCTCTACATTCTCGTGATAACCTCCAAAGCTGTAGATAGTGTTCATGGAGCTCAGCACCTGTGATTCTGAGGCCCAATAGAAGAGTAAAGAATAGTAACACTGTAACCTGCCAGGCGACTACAGTTGGACCGAAATGCGCAGATATCGCAGCCGAGCTGTAAACTATAACACAACTTCACAACCTTCTTTTCAGGACAAATGCCGAGGAAGAATAATGGTTAATAAAAGAAAAAGAACAAGATAATGTCGACTCAAACGCTCATCACACACTTGCACTTAAAACCTTGAAGTGCCTTCCATCTCCGATAAAATAAACAGATCTTAATATTATGATTCGCCCTAGCACTCTGGAAATAGAGCAGTCTTGTATTACTCCGCAACCGTTTGTTTGATGCAAGCGCTCTTTATCTCGCGCGTGCACTCTCCTCTGATTACAAACACACTAAATGTTAATACACAAGTCACGTGGTGTCGTTTTGGTTCTATGACATTTTTCTCAGATTCGAACTATTTCATGCATTGCTTGTTTCATCAAATGTCGCGGGGTCAGACGGGTTGCGGGGTCAGACGGGTTGCGGGGTCAGACGAGTTGCGGGGTCAGACGGGGTCCTGGACGATTGGTGCGCCCCTAGAACGGCTGTTGAAGCATTGGTTGGCGTGGAACGTGTTGCCATTGTATGCTCAAAGAGCTGCTTACTAGGGAAAGAACAGGTTAAATATAAACATTGAGAGAGAGAGAGAGAGGGAGAGAGAGAGATGGAAAACCCAGAGAGTGAGCAGAAGATGCAGCAGTGAATAAGCTAACATCAGCCAGAGACTCATAGCTGGCTGCTTGCATCAGGGTCAGCGAACCATAGCTGGCTGCTTGCATCAGGTCAGCGAGTCATAGCTGGCTGCTTGCATCAGGTCAGCGAACCATAGCTGGCTGCTTGCATGAGGGTCAGCGAACCATAGCTGGCTGTTTGCATCAGGGTCAGTGAACCATAGCTGGCTGCTTGCATCAGGGTCAGCGAACCATAGCTGGCTGCTTGCATCAGGGTCAGTGAACCATAGCTGGCTGCTTGCATCAGGGTCAGCGAAGCATAGCTGGCTGCTTGCATGAGGGTCAGCGAACCATAGCTGGCTGTTTGCATCAGGGTCAGTGAACCATAGCTGGCTGCTTGCATCAGGGTCAGCGAACCATAGCTGGCTGCTTGCATCAGGGTCAGTGAACCATAGCTGGCTGCTTGCATCAGGGTCAGCGAAGCATAGCTGGCTGCTTGCATCAGGGTCAGCGAATCATAGCTGGCTGCTTGCATCAGGGTCAGCGAACCATAGCTGGCTGCTTGCATCAAGTCAGCGAAGCATAGCTGGCTGCTTGTATCAGGTCAGCGAACCAGAACTGGCTGCTTGCATCAGGTCAGCGAACCATAGCTGGCTGCTTGCATCAGGTCAGCGAACCATAGCTGGCTGCTTGCATCAGGGTCAGCGAACAATAGCTGACAAAGACCATATTCCGCCTCTAAGTACGGCCCTGGAAACAGGCTGCACTAGTCAATAGGGGAAAGGAATCGCAGATGGAAGCCACACCCGGTCCTCACAAAAATCAGGGGAATTTGGATGTGTCATGTCGAAGTGTACAGCGTGGACTAGTGGTTAAGTGACACGGCTCACAGCCCGAAGGTGCTGTGTTCGCTCCCCAATCACAGCACCACCGTTACCCTGGGGAAGCAAACCTTTAGAAAATGCAAGAGGAATCAAACCTTTACATAGAACCCATGCCGACGTCGGATGCACTGAACCGATAGGCGCAAAATAAAAACATAGTGCAACGCACACCGCCTTGGTGAATTGAGAAATAAGGCGAACGCAAAAACAAACAAAAAAGGTGCAGATAGAGCCTCGCTTTAAAGGAATATATGTTTTTATTTGAAAGCGAACGAATAAGTAGATTTACATTTTGTGATGTCGGGTGACACGTTGTCTTCTTCGCTGCCTTTCTATCCCCAACTCAAACAAAGCCAGGTTCCAGTTTATATGTGACGTTACCGGGCAACAATTCAGTCATATTTCCCACAAGAATATTTAAGGCATGAAATCATGAAATAATGTAAATGGGACAGATAAAGGGGCCAGATAAGTTTAGTGAACTTTCATAGAAAGATAAGGGGAGATTATTGTGAGAAAGGAATGTGTAAGGGAAATAACATGGGGGAAGGGTTATGATAAGCTATGAGAAGATGTCGGTGGAAAATAACTAAGTCAGAGAAAGAAAAAGTAAGCGACAATAAAAGAAAAGGGAGTGTGATTATGGAAGCCAGAAGGGTAGGCAAAGAAGGGTTGAGGTTAACAGAATGGTAACGATTGTAAGAACAAGATAATTAACAGAAGCAACAATGAAAAGACTTGAAGAGAGTTGATTGACGGAGATGATGTAATACTTACCAACTGTGGTTTCTTTCCACACACTCTTGTTTCATCTGACTCTGTCCAACAATCACACTCTTGTTTCATCTGACTCTGTCCAACAATCACCCACTTAGGCTGAGGTCCTTCCATTGCACTTTGGTTGGGCTGGCTACTGAGAGCGCACAAACCTAGCATAAGTACATACAGACGCACACATACATCCAAGCACTGGTTTATGCGTCTTAATATCGCCGAACTGACTACGGTCTGTGGTGGAATTAAAGTAAAAATTCGCAAAGATGAGGAGGATGTGATAGAAAGATGGGGGAGGAGATAGTCAAAGTGAGAGTTTGGATAGAAAGATGGAGGAGGAGATAGTGAAAGTGAGAGTTTGGATAGAAAGATGGAGGAGGAGACAGTCAAAGTTAGAGTTTGGATAGAAAGATGGAGGAGGAGACAGTCAAAGTTAGAGTTTGGATAGAAAGATGGGGGAGGGGATAGTCAAAGTGAGAGTTGTGATAGAACGATGGAGGAGGAGACAGTCAAAGTTAGAGTTTGGATAGAAAGATGGAGGAGGAGACAGTCAAAGTTAGAGTTTGGATAGAAAGATGGAGGAGGGGATAGTCAAAGTGAGAGTTTGGATAGAAAGATGGAGGAGGAGATAGTCAAAGTGAGAGTTTGGATAGAAAGATGGAGGAGGAGATAGTCAAAGTGAGAGTTTGGATAGAAAGATGGGGGAGGGGATAGTCAAAGTGAGAGTTTGGATAGAAAGATGGAGGAGGAGATAGTCAAAGTGAGAGTTTGGATAGAAAGATGGAGGAGGAGATAGTCAAAGTGAGAGTTTGGATAGAAAGATGGAGGAGGAGATAGTCAAAGTTAAAGTTGTGATAGAAAGATGGAGGAGGAGTTAGTCAAAGTGAGAGTTTGGATAGAAAGATGGGGGAGGGGATAGTCAAAGTTAGAGTTGTGATAGAAAGATGGAGGAGGAGATAGTCAAAGTGAGAGTTGGGATAGAAAGAGGAAGTATTGGGTATCGAAAAGAGGATTCATGATAGCGACAGTCAAAAGAGAGA
Source organism: Ariolimax columbianus (assembly GCA_036924085.1). Taxonomy (NCBI): domain Eukaryota; kingdom Metazoa; phylum Mollusca; class Gastropoda; order Stylommatophora; family Arionidae; genus Ariolimax; species Ariolimax columbianus. The sequence continues at coordinate 10,148,164 of JAVGWX010000006.1, forward strand.
TGTGATAGAAATAACAAGAAAGAGAGAACATGTTTTTTCATGGAGGAGAGAGGCGGGAGAGAAAGAGATGATAGAGGAGAGAGAGAAAGGAGAGAGAGAGAGAGATGTAAAACGAACAAAGAGGCAGTAAAAAGAAATGAGTGTGACGGAAAGATGAAGAAATAGACACGCATTGACTGAAGTGGGATAGACAGATGAAGGAATGGGCATCAAAAGAGGGAGAAGTGATAGAAAAATTAAAAAAAGAGACGGATGATCAGTATTCAAATGGTAGTTTGGCTCGCGCTGCTAAAATATCGGAAATGCCAAAGTCAACCTGAAATACACAAAACACAAATGGCAACTATCAAGACGATTTGATGTTACACGTTTTTGGCAGTCGTCCAAAGCGTAGAAAAATATATGGACGAGAGCCTGCTTACCTGTGGGATTCTCACCTGGCGGCCAGTATCACCTGAAAGAGGGGGAGGTGGAGTAGGGGAATAATGGGAAAATAATGGAGGAACTCACCAATGAGATGTTTGTGTGTGTATGTGAGAGAGAGAGAGAGAGAGAGAGAGAGATGGGAGAGAGGGAGAGAAAGAGAGACTTGAATTGGTTTAAGAAAATTGCCAGAATTTACAGATTGTATCTGGTGGATACAAAAATGGATAGAAAGTATCAACTTAATGACAATATATAGGCTGATCAATAATCACTTACTTGACTTGATTGGATCTTACTCTCTCTTCTCACTTCACTCTGTTTCATGTGACTCTGTCCTACAGTCACACTCTTGCACAACTTTGACACGCGCCCTCAGGGTGAGGCCCTTCCATTGCACTTTGGTTGGGCTAGCTTCTGAGAGCGCACGAACCTAGCATAGGTACATACAGACGCACACATACATCCAAGCACTGGTTTATGCGTCTTAATATCGCCCAAGTTGACTACGGTCTAGGTGGAATAGGCGCTCCTCCGCCAGTAGAAACTAGTGAGGCAAACACCATAAAATTAAACAAATTAAAAATTACATGACTTGACAGTATCCATCCATTTATGTTGTGAAGAGTAGTGGGGAGGTGCATATCTCGCTCTTGGGCCATATGTGGTGTTGTGGTTGTTGTGAGTCAATGCTGGTATAGGATGTCTGATGTTGTCTATCCATTTACTCGCGGTCTTCCCGTAGCTGTAAACCCCGACCTTCTACTGTTGTATGTTTCATTCTCACGAGATGACCAAACAATTTAACTTTCTGTCAATGCGTACATTCTAGAGAGGATGTAGTTCCATCAGTTTTTCTGATGTTGGTATTTTTCATTCCGTCTCTTCTAGTTACGTTGATGACTTTTCTCAGGTATCTCATTTCACAGGTTGCAAGTTTCTTTTCCTGTGCCTTGTAGGTGTGGCACTTATAACACAAAGTTTGTAAGAAAATAGTGTTTATCAGTTGCCGTTTTGTTTCTATACTGATGTTCCGATGTTTGAGTAGTGGTGACAGTTGGTATGTCACTGCACTTGCTTTTTATTACATCTGGTTTCGATTTCACTGTCCAATCGTCCGTCCTCAATCAAACTGCTTCCCAGGTATTTGAATTCTTGCACCTGTTTGAGCCTGTTGTCGTTGACATGTATGTTTAGAGGGCCTGGTGATCTGCTGATTTTCATAGTTTCTGTCAGTGATGTACTAATCTTCATGTTGTATCTCTCATAAGTTGTATTAAGCTTGATGTACTAATCTTCATGTTGTATCTCTCATAAGTTGTATTAAGCTTGATGTACTAATCTTCATGTTGTATCTCTCATAAGTTGTATTAAGATTGATGTACTAATCTTCATGTTGTATCTCTCATAAGTTGTATTAAGATTGATGTACTAATCTTCATGTTGTATCTCTCATAAGTTGTATTAAGATTGATGTACTAATCTTCATGTTGTATCTCTCATAAGTTGTATTAAGATTGATGTACTAATCTTCATGTTGTATCTCTCATAAGTTGTATTAAGCATGATGAACCAATCTTCATGTTGTATCTCTCATAAGTTGTATTAAGCTTGTGATGTTTGTATGGTCTTGTAAGTCACTTTCATCTTCATACATTAGACATTGATCGTCTGTAAAAAGGAACTTCCTCACCGACTCGTGGTCTTTACTTTCTCCAGTTTAATTGGCTTCAGTGTTTGCTTCTGATGTTATTTTATCCATGTCTGTAATGAATATGTGATAAAACACATCCTAGACCGACATGCGTGGTAACCTCAAATGTTTTTCTATGGCCGTCAGATGTTCTGTCTAGCCTTGGCTCGTTTGGTACAGGGCTATTACATAATCTAACAACTGTTTGTGTACTCCGTAGTCTTCTAGTACAGACCAGAGTTTGTTTCTGTCCACTCTATCGGGATCCTCCTCCTGATCTATGAAAACTATGTTTAGTTGCCTGCTTGTCTTAGGATAAACAGAGCATCTGTGCATGCCATCCCCTTTCGGAATCCAAACTGCTTTACTTAATTGTGGTTCTACTATGGGCTTTAATATTTGCGCAACGATTTTTGCATAGATTGTACCCGTGTTGTGGCTTAAAATGAGATGCCTCTGTATGCGTCGCAGGCCTTTTTGTTGTCCTTCTTTTTCCAAATCGGCACTATTATGGCCTTTCGCCACTCAGTTGAGGCTGCTCTGTTTCTCTGCGCTGCTGGTAAAATTCATTTCAGCCAGTTTACTCCTATCTCGCTGCAAGTGCGAATTGATTCTGTTGTAATTCCATCTGAGCCTGGTGCTTTGTTTTGTGGACTTTTTTGTAAGGTTGCTTCAATTTCGTGTGGCAGTTCATGTTGCTCTGTGTGTCTTGGTGTGTAACTAGGACTATTGTGTGTGCGTTCCAGGTTGAGGAGTTCTTGAAAATATTATTTCCATCTGGTCTCCCGTATGGCTTTCTGTGCATATTGATGTTCCGCGTTTGTCATTTATAAATGCTGTGGGGTTAACACTTTCTTCTCTAATTTTCATTGAATGTATACTTCTGCAAAACAATATGTCTTTCTTTGCACTTGATTGTTAGCTGCTCTCCATAATTTTTCCAAAATTCTTCTATTCCTCTTTTGATTATTTTTTATTGTCTCTTCTTGCTGTTCGATACTTGATATAATCTTCTGGGTTTTTATATTTTAACCATGCACTGTATAGTTTCTTTTTTTTTATTATCTGTGTAGATTCTTGAACTTCGTCATTCCAGCAAGATGTTCTTTTCGCTGCCCTTTGTCCTACTTTCTTTGTTCCACATTTAGTTTTCAGTGCATCTCATTGCTGTTTTGAAGGTGAACCATTCCTTGTCGACTTCATCGATTTCGGTGGGAAGATTCTCAAATCTCTGTCATTTCATGATGTATATCTTTTATGTTGGTTTCTTCGTCTAGCGTTTCCACATTCGTGGTTAGTTTTTGTCATAACCTTCTCTGTCCTTTACTTTGTGTTGTAGATTGGATCATTATTATTGGTCGGTGGTTTGTGTCTTCTGATGTTGGGAATAACTCTGGCGTCTGTTATGTTTCTTCTTTGCTTTTGTTTTACTAGTATGTAGCCTATTTGTGGGACAAATTATGGAGAGAAAGAGGTATATTTATTTATGTGTGAGTGTATGTGTATTTCGAGTATGTGTGAGTGCATGTTTCCATATGTAAAAAAATAAGTGAAAAAAATCATAAATGGGTATGGTCAGATAACGTACCAAGACGAAAACACAAACGAAACCTACGTTACGACCAGAAGGTCTTCATCAGGGACAATTAACAAGAACAATAATGAACTAGCGAATCATAGAAGAAGGGAAGAATACATAACTGGGGGGGGGGGGGGTTTGAATACATAGACTGCGAAAAGGGGGACGTAACTGAAAAACGCCAGATCACTCTTCTCTACGGGATCCAGCAGCCTAAAAGGACAGACAAGGGATGACATGGCCAGGAGGGCGTTAGAAGGGAAAAAAGGCCGGGTAAGCCATTGGCGGCCAGATGCGGAAAGACTAAACGGTGATTTAGGTAGAGAGGAACAAGAAAAGGGGTGGGCAGATGGATGGAGGCAGGTATGAGATGGGAATTCCAGAAAAGGGGTGGGTAAATAGATGGAGGCAGGTATGAGATGGGAATTCCAGAAAAGGGGTGGGCAGATGGATGGAGGCAGGTATGAGATGGGAATTCCAGAAAAGGGGTGGGTAAATAGATGGAGGCAGGTATGAGATGGGAATTCAAGAAAAGAAATGAAAGATATTAATGCCATGTGACTGCAGACAGCTTATGCGGGAGGTCAGTTTGTTCTCAAGGGCGAATCAATGACAATCGTCAGAGAAGCAAGAAACTAAGCATGTGACACTAACATCTGCTTTACCCTGATGCCCAGGACCATTGAAGTGGTTGGCAATTGGGGAACCAATATTTGATAAGTTGTCATTGAGGTGTTGGCGGAGTTCCAGACTAGTCTCCCCAATGTACGTCATACCGCACTGGCTACAGAGGATGGGATGTTACGAGCTTTACATGTAAAACCCTCCTTGAACAAGACCTCTGCTTTGGGACAGGTAATCGAGCGAATAAGGATGTTATGATCGCATGTAACACAGCCATGTTCGTTATTGCACGACCTGGTGCCTGGATGGCATGGTGGGCCAGTGTGGAAGCGGCTACTGACTAGATAGTCTCTCAGGTTTATGTTGCGTTTGTATGCGACAAGGGAAGGATCGGGAAAGTTTTTATGGGAATGTGTTTGTACGTGTATGTGAATGTATTTGTGTTTGTGCATATGAGTTTATACGTGTGTGTTTATATGGGATTGTATGTATGTTCTCGTATGTGAGTGGGTTTTCGTTTTTGTATGTAAGTGTTTGCAGGTATGAGTGTGTATGTGTTTATATGAGAGCCCGTTTGCGCCAATTCCGGCAAAAATCGCATACACGTTTATTTTTACGCTCAGTGCACACTTGCATCGAACAACAGAAAAAAATTGACAAAGGTAAGAGCAGGCATGTGTTATATGTGGGCAGCATCTGGCCCTCGCCTTGATTCTATCCGACCCACGGGGAGTTTTTCAAATTTCACTGAACCTGGCCCTCGAGACCATGAGTGCGAGAAGTTGAACGGGATGTCAACCGACGGATCTCCAGAAATGGTTGGCTCAAATTGTCGTTGTTGCTAAACTCGTTAAAAAAAACGTGAAAGGAAAAGCTCTGTAGGAGTTACTCAAAAACAGTTTGTTTGTGAACTTGGTCATTTTCAGTCATTTAATCTGGAATCAAGATTCTGTGCAGCGCATGAGTTGCAGCGGGAAGCAATCCATAGCTGACTACTAGCGTCAGGGCCTGCGAACCAGAGCTGACTACTAACGTCAGGGCCAGAGAACCAGAGCTGACTACTAACGTCAGGGCCAGCGAACCAGAGCTGACTACTAACGTCAGGGCCAGCGAACCAGAGCTGACTACTAACGTCAGGGCCAGCGAACCAGAGCTGACTACTAACGTCAGGGCCAGAGAACCAGAGCTGACTACTAACGTCAGGGCCATGGAACCAGAGCTGACTACTAACGTCAGGGCCAGAGAACCAGAGCTGACTACTAACGTCAGGGCCAGCGAACCAGAGCTGACTACTAACGTCAGGGCCAGCGAACCAGAGCTGACTACTAACGTCAGGGCCAGCGAACCAGAGCTGACTACTAACATCAGAGCCAGCGAACCAGAGCTGACTACTAACGTCAGGGCCAGCGAACCAGAGCTGCCAAGACCATTCTACACCTCCACGCGGTGATCCTGCATAACAGGCTGCAACAGGGCAGACTGGCTAAGGAGAAGGGATCGAAGAGGGAAGACAACCGGGTACTCAAAAATGCCATGCTGAAGTCGAATGTATTGGACCGAAAGGGTACAAATTTCGCAGTCAAGCTGTAAATTACTACACAATGCATTCCGTTCTCCGGACTACATCCTGCTACTTGCAAAGCCCTTTTCAGGGCTTAATAGCGGAAGTTTGAGAACGAACGAAGAAGAAGGTTATACGATGATTTTGTTAACGCGCTGTTTTACGCTGTTTTACGAATCCAAAGTATGGTGCAGTATGGCTATTATTTGTTCCTTAGTAAGGAGCCCCAGGATCACACAGGGACAAGCTGTCTCTGTATGTGCTCAGTGACTAGATGTCTCTGTGTGTGCTCAGAGACTATATGTCTCTGTATGTGCTCAGTGACTAGATGTATCTGTGTGTGCTCAGTGACTAGATGTCTCTGTATGTGCTCAGTGACTAGATGTCTCTGTATGTGCTCAGTGACTAGATGTCTCTGTATGTGCTCAGTGACTAGATGTCTATGTATGTGCTCAGTGACTAGATGTCTCTGTATGTGCTCAGTGACTAGATGTCTCTGTATGTGCTCAGTGACTAGATGTCTCTGTGTGTGCTCAGTGACTAGATGTCTCTGTATCTGCACAGGGAAGCGATGCCTCGGTATGTTTTTAAATGAATGTCCCATAGCCGAAAATGCCATATTTGGTCGGCTTGTGTGTCTATAGTTATTATCTGTTCTTATTTTGTTTAACATTGTCGTCCTTACATGTCGCCCATTTTAGGTTGTGACAGTGGATTTGGCCATGAACTCGCCGAACGATTGGACAAGATGGGGTACCACGTGTTTGCCGGTTGCCTGGCACCAGATCGAGAAGGTGCACGTTCACTGAAAGAGTCTACCTCAGACCGACTTAACATCGTTGCCATAGATGTCACAGACGATTTCCAGGTCTCGAGGGCTGTGAAGTTTGTCAAAGACAACATTGGAGACAATCGTAAGTTATGGTTATTATTTCCCTTTGATCTGAAATACAGATGAGCATGAGAAGCGCCATATGTAGACTAGGAAGTCCGCAGACTAAAGCGCTAAATTGACAATTTTTGTTGTTGAAATTACAGCATTTATTTACGTTGCTGGGGTTGACCGATAGTATATATGCCGCTGCCACTCAAATTGCACGCAAAGTTTGTATTTTATCTCCTATAGAAAAACAACTTATGCCTTATCGAAATTTGGAACGCGTGCCTGCTTGGTCAGGTGGCAGTATGCTAATCGCTCGCCATCTTCTTTTCGTACAATTGACAAAAATTACAATCTTAATTATTCAAAGCAAATATTCAATTTTTAAAACGTTTTTAAAATGCCGAATGGTTATAAGCTGCCCCGGTCAAAGAACCAGAGCTGACTGCTAGCGTCAGGTCCAACGAAAAATAGCTGACTGCTAGCGTCAGGTCCAACGAACCAGAGCTGACTGCTAGCGTCAGGTCCAACGAACCAGAGCTGACTACTAGCGTCAGGTCCAACGAACCAGAGCTGACTGCTAGCGTCAGGTCCAACGAAACATAGCTTACTGCTAGCGTCAGGTCCAACGAACCAGAGCTGACTGCTAGCGTCAGGTCCAACGAACCATAGCTGACTGCTAGCGTCAGGTCCAACGAACCAGAGCTGACTGCTATCGTTAGGTCCAGCGAACCAGAGCTGTCAAGATCCTTCTACAGCTCCGCGCGGTGATCCTATATAACAGAGCAGGCTGGCTAAGGAGGAGGAATCGGAGAGAGAAGGCAACCTGGTACACAAAAATCCCTGCTGAAGTCGGATGTGTTGGACCGAAAGGTTCAAATATCGCAGTCATGCTGTAAACTATGACACAACTAATTCCGTTCTCTAGACTTCATGCTGCTACTTGCAAAGCCCCTTTCGTGGCATGGTAGCGGAAGTTAGAGAATGACCGAAGAAGAAGCAGACCACAATGTTTAGTAACCGCATGTTGGACTTCTGTTACATACAGAAGCTTTTTTCCCTTCGCATTTCTTTCTTGCAGCATAGAAAATGTCATTACATATTAACTGTTTTATTGTAGAATTAAATTCAATTAGCAGTAAAGCTTCCCGTGTACGAAGCACATACTTAACTAGGAGGGCCGCGTCAAGAAAGCTCCGCATAACCTGATACTGGAAAGCACAAGCAGAGAAAAAAAAAGCGAAAAGAAAAGAAGATTGTAGAATTTTGTGATTAACTCTCCTAGTTTCCCAAGCCGCTTATCTCGCAACGTGCTCTCTCATTTTTATGTGTCAGCTAATATTTATGTAATGGGGCAACCTGGTTTTTCGAATTGTTGGCCCATGATCCCCCAAAGAACAGACACCGGAACTCAGAGAATCGAGATAGCCAACGATTACACGACTGGACAGAATCGAAGCCTCAAAAGTCTTTCCAACAACGATTCCATAGGTTGCCGCCCCAGCATCTCTCACATACTTTTCCTAGGATGAAGAAACAAACAACATGAACGACCTTTCATGTTTGCATTGTCCTACATTTACAAAACCAATAGCAGGTCTAACCTTCAGGTTGATATTTAACCACATTTACGATTCAACAGCCATGCTGGCTGACGTCAACAATTACATTTCTCCCCAACGTTTAGTATCACATCTAGTTGCACGTATTTTGTCTCTCTCACGTATCTGCTGCAAGTGTTATTTCAACGTAACTAACTACTGCTCTACTGTTATGTCAGCGCCCTAGGATTCTTGCCATTCAATGATTGGACCAGCTAGCCACACCAAAATATTCTCGTTTTCTCCTGTATCTTTTTTTCTGTGGTCTATGTTTTCAAAATGTCTTCAAATTTGTTTTCCCTTATCTTTCACCACCTAACCAACTCCTTACCCTATTGCTACTCAGACCAAAACAAAAAGAAGAAGAAAAATTAACCCGTCGAAGGCACGTGACTGACCTTAGAAGACATTTGTATGTATTCAAAATGAGCGAAGATGACTCAATCAAAGCCTTGTTGGCTATGATTGGAGTACACGTTTTTAAACTTACACACGCCAAGTTCTCCAGTCCTGAGCCCTGTTTCCAGCTATATTCGTGTCTTCTTTATTTTTGTCTCTAGCTCTCATCACCTTGTGTTTTGTCTACTTCACTTCTCACGCCCTGTGGATTCCAGAACAGAGACTGCCTAGTAATACCATCAATTGGTCTCCTTAATGTGATTTGTCCACCATCGTCCTCTCCTCACATCATGTTCTGTTGTTATCTGGTTGGTTCTGTCCAATAGTTCCATATTAGTAATCTTATCATACCATTTTAATACCTCAATTCTACAAAACGTATCCTTTCATGAATCTTAACGTTATTGTTTACTGTTTTTGTTTTGTTAGCGTCTCTGAGTACTGTGTACGTACCTAAATGCTTGTCCACGAATGATACTCATGAAGGCCACATGTACTTTTGCTGTTCCTCCTCGCAAATATATGTTGGGGGTGGGGGGGGGGGGGGGGGGCGATTGGTGATTCGACTTCCTGGAGACATTTTCTCGCTTCATGACATTTGCTGGCCTCGTGACATTTGCTCACCTCATGATATTTGCTCACCTCGTGACATTTGCTCGCCTCATGACATTTTCTCACCTCGTGACATTTGCTCGCCTCATGACAATTGCTGGCCTCATGACATTTGCTGACCTCATGACATCTGCTGGCCTCATGACATTTGCTCGCCTCATGACATTTAATTGAGAATGAGAAAACATAGAAAATGTTTGGTACAGCTAATGTAAACGTTTGATTAGCGTAGGGATAGTGCACTCATTTTTCATGGCTAAAGTATGGGGTTCAACTCCCATTACCAGCTCACTCCAATTAATCTATCTGTAAATGGGTACATGGTTCACTGCTAGGGACAGGAATACAGTGATCATATAATAAGGTTTCTAACACTCCATCTCCGACAGCAATGTCTGATATTACCTCCAGTCATCTCGACTGATAGTCTTGCCGCAAGTCTAAGGTAGTTCAGGACCACAGATTAAGGTTGACGATTAGTATGACTTGGTTTGGATTGGCTTGGCTTCGTTCGTTCTCAATCTCCCGCTACCAAACCCTGAAAGGCCTTAAGTAGTAGAATGTAGTCCAGAGAACGGGATGCGTTGTCTCGTAGTTTACAGCTTGACTGCGTTATTTGCACCTTTCGGTCCAACACATTCGACTTCAGCAAGCATTTTTTGAGTACCGGGTTAGCATTCCCTCTTCGATCCCTTCTCCTTAGCCAGTCTGCCCTGCTGCAGCCTGTTATCCAGGATCTCCGCGTGGAGGTGTAGAAGGGTCTTGGCAGCTCTGGTTCGCTGGCCCTGACGCTAGCAGTCAGCTATGGGTCGCTGACCACTGCAGCTCATGCGCTGCTCAGCATCTTCATCCCGATGATCAGTATATTTTCTTCACTATAATCCAAATACATCGCCACTTACAACATCAAGACGAAAACACGTCTGATGATGTTGCCATCATGACTTGCGGTGGGCAACTAACATTTACCTTATCCGGCCTACAGTGTCTCGAAGAGAGAAGAATTCGTGGTGACTTAATACAGGTTTATAAGATGATCAGAGGAATGGATAAATTAGACTTTTTTTTAAATACAGCCACCTACAATAACACGAGGGCATAGCTACAAGCTGACTAAAGAGAGGTCCAGATTAGATATTAGAAAATATTTTTTTAGGTTTATAAGATGATCAGAGGAATGGATAAATTAGACTTTTTTTTAAATACAGCCACCTACAATAACACGAGGGCATAGCTACAAGCTGACTAAAGAGAGGTCCAGATTAGATATTAGAAAATATTTTTTTAGTCAGAGAGTGGTGTCTGCTTGGAATGCATTGCCAGGGGAGGTAGTGGAGGCAGGGACAGTTAATGCATTTAAGAATAAACTGGATGCGCATAGCTTTTAGAGCAAGGTGATGTTAATGTAACTGGTTGTATACAGACTCTGCAGGGTCTTCTAAACCAGTATAAAGACGTTAAGTTACGTTAAGTTATCAAATTGATGACTATATTGACCATTAATGTTGCAGAACTGTGGGCTGTTGTCAACAATGCCGGAGTTGCTGCGTTCTGTGAAATAGAATGGTGCTCCGTGCAAGAATTTCAGAAAATCATGGATGTCAATGTTTTTGGCATCGTCAGGGTCACCAAAGGATTCCTCCCCCTGCTTCGTCAGACCGAGGGCCGAGTTGTGAACGTGGCCAGTCTAGCAGGTAAGCCTACTACATTTTAAATATAATTATGGTCTATTATTATCATTGCTGAGACCAACCTATATTTGTAAATTCACAATAGAAAAACAAGCATGGAAAACAAATTAGTGACAAAATAGTAAAAACAAGTGAGGACAACAAATTAGTGTCACAATCTCAAAAATAAGTGAGGACAACAAATTAGTGTCACAATCTCAAAAATAAGTGAGGACAACAAGTTAGTGTCACAATAGTAAAAAATAGTATGGACAACAAATTACTGATGCAAAAATAAGTGTGGAAAACAAATTAGCGAGAACAAAATGTATTTTCCGAGTGTGTTAAAAATATAATTGTCAATAATCTTTTTACGAGATGAGCAGAATATTTTCAATCAACATTTCACTAATAATGACAGAATCACCTGTTTCAATCCTTGGGAGCAAAGATGAGCATACCTGTAATTATTCAATCATTGTGTTACTAACACTGTTACCTAACACTGTTAGGTGAGACAAGAGGATTGTGTATAATGCTAGCAATCTTATTATGTAAAGCAAATTGCTATTTTCTTCTTCTTCTGCGCTTGTCCCGAAAGGGTTGTTGTGTTATAGTTTACAACGAGGCTGTAGTATCTGCAACTTTCAGCCCAGCACATCCATTTTCAGTTGACTTTTTTGGGTACTGAGTTTGCCTTCCAACTGTGGTCCATATTCTGTTAGCCAGACTACAATAGTATTGTCTGTTTCCAGGTCCGCCATTTGAATACAGAATAGGATCTTGGTCAGCTCTGGTTCGCTGACTCTGATGTGAACAGCCAGTTATCAGTCACTGTGCTGCTGTCAACTCATTCACTGTGCTGCTGTCATCTCATTCTTTGTGCTGCTGTCATCTCAGTCTCTGTGCTGCTGTCAGCTCATTCACTGTGCTGCTGTCATCTCAGTCTCTGTGCTGCTGTCAGCTCATTCACTGTGCTGCTGTCATCTCATTCTTTGTGCTGCTGTCATCTCAGTCTCTGTGCTGCTGTCAGCTCATTCACTGTGCTGCTGTCATCTCATTCTTTGTGCTGCTGTCATCTCAGTCTCTGTGCTGCTGTCATCTCATTCACTGTGCTGCTGTCAGCTCATTCTCTGTGCTGCTGTCAGCTCATTCACTGTGCTGCTGTCATCTCATTCTTTGTGCTCCTGTCAGCTCATTCACTGTGCTGCTGTCATCTCATTCTTTGTGCTGCTGTCATCTCAGTCTCTGTGCTGCTGTCAGCTCATTCACTGTGCTGCTGTCATCTCATTCTTTGTGCTCCTGTCAGCTCATTCACTGTGCTGCTGTCATCTCATTCTTTGTGCTGCTGTCATCTCAGTCTCTGTGCTGCTGTCATCTCATTCACTGCGCTGCTGTCATCTCATTCTTTGTGCTGCTGTCATCTCAGTCTCTGTGCTGCTGTCATCTCATTCACTGTGCTGCTGTCAGCTCATTCTCTGTGCTCCTGTCAGCTCATTCACTGTGCTGCTGTCATCTCATTCTTTGTGCTGCTGTCATCTCAGTCTCTGTGCTGCTGTCATCTCATTCACTGCGCTGCTGTCATCTCATTCTTTGTGCTGCTGTCATCTCAGTCTCTGTGCTGCTGTCATCTCATTCACTGCGCTGCTGTCATCTCATTCTTTGTGCTCCTGTCAGCTCATTCACTGTGCTGCTGTCATCTCATTCTTTGTGCTCCTGTCAGCTCATTCACTGCGCTGCTGTCATCTCATTCTTTGTGCTCCTGTCAGCTCATTCACTGTGCTGCTGTCATCTCATTCTTTGTGCTGCTGTCATCTCAGTCTCTGTGCTGCTGTCATCTCATTCACTGCGCTGCTGTCATCTCATTCTTTGTGCTGCTGTCATCTCAGTCTCTGTGCTGCTGTCATCTCATTCACTGCGCTGCTGTCATCTCATTCTTTGTGCTGCTGTCAGCTCAGTCTCTGTGCTGCTGTCATCTCATTCTTTGTGCTGCTGTCAGCTCATTCACTGTGCTGCATCTTCGGCCCTACACGCTTATACAAAAACTGCAACTGAAAGAGTACATCAAGAATTAAAAGAATAAGTGATAACTATTTGGTATGTGATAATTGAATTAAAAAGTGATAACTATTTGGTATGTGATAATTGAATTAAAAAGTGATAACTATTTGGTATGTGATAATTGAATTAAAAAGTGATAACTATTTGGTATGTGATAATTGAATTAAAAAGTGATAACTATTTGGTATGTGATAATTGAATTAAAAAGTGATAACTATTTGGTATGTGATAATTGAATTAAAAAGTGATAACTATTTGGTATGTGATAATTGAATTAAAAAGTGATAACTATTTGGTATGTGATAATTGAATTAAAAAGTGATAACTATTTGGTATGTGATAATTGAATTAAAAAGTGATAACTATTTGGTATGTGATAATTGAATTAAAAAGTGATAACTATTTGGTATGTGATAATTGAATTAAAAAGTGATAACTATTTGGTATGTGATAATTGAATTAAAAAGTGATAACTATTTGGTATGTGATAATTGAATTAAAAAGTGATAACTATTTGGTATGTGATAATTGAATTAAAAAGTGATAACTATTTGGTATGTGATAATTGAATTAAAAAGTGATAACTATTTGGTATGTGATAATTGAATTAAAAAGTGATAACTATTTGGTATGTGATAATTGAATTAAAAAGTGATAACTATTTGGTATGTGATAATTGAATTAAAAAGTGATAACTATTTGGTATGTGATAATTGAATTAAAAAGTGATAACTATTTGGTATGTGATAATTGAATTAAAAAGTGATAACTATTTGGTATGTGATAATTGAATTAAAAAGTGATAACTATTTGGTATGTGATAATTGAATTAAAAAGTGATAACTATTTGGTATGTGATAATTGAATTAAAAAGTGATAACTATTTGGTATGTGATAATTGAATTAAAAAGTGATAACTATTTGGTATGTGATAATTGAATTAAAAAGTGATAACTATTTGGTATGTGATAATTGAATTAAAAAGTGATAACTATTTGGTATGTGATAATTGAATTAAAAAGTGATAACTATTTGGTATGTGATAATTGAATTAAAAAGTGATAACTATTTGGTATGTGATAATTGAATTTAAAAGTGATAACTATTTGGTATGTGATAATTGAATTTAAAAGTGATAACTATTTGGTATGTGATAATTGAATTAAAAAGTGATAACTATTTGGTATGTGATAATTGAATTAAAAAGTGATAACTATTTGGTATGTGATAATTGAATTAAAAAGTGATAACTATTTGGTATGTGATAATTGAATTTAAAAGTGATAACTATTTGGTATGTGATAATTGAATTTAAAAGTGATAACTATTTGGTATGTGATAATTGAATTAAAAAGTGTTAACTATTTGGTATGTGATAATTGAATTAAAAAGTGATAACTATTTGGTATGTGATAATTGAATTAAAAAGTGATAACTATACTCCATTTGTGATACAGGAATTTTGTTTACAGTCAACAACTTCCTTTCCTATGTCTCAGAAGAATTCCAAGAAGGAAACCAGGAAATATCTTGTATGCTGATTTGTGAGTCTTCATTTATACTTCTGTGAATTTACATGAACAGTGCAAACTTGATGTTTAATAACATCCTCCATTTTAATGCTTTTCATAGGACGATTCACACTGCCAGCTTTTGCAGCCTACTCAATGTCCAAGAAGGCATGCATTGCCTTCTCCGACGCTCTCAGACAGGAGATGAAGAAGTTCAACATATCTGTGGTCACTATTGAACCAGGTCTTTACAGGTATGTGATTCAGGTCAGAAAAAAAAAACACCCTATAGATCACTTCTCAGCTTTATGGTTAAGATGAAAGGAAAGTTGGCTTCTATACTCTTGGGTCAGGGGAGAAAGAATAGCGTCTGGTCAGGAATAACATTCTGATCAGACATATTAGTCAGGGTCAGGCAAAATATACTGGCCAAGACCCTCACTTCAGCTTCCTCGTAGACCTCTCAGGAAACGGGCTGTTTTCATGGCAGCCTGGCTAACAAGGCGAGGAACTGACGTGATCCCCGTAGTAGAGAACGTCATAGTAGAGAACGCCATGCAGATGAAGCCAAGCATAGCACAACCGCCTGGAGGACTATGGTCCACCTTCAAAGGGACCTGAGGAAAGCTACGACAACCCGCCACTTAACCTTTTTAGGGTGCACAAAAGAGTAATCCTACTCATTGTGGGCATTCAACAACAATAATACTCTTTGAGTCATTCAGGTCAATTCATCCGGGTACGTCTCAAGATCATTGGGACACTCCTGCTGACACCTCTACAATCTGTCTGCTGTTGTTTGTTGTACCTCCTCAGGTCGTAGGTTAGACAGTCATGGATGTTGTCTTCCCATCGTTTTCTCAGACGTCCCCACCTTTGCTTGCCTTGAACTGTGCCATGTAGTATCTCATTTGCAAAGCCCTATAAAATATATGACTACTACACTTGTTGCCTCGGATCGCACGCGTACACACACACGCACGCACGCAGGCAGACATTCACACAGGCAGACAGACACAAACACACACAGACAGGCAGACACACAGACAGACACACACACAGACAGACAAACATACACACACAGACAGGCACACAGACACAGACACACACACACACAGACACAGACACACACACAGACATACACGTAGACACACACACACACTCACTCACACACAGACACTCACACACAGACAGTCACACACACAGACATACACGTAGACACACACACACTCACTCACACACAGACACTCACACACAGACAGTCACACACACAGACATACACGTAGACACACACACACTCACTCACACACAGACAATCACACACAGACAGTCACACACAGACACTCACACACAGACACTCACACACAGACACTCACACAGAGGACTTGTATTCTTGAGAGAGAAAACAAAGTCAATACAGACAATGAAGAAGAAGACAAATTTGATTTTCAGCACAGCAACAAAACCAAAGTCCAAATTTTTTTTTATATTAGCACAAACAGCAGCAGCAAAAAACAGGAATAAACAGATTTTGACAACCAGGAATCAAACACAAAATCTGCCTGACCAAATACCAGGATTATGTAGATTGCAAAGTCAGTCCTTTCTTTCCTTGTGTTTATTAGCGTCCTGTAGAACATCTTATAGGCAATTCTGAAATTCTCTGGCTAAGGTCTTGAGAGTTACATATTCTGTGTATTTATCTTATTGTCATGCTGTATTTTTGGCATCAAAGTACTGCTTCCATTCATCTTAACCACGGAAACAATATTGACTCTGAAGTCTACAACAGGATTTTTAAAGCAAGTACTGCATCCATTCATCTTAACCACGGAAACAATATTGACTCTGAAGTCTACAACAGGATTTTTAAAGCAAGTACTGCATCCATTCATCTTAACCACGGAAACAATATTGACTCTGAAGTCTACAACAGGATTTTTAAAGCAAGTACTGCATCCATTCATCTTAACCACGGAAACAATATTGACTCTGAAGTCTACAACAGGATTTTTAAAGCAAGTACTGCATCCATTCATCTTAACCACGGAAACAATATTGACTCTGAAGTCTACAACAGGATTTTTAAAGCAAGTACTGCATCCATTCATCTTAACCACGGAAACAATATTGACTCTGAAGTCTACAACAGGATTTTTAAAGCAAGTACTGCATCCATTCATCTTAACCACGGAAACAATATTGACTCTGAAGTCTACAACAGGATTTTTAAAGCAAGTACTGCATCCATTCATCTTAACCACGGAAACAATATTGACTCTGAAGTCTTCAACAGGATTTTTAAAGCAAGTACTGCATCCATTCATCTTAACCACGGAAACAATATTGACTCTGAAGTCTACAACAGGATTTTTAAAGCAAGTACTGCATCCATTCATCTTAACCACGGAAACAATATTGACTCTGAAGTCTACAACAGGATTTTTAAAGCAAGTACTGCATCCATTCATCTTAACCACGGAAACAATATTGACTCTGAAGTCTACAACAGGATTTTTAAAGCAAGTACTGCATCCATTCATCTTAACCACGGAAACAATATTGACTCTGAAGTCTACAACAGGATTTTTAAAGCAAGTACTGCATCCATTCATCTTAACCACGGAAACAATATTGACTCTGAAGTCTACAACAGGATTTTTAAAGCAAGTACTGCATCCATTCATCTTAACCACGGAAACAATATTGACTCTGAAGTCTACAACAGGATTTTTAAAGCAAGTACTGCATCCATTCATCTTAACCACGGAAACAATATTGACTCTGAAGTCTACAACAGGATTTTTAAAGCAAGTACTGCATCCATTCATCTTAACCACGGAAACAATATTGACTCTGAAGTCTACAACAGGATTTTTAAAGCAAGTACTGCATCCATTCATCTTAACCACGGAAACAATATTGACTCTGAAGTCTACAACAGGATTTTTAAAGCAAGTACTGCATCTATTCATCTTAACCACGGAAACAATATTGACTCTGAAGTCTACAACAGGATTTTTAAAGCAAGTACTGCATCCATTCATCTTAACCACGGAAACAATATTGACTCTGAAGCCTACAACAGGATTTTTAAAGCAAGTACTGCATTTGGAAGACTACAGAAAAATGTTTACAACTAATAAGAAATAACTGTTGCTACCAAGATCTATAGTGCTATAGGGCTAATCATACTTCAATACGCCTGCGAAACATAGTCTATAGCAGACATGTCAACCATTTCCACGTGAGCTGTCTTCTCAGGTGGTTCTGGATCATCTGGCAAGTGTACGAAGAAGAAGAAGAAGGATCATCTGGCAGGATTGAGTACCCAACTCTGAAGCCCTCAAAGGTGGAAGAATCTCGAGCATCTACACACTGTTGCACAGGGCCCAAAACAGATTGTTCGCATGCCCAATAAACACTTCCCAAAGGAGAAGTTGTACAGGAGCTCAAAACAGGCAAGTAGTCATCGAGTCATTATTTGTAACTATGACATCCATTATGCAACTATTTGTTGCCAGCCGTTAGCAATGACTGTAATGTTAGAGACTGTACTCTCATCCTATTATTGTTGTAACTAAACAGAAGGACTGACTTCCTGTCATTGTTGTAACTAAACAGAAGGACTGACTTCCTGTTATTGTTGTAACTAAACAGAAGGACTGACTTCCTGTTATTGTTGTAACTAAACAGAAGGACTGACTTCCTGTTATTGTTGTAACTAAACAGAAGGACTGACTTCCTGTCATTGTTGTAACTAAACAGAAGGACTGACTTCCTGTTATTGTTGTAACTAAACAGAAGGACTGACTTCCTGTTATTGTTGTAACTAAACAGAAGGACTGACTTCCTGTTATTGTTGTAACTAAACAGAAGGACTGACTTCCTGTCATTGTTGTAACTAAACAGAAGGACTGACTTCCTGTTATTGTTGTAACTAAACAGAAGGACTGACTTCCTGTTATTGTTGTAACTAAACAGAAGGACTGACTTCCTGTCATTGTTGTAACTAAACAGAAGGACTGACTTCCTGTTATTGTTGTAACTAAACAGAAGGACTGACTTCCTGTTATTGTTGTAACTAAACAGAAGGACTGACTTCCTGTTATTGTTGTAACTAAACAGAAGGACTGACTTCCTGTCATTGTTGTAACTAAACAGAAGGACTGACTTCCTGTTATTGTTGTAACTAAACAGAAGGACTGACTTCCTGTTATTGTTGTAACTAAACAGAAGGACTGACTTCCTGTCATTGTTGTAACTAAACAGAAGGACTGACTTCCTGTTATTGTTGTAACTAAACAGAAGGACTGACTTCCTGTTATTGTTGTAACTAAACAGAAGGACTGACTTCCTGTTATTGTTGTAACTAAACAGAAGGACTGACTTCCTGTCATTGTTGTAACTAAACAGAAGGACTGACTTCCTGTCATTGTTGTAACTAAACAGAAGGACTGACTTCCTGTTATTTTTGTAACTAAACAGAAGGACTGACTTCCTGTTATTGTTGTAACTAAACAGAAGGACTGACTTCCTGTTATTGTTGTAACTAAACAGAAGGACTGACTTCCTATTATTGTTGTAACTAAACAGAAGGACTGACTTCCTGTTTACATTGTCTACCTTTAGGACACCCATCACTCATGAAAACTACTTGATTGACCATAACCGCAAGTCTTGGGCTGAAACACCAACTGAAGTCAGGGCAGATTATGGAGAGGAATACTTCGATGCTTTTCTCAAACAAGTTACCATCAGTCTAAAGCAGGCACGACCCAATGTTCAAGAGGTGAGCCAAGTAATTTCAAACTAACTCACTTACTGTACATTACAGTAGAGTACAAGTACTGTACTGCCACCTGAGGTACTGTACTGCCACCTGAGAGGTACCAACGAAGGATGGAATAAGATCTTTGTAATCATTATAGAATGCAGCAATAGGTGATTGCTTCTTCTCTTTTCAATCCCTCTGAATACTAGTAATGTACGATTCTATCCTCACATAGTATAAGACATATGTTCCACAGGGACCTGACAAGTATTATGTATGTGGGGGGGCGGAAACATATAACTTTAACATGGCTTATAACAATATTCTTTTTCTTTGATGCTCGTCTTGAAAAGGACGTTGTGTCATAGTTTACAGCTGCGCTTCTCGGCTCGACAAATCTGGTTTCAGCTGGCTTTTTGGGAACTGGGTATGAGTTTCCACTGCGATCCTTATTCTCTTAGCCAGGCTACACTAGTGCAGTCGGTTTCCAGGACCACAATTTGGAGGCAGAATAGAGTCTTGGTCAGCTACGAGTCACTGACCCTGATGAAAGCAATCAGCTATGAGTCGCTGACCCTGATGTAAGCAGCCAGCTATGTGTCACTGACCCTGATGTAAGCAGCCAGCTATGAGTCACTGACCCTGATGTAAGCAGTCAGCTATGAGTCGCTGACCCTGATGTAAGCAGCCAGCTATGAGTCACTGACCCTGATGTAAGCAGCCAGCTATGAGTCACTGACCCTGATGTAAGCAGTCAGCTACGAGTCACTGACCCTGATGTAAGCAGTCAGCTATGAGTCGCTGACCCTGATGTAAGCAGCCAGCTATGAGTCACTGACCCTGATGTAAGCAGCCAGCTATGTGTCACTGACCCTGATGTAAGCAGTCAGCTATGAGTCGCTGACCCTGATGTAAGCAGCCAGCTATGAGTCACTGACCCTGATGTAAGCAGCCAGCTATGAGTCACTGACCCTGATGTAAGCAGTCAGCTACGAGTCACTGACCCTGATGTAAGCAGCCATCTATGAGTCACTGACCCTGATGAAAGCAATCAGCTATGAGTCGCTGACCCTGATGTAAGCAGCCAGCTATGTGTCACTGACCCTGATGTAAGCAGCCAGCTATGAGTCACTGACCCTGATGTAAGCAGTCAGCTATGAGTCGCTGACCCTGATGTAAGCAGCCATCTATGAGTCACTGACCCTGATGTAAGCAGCCAGCTATGTGTCACTGACCCTGATGTAAGCAGGCAGCTATGAGTCACTGACCCTGATATAAGCAGTCAGCTACGAGTCACTGACCCTGATGTAAGCAGCCAGCTATGAGTCGCTGGCTGCTGTCAGCTCGTTCACTGTGCTGCATCTTCGGCCTCACATTAAAATATAAAATGTACTATCAACCTCCCCTCCCATCGTTCTTATCTTAACAAGTATTTGTTGCTGGGGGATAGTGAGGTCTGGGCTGGACGTTCCGTTTGTTAAAGGAAAGTGAAGCGTCTGATATAGCCTCTCCTTTTGAGGTGTAGATTCACTGTTCGGCTTGCCATTCAGGAGTTTCAATGCCAATGGCCTCTCCTACATTATTGTGTCCCCAGCAGCATATTTATGAGGAGCCACCTGTTTGTAACAGAGCCTGCTGTGGAGCGCTACCAAGTACTGGGCAAGCAGATTGGGCTCATTAGCCTTGGTTGGCAGCCAATCTAAGAGAAGGTAAAATCTGACTCTAAACTCAGATAGACGAAGCTCGTTAGCCTGTTCAGGCAGTTCGCCTAGGAGAGGAGGAACTCTGATTTTAAACCCACAAGTCCCGGGAGTGCTAGCTAGTCTTGGGATGATGAGAGTATCATCGGATGTTTCGGGTAAGTATCATCTGTGGACAATGACTCCACTGCCTTGTGGAAATCTTGGGAGAGAGTTGGGCTACAGAAGTAAAAAGTAAAAAAGTAAAGTATCCCATGGCATTACTGCCGTAGGGGTGTGAGGTGTTAGCGATCTCATATTTCAAAGGCTCGGCTATATGAGGGCGGTAGCCATCTCCTCTCCCTCGCCGCTTTTACTTCCCGGACTGAACCGGTACCCATTTAAGGCTGGGTTGACCCGGGAGCCATTGCAGTCTGAAAAAAACTTTACCGCCTCAACTGGGGAATGAACCCAGGACCACTCAGATGCGAAGCCAGTGCGTTAACCACTGCGCTACGCAGAAATAAACCCAGACAGAAAATCCGGAGTGGTAGCACCTAAGGCGGATGGTTTCAAAATTACACAAACTCATTCCGACCGCTCCTGCAACTGAGCTGGTGCCAAATTGTCATGCTTTGCATTTATTTGGATTACACCAGCGAGGCGGAGAGGGGGGGGGGGGGATCCTGCAGTTTGGACAGCCCAGAGTCTCCATATTCAGCACCCAGGCTTGCGCTCTGAGAGGCTACTCACAGGGGGCCACACGCATGATCTGCAAGGACAGAGATGCCTATGATTTGTTGCTGTATCCTCCCATTGGTTTGGTCTTAGATGTACTTTCATGTACAGTTATTTGTTTGTTAGTTATCTTTCCACTTGTGCTATTTAGCATCGTGCGGAGCTTAAATCGTCTATCCTGCGCCAAGTGCATTGCGTCGCTCAATGTGAGCCCTTGTTGTTGCACAATCACTCTGTTATCTATCCACCTACCTCGTCCTGTAGCCAGATCTACCAGCATTGTAAGCCATCAGTGGAAGATGATGAGGGTGCATTCTCATGAGATGACCAAACCAACTTATTTTCTGCCTGGAAATGTATTCAACACAAGACGTAGTGCCAACCATACTTCGAATGTCGTCATTCCGCATTCTGTCTCTTCTGGTAACACTGATGACTTTCCTCAAACGCTTCATTTCACAAGTCGAAATTCTGCTCTTGTTCACTCCTGACAGAGCCATGTTTGGCACTAGTAGCACAGAATCAACATAAATATACTGTTTATCAGCTGTTGGTTTGTTGTCAAACTAATGCTTGGGTGTCTAAGCAGTGGGGACAGCTTATAAGTCACCGCAGATTCTATCTGACACCTTGTCTCAATTTTCCTGTCGATCCTACCATCTGGCAAAAAAATACTGCCCAAAATACTTGAACTCATGGACATGTTGAAGAGCAATGTCATTTAGACTTATCTTGAGTGGCACAGGAGTTCTACTGATCATCATAGTTTCTGTTCAGTTATTTGTTCTGTAAAACGGTCACTTAGTATGATAATTTATGAATTCATGTTTTTCAGGTTGTTGATAACATGATAGATGCAGTGTGCTCCCAACATCCCAGCCATCGCTATGTTCCTTACTGGAAGTTCAGACTCCGAGCCTCCATTATCAGTTCATTACCTGTCTCAATTTCTGACAAGCTGTTCGCAGCCAGGTAAAAAATAATTTAAAGTTGATAATGTTGTTCAGTAAATGTCACATTGAGATAGAATAAGAAATCAGGGCACTAGGAATTTTTTGAAAACTAATACATAACAATTTTTTTAAAAGTTAAGCATTACTGCCATTTCAAAGGTTCGTCTATATGAGGGTGGTAGTTATCTACTCTCCCTCGCCGCTTTTACTTCCTGGACTGAACCGATACTCATTTAAGGCTGGGTCGACCCAGGACCCGTTGCGGTCTGAAAAAACATTTCCACCTCAACTGGGGAATGAACCCAGAACCACTGCGCTACGCGGCTTCCACATAACAAGACGGAGACTTAAATGGTTCTGTGACTTCATGAGAAGCAACATGACCAACTACAACTGCATGTAACATAAAACAATCTGGTTACAAGCCACAAGGAATAACAAGAACAAGCAACTAAGTCAAATAAGAGATAAAGTAATACCCCTGAACAAAATAGTTCAGATAAACTCAGATCAAATTCATATTTCTTTTAAATAAAGGTATCACCCTTTCAAAAAATGACAGATTCTTTTGGACGGTCCACAGAAACCAGTCAGAAAGGCCTGAAGACCCTTTTTGTAGCTGATATCAAATGCTCAAAACTTGTACACGTCAGTTTGGGTTATGTTACATTGTGTGTTGATCTTCTTATTCTGGTACCTTGTAGACTTCTTATGGAGGAGACTGATTGCAGGGAAGCCCTGGTTCAAAGATGACCAGTACACTTGTAATTGTAGTTTTTGTAAAAATGTGTTCCACATAATGTTGATAACTCTATGCAAATATAACATTCTTTAGTTACCTTTAACAAAATGTTTCAATGCGAGTTCATGTTTTCACTCCAAAGGAAGCATAGGGCCAAAACTACAGATGTCCCTGTTAACAGGAAGCCTGTATCAAAGCATTTTCAGTAATGGCTTCAATAGCAATGGTTTGACTAAGAGGGTGGTAGTCAAAAAGTAACCTTCATTTATTTATTAACAGAATATGCCATTATTTTTTATCTCCCCTTTGTACATGATAATGTTGCTAGCCTCACACACAATCCCTTATAGTTTTCTTTTATGTCTTGTTTGGAAGGTTATAGTGGCCCTATTCCTTTCAACCCAGGTACTCCTCTGTTGGTTTTGATGATAGGATCTTGAAAATGTGTTGTGTTAACATTATTGTTGTTTTGATACTAGGACCTAGAAAGTGTGTTGTTAACTTACTTGTTTTGATACTAGGACCTAGAAAATGTATTTTTAACTTACTTGTTGTTTTGATACTAGGACCTAGAAAGTGTGTTGTTAACTTACTTGTTTTGATACTAGGACCTAGAAAATGTATTTTTAACTTACTTGTTTTGATACTAGGACCTAGAAAATGTATTTTTAACTTACTTGTTGTTTTGATACTAGGACCTAGAAAGTGTGTTGTTAACTTACTTGTTTTGATACTAGGACCTAGAAAATGTATTTTTAACTTACTTGTTGTTTTGATACTAGGACCTAGAAAATGTATTTTTAACTTACTTGTTGTTTTGATACTAGGACCTAGAAAATGTATTTTTAACTTACTTGTTTTGATACTAGGACCTAGAAAATGTATTTTTAACTTACTTGTTGTTTTGATACTAGGACCTAGAAAATGTATTTTTAACTTACTTGTTTTGATACTAGGACCTAGAAAGTGTGTTTTTAACTTACTTGTTTTGATACTAGGACCTAGAAAATGTATTTTTAACTTACTTGTTTTGATACTAGGACCTAGAAAGTGTGTTGTTAACTTACTTGTTTTGATACTAGGACCTAGAAAATGTATTTTTAACTTACTTGTTTTGATACTAGGACCTAGAAAGTGTGTTTTTAACTTACTTGTTGTTTTGATACTAGGACCTAGAAAGTGTGTTTTTAACTTACTTGTTTTGATACTAGGACCTAGAAAGTGTGTTTTTAACTTACTTGTTTTGATACTAGGACCTAGAAAGTGTGTTTTTAACTTACTTGTTTTGATACTAGGACCTAGAAAGTGTGTTTTTAACTTACTTGTTTTGATACTAGGACCTAGAAAGTGTGTTTTTAACTTACTTGTTTTGATACTAGGACCTAGAAAGTGTGTTTTTAACTTACTTGTTTTGATACTAGGACCTAGAAAGTGTGTTTTTAACTTACTTGTTTTGATACTAGGACCTAGAAAGTGTGTTTTTAACTTACTTGTTTTGATACTAGGACCTAGAAAGTGTGTTTTTAACTTACTTGTTTTGATACTAGGACCTAGAAAATGTGTGTTAATGTTCTTACTTTTTTTTGTCCTCTTGTTGCTGCATATGAAGCATAGGACCACCAATAAAGCTGGCTCCTTATAGGAAGCCTGCATCAAGGCACTTAATTCACTCTCACATTGATAGTTTCTGTAGTCCATGTGACATAATGATGTTACTAGCCTTATGCACATCCCTCTTTAGTCACCTTTTATGACATGACTAGAATATTACAGTGGTTCTGTTTTTTCCTCCATGTGTACCACCCAGATGATGTGCCGCTAACATTTTGGGTGTAACAAATGTAATAATTTACATGAATCTGAATATCAAAGATTATGAACTTTTCTCATTGAGTAGACAATTAAACCATGTTTGTTTCTTTCCACAGGTTCAAAATGTCAGAGCCTGTGTCAAGGAAGAACAGAAGCCCAAAGACTCCTCAAAACCTGACACCAAATTCATGGAAGCCTACTGTGAAGGAAAATAGTCATTAGTGTTGAATACACATCTCTACGCTTAACCACTTGTATCTGCACATTTAGCAGACCAAGTATACAGAACTAGCTTTACCAACCACATTTTGCAGCAATGAGAATATATGAGGGACTTTGCTCATACTGTAATGGCTAAATTACAAGCATGGTTTAAAATGTAGTTTCACATTAAAGCCATAGAAAAGGAAAGGGACCTAGGGGTTATAATAGATCATACAGGTAAGGTGAGTGAGCAAGTACAGGTAGCAGTGAAAAAGGCAAATGCAGTGTTAGGTATGATGAAAAGATATATTAAACATAGGAGCAAGGAAGTAATAGTCAAACTGTATAAAGCATTAAACCTAGATTGAAGTACTGTATTCAGGTGTGGAATTCTTATTGTAGAAGGGATATAAATATGCTGGGAAGGATACAAAGAGCAACAAAGCTGATAGTGGGATTCCAAAATTACAGTTATGAGGAAAGACTCAGAAAAACCATCCTACAGTGTCTAGAATAGAGAAGAAATTCGAGGTGACTTAATACATCCGGATCAAAAAGCTAAATTTGTTGACATTGTACTATAACTTAACGTGATACTTGTAAACATTGTACTATAACTTGATGTGGTACTTGTAAACATTGTACTATAATTTGATGTGGTACTTGTAAACATTGTACTATAACTTGATGGGGTACTTGGAAATGTCTACAGTGTTGAAGCCTAATTCATGGCTCTATAAACATTGCTGAGTGTGGAAAGCCATCTTGGTTTGAAAGAAAGCTCTAGAAATAACTTTAAAATATATGAAACACAGAAGTGAGCAGAAGACTAATTTTCCAGAGCAGATAAGAATGTGGTATGATCATCATAAACATATATTTTCGTATATCAATGATATGTCTGTTCACATGTACCCTTCAGCTGTGTATATTTTGTATTAACTGGTCTCCTCCACAGATTCGATATATTGATTTATAAACTTTCTTACAATGCTACATAGCCGATATATTGGCCTAAACTTTCTTACAATGCTACAGAGCCAATATATTGACTTATAACTTTCTTACAATGCTACAGAGCTGATATATTAACTTATAAACTTTCTTACAATGCTACAGAGTTGATATATTGGCATAAACTTTATTACAATGCTACAGACCTGATATATTGATTTATAAACTTTCTTACAATGCTACAGAGCTGATATATTGATTTATAAACTTTCTTACAATGCTACAGAGCTGATATATTGATTTATAAACTTTCTTACAATGCTACAGAGCTGATATATTGATTTATAAACTTTCTTATAATGCTACAGAGCTGATATATTGATTTATAAACTTTCTTACAATGCTACAGAGCTGATATATTGACTTGAACTTATAGTTATGAGCACAGACTCAGAATGACCAGACTCTGCAGTCTTCTAAACCAGCATAAAGATGTTCAGATAAGTTATTGCCGTACTTATATTTGAAAGTTTCTCAATGAAAATTTGCAGAAATAGCCAAAGCAAAGATGAGCGAAGACCCTATGAACACCATAACAACACCAAAGCCCATCCCTACTGTACGCAAACCCACATGAAAGCAGCATATCATTCTGGAGGTGGTAGAAAATATACCAGATATTGGAAACAAGAACAGCTAGACTGAAAAAGAAAGAAGAGACATAACCCCGAGGTACATAGCGGAAAACTATCCAAGCATGGACTGGACCCATGCATACACCGATGGTTCTGTAACAAACACAACACAGAATGGAGGGGAAGGGGTATTCCTGAGCCTAACAAATGGTAAAAAAATAACATTGTCAGTGGAAACTGGAAAATTCTCAAGCAATTTCAGAGCAGAGGCACTGAAGGCTGCAGTAAAAGCAATGCTGACAGGCAAAAGCAATGAAAGCCAGATAGTCCTGTTTACAGATGCTCTGGCCATGGTTACAGCACTAAAAAGCCAGAAAAATACTGAACTAAATGATTTAAGAGCAGTACTCTGTCAACTATGCCAGCAGTCCGCACCAAAAAGAGTAGTGATACAGTGGGTTCCATCTCACTGTAAAATCCAAGGCAACGAGGAGGCAGACAGACTGGCAAAAGAAGGTGCAAGACTACCTCAACCAGATTCTAGTGTGACCTACGAAGAGTCCAAAAGGTTTATTAGGGCCAGATACATGGCCAAATGGGAAACAGAACATACTGGCTACACAAAAAATGATGCCTACTACCAGCTGAACAGAAGAGAGCAGGACGTGGTCTTCAGACTCCGCACAGGCCACAACAGACTGAGGTACCATCTATTCAATAAACTGAAGATAGGTGGCACTGACGAATGCTCGTGTGGCACAGGGAAAATGACTGCTGAACATCTGCTGCAAAATTGCCCGACATACGAGGACCAGAGAAAGCACATGTGGCCATCACCAGTGGCAACACTAGACAAGCTCTATGGCAGTGTTGACAGCCTCAGGATGACAGCTGCTTTCTTCGAACAAATTCAAGTTGACGTCTGACAGCATACGAAGAAGAAGAAGAAAGTTTCTCAATGAACAATTTTGTTCTGAATTTGTAAAGGAACCTTTACTTCTTACCAGAAGTTTTACATTTAGAAATTAAATGTATCCAGATCCAAATATTCTGAAGTGAATGAGTTAATCAACATTATTCATTACATACACAATCAATGGTTTCAGTGTGTCTGAAATATGCTCAAAGCGACATTTTCACTTGATCAGTGCCCCCAGAAGGCAGAATAGGTCCACTAAACTTCCAAGCATGTTGTGTTAGATGACTAACAGAGGTTGAACATGGCGCTAGCAAGCTCATTATGTCAATTTGCTACAGAAATCACTACTGAAATTGCTCACGAAAGTGCTTTACTAGAGGCGTCCTGTAAGGGAGACAACTGTAGGGGTAGCCTTAGGCTCCAAATGAACCAAATAGATATAATAAATAAATTAAGCAATAATGCTATTTATGGTATATCTGTTCCCACATACAATTTGGCAGATAATTATTTAACTCAGTTAAAAGTCTGAGGTATCCTTTACTCAAAGGCTTTATGCTGAAACTGTTGAATCCAATTTGAAACGAGTGAAATAGCATAGAAGTTATTAAGCTATTTTAAAATTATTTGTTTGTTTTCAAAGATACCTATTCTTCTCATAGTACAGAAACATGGACAATGAATAACAAGTTGGAAAAGAGTATTGAAACCTTCGAAATGTGGGTATATAGAAGATTTGGTCACATTTCTTGGAAAGAGAAGAAAACAAATTTGGATGTATTGAAAAAGTTTGGGATGAAAAAAGAATTAATGACAAGAAATCAGGGTTAGACAGTTACGGTATTTTGGTCATATAACAAGACATACCTCCTTGTTGAAGATCATACTGGAGGGTAGGGTGGAAGGTAGTCGTTCATGCAGCAGATGTTTTAAGTGGGTGGATAAACATTAGGAGATGGACGGCCAGCTCATTCACTAGTGCATCTTGTAACCCTCTTCTTCTGTGTTCAGGCTCATTAGATCTGCAGGCCCACCACAGATACAACGTCCACAGCTGTTGCCATGTATAGATGGCTGTCGCAATTCTGCACCTGGTCCGGTCTGGCATCATGAACTGGGCAGTTGTTACGAATTTATTCACGGGTCAACTCCAGTCCTGCGTGGACATTTGCTTGAGTGAGATATCTGGGAGTAATGGATCATAATCATCGTTCATAGTTTTTTTGTGCATAAACAGGATGTATCACTGCTGCTGACCACTTTTAAAGGAAGCATATCTCCGAACATTTGCAACCATTCACCTTTTTGCTCCAATATTTTTTTTTTTTGCGTTCACCTTATTTGTCTATTCCCCAAGGCGGTGTGCGTTTTACTGCGGTTTTTATTTAGCGCCTGTCGGCTCAGTGTATCCGACTTCGGAATGCATTTTATGTAAGGGTCTGCTTCCTCCTGCATTTTCTAAGGGTTTGCTTCCCCGGGGTAAAGGTTGGTGCTGTGATGGGGATCTACCCCAGCACCTTCGTATTGTGAGCCATGTCCCTTAACCACTAGCCCACGCCGTCGCCCGCTCTAATGTGAAGCATAGGTTTCAACTGCTAGCTGTACGCACACCCCTATTTTGTCGACTTTTACAACATGCTTCTAATGTTACAGAAGTTCTTTTCCGTGCCATCTATTATCACTGGTGTGGAAGTTCATAGATGTGGTTTATTAATCTGCTCTGAAGCTCTGATTTAGATTCAAAATTATGTTTTTATATGTAGATTTGTGATTCCACTTTGCATGATGGGAAAAGGTGGAGGTGATCACAGCTAATTAACATTGACTTTTAAAAATCTGATCTGGAAAAGGTTGGGAACAACTCACTTTAAACATTCACTAGGTGAAACAACACTTTTCTGTCTTTTTTCCCCAATTCATTTTTGTAAATGTGTTTATAATTTTGTTCAAGTGTGTTTAATGAGTCAGTTTGGAAGCAATGTCTAGGTCTACAGCCTGATGATTTGATACCCATATGATTTGATATAATTTGTATTACGTGCATTTTTACCTGGAGAAACATCACAAAAACAAGGTCTTGTGTACATATAATTAAGTGTAAATATAATTAATAAAGTTCTTAATCAGAATTTGATCTTATTGGTCATCCCCCTTGTTGGAGGGAAAATATTTTTAAATAATTAAAAGCTTAACACACAAAAGGAACAAAAACACACACACACACTTAAATAAAATAGTCAATGTAGACCACAGCATTCACTGTCATTAAGGACGAAGTATTCTTCCAAACATACATCACATTCAACTACTGACAGTCTTTTTGTTACCTCAGGGCGTAAGTGATTTGATTGTTTGATGTCTACATACATCACTTTCAACTACTGCCAGTCTTTTTGTTACCTCAGGGCGTAAGTGACTTCATTGTTTGATGTCTACATACATCACTTTCAACTACTGCTAGTCTTTTTGTTACCTCAGGGCGTAAGTGACTTCATTGTTTGATGTCTAAGCTTACAGGAAGTAAGTCTGACCAGATCACCTACTTCAATAATTGTAACCAGGAATGAACTGAGGTATGAATACAGTCCCTTTGCTACGAGAATTAAGCACTGTAATAAATCTAAAAGTGGAGTGCACGACTGAATGGTTTTGATGCCCCCCTGCTGACAAGGAGGGCAGTGGATCAAACTCCCGTCAGGCATATGTTGTCCTTTCTGTTGGAGGTGAAATAAATAAACATAGCCAGAACACTACATGGTGACAGCAGTGGCGGAGCGGCCTGCAATTCTCAGTCTAAAAACCCCTCGAATACCCCAGCAATGGGAATAAAGTCATATGATACGTTTTTTTTTTGTTTTTTTAATACATCTATCCACAGACATACATAAGGATAGCATGGTGTATTTAATGGCAGACAAAAATGTTTGACAGTAACGGACAGCATTTAACAGACATCTGACAATTTTTAGAATAGGCTTGTCATAATTATTTGATGCAACCTTTTTTATACTATTTTTATATTTATACTAGATTTATATTTCTACCTAGTGCAGATGTCATAAATCGTATTTATTGATCAATCTTCACCAAAAACATAAATTGTATGGCTGTGTTGATGACAATATTAATACACTGTAGTTGTGACGTTATAGTATTGTATCACATTTGTATATTTGTAACGTTCTATTTCTACCAGTGTTTGATGTACCATTATATACAATGTTAGGGTCTCATATGTTGATGGCCATATCATGGTGCAGTATCAGTTCTTAATTGACCACCAAAAGTTAGACAGAGCACAATTATGGCATTCTATCATGGTTAGCCTAAGCTGAGACTCAAGTGGGTTGTGGTGATTACAGAGGGTTAGGTGCAGAGGCTTGCTAGCCCATGCTGTAGAAGCTATAAGCCACAAGAGAAAGAAAGCTACACCTCATGGTAGAAAAGTAATGTGTGCAATTGAGCAGCGTGGGGAGCATCAGTTTATTTTCTTGGATCAAGTGGATGTTTATAAGCATGTGTGTCTGGATTTCTTTTATGTCATCTATTTGAGGCCAAAGCTATCCATCTGCCATGCAGCCTTCCTCATGCCCTGTAGCAATGTCTTCTTGTAATGTAAAAGTGCAGCTTCTATCGTTCATTGTCTTAGGTTAGCCTCTCTTTCACCTTTCGTGTGGGTTCCATTGCATGGCAGTCCTGGTCTTTTCTAAGGACTTAGTTGATCCAATTCCAGAGTTATCTGGTTATGATGGTACTACTAACCTTTGTTGTTAGGGGCTCGCTGTAATCAAGAGGTTAAGACACTCGCCTCTCACAGCGATGAACGGAAACGGTGGGCGATCGAACCCCGTAAGTTTCAAGTGACCCCTGGTCTCTCGGGAGGTAAGACCAGAGTGCCTGCATCCCGAGCTACCTCCAGTCGTCTCGACCAATAGTCTTGACACTGATCCAAGGTAACTCGGGATAAGAGTGAGATTGATGACCGGTGCATATACTTACTCACTATAATCCAAATACAGCGCACATCACATTATTAAGACAAAACCGTCTGGTGTTGTGCCCATCATCGCTTCGCGATGGGCAATAATTATTACTAACCTCTGTTGCACGGGGTAAGCAGTTCTTGGTTGGTTTAGGTGTTCTACCATAATATTTTCAGAATGTTTAAAGACAGGTTGTGTGAATGTAAATCTTTCTAGCTCTTATATCTGTCTGTCCTGTTAATTTGTGTATCTTTATTTGTTCCAGAGCATTTGCTAATATTCAACTATAATTTGTATGACTTGACAAATTTGCTGGTTTATTTACCACGGTGTGTAGACATTTTCATGTGGCTTATCGTTTCTACATGAGATGATATAATCCTTTTAGCTGTGAGTGCAGATAAATACTTCTCTTGTGATTGTTGTCACAAACAAACATTTTTTATTCACCTATGGGGCTCCACAGCCTTTTAGTTTGGCCCCTCTCTAAGATCTGTTCAAACTTGGATAACCCTGCCAGGATGGGGGTAGCTGGTCCCATGCCAAACAATCCCTTGTCACTTCTTATGACATATCTGGCTGGTTACAGTGCTACTAATCTCTGCTCTCATTTCAGACACCCAGCCACATGTATACAAGCTTCAATGAACACTTGTTTCTTGGAACCAACATCATCACGTAGGGGACATTCTCATAAGTGCTCCGTTCTCCGTCCAAGCACCCAGCCAAGCGTATATATACTCAGAGTCCCAGTCAGGTGTTGATTTCGTGTTCTTCGGATCTTTCCAGACAGAACACACATTCTTCCTTCTCCACATCTACCATCATATGCACACTATGAACCTTTAATAAATAAACAAACACTGGAAATTGTATTAGGTTTGCTGCTTTGTAATCTGTATCCCTATGTATTGATATGTCAATGAGTACATCTATCTTGGGTGCCTCTTCGACATGGAGAATAACCTGGAACCTGAACTGACAAGACGTCTCTGAGTGGGCTGGGCAGCCTTTTGGACGGTTGCCAAGGCCCAGAACCTATGAGCCTCTCTTCAATTCCACTGTGCTCCCTGTGATGTGCTACGGTCCTGAGACATGGACAATAACAAAATCACAAAAGGACAAATTGAGAGTGACCCAGACCTCTCTTGAGAGACACTTGGTCGAAATCACTCTCCGGAACCAACATATGCAAAATCTCCAACAATTCTGACATAGATGATTGTCCTTGGTAAATGATGCTGTAATCTATGCAGACAAGGCAAATCATAGATGGACAGGTCAAATGTTGCAGTGAAACGATGGTCGACGGAGTACGCCAAGTTGGTACAAACACACACACACAACCCCCCTTCCCAAAGACTGGGGAAGACCTTCAATGAGTTGGTCAGACTCCCTTGCTGTAGACAACAACATCTAAGATGCCTCTAGAGGAGGGGTTACCACACATTGGACTTCCTTGACCCAAGAAAGAATGCACTGGAGATGACATTGGGACCCACAGCTACGCTGAGGAACAGGTCATCAAGATCAAGATGTATTGATTGTTTTAACATTGGTCCCCTTTACAACATAGGGCTGTATCAGATGCGATCATTCTGCTTCTATTCCTTGAAGACCTCTTCTTGAGTTCTGTCCATGAGATCTTGACTTCCTGCTAGACCGTTCGTCACCAGGAGTTTCTTGACCGTCCCACTCGTCTCTTTCCTTGTCTGGTTATACCGTTCTTCTTCTTCTTCTTCTGCGTACACAGTCAGACAGTAACCATTATTTTCTCGAGAAAAGCGGCGGTCATCCTGAGACTCTCGCCACTACCATAGAGCTTGTCTTGCAGTTCCACTGGCAATGGCCACATCTGCTCTCTCTGATCCTCGTATGTCGGGCAGTTCTGCAGCAGATGTTCAGTGGTCATTTTACCAGTACCGCACGGGCATTCGTCGGTACACCCTATCTTCAATTTGTTGAAGAGGTGGTACCTCAGTCTGTTGTGGCCAGTGCGAAGTCTGAAGACAACGACCTGCTCTCTTCGGTTCAACTGGTAATAGGCATCGTTTTTGGTGTAACCAGTATGTTCGGTTTCCCATTTGGACATGTATCTGGCTTTGATAAGCCGTTTTGACTCTTCGTACGTCATACTGGTATCTATTTGTGGTAGCCTTGCACCTTCTTTTGCCAGTCTGTCTGCCTCCTCGTTGCCTTGGATGTTGCAGTGTGACGGAATCCACTGTACCACTACCCTTTTTGGTGCGGACTGCTGGCACAGTTTGCAGAGTGCTGCTCTTAAGTCATTAAGCTCAGTGTTTTTCTGGCTTTTTAGCGCTGTGACTACTTCGAGAGCATCTGTCAGCAGGACTATATGGCTCTCATTTTCACTGTGTGTTACCATTTCTTCCACTGCCGCCCTCAGTGCCTCTGCTCTGAAATTGCTCGTGTACTTACCAGTAGCGAATGACAGTGTTATTTTTCTGCCATTTGGTAGGTTCAGGAATGCTCCTGCCCCTCCGTTCTGTGTAGTGTTTGTTACAGAGCCGTCGGTGTATGCATGGGTCCAGTCCATGCTTGGGTAGCTTTTCGTTATGAAGCTTAGGGTAGTATCTCTCCTTTCTTTTTCGGTCTGGCAGTTTTTGTTTGCAATACCTGGTATATTTTCTACCACCTCTGGAAATATATCCTGCCTCCAAGTAGGTTTTCGTACAGTAGTGATGGGTTTTGGTGTTGTTAGTGCGTTTATGGGATCTTCGTGCATCTTTGCTTTGGCTATTTCTGCAAAGTTTCTCCGCTTTAGTTTCCCAGTTCCCAGATTGTTTAGCCTCTGGTACATTGGATGGTCCGTCAGTCTTCGGAGTTTCTCTGACTGCAGCTGGGCTCTGCAGTCTCTTCTGTCGGTCATGGATTGCAGTTTTGTAATCTTTTCAAGTTCTACAATTGGCGTTGACTTCATGCCACCAGTTATGATTCTCATAGCTTGGTTTTGAAGTTTGTTAACTTTATCGAAGTTCGCCTTCGCTGCTGTTGTCCAAGCCGCGATGCCATACTCGAGAACTGGTCTCACTCTTCCAGTGTACAGTTTCTTTAGTATGCCTTCGTCTGCTCCCCAGCTTGTGCCAGCAAGTTTCCTCATGATCGCCATTCTTTCTCTGGCTTTCATTCGGTTTCTCTCAATCTGACTTTTCCATGTCATGCGCCGATCAAATGTGACTCCCAGATAGGTTGGGTTGTCGTTTGGCTGCAGGATTTTGCCATTTAGGCTTAGTTTGGTACTTTGGGGTTTTAATGAGAGCGAGAATATTGTGCACGTGGTTTTCTCCTCGTTTATTTTGACCAGCCATGAGTTCGCCCACTCTTCCAGCGATGTTAGGGCCGTTTGCATCCGATTTCTTGCTATGGTGAGATTCTTTTCAGAGGTCCACATAGCCAGATCGTCTGCAAACATTGAGCTATGGACTCTTCTTGGTATATTCTCTGTAATATCGTTTATACATACCAGGAAGAGTGTGGGTGACAGTACTCCCCCTTGGGGTACTCCCTGCTCGAGTGTCACCTTTTTGCTCATCTGCCCTTGTACTTGGACTCTGGCCGTTCTTTGTTTGAGGTAGTGGTTGATCCACTTGTACATCTTCCCACAAACATCACTTCTTCTTAGCTTGACTCTAAGTCCATCCTTCCAGACTTTGTCAAATGCCTTTTCCAGATCCACCCAAACAGCTACTGTGTGTTTCTGTGCCTGGTAGGCATCTTCTATCTCCTGGGCTATGAGGATGACCTGGTCCTCAGTGGATCTGTGCTGTCTAAAGCCGGCTTGCTGTGGAATTAGTATTCGTTTTTCTTCCAGATGCCACATCAGTCTGGTGTTTATCATCCGTTCCATCAGCTTGCCGACACAGCTCAGTAGGCTTATGGGCCTGTATCCATTCGGATTTGTTTTGTCCTTTCCTGTTTTTGGTACTGGTACCAGTATTGCATCTTTCCATGTGGTTATACCGTTCGACTTATTTCTGATAGTGTGTCCTAACCATCCCTACTTTCTCCCACCAATCTCCTGCTCTATTGGTTGCTGCAGTGTTCTTTCCTACAGCTCTGTGCTTGCCATTACATCTGACCATCTAACGTCAGTATGCATCAATGACACTTGTTGATAATGGTCTGCCATCTAGATGTCAAACTATTAGTCATATCTCTGAACCATATAGCTGGGACATAGTTTGTACAGTTTGTACCGAGGAGCGCGTGGCCGAATGGTTTCGAGGCCGGCCTGCCTGCCGACAAGGAGGGCAGCGGTTCGAATCCCCGGTATGGCATATGTTGTTTTTCTGTTGGGGGTGAAATAAACAAACAGAGGCAGTACACCACGTGGCGTCAGCAGTGGCGAAACGGTCTGTAGTCCTCAGCCTTCAAAACCCCTCGACTACCCCAGCAATGGGAAAAATGTTGTCTAACAGTAAAAAAAAAAACCAGTAATAGTTTGTACAAACTATCATTAGTACCTTTTTTCCATTGGGTTCCACTAGGGGTTTTTTCGTACTGGTAATCGGATTGAAGAGAATAGGAAGACTAGTTTTTTCAAGCATGATGTAAATAGCGATGACAGACGGCTGTATATCTTGCAACCTCATCATCTAAAACCATTGCTATTGAAATTTAGGATATAGGCTTCTAGCTGTTTTGGAGCAAAAAAGAATCAATTAAGCTGCCATTGGTGAGGAATACAGACTACCTACCACAGAAGTTGCTGCGCAGAGTAGGTTTTTATTTTCAACACAAATCCCCACCACGCAGATACACAAAATCCTAACCATTACAAACCATTCTCTAAACTAACACGCCTGTTTCCTAAGTGCTCAGCCCCCCTATTTCTTCAGATACGGTTAACATATCGAATAATAAAAGCCAAAACCATCATCAAGATCCTCAACCCGTTGCTCCATTTGAGCTTGGGGTGACACCAGTAGTTGACCTCTTCGCAGATTGGCTCTGAAAAGCATGTGCGTGCTTTAGTCTTGGTTTATGTTATATTCTGCTTTCCATGGTGAGGTCGCCAATTCCATAAAGAATCCTTCTCAATCATCGTTTATGACTTGCAGTCAGCTGCTTGCAATAGTCCAACTGTTTCCTTCTCAGAAAGTAGGTCCAGGAGAATACACTGGTATAACAGAAAGTAGGTCCAGGAGAATACACTGGTATAACAGAAAGTAGGTCCAGGAGAATACACTGGTATAACAGAAAGTAGGTCCAGGAGAATACACTGGTATAAAACTATCTCAAATCAGTCCCTGAGAAGCTACTCTTCTCTACATTTTTTCTTTTATCTTCTTCGGCATTCGTCCTGAAAGTGACGTTGTGTCATAGTTTATAGTTAGGCTGCGATATCTGCACTTTTCGGACAGACACATTCAGGATTAAGATGCTGAGCAGTGCATGAGCTACACTGGTCAGTGACTCACAGCTGGCTGCTAGCGTTTAGGGTCAGCGAACCAGAGCTGCCAAGACCCTTCTATACCTTTGTACGGTGATCCTGGATAACATGCTGCAACAGAGAAGACTGGCTAAGGAGAAGGGACGGAAGAGGGAAGGCTAACCAGGTACTCAAAAATGCATGCTGAAGTTGGATGTGCCGGACCAAAAGGTGCAAATATAGTAGTCGAGCTGTAAACTACGACATAACACATTTTGTTCTCCGGACAATATCCTGCTACTTGCAAAGCCCTTTTCAGGGCTTGGTAGTGGGAGATTGAGAATGAACGAAGATGAACCAACACATCCGATTTCAGCACACCATTTGTGGGACCAGGTTTGCCTTCGCTCTTTGATACCTAATCTCTTAGTCAGACTGCATAGTTTAAACTTGTTTCCAGGGCCGTCACTTGGAAGTGTAGGGTCTTGGCCAATTATAGGTCACCGACCCTGATGCAAGCAACCAGCTATAAGTTGCTGGCTGCTGTCAGCTCATTCACTGCCGCATCTTAGGCCCCTTCTCTGCATTTTATCACAACACACACCAAGGTAGTTTTCAGGATTGCTCTGTGCCTGACAAAGACAACAATAGGAACCTTATCACGCTGAGAGTATGTCATAAGTAGCATCTAACAGTTTGGTCAAATCTCTCAAGTGAGGATGGAGTGGGCTGGTGGTTAAGTGACACAGCTCACAATCCATAGGTGCTGGGTTCGCTCCCCATCAAAGCACCCTCTGTTACCCCGGGGAAGCAAACCCTTAGAAAATGCAGGAGGAAGCAGACCCATACATAAAATGCATGCAGGGGCAACATATAAAACATAGCGCAATGCACACCTCTTTGGGGAATAGATAAATAAGGTGAACTCAAAAACAAAAAAAACTTATCAAGTATAAAAGATTGTCCAAGTCATAGCTTTTCACAGCAAACCATTCACACAGACCAAAAGCCTGCAGAGTGTGGAGTAGACTTGAGGAGAACTCTAGAAATAACACTCACACATGATACAAAAGTGAATAACTTGTTTTCTCACAGGTCATAACAATAAAAGTTCAAACACTCTTCCCAACAATGATTTTCTACAATTTAATCAATATAACTTACACGTTGTACTTCTTCTTCTTCTTCGTTCGCTCTCAATCTCCCGCTACCAAACCCTGAAAGGGCTTAAGTAGCAGAATGTAGTCCAGAGAACGGAATGCGTTGTGTCGTAGTTTACAGCTTGACTGCGATATTTGCACCTTTCGGTCCAACACATCCGACTTCAGCAAGCATTTTTTGAGTACCCGGTTAGCATTCCCTCTTCGATCCCTCCTCCTTAGCCAGTCTGCCCTGCTGCAGCCTGTTATCCAGGATCACCGTGTGGAGGTGAAGGGTCTTGGCAGCTCTGGTTCGCTGGCCATGACGCTAGCAGTCAACTATGGGTCGCTGACCACTGCAGCTCATGCGCTGCTCAGTATCTTGATCCCACACGTTGTACAATATATTTATTTACAATTTTTTTTTTAATATTAAAAAATCATACAAGTTATTATTTAGTTCTAAGTTCATGAATAAAGAACACTTGTAAATCTGTGAACTGTAAGAACCTGAGCAAATGCCACATTTTCCAGACCTTCCTTTCTTCTAGGAAACAAACCAAAGGAAATGAGAATTAATGAACAAAAAAACACTATAAAAAGTGATAGCGCGTTAATTTAAGGAGTGCGCCGTTAAGTGCATTGACAAAAATGATTGATAAAAAAAATCAAGATGGTAATGATTAACAAAATCAGATTTGCTTTCAATTATTTTTCCCAAATAGGGAAAATGATGTTAAGTCTTCAGCATAAATATAAAATTAGTCCTTCTATATGGCTCAAAACATGACATGTCAATACTATTATCTTACCAAGATTACAGGACTTTAACAATCCCTGAGAAAGATTCTAGGTGTGCAGTGGTTCAACAAGGTTACAAACAAAAGCTTATGGGAGAGAACAGGACAAAGACAGGTGGAACACCGGAGGCATATAGGAACATATTAAAAGACACTAGAGGCATATAGGGACCTATTAAACAACACTAGAGACATATAGGAACATATTATAAGACACTTCTTCTTCTACATTTGTTCTCAATCTTCCGCTACCAAGCCCTGAACAGGACTTTGCAAGTAGCAGAATGTAGTCCAGAGAACGGAATGCGTTGTGTCATTGATTTACAGCTTGACTGCGATATTTACACCTTTCTGTCCGACACATCTATTTAGCAGGACTAAAGGCATATAGGGACATATTAAAAGATAACAGCTGTGCAAGGATGAGCTGCCGAAGACGGATGTGTCGGACCGAAAGATGCAAATATCGCAGTAAAGCTGTAAACTAGTGACACAATGCATTCTGTTCTCTGGGACTACATCCTGCTATTTGCAAAGCTCTATTTAGGGCTTGAAAGCGGAAGATTGAGAACGAACGCAGAAGAAGAAAATATGAAGGACATGAAAAAGCATACCAAATCACACCATCAAGGTAAGAGATGAAAATCC
Source organism: Ariolimax columbianus (assembly GCA_036924085.1). NCBI lineage: Eukaryota > Metazoa > Mollusca > Gastropoda > Stylommatophora > Arionidae > Ariolimax > Ariolimax columbianus. The sequence goes on from JAVGWX010000006.1 coordinate 10,188,150, forward strand.
ATTGCAGCCTATCTTAATTGCCACCCAAGTGTTACAAGGCCCGGTAAGTGACCAAAGATTAGTATTGTTGTAACCTGCCACACATGATGTTGGGCATGGGGCTGGCTACCACATTCTGCAGAAACTTGATACCACAAAAACTTCAATAGATATGGACAGGTCAACATTAGATAGTTTGATGTGTATTTATTGAATACCTGCGTCCCACAAGAAGCTTAAAGGTTTTGATGATAATGACTATGTTGTGGAGATGGCAACTTATCTGGTCAAGGGTCTAGTTCAACATACATCCTGGAATGAATTTTAACTTCTTCTTCTTCAATGAACTGATGCTATGCTTCTAGTCCGATGAGGTTGGCGATGGAGACTACGTTTCAGGTCATTGCCGGTTTCCACAGGTTTTCAAGCACGGTAGCTCAGTGAGCCAGACTGATGTTCTTTGTCTGCGTAGGTAGGGCAGTCCTGTACGATATGTTCGAGTGTTTACTTGTGCGCTCCACAATCACATGTGCATGTGCTATCTTCACTCTCTCTGATAACTATTAACATGTCCTGCCTTGCTCCAGTCTCTGGCTGCATACAGAATTAACTTTTACATTTTTTTCCCCACAATTGCATGTGACTCATTTTGTGGAGGTGGACCTCAAGTCTGCAATGTCCAGTTCTGTGTCTGAAAATCGTTTGTCTGCCAAGTCTCTCATGTTCTGGCTTGTATTCTTTGTGCTGGTCATTTCATCATCATGGACCTAATGATGAGTGTCTTTGTTTCTTTAAAGTTAATGAATTTAACAAAAACAAACAAAATACATTTACAAAATTATACACTGTACCAAAGGTCATCTTACTGCAGGTCACCACCATACAAGCAGAACAAGATGGCTGCTCAATAGGTCAGCTGCTATCTTCACTCTCGCTGATAACTGTAAACATGTCCTGCCCTGCTCCAGTCTCTGGCTGTACACAGAATCAATGATAGCAAGAGGAAGATCTGTGAAGTGTGTCTCATTATTATTAACCCTACCAGACCGCTGTACCCATTTTTAGGTAATTTCCTTAACTGCCGCTAAACCCCTGAACCTAATTTTCGGTACTTTGGATAGTACATCATAAAATGCATCAGAATCTAAAAATAACCAACCAATCGTGGTCAATCCTCGTGATTAGTCATTGCAAATGGCTGCCCCCATGTTTGAATTGATTTTGTGGGGTTTAACGTGAACAAATTCGGAAAATTGACAATGAAATGAACGGCTGATGAACCAAGCACTTCAACAGGAAAGCAAAGTAAGTCTAGGCTTATGACAGTCCAACAGGTGATCAATAATTTGGTTGATTCAGGCTCTGTTCAAGTGAAACAGACAGTGAGAGCTAGAGTGATGAGATGAAGGCTTTTCTTGGACTGAGGATCTATATGGAATACTTATGTATAAAGCCCGGCTATCAGGATTATTGGACAAATGAGGGCTCTTTTGTTGGGTTTACTACCGGATTTCAAAATGTTTTATGACTCGAGACAGATTCTTGGCCTTTTGCTGGGTGGATTGGCACACAAAGTTGGAATATTGACGCTAGATGAAAGGTAAACCTATTTTCTACAATGTCTCCAAGTTACATCTTATTCTAACCACTTATTTGCATGTAACTAACATTTTTCTATATCATGTTGGTTTTTTCTCTTTAATGCTCAGGAACCCAGGAATGGGGGACAGTTGGGTTCAGGGCCTTAGGTCTGGTAGGGTTAAAGCTCAGGAACCCAGGAATGGGGGACAGTTGGGTTCAGGGCCTTAGGTCTGGTAGGGTTAAAGCTCAGGAACCCAGGAATGGGGGACAGTTGGGTTCAGGGCCTTAGGTCTGGTAGGGTTAAAGCTCAGGAACCCAGGAATGGGGGACAGTTGGGTTCAGGGCCTTAGGTCTGGTAGGGTTAAAGCTCAGGAACCCAGGAATGGGGGACAGTTGGGTTCAGGGCCTTAGGTCTGGTAGGGTTAAAGCTCAGGAATCCAGGAATGGGGGACAGTTGGGTTCAGGGCCTTAGGTCTGGTAGGGTTAACATATTCTAGATAACTAGTGTGAGCAATTAATGAGCAGTTTTACAGACAGACATTTTTGTAGTGACAACTTCTATAAATATGTAGCAATCAGAGCTGAAGGCGCAGCAGTAGACAAGCTGACAGCAGCCAACGACTCATAACTGACCAAAACCCAATTCCAACTCCAAGTGGCCGCTATGGAAATTGACTGCAGCCTGGTCAAAAGTTTAGGGATTGAAGAGGGAAGTCAAACCAGGTCCCAAAAATGCTGTGCAGAAATCGGAAGTGTCGGGTTGAAAGGCACTGATATCGAAGCCCCACTGTGAAGTACGACACAACGTCACAAATATCCTTTTCAGGACAAACGGTGAAGAAGAATAAAGATGTTGCAATCTGCCAGTGAATGACGACAACGCATTCTTAGCAATCTACCAGTGAATTATGGCAACTTATTTTTAGCAAACTGTCAGTGAACGATGACAACTTTGTCTTAGCAATCTGCCAGTGAATTATGGCAACTTATTTTTAGCAAACTGTCAGTGAACGATGACAACTTTGTCTTAGCAATCTGCCAGTGAATTATGGCAACTTATTTTTAGCAAACTGTCAGTGAACGATGACAACTTTGTCTTAGCAATCTGCCAGTGAATTATGGCAACTTATTTTTAGCAAACTGTCAGTGAACGATGACAACTTTGTCTTAGCAATCTGCCAGTGAATTATGGCAACTTATTTTTAGCAAACTGTCAGTGAACGATGACAACTTTGTCTTAGCAATCTGCCAGTGAATTATGGCAACTTATTTTTAGCAATCTGTTAGTGAACGATGACAACTTTGTCTTAGCAATCTGTCAGTGAATGATGAAAACTTTGTCTTAGCAATCTGTCAGTGAATGATGACAACTTTGTCTTCGCAATCTGTCAGTGAATGATGAAAACTTTGTCTTAGCAATCTATCAGTGAATTATGGCAGCTTTGTCTTAGCAATCTGTCAGTGAACGATGACAAATTTGTCTTCGCAATCTATCAGTGAATTATGGCAGCTTTGTCTTAGCAATCTGCTAGTGAATGATGGGAACTTTGACTTAGCAATTTGCCAGTGAATGATCGCAACTTATACTTAGCAACTTGCCAGTGAATGATGAAAACTTTGTCTCCATTTCATGTTTTATGAAGCATAAAGCAGCCACAACTGCGGATGTCTGCTTATGGAAACCTGCACCAAAGCACTTTGTGTGATTCTGTTACTGTGGTGGGATTCCATGGATCCGCATGAGTGCAAGGACCTTGGGATCCCACCAGGGAAAGAATGGCAAACAGGAAGGATTTGGTAGACTAGCACTCACATTTTCTAAAAGAGCAAGCTGCCGAAGATGGATGTGTCAGACCAAGAGGTGCAAATGTCGCAGTCAAACTGTAAACTAGCAACACAATGCATTTCGTTCTCCGGACTACATCCTGCTACTTGCAAAGCCCTGTTCAGGGCTTGGTACCAGGAGATTGAGAACTAACGCAGAAGAAGAGATGATAAAAGAGCAAAATATCATCAAATCAATCAATCAAAACCCTGTCACCCCCTGTGGAGCACAGGTCTTCAGCTAACACACTGTTTGTTTTTTGCTTTGATCTCCACCATCTGTCCTGCATATCTCATGGTTTTCTCAATCTCTCTTCGTCAAGTATGTCTTGTATGGCCTCTATGCCTCTTGGGTTCTAGAACAGCGCCTGTCTCACTATGTCATTCTCTCCTTTACACAAAGTATGTCCTATACATCACCAACACCTTCTCTTTACCTCATGATCTACTGCAAGCGGTCCAGTCCTAAGAAACAGGTCCATGTTAGGAACCATATCGTACCATTTCAACCCCAATATTCTGTGTTACTTCCCCTGGTATATTTCTCTGGTTCTGGGCTCTCCTGGGAAATCATTGCTTCCAGGACATGTCAGTACACTTCAACTATGCGGAGAATAGGTCCTAAACAAATACTTGCCAAGTCTACCTGTCATGTGACATCATTTCCAGCTCTCCCCTCATCTTTCCTACCATTTTTAGATTTGTCTCGACTCCCCGTCTCTATAAGCGTTTTGGTCTGCCCAGGACAATGACTGCTTTGTAATATTGTAAACTGGTTTCCTAAATGTGTGTATTATCCATTGCCAATAGCTTCTCTTTACGTCGTCCCACTGGCATTTGTTCAGTTCTTTCCCACAGTTCTATATTAATGACTTTATTGTACCATTTAGTTCCTCAATTCAGCACAAGCATCCATTGATGAAAGCTTGGACCGGTTTTATTGTACTTTTTGTTGTTCTCTACATCACAGATTCCTGCACAGTCTCCCACAAACTCTCCTCCCCAGCTGTTTAACCAATACTGGGTCCTTCTGGGGTTGGAGATGCAGCAGTGGATGAGCTGACAACAGACAGCAACTCATAGCTGACTGCTTGTGTCAGTGACTCATAGCTGGCTGGTTGCGTTAGTAACTCATAGCTGGCTACTTGCGACAGTGAACAATAGCTGGCTGCTTGCATCAGTGTCAGCGACTCATATCTGTCTGCTTGAATCAGTGTCACCGAACCATAGCTGGCTGCTTGCGTCAGTGTCAGCAACTCATAGCTGGCTGTTTGCATCAGTGAACAACAGCTGGCTGCTTGCGTCAGTATCAGCAACTCATAGCTGGCTCCTCGCGTCAATGTCAACGAACCATAGCTGGTTGCTTGCGTCAGTGTCAACAAACATAGCTGTCTGTTTGCATCAGTGTCAACAAACCATAGCTGGCGCTTGCGTCAGTGAACCATAGCTAACCAAGACTCTATTCCGCCTACAAGTAAGGGCCCTGAAAACAGACTGGCCCATGCAGCCTGGCCAAAAGAATGGGGATAAAAAAATGGGAGATGAACCTGGCCCCAAAAATGGTGTGCTGAAACTGGATATGCCAGAGGCAGAAAGGAGCAGATGTTGCAGCCTCCAAGTAAATTACGACACAATGTGCTTCTCAGGACGAATGCCGAAGATGGGTCGTTCTCCATGCCTCTGACCAAGCAAAGATCTGTGTAAGGACCATGGTCAATGTTGTTCCCATAGACTTCATACGCACAATTACCGTGCACCAAGAAAGGCATCAGCTGATACATTTGTCTTATTTTTGTCCCTTTTCTGCTCCTTACAGAGTATAAGACACCACTACAGTTAGTCTGTAACAGGAAGTCTGTACAATAATGCAATGGGAAAATTCTCAAGTAATTTCAGAACAGATGCATTGATTCCTGCAGTAGAAGCTATGCTGACAGGTGAAGCAATGAAAGCCAGGTATTCTTCTTTCTTCTTCTTCTTCTTCTTCGTACGCAGTCAGACAGTAACCATTATTTTTTCGAAAAAAGCGGCGGTCATCCTGAGGCTGTCGCCGCTGCCATAGAGCTTGTCTTGCAGTTCCACTGGTGATGGCCACATCTGCTCTCTCTGATCCTCGTATGTCGGGCAGTTCTGCAGCAGATGTTCAGCGGTCATTTTACCGGTACCGCACAGGCATTCGTCGGTACCACCTATCTTCAATTTGTTGAATAGGTGGTACCTCAGTCTATTGTGGCCAGTGCGAAGTCTGAAGACAACGACCTGCTCTCTTCGGTTCAACTGGAAATAGGCATCGTTTTTGGTGTAACCAGTATGTTCGGTTTCCCATTTGGTCATGTATCTGGCTTTGATAAGCCATTTTGACTCTTCGTACGTCATACTAGTATCTGTTTGTGGTAGTCTTGCAGCTTCTTTTGCCAGTCTGTCTGCCTCCTCGTTGCCTTGGATGTTGCAGTGTGATGGGATCCACTGTACCACTACCCTTTTTGGTGCGGACTGCTGGCACAGTTTGCAGAGTGCTGCTCTTAAGTCATTAAGCTCAGTGTTTTTCTGGCTTTTTAGCGCTGTGACTACGGCGAGAGCATCTGTAAGCAGGACTATATGGCTTTCATTTTCTTTGTGTGTCACCATTTCTTCCACTGCCGCCCTCAGTGCTTCCGCCTCCGCTCTGAAATTGGAAAGCCAGGTATTCTTTTTTACAGATGCCCTGTCTGTGGTTAAAGCGCTAAAGAGTCAGAAAAATACAGAACTCAATGACCTAAGATCAGTGTCAACTATGCCAGCAGTTCACACCAAAAAGAGTTGTAGTACAGGGAGCCCAATTCCACTGTAGCATTCAAGACAACGCGGAGGCAGACAGATTAGCAAAAGAAGGTGGAAGGTTACCCCAACCAGATCTAAATGTGACCTACAAAGAGTTCAAAAGGTTTATTAGGGCTTAACAGCGTATGAAGAAGTATCTAAATGCTGCTGTAGTTTCTGTAGCATTTATTTTTTTAAATAATGAAACTTCTAACCCCATGCACAACCCTCTTTAGTTACATGCTTGTAAGACTACAATGTTCACACAGGTCACAGCTACTTCACCCTGTTGCAAATATTTGTAATATAGGTAAAGAAAATCATTTTTACCTGAAATGTAGACTGTGACAAATTTCTGTTGCATCCATTTTTGTGCCGTACCAGCTCCCCCCACAGAAGATTGATCTTACACAAAGGACATCTGCCCTCTACTGGTAGCAGCAACGAGCAGTCACTAAGAAAGTTCTCAGCCAAGCAAATAATATGTGATATCATTTGACAGTTAGGATTCAGGCAGCTCAAAGTTTTATCTTCAACCTGTCAATCACACAATTCATACTCATTCAAATACAATGTGCAAAGAAACCGACAGAAAAGTGTGAATTCTATGGTCAAATGTAATTGCATAAACTGAAGATAGGTGGCACTGACGAATGCACCTGTGGTACAGGGAAAATGACCGCTGAACATCTGCTGCAAAATTGCCGACATACGAGGACCAGAGAAAGCACATGCAGCCATCACCAGTGGCAACACTAGACAAGTTCTATGGCAGTGTCGACAGCCTCAGGATGACAGCTGCTTTCTTCTAACAAATTCAAGTTGACGTCTGACAGCGTAGGAAGAAGAAGAAGAAGAAATGTAATTGCAACATCGGTTCTCCCAACAGCAAAATGTTAATTCTATGGTAAAATGTAATTGCAACATCGGTTCTCGGTGTCCATGGATTTGTTGCCAGCGGTATAAGGATAAACACAACCACTGTTGATGGCAGCCTACAGGCTACTATAGTTTCAGAATTTCTACACGAGCAGGCTTTGTATCTAGGTCAGGTCAGGTCAGGTCATCCCGTAACCGGTGAGGTTGTTGGGGCACACATGACGGCATCCTCACAACCCCACACCACCCTTCTAAGGCAGATGCCGCTGCCTGTGACTCTTCTGGTCGGAGATTGGTCCATTCTTTTATGTTGTCCTCCCATCTCTTTTTGGGCCGGCCTCTTCGTCGTCTGCCATGCACCTTCCCGTGGAGGATTGTATTTGCAAGACCATTTGATCTCGATATGTGACCGTACCAAGTGAGTTTCCTTCTTTTGACAGTTGCCAAGAGGTCTTCGAAAGGCCCTATTGCTGTTGTAATTCTATCTCGTATTTCCTCATTTGTAACTCGATCTTTGTACGTGACGTTTAAAAGTTTTCGGAAACATCTCATCTCCAAGGCCTGTATCCTTCGTTGAAGGTCAGCTGTAACTGTCCATGTCTCACAAGCGTAGAGGAATATTGACAGGACCAGTGTACGCATTTATCTGATTTTCGTGCATAGGGCTAACCGTTTATCTTGCCAGATTTTGTTAACCCGTGCAAACGCCGCTGTTGTCTGTGCTATTCTGGCCAACACCTCACATTTTGATCCTTCATCACTGATAATCGACCCAAGATATTTAAAACGGTCAACCACTTCGAGTTCCTGACCGTTAGCTTTTATCCTGCTGTTGAAGCCCTTTCCAGCGTTTATTTGCATACCATAGTCAAGAGCTGTTTCATCGAGCCTTCTGACCCATTCCTGGAGCTCTGCTTCTGAACCCGCCAACCCATCGATATCATCTGTAAAACGAAGGTTGGTAATCGTTCGGCCCCCTATCTTGACAGTACCAACGTGACCTCCAAGTGCCTCACTCATAATTCCTTCAAGCAATATATTGAAATGAGTTGGAGAGAGTGTACACCCCTGTCTCACACCAACTGATGTGCGAAACCAGCCCCCTCGCCTCCCATTCACAAGAACTGCGCTAGAAAAGATGTCAAAACTCTATAATTGTTGTAACTCGAAACACTAACTGATTTGTAATTATTGATTCATGTACTGAACTGCAATCATCTTATATGTGCATAACTGATGCAACTAAAGCATTTATAACTAAAATAGACACTAAAAGGCCTTATTTTTTAAAACAGGTGTAATTTCTTCAAAATTTCTTCACAAGAACTGCATAAAAAAATTAAGATCAAATAATTTATCGAGTGATTATTAGATATATGATTTATGTGTCCTGTCTGGGTTGATTGGTTGGAAGGAAGAGATGTTTGGCAGGGAAGTAAGTGGGTTGGGGAAAGAGATGGATGAGTGGGTTAATGGGAAAGAATTTTAGGATGAGAAAAGATGTACAGGGGGAATAGGTTGGTTGACGGGAAGGAGAGAAAGATGGGCATAACTTAAAATGTTGTGTTAAATGTCACACTTTAGAGGGTTGGGAGGGGGTACAGTGGAGATCGGAGTTTAAGAAGGGATGCAGGAAAGGAGGCCCTACCAAATTAATACTTACATAACTACCCAAACAGCCAACGCTGGGTACTTTATTAGCTAGTACCTTATAGTATTATATTCTTCTTCTTCTTCTTTGACGTTGATACTGAAAAGGATGTTGTAACGTTGTGCTGTAGTTTACAGCGAGGCTGCTATATATGTGCTTTTCAGCCCAACACATCCAGTTTCATGTGATGTTTTTGGGTACAGAGTTTGTCTTCCCACTGTGATCCCTATTCTCTTAGCCGGACTACACTAGTGCAGCCTTTTTCCAGCGCCACTGCTTGGAGGTGGTATCGGGTCTTGGTCAGATCTGGTTGGCTGACCCTGATGCAAGTAGCCAGCTAAGTCGCAGGCTGCTCATTCACTGCTGCAATTTCAGCAGTTATTATCTAATCGCTATTATCCATTAACCCTTTACAGTCAGACTTATTGATTAGATTCATGTCCTTTGACACAAATATAATCATTTAGACAGAACTGCAAAGGGTTAAGACAAGTAGTCTAATCAATTAGACCAGACTGTAAAGGGTTAAGACACAGGCTAATCATTCAGGCCAGACTGTAAAAGGTTAAGGTACAATCTAATAATTCTGGCCCAACTGTAAAGGGTTAACACACAGATCTAATCATTTAGGCAGAACTGTAAAGGGTTATGACACGGATCTAATCATTTAGGCAGAACTGTAAAGGTTTAAGACAAGTAGTCTAATCAATTAGACCAGACTGTAAAGGGTTAAGACACAGCATAATCATTCAGACCAGACTGTAAAGGGTTAAGGCACAATCTAATAATTCTGGCCCAACTGTAAAAGGTTAACACACAGATCTAATCATTTAGGCAGAACTGTAAAGGGTTACGACACGGATCTAATCATTTAGGCAGAACTGTAAAGGGTTAACACAAGTATAATCATTTAAACGAAACTATAAAGGGTTAACAAGCCCTAAAATGGTAATCATATCCCAGGCCTCAAAAAACGACTTTGCTAGATTCAGACCCCTGATTTAGCATAACTAATGTATTATTTGTTAATATGGCCGGAACATTGTCTATATAGTAAAAGTAAAGTTAAAAATCAGTCCCATGGCAATAATTGCCGTCAAGGATGATGATAATTCTTCATCTACTAAGCCACAGCCTATGTAAGGTTGGGTGGCCAGTTCCATTTTTTTTTAACCTACCTCAACTCATTTGTCAAGTACCCATTTACAATCGGAGGAGCGATCGTACCCTGCACAAACCACAGTCCGGATTTTGTTCTGTCCATGCGTGAACTCAAACCCCTGGCACACGGTAATCCCAGTCTAGTAAGCCAGCTCACTGTCACCTAGGCTACACGCTCTGCTGTCTATGTAGTAAGGTAAAGGTAGTCCTAGACACTGCCTCCAGGGATGAAGTGCTAGAGTCTTCAATGTACTAAGCCACAGCATTGTGAGGTAAGGTGGCCAGCTCCCTTCCTCCCTGTCTTTTACCCACTTACAGCTGGGTTGACTGGAGAGTTTAGCCCCATACTTCTGCCATGAAAATTGAGTGCTCTAACACTGCACTAATCAGTCTACAGTAAATTGTTGGAACATCTAACAAATGTTGCAGAAGTCAGTGACAAATGTTGCAGAAGTCAGTGACAAATGTTGCAGAAGTCAGTGACAAATGTTGCAGAAGTCAGTGACAAATGTTGCAGAAGTCAGTGACAAATGTTGCAGAAGTCAGTGACAAATGTTGCAGAAGTCAGTGACAAATGTTGCAGAAGTCAGTGACAAATTTCTGAACTATGTTCCCAACAATTGTTACAGCAAAAAAAACCTCAAATATTTTAAATGTAGATTTTCAAAAGAACAGCAGCAGATTAGAACAGACATACAGATCAATTAGGCTTTTAACAAGGGTGGGACATTATCGCACAAAACAGAAACAGACTAAATTAACAAGGTAAGCAGAAAACTATTCAAGTAATTCCACAACAATAATTTAAACAAAAACAATAAATTAACCCTTTACTAATTTACAAGATGGTAGTCCAAGACAAGAAAATCTATTTTATGTGTTTCATGTTTAAGAAATAAAGTCATTAAAACTAAAATGATAATTTTTTTTAAATTTAAAGATACCATCATTATGTAGCATGTCCTTTATAGAACATCCATTCCATCACAGTCTATCTGAAAGAAACTCTTTCCCTTGCCAAAACTCCAGCCTCCGCCATAGTCATTCCTGGATATCTTGATGTCATCACCTTCTTGGTCTACCCTTGCCGTTTTGCCTGGCATCATACATTCCATCACTGTTCTCTCAAGACCGTTGTCTCTCCTCTCTTGATATGATCAAAGTATTTACATTTTCTGGTCAAAATAGAATTGATAAACCAGTTCTCATCTATGTTCAACTCTTGCCGAATGTCTATATTTGTCTTTTTCTGCATCAAGGGTATTCAGAGGATCTTTCTGTAACATTTTGACTCGAAGGATTCAATTCTTTGCCTAGATTTTTTAGTAATCATCCATGATTAACAGCCATATGCTGCCACAGATAAAACACAGGCTCTCAAGACTTTCACTTTTATCGTTTTGTTTTATTGCTCTGCCATAATTTCTTCAGGCTGTACAGCCTCTGCATTGCCATGGCTAGTCTTCTGATTTCTTTCAAACAGTCTCCATTTTCGTCAATTCTGGAGCCCAGATATTCAAAATGACTGATCTGTTTCCTCACCACCCGCTGTAAATTTATGTTTACATCATGTTTTGTCGGTGGTCATTATCTTTGTTTTGTTTATGTTCATAAACAGATTTTGATCTTTACTGTGTCCATTTACGGCTGAAAGTAGCTGCTCAAGCCCTTTACACTTCTTGATAGTATCACTATGTCGTCTGCGTATCGTAAGTCTGGAATCTCGTAACCGCGAATGGTAAATATATCGAAACTGTCAATGTTTTCGTTGACTCTAACATTTCTCATTATGCATATATGTTATATAGATAAGGTGAGAGGTTAAATCCCTGTTTTACTCCCTTTTGTACTACGAACCAATCTGATGTTTGCCCTGATACTCGGACAGCAACTCGACATCTTGATATTAAAGATATTGTTTATAAATCAAATTTAGCTAAATAACAAGATATGATTGATATGCAACACGTGGAGGACGGCGTGGCCTAGTGGTTAAGTGGCACGGCTCACAATCCGAAGGTGCTGGGTTCGATCCCCATCACAGCACCGGCCGTTACCCCAGGGAAGCAAACCCTTAGAAAATGCAGGAGGAACCAAACCTTTACATAAAATGCTTGCTGAAGTCGGATGCACTGGGCCGACAGGCGCAAAATAAAAACCACAGTGCAACGCACACCGCCTTGGGTATTAGAAACATAAGGCGGACGCAAAAAAAAAAAAAAATATGCAACACGTGACTTCAGATAAATCGGACTGCAAGGGGTGGTACTCTAGTTAACTGTAATGAACAATTTGAACTGCAAAAGGGTTAACCAAAGTCCTGATGCTGTCAGAATGATGCCCTCTTGATTCCGACACTTTGGATCAAGATGTTCTAAAATCAATTTAGAAGTAAAAACTGTTCTTAATTTATGTGGCTAATCCCATGTACACAAGCAACAATTTACCTGAATCAATTTATAACAGACTGTGCAGTCCCTGGTTCCAACACCCAGCAGCGACTTCTCTGTTACAGCCTGAGTGCTTACAGAACCCAAACTCTGCGATGAAGCTGCTTTATCACTGTTTGATTTCTTCTTACTACTGATCTGCTTCCGAACAACTGGCCCAAAGACAACAGGCATGTGTAGCGGAGGCTCCAGACCTGCCAGATTTATTACAGTTGACTCTTTTAATTTACTTATCTGGCATTTTGAATGCTTTGTGTACATCAGTCTGTGCAAGGAATAGTCTTATTTTTTAAAGATATTATGGTAACATTTTGTGAAAGATCGGTGTTAGATGTTTGGACAGGAGCACAATTTTAGTGCTTGCCATTCAAGCTATTTCCCGTAGATACACCTCTACATCCACCACAACATATTTGTTTTTAATGACAACTCACTCTATCAACAGTTTTGTACAAGCACAGAATATTTGCAGACATCCAAGGTCTTGTCATACTTACATTATACAAATGTTTAAGAGAAAATAAAACGTGTAAAATTTTAATGCAAATGGATGAAGTGAGACAATAACAAGATAATATAACAGAACACACCAGATCAAAGCAGCAAAAAATATTGCTATCCATGCTTCACGGTTTATTTTCCTTGATTACTTTGAAACATCTTCTTGCAAGATTTATCAAAATTGACAAATCTCCATTAGCTAGATTACTCCCACTAGTCTTCTTCTTCTTCGTTCGTTCTCAATCTCCCGCTACCAAACCCTGAAAGGGCTTAGGTAGCAGAATGTAGTCCAGCGAACGGAATGCGTTGTGTCGTAGTTTACAGCTTGGCTGCGATATTTGCACCTTTCGGTCCAACACTCCAACTTCAGTAAGCAGTACGGGGTTAGCATTCCCTCTTCGATCCCTTCTCCTTAGCCAGTCTGCCCTGCTGCAGCCTGTTATCCAGGATCACAGCGTGGAGGTGTAGAAGGGTCTTGGCAGCTATGGTTCGCTGGCCCTGACGCTAGCAGTCAGCTATGGGTCGCTGACCACTGCAGCTCATGCGCTGCTCAGCATTTTCACTACCACTAGTGGAAGTAAATGAAAAAGCTACTGTCAACATTTAAAAACTGTTTGTTTCAGAGCAAATAAAACTTGGAAACACCAAAACAAGATCAAACCTGCAGGAAAGTCTAACTGAAAATCCTGCTTCAACCACCTGACAGTGAGACTTAGACCTCGCCAGGGGGCTGTCCTCAACATGTTGCAGACGACACGCCATCTGTACTGAAATGCTGATTCTTTACGAGACTTTGCTGGAACGTCTCGCAGCCGTCTGGATTTGTCTGGGTTCTGCCATGCCCACTCAAACTGAAACAAATTATTTGAAGGTCTGATAAATTTTGATCACCAATTGTCTGTTTCTTTTTATGGGGCATTGTGACACATATTTGCTAGAAATTCAGCATGGCATACATGTCTGTAGCAGCTGATTTACTTCAATTAATCCTAATAATAACATTTGAGGTCTGTTCAAAATGTTCAAGAACTTTTGAAATCCCACGCAGCTGCGATGTCATGGCAACTTCCGATCAGTGACCCTGCCTAGTGATGGCTTTCTTAAGTAACCTACCTGTTCCTGTCTGTGGTAAGGAAGGATCCCTGATACATTTATCGTTTCTGCCCAGGGTGGGAAGGAAAGCCATGACACCCCCAGCACTACTGGCTAGATTTCCAAGAGCTAATCACTGTTATAAGAAGTAGTAACTTACTGTTTTCCATCTTATTCTAATGTTATCATTTATAATCCTGTAGCTGATTGTTTACATGTGTGCAGATTGTGTTTTGCATATCTTGAGATGTCTGAATTTTATGAGCAGTGAATCAATATAAGATTTTGCTTCAATGTCAGGCACACATTTAATGAGACTCATGAAATTTTAAAACAAGTTTATGAGAATGAGAGGATGAGTCACACATGTTTGTTACAGTTGACGACTTCCTGGACCCATGTTGTTGTTATCCCATGGCTGCTGAGCAAGCCTGCTTTTGGCAGCCCAATGCCAGTCTTATATAAATACAGGCCTTCCTCAGCTGTTTCACTACTCCACACAGTGTGTTGGCAATTGTCAGCAGTACTTGTAAGCATCTTTTCCTCTTGTCCACAAGCACCTTGCATTCGATGAGTAGGTGTAGGTTTCATCAGAGTGAGAGCAATATCACACAAGGACAGGTGCTGGCGATTTATGCAGTTCATGTGGCTATTGACTCTGGTGCGTCCTGTTCAGAACTGAAAGATAAGACTTTGATCTCTTCTATGTATTTTATGTCATCGTTGCTTTTTGGCTGTGACATTTCGTTAAATACACTGCGACCTGTTGTTCCCGTCACCCACCTGTTAATCCAGATTTCCCTGGTATTGTTCTTAATAATTCGTTTTACTGTGGTTACTGCATGATGACATCATCTAAACATGCTCATGTTGTCCAGGTCCATGAGATTCTGCATTCCAATCACCACCTGACAGTTCTGGAAACAGTGGAAGAATGTAATATCTCCACATAATCATGCCATGACATTCTAACAGTAAAATTACAAATGCACAGGTTAGCTGCAATGTTCATTCCATGACTTCTGATACGAAATCAGAAAAACAATTGTGTTGCCAACTGTCAGTGACATCTGAATTGCACTAACGAGGATGACAACTTCATGAAGAAAATAACTGGCGATGAAACATGAGTCAACGTGACATAAAATGCAGTCCTGCGATGGAGCATGGCAACTGAGATGAGCAAGGCAAGGCAGACTAAATGTTAAATTCATGTTGACTGTGTTTTTTTTACATTGAGAGTGCTCTGAGCTATGAATTCTTATCAGAAGGCCAAACAGTTAACCGCTGGTACTATCTGGAAGTGCTGAAACATCTCAATGAAAACATCAGCAGAAAATGGCCTAAGCTGCTGAAAAACAATTCCTGATTCCTCAAGCATGACTATTTGCCAGCCAACTCATCACAGCTTATTCAGGCATTTTAAGAACAAACAAAGACAAGTGTGCTTCCCCAGCCAAACTACTTACCTCATCTGGTCCCGGTCGGCCTACTTACCTGATCTGGTCCCAACCAGCCTACTTACCTGACCTGGCCCCAGCCACCATATTTATCTGACCTGATCCCAGCTACCCTACTTACCTCACCTGGCCCAAGCCAGTCAACTTACCTGACCTGGCCCCAGCCACCATATTTATCTGACCTGACCCCAGCTACCCTACTCACCTGACCTGATCCCAGCCACCATATTTATCTGACCTGACCCCAGCCAACCTACTTACCTCACCTGGCCCAAGCCAGTCAACTTACCTGACCTGGTCCCAGCCACCATATTTATCTGACCTGACCCCAGCCAACCTACTTACCTCACTTGGCTCAAGCCAGTCAACTTACCTGACCTGACCCCAGCCAGTCTTTTCATCTAACTTGGCTCCAGCAGACTTATCTATTTTCAAAACAAATTCTGCTTGAAATGATGATGATTTCAAACCATTGATAAAAATAAGCTCAATTTGCAGACAGATCTACACATGATCCACAATACTGCTTACCAAAGCCGCTCCCAGAAGTAAAAACGGCATTGGGAAAGATGTATTGATAAAGGAGTATTTCAAAGGAGATACGACTGACAACGTTTAAGGTAAGTCCGAAAAAGCTACAGAAATAAATACTGCAATATTTCTAACATATTTCATACATTTAAACAATATAAGTCTTAGACGGGCCCAAAGAGTTCAAGCACCTGGAAAGTATTATTACAGAAGATGGGAGAATTCACCTGCTTCTTCTCCTTCTTGTGATCCCATCTTTGATGATGACACCGCTGTCTGCAGGAGCTCCTCTTCATCATCATCATCTGCAGAACTGCAACAGACACTCTCCATCATTCTTGAGTTCTGCCCATGAAACCCTGATTGAACACCTTCCTCCTCGACCGTTTGCCATCAGGCATAACTTGGCCTTCAAAATTTTAATATTCCCTATGGGTTCCAATCCACTGCATGTCTGGTTATGCTATCTGACATCTTTCTGAGAGTGTATTCTATCATCTTCCGTTTCTATCCCAAATTTCCTTCTGTATTGTTTGTTGGCATGTTCTTTCCCACAGATCTATGTTTGCCATTAGCTCTGGCTATCTAACACAAAGTATGTGATGGATACACTTGTTAAAGAAAGTCTGCATTCAGGATGTCATACCCTAAGTCTCAGAGCCATATAGCACAACCGACTTTACATTCATGTTAAACAGCATAATCTTATTCTCCACTTTTGTTAAATGTAGATACAATGTGTCACATTTTTACAGTTGGAATATGATATCTGAATCTTTTGGTCTAGTACATTTGTTTTCAGCAAGTCTTTTTATTTAGGCTAACTTTCCCTACCCTTAGGCTGTCCCCATACTATGTGTAAGGTAGAAGGTGGGTTGATGTCAGTTTTCTCCTCCTAGATGAAGTGACAAAAATAATCTTACATAGACAACAAATATATATCAAACAGTCTGAATGACGAGACAACTTACTCTTAGGCCACACACATCGTTTGGGAACCCATGGATTATTAGCACCATTTCCCTAAAATTATAGAGGAAAACAAAACTTGATGTTAGCATTTGTAGAATACAAATTCATGTAAAGATAATTGAAGAAAAGAAATGAAAAATAAGAAAATTTTCTTAAAAACTAAAGTAAATTATAGTGTTTAGAAAAACATGGAAAATGTTTAGTTTACAAAACATAATGGGTCACACAGAACCATCTATGAGATATGATTGTCAGTTTTGTTCAAATGTGACAATATCTATGTTGATAGTTGTTTAGTCGAAGAATCAATGCCATTGCCCACGGTTTACCCATAAGTGCTCTGTATTTCTCCATATTTTTGGAGAATCTCAGCACAATGCACGAACACAGTAGAACCGTGAGGATACAGTAATAGATTGGGTAGATTTTTAACACAATTTTGAATTTTGCCAGGGCATAACGGTAGCCGTTAAGCCTACACTTTTCAATTTCCAACTGCCAAGCGATTTTTAACATGCGTAATATTGGTTAAGAACACGGGCGTTCTTCTTCTTCTTCTCCTTCGTTCGTTCTCCATCTCCCACTACCAAACCCTGGAAGGGTAAGTAGCAGAATGTAGTCCAGAAAACGGAATGCAACACATCTGACTTCAGCAAGCATTTTTTGAGTACCGGGTTAGCATTCCCTCTCCGATCCCTTCTCCTTAGCCAGTCTGCCCTGCTGCAGCCTGTTATCCAGGATCATCGGGTGGAGGTGTAGAAGGGTCTTGGCAGCTATGGTTCGCTGGCCCTGCCGCTAGCTGTCAGCTATGGGTAGCTGACCACTGCAGCTCATGCGCTGCTCAGCGTCTTGATCCCGAACACGGGCGTTCGATCTCTGCTACCCAGAGAACAGGGGAAATACCAGAAAGTCCACATGAAAAAATCCCGGTCTCGACAGTGAGTTTGAACCCGCAACCTCCAGTCCCAGAGGCCAACATTTTACCTCGAGACCACTCCGTGATAGTCGTTACGGCTGTGTATGTAGATCTCTGCTGCTACGGTTCTGTCAACTTCATGAAACATGATTATGTAAGTCAAGTTTCTACTCAGATTTCGAGAAGATTTACGTAACAGTTTTACACGTAGTTTACATTTTGGCAGTACATATTCTGTGTCACCAAACATCAGCCATGATGATGACTCGTCTTTCTGCTCCAAGTGGAGTATAGGGAAACCACAATAGTTGACCCCTTTACAGTAAACATGTACCTAAGTAGGAACTGCAGCTCATCACCTTTCGCGTGAGGTGCCTATGTATATTGGGGGGGGTGGGTGGCAAGAGAGAGTGCCACATAATGTGATCTTACAGCGAGCAAACACTCACAGCATGTCATCACTGTTGAGCCAACGATGGTTGGGGCATGTTTACCGCATGAAAGAAGAGAGGCTGCCAAAGGACAGCTGGCCATTGGAGCTAGAAGAATCGGCCGTACTACACTGTGATTCAAGGATGTATGCTGCAAGAGGGAAATGAAATCCCAACCGAGGGCTGGGAAATTATTGCTCAGGATCGAGCTGTTTGGAGATAGAACAGTCACTTATAAGGAGCATAGTGACTGCTGACGCTCGTAGAGGTCTTCTAGCTGCAGAGAAAAGAGAAAGACTGAAGAAATCGGGGGCACCCCGGCAAACCAGCCTCCTCAGCATGGTTGTACGATCTGTGGCAGGGACTGTCACTCGTGGATCGGCCTTTAGTCATAGCAGACAGTGTCAAAATACAGTCATAGCAGACAGTGTCAAAATACAGGAGACAGAACTGGACAAAACTCACAGGGCACTATGTAAATGGTCTACAAATACTGAGATGCCAATGAGGATGATGATGATATACATAAGCAGGGCGTGACAAAAGTGCTTGTCTGTTACGAGTAAACATTTTTGCTTGACGAGTAAAAACAATCCGTTTTTAATCGTTAATTACGTTTTTAATCATTACTACAAAACAACTCTCTAGCGATTACTAATAATATAACGGTTCGAATAGATTGTACATAAGCTAGTTTATGATGGTGGATCTAAATGAACCTCCACTGCCACAATTTCTTCTTCTTCTTCTGCGTACACAGTCAGACAGTAACCATTATTTTTTCGATAAAAGCGGCGGTCATCCTGAGGCTCTCGCCACTGCCATGGAGCTTGTCTTGCAGTTCCACTGGTAATGGCCACATCTGCTCTCTCTGATCCTCGTTCTGCAGCAGATGTTCAGTGGTCATTTTACCAGTACCGCACGGGCATTCGTCGGTACACCCTATCTTCAATTTGTTGAATAGGTGGTACCTCAGTCTGTTGTGGCCAGTGCGAAGTCTGAAGACAACGACCTGCTCTCTTCGGTTCAACTGGTAATAGGCATCGTTTTTGGTGTAACCAGTATGTTCGGTTTCCCATTTGGTCATGTATCTGGCTTTGATAAGCCGTTTTGACTCTTCGTACGTCATACTGGTATCTGTTTGTGGTAGTCTTGCACCTTCTTTTGCCAGTCTGTCTGCCTCCTCGTTGCCTTGGATGTTGCAGTGTGACGGAACCCACTGTACCACTACCCTTTTTGGTGCGGACTGCTGGCACAGTTTGCAGAGTGCTGCTCTTAAGTCATTAAGCTCAGTGTTTTTCTGGCTTTTTAGCGCTGTGACTACGGCGAGAGCATGTCAGCAGGACTATATGGCTTTCATTTTCACTGTGTGTCACCATTTCTTCCACTGCCGCCCTCAGTGCCTCTGCCTCCGCTCTGAAATTGCTTGTGTACTTACCAGTAGCGAATGACAGTGTTATTTTTCTGCCATTTGGTAGGTTCAGGAATGCTCCTGCCCCTCCGTTCTGTGTTGTGTTTGTTACAGAACCGTCGGTGTATGCATGGGTTCAGTCCATGCTTGGGTAGCTTTTCGTTATGAAGCTTAGGGTAGTATCTCTCCTTTCTTTTTCAGTCTGGCAGTTTTTGTTTGCAATACCTGGTATATTTTCTACCACCTCTGGAAATATATCCTGCCTCCAGGTAGGTTTTCGTACAGTAGTGATGGGTTTTGGTGTTGTTAGTGCGTTTATGGGATCTTCGTGCATCTTTGCTTTGGCTATTTCTGCAAAGTTTCTCCGCTTTAGTTTCCCATTTCCCAAATTGTTTAGTCTCTGGTGCATTGGATGGTCGGTCAGTCTTCGGAGTTTCTTTGACTGCAGCTGGGCTCTGCAGTCTCTTCTATCGGTCATGGATTGCAGTTTTGTAATCTTTTCAAGTTCTACAATTGGCGTTGACTTCATGCCACCTGTTATAATTCTCATGGCTTGGTTTTGAAGTTTGTTAACTTTATCGAAGTTCGCCTTCGCTGCTGTTGTCCATGCCGCAATGCCATACTCGAGAACTGGTCTCACTCTTCCAGTGTACAGTTTCTTTAGTATGCCTTCGTCTGCTCCCCAGCTTGTGCCAGCAAGTTTCCTCATGATTGCCATTCTTTCTCTGGCTTTCATTCGGTTTCTCTCAATCTGACTTTTCCATGTCATGCGCCGATCAAATGTGACTCCCAGATAGGTTGGGTTGTCGTTTGGCTGCAGGAATTTGCCATTTAGACTTAATTTGGTACTTTGGGGTTTTAATGAAAGCGAGAATATTGTGCATGTGGTTTTCTCCTCGTTTATTTTGACCAGCCATGAGTTCGCCCACTCTTCCAGCGATGTTAGGGCCGTCTGCATCCGATTTCTTGCTATGGTGAGATTCTTTTCAGAGGTCCACATAGCCAGATCGTCTGCAAACATTGAGCTATGGACTCTTCTTGGTATATTCTCTGTAATATCGTTTATATATACCAGGAAGAGTATGGGTGACAGTACTCCCCCTTGGGGTACTCCCTGCTCGAGTGTCACCTTTTTGCTCATCTGCCCTTGTACTTGGACTCTGGCCGTTCTTTGTTTGAGGTAGTGGTTGATCCACTTGTACATCTTCCCACAAACATCACTTCTTCTTAGCTTGACTCTAAGTCCATCTTTCCAGACTTTGTCAA
Organism: Ariolimax columbianus; assembly: GCA_036924085.1. Classification (NCBI taxonomy): domain Eukaryota; kingdom Metazoa; phylum Mollusca; class Gastropoda; order Stylommatophora; family Arionidae; genus Ariolimax; species Ariolimax columbianus. The sequence continues at coordinate 10,209,054 of JAVGWX010000006.1, forward strand.
ATGCCTTTTCCAGATCCACCCAAACAGCTACTGTGTGTTTCTGTGCCTGGTAGGCATCTTCTATCTCCTGGGCTATGAGGATGACCTGGTCCTCAGTGGATCTGTGCTGTCTAAAGCCGGCTTGCTGTGGAATTAGTATTCGTTTTTCTTCCAGATGCCACATCAGTCTGGTGTTTATCATACGTTCCATCAGCTTGCCGACACAGCTCAGTAGGCTTATGGGCCTGTATCCATTTGGATCTGTTTTGTCCTTTCCTGTTTTTGGTACTGGTACCAGTATTGTGTCTTTCCATGCCTGTGGTACAATTCCCCTTTTCCAGCTTTGGTTCAGGACCGATAGCAGTTTCCTCTTCGCTGTTTGGCCTAGCCCCATCAGCATTTCGTTTGTTATCCCGTCTTTTCCGGGAGATTTCCTTTTCTTTAGTGTTCTCATAGCCTCTTCCATTTACTGCCACAATTTAAACCTACTAAATCCATCGATAAATGGTACTACAGTGCTAAAACTACCAATAATGTTTAAGGACACAGACGTCATGCTTCTGATAGTAGTGAATTTTTTATTAAGAAAGAATAGACTAATACTGTGTAAGTAATACAATATATGTTGGTTTGGTACGCATTGTTATTTAGAAAGAAAGGTGAATTAGCGACTAGTTTAAATGTTTTAACATAAATTACATGACTGTAGTCCGACCATGCTGATCGGTGAAATTTATGACTGACTGGTAAGCCACTCTAAAATTTGTCATGCCCTGTGCATAAGCATTTTCAGCGACATTTCAATAGCAATAACTTTTCATGATGAGGTTGATTACCCCACGAACAACCCTATTTAGTCACCTTTTATTACATGTTTGGAAGGTTACAGTTGTCATTGTCTTTTCAACCCGGCTACCTCAGCTGATAAACCATAATGTTGCTCATTTAAATGCTTAAAAATATAAATCTTTCACCCCATCATGTTTTTATTAGTCTTAAATACTGACTAATCTGAAGAGTTGCCATTCTGCGTTATCATTCCCAGATGACAGTATTCTAGAGAATGTTGAATGTTACACAAAACAGGAACCACTAGTGGTCAATGTTGTATGTTACACAAAACAGGTACCAATAGAGGTAAGTGTTTGATGTTGTTACACAAAACAGGTACCATTAGAGGTCAGTGTTGGATGATGTTACACAAAACAGGTACCATTAAAGGTCAGTGTTGGATGATGTTACACAAAACAGGTACCATTAAAGGTCAGTGTTGGATGATGTTACACAAAACAGGTACCACTAGAGGTCAGTGTTGGATGATGTTACACAAAACAGGTATATACATTTTAACCAACTACAAATATGGAAATGAAGCAAGATACACCACTTCCATGCAGGAAGCCTGTATCAAAGCACTTCAAATGTCATTGGGTGGCTGTTTCTCTAACAAATTAGCTCTACCATTCACAGCTTTCTTCAATCACCTTTTATGTTATGTTTTGTAGTGTATAGCAGTTGTTTTTTTTTATCTATATATGCTGAATTTGACCTTGTCCCAGTTTGCATAAAAAAGGTCAAGGTAGTTCCACAGCAACCACTGCAGTCATTGTATTAGGCTTCATTTATGAGGTAGGTTAGCCAGTATCCTTCCTCTCTGTCTTTCCTTCCTAGCAGTAAGCCAGGCACCTATTAACAGCTAGGCCAGCTGGAGCATATCAATAACGGGATTGAACTCAATATCTTTGCTGTGAGAAGCGAGAACTCTACCACTTGCTACTCAGATTACATAGCCTAACTTAAAACAATATAAGCAGTACTCACCATGGCCCTCGTCCACTGGTCCTGTAAGCTCCCCCAGCTTGGTGTCCAGTATTGTGTTGCTTGATGCGCCTGTTGGGATCTACTGTATACCCTATGTAAGTTCGACCTTTATATTTTGGATTTAGGCAGAACAACAGATAAACACCATAGAAGTCTTCGATCTCGTGAACCATTTTGCAAAGTGTATTGTGGTTCTGAAATAACTGGAATAAAGCAATCAATATTAGATTAGTGAACGGGACCAAGATGCTGAGCAGCGCATGAGCTGCAGTGGTCAGCGACCCATAGCTGACTGCTAGCGTCAGGGCCAGCGAACCAGAGCTGCCAAGACCCTTCTACACCTCCACGCGGTGATCTTGGATAACAGGCAAAAGCAGGCAGACTGGCTAAGGAGAAGGGATTGAAGAGGGAATGCTAACCCGGTACTCAAAAAATGCTTGCTGAAGTCAGATGTGTTGGACCAAAAGGTGCAAATATCGCAGTCAAGCTGTAAACTACGACACAACGCATTCCGTTCTCTGGACTACATTCTGCTACTTAAGACCTTTCAGGATTTGGTTGCGGGAGATTGAGAACGAACGAAGGCAAGCCAAGCCAAGATTGTGAACTTTCAACTAGAGATATTAATGTAAAGACTTTCACAATACTGGCATGAGAAATGTTAAGAAAAGTTGATGTGGCTGAGGCTTTCAAAATGTAAGGATGAATCATCACTCTTGATGCACAAAATGTTCAAACTTTCAACTTGGACATCCAAGAACACTTGAAGACAGACATGATTAAATAAACAAAACTACAAATGCACCCTGTGAATTGCATGAAAGTTCTTCTACCACAGAAAATAATTGTTTCTACTCCAGGTTTACAACTGCCTTTGTCTTGATGACTGCCAAATCTTGCTTGTAGCTCTGCGTGATTTGATTTGTGTAGTGATCAAACAACTGGAATCCTGGTATTCAATGTGATCAGGTACTGATTGATGTCTGGTAGCCAAAAGCTATTCTTTCTGCAAATCCATCTGGTTAGCCCTTAGAAGGTGCCATTCTTTGTCTTCCATGGTTTGCCTTTAGGACTCACAATTGGCTATTAGTAGCAAGTTTGTGAGTGGTTTCTTTCTTGTAACTTACTAGGCCACACAGCAGTAAAGGAAGTACTGGTAACTGTTAAGCTATCATTACGTGAGATTTTGCTGCAGGGAATTTCTCACCATCATCAACAGAAGATATGTCTACATAGATAAGATTAAACATTATTCCAAGATATTTCAACCTGTCAGGCTTTTCCATGTTCTTCCTATTGAAGATTAATGCTTGGGAGATCAGCCTTCACTATGAAGTTGTTCGAGGAGAGCCCTATGCAATGACATTGCTAGCATTTGTGGGATAAGCATGCCCCCCCCCCCCCCCCCCCACTGCCATTGATTTGCCATTCAAATGGTTCTTGTATGCCTTAACTCATTCACTCCCAAATATTTTGGACATCTGGACACAATTTTTTTCTTATGTAAAACTCAAACACAGCATCACTTAGTTGTGATCTATTTATCTCCAATAAACGTTTCCTGAATTAACACATATTATATACCAAACTGTACACAATTGCGGCCAGAATACAATGGAATACATATATTTTACAAATGGAGGTGAACATTTGTGTATGAGGGATTATAATCGTTTTTATTATTGAAAATTATGAAAACATTTTTTTCCTTTATCAACGCATTAATCAGCTCTAAACCAATACATAGATAACGTAATTACTTTCTATTGACAATAATCCACAAGGGAAGATTTTATGAAAGTTACACCTAATTTGCTGCAATTGTTTTCACTGTATTTATATTTTACTGAAGTTACATGAAATTTAAAACGTGCTAAAAAATAAACGCACTAATCAACATCAGCGTGAGTGTTTATAATTTTCCGCACACCTAGAAAGAATGTACCTGATGTATTCTTCATCTTCTTACGCTGTCAAACGTCAACCTGCCTGATGTATTCAATATATATGTACACACATTTATAATATACACACTAGTATGGCTGTGTATGATCTTGAACCTTTACTGAATTTGTGGGGAGGAAGACTAACGTCTGGTAAGGGACAACATACTGATCGGACAAGTTAGTCAGAGTCAGGCAAAATATACTGACCAAGATCCTCACCTCGGCTTCCTAGTAGCCCTCCCTGGAAACGGACTGTTTTCATTGGCAGCCTGGCTAAGGGGGTGAGGAATCGACGTGATCCCTGTAGTGGTGAACAACACGCAGATAAACTATAAAGCCAAGCATAACACAACCGCCTGGAGGACCCCGGTCCACCTTCATCAGCACGCTCGAGATGTGAGGACATCTACTCTACTGCAACCCGCCACTTGACTTAACGACCTTTTCAAGGCGCACAAAAGAGTAAAATTACTTATTGTGTAGGCAATTAAAACAACAGCATTCCAACAACAATCACTGAATCAGTATCACTAGGTATAACTATTCACTAGAATGACTAGTAGTATTTCACTAGTTTACTACAATACTTACGTATTACTACTACTACTACTACTAGACCGACTTAAGTACTAGTGAACTACTAGTACAGTACTTTCAGTACTACTACTTAAACTTAAACTACTACTTCTACTACTATAACAGTCAGTCAGATGTCCATATTTATTATGATACTTATTTCAATGCATACATTGAAAGCTTTTACCTCACAAATATAATCTACATATTGGTGCTAGTGATACGAATATCAAGTAGCGTTAGTACATCTCCATTATAGTTATCGCTTGACGACAAAAAAAAAACTGCAATTTGAATGAGATAAATGGAGTATTTTATTTTAGTTACTTCCCTTGACAAATACTACTTCCGCTTCGTTTAAATATAAAATTAATATTTATTGGAACGTGAGTGCAGCTGGGGCCAACTAATCAATCAATCGTCGAAACCCTTGTCAGCTTCCTGTGGAGCATAGGCATTCAACAAATACACCTTAGTTAGTTAGTTAGTTAGTTTTCCTTCCACTTGTAATCTTTGAGCGTCTTGAGGGCCTTAAGTCGTCTATCGTGCGCCAAGTGCGTTGCGTAGGTCAATATCAGCCCGTGTCGCTCTAGTGTCATCTATCCACGTTCCTCGCGGTCTTCTGTTTTGTTCTCGCTAAGTCATTAAATGTTCACATGACCATATATATTTAAGTTTTTGTAGCTGAAGGTTTCTACAATTTAAGATAGTCAGCCGCATGCCCTGTCCACCTTATTCTTAAGATAGTCAGCCGCATGCCCTGTCCACCTTATTCTCCTAGTATGGGACTACCTTTTAAACCAGCAAATTGGGTGAATGCTTAAACAACAATCTGCAACAAGAATCAGTAGGACTGGTGCCAGGAATTCATATAAGCCTAAAGTTTTTCTGTTACATAACATGTTTCAAACTAGTACATTGCTTGCCTTAGAGCAGTGCAGTGGATACGACGCTTTGATCCACATGGCTTTTACCAGTTATATAAGAATGCTATTAGTTGTCCTCGTGGATCAGCAACCTCAATGTGAGAAACAAATTACTACATAAATCAATATTAAAGAACATACAAAGTGGTGTGGTCTCCAAACTCCATTGGACTAGCATCATCGTCATGTGAAACAAAAGTTGTTACAGAAACAACCACTATAATAACATTGAAAGTGCTTCGTCGCTGATTTCGTAGAGGGGCTAACCACGTGGATGGTCCTTGCTTCGAAAGGTTGAAATGGCCATAGAGGAAGAGTCCCAGTATCTATACAGTTTGAGGATTGCTGGCATAGTTAATCATTTGCCTTGGCGGAGGACGAACTCGTATCCTGTCTGGTTCAAAGGCGTTACGTCTGAATACTCCATTTTCTTGTTCTGTTAGCTCATTCGCTCCTGAATAATTTGTGCTCCTGAACACAAGTATACTTGCAATATAAAACTCACTAGGAATTACACGTATGTTTAATACATTTTGGAATAGTTGGTATGGAAAACCTTTTATGTATAAGTCTGATAATTGTTCGTCCATATATCAACTCTAGGGCATTGCAAGACAATTTGAGAGCCAATATATCAGCTCTAGTGAGTGAATCTGTGAAATCTGTTAAAGGTATATAATGTACTTGAACTGATGTAGAAGCAATTGAGATTCCATCAAATGTAGAACTCTGGCTTTGTCCAATTATGTGCCCGTAATCGTGACTCTGACCTTGCGTCACACTTCCAAATGTTTTTTCAGCACATTTATGAATATATTTGCAATAACATAAAGTAGCAGACTGCTGGCTGTGACTCGCATAAAACCTAAACAATAAGGTATGTGGGCATGGTGCCCCGTTAAAGAAAGAGGTATGCGTTACCGTGCGCTGTTCCCAAATGAAAATGAAGTGCTATCAGCTTTCTCAAGGAATGAAGTATTATCAGCTTTCTCAAGGCCTGACGCAGATTTACCAAATAATCCTTGGAGTGAACTTCTTCTTCTTCGTTCATCAACAGATCAAGGTTCCGGTTTCTCTTATAACGTTGTTTGTAAGGCTGTTTTATCTCCATACAGCATTTGTCTCATATCTGTCTCGCGAGGCCAGTATTGTTCTCTCTTTTCCTGCGTGAGCATGTAGCTTTGCAGGATGTGTTCCACGGTCAAGGTATGCTCCCCACATGGACACCTGTCAATTGTCCCAATCCTCATTTTGTTGTAAAGATGACCCTTGAGTCTGTTATGCCCAGTTCTCAGTCTGAAGATGATGACTTGCTCTTCTCTAGTTAAGTTAAGTGTCTTCTTTTCGGAAGTCGGAGTGTTGATCAGCCCATTTCCCCCTGAAGTTGGCTTTAATTATAGTATTGTCCTCATTATATGTGATACTCAGGTTTGTTTGTGGGGATGCTCTTCCACTCTTTGCTAGTTTGTCTGCAGTTTCATTGCCTTCAATATTGCAGTGGGGTGGGATCCAACCTTGGGTGTTCTGATGAGAGCTGTGTTAGGCAGAACATACATTGCTCGAGATCTTCATCTTTGTGTTGTTTTAGCGCGGCTAATACTGACGCGGCATTCAGTCAGAAATACTAAGTTTTCTTGGTGTATATCTTAATTTGGATTACAAGCTCAGCCTCGGCCCTCACTGCCTCTGCTTCTGCAAGGAAGTTATTGGAGTATGTTCCCGTTGTTAATACTCGAGTTTGTTCTTCTCCATTCTTTAGTCTGTAATAAACTTCTCTACCTCCAATAGATGTTTCTTTGTTAGATGAGCCATCTGTATATATGTGTATTCATATTTCTGGTGGGTATACTCTCCTAAGATATTCTTCTGTGATAAATGTCCTTTCTAAATCTGTCATGAGTTCCCTTTTTTCCCTAATCCCTCTGTGGTTTCTACCATCTCAGGGGACTTGACGTTTTTCCATGGTGGGATTTGGGATGTTTGTTTTAGATCTCTAACCACTGCCTGGCGTACGATTTAGTCTGCTCTTGCAAGTTCTTTGTTTTTTTTTTTTTATATGAAGTGGTTTCTTTTCATAGACTTCATCGTGGATATATAACTAAAGATTTAACAGGATCATAAAACCCGAACGCAAAAGAAGAAGACAATGAAAAAGATCACACAAATGAAACGTGGACGAATAGTGCATGTCGTTATGTCATCTAACTAAATGCGTGAATAAATGAGACGTGTAACAACATGTGTTAATAATTCACATTTGGATCTGTCCATGTGGATGACTGTACATGTATCTACATTAATGTAGGATCGAGCAGGAAGGGTGCATTAGACTGCCTTAGTGGACTAAGTAAGAATGTGTGCACCAACTATATCCATCAGTATACACCCCTTTTGACTTTCACTGAGTTTAAGATAGAGCACTAATGGGCCGGCACTAAATGTAGCAATTTATAGAACACGCAAAATGGAATGGCGACGACCAATACTTGGTTTAGCAAATTGGTGCAGCAAAATATGCTGTGGGCTTGTCAGCATTCATTGTAAGAGTCATATTGTTGTCTGTTTCAGTGATATGCATATAGTTTGCTATCACATTTTTCGGGATGGGGGGGGGGGGGGGGGGGGGATTGGTTGTGGTTTTAATCTTTTTTGATATTACAAAAGGAGAGAAAGAGATAGATAGATAGATAGATAGATAGATAGATAGATAGATAGATAGATAGATAGATAGATAGATAGATAGATAGATAGATAGATAGATAGATAGATAGATAGATAGATAGATAGATAGATAGATAGATAGATAGATAGATAGAAAGTGAAAGAGATAACGAATTGCACAGAGAGAAAGAGAGAAAGTGCAAGAGATAGAAAGAGAAAGACAAAGAAAGAAAAAGACAAAGAGATAGAAAGAGAGAAAAGGACAGAGATACCGTACCAGAACAAAAACATATACGAAACACAAGTTACAACCAAAATGCCTTCACAGAACATCACAAATAAAAACGAGCAACAAGTCATTGGCTGGTGTGTTTCTATGAACCTTGCTTGCTCATAGTTTTGCTAGACTGTCTGCTTTCTCATCGCCTGATATGGATATATGCCCTTGAATTCTTTAGAGGATGACTATGAAGTACATTCTTTTTATCTTGTCAGTTTTCTCAGTCAGCTTTATAACTTCTTTAGTAGCAGTTTACAGCTTGACTGCGATATTTGCACCTTTCGGTCCAACACATCCAACACATCCAACTTCAGCAAGCATTTTTGAGTACCGGGTTAGCATTCCCTCTTCGATCCCTTCTCCTTAGCCAGTCGGCCCTGCTGCAACCTATTATCCAGGATCACCGCGTGGATGTGTAGAAGGGTCTTGGTAGCTCTGGTTCACTGGCCCTGGCGCTATCAATCAGCTATGGGTCGCCGACCACTGCAGCTCATGTGCTGCTCAGCATCTTGATCCCGTTTGTAGGAATGTTTCTAGTGCGTGTGTTGTTACAATATTGAGCCTTTCGACATGACTCTGAGATACGGTATGTGACTAACCGTGTCATATCCAGACTACATGAGCTGCAGCGACCAACGACCCATAGCTGACTGCTAGCGGCAGGGCCATCGAACCAGAGTTGGCAAGAGCCTTCTTCACCTCCCCGCGGTGATCCTGGACAACATTCTGCAACTAAGTAGACTGGCTAATGAACAGGCATCGAAGAGGGAAGGCAACCTGGTACTAACAAATATCTGCTGAAGACTGATGTGTCGGACCTAAACATGCAAATATTGCAGTCAAGCTGTAAACTATCGACACAACACATTCCGTTCTCCGGACTACATACTACTACTTACAAAGCTCTGTTCGAGGATTGTCAGCAGGAAATTGAGAACGAACGCAGAAGAAGAAGAATATCCTGAATGCAGACATTTATTATGAAGTGTCTTCATAGCATACTTTGTGCTACAACGCCAGACGTTACGACAAAGACATTTCTGTGAGACACAGCAACAACAAATAGAGCAAGAGATTGGACAGCGAAGGTGGTGACGGATATGACACACTCTCGGAGAGAAACAGGACAGTATAACCAAACGTGCGCTGGATTGGAATCAGCAGTGAAAGAGAAGAGTGGACGGGTCAAGAAACACATGCCGAGGAATGGTCGAGGAGGAAGTAAATTTAATCAGGGTCTCTTGAGGAAACTCAAGAAGACGGCACAAACCAGGAAATTAATTTTTTTTGTTTTTTTGCGTTCGCCTTATTTTTATAATCCCCAAGGCGGTGCGCGTTGCACTCTGTTTTTATTTTGCGCCTGTCGGCCCAGTGCATCCGACTTCAGCATGCATTTTATGTAAGGGTCTGCTTCCTCCTGCATTTTCTAAGGGTTTGCTTCCCCGGGGTAACGGCCGGTGCTGTGATGGGGATCGAACCCAGCACCTTCGGGTTGTGAGCCGTGCCACTTAACCCCTAGGCCACGCTCCCCTTCCCCCCCCCCTCCTTCCCCAGGAACATATGAAAAGCATACTTTGCTGCCCTGTGTCATAAATGGAACTAGGTAATAAATGATAATAATGATTAAAACAATGTCGGGATGGTTTTTCCTTTATTTGTTGGAACTGCTGGGAAGAGCCGGACCTCCTACCAGGTTTTTGCTTTATTTGTTGGAACTGCTGGGAAGAGCCGGGCCTCTACCAGGTTTTTGCTTTATTTGTTAGAACTGATGGGAAGAGCCGGGCCTCTACCAGGTTTTTGCTTTATTTGTTGGAACTGCTGGGAAGAGCCGGACCTCTACCAGGTTTTTGCTTTATTTGTTGGAACTGCTGGGAAGAGCCGGGCCTCTACCAGGTTTTTGCTTTATTTGTTGGAACTGCTGGGAAGAGCCGGACCTCTACCAGGTTTTTGCTTTATTTGTTGGAACTGCTGGGAAGAGCCGGACCTCTACCAGGTTTTTGCTTTATTTGTTGGAACTGCTGGGAAGAGCCGGACCTCCTACCAGGTTTTTGCTTTATTTGTTGGAACTGCTGCGAAGAGCCGGACCTCCTACCAGGTTTTTGCTTTATTTGTTGGAACTGCTGCGAAGAGCCGGACCTCCTACCAGGTTTTTGCTTTATTTGTTAGAACTGATGGGAAGAGCCGGGCCTCTACCAGGTTTTTGCTTTATTTGTTGGAACTGCTGGGAACAGTTGGACCTCCTACCAGGTTTTTGCTTTATTTGTTAGAACTGATGGGAAGAGCCGGGCCTCTACCAGGTTTTTGCTTTATTTGTTGGAACTGCTGGGAAGAGCCGGACCTCTACCAGGTTTTTGCTTTATTTGTTAGAACTGATGGGAAGAGCCGAACCTCTACCAGGTTTTTGCTTTATTTGTTAGAACCGCTCCTGGGAGAAGAACTGGACCTTCTACTAGACGCGTTGATGTGGTTCTGCCCCGCGTACAAACTTGACAGCTTGATTTTGGATTTGATAAATTTTCTTCTTAGCTGTTTACTCAATGTGGTTGGCAGTGACAGGTTATAGCCCATAACTAATCGGATATAACCCAGACACAGCTACATTAGATTCCCTTAATTTATGATCCCCAAGTAGTGCTTGCCAGATGTTGGACCAAGTCATGATGTCTGCTGGCCATGTCTGGACCCTCATTTCTGGTCAGCATATGTCCATTAACTATTTTGTTAGTTTTAAACTACCAATATAGCCTGTCGTTCACGCCTCTTTCAGCAATTTGTTGAGGTCAGTGAGATTGGCTGGTTTATATTTCTTTGGAATTGGCTTCGTGTTTGCAGTGAGTAATGCTTTTGGAAGTGTGTTTTTCTGACCACCATATGTTGATAAAGTTTAGGAGAGCAGACTTTGGTTAGGTCAGGTCATCGCGTAACCGGTGAGGTCGTTGGGGCACACATGAAGACATCCTTACAACATCACGCCACCCTTCTCTGTCAGATGCCGCTGCCTGTGACTCTTCTGGTCGGAGATTATTCCATTCTTTTACGTTGTCCTCCCATCTCTTTTTGGGCCGGCCTCTTCGTCGTCTGCCATGCACCTTCCCGTGGAGGATTGTATTTGCAAAGCCATTTGATCTCAATATGTGACCGTACCAAGTGAGTTTCCTTCTTTTGACAGTTGCCAAGAGGTCTTCAAAAGGTCCTATTACTGTTGTAATTATATCTCGCATTTCCTCATTTGTAACTCGATCTTTGTACGTGCCGTTTAAATGTCTTCGGAAACATCTCATCTTCAAGGTCTGTATCCTTCGTTGAAGGTCAGCTGTAACTGTCCATGTCTCACAAGACTGTGTTTCAGTTCAGTTCAGTTCATCCCGTAACCCATCAGGTCGTTGGGGCACACATGAAGACATGAAAATCCCACGCCAGCTCTCTCTGACGAAGGCCTGACCACTCAGTGATGTTGTCCACCCATCTCTTCTTTGGACGTCCTCGCCCTCTCTGTCCCGGTACGGATCCAAAGGGTATCGAGTTGGGAATTCCGTTGGACCTCGCGACGCGCCCGCACCAGGCCATCTTTCGTCGTTTGATAGTTGTGAACAGATCTTTAAAAGGACCAATAGCGTCTTCAACTCTCTGACGGATGTCTACGTTCGTGACACGATCCTTATATGTAACATTTAGGATTTTCTATAGCACCGCATTTCCATTGCACGTATTCTGTCTTGGATATCTGCTGTAATGGTCCAGGTCTCGCAGGCATACAGAAATATTGACAGCACCAAAGAGCGCATTAGTCTAACTTTTATGCCGAGGGCGAGGCGCTTGTCTTGCCATATAGGTTCCAGCCGAGTCAGCGCCGCTGTTGTTTGTGCTATTCTTGCAATTACATCTGGCTTCGATCCCTCTTCGCTGATCAACGATCCCAGATATTTGAAATGTTTTACCACCTCAAGTACCTGCCCATTTGCCTCTATGACAGATTGAAACCCTGCAATGTTATTGGTCATGAGCTTTGTTTTATCAGCATTTATTTCCATACCAAAACTCAAGGCCGTTCTATCCAATCTACCAATCAACTTCTGGAGTTCCCTTTCTGTGCCTGCCAATACATCAATATCATCAGCAAAGCGGAAGTTTGTGATAAGCCTGTCACCTATTTTAACCGTGCCAACATGTCTTTTTAAGGTCGTCTCCATTATTCTCTCCAAGAAGATATTGAAGAGTGTGGGGGAGAGTATACAACCCTGTCTCACACCCACCGTCGTACGGAACCAATCGCCTAGCGTTCCCTCTGCTGAGACAGCGCTGGTCGCCTGCTGATAAAGGTTTGCAATTACCCTCACAATATCACTGTTGAACTTATAACGCCTCATTGTTGATCATAGCGCCGCATGCCACACACTGTCAAACGCCTTTCGAAAGTCAATGAAGGCATGGTAGAGTGGTTGATAATACTCTGAGTACTTCTCATTCAGAAGACGAAGATTAAATATCTGCTCGATGGTACTCCTTCCCGCTCGAAAGCCCGCTTGTTCTTCGACAATGATACTCTCCGCCTGAGGATTCAGTCTGTTAAGTAATATCCTCAAGAAAACTTTACTTGGATGACTTATCAGACTGATTGTTCGATAGTTCTGACACACATTTAGGTTTCCCGATTTTGGCAGTGGTATAAGGACTGATTTTGTCCAGCGGGTGGGCCACACTCCTGTCTGCCAAATTCTATTGCAGATGTAAGTCAGGGTAGTGATTGTCGCCTCACCTCCCACTTGCAGGAGCTCTGCTGGAATATTATCCACACCGACAGCCTTCCCTCTCTTCAGCATTTTTACGGCTTCATATACTTCTTCCCTTGTTATCATTTGATTTTCCTCTATTAGACTCACTTCAGGAGACATTGCAATTCTTGGGTCACCTCGATCTTCATGCTTATATAGCTCTGTGTGTAGGCCGAGGTTTAATATAATTTGATTACTAATTGTGTCTGTTCCGGGCCAAAGTTACGGTAGTGTATGAGCTGACATCAGCCAGCAACTAATAGCTGGCTGCTTGCTCCAGGGTCACTGACCCATAACTGCAGCTATACAGCCTGGCTAAGAGATTAGGGATCGAAGTGGAAAATGCAAACCAACAAAAATTACAAAATGCCTTGCTGAAATTGGATGTGTAGGACCGAAAGGCGCAGCTTCGCTGTAAACTACGACATAACGTCACAAACGGTCATTTCAGGACGAGTACCGAAGACGAAGACACAAACTGATAGTGGGATTAGAGAATTATAGTTACGGGGAAAAACTCAGAAAAACAGCTTCAGTGACTAGAACAGAGAAGAATTCAAGGGGACTTATACAAGTTCAAAAGATAACCAATGTAATAGATAAATTAGAATAACACGTTTTCCAAAGAAATCGGCTACAAGATCTAGAGGGCACAGCTTCTAATTATTTAATGGCAGGTCCAGATTAGATATTAAGAAATATTTTGTTAGCCATAGAGTGTTGAATGCTTGGAATGCATTGCTACAGGATGTAGTGAAGGCACGGTCAGTTAACGCATTCAATAATAGTTTTTATTTTCTCAGTGTTAATGTTCGATCCTTATTTTTGAGTTTTGTTCAAAGTGCGTAGGATTATGTAGACGTAGTTGGAGCTGGTTACCATACCGATTGGTGACTTCTGATCGAGAAATTCGGGTTCTTCTTTTTCTTCATTCATCCTCAGATCAAGGTTCCTGCTACTCTTACAAAGGACGCCGTTGTTTGTAAGGCTGTTTCATCTCCATACAGCATTTGTATCATATCTGTCTCACGAGGCCAGTATTGTTCTTTTTTTTCCTGCGTAAGCGTGCAGCTTTGCAGGATGTGATCCACGGTCATGATATGCTCCCCACCTGTCATCTGTCCCAATCCTCATTTTGTTGTAAAGATGACCCTTGAGTCTGTTATGCCCAGTTCTCAGTCTGAAGATGATGACTTGCTCTTCTCTAGTTAAGTTTTAGTAGCTGTCTTCTTTTCTGAACTCGTTGATCAGCCCATTTTACCCTGAAGTTGGCTTTAATTATGGTCTTGGCCTCATTATATGTTATACTCAGGTCTGTTTGTGGGGATGCTCCTCCACTCTTTGTTGGTTTGTCTACAGCATCATTGCCTTCAATATTGCAGTATGATGGGATCCACTGTATGACCAACCTTGGGTGTTCTGCTGAGAGCTGTGTCAGTGAGAATAATCGGTAGTATGGCATCGGTTTATTTTCTATCGGAAGTAAAATAAAAACCTAATTTGTATACTGCAAAACGACTGCAGAGACAATCGATCTGTATTCATAATTCCTATAAATCTTGTCCTTGAACCCCAGCAATGGGAGTAAACACCGTACTGACAGTTCTTTCAATTCACATTTGTCATGATTAAGTCCCTTGTTTGTGTGTCGAAGGTAGGGGTCGCTAGTGGTAGCTAGCGGGAGATGCGAGCTGGATCAATGAACATGGTTGTTGGGTGGCTGCTAGCTAGTGGCCGGTCGGCGACAGGCAGCAGGTGATACTAGTCGGTCGGCCATACAGCCAGCCGACAGGCACACAAGTTGCTAGTTTCTATCGCGGCGCCGATTCGCTTGGATGGAGTATTTCCGTGCTGTTAAAAAATGTGATCTGGTTTGAATTCAGGACGCGGGACTGCATTAAAAACAAAGCATGTCCCATAAACATTTTCGAGAGGGTAAGACTAATGCCTCCAAAAATTTAGCAGTTGTGTCGAAGTGTTTAGCTATTGTTTTGATTCCAAAAGCCAGGAAAAATTCAACAGGGGATGATTTTGAAAACAACGAAGCAGACGATACTGTCGTCGACCCCGTAGATGGAAATATTATTCAGTCTTCGGAAGTTCGTAAAGCGCTTTCTCCAGCGGGATACAGTGGGAAAGAGCTGCTGCAAGATTTCAAAATAAGGAATAAAACTTGTTACTGGAACCCATCTCTAGTAGAAAGCATAAAAAGTTTGGAATGTAAAGGATTTGTGGAGCCTTGTACTATTCTGGTCACTGCCGAGGATATTCACATCGAGAACCTGCGGTCCGCCTGGGCTAGAAGAGTTTTAAAGGCACCTGCAGGATTTCTCATTGAGCGGATAGGTATGCTTTTTTTTATTACTCTTAATTTTGTACAATCTTATATATTCGTAAGTAATATTATGTTCAAGAATATTCGACAAATGTAATGTTAATGTCTGTAATATTAACTGTTTTAATTAGCATAAAACGTATGAAGTTAATTGTAGTTTGAGTTAAGAAAGGGGGGGGGGGGTTGAAATGTTATTAATATTAATTATTAGACCATAGACTAATTAAATAAGACGATTCAAGTTGGATTACATTGTAATTTTAGCAGCAGACATAGGTCTGTATGCTGAAACATAGTTGGCAAAACATGCATGACGACATATGGATACGAGAAGAAGAAGAACCCGGTTGTCTACTAACTTCTGTCTTCTAAACCAGTTCTGCAGTAGAACTATACTCTATAGGTCTAATCAATAATCAAGTTAAGTTAAGCATGTACCCGAGAAACATAATCAAATAATGTTGTAGGCTCACTGATTCAGTGTTAGTATTTTGAAATTTCACAATTCATTTTGCAGGGGTTTGAGTAGTAACTATTTGAAAAAATTGAATTTACTAACAACACTCACACAGTAGATCTATCTATTATCTACACAATACAGTACTATACTATAGTATAGTAATCTACATAATGAGAAACGCTATTAAACAAGTAGGCCTAGTGTATTTAATGTGAATTAATTTGTTTATGTAAAAATGAAATGGTGTATTTTCATCAAAATTCATTTTTTTTCATGGATAAATAATTCCAATTATTCCTCAGATTACTGTAATTCCATCTTTCTATGCATTTAATATTATTTGCTGAAGGTATTAATTCATTCATCATGCCATATCTATTCTTATAATCTAGTCTTGTCCTGTGTTCATCACAATTTTGTTTGGTATTTTCCATGTTTTCTGCAATTTTGAGATCTCATTCTCACCAGGCTGTCAGTCAAGTTCATTTGGTAGTGGTGGTTGAGCTTGCTTGTGTAAATTTCTCCAAATCTTTGTTCATAGATTTCTTTATAAAAGGATGCGGTCTTTAGTTGGTTCACATATTCTTGTTATTAGTTTGCTATTTCAAATTTGAGCTTGTAATGTAAATTCTAAACCATGGTCTTCTGTTAGTCTATTGTGGAACTATTGTAAAGAACCAGGCAACAAAATGCAGCAGGTGAGACGAAGACACTAGCACTGGATAAAGTACACGTTTAGAAAACCAACAGATAGCATTACAAGGGAGTCTCTGTTTTAGAATCATTGTATGTGATATAGACCAAAACACACATGGGAAAGAAAACGAGAACTGCATAAGTCACAGGGAAGATGTAGAGAGAGCTAGAAACAGTGCGGAGGACTTGGTGTGTACTGAAGACATGGACTCCACAAAAATCTGAAAGGTTTTGATAAATTAGCAAACCAAAATAATATTTCAGAACATCTGGTCCATTATGCTATTTATCAGTTATGTTGTTGAATTCTTGTGTTTTTATAGCTTTTCTGTTATCTTTTCACTAATCTCATTTTACATCATAAATCTATTCTATTTTTTATTGTCTTCTTAGATCATTGGTAAGTGCTTGAGAAAGTGAACAATTACATTACCCTTTTTGGCATCTTTAAGGGCATCATCAAACTCTCTCCTCCACTTTATATTATGTTCTAGGGTAAAATATAAACAATAGCCTGTATAGTTCACAACAACTGTGTGTGTAGTAGTTCGCTCTTCCTCTTGAGGTGTATCAATTTCAGGAACCCCGTGCAGTGCAATGACAATAAATGCTGTAATGATAGTATTTCTTCAATTTAATAAAAATCAATTGCTTAACAAGAAATACTGAATGAAAGTGTGCATCTATCTTGGACAAAAATATAGAAAGTTAATTGTATTGTATGTCCTTATACATTGTCTAGTCATTTTGTTTCTTCTCTGTAACTCAACAAAATTATGTTATATTTGTAACATTGTAATATTGACAAAATCAGAACTTACCACATATTTATAGCTTCGATCTATTTGTTTTAAGTTAACTTAACTTCATTATACTGGTTTAGACGGCTCTACAGAGTCTGTATACAACCAGTTTATTCCACTCCACTGATACTAAAAATGAATGAATATCCAATATATTTTTGAGTACATTAACTGACTCTGCCTCCACCACATCCTCTGGCAATGCATTCCAAGTATTCACCACTCTCTGACTAAAAAAATATTTCCTAATATCTAATCTGGACTTGTCTTTCAATAATTTGAAGCTGTGCCCTCTAGTTCTTGTAGCCGGTTGTACTTTGAAAAACTTGGTTTACTCTAATTTAATCTTTCCATTTATTAATGGATAAACTTGTGTTGTCACATCTAATTCTTATCTGTTCTAGACACTGCAGACCCGTTCTTTTAAGTCTCTCCTCATAACTATAATTCTGGAATCCTGCGATCATTTTTGTAGCTCTTCTTTGTATCCTTTATATCGTGTCTATATCAACTCGTTAATAAAGACTCCACACCATCATACCCAGCATATTAGCCTTTTTCACTGCCACCTGGACGTGTTCCCGCACCTTGTTTGTGTAATCTATTATAACACCTTGGTCCCTTTTCTGTCTAATATTGTTCACTTCCATCATGTAATTAGTTCCATATTGGATCTTCCCATGTTTATGTTTACATAAACTTCTAGCTAGTATATTTGTACCAACAACATTGTTCAATTTACTATTATACACATGCAGCAATTGTCAATAAATTAATATAAATAAACAGTATGCATAGTTAAATCTTGCTAATAACAAACACAGTAACACACAGTTTTAAATGCACGTTTGATCTTCACCATTTGTCACACCTTGTGTTATAGATATGCAAGTATATCTGCAGCTGACGTGTCTGTGCCTCGTGCTCTTACCTGTCAAATTGCCATAACATAAAGATATTCCTGTGTTTCATTGTGCCTCTATCCCTTAAAATATAGTATTGAAAACACTACTGGGGGGGGGGGGGGGGTGTTCAAGGTCAGCGCTGGCAGAGTGTACCTTCAAGATAAGAGATGGGGCCCATTGCAGCCAGCCTTCGTTGTGGAGAGGAACCTGAATTGAATTTTATTAACCATGTTTTACTATAAAAAGGAAAACATGAAAATAATGGCTGAGTATTGGCATCTATGAATCAAATATGTGACAATTGTTCTGTATTAGAAACTGCCGTCATGGATACAGTGTTAAAGACTTTATTGTCTTAGCTTTTTCTGGGGCAGTGTAACCAATTTCCTTCCCTACTGCTTCATCTTGTCTAGTTGCAAGCCATGTACCCATTTGCAGCAGGTAAACTACATCAATTTGGGACCCATAGAGTTGAGCTTACCGAGGAGCCTCGCATTGCACTACAGCCAGAAAGACCCTGATCCATTTTCTCATGCATACCTCGGATGTGAAAAAGAACCAACCGAAGAAGGTCGTCTAGATTATCTACCTCAAGTACTAGTGACATTAGCAACAACAACTGAAAGACAGCAAGGGAACATTGGTTAGCACTAGTCAAAATTGTATCCAATGAGAAAATATGTGAATGATTAAGGCGTTACACATGACAAGGGCGGGCCCGTCATAAAATATATCGCCGTTTATATTTTTACGTGAGCCTTCATATAAGGACTAGTCCCCCGTGAATATTCAAACAATATGCACGAGTCAGCTCAATGCAATAAATTGCTAGGATGGAGGAAGAAATTAGCTATTATAATTTTACACAAAAATTGTTCTTGTCTTATTAGCGATTTAACTTTCTGTCGTCTGAAAAGCCTTTATTGTAATGACACAAAGCTACCGCAGTGACATGATCGCTAAGGCCAGTCGGCGTGGCACTAGATGAAGCCCACTGTGCCAAACAAAGCGGGCTTGAACAAAAGACTGCTGTTCGCGTGCGTGGGAGACAGTGGGAATTGGGGAGGGAGATTTGAAACTTGGAATCACAGTGGGCCACCAGGGTTATCCATCAGTGGACCACCTACTCCTGGGCCACTGCAATAATAGCCCCAAACCGGTCTAATCCTCGGGGAGAGTGAATAGACAGCGTGGCGAGGGGTCTGACAGTGTATAGAGATCGCACTTGTTGATTGCGTCGTAGTCTGGTTTATATTTGTTTTTCACGCCTTTTCTTAACCAGAGTGCTGCTCTTTATACTGCCCAGTCGCTTGGGGCAATAATATTTTGTAAGTTGTCGACACACACCCCAAATCCTTCCGCTGCTTCTCAGCTCCGCACGAGTAGGCTCGGACAACATATCCTCTGAAAGGAGAGGATTTTCCCCACTTTAGAAATTCAGTTGTCTAGATTTGAATCGTGTGTAAAGGCAAGAAGTTGGAAGAGTCTTGATTGTTGTTGTCGCTGCCATGTGAGCAAATATGCTTACGGTGATCGGTTATAATAGCATAACCATCTGTTTCGCGACGGGTGTTCCACCAGCCCCATGGAATCCCCGGAAATTGGGGAAGGGTGGTGGCACCTGCCAGGTCGTTTACGTTCTAATCTGATTTCGTGTCTGGATTCTTAAATTAGTCTCTTCTCCATGTTTGTCAATTTTGTGACGGCGTTCTCGCGAAAAGGAACACCATCTCCAGAGCCTGGCGTGGATTTCCATAAAGAAACAAATAACTTAGCACACAAAGTCACCGGCAATGGAAGAAACACAGATTCATTGTGTGTGATATTGAACTATTTTACGTTATTGGTGCTAAGCTTGGACAATGACAACATAAAAATCACTGACCGCAAGAGAAAGTTTGTACTTGAAGAGAATGGTCCCCATTATGCGAGCAGCTAAAGAAATCAAATGATGAAGTATTACACGAAAACCAACATTGACACAATCGGTGCTAAGTATCGTGAAGACAATACACATGAAGGCTCACATCACAAACTGACTTGTGTTCAGATTCATGAAACAGCAAGGTCGTGCCACTATGGAAGGTTTACATTTGATTAACATGCGTGAAGAAGTCGGATGCACTAGGAGGTCAGGCGTAAAACACGATGCAAGACACTCTGTCTTATGAAAAATAGCGAATACACTAGAATGAACATACGATTAGTGAATAAGTTGGACTTATGAGCTGGTTCACAGAGAGACGAGGAAAGATGCTTGGTGAGATGGAAAACACCAAATAACCTTTAAATGTCCAAAGGGGACAGGTGGTAGGGGAATTGGTTTATCGCTCACCACAAGGTACGTTATAGGATGACGATGTTCTGTATCTTTAATTATTCTCAGATAGAAATGCACGGAATCAGTGGCAGATCGTTAGTGCTGAGTAGTATAGTATAATGTTATAAATCACCAGGAAAAGATGGGCCAACAAATGAAGTGTTAATAATTATTGGAAACAAAAGCAAAAAAAAGAAGCGTTTGGCAGTCCTGTACTGATGCTGGGAAAAGGCATTTATGTCGGAGGCATGGAAGGAGCGCCATATTTATACCAATTAGGAATAAAGACGTAACAAATCAAAATGGCTTCAGGCTTGTCCGTTTACTTAGCTATGTGGGAAAACCGATGGAACATTAATGATAAATACTAAACTCGTGGCGTTTCTAAGAGAATCATCTTTCAATTCCACAGCGTGTTGGATTCTTATAACAGTGGGCATCTTTAGATGATGTCACTCACGTTTCCCGGGAACATGCAGATGCCTTCCAAGAAAATGACATTCACAAGTGATTTTGGGTGGATTCAGAAACAAATGAGCTTTAGATAAAGTATGGAAATAGCAATTGCAAGTCAAGTTTGTGGGGAAATATACAAGTGGATCAGTCAGTTGCGAGAGGGACTCCTGGCTCCCACACTGTTTCTAACTTATATAAATGACACAACATAGGATACAGCAAAAAGTGCACACGGCACTGTTTTTGCAGTCCAAAACCAAGCAATGAGAATCATAACAGGGGGAATGGGCACGCTATCCACTGGAGAACTAGAACAAATTACGAACCTGCACTCAATGGGGGACAGAATCGTTCGAAATATCTAAGGGGCAGAGGCCATGAAAACTGCAACAAACAGAAAGACGTATCTGACATATGTACATGGTTTACTGTTATGTAAGGAAATACAGCCAGGAATGCAACTGGCCACCCCAGCTTATAAGAAAAAGAGGCCTACTACAATGAAGTTTGTTACCGCTTTATCTCCGACAACAATGTGGTGTGGGATCGCTACCTTTAAGTTTTTAGTACTGCTTTCTTCATCCTTATCACCTTGGAGTGCATAGGCCACCAATCAACCTCTCTCTTCGCCATGATTCGGGGAGGGGAAGGATGCATAGCCCATCAACCAATCCTCTCTAGGCAGGCCAATTTTATTCGCTCTTATCACCAGCCGCCCCGTGCTATTTTCTTAATTTCTTTCCAGCTTCATCCTGTCTTTCTTGTATCGGCCACAACATCTGCTCTCTTTATGTTCTTTGGTCTTCCTTGCCTCTCTTTTCACTGGAGGTTCTATGACAGAGATCGTCTAGTGATACTGGCTTGGGGCTTTCGCACGATGTGACCTATCGAACGTCACCTTCTACCAAATATTTCCTGTTCTACTTGCCTTTGTTCTGTTATCTCCACATAAGCTTTCGTTCTTATCCTTGTCGAACCACCGCAGACCAAGAATTGTTCACGGGGATTTGTCTGTGACGCCCTACAGTCTCTTAATATTGAGTTTGAGATCTCTGCCATATTTCCTCGTCTTATGAAATAATCGACTTCACAGACTTCAGAGCTGAAGATCCTTATCTTGGTATCAATTGGGCGTCGTGTGGTTTTCAGCACGACAAAGACTGGGCCCATGTCTTTTGTATCCCATTGTTTACAACATGGAACACCTTTCTTATTTACGATGATCCCTGGCTATGAGAATCTCATCCAATGGTATTCTTCCAACTTTGTTTACTGCGTTTTATTTTACATTTTGTGTGTCTAATCTTGTGTTGGCTGTGCGAATATGTGTGCTATGTCGTCTGCAAAGTTCAGTTAAGTGACGATTTTTCTTTATATCTGCCTTGATCGGCAACACTTAATGCGAACGGCAAGGAGTTTCATTATTGGTCTTTAGCAAGATCGACTGACAAACCTTTTAATATAGAATTGCGCAAACAATATGTCCAAGTGATACGTAGGGATGAACGATCAAGGTCATTGTAACCATACTAGCACGTGGCGACTAAAGAGAGGTGTGCATGTCGCTAGAATTCCCCTCAAAGTAAACATGAATTGCTGCAGAAATCACAGCAAGAGTGCATACTGGCGTAAATGCTTTAGCAAACGCTTCATGTAAAGAAATCTGCTGCCATCGTAACCCCTTGTTTCGTGGGGATCGATAAGCAGAAAATAATACATAGAAGATACCGACAATAACCGATGATATTGTTCTAAATACAAAGGAGGCTGTATCGTAGAGTACAGTGAGGTTGCGGTATAGGAGCTACTCGACCTTACATATCCCGCTTCCGCGCGGCAATTCTTAGGCTGGGTTTACATGTCCTGTTCGAAATCTATTCTCTTAGCCAGGCAACACTAGTGCAGCCTGTTTTCAGGGCTATCGCTTGGAGGCGTAATAAGGTCTCGGTTATCTATGATTCCTGACTAAGGCAGCCAGCTACGAGTCGCTAGCGGATGTCAGTTCATTCCCTGCTGCAACTTCGGTCCCACTGATTCAATGATATCCCCGATCTATGAACAGCAAGTAACTAAACTGTTGAAGTGTCCACTGTGCATCTGTGGGGGTATCAAGTCAATTCGTTTTATAGTGGACCATGGTCCGAATTGTTTCTATGAGAGCTCGGTGTGTGTGTGTGTGACACGCGAGAATAAGACCATCGTAAGACACGATAGCAAGTGGTGTAATCCCATCAAATGTAGAGGACTCCACAAATCATGGGTTTGCACCCCACGCTATTTGCGCCGATATTGAAGTATCCTTCTGGTGCTGTGAGAAAGCTTTAGAAGCAATACCCAGATACATGTATTAAAGAGCGAATAGCTCATGTTTCCAGGTAATGGAATACTTGTACGGAGAATGGTACACCGCTCTGGTATGTGAATGCAAAATAGTGGACCCCTCTTGGACATCTTTACCCGGTACTAATTTATGGAGCATTGTTTCGGGCATAATTAACAAAAAATCAGACGTGACGTCGATAATCTTTGCTGATTCTATTGAATTAATGGTTATCGTATATTTGCAGTAAACTGCAACTAAAGAAGGACCCGCATATGACTGGCAACCACGTCGCGTATAACAAAGTGCGGTAGAAACCACTCTGAGAGACACGCATGCTGAATAGGGGCAAGCTTGTTGATTTGCAAGCCAAGCCCATGTGGTCACTAGACACTAATGGCCTTGACCTAAATTCCGTAAACAGCCATTAACCATTCAGAACTCCATATACTCTTTCTTTGTTTGCCTAGTATCACTGTAGGTACTCGGTGGTTACTCCTTATCATACCATCTCAGCTATTCCTCGTTTGTCGTCCCATTTCTTGTATTCTCTTTTTATCTTACAATTTTGTGGCCAACATTTTCTGACCAATTTTGTTATGCTTTAATTATGAAGTTGCTGTTTTCTTTTTGTACATTTTCATACATCCACATATTCACGACATCCTGACTGCGTAACACAATTTCATTAGGTGTGTGGCACATAGCATTCGATTTCTTCAACATAATATTCTGGCAGTTTTGTCGTTCCTAAGTACTGACAACCCCTTGCCTGCTCGCAAGGCAGCAAGTTTGTGCCCACTTGTCTGGCGGGCCCCACCCTTTGATCTGACATGTAGTGCGAGTGAGCTGACGTCCGTCGACAAACACTCCCCGCAGACATTATGATTTTGGACGTAATATAGATAGAATATGTAATTCTTGTACTTAATTGGCAGTTATATGATGTACAGTGACAGCGTACCTCTCTCTACTGGTCGCAGGAATAAAACCACATCCAATTTTGCTGAGACACAGAAGCGAAGAAATAAATAACCGTTTAGAATTAAATGTCTGCGAGAAATAATGTCAAGATGATAGAATGTGTAATTTTGACGTGCCGTAGGAACTTCTTCCTGTGCTGAATACAACATCAATACAGACAGTTAGTTTAGATTGTTCAGTCATATTGTGAAAATAGATCCTCTTCAACTACCATTGCTTGTCTGGCTATACGGCACGGAGCAGATAAGGTCGCAACACCATATATTATATAACATCAATACTATAACAAGATTACCTTACAACAGGGGAGAAAGACAAACGTCTGATCAGGCAAAATATACTGACCAGGACCCTCACCTCGACTTCCTAGTATCCCTCCCTGGAAACTGGCTGTTTTCATGGCAGCCTGGCTAACAAGGTTAGGGATCGACGTGACGCGCAGAAAAAGCCAAGCATAGCGCAACTGCCTGGAGGACTCTAGTCCACCTTCATCAGCATGATATGGATGTGAAGAAAGCTACTGCAACCCGCCAATTAACGTCCTCTTTAGGACGCACAATAGAGTAACCTCATTGGGGATATTCACAAACAACAACCTAACAACATCTTATACTTTTTCAACAAACAACGCAACGCAATTGGCACAAGAGCCCATTTCAACTTTCTCGCACATTGCAAAAAAAAAAAAAATTAAAAATGAATACCATCCCGATGTAATCTGTGGCTAGATAGTAAAGCACGTTCATGTTTCAGCGACAAAGGTGTAGCTTGAATGGAGAGCATCGGATAACTTCACCTGCGGTCCATCGTTTCTATAAGACGAAGTAGATGCCCCATGTTCAACAACACCTTCTTACGGTGTGACTAGCAGGTGACAGTTATTGTTTTGCGCTCCGGTAGCGCACGAATGGCAGCATATTATAGTTAGGTCAAAGGAATGCGACACTGCTAATCTACTTAAGACTAATAATACGCAGAGAAAAGACACAGATTATATCAACAAGTGCAGCCATCTACAATTAGATTACATTTGTTTCTTACAAGATGTGGAATCATTCACATATTTTAGTCGCAAATTGGGGAAGAACTGACAAAGATAAGATGAAAGCCAAGATTAATTTTCATATATTTGGGAAACAAATGAAAATTAAAAGTTATAAAGCCTAACACAAATATATAAATCTGTAACCCTGATATGAATTAAAATATTGTATATGGCTTTGAAACACGAAAAAAACAGCAACCAAATAGATAGACTTTCTTAAATAAGTGATATTGCACAGCATACCGATTGATTAGTTAGTTTTCTTTCCACTTGCGTCGCGGGGAGCTTAAGTCGTCTATCGTGCGTTGCGTCGGTCAATGTGAGCCCTTGTCGCTGCACAATCACTGTCATCTATTCACCTACCTCGCAGCCGCCCCCTTACCCTGTAGCCAGATCTACCAGCGCTGTAAGCCATCAGGGGAAATTGATGAGGGTGCATTCTCATGAGATAACCAAACCAACTTATTTTCTTCCTGGAAATGTAGTGCCGACCAGACTTCCAATGTCATCGTTCCGCATTCTGTCTCTTCTGGTAACACCGATGACTTTCCTCAAACACTTCATTTCACAAGTCGAAATTCTGCTCTCGTGCGCCCTTGACAGAGGCCATATTTAGCACTGGTAGCACATAATCGGAATGGTTATAGCAGGGTAATGCAAATGTAACTGGTTGTATACATACTCTGATGTGTCTTCTAAACCAGTATAAAAAAGTTAAGTAGGGCACAGAGATACCGCGTGGGAACAGAAACAAAACGAAACCTATGCTACGGTCACGGGGCCTTCATGTGGTATAATGAACAACATATGAAATGACAACGATGAACATTGACTTTAGAAGTACTAAACTGACACGTCATTTGCCAGAAATATAGCAGTAGAGCCAAGCCATGTTTGAGAAAGAATAACCACGATAAACCAGTTGAGTGAGTAGACTAGACAAGAAACGATAGATATTACACAGAAACACACATTCCAGTACCGTATACATTTCTAACACATACACACAAATAGTACCGTTTCCTGAGATCACATGCCGATTCTTTGGAAATAACCACATAAACTGCAGTTGACTGGGAGGTGAGTAGTACATGCTGACATTGGATAGGATACACTTTAAAAAGTATGATTATATCGCCACAAGACACTCTGTTCTGGAATCTCCAGGGTAACATATAGAGGAAACCAAAACGCATTGAGCTCGACATACATAGAAGATATTGAAGATGTAAAGAGTTACGACGGGATGGTTCGTGATATGAGCCCTGTTCTCCGCTGGGGGCTGAAAGGTTATGATGGTGTATTTCCTTTCCTTTTTTTAAATTTTGCATTCGCTTTATTTCTAAAATTCTCAATGCGGTGTGCGTTGCACTGTGGTTTTTATTTTACGCCTGTCCGACCGGTGCATTTGATGTAAGGGTCTACTTCCTCTTGCATTTCCTAAGGGTTTGCTTCCCAGGGGTAAGGGCCGGCGCTGTGATGGGGATCGAACCCAGCACATTCGGGTTGTGAGCCGTGTCACTAGCCCACGCTGTCCCATATGATGGTGTACGATGATCTGCTTCTTTGCAGTGACAATATGGTGGGTGCTTGCATGAATTCACTAGTTCAAGTCTTTGAGATACTTACACAGCTGTTATACCTTTTCTTTGGGGAACTGAGACGCTAGTCCTATCAGGCACAACAACCGGACCAGGACGTCGCTTCATGGGTCAGGCATAATCTCTCTTCCATGTAGCGTTCCTTAGATATAGGCGGTTTTCAAGGCAGCCTCGCTGACAAAATGTGGATCGATGTGATTCCCGCAGTAGTGAGCGCCACACTGATAACACAACCGCCTGGAGGACCGTGGTCCACCTTCATCAGCATCCCCGGGATGTGAGGAAAACCACTACAACCCGTCACTTATCGTCCTTTTTAGGGCGTACAAAAGAGTAAACTTACTTATTGTGGGGATTAAACAACAACATACCTTTTTTAGGGATATTTACAATGAGGATGCTAGCTAGTCCCAAGCACAACTTTCATTAGGCGCATTTTACGACATGCGTGGCGATGCAGTAGACCTATTGGTCCCTTCTCACTATCGGGCCTCAGTTGTTGCTGCTATTTGTTTGATCTTAATGAAGTTTACAAACATGATAACCTAAAGGGAGAGACCACGAACCAGAGCTGCCGCAAGGTAAGAATCTTGTTGTCCATAACATCGCCATTGGGTGTTGTTCGTCAATCATTGGCTTGGATAAGGATTCAAGAAGTTGTGGACTGATTACAGTGGATGAAGAAGAACAGACCGATCTTAAATGGGTAGTTAGTGATGTAAATTCGTTGCATTTTCATCAAAAAATGTTAATGCAGGTATTGATAAATAATGTTGCATAGAGAGAAATTCAACATTGTGGCGTGTGTGCATTGTTCCTAACCTTCCATTGCAGTTAATGCCATTTCTCGCAAGTGGTACACTGCAGTCTGCCAGTAGCAATTGGCATTGGTTGTGAATTGTCATTTAATACTTTTACTCCTGGGGAGGGGGTGGTCCCACGAGTTACACACTGTGAAAGCTCGGTCTTTGTTCAGACGAGATGACGCAAGCGACCGTAAAGACGCGGGAAGAATAGAACGTGTTATCACACTCCCCACTAGGCCCTTTCTGTCTGCTATTCACGATATCACCCCTGGTAGCACATTAGACGGGCATTGCATGCAGTGCCCCCCGACGCTGGTTAAATTATCCGTGTGGCAATAAAAAGTTCGACCCAACCTATGCCTGTTTTACCGCCATTGTGTGCTGTAGTCCTAGTTTGTTACGGAAAGTTGCGATTTGTATGTGTATAGTAAAGGCAGTACACACCTCCTTCTGGGTGATGTGTTAGGTTCTCCTTTGTGCTAGATATCGGCTGTCTATTTAGACGGGGTAGCCACCTGCCTTTCCCGCTGTCTTTCCTGTTTAAGTATTATCTCCTCATTTTGGCGAGGGGCGCTTATTTCAACCACATAATTTTGGCGCTTTCATTGTTGCTAATGCCACTCGTACTTGACTGAGTTAGCTACTCTTGGTGGCGGGTTACGGTGCAATTCAAATATCTACAGATCCGACCCCGACTTCGTTAGACAGGCTGCCATGTAACAGTTTGTTTTTAGAGAAAAACAACTGCTTGGAAGTGAGGTGGGGATCTTGATAAGTATGTCTCATCTTACACTGCCTAACATAGTGTGACCAGTATGTTTCATCTTACCTTGTCCAGCATAGTGTAACCAGTATGTCTCATCTTACCCTGCCCAACATAGTGTAACCAGTATGTTTCATCATACCCTGCCCAACATAGTGTGACCAGTATGTTTCATCTTACCCTGCCCAACATAGTGTAACCAGTATGTTTCATCTTACCCTGCCCAGCATAGTGTAACCAGTATGTTTCATCATACCCTGCCCAACATAGTGTGACCAGCATGTTTCATCTTACCCTGCCTAACATAGTGTGACCAGTATGTTTCATCTTACCTTGCCCAACATAGTGTGACCAGTATGTTTCATCTTACCCTGCCTAACAAAGTGTGATCGGTATGTTTTGCCTAAGTAAGAAGCACGTCCATTTGCAGAACGTCGCTTATTACAACCGCCACCTATTTGGTTGCTATACGTTTCTTGGCAAGTTTGCAGTACAGTATGCTGCCATTACACTACTGAAAATAATTCATAGAACATACTGACTTCACTACACCTGTGTGTCTCAATATGTACTCAGACCCTTTCATTGCTCAAAGTAACAGTGCACGATCTCCAGGGCTCCGGAATAAGCCTATGACTTCGTGAGGTACCCATTTACAGTTGGGTCGACTGGAAGAAGCAGTCAAATCATGAACAACCCTGACATGCCCGGTCTGTCACACTGAGCACAGCGTGATTCAAACCTGGCTCGTTGAGGATTGTAACCCGAGCTCACAATCTCTAGGCCACCATATCTCCAGGTGCTTTCACTGCCTACAAGACAAGTGCGTATTTATAGATTGGTAGGTTGAGAACTGCACAGGGTCCATTTGCAACGAACCGCCATCGCTCTAACTATTCTGCTACACGTGGTTGTATGTGTAAGATTTGTAAACAGGAAGCGCATATAGCATCACAGAGATATATAGGTATATCGTTCACACGCAATTCGTCGTCTTGTGTCTTCTCGCTCCACGCGAGGCATAGGGTCACCACTACAGCTGGCTCCCGTACATGAAGTCTTTATTCGAACACGTGTTTAATAGCAATGGTTTTTTGAGTAGAGGGTGTCGTGGCAAAACGGTGTGTGACACTTCTCACAACTTGAAGTTGCGAGATTAGGATTCTCACAACAGCAAGGTCATACAAACCATCATCCCCAAGATTCCGCGCGGTGAATGTGCCGACTTATCGAGCCGGAGCTGACGAAGATCCTATTCCCCATACAAGTTATGGCTCTGGAAACAAGCTGCACTAGGACAGTCTGACTAAGAGTTGGGGATCGCAACTTCGGGGCCATATGTGTAGAGCCGAAAGGCGCAAATATCGCGCCCTCGATGTAAACTGCGACACAACGTCATTTTCAGAATGAACACCGAAAAAGAATACAACCCATAGGCAGTACAGATATACAAAATGGGTGATAAAGTCAGATTCACAAGACAGTTAGGAGCAACTGTCATTTCAACGCATACTTTCTTAAGAAAGAAGGTGAACGAAAAACTACAACGTTGCAAGTCCCATATATAACCTTCTTTAGTCGCCTTTTTCAACATGCTTGGAGGGTTAAAGTGATACTATTCCGTCCATTCCAGGTATAATCGACTACATGGACACTAGATGATGAGTATCAATAAGCATATTGCTGCGTCTGTACATTCTAAAAATTAAAAAAATAGGCATGTCCGATTTGCAATCTCATTGCAAAGAAACCAATAACAAATAAATAGGCACTGGATTAAACAAATATCACCAGTTCACTTAGCCACTCCTCTTCTACCTCTTACCGCGGGTGTAGATGTATTATGTCCATGTACTTGCAATTGAGTATCCTGATGAAGAAATGCTTGGCCTGTTTTTGCGTGATGGAGAGTTGCGTCCTGTTTGGCTTGATGGAGGTCACTGTTGTGTAGGAACTTTGTTTAATCTTTAGAATGTGAGCCCATGCAACAGCTAACAACCTGCGTATTTGTCAAAGATTCATTTGCGCGCTCAGCGTGTACGCAGGTTCCCCCAGTTTATTGCCCATCTCCGATAGGACTAGACGCCAATCTCGCCTCCCAAGCGGTGCTTGGAACATGCAGGATTTAAACACGGGGGAAAACAATTTTTTTTTTAAATGTAAAAGTTGATTACGGTTGAGTTTAATCAAAATTTAAAACTGGATATGGTCAGATACCGCACCGTGACGAGAACACAAACAAAACCTATCTTCATGCATGTCGCTGTTGTGTAGGAACTTTGTTTAATCTTTAGGATTTGAACACACGCACCGTTTTGCGCTTTGGTTTCTTAAGAGCCAAGCGCCTTACCTCAAAACTAAAACGGCCTCTAAAACCTACCACGACCTTTCATATTCATAGGAAATTGATGTGTCTCAGATTAGCGACATGGCTGTATGTTCTACTACATTCTGGTCCTGGCTTTGGCTTCTCGAATTACAAGGTTGAGAAATTGTTTTACCTGAGAATCGTCAAATGGCGTTTCAACTTGAAAGCCTTCATCAGGGAGTGAACATCACAGACTAAAATAGTGAACTAAGCTCAACGAATATCTGTGTAAGATGACTAGCTGGTCCTCTCACTGGCTGCTCTAATGTTGTTGTTGAGTGCCTACAATGAGTAGGATTACAATTTGTGTGCACCATGAAAAGGGCGCCATGTGGTGCGTTTTATCAGTAGCTTTATTCACATCCCGATCGTGCTGTTGAAGGTGGACGGGGGTCCTCCAAGCGGTTGTGCAATGCTTGGCTTCGTTAACGTGTCGCTCACTACTACGGGGATCACGTCGATTCCCTACCTCCTTAGCCAGGCTGCCTTGAAAACATTCCGTTTCCAGTGAGGACTACGAAAAAGTCGCAGTGGGGATATTGACCAGTATATTTTACCTGACCCTGACTAACATGTCTGATCAGTATGTTGTACCTGACTAACATGTCTGATCAGTATGTTGTACCTGGCGAGAGGCTAGTCTTCGTTCTCACTGTTTTCAGGTAAAACATTTTCTTGAACTTGTTTGCTCTTTGGTCATTATTGTTATTGAGTTTCATTGCAGTTATTTGTGTATCTTCTGAGTTGATGTAATTGTTGTTGGCTAGAGCGTGAAGAAGCGGTTGGTGAAGTAATGGGTTGAAATGTTATAAAGTACGCATGTTTAAGTAATGGGTTGAAATGTTATAAAGTACGCATGTTTAAGTAATGGGTTGAAATGTTATAAAGTACGCATGTTTAAGTAATGGGTTGAAATGTTATAAAGTACGCATGAAGTAATGAGTTGAAAGGTTATAAAGTACGCATGTTTAAGTAATGGGTTGAAATGTTATAAAGTACTCATGAAGTAATGAGTTGAAAGGTTATAAAGTACACAGGAAGTAATGCGCTGGACGGTTATAAAGTGCACACAAAGTCATGAGCTGGACGGTTATAAAGTAATGAGTTGAAATGTTATAAAGTACACACGAAGTAATGCGCTGGACGGTTATAAAGTGCGCACAAAGTCATGAGCTGGACGGTTATAAAGTAATGCGTTGAAAGGTTATAAAGTACACACGAAGTAATGCGCTGGACGGTTATAAAGTGCACACAAAGTCATGAGCTGGACGGTTATAAAGTAATGAGTTGAAAGGTTACAAAGTACACACGAAGTAATGCGCTGGACGGTTATAAAGTGCACACAAAGTCATGAGCTGGACGGTTATAAAGTAATGCGTTGAAAGGTTACAAAGTACACACGAAGTAATGCGCTGGACGGTTATAAAGTGCACACAAAGTCATGAGCTGGACGGTTATAAAGTAATGCGTTGAAAGGTTACAAAGTACACACGAAGTAATGCGCTGGACGGTTATAAAGTGCACACAAAGTCATGAGCTGGACGGTTATAAAGTAATGAGTTGAAAGGTTATAAAGTACACACGAAGTAATGCGTTGAAATGTTTAACATTATGGTTATACATACACACCGTTAACTATACGTGTATTAACTACCGTCTTGTCAGAGATATGAGTTATATGCTGTAGTTGTCGTATCGAAGAACAGATAACCAGGACAGGCATAAGGTATTAAAAAATGTTTGCGTTGCCTATTTTCACAGCCTGTTTAGCTGCATACAAATAATTTATTTCGTTGGTTTAGTCTTCCTCCTGACAGCCATTAAACCTTCTCACGGTGCCTGCCAGGAAAGGGAAACCAGTAGTGGGCTGGTTGAATGTTTCTAGCTCAGTGATTTGTATTATGTGTATGTGCGTGTCTGAGTAGCGTAGTGGTAGATACCCGCTTCTTCGGCAGCAATACCGGGTTCGGGTTCGAACCATGTTATCAGTCAAAAAGGCTTATTAGAGCTAGATACATGACCAAATGGGAAACAGAACATACTGGCTACACTAAAAACGATGCCTATTACCAGTTGAACAGAAGAGAGCAGGTCGTGGTCTTCAGAGTTCGCACTGGCCACAATAGACTGAGGTACCACCTATTCAACAAATTGAAGATAGGTGGCACTGACGAATGCTCGTGCGGTACTGGGAAAATGACCACTGAACATCTGCTGCAGAACTGCCCGACATACGAGGATCAGAGAGAGCAGATGTGGCCATCACCAGTGGCAACACTAGACAAGCTCTAGGGCAGTGTCGACAGCCTCAGGATGACCGCTGCTTTTTTCGAAAAAATAAAGGTTGACGACTGA
Organism: Ariolimax columbianus; assembly: GCA_036924085.1. Taxonomy (NCBI): domain Eukaryota; kingdom Metazoa; phylum Mollusca; class Gastropoda; order Stylommatophora; family Arionidae; genus Ariolimax; species Ariolimax columbianus. The sequence goes on from JAVGWX010000006.1 coordinate 10,242,232, forward strand.
CAGCGTAAGAAGAAGAAGAAGAACCATGTTATCGACACGCTCCAGTCGATCAACTGTTAATGGGTACCTGACCAGCCCACCTTAAGAAGCTGGTGCCCAGTAGAAGTCTAGAACCCTTGATCCCCAACACCAGTGTCTGTTACTTAACAACGTTGCCGTGCCTTATTTGTGCGTTGAAGAACGGGCGGGTATATTTCCAGTTGTCTGATAAGTAACAAGACGTTAACCGAGTGCTGAACATCGAATTGTCTACGCTCTTGTTGTTGCTACAATGTTTACTTTTGTCTGACCGAGTTACACTTGTTACTTTGTTTCACATTTGATCCGTCTTACCTGTCGTGTTACCTCAGCCCGAAATGAGAGCAAAGAATATAGTATGTTATGGGCGACCTGGGAAGGTCAGGGAGGAGGGCGGCGCTATAGATAAGTAAAGCGCTCGTATCTCAAGAAACGAACGAACACAAGCGATAAACAGTGGATGGTTCTAATCCCGAAAGTTTCAAGCATTACCTGTTCTCAAGGAAGGTGGGACCGTCGCCTAGTCATCTCGGAATAGATCATACATTTAGAAGGTTCCCCTTTACACACTGTTCACGTAAATTAACCTTTGGCAGATGAAAATGGCAGGCTGTCTGGGCAAAAATTGTAAAGCTAAAGAAATTCATACTCAATAATGGCATACATTAAGGTCAAAAGGAGGCCCCTATCGTGAATTCCCCCCCCCCCCTTTCCCTTCCTAAAAAAACAGGCTATTTACCTGTTTATCAACACACTCGATTGCGAGTATAAACAAACATACTTCTACTACACAGCCGAGAGAGAGAAGCGGAGGGACCAGGTGAATGTTATGTAACCATCACAACAGGGAAATATCAGTAAATAAACTGGTTTTATTAGAGATAAGGAAGAAGGAAATATGAACAACGCAGATGGACATGCCATTTTGCAGAACTTTTCAATAGACCAACTCCACATGTTTCTCCAGATGTTCAGTCGACAGAAATGGAACTGCTCGTTAAGGGCGAGAAACAAAACAAAGAAGATATTTAGAAAATCATAATGATTCTGGTAGTAGGTAAATCTACTGGCCAAGATGGTATCCCAGCAGAATCAATTAAAGCAGACATTAACACGACCATAGATATATATATATACACATTTCTTGGGAAAGAAAACATACCAACAGATTGGAATGATGGCTTTGCAGTCAGGTTGTCAGAGAAGAGAGATCTGCAGCGGTATACAAATTATAGATAAATAATGTTATCTGTACCTGGGAACATGTTGAACAAAGTTACGCAAAAGATAACCAGAAATTAGTGAACCATGACACGAAGTGAAGGAAGGCGCTGTCGTCGGGTTCGGCACACATGAAGGAAATTAGCTGATCGCATTACAAGACAGTCGCTGTTCTGGAAACCTTAAAGCAAGAGAAGTAAAAGTAGACCACAACACACATGGACAAATGAGTTTGAGATAAACATAAATAAAACAGTAGATTTGAATAGTTGGAACGGGTCATGGTACATGACAGGAGGACTTGGTTTGTATTTACTAAATACATATACTCCACAGGGAGCTCAGGTGTTTTGATAATGATGGTTTTATATATATATATATATATATATATGTGTGTGTGTTGTGGAGATAAAGTCCAGTACTTTTGTGAATACGGAGGCAGACAATTGACACCAGCGTCTTTTTATTAATGCCAGTACTTTTGTGAATACGAAGGCAGAAAATTGACAACCACGTCTTTTTTAATTAATTCCAGTACTTTGTGAATACGAAGGTATTAAATTGACAGCAGCGTCTTTTTATTAATTCCAGTACTTTTGTGAATACGAAGGCAGGAAATTGACAACCACGTCTTTTTTTAATTAATTCCAGTACTTTGTGAATACGAAGACGCGGAATTGACACCAGCGTTTTTCATTAAGTTAAGTACTTTGTGAATACGAAGACATTAAATTGACAGCAGCTTCTTTAATTAAGTCCAGTACTTTATGAATAGCAAGACAGGAAATTGACGGCTTCGTCTTTTCACTGCTTAAGTCTTTTTGTTGCGTCCCCGGCCCTATACACCACGTGCAAGGATGTACTGATCGACCCCGAGTAGTAGACCTGGTACGAGTTGTTCCCCCCGTGCCAAACATCATTAAAAGTTTAGAATATACAGCGCGTGTATTGTAGCTTAGCCACGATGTGGGAAATGCGTGTTGTCTATTAGAATGTGTGACTTTTATTGCTCTGTGAATAGGATTCAGACTTACCGTGCTGCTCAAACGACTTTGCCAAGAACAATGTATGAGCAAACCAATGATGCTGGAGTTTCTTGAACGGGGCTCGAGAAGACAGCCCAAAAATAAGAATCGGCGGAGTCTTTATGTTCCCATTGAATGGAAATAGTTATTGATTATTTTTTCAACTGGGTGTAATTATTTCCCTAATTTGGTCTCCAGCATTTTATTTCCCTGTAGATGCGCGAGGTTTTACCAGGTACCGCACGTCTTTAACTTAACTATCCGCTCCATTTGTTGGAGCATTGGTACATGGCTTCCTTAACTATCATTTATGAAAGCCTGGTTCCAGTCATTTGCAGTGCGGTTTCATAACAGGGGTTGTTACATGATGAGGTTGCCAGCTCCCATGCACAGCCCTCTTTAGTCGTCTCTTACGACATGCAAAGACGGAAACAGTGAACCTATTCTGTTTGACCCCAAAAATACGTCGTTGATTGATTGATGTTGAATGCCAACAATAAGTAAGTATACTCTTTTGTATGTCCTGAAAAGGGCGTTAAATGGCGGGTCGCAGTAGCTTTTCTTACACCCGGAGTGTGCTGATGTAGGTGGACCTCCGGGCTGTTGTGCTATGTCTGTATGTTTTGCCTGACCCTGACTAACATGTCTGATTATTATGTTTTGCCTGACCTTGACTAACATACCTGATCACTATGTTTTGTCTGACCCTGACTAACATGTCTGATTATTATGTTTTGCCTGACTCTGACTAATATGTCTGATTATTATGTTTTGTCTGACCCTGACTAACATGTCTGATCACTATGTTTTGCCTGACCCTGACTAACATGTCTGATCACTATGTTTTGCTTGACCAGACATTAAGTCTTCTCTCCCCAGAACCACCTCGTTGGTTTAATTAGCTTTCAGGAAAATATGAAGAAAGACAATGGTTCCTCTCAATCTTCGTCTCGCTGACCCTGATGCAAGCAGCCAGCCTTGAAACACTGACCCAGATACAAGCAGCCAGCCTTGAGTCGCTCATTCACTGAGACAATGGTTCCTCTAACTCCTTGAGTCACTGACCCTGATGCAAGCAGCCAGCCTCTTCGTCTCGCTGACCCCTATGCAAGCAGCCAGACTTGAGTCACTGACCCAGATACAAGCAGCCAGCCTTGAGTCGCTCATTCACTGAGACAATGGTTCCTCTAACTCCTTGAGTCACTGACCCTGATGCAAGCAGCCAACCTTGAGTCGCTCATTAACTGACGCCCACAGTGGAACATGCTCAAGACCTCACTTTAGATTAAGGTGCAACATACAGACCGAAACCTCACTTCCACGTCTTACAACTGAGAATAATGTGTGTTACTGAATCCTGTCCAGCGATATATGAGTTCGTACTGTGATTCCGGTAGTTATGAGTCTGCTGAGAAGTCTTAAATTGCACAACAGTCAATAGGACCTATATCCATATATTTCAACACGCCACAAGTATAAGAAAAGTCACTACATCCCTCTATTTTAGCTCTCATGCCAGCCAATGTTTCCGTTGTCACAAGATTTTCCAGTCCTTCCTACCTGTCTGGAACAAATGAAAACTGTCTTTTTATTTTCGTTAGTAGTGCTCTTTTGAAATTGTTTACTTGCACTATATCTACCTATATCTATGTCTAGAATATTTTTTTTTGTTTATTTTGTTTGTGTTCGCCTTATTTCTCTATTCATATTCCCCAAGGCGGCGTGCGTTGCACTATATTTTTATGTTGCACCTGTCGGACCAGTGCATTCGACTTCAGCATACATTTAATGCAAGGGTCTGCTTCCTCCTGCATTTTCTTCGGGTTGGGAGTCGTGTCACTTAACCAATAGATCACGCCATCTCCCGTTTACCATAAAAATCATTCTTCTTATGGACTACATTTCCGTCCCAGAAGTGACTTCGTTATTTATATATTCATTGTCTAAGACTTAATCTCATTTAGCAACGTTGGTCCGACATAGCATTGTAAAACTCACTCACATGCTCTCTCTCTCTCTCTCTCCTCTCTCTCTCTCTCTCTCTCTCTCTCCGTGTCTACCGTGATCTTACATATGAGCAGTGTTTGTGTTTTATTAGGACCATCATTTTTGTTTTGGAAACATTTGAACTAGTTAATTGTTCTGGGCTCGGTTTATTGTGCGAACCAGTTTAAAAAAAATAAATCAGATATACCACAGTACCATCTGAATCGCGTAGATTGCATATACTATATCCTGCTATTTATATTCCTCACAATTGTTAATGTCCTCCTATTTATACTTTTGAAAAATTGCTAATAGTATATTATCCTTTCTATATTCCTGACAGATTGCTAATAGTATATTACCCTTTCTATATTCCTGACAGATTGCTAATAGTATATTATCCTTTCTATATTCCTGACAGATTGCTAATAGTATATTATCCTTTCTATATTCCTGACAGAGTGCTAATAGTATATTACCCTTTCTATATTCCTGACAGATTGCTAATAGTATATTACCCTTTCTATATTCCTGACAGATTGCTAATAGTATGTTCTCCTATTTATACTAACGTGTCTTATAATTGCTCTCATTTAAACCTCACGACTGATTCATTCTATAGTCGTGTATATTGAAGAGATCTGCAGCCGTGTCCTATCCCTCTTTAAATATCAATGGGTTTACTGATATCACTAGGCGGTATAACTGTATCCAATTGGTCCCAAAACATACTTTCGTATGAATCGCAGTTATTTAACATTGAAGTTTAATTCGGTAAGCATTGTTGTCATATCTGTCAAAGACCTTTGTGTAGTCAAATAAGCATGTTATGTACGTTTTGTATACAGTACTTAATCACGGTAGCGCAGTGGTTATGACAATAGTTTCCAAGCCAATCGGTCAGGGTTCAATCCCCAGTAGGTGCATAATTTTTTTCTGATCGCAAATCGACTTCTGTGACCCAGCCACGGAGATTGGGTACCAGAAACAACCTGGGAAGTAAAGTCAGCCGGCGTGATACTGACTGTATCACCCATTAGGTCACCAGATAATATGGACCTAACACCCAATTTCAGATATGCCGCGCGGTGTGAAACAGTATCTTTCCTTTTTTTTTTTTTTTTTAAATATATATAACTCATAACTTGTATTACTATTATTTACATGCCATCACTATTTTCCTTGAAATGGATTTTTTTTTTAAATTTTATTTTTATTTTTTTTATTTTTTTACGGCCACTTGAGTCATTCGTGTTGAAAAGTTCTGTTTCAAGTAAGAGATGCTTTCAAACTGCTAAAAAAATGTGATGTCATATGCACATTATTCCTAAAGGTTTGATTGAGCGGTGCTCACCCATGTGTATCTTTAGCGCGTTTGTCGTTCTTTGTAGTTAGTGCCGCCTTGTTGTAGGAACTGTAGGGGTTTTCTTATACTTTTTTCCTACATTGTAGTTTTTATCTTTGTCGTCTCATGGAGAGATTGGGCGACAAATGTGGAGGTGCAATCTCTCACCGGTCCTCCACGTATGTACACCTTCCTTCGCCAACGAAGACTGCGATGTTTTGGTCATATTCGTGGCATTAAGGACTGTCGCATCCCCCAAATATATTTTATATGGGAAACTGGCGTGTGGTAAAAGAGCAGCTGACCGACCACAGCTGCGGTTCAAAGATGCATGTAAACGGCCATGAAGACTCTGTATATGGATCTGAAATCTTGGCAAGACATAGCTGCAGACCTATCCAAATGGAGATGCAACCTGAAGAGCCACCTCCGACTGGACGACAATAAGCTTATGCAACACAGGGACGTGAAGAAGAAAAACGCAGAAATGAAGAGGAAAACCAAAAGTTGTGTAGAGAGTTGCTACACCAAGGCCGCATTAACCAATAGCCAGACATGACTGAAATTGGGCTACTACACCAAGGTCGCATTAACCTATAGCCAGACATGACTGAAATTGGGCTACTACACCAAGGTCGTATTAACCTATAGCCAGACATGACTGAAATTGGGCTACTACACCAAGGCCGCATTAACCTATAGCCAGACATGACTGAAATTGGGCTACTACACCAAGGTCGCATTAACCTATAGCCAGACATGACTGAAATTGGGCTACTACACCAAGGTCGTATTAACCTATAGCCAGACATGACTGAAATTGGGCTACTACACCAAGGTCGCATTAACCTATAGCCAGACATGACTGAAATTGGGCTACTACACCAAGGTCGCATTAACCCATAGCCAGACATGACTGAAATTGGGCTACTACACCAAGGTCGTATTAACCTATAGCCAGACATGACTGAAATTGGGCTACTACACCAAGGTCGCATTAACCTATAGCCAGACATGACTGAAATTGGGCTACTACACCAAGGTCGCATTAACCTATAGCCAGACATGACTGAAATTGGGCTACTACACCAAGGTCGCATTAACCTATAGCCAGACATGACTGAAATTGGGCTACTACACCAAGGTCGCATTAACCTATAGCCAGACATGACTGAAATTGGGCTACTACACCAAGGTCGCATTAACCTATAGCCAGACATGACTGAAATTGGGCTACTACACCAAGGTCGCATTAACCTATAGCCAGACATGACTGAAATTGGGCTACTACACCAAGGTCGTATTAACCTATAATCTGACATGACTGAAAAGGGGCTACTACTAGTTTGAACCCAGATTAGATGTGCAGACTACTTAAAAATGGTCAGATGCGGCAAGTTGGTTTAGTGGCTACATCAAGTTTGTTTAGTGGCTGCATCACGTTTGTTTAGTGGCTGCATCAAGTTTGTTTAGTGGCTGCATCAAGTTTGTTTAGTGGCTGCAACAAGTTTGTTTAGTGGCTGCATCAAGTTGGTTTAGTGGCTGCATCAAGTTGGTTTAGTGGCTGCATCAAGTTTGTTTAGTGGCTGCATCAAGTTTGTTTAGTGGCTGCATCAAGTTTGTTTAGTGGCTGCATCAAGTTGGTTTAGTGGCTGCATCAAGTTGGTTTAGTGGCTGCATCAAGTTGGTTTAGTGGCTGCATCAAGTTGGTTTAGTGGCTGCATCAAGTTGGTTTAGTGGCTGCATCAAGTTGGTTTAGTGGCTGCATCAAGTTGGTTTAGTGGCTGCATCAAGTTGGTTTAGTGGCTGCATCAAGTTGGTTTAGTGGCTGCATCAAGTTGGTTTAGTGGCTGCATCAAGTTGGTTTAGTGGCTGCATCAAGTTTGTTTAGTGGCTGCATCAAGTTGGTTTAGTGGCTGCATCAAGTTGGTTTAGTGGCTGCATCAAGTTTGTTTAGTGGCTGCATCAAGTTGGTTTAGTGGCTGCATCAAGTTGGTTTAGTGGCTGCATCAAGTTTGTTTAGTGGCTGCATCAAGTTGGTTCAGTGGCTGCATCAAGTTGGTTTAGTGGCTGCATCAAGTTGGTTTAGTGGCTGCATCAAGTTGGTTTAGTGGCTGCATCAAGTTGGTTTAGTGGCTGCATCAAGTTGGTTTAGTGGCTGCATCAAGTTTGTTTAGTGGCTGCATCAAATTGGTTTAGTGGCTGCATCAAGTTTGTTTAGTGGCTGCATCAAGTTGGTTTAGTGGCTGCATCAAGTTGGTTTAGTGGCTGCATCAAGTTGGTTTAGTGGCTGCATCAAGTTTTAGTGGCTGCATCAAATTGGTTTAGTGGCTGCATCAAGTTGGTTTAGTGGCTGCATCAAGTTTGTTTAGTGGCTGCATCAAGTTTGTTTAGTGGCTGCATCAAGTTTGTTTAGTGGCTGCATCAAGTTGGTTTAGTGGCTGCATCAAGTTTGTTTAGTGGCTGCATCAAGTTGGTTTAGTGGCTGCATCAAGTTGGTTTAGTGGCTGCATCAAGTTGGTTTAGTGGCTGCATCAAGTTGGTTTAGTGGCTGCATCAAGTTGGTTTAGTGGCTGCATCAAGTTGGTTTAGTGGCTGCATCAAGTTTTAGTGGCTGCATCAAATTGGTTTAGTGGCTGCATCAAGTTGGTTTAGTGGCTGCATCAAGTTTGTTTAGTGGCTGCATCAAGTTTGTTTAGTGGCTGCATCAAGTTTGTTTAGTGGCTGCATCAAGTTGGTTCAGTGGCTGCATCTGTGTACATCGAACTGAAATAATTGGGACTTAATGGACAGGCAAAAACAATAGAAATGAAAGGTTTTTAAGGAGACGTCTGAATTGATCTCATGCTTGCCGTGGGACAGGCATTGTTTGGTGTGTGATGTTGGCTGTGCACATCTGGAGTTCTAGTTTCGTCATCTCTCAAGCTGGCTGAATGGGTATCACACTTGTCTGACAACCAGAAGGTTGTTGGTTCAAAGTCATGTCTGAGATAGGGGAAATCAGCTGTAACAGGGCACCGGACGTAGTCGGGAAAATATGTGGGAGCTACTGAGTTCGTGCTTTTTCATCAATAATGGAAACTGATCACGTAGGGGACCGCTAAAGTGCAATGAAGTCGGCTCTATTTCTATCTTTAGTACTCCCACATCCTTGCCTTTTATTTCATAATATATTATTCCTGCCTGCATCTCCCCCGACCAATTCCTACTTTTGTACACGCATGGACACCTTGTCAACTCGATGGAATCACTTACATATATACCGTATTTTATGTGTAAGAACAGCAATGTTGTCCCTTTGTTCAGTCTGAGCTGGCTGGTCTACGTTGATACCTCGGTTATGAGCGCACCATTAAGATAGAACAGACGTGTTTGTCTGATGTAGTCACGGCGCCTCCGCTGTTGTTTTGTCTGTGCCACACGTGAAGGAGCACAGGTCAACGTATGTGTGTTGTGACGTTAAGTGGTTAATAGTGTTTCACATTTTGTATAATTATCTCTACATTGCTGTGTTATTTGAAACACGACTACCGGCGATCAGTTATATACATTGTCTGCGTGCTCGCGCACGCACACCCACAAAAATCATCATGTACCATGTCCTTCCTTTGCAGAATGTCCCTCTAATGACAGCCGATTCTTCTTCTTCGTTCGTTCTCAATCTCCCGCTACCAAACCCTGAAAGGGTAAGTAGCAGAATGTAGTCCAGAGAACGGAATGCGTTGTGTTGTAGTTTACAGCTTGGCTGCGATATTTGCACCTTTCGGTCCAACACATCCGATTTCAGCAAGCATATTTTTAGTACCGGGTTAGCATTCCCTCTTGGATCCCTTCTCCTTAGCCAGTCTGCCCTGACGTTAGCAGTCAGCTATGGGTCGCTGACCACTGCAGCTCATGCGCTGCTCGGCATCTTGATCCCTCCAGCCGATACGTAAGACTCTCGATTCTTGGTCAGCTCTCCCGCCACTGTCAACTTCAGATCCTTTCCAATGTCCCTTGCCCGTCTTCTCCTTGGTCTACCTCTGCCTTATTTGCCAGGTACCATATGGTATCGTTCTTTCTACGCCATTGTGGCGTTTGATGTGGCTAAGGTATTTTAGTTGCCTAGACGTAATGTTGTTTATTGGCCAGTTTTGTTCTATATCCATCTCCAGTAGGTTTTCTGCATTTTTCTTTTTCGATATCCATGGTATTTTGAGCATCGTCCTGTAGTATTTTATCTCCAAGGATTGTCTTTGTCCGTAGGGTTTGTGTGGTTGACCATGTCTCGCATCCGTATGTTGCCACCGGGAAGATGCAAGTCCTTAATCTTGCTTATACTTATGAATAGATTGTGTTCCTCGCTGCGCCGTTTAGCCGACATTTTATCATCTGTTGTAGCTCTTCAACAGGACAGATGTATCATCTGCATAACTTAGTTCTGATATTTCATGGCCGCTGACTAAGACCGCGTAAAACTTGTGATACTCTTTGTCATTCTTGATATTTCTCATTTTGTTTTATGCATAAATTTTGAGCAGATAACGGGAGAGAATGCATCCGTTCTACTCCCTTGTGCACATCGAACAGTCCCATGTCTCTTCACCCATTCTGACATTTGCTTGTTTTCTCTTATAGTGCGTCAATCAGTCGAATCAGGTACATCACCAACCAAATGTTTGTCATGATTTTCCATAGCTTATATATTTATATATATATATATATATATATATATATATATATATATATATATATATATATATCACCTTGTTTCTTCTTGTAATCGAACTACCTTTCTTAGATACCTCATTTAAGAGGCGGGGAGCTGGCTTTTGTGGGTTGTGATGATTGCCCATGATTCACATCCGTAAGTCAAAAGCAATACATAAGTGGGGCGGCGTTAGCCATCTTAGTTTTTTTCCTTTTCTCTATTTTGCCGAGGAATCATCTATTTATGACACGAAAACGCTCGTCAATTGCTGCTCTGTGTAGCTTCTAACTCTTAGCTAATGAGCCATTATTCTTGCCTTATTTTCTCTAGTGTTTACTTTCTTACATGACTGAAAACGCTGTTTTGGCGGGCGGACTACTCTTTCTGTTGTTCTCTTTATTGTCACGTGATATTGGTCCTTTCCAGAATCTGGCATCTCCCACCAACTTAAATTAATTAATCCTTCCTTCCGATGGCATAATCAGTGATGGATTTCTAATGTCTTGTCGGTTCACATCGTGAACGTGCACTTGTAAGGAAACTTTTGTATTTTATAATGAATATGATGTTTTGCTCGCTGCAGAATTTCAAGAGTCGTCTCCTGATGTCATTCAGAAGATCTTTATTTATCTGGCAATCACTCAGTCCCATCTAGAATAATCATTTACCATTCTCCATTGAAACCCCCAAGATGGGTAATTTGGTCATGACAATCATCCACTGTCTTCTCAGGCAGCTCATGCACTCATCTTTTACATCTGCTCTTGCAAGTCGGACGACGAAGATGTCGTCTAAAAAAGACAACATAAAAGAATGTACCAATCTCTGACCACAGGAGGAACAGACAGCGGCCGATGATAAAGAAAGAGGTGACGTGAGGCTGACCCTTTTCAGGGCTTGGTAGCGGGAGAGAACGAACGAAAGAGGAGAGGAACTGTATAAGCTCAATCTGATTTTGTTAGATGAGGAGGAGTTTGGTGGTCATCTAACAATGACTAGGGCCCAGGTTTTTGATGACTTGGAATCTAGCGGAGAGTTGTGACTTTTATTTTTTTTAAACATAACTATGAACAGTAAATCACACTGACCTGAGAAAGATTACATAGTTGCGCGCTGTGCTGACGAAAGAGCGAAGCAAAAGAGGGAATTTGGAAACGTAGTAATAATTTAAAACCAACGAAAGAGCAAAGCGACGAAACTGGCAGCTGTGATAGTCAAGGTATTGTTGTGTATACATATAAATACATTTATATAGCTACTGTCCGCTGACACTGAAGCAAGCAGTCAGCTACGGTCCGCTGACACTGAAGCAAGCAGTCAGCTATGGTCCGCTGACACTGAAGCAATCAGTCAGCTATGGTCCGCTAACCCTGAAGCAAGCAGTCAGCTACGGTCCGCTGACACTGAAGCAAGCAGTCAGCTATGATCCGCTAACCCTGAAGCAAGCAGTCAGCTACGGTCCGCTGACCCTGAAGCAAGCAGTCAGCTACGGTCCGCTAACCCCGAAGCAAGCAGTCAGCTATGATCCGCTAACCCTGAAGCAAGCAGTCAGCTATGGTCCGCTAACCATGAAGCAAGGAGTCAGCTACGGTCCGCTAACCCTGAAGCAAGCAGTCAGCTACGGTCCGCTGACCCTGAAGCAAGCAGTCAGAGTGATTGCTGTTGTTAGCTCATTCACCGTGCTGCACCTTCGACCCAATTTTTATAATCTACCTACACCTAAACTTCACTATTTTATTGTAATATTTATTTAATAAAAACCTAACGTCCTAGTGGTACCATTATTGAAAAGAATGGTACCACTAATCTTCCAAGCATGTTCTGGAAGATCACCTTAGAGGGGTTTGGATGGTACTCGCAATAGCATGATGTAAAACTATTGCCAATGAAGCAGTCATTACAAGTGCTCGGAAACATAGTATCAGTAAAGTGACGAATTGTAATGGTAGGACTATGCTTCTTATGAAGTCAACCATATAATCAATCAATCGATAATTATTGAATATTCCACAAGCTTTCAATAGCAGATCATTGAGTAACACTGACACGTGCCAGTTCACCACACGACATGGGAGTTAATATTAGAAAATAGCTCATCGAACCGACTTTACTGCACCTGGACGCAGCCACGTGTGCTCAATACCTTTCATTGCTGAAAGTACCTAACGACCAAAAGGTCTTCATCTGCAGACAATACATATTTAGTTAGACAATGAATGATTATGATCTTCCACTGATGTTTTCTTCCCCACATTAAGCTCCCGTTTGAGCAGGTGGTTTCATCTATATCTCTCAAGCCTGAACAATGTCTCGCTTCTGGCCATTTTGAATGTCTGTCAATTACTTGACATGCTATATATCGCTATTGATTAATTACGTTATTGATTAATTACGTTATTTGTATGATTTTTTTATGACTTGGGCTGATATGTTTGTGGGAGGAAGATGAAATGACTTGGGCTAAATTGAGATCATAATAAATCACCTCAGTGGTTTCTTCCATTGATCTAACTCGTTTCATGGTTGTATATTAACCTTGCCCCACGTTCCACACCTGTGATCTGCTATACAGTTTTAGTCTTCGTTCTGCACACGTTTATGAACCGGTTTACTTCTTTTGTCGTTTTAGTTGTCTTCTGCCGAAGACAGATGTGTCGGACCGAAAGGTGCAAATATCGCAGTCAAGCTGTAAACTAGCGACACAACGCATTGCGTTCTCCGGACTACATCCTGCTACTTGCAAATCGATATTCAGGTAGTGGGACATTGAGAACGATCGCAGAAGAAGAAGAAGTTGCCTTCCATTTTCTCTAGCTATCCTGTAGCAATGAATCCAGAATTGATATTGTGATTGTTGACAGCAGCATCGTCATATTTCTCCAACATTCTTCTCAACTCGACAACAGCGCCTTAGTTAGTTTTCTAAAAAGTTGTTGGCATGTTGTGAAATACTTCACGTTGGAAGTCAAACACGCCGTTTGACACGTCCCGCAAACGTGCCCATTTGCTGGGATCGTGATTTTGTGAAGTGTGTGTACTGGGAGACGCCGCCGAATTGTTCGCATTATGGTGTAGACTTTTGCAATTCCGCGCCGTCGTCTGGGAGAGATTTCTGGTTTGTCAGAAAGTGACGGGTTGACTACACGAGACAAGAGTAGAAACAAATAATCTGAATATAGGAGCAACAATATTTGTATGTACTGACAAGAACTTCTTCTTCGTACACTGTCAGACGTCGACTTGAATTTGTTCAAAGAAAGCAGCGGTCATCCCGAGGCAGTTGACACTGCCATATAGCTTGTCTAGAGTTGGCACCGGTGATGCTTTCTATGCTTATGCTTTCTATGATCCTCGAATATCGGACAATTTTTCAGCAGATCTTCAGTGGTCATTTTCCCAGTACCACAGGTGCGGCGTATTCGTCAGTAGAAAACATAATTTAATTGTTTGGACATATGAGAAGATGCGGTTATTTATGCAGACAAGATGAAACATCGCTGAGGTGACCACTTACTGCGAAGAACGGACGATCGTTGGAGCACAGCGACATCAATATAGTACCCTAGAGATAAGAAACGACCACCAACATGTTCATCGGACTCCCTTACATCCCGCAACAACATCCACGATGCCACAGATGGGCGACTCATTCATGGTCCACTGTGGCCCGATAGAGACCGCTGGAAGAGAAGTTAGGACCCGTAGCGGTGTAACCGCCGCTGAAGAATGGGTCATCAAGAATAAGAAGAGTACCACCAAACTTACCCGTCTCTCGAGTCTATAACACCAAACAGCAGGACCTTAAAGCTAGAGGTAGACCAAGACAGAAATGAATAAGCGGTGTTAATGAATCACTATATAGGCACGTGGATTAAAAATGTCAGCTGCCATATGATTGACAGGCGAAAGAAGATTACACCCCTCAAAGCAGTCTAAAGACATACGCAGCCATTCTTCTTCGGAGTTCGTCCTGAAAATGGCATTTGTGACGTAGTTTACAGCAAGACTACGAAATCTGCGTCTATCGCCCTCGAACATTCGATTTCAGCTGGCTTGGGGGGGGGGGGCGGTATTGCCTTGCCACTGCGATCCCTCCTCTGTCTTCGTTTGTTCTAAATCTCCCGTTACCAAGCCCGAATATGGCTTTGCAAGTAGCAGGATATAGTCCGGAGAACGGAATGCGTTGTGTCGCTAGTTTACAGATTGGCTGCGATATTTGCACCTTTCGGCCCGACACATCCATCATCGGCTGGACTACGATCCCTTTTTTCTTACACTGATTACGCTAGTGTAGTCTGTTTCCATGCGTAACTAGGCCAGCCGTCAATGATGTTTGTCTCTGGGCGACTCAATTCAGCATCCATCGCTCTATATCTTCACTCGAATGGTGCCATGGCTGAAGGAGTAGAGCGACTAGAACCTTCCAAGCATGCAAATATAAGGCGACTAAACAGGGTCGTGCACGGGGATATCAGCTTCGACATGTAAAACCATTGATATAGAAACCACGACCGCAAATGCTTGAATACAGGTTTTCTGTAAGGGGGTGGGGGGGGGGGGGCGTTGCAGCTGTAGTGATAACTTTATGCTTGGTTTGGAGTGATATAATGTGGATTATCAATTGTCATCTCAGTTTAACTTGATTATAGTATTTTTGATTTCCTCACAAACACTACCACCAACAATATGGTTTTCTCACAAACACTACCACCAACAATATGGTTTCCTCACAAACACTACCACCAACAATATGGTTTCCTCACAAACACTACCACCAACAATATGGTTTCCTCACAAACACTACCACCAACAATATGGTTTCTTCACAAACACTACCACCAACAATATGGTTTCCTCACAAACACTACCACCAACAATATGGTTTCCTCACAAACACTACCACCAACAATATGGTTTCCTCACAAACACTACCACCAACAATATGGTTTCCTCACAAACACTACCACCAACAATATGGTTTCCTCACAAACACTACCACCAACAATATGGTTTCCTCACAAACACTACCACCAACAATATGGTTTCCTCACAAACACTACCACCAACAATATGGTTTCCTCACAAACACTACCTACCACCAACAATATGGTTTCCTCACAAACACTACCACCAACAATATGGTTTCCTCACAAACACTACCACCAACAATATGGTTTCCTCACAAACACTACCACCAACAATATGGTTTCCTCACAAACACTACCTACCACCAACAATATGGTTTCCTCACAAACACTACCTACCACCAACAATATGGTTTCCTCACAAACACTATCTACCACCAACAATATGGTTTCCTCACAAACACTACCTACCACCAACAATATGGTTTCCTCACAAACACTACCTACCACCAACAATATGGTTTCCTCACAAACACTACCTACCACCAACAATATGTTTTCCTCACAAACACTACCTACCACCAACAATATGGTTTCCTCACAAACACTACCTACCACCAACAATATGGTTTCCTCACAAACACTACCTACCACCAACAATATGGTTTCCTCACAAACACTACCTACCACCAACAATATGGTTTCCTCACAAACACTACCTACCACCAACAATATGGTTTCCTCACAAACACTACCTACCACCAACAATATGGTTTCCTCACAAACACTACCTACCACCAACAATATGGTTTCCTCACAAACACTACCTACCACCAACAATATGGTTTCCTCACAAACACTACCTACCACCAACAATATGGTTTCCTCACAAACACTACCTACCACCAACAATATGGTTTCCTCACAAACACTACCTACCACCAACAATATGGTTTCCTCACAAACACTACCTACCACCAACAATATGGTTTCCTCACAAACACTACCTACCACCAACAATATGGTTTCCTCACAAACACTACCACCAACAATATGGTTTCCTCACAAACACTACCTACCACCAACAATATGGTTTCCTCACAAACACTACCTACCACCAACAATATGGTTTCCTCACAAACACTACCTACCACCAACAATATGGTTTCCTCACAAACACTACCTACCACCAACAATATGGTTTCCTCACAAACACTACCACCAACAATATGGTTTCCTCACAAACACTACCTACCACCAACTGATGTGGATACTTTCCATCACTGCCCGTACCGGGATCGCCGATCCCGTTTACCAAGCTAGTCCACAGTTGACACGCACTCCTGGTAACAAGATGGAAGCTGGAGGTTTCCCTCCATTTCTTGCATTCAATAATGGCACAGGTCTCTCGTGACTCCCTCCGGTAGACTCGTCATTTCATGCCAATAAATGACATTTACTGTGGGGCAACAAACTGTAATCGGGGACAACCCGAGCTCTTAAATACCAGAATTTGCTAACGTGCCGAAAAACGGTCGCTCGACAATGTTTTCTTTGAACATAGCACGGGTCGTATTGACACACGAACCTTTATTCTAGTCAAAATGTGTATTTGAGTGAATTTTCAGCTGAAGTGACTCGCTCTTTCTCTCTTTCTTTCTCCCTATCTCTATCTCTCTTACATACACGCACACACTCTGTCTTACTCTCTCTTGGCATGTCTGGAATCCTGATATTCAAACGGGTATGTTGTGTGTTTGGTCAGGTAGCCGAAGGCTATCGCCTGTCCGTAGTAGATTTGTAAACTTCCTGCGGCTTACTAGACCTGGAGGAAGGTACAAATAATTTGGGTAAAATTTGAATTATAATTTTGTCCGGGCAGCGTCTGTTAAGTCTACTTATTTCGATTTCTGGCTGCCAATAAATTTTTAACGTGCTCGACATTGAACACGGGAGTCCGATCTCACAACCCAGATATCAAGGACATTTTTTGCTAGAAGTTCCGGTCTCCACCGTGGCGGACACCTTACCTCGAGACCACTGATTCCGGGCGCCCCCCCCCCCCCCCCCCCCCCGAGACTGATACCTTACCTCGAGACCACTGGGTCTCTCCCACCCGAGGCGGACACCTTAGCTCTAGAGCACTGATTCCCCTTATTGAAATTTATAACCTGTTTTAAAAAAAAGACTATTTCAAATAGTGACAGGCAGCCAGTGACAGGCAGTGCCGTCTGGGATGATGTGTTGCATACTTGATTGTACTAGGTAACGGCTTTGTCTAGTGTCGGGTAAACTGTTCCCTACTTCTCCATTGTGTAATCTTTGTGAGCCAGGCACACATGTACGGCTATGTGGACAGGAGCGTGTCGAGGCCAGTGACCGAAACATCCAGCCTTACTGTGAGAAGGTATACTGACTGCTGTGTAACTCCGACGTGAAAAGGTCAAGGGTGTCCTTCAGCGGACTTAACCGCTGGTTGGATATAAGGTGTTGGAGACTTGTGGGAGGTGGCGTGACCAGTTTCCTTCCTTGCTATATTTTCTTTCCATAACCCTTAAGTCGTGTGCCCATTTGCGACTGAGTGAAATGGAGCGTCTCGGTCGTTATATAGAAAAACAGACGACACCACTAACATAACGACACCATTAAATGTAATGTAACAGTATGAGCACCATATAGTGGACATTTTGGGTTTTCTTCTTTCTCACCAGACTCGTTCACGTGGTTTGTACACTGCACGCCTCACACTGTCAATACATTACACGCCTCACACTGTCTACACATTACACAAATTCACACCGTCAACACATTACACGCTTCACACTGTAAACATATCACACTGTCAACACAGTACACACCTCACACTGTCAACACATTACACGCCTCACACTGTCTACATACTGCACGCCTCACACTGTCTACATTCTGCACGCCTCGCACTGTCTACACATTACACTCCTCACACTGTCTACATACTGCACGCCTCACACTGTCTACACATTACACGCCTCGCACTGTCTACATACTGCACGCCTCACACTGTCTACATACTGCACGCCTCACACTGTCTACATACTGCACGCCTCACACTGTCTACATACTGCACGCCTCACACTGTCTACATACTGCACGCCTCACACTGTCTACATACTGCACGCCTCACACTGTCTACATACTGCACGCCTCACACGGTCAACACATTACACGCCTCACACTGTCTACATACTGCACGCCTCACACGGTCAACACATTACACGCCTCACACTGTCAACCAACGTACACTGATTACACAACTCACACTCTCTACGCATTACATACTGACAAAACATATTTTACTTCCTCACACTTCCAACACATGGCACGCCTCACCGTGTCTATACACACGTCTCACACTTCCAACACATGGCACGCCTCACCGTGTCTGTTCACACTTCCAATACGTAGCACGCCTCACCGTGTCTACACACACTTCCAACACGTGGCACGCTTCATCGTATCTGCACACGCGTCTCGTCGTGTCTGCACACACGTATCATCGTGTCTGCACACACGCCTCACCGTGTCTGTACACATCTCACACTTCCAACACGTGACACGCCTCACCGTGTCTGTTCACACTTCCAATTCGTGGCACGCCTCTCCGTGTCTTCGCACACGTCATACACTTCCAACACGTAGCACACCTCACACTTCCAATACGTGGCAAGTCTCTCCGTGTCTTCGCACACGTCATACACTTCCAACACGTGGCACGCCTCATCGTGTCTGTTCACACTTCCAATACGTAGCACACCTCACCGTGTCTTCGCACACGTCACACACTTCCAACACGTAGCACACCTCACACGTCTAATACGTAGCACGCCTCACCGTGTCTTCGCACACGTCATACACCTCACACTTCCAATACGTAGCACGCCTCACCGTGTCTTCGCACACGTCACACACTTCCAACACGTGGTTAGCATGACCATATCTACACACGTCTCACGCTTTAGATGACCCTCAACATTCAGACCTGTAGATATCCATGTGCTGAGCTCTGCTGCGGGCCAGATCGGAAAATCCAACCCTAATAGACCCAATTATGACCACTGATTGCTCGTCCAACGATGACACAGTTATCGATCTTCATCGATTCCTTTGATGTGCGTGCAACCCTCGGGGGAAATTAACGCTGATGTTTCATTTCAATTGGGCCACGTGCTCATCTGGGAATTGTATCCAAACATTTGTGTTTGTTCTCTGGAAGCTCAGATAATGTCGTTGGGCAGACCCCAAAAAATATATTACATTGCACCCAGACAATGTGTGGTATATATTAAGTGAAAAGGGTTTATTACTGTTTAAATGATGTTTGATGGATAAATAATAGTGGAATAATATTTAGCACGGACGCGTGATAACCTTTGAGAGCAATACAGAAAGCCCATATTACATGATTAGGGAGTTCTTTTATGGTGTGTCTTTAAGCTTTGTATCAAAGTCTGGTATTATGTATTTGCGTTCGTTTCAGATCACATTCCATCCATCTCTCTCCTATCTGCCCTCCTATCTGCCCTCCTATCTGCTCTCTCTTTCTCTCGTACACACACTTTTCATAGAAAATTGCTCAGTGTCACGCACATAGAACGTGAGTGCTGCCTGGGAGTCGTGTCTTAGTTCAGATTGCTAAAGAGCCCAGTAGCAGAGGCCCGACAGTTCAGTAATAAAGCGTTCTTCTTCTTCTTTGTACGCAGTCAGACGTCAACCTTAATTTTTTCGAGAAAAAAAACTGCGGTCATCCTGAGGCTGTCGACACTGCCATAGAGCTTGTCTAGTGTTGCCACTGGTGATGGCCACATCTGCTCTCTCTGATCCTCGTATGTCGGGCAGTTTTGCAGCAAATGCTCAGCGGTCATTTTCCCTGTACCACACGGGCATTCGTCAGAGCCACCTATCTTCAATTTGTTGAATAGGGGGCACCTCAGTCTATTGTGGCTAGTGCTAAGTCTGAAGACCACGACCTGCTCTCTTCTATTCAACTGGTAATAGGCATCGTTTTTTGTGTAGCCAGTATGTTCGGTTTCCAATTTGGTCATGTATCTAGCTCTAATAAGCCGTTTTGACTCTTCGTATGTCATACTAGTATCTGGTTTTGGTAGTTTTGCACCTTCTTTTGCCAGTCTGTCTGCCTCCTCGTTGCCTTGAATGTTGCAGTGGGATGGAACCCACTGTACCACTACCCTTTTTAGTGCGGACTGCTGGCATAGTTGACAGAGTACTGCTCTTAAGTCATTAAGTTCAGTATTTTTCTGGCTTTTTAGTGCTGTAATAAAGCGTTCGTAAGAGAAACTACTCGCACAGCAACAAACCCGGCTTAACTTAACATCTTTATACTGGTTTAGAAGACCCTGAAGAGTCTGTATACAACCAGTTACATTTACATCACCTTGCTCTAAAATCTATGCGCATCCAGTTTATTCTTAAATGCATTAACTGTCCCTGCCTCCACTACCTCCCCTGGCAATGCATTCCAAGCAGACACCACTCTCTGACTAAAAAAATATTTCCTAATATCTAACCTGGACCTCTCTTTAATCAGCTTGTAGCTATGCCCTCGTGTTATTGTAGGTGGCTGTATTTTTAAAAACTTGTTATAGTCTAATTTATCGATTCCTCTGATCATCTTATAAACCTGTATTAAGTCACCACGAATTCTTCTCTCTTCGAGACACTGTAGGCCGGTTTTTCTGAGTCGTTCCTCAAACTGTAATTCTGGAATCCCACTATCATCTTTGTCGCTCTTTTTTGTATTCTTTCTAGCATGTTTATGTCCCCTCTATGATAAGGACTCCACACCTGTACACAGTACTCCAATCTAGGTCTAACTAAAGCTTTATACAGTTTGACGATCACTTCCTTGCTCCTATGTTTAATATTTCTTTTTATCATACCTAACATTGCATTTGCCTTTTTCACTGCTACCTTAACTTGCTCACTCACCTTTCCTGTATGATCTATTATAACCCCTAGGTCCCTTTCCTTATCTATCTTTCTAATATTGTTTTCTCCCATTCTGTAATTATGTTCCATATTGGATCTACCCATGTGGATGACTGTACATTTATCTACATTAAACTCCATTTGCCAGCTTACAGACCATTCTCGAATTTTATCTAAATCCGACATCAATATATCCACTTCCGCTTTAGATGAGAGACTACTGCATAGTTTTGTGTCATCAGCAAATTTTGCAATCGTGGATCTCATATCAATGTCCAAATCATTTATATATATCAAGAACAAAATTGGTCCCAAAACCGAGCCCTGTGGCACACCACTTTTCACTTCACTCCACTCAGAGTACTCCTTATTTATGCCCACCCTCTGCCTTCTTCCCGTTAACCAATTTTCAATCCATTTGGCAACTTCGCCACCTATTCCATGTGATTTTAACTTTCGAAAGAATCTTTGATGAGGTACTCTATCAAAGGCCTTTGCAAAGTCTAGATAAATAACATCTACTGGCTCCCCTTTATCTATGATTTTAGTAACCTCCTCCATGAATTCTAATAGATTTGTTAAGCATGATCTCCCTCTAGTAAACCCATGCTGACTATTTCTAATTAGATTACATTTTTCTAAATGCATTACAATGTTTTCTTTGATTATTGACTCTAACAATTTACAGACTATGCTCGTTAAACTCACCGTTCTATAATTTGCCGGATCTGATTTTTTGCCTTTTTTGAATAAGGGGATCACTCCTGCATCTTTCCAATCCCGTGGAACAATCCCTTTTGTAAGTGATTGAGAACATAATATAGCCAATGGTTTTGCTAGTTGGTTTCTAATTTCATACAGCAATTTTGGGTGAATACCATCTTGACCTGGACATTTATTCACTTTCAACCCCTTCAATTTTTTAAAAACCATTTCCTCTGTAATACAGATTGATCTTAATCCCGCTGTATCCACGTCTCTTTGAAAAATATCTATAGGCTCTGGGATCTCGGAGCAGTCCTCCTTTGTGAAGACTGTGCCAAAGTACTGATTGAGCAGATTAGCAGCCTCCCTATTCTCACTTATTATTTTCCCTGTACTGTCTATGAGAGGGCCTACTTTGTCTTTCGTTCTTTGTTTATTTCTAACATAAGAAAAGAAGCTTTTACTGTCAGTCTTGATCCTCTGAGCAAGTTTTTTTTCAAAGTCTATTTTTGCTGTTTTATTCGCTTTCTGAGATATGTTCTGCTTGTCCAAATATTTTACATATGTTTCTTTTGATTTACCTGCCTCTATATATTTTTGCCATGCTTTATTTTTTGCTCTTCTACATTTCACTACAAATCTAGTTATCCACTTTTTACGCTTGAAGTTTACCTCCCTACATGGAACACATTCCTCTTTTAGCGTTTCTAGAACTGTTTTAAAACTTTCCCACTCCTGTTCAACATCTGTTCCTACAATAATATCTTTCCAGATTATGTGGTTCGCTGCCTCTTTCATCCTCTTAACATCTGCCTTAGAGTAGTCGTATGTTCGCGTGTTTATGTTTACTTCTTTCCCTGCAATAAGATCCCAACGGATGATTTGATGGTCACTTGAGCCAAACAGTTCCCCAACGGTAACGTTTTCAATCATATTTTCCTCTGTGGTAAAAACTAGGTCGAGTATGTTTTTGCCTCTGGTGGCTGCTTCTACATGTTGAATTAAAAAATTGTCAGTTATGCACGTAACAAAAGGTTTTGACTCTACAAGTGCTTCTGCCATATCCCATTTTATTTCTGGATAGTTGAAATCTCCCATTAATAATAATTTCCCTTTACTTGCCTTTGCTATACTACTAATCAGCTCCTCATCTTCCTCTTTTTGACTTGATGGACATCTATAGCACACTCCAATCACTGTTTTTTCACCCCCACTTTCTATTTCTCCCCATACACTTTCATTTTTGTTACCACATGATAAATAATCTTTGATCGTTATATTAACAGAATTTATACAGTATAATAAAACGCCACCTCCCTTAGTCTTGTCTCCAATTATCCTATCTTTCCTTAACATTGTATATCCCTCAATTTCAAGTTCACTATCTGCAATCTCCTCATATGTCCATGATTCTGTTAACCCTATTATATCTGGTTTTTCTTCTTCTACATACAGTTCTAATTCTTCTCTTTTATTTACTATGCTTCTCACATTTGCATAAAAACATTTTAGTTTGTAATGTTGTTGGTTTTCCTCTTTTTGCTTCTGCTTTATCATTTTAGTGTTTGCTTTTCTACTATGTATTTCACACTTCCCTGACTCCAAATTACCCCTTTGACTACATCCTCTATAGCACCCTATTGTAGGCCTATCTTTAGTCTCATACTTCATAGGCCTTACTAGTTTAAATTTCCAACACAATGATAGAACATATACTTTGCTACAACATGCTGTCCTATCTCATTTAGATGTAAACCTCCCCTATCTAACATTTTACTTTTGTCTACTTTAACATCAATAAATTCCATTCCCATGTCCGCACACATCACCTGTAACCTAAGGTTGATACCTATTATTTTGCTATCTAGATAGTCTGACCCATCTGCTCTGTCTAAAATGCCCATCATTGTGACCTTTCTAAACTTTTTTTCCTTAAGTGTTCTCATAAGACTTTTATATTTATCCATAACTATTTCTGTACCATCTCTCTTTACATTATTTGTACCTGCCAATACTACCACATGACTGTTTCCTTTGTCATCTAACCTCTTTATTCTCCCCTCTATGTCCTCTATTTTTGCTCCCCCCAATATCCATTCTTTCAAACATGTTGTGTTGTTTAGACAAATGTCTGCCAACCTCTCTCACCATTGAATCTCCTACTACCAAAACTGACCCCTCACCTATATGTGCATACTTCTCTCCAAAGCTCTCTGCCCTGTGAGCTGTTTCCTCACTCAAATCTCCCTTACTTCCTTGACTACACCTTGACTGCAGCTTCTTTAAAATTTCCTCCATTTTCACTTGTTTCCCTTCTATTTCCATCTGCCTCTTTTCTATCTCCTCTAATCTCTTCTCATTTTCCCTTATATTGCACTCCATTTGTGCCTGCCTCTCTTCAACTCTACATATCCTACATAAAACGGTTCCTTCATCTTTCAACGTTGTAGTAATACTAACATTTTCGCCACACATATCACATAATCTGACTTGGCCTTTCCTCGCAGCAGTTCGTCTCGTCTTAGTGGCCATACTAATTTTGCTATTTATTTCCGTTAGCCAATAAGTTATATTAATACCTAATAAAATGTATACTTCTTAAAGCAACGCCAAAAAAGGAACAAACAAATGTCGCTGGTATTTACCTTTCTACAAAGTATCAAAACGACTAGGCCTAGTGTTACTTGAGTGTTACTACCGCTCACTGTTCCACGCTATTTAATTCTGTCAAGTCACTAACTATCTGTTATAACAAGGCCACTATATTTGAAAATACGTATGCTACAATCACAACTATGTTATTATTACACAAATTAATTTTCAACACTAATACTTATCTGAAACGTTATAAATCTCTGTTCTGTCAATTCAAACCAACCACCATCTTGAACAACCGGAAACAGTCCCCTTTTATGTGGTTTTATTAATTAAGGGCAGTTGAATACTAAGGCTTCGCAAAACTGCTGTATTGCAAAACTGCATGCTGAATGACTGATGCTCTGTACCCCAATGCACACAACAGTGCAACGCAACCGACCTCATACAGTCAACTACACACACAACGCTGTTTGAGCCATTGATGCGGATTGAATGCGAACGAGGAAAAAGAAAACGTGTTGCTGACATGATTAATATAAATAAATATCAACACATTTAACAGAGAAAATTTGGGGAGAGCAGACTAACGTATGGTCAGGCAAAACATGTGGATCGGACGTTAGTCAGGGTCAGGTAAAACATGTGGATTGGACAATGTTAGGGTCAAGTAAAACATATGGATAGGACAATGTTAGTCAGGGTCAGGTAAAACATGTGGATTAGACAATGTTAGTCAGGGTCAGGTAAAACATGTGGATTGGACAATGTTAGTCGGGGTCAGGCAAAACATGTGGATCGGACAATGTTAGTCGGGGTCAGGCAAAACATGTGGATCGGACAATGTTAGGGTCAAGTAAAACATATGGATAGGACAATGTTAGTCAGGGTCAGGTAAAACATGTGGATTAGACAATGTTAGTCAGGGTCAGGTAAAACATGTGGATTGGACAATGTTAGTCGGGGTCAGGCAAAACATGTGGATCGGACAATGTTAGGGTCAAGTAAAACATATGGATAGGACAATGTTAGTCGGGGTCAGGTAAAACATGTGGATAGGACAATGTTAGTCAGGGTCAGGCAAAACATGTGGATCGGACAATGTTAGGGAAAAGTAAAACATATGGATGGGACAATGTTAGTCAGGGGCAGGTAAAACATGTGGATTGGACAATGTTAGTCAGGGTCAGGTAAAACATGTGGATTGGACAGTGTTAGTCTGGGTCAGGTAAAACATGTGGATCTGACAATATTAGTCAGGGTCAGGTAAAACATGTGGATCTGACAATGTTAGGGTCAGGTAAAACATGTGAATCTGACAATATTAGTCAGGGTCAGGTAAAACATGTGGATCTGACAATGTTAGTCAGGGTCAGGTAAAATAAACTGACCAAGATCCCCACCTCATTTACACGCAGTTCTCCATTGAAACATTTTGTTTCATGGCAGTTTCGCTAACGACGTGGGGGATCGATGTGATCAAACTAGAAGTGAGCGTCACACAGATGAAGTCAAGCATAGCACAAACGGGATGTGAGGAAAGCAACTGCAACCTGCCACGAAACGATCTTTTCATTACGCACAAAAAAGCAAATTTACTCATTGGGAACATTCAACAGCAACCACCAAAATACACCTTGTACTAAGACTACTTCGATACACACATAGAAAAAGGTTAATCTCTTTTCGGTGTGGGCATAAGTACACATTAATAACTACGCGGTTCACCTGTGCCCTACGTGCTGTAGAGTTTGTCACGTTCAGATCGGACTATACGACTGTCATTGTGAGCTTCCTTACAAACACTACCACACACAGCTATATCGTCTCCTCACAAACACCACGGCTATGTGGTTTCCTCACAAACACTATCTCCAGTGTGTGTTTCCTTACAAACACTATCTCCGGTGTGTGTCTCATCATAAACACTATCTCCAGTGTGTGTTTCCTTACAAACACTATCTCCAGTGTGTGTTTCCTTACAAACACTATCTCCAGTGTGTGTTTCCTTACAAACACTATCTCCAGTGTGTCTCCTAACAAACACTATCTCCAGTGTGTCTCCTAACAAACACTATCTCCGGTGTGTGTCTCCTCATAAACACTATCTCCGGCGTGTGTCTCCTCATAAACACTATCTCCAGTGTGTGTTTCCTAACAAACACTATCTCCAGTGTGTGTTTCCTAACAAACACTATATCCGGTGTATTTCCTCACATACACTATCTCCAGTGAGTGTTTCCTTACAAACACTATCGCTAGTGTGTGTCTCCTAACAAACACAATCTCCATTGTGTGTTTCCTTACAAACACTATCTCCAGTGAGTGTTTCCTTACAAACACTATCTCTAGTGTGTGTCTCCTAACAAACACTATCTCCAGTGTGTGTTTCCTTACAAACACTATCTCCAGTGTGTGCTCCCTTACAAACACTATCTCCGGTGTGTGTCTCCTCATAGACACTACCACGAGCAAGAATTTCCTTACACATTTTGCCACCAACGATGTGATGGTAGTTGAACCTCCGTGCCTTTGCTGTAAAAATGATATACCAATATACCAATAAGTTGTATAAATATCTGCTCATTCCAGGTGATGTCAGCGGTATTGAGATGCAAGTGATTCCCCAGACCCAGTTCATCCCTTTGCCAGATGCCCTGTGCAACATCATCATGGACTTAAATATGCGTCGTATCGTTGCCACCATGGAAGTGATCTGGGAGAAGCTGACTGTGTGGTACAAGGATATGACCGTACCCTCCCAGCAGCTGTTATTTGATACCCTGGCCAGTTTGATCAGAGACAGGAAGGTCTTTCACACGGGTAAGTTGTCCATGTTGGGGCTGTGTAGTTTCTGCATGTATAACTATCCTCTGCACAATCTCGTTATACTTATAGACACTCAGTTCTACCGAAGACGGATGTGTCGGAGCGAAAGGTGCAAATATCGCAGTCAATCTGTAAACTGCCGACACAACGCTGTCCGTTCTCCGAACTACATTCTGCTACTTGCAAAGCCCTACTCAGGGCTTGATAGTGGGAGATTGAGAACGGAAGAAGAAGACGACGCTCAGTCCTAGCGTCCACAATTACACATTCATATATCAGGGGGGGGGGGGGGGGGCTTATCTGCTTGAATGAGAGGTCGGGATCAAGACGCTGAGCAGCGCATGAGCTGCAGTGGTCAGCGATCCTTATCTGACTGCTAGCGTCAGGACCAGCAAACCAGAGCTGCCAAGACCCTTCTACACCTCCACGCGGTGATCGTGGATAACAGGCTGCAGCAGGGCAGACCGAAGAGGGAATACTAACCCGGTACTAAAAAAATGCTTGCTGAAGTCGGATGTGTACGACCGAAAGGTGCAAATATTGCAGTCAATCTGTAAACTACGACACAACGCATTCCATTCTCTGGACTACATTCTGCTACTTAAGCCCTGTCAGTGTTTGGTAGTGGGAGATTGAGAACGAACTAAGAAGAAGTAGAAGAATGAGAGGTCAGGCTATTGCAGGACGGAGTGGGACATATAACAGCAGCCTCTAACACGAGAATGAAGATGGAAGCTGTGACCATAGTTCTGAGATGACTATCTAAGACTTTTTTATCAACGGCAGATTGTCCGGAGGTTTAGGACAATGAAGGAGCTACTATCATGGCGTCACAAACACTTATTATGGGCTCACTAGATTTGGATGGAAGTGGCATGTTGAAGTCAGTGACCACCTGTTGGACGATGATACCGCAATAGAACAGTCAGCAATCCAGATTGCAGGACTTTAAAATGAAACAAGGTTCGAGTGGAGTGGGGCACATGAGATAACGGATCAGACACATGTGGAACCACCACATCTCTCGCCATTTGCTGAGCGACTGAGCACCTATGAATATGCCTGGACTGCAGGGAAGTCTGTTTTTAGGAGGAGAACAAGTAATTTTAGTTGTTTTCCATGGCAATTAGAACTCTTGTTTGTCAGATTTATTTGTTTCTTTTTTGCGATCGGGTTGAAAAGGACGTTGTAGCGCCCAGCGTAGTTAAAACCGAGGCTACGATATCTGCGCCTTCTGACCCGGCACATCCAATTTCAGCTGGCTTTTTTAGTACCTGGTTTTCCTTCCCACTGCGATCCCTTTCTTTTGGCCAGATTACACTTGTGACTAGTGAAGCCTGTTTTCAGGGCCGCCACGGGGGCTGAATATGATATTGGTCAGCTATGGTTCGTACAGGTTACCCTGCAGCCAGCTGTGAGTCTCTGGTTGCTGTCAGCTGATTCACTGCTGTTTTAGACAAGCTGTGCTGTCTTGTACAGTGCGCTTGCTGATATCTACTCCTTTCAGCCCTGCATTTAGACGCTCGGCACCGCACGTCTTTTGATTCGCATTAATTCTCCCTATCCTCTGTTACAAGACTATTTGTATTTCTCTCATTAGATCCATGGTCACCGACTGGTAGACCAATCAGTAACCATCATGCCAGATGACGTCATTAAGAGCAGCAACAAACTCCCTCCACTCCACTCTGTCCACTGCATGCTTCGTACGGGTGTACCCGCTCCAGTTCATGAGTACTTACAATATTGGTCTCCTAATATGGACACACGAGTTTGAATCTGTCAATGCCTGTTTGTAACTCATTGTACTCTATCAACCCCAATATATTTTTACTATTATTTGTCTAATGCAATCTTACCGCTTTTATTTGTGTATTAGAAACGAGTATCTTCTTAGGAAATCAGTGAAATGTGTGATAGAGAAAGAAGTTTCGCTGGTCTTTGGTAAACTCATATTTCCTGTTTCAAGTTGTAGAGTGAAAGGGGTTCAACTTTAAAACCTTACTCGCACACTGTGCCGTCACTGCAGAGTCAAGCGTCTTCAATTCCTCAATCATGTACAATTTATTTGCAGTGATGTATACTTACTTGATAAATATATGAACATATTATTGTTATATCTATAATTTGTACAATTTATTTGTTAAATGAATATGTTTATGATTTATTTATATATTAAATATGATTTTTGTATCCTACAAGTTTACATGTTACATACACCCGACAGTGATTTATATGTACGGGCCGACGACGATGGCAATACAAAATTGGTTTTCTGAACAGAGAAAGATGTCCACACCTGCTATACCCTAAGGCTAGCTGGTGGTAGGACATTCTCGCTATCTGTCTGCGGTGACTAAGCACTTCAATTCAGGCGTTTAGGTTTCTTGTTAAGATAATTATTAAAAAAGAAACGACAGCGTGAAGATAACGTTATCTACAGAAGGCGCTCCTCGCATCAAACAGGTTAGCTTAGATGTTGTACCGTCATTCAAGTACATCAGAGAATATCAAACAGGTTAGCTTAGATGTTGTACCGTCATTCAAGTACATCAGAGAATATCAAACAGGTTAGCTTAGATGTTGTACCGTCATTCAAGTACATCAGAGAATATCAAACAGGTTAGCCCAAATGTTGTACGATCATTCAAGTACATCAAAGAATATCAAACAGGTTAGCTTAGATGTTGTACTATCATTCAAGTACATCAGAGAATATCAAACAGGTTAGCTTAGATGTTGTACCATCATTCAAGTACATCAGAGAATATAAAACAGGTTAGCCCAAATGTTGTACGATCATTCAAGTACATCAGAGAATATCAAACAGGTTAGCTTATATATTGTACCGTCATTCAAGTACATCAGAATATCAAACAGGTTAGCCCAAATGTTGTACCATCATTCAAGTATATCAGATATCAAACAGGTTAGCTTAGTTGTACCATCATTCAAGTACATCAGAGAATATCAAACAGGTTAGCTTATATATTGTACCGTCATTCAAGTACATCAGAATATCAAACAGGTTAGCCCAAATGTTGTACCATCATTCAAGTATATCAGATATCAAACAGGTTAGCTTAGTTGTACCATCATTCAAGTACATCAGAGAATATCAAACATGTTAGCTTAAATGTTGTACCATCATTCAAGTACATCAACTCTGAACAAGATTTCAATTGTCCCTGGAGTTGATATTAAAGTTGTTTTGTTTAAGTCAAAGTAGCTCCTCCCTCACCGCTAACTTATCTGACTTTCTTTCCCCCCCCCCGCCCCCCTCCAACACACACCAACCCACACACACATCAGTCACTGTCACATGGGATGAAGTGTTCCAGACTTTATTGTAGTACGTTTCTGCTTTTTTTTGTGTGCTTTGTTTTTGTTTGTAAAGATGAGTAACCAGTTCCATTTCTGGCAGCCTTTCCTAACAGTAAATCAGGTACCCATTTAGAACTGTGTTGATCAGAACGTGTTCAGAACAGAAATCAAGCATCACAAACTTTATTGTACCAAACGTCAGCATTTCTTATTATATAGGGAGACTTCCTCGCTGACTTACCGTCCGCAACGGACCACCGGGTAATTCTATTTTCAAACGGACGCTTTTTCTTGACAGCCAGACTAACGAGGTGGCGTGGGATAAACGTAATCCCCATAGTAATGAGCGGCACGCAGATGAAATCAAACATATGACAGCCGTCTGGAGGACCCCGGTCCATCTTCATTAGCACACTCGGGATGTGAGGGTAGCTACTGCAACCCGTTAAGTAACGCTTTTTTTGGGTGTACAAAAGAGTAACTTTACTCATTGTGGGTATTCACAACAACAACCATCCCCAACAATGAGTCATGTATCCATTTTCAGTTGAGTAGACCGAAGAGCGTAGTAGACTGGGAATTGAGCCCAGTACCTTTGCCA
This sequence comes from Ariolimax columbianus, assembly GCA_036924085.1. NCBI lineage: Eukaryota > Metazoa > Mollusca > Gastropoda > Stylommatophora > Arionidae > Ariolimax > Ariolimax columbianus. The sequence goes on from JAVGWX010000006.1 coordinate 10,273,421, forward strand.
CAAGAAGCAAGGACTTAAAGCACTGCGCTACTCAGAGCCGTTGAATTGTGGCGCTTACGAGTGATGATATAACAAATTTGTGAGGAGTAACAATCGTACAGACAAGTATGTTACAATAACTTGGAAAACACAGATAACGGACAAGAAAGGGATGTAATAAGCAATTGCGTGTGACGGATGAGCCTTACTGCAAAGACAAACAATAAAAGGATTAACCTGGAGATCCGTGGTTCGAATCGGGATCACCTATTACTTCGCTTTCTTTTCCGTTATACTTGTGTATGTTTGTTCCAAGTGCTTATAAAATACATGTCTCCGTCGTTGTTGTGGCTAGAAATGTGTGCACACAGTGTAATCAGCGTGACACCAACCGTCTTCCTGGGTCATATATAGAGGCAGCACAGTTTGGTAATGAGCTGGCAGTCGCCATGGACTCCTAGTTGGCTGTCTGCAATAGTGTCAGCGAACCACAGCTGACCAAGAACCTACTCCCCATCCAATCGGCGACCCAGGAAACAGACTGTACTGGTGTAGTCTTTCTAAGAGAATAGGGATCGAAGTATGAAGGCAAGGCCGGTAACACACACATATAACACACAAAGCCATCTGAAATTGAATTACCGTAAGTCAGAAGAAGAAGAAGAGTATCTGATTTCTTACACCAAGTAACATCCTTTTGTGTGCGGGTACTAGTTCATATCTGCAATCCTCCACTAAATAGAACACTTTGAAAAACAGTTGCGAGATATACTTAGCGAGTTGTGAATGCTTTGTTTGGAGTCCCAGCAATTTATAGGGTCGCTGGTTTATTGGTTGCGACGTTATCATCTAGCACAGGTGTCCTTAACCTGTTTACGATAACATTCACCTCTCTCCCATCTCCACTTGCGTCCCTCTCTCCTATCTCCTCTTGCGTCACCCTCTCCTATCTCCTCTTGCGTCACCCTCTCCTATCTCCTCTTGCGTCACCCTGCTCCCTGGATTGTCCAATGCCCTCATACTTCTCTAGTCATTCTGTTGAAAATACCATCATCACATGTATCAGGTGTCAGTCATTTCGGTGTTTATTCCCATTACTGAGGTCCCTCGGGAAAATTTTTAGGGCTGAGGAATAAATCTCATTTTCTTTTGCAGTGGCAACACGTGTTTTTAATATCACCTCCGATAGAGAAAAAGACTTACTCCTTACTGAGCTTTTGCACGCATTTCATCATGGCTAGGAGACCGATATTCAAAAGCCATTGAATAGCTTCTGAAGCCTCTTCCCAACTTACACAACACCCCTCATACAGCCTCACAGACATCCAAAACACCTTGGTCAGCTTCTTCCAGACATCCAAAACCCCTCTGACAACCATATCTACGACATCCAAAACCCCTCGTCACTGCCTGACATCCAAAACACCGTGGTCAGCTTCTTCCAGACAACCATATCTACGACATCCAAAACCCCTCGTATAGCCACTCCCTGACATCCAAAACACCTTGGTCAGCTTCTTCCAGACATCCAAATCCCCTCTGACAACCATATCTATGACATCCAAAACCCCTCGTATAGCTACTCCCTGACATCCAAAACTTCTTGAACATCTTCTCCCAGACATCCAAATCCCCTCGAACAACCATATCTCTGACATCCAAAACCCCTTGGACAGCCTCTCCCGGATCCACAAAACCTAAACAGCCTCTCCCAGATCCACAAAACCTCTATAGCAGCCTCTCCCGGATCCACAAAACCTATAAAAGCCTCTCCCGGATCCACAAAATCTCTATAACAGCCTCTCCTGGATCCTCAAAACCCCTTGGACAGCCTCTCCCGGATCCACAAAACCTCTTGGACAACCTCTCTCAGATCCACAAAACCTCTTGGACAGCCTCTCCCGGATCCACAAAACCTCTTGGACAACCTCTCCCGGATCGACAAAAGCCCTTGGACAGCCTCTCCCGGATCCACAAAACCCCTTGGACAGCCTCTCCCGGATCCACAAAACCTCTATAACAGCCTCTCCCGGATCCACAAAACCCCTTGGACAGCCCCTCCCGGATCCACAAAACCTCTTGGACAACCTCTCCCGGATCGACAAAACCCCTTGGACAGCCTCTCCCGGATCCACAAAACCCCTTGGACAGCCTCTCCTGAATCCACAAAACCTCTTGGAAGCCTCTCCCGGATCCACAAAACCCCTTGGACAGCCTCTCCCGGATCCACAAAACCTCTATAACAGCCTCTCCCAGATCCACAAAACCTCTATAACAGCCTCTCCCGGATCCACAAAACCCCTTGGACAGTCCCTCCCAGATCCACAAAACCTCTATAACAGCCTCTCCCGGATCCACAAAACCCCTTGGACAGCCTCTCCCGTATCCACAAAACCCCTTGGACAGCCCCTCCCGCATCTATAAAACCCCTTGGACAGCCTCTCCCGGATCCACAAAACCCCTTGGACAGCCTCTCCCGGATCCACAAAACCTCTTGGACAACCTCTCCCAGATCCACAAAACCCCTTGGACAGGCTCTCCCGGATCCACAAAACCCCTTGGACAGCCTCTCCCGGATCCACAAAACCCATTGGACAGCCTCTCCCGGATCCACAAAACCTCTATAACAGCCTCTCCCGGATCCACAAAACCTCTTGGAAGCCTCTCCCGGATCAACAAAACCCATTGGACAGCCTCTCCCGGATCCACAAAACCTCTATAACAGCCTCTCCCGGATCCACAAAACCTCTATAACAGCCTCTCCCGGATCCACAAAACCCCTTGGACAGCCCCTCCCGGATCCACAAAACCTCTATAACAGCCTCTCCCGGATCCACAAAACCCCTTGGACAGCCTCTCCCGGATCCACAAAACCCCTTGGACAGCCTCTCCCGGATCCACAAAACCCCTTGGACAGCCTCTCCCAGATCCACAAAACCCCTTGGACAGCCTCTCCCAGATCCACACAACCCCTTGGACAGCCTCTCCCGGATCCACAAAACCCATTGGACAGCCTCTCCCGGATCCACAAAACCCCTTGGACAGCCTCTCCCGGATCCACAAAACCCCTTGGACAGCCTCTCCCGGATCCACAAAACCTCTATAACAGCCTCTCCCGGATCCACAAAACCTCTATAACAGCCTCTCTACATAGATCCGATAATAACGTCATCGCCTGCCTTTAGCTTTGTATTACTTGACACTTGAACTAGGAACTCAACTGCTCAAAACAATCATAATGATCGTATCATATTTATTTTTAGAAAAACAGGAAATCCTAAATACACAAGCTCGAAACAGCATGGCCTTCTTTAGATAGGCCGTATTATTCTTTGTGAACCCCCCTTGAAATGTCACATTCCACCGCGGACTAAATAACGGAACTCATATTGCGTCAAGGTATATAATCAATCCCTGCTCCACACAGAGAAATAAAACAAATTCACCGTACAAAACACAACAAATAACTGTTGAGAGTGATCCTTTCACAGAATATTGCTCTGAAACCAACTGCATATCCATCCGTGTTTCCCAAACACGCCATTATAGTTGCACTGATAGCTGACACATGCAAGTTTCGTTATTTAGTCAGCCGTGTAATGTGACGTTTCAAATGGAATTTCTCCGCCAGTCAGAAGTCCTGTATATACAGTAGGCTGTTTACAGCTTGTGACATTTGTACTGTTGTTGTGTTGTCAAAACATGGAACACCTAATCTTGCATGGATCGACGTAGAAACAAAGCATACCAACACTACACCCGTCAAGTGTGGGGTAATTGGTGACTAAGGAGGGTTGGGCAATGGGCCCCATGCAAGATGTCGAAGGCGTCGGACATGTGCATTCAGATGTGACCACATATGACTGTACAGTCCGATCAGAGCTCGACAAACTCAACGACACGAGGTTCACATATGGACAGCGTTAGTAATTGGACCGTTTTGTATTCTGCCCTTTCGTGCAGCTCGCTTTTTTCTGATAATGAAAGCATATCCCAAATCGTAGAAGAGGAGCCACCAATGGTCAGCCATGTGAGAAACTCGCTCATTCATCTGTGACCGCAGTAAGAGAAACGCTTGTTTTTCTGGGAGCGCAGAAAGAGAAATTCGCTTGTTTTTCTGGGAGCGCAGAAAGAGAAATTCGCTTGTTTTTCTGGGATCGCAGAAAGAGAAACTCGCTTGTTTTTCTGGGATCGCAGAAAGAGAAACTCGCTCATTCATCTGTGAACGCAGAAAGAGAAACTCGCTCATTCATCTGTGAACGCAGAAAGTTAAACTCGCTCATTCATCTGTGAACGCAGAAAGAGAAACTCGCTCATTCATCTGTGAACACAGAAAGAAATTTCGCTCATTCATCTGTGAACGCAAAAAGTTAAACTCGCTCATTCATCTGTGAACACAGAAAAAGTCGCTCATTCATCTGTGAACGCAGAAAGAAACTCGCTCATTCATCTGTGAACACAGGAAGAGGAACTTGCTCATTCATCTGTGAACACAGGAAGAGGAACTTGCTCATTCATCTGTGAACACCGGAAGAGGAACTTGCTCATTCATCTGTGAACACAGGAAGAGGAACTTGCTCATTCATCTGTGAACACAGGAAGAGGAACTTGCTCATTCATCTGTGAACGCAGAAAGAAACTCGCTCATTCATCTGTGAACGCAGCAAGAGAAACTCGCTCGTTTTTTCTGGGGAGGCATAAAGAAGTACTCGAAGTCAGATATTATTGATTGGAAAGGCGGACATTCTTGTTATGCCTGTTTTATTCCCCTGATTGGAAAACGCTAAACGCCACTAGTGTTCATGGCAAGAATAGAATAAAGATATTATTTGATAGGTGTGTTATACAAACAAAATGGCTGGAAAGTAAACCGATAATGAATGCTAGAAGTGCCGTCTGACGCGTTCATTGTTTACCCGGTACGGGGCACGGAGCTCGCCCTGTTTCATAATACAGATAGTGATCGACAGCTTGTCGATCCAAGAGTAAGGAGATCAAAACTTGATCTATTATTGTCAAGAGCGGGCTGTTTTTCTCTCTGCACTGTACTTGTTGCTGTGTACTTATTTAACCTTATATAGTTTTCCCTTTACCTCCCCCTTCCCAAATAACAAGGAATAGTTAACACAGTGACCTGCCGGGCATGTCGTAAGGGGGGTTGGGAAAGGGAGCAGCTATTCTACCCTTTAAAGACTATCAGTGAGGATTTACGATAACACAGCCTTACAAACAACGGTGTCCTTTATAAGAGAAACCGAGACCTTGATATGAGAATGAACGAAGAAGCAGAAGTAGATAGAGCATGGTAGAAGAGAAGCGACTAAATCAAGTTTACACTATAACCTTCATCGGGAAGGTCAGGCTCAGTAGTACGTCCAGTATTAAAACTGGCTGACAGCAAACAATTAATACTTTACAGGTGAGCTGGGAACAGCCAGATGCTAGGGAAGCATCACACAAAACATGTGCGGTATATGTTGATGTTGTTATTGTGAATGCTCGCGATGAGTAAGTTTACTCTTTTGTGCGCACTTAAAAAAAACCTTTAGTGGCGGGTTTCAGTAGCTTTCTTCACATCCCGAGCATTCTGATGAAGGTAGACCTTGTCCTCCAGGCGGCTGTGCTTTCCTAGTCTTCATCTGTGTCGCTCACTACTTCATGGATCACGCAGATCCCTCACCTCGTTAGTCAAACTGCCAAGAAGAACAGTCCTTTCCAGGGATGACTGAGAGCAAGTCGAGGTAAGGGTCTTGGCCAGCATATTTTGCCTGACTCTGACTAACAGTTAGTTATGCCTGACCAGCATATTTTGCCTGACTCTGACTAACAGTTAGTTATGCCTGACCAGCATATTTTGCCTGACTCTGACTAACAGGTTGTCATGCCTGACCAGCATATTTTGCCTGACTCTGACTAACAGTTTGTTATGCCTGACCAGCATATTTTGCCTGACTCTGACAAACAGTTTGTTATGCCTGACTAGCATATTTTGCCTGACTCTGACTAACTGTTAGTTATGCCTGACCAGCATATTTTGCCTGACTCTGACTAACAGTTTGTCATGCCTGACCAGCATATTTTGCCTGACTCTGACTAACAGTTTGTCATGCCTGACCAGCATATTTTGCCTGACTCTGACTAACAGTTTGTTATGCCTGACCAGCATATTTTGCCTGACTCTGACTAACAGTGTCTCATGCCTGACCAGCATATTTTGCCTGACTCTGACTAACAGTTTGTTATGCCTGACCAGCATATTTTGCCTGACTCTAACAGTTTGTTATGCATGTACGGTATGCAGAAGACTAACATAATCACAATCCCGGAAAAAAGTATATTTCTTGATCGCTATTATTATGATTATGTCACAATGATGTTCTGTGTAAAACAGTGCATAACTGTATCAATACATGTTCTCATTGACGCACACAAATTGCTGATGAAGCCCAACCTGGTCGTCATGTTTAATTACAACAGAAGCATCAGTTTGGAGGGTGAGGGGGATGACCCGAGCGGACAGGCGAGTAGCGATAGACAGTGTAGCAACTTAAATACGGCGTTTGCATGTTTAGCCTGCAGTATAAAGCATAGTCGATTGAATTTCATGAAAGCTTGCTCGCGGTTGTTACACAGACAACTGACTGCCGAGCACAAAGTGAACCGATTGTGCCTGTCCTTGCACTGATAAAGAAGTGCGATAAATGTATGGATGTTTGTGGGAATTATATTGAGAAATAAAGGACAATGTAAGTGCAATAAAAAGGGTTGTCAAGTTCGAATCTCATTTATTTATATATTTTTTAAATAGCCGTTTATGACCTATTTACTGACTTGTCCTTGTAAAATAGTTATCACATTCCTTGCCTACACCATACGATGAATGGCTAGACAAACATGAGAGTTGACAGTTCTCAAACTGAAACAAGTATTTGTTAATCAGTGACATGTCTTATCAAACATAAATAGACAATTCGTGATAAAATGAGACGTGGTATCCCAAATTACCTGGCAGGAAGAAAAATCCACAGTTATGGGTACTCTACAGAGTTATGAAAAGACAGAATATCGCGAAAATGAATATATTCTATGTGCAGATTTGGGAATGACTAGGTGAAAGGGTAGAAAGTGTTTCATGTCTAGAAAGATCAGAATAACAATAAATCAACACCTGACTGGAACTCTTGAGTATAATATATACGCTTGGCTGGCTGCTTGAACGGAGCACTTATGGGATTGTTCCCTGTGTGATAATGTTGGTTCCTAGAATCAAGAATCAACCAGAAAAATACAGAGCTTTACTTAGGTGGGGCCTGCGGTCATTAAACGTGCCATCACGCACTGGTTGAAATTTGAGACCGCTGGTGTAGAGACCAGGTATAGTGAGTCCAACAGCAGACATTGATGTCGGGAATAAGGTGTTCGATTCTTGATTGAACTAAGCCAATCATTTTATGAATTTGGTAATGTGTCTTCCTCGCCGTCTACCTTTTCCTATTACCTCTAAGTTCAAGACTGAAGCGTGTCAAGAGAGGTGAGCCAGATACCAACACTCTAACCGCTGTACCACTCAGATGCCTCCAAGTCTGCCACAAACAACTTTCTGATGCGGTAGATCAATCGGGCCGTTTGTTTGCTAATTGCCGCCTTCCTATCGGAGCCAGCGGTCCGGGACGACTTTCATCCCATTAGGTGTGTGTGTCGGTGAGAGGAGATACGCCATTCCCTGACCCCGCTTTCGGAAATAGTCTGTCACGGTCTAATTGTTTTCCTCGGCGCGATTTTTTAGAGAATCGATTTGAAAGGACAAAGAAGTTAGGAGATATGGCGGTAGGAACGGTGCAGAGGTTACAGAGGGGGAGATTCGCATGGATGGGATTGGAAATGATATGTGACGAAATGTAGTTCATTGATTGTAAAAGGTACAAGTAAAGTCAATCAAACACTGCTGTCGGGGATGAAGTAAAAGTCTTCATTATACTAGACCTTATCTTTCTATGACGTGAAGTGACCAGTTATTTTCTTCTCTGCTTCCCCCTCCCCCCTATAGTTAATAATTTGCATCTAGGTCGACTTGAGCGTATCGAACCGGATCGACTAAGTAATTATGGAAACATGGTGGCACCAAATACCAGTTGATATAAAGCACATACCTTAATAAGTAATCAACTCTCCATTGTAATGTTTACTCCAAGATTCTCCATTATCCCACAATCCATTCGAAACTCATTTGATCGTTCCCAGCCTGTAACATTTAGGTCACTCATTAAACTTGTAGTGTCTTTCCTTCTCCTCTGATCCATGCTATTCCTTCTCCTCTGATCCATGCTATTCCTTCTCCTCTGATCCATGCTATTCCTTCTCCTCTGATCCATGCTATTCCTTCTCCTCTGATCCATGCTATTTTGAAGTCTGTTAAATTCTTTTTTCTCAGAGTCTTTTCTGTCATTGGTTGGTGCACACCATTAGATAATGTTTATCTTTATCTCCTTTTTGCAGATTTGTGACATTAGATAATGTTTGTCTTTATCTCCTTTTTGCAGATTTGTAATCTGTATGCATTCTATTCAATTAATGCACTTTGCACCTCTTTTTGTAGCATTAGGGCCACACTGTGATATGCACCTTCTTCAGAGTGATATGAGAACAGAATTTCTTGTGAGCTGTTTCATCCTGTCTATACATATTTTTGTTCATTGTATCAGGATAGATGTGAAGCCAATTATTGTTCCTGCCGAAATGGACACTGGCTGCAGTTAAAGGGTATACCATTCTCCCCCCCCCCCCCCCCGAACATATTCATAGAATGTTGCGATATAACGATTTAAAGTGGAAAATGGACATACCTTGCTTAATTAGATTCTTCTGCTATGTAGTGTAGATGTGTGTGTGTTTATATATATATACAAACATACATACATACACAAGGGAGCTTCAAATGAAAACCTTAAGTTAGATTGAAATTAGAAAAAGCATGTCTTTGGTTGCTAATGATGTCAAGAGTGTCTTGCACGTGCGATCACGGTGCATACGAGCAACATGATGTCATAATTGCAGTTAAAAGAATTCCGCCCCACTATTGACATGCACCAAAGAGGAGCAACGTTCTGTTATCCTGTTTTTTTTCAGCAGCAAAGGGGTGAATCAATATTAAAATTCACCGGCTAATGAAGGTCCAGTACGGTTATTCATGCCGTCGCGCAAAGCCTGCCTTCAGTCAGGTCTGTTTTTGGCATGTTTATTCCTAGTTGAGTATGTTCATATCTCTCGCTGTTAGGTCACGCTTGCAAACCTCTTTGTAGCGGAGGAAGGATCTACTTTTGTTACGGTTATCCGAGGTCAACTCTCCGTATACGATATGTTTTGAAATTCGCTAGTCCTCCATTTTTTTTACCTAGCCACCTAAAGCGGCGCTAGCGGAAGATCATATCTAAACTGGCAATATTCGCACGGTTCAACACCTCGTTTGTCACGCTGTCACTCCATGAAATTCCAAATATGCTACTAAAGCAGTGCATATCTTTCTCTTCCTCGTTCGTCTTCAGGCCTCAAGTTTAATTACTCTAACGAAGGTGGGCAGTCGACGCAAGGCTCTACTCTTCCGTACAGCTTCTCGTAGAAGGACACTGGCCAAATGCTACTTTTTTTGTCCGTATACAGACTGCAAAATATGTTCTGCTTTCATGGAGGCTGTGCCGCAGGCACAAAGGTCTATAGTACCAATCTTGAACTTGTACAGATGACACCTAAGTATGTTGTGTCCTGTGTGTAGCCGGAGAATGATCACCTGGTCTTGTCTGGAGAGTTGATGGTAGGCATCGTTTTCTATGTGGCCAGGGTGGTATTTTTTCCATTTTGCACTGTACGTTGCCTTGATGAATTCTTTAGTCTCTTTGTATGTGTTTTCTGAATCACTATGCTGCAGCATTCCTCTCTCTCTCTCTCTCTCTCTCTCTCTCGCTTTCTCTCTCTCGCTGTCTCTGTCTATCTCTCTCTGGCGAGTCTGTCTGCCTTCTCGTTGCCTGGAATGTCGCAGTGGGCTGGTATCTACTGGACTATGCTTTTGTTTTTCAAGCAGTTGTATAGGCGTTCTAGCGAGTCTGTCAGAGCACCGAGTTCATTTTTGCACTGGTTCTTGAGCGCCATTAACACTGCAAGCACGTCTGGGAAAATGACCACTTCCTTTTCTGACGCTAGCAGTGCATATGAAACGCATTTAGTCTTTCTGTGTACATACTTAACTTAACGTCTTTATACTGGTTTAGAAGACCCTGCAGAGTCTGTATACAACCAATTACATTTACATCACCTTGCTCTAAAATCTATGCGCATCCAGTTTATTCTTAAATGCATTAACTGTCCCTGCCTCCACTACCTCCCCTGGCAATGCATTCCAAGCAGACACCACTCTCTGACTAAAAAAATATTTCCTAATATCTAACCTGGACCTCTCTTTAGTCAGCTTGTAGCTATGCCCTCATACAGGGTCCATATTTCACTAACATAGAGTAGTCTACTAATCACACAGGATCTGTGCACAGCAAGCTGTGTGGAGATTGTTAGCATGTTGTTATACCACACTCTCTGCGAGAGCCTAGCAAGTGCTGTTGAGGCCTACCCTGATCTCCTTAGCAGCACTGCAGCCAGTGAAAGGTTGTCGGTGAAGATAGATCCAGCACTGCATCCAGTGAAAGGTTGTCGGTGAAGATAGATCCAGCACTGCATCCAGTGAAAGGTTGTCGGTGAAGATAGATCCAGCACTGCATCCAGTGAAAGGTTGTCGGTGAAGATAGATCCAGCACTGCATCCAGTGAAAGGTTGTCGGTGAAGATAGATCCAGCACTGCATCCAGTGAAAGGTTGTCGGTGAAGATAGATCCAGCACTGCAGCCAGTGAAAGGTTGTCAGTGAAGATAGATCCAGCACTGCAGCCAGTGAAAGGTTGTCGGTGAAGATAGATCCAGCACTGCAGCCAGTGAAAGGTTGTCGGTGAAGATAGATCCAGCACTGCATCCAGTGAAAGGTTGTCGGTGAAGATAGATCCAGCACTGCAGCCAGTGAAAGGTTGTCAGTGAAGATAGATCCAGCACTGCAGCCAGTGAAAGGTTGTCGGTGAAGATAGATCCAGCACTGCAGCCAGTGAAAGGTTGTCGGTGAAGATAGATCCAGCACTGCAGCCAGTGAAAGGTTGTCGGTGAAGATAGATCCAGCACTGCAGCCAGTGAAAGGTTGTCGGTGAAGATAGATCTAGCACTGCAGCCAGTGAAAGGTTGTCGGTGAAGATAGATCCAGCACTGCAGCCAGTGAAAGGTTGTCGGTGAAGATAGATCCAGCACTGCATCCAGTGAAAGGTTGTCGGTGAAGATAGATCCAGCACTGCAGCCAGTGAAAGGTTGTCAGTGAAGATAGATCCAGCACTGCAGCCAGTGAAAGGTTGTCGGTGAAGATAGATCCAGCACTGCAGCCAGTGAAAGGTTGTCGGTGAAGATAGATCCAGCACTGCAGCCAGTGAAAGGTTGTCGGTGAAGATAGATCCAGCACTGCAGCCAGTGAAAGGTTGTCGGTGAAGATAGATCTAGCACTGCAGCCAGTGAAAGGTTGTCGGTGAAGATAGATCCAGCACTGCAGCCAGTGAAAGGTTGTCGGTGAAGATAGATCCAGCACTGCATCCAGTGAAAGGTTGTCGGTGAAGATAGATCCAGCACTGCATCCAGTGAAAGGTTGTCGGTGAAGATAGATCCAGCACTGCAGCCAGTGAAAGGTTGTTGGTGAAGATAGATCCAGCACTGCATCCAGTGAAAGGTTGTCGGTGAAGATAGATCCAGCACTGCAGCCAGTGAAAGGTTGTCAGTGAAGATAGATCCAGCACTGCAGCCAGTGAAAGGTTGTCGGTGAAGATAGATCCAGCACTGCAGCCAGTGAAAGGTTGTCGGTGAAGATAGATCCAGCACTGCAGCCAGTGAAAGGTTGTCGGTGAAGATAGATCCAGCACTGCAGCCAGTGAAAGGTTGTCGGTGAAGATAGATCCAGCACTGCATCCAGTGAAAGGTTGTCAGTGAAAATAGATCCAGCACTGCATCCAGTGAAAGGTTGTCGGTGAAGATAGATCCAGCACTGCATCCAGTGAAAGGTTGTCGGTGAAGATAGATCCAGCACTGCATCCAGTGAAAGGTTGTCGGTGAAGATAGATCCAGCACTGCATCCAGTGAAACTTTGTCGGTGATTGTGGATTCTTCTTCTTCTTCGTTCGCTGTCAGACGTCAACTTGTATTTGTTCGAAGACAGCAGCTGTCATCCTGAGGCTGTCGACACTGCCATAGAGCTTGTCTAGTGTTGGCACTGGTGATGGCCACATGTACTTTCTCTGGTTCTCGTATGTCGGGCAATTTTGCAGCAGATGTTCAGCGGTCATTTTCCCTGTACCACAGGTGCATTCGTCAGTGCCACCTATCTTCAGTTTGATTGTGGATTCGAGGTAGTTATAATCATTTACTACCTCCAGATTTTGACCGCTGGAGGATATGCATCTTGAGCTATCACTTTCGTCTTGAACTGATGGTGAGTCCAAACATCACATGACTTTGCTAACCTATTTATGATAATCTGTAACTCGGATTCCGTGTGGGCGACCAGGGCAGCATCGTCTGCGAAGAACAAATCCCGAATGACAGTCTCCCTTCTCTTACTTTTTTATTTGGACACAGTCTGATTAGATTGAATCATCTCCCGTCTGACCTAGTATGAAGAAAGACCCCATTCTGTAGCAGTTTCGAGGGCGGGTTTTAGCACGATGGCATAGAAACTACAGAATTGGGTCGTATCCAGGACACAACCTTGTTTAACTCTGCTGTTAATGTTTAAGAGACCAGATTCCTGTTTGTCGCGCAGTGCTGTACCTTTCGTGCCCTTGTGAAAGGACCTGACCACACTCAGTAGTTTTGGTGGGCAACCAACTTTGGACAATACTCTGAAGAGACTCTTTTTACGGGGGCGAAAGTCTTGGCGAGGTCGATAAAGGCAAGGACAAGAGTCTTGTTTTTGTTATCTGTATTTCTCTTGCAGCTGTCATAAGACCATATCAACAGTGAACCGTTTTGCGAGAAAACCACATTGAGATTCCGGATACACCCTATCGACTAGATACACCCCATCGACTAGATACACCCCATCAACTAGATACATCGCATCGACTAGATACACCCCATCGACTAGATACACCCTATCGACTAGATACACCCCATCGACTAGATACACCCCATCGACTAGATACACCCCATCGACTAGATACACCCCATCGACTAGATACACCCCATCGACTAGATACACCCCATCGACTAGATACACCTTGCAGTGTTCCACATCGCCTTGTTTTGTAGAGAATGGTTGTGTTGGGGTCTCATGTCCTGTAATACGGCTTCCCCCCGACACTGGCAGATATGTTCGTACATGTATTGAAGAAGGACGTTTCACACTCATTTGATGATTTTTGCTGGAATGCCATCTCTACCGTGGGCGCCTTTCCCAATGACATGCCCTCAATAACTTTTATCAGATCTTCTGTGCCCCATTTATCGTCTAGTTCCGGCAATACGTGCAGAACCTCAATTTCGTTGAGGGTGGGTCGGCTTCTAGGTTATTACAGGTGTACAAGACTGAATAGTGTTCGGTCCATCTCTTTATTTGTATGTCCCTTTCCAGAATCATCTCACTTGTCACAGATGTAAGCGACGCTGTAGACTTTCTTGTAGGTACAAATGCTTTCTTTATACTCTCATACATTCCCCTGATGTAACCGATGTCCACTGCTAACTGTATGGATTTACAGATTTGAAGCCAGTAGTCATTTGCACAATTCCTTGCCAGTGTCTGTACTGTACTCTTTGCGGATTTATAAATCTTCAAAGTAGTTCTGCTCATGACAATTTTTAACTTTAGATGAGTAGTTTGGGCGCTTTTTAATGGCTGGTGCAAGGTTGTCTGACCAACCCTCAAACCAGTTATTTCTGCTTGTTGTTTTCATCCAATTTTTCAACAAAAAAAACTGCCAAGACTGGTGTGTATTGACCCCATGTCGTGTTCCCGCCTTTCTGTGGTACTTCCCGTAGCACTCTTGCTTTACTTGTTACTCAAAGAGGGATTTTGTGAATTCTTCCGCCCTTTCAGGGTGATATGTTTTTGTTATGTATATACATCATTTATCGGCATGTCTTGCTTAGTGGATCTTCTGAGGCTGGAGTTTTATTTTGCAGCAGACCAGTGAGTGGTCAGCATCGCAGTCTGCACTGTGAAACGTGTATTTATAAAACTCGTCTCAGTTCAGACGATCTAGTGATGATCAGGTCAGGTCAAGCTGATCCAAGTGAACTAGGATGTCTCTAGGATACTTTGTGCTGGGACTTCGTTTGGAAGGAGATGTTTATGATGCACAGGTTATGGTACACACACAACTCAAATAGCCACTTTCCTTTTTCGTTCATCTTTCCAACACCAAACTTTCCAAGCACATAGACCAGGAGTCGTGATCGGCCCCCACCATTACATTGAAGTCAGCCAGTAGAATCATGTGTATCGCACTGGGGATATTTGTGATGAGCGAATTCAGCATGTGGTAGAGTTCATCCTAGGATTCACAAGTGGCGCTGTGTGTAGGTGTCACAAGTAACGCTAAGTCTAGGAGTCAGAAAGTGGTGCCAAGTGTAGGAGTCACAAGTGGCGTCAAGTGTAGGAGTCACAAGTGGCGTCAAGTGTACGAGTCACAAGTGGCATCAAGTGTAGGAGTCAGAAAGTGTAGGAGTCACCAGTGGTGCCAAGTGTAGGAGTCACAAGTGGCATCAAGTGTAGGAGTCAGAAAGTGTAGGAGTCACCAGTGGTACCAAGTATAGGAGTCACAAGTGGCGTCAAGTGTACGAGTCACAAGTGGCATCAAGTGTAGGAGTAAGAAAGTATAGGAGTCACCAGTGGTGCCAAGTGTAGGAGTCACAAGTGGCATCAAGTGTAGGAGTCACCAGTGGTGCCAAGTATAGGAGTCACCAGTGGTGCCAAGTATAGGAGTCACAAGTGGCGTCAAGTGTAGGAGTCACAAGTGGCATCAAGTGTAGGAGTCACAAGTGGCATCAAGTGTAGGAGTCACAAGTGACATCAAGTGTAGGAGTCAGAAAGTATAGGAGTCACCAGTGGTGCCAAGTGTAGGAGTAACAAGTGGCGTCAAGTGTAGGAGTCACAAGTGGCATCAAGTGTAGGAGTCACAAGTGGCATCAAGTGTAGGAGTCACAAGTGGCGTCAAGTGTAGGAGTCACAAGTGGCATCAAGTGTAGGAATCACATGTGGCATCAAGTGTAGGAATCAGAAAGTGTAAGAGTCACCAATGGTGCCAAGTGTAGGCGTCACAAGTGGCATCAAGTGTAGGAGTCAGAAAGTGTAGTAGTCACAAGTGGCGCTGTGTGTAGGAGTCACCAGTGGTGCCAAGTGTAAAAGTCACAAGTGGCGCCAAGTGTAGGAGTCAGAAAGTGTAGTAGTCACAAGTGGCGCTGTGTGTAGGAGTCACCAGTGGTGCCAAGTGTAAAAGTCACAAGTGGCATCAAGTGTAGTAGTCACAAGTGGCGCTGTGTGTAGGAGTCACCAGTGGTGCCAAGTGTAAAAGTCACAAGTGGCGCCAAGTGTAATACCATACACACTAATCAGATTCACGATGGTAACTGATGTAAGGAGGCCAAGTAATAATCCCTGTGCCATGTTGGCATGTCTCCGTCATTCCTAGAAGTTAGTTCCTGACGGCTAAACCTACCCCATGTTCTCTGACATTCTCTCCTTGCCAGAAGAACGTGTAATCTTTTTTTATTTTCTGGGGGACCCAGACTAGGTCATATGCGTTTCCTGGAGGTGGACGATGTCGACCGGAAGCCCCTTGAGCTCCCCCTTTATGATCGAAGTCAGAGAACATCATTCATCGCTTGGAGGTCTTCTGTTATAGCCGTGTCGTGGTACGCACGTTCCAGCAGCCAAGCTTAATTGTAGGCTTGTATATATCTGATTTTTGTTTCATCAAAGGTACGGGGTTGAAATGCCGCCACCGATCACGCTTCAGTAGACCCAGTTGTATAAGGAGTTAATTTGTAATTGGGTACCTGACTTAAGAACGGCAGCGAGGAACCGATACCTATAGTCTACCGATGCACCGAAGTAGGAACTTTATATATAGTTATTTAATGTTTACGCACCTGTCCCCAGGTTTCTTTACCTCCATTGGCGGGTTTCATGGCCGCGTTCTACTATCACCTCGTAAACTTTTCATCGTCAAACCGGACACAGCAATCTCCGCTTTCTATTACGTACCCGAGTTCCCGATTCAAATGAGGCCGCACTCGACCCACTTTCACATGAATAAAAGAGCTGACAAAGATTCCAGAAGACAACTCTCTTTTTCTCTCTCTCTCTCTCTCTCTCTCTCTCTCTCTCTCTCTCTCTCTCACACACACACACACACACACACACACACACACACTGTACGACTGGCTTGCTTCATATTTCTTGACTCACCGAATATAATTTCACATATTCCCTCCTTTACTCTCTCTCTCTCTCTCTCTCAAACCACACAACTCCCGTAACCAACTCTACAAATCTTATGAAATACAGACCTTCAAATTTGATTTGACAATTCCTGTTCCCGGGCCCCCTTTGACTCGATACCCCTGGCTCTGAAAGGACTCCAACTGATGTCTCCGCCTAATCCTATTGTTGCCCTTCTTGAGTTCTACCCATGAAACTCCAGCTACCAAGGAATCTTCTCCCCCCCCCCCCCGTCCTTCAACAAGCTTCCCTTACCCCTCCACTCTTTTCTTCCACCTTTGATGCGCTTCACAGTAGCAGTACACACTGCCGGACAGACACCATTTCAGAAGTATAGCAATTATAACAACAGGGTTGTCCATCCGGTAGTTAGATCTCGTCCGTACTGTGGAGGTGTCTGCAAAGACGGGTCTTCCCTCCATCTCGGATACTCTGGTCCGCCGTCGCCTGTCTGTGTTTGGTCACGTAGTTCGACTGGACCGGGAAGTTCCGGCTCATCAGATAATGTCCAAGTCAACTAAGTCATGGCCTGTTGCATTTTCTATTAATAGATACAATATATTTACAGTAAAATCGGTTTATACTTCCGGACAATATATTTACAGTAAAATCAGTTTATACTTCCGGCATCATCTTGGACGCTCGTAGAGTTAGACAGTGTTAGATCAGACAGGACGGGAATGGTGACGTCAGCAGGCAAAATGGCGACCAACACTAAGGCCTTTAATACAGCATGACTAAGTGTAACAAAGGTCTCCCACCGGCCGGCTGGAGGCGTGGGAGGGGCCGCCCCCGTTCTAAATGACCCCGACATATAGCGGTATCTGCTTCGGCATTGAACAAGGTTTGGCTACAAGCCTCAGCAGTTGGAAATGGTAGTGGTTGATCGACGTAACGGGCCCTAGATGCCTCGACGAACATTATTATTATTATTGTCCATAAAACATTGACATTCAAATGTTAGTGCATGCGAATGTGTTATTAAAGACAAAATATATACTTACTATTACATTATGGTTGCATGGGTTGAAAGTGAGCGAGGAAGAGATGGACAGGGGATGTGAGGCTGACGAGGGGTGCGGGAGGGGAGAGTTCCTTTACTTGTTAAACTGCTGTTCTCTCTTTGATTGTACAGTTCGATTGACGAGCAAATATTTGGTATTGTATTACTAGTTTCTTCACATGTAGCGCTGTCTTCAGTTTGAGTTGTGCTTCCACCCTCTCTGACTAGTCTCACTTACTACTTCATTTCCATGTATCTTTCAGCGTGCAGGAATTCACTATATTTTCACTTTATTGAAATTGTCTTTAGTCTTTGATGCATGGTCATCAGCACTAACTCGTGTTCGCTCCCTATATCGGCCCCTGTGAAACTTCTTGTCCGGGCGCTATTGACGCTTGATCTGAATCTCCTTTGGACCAAAATATAGTCTATTTTACTATGAAGCGTACCATTTGGGCTGCAACACGTCCACCGTCTCGACATTTTATGTGGTCCTAGCGTATTCGCTACTAATAGCTTATTATAATACGCAAATTCCAGGAGTCTCAGTCCTCTATCGTTCGTGGTCACATTTCCATATGCTCCACGTGTGCCTTTCCAGTCACGTACCATGTCTTCGCCAATTTTGGCATTCCAATCTCCCTGTACCACCAATATATCCTTCTTCGGTACCTCGTTCACCAAAGCTTGCAAGTCCTCGTAGAAGCTCTCAACCTCGCTGTCCTCGTAATCTGAGGTAGGTGCATAGCATTGTATCACCGTGATATTGAAGGGCTTTGCATTTAGTCGTATACTGAGCAATCGGCTTGATACTGGTCGGCAACTCAATACACAACATGCTGTGTCTTTGTGCACCAGCATTCCGACTCCATGAAGGTGTTTGTCAGGTCTTCCACTGTAATAGAACTTGTGACCTTCTTCTGTGGTGTGTTCTCCGAAATTTTGACCTTCTTCTGTGGTGTTTTCTCCGAAATTTTGACCTTCTTCTGTGGTGTGTTCTCCGAAATTTTAACAACGTGTTTCGCATATGCCAAGCACATTCCAGTGGAATCTATCCATCTCATGGGTCAGTTCTTTTATTTTCCAACAGTTCTAACATTTCAAGTGCCCAAAATGAAATCCTCTCTTCTGAGTCTTATGGTATCACCAGTTGCACACTTAACACCTCCGCCCTGGTGTGGGACGGCAGGCGCGGTCCTTGTTGACCCAGGCTGCGACCGATCCATCTTCTTCTTCTTCTGCGTACACAGTCAGACAGTAACCATTATTTTCTCGAAAAAAGCGGCGGTCATCCTGAGACTCTCGCCACTACCATAGAGCTTGTCTTGCAGTTCCACTGGCAATGGCCACATCTGCTCTCTCTGATCCTCGTATGTCGGGCAGTTCTGCAGCAGATGTTCAGTGGTCATTTTACCAGTACCGCACGGGCATTCGTCGGTACACCCTATCTTCAATTTGTTGAAGAGGTGGTACCTCAGTCTGTTGTGGCCAGTGCGAAGTCTGAAGACAACGACCTGCTCTCTTCGGTTCAACTGGTAATAGGCATCGTTTTTGGTGTAACCAGTATGTTCGGTTTCCCATTTGGACATGTACCTGGCTTTGATAAGCCGTTTTGACTCTTCGTACGTCATACTGGTATCTATTTGTGGTAGCCTTGCACCTTCTTTTGCCAGTCTGTCTGCCTCCTCGTTGCCTTGGATGTTGCAGTGTGACGGAACCCACTGTACCACTACCCTTTTTGGTGCGGACTGTTGGCACAGTTTGCAGAGTGCTGCTCTTAAGTCATTAAGCTCAGTGTTTTTCTGGCTTTTTAGCGCTGTGACTACTTCGAGAGCATCTGTCAGCAGGACTATATGGCTCTCATTTTCACTGTGTGTTATCATTTCTTCCACTGCCGCCCTCAGTGCCTCTGCCTCTGCTCTGAAATTGCTCGTGTACTTACCAGTAGCGAATGACAGTGTTATTTTTCTGCCATTTGGTAGGTTCAGGAATGCTCCTGCCCCTCCGTTCTGTGTAGTGTTTGTTACAGAGCCGTCGGTGTATGCATGGGTCCAGTCCATGCTTGGGTAGCTTTTCGTTATGAAGCTTAGGGTAGTATCTCTCCTTTCTTTTTGACCGATCCATCCGGTATAATAGATTTCGTTTTTGTCCTCATGTGTGATTCTTAGGCTCCTAGTGGCGCCTATCTCCTTTCCAAGCTGCGGTGGGCCAACATCTGCATTTAACCTGGAGGAGCCCGTCCCTCCAGGCGAGCCATTGCCTCGTTAGCCTACAGCCTCACAGTTTGTACCCAGAGGAGGTGAAGTTGGCTTGTGAGCTCACTTAATCGGCAGGCTACTAATTTCACTTTTCACTCTTCCAGGGAAGAGCTAGCCGACCTCAGCGCCACTGGAATGTGGTGTCGAGCATGAGCACACATTACACATCTTGAAAGGAGTTATAACTAGACTGATATTTGACTTGGAGAAGTGCCCGGATGTAGTAGAGACCTTTGGAGCGGTGATGGGGCGAAGATTCGCACCTCTCTTGATTCTTAACGAGGAGCCAGAGGAGACGATGACTGAAGCACTGAATTCGGCATTAATCTCCACGGCATCTGAGGTTCTAGGTAGGTGCAGGATTAAGAAGAAAGCATGGATCACAAGTGAAATACTGGATTTATGTGACAAGAGACGACAAATGAAGAGAGCGAAGAAAATGGTAACATAAAGGCCAAGATGAAACAGGCCAAGGTGGAATGGATAACGTCTCAGTGTGCAGATATCGAACAAAAACTAGGAAGAAATTATGCCAATGGGGCATATAAATTAGTCAAGGACTTAGTAAGACCTGTACAAAGTCGAAATACAACGATTCAGGACAAGAATGGGAAATGTCTCACAGAAGCTTAAGACATTCGTGAGCGCTGGACAGAGTACTGTTCGGAACTATATATGCATGAAGGTCGAGGTAACCCCAGAAATGCAATGTCTCCTGAAGTAAGTCTGATAGGGGAAAATCAACCGATAAAAAAGGAAGAAGTGTATGAAGCCGTGAGAATGCTGAAGAGAGGGAAGGCTGTAGGTGTGGATAATATCCCAGCAGAGCTCCTACACGTGGGAGGTGAGGCAACAATTGATACCCTGACATACATCTGCAATAGAATTTGGCAGACAGGAGAGTGGCCCTCCAGCTGGACAAAATCAGTAATTATACCACTGCCTAAATCAGGAAACCTAAATATGTGTCAGAACTATCGAACAATCAGTCTGATAAGTCATCCAAGTAAAGTTTTCTTGAGAATAATACTTAACAGACTGAAACCACAGGCAGAGAATATCATTGCCGGAGAACAAGCGGGCTTTCGAGCGGGAAGGAGTACCATCGAGCAGATATTTAATCTTCGGCTAATGAATGAGAAGTATTCAGAGTATGAACAACAACTCTACCATGCCTTCATTGACTTTAGAAAGGCGTTTGACAGAGTGTGGCATGCGGCGCTATGGTCAACAATGACGCATTATAAGTTCAACTGTGATATTGTGAGGGTAATTGCAAACCTTTATGAGCAGGCGACAAGCGCAGTCTCGGTAGAGGGAACGCTAGGTGATTGGTTCCGTACGACGGTGGGTGTGAGACAGGGATGTATACTCTCCCCAACACTCTTCAATATATTCTTGGAACTTCAATATATTCTTGGAGAGAATAATGGAAACGACCTTAAACGGACATGTTGGCACGGTTAAAATAGGTGACAGGCGTATCACTAACTTCCGATTTGCTGATGATATTGATGTATTGGCAGGCACAGAAAGGGAACTCCGGGAGTTGATTGGTAGCTTGGATAGAGCGGCCCTGAGTTTTGGTATGGAAATAAATGCAGATAAAACAAAGCTCATGACCAATAACATAGCAGAGTTTAAATATGTAATAGAAGCAAATGGGCAGGAACTTGAGGTGGTAAAATATTTCAAATATCTGGGATCATTGATCAGTGAAGAGGGATCGAAGCCAGAGGTAATTGCAAGAATAGAACAAACAACAGCAGCGCTGACTCGGCTGAAACCTATATGGCAAGACAAGCGGCTCGCCCTCGGCATAAAAGTTAGACTAATGCGCTCTTTGGTGCTATCAACATTTCTGTATGCCTGCGAGACCTGGACCATCACAGCAGATATCCAGGGCAGAATACATGCAATGGAAATGAGGTGCTATAGAAAAACTACTAAATGTTACATATAAAGATCGTGTCACGAAGGTAGTAATACGTCAGAGAGTTGAAGACGCTATTGGTCCATTTTAAGATCTGTTCACCACTATCAAAAGACGAAAGATGTCCTGGTGCGGGCACGTCGCGAGGTCCAACGGAATTACCAACTCGATACTCTTTGGTTCCGTACCGGAACAAAGAGGGCGAGGACGTCCAAGGAAGAGATGGGTGGACAACATCACTGAGTGGTCAGGCCTTCGTCCCGGTGAGATACGACAGGCGGCGACAGATAGAGAGGGATGACGTGGTATTTTGAGAGTGTCTTCATGTGTGCCCCAAACGACCTGATGGGTTACGGGATGAACTAAACTGAAATTGTAGCCAGTATTCATGGCCTCTACGTGGTGACCGTTCTAAACCGGATAGTCCACCAATGCCTCTATTTCAGTCAATTTAAATGATCTCTCATCCACGCCCTGGCAGTTATTTCCCTCTGTATGTTTTTACTTATCCCGTTGTCATTTTGTCTTTCTACATAATTCATTTGCGCTTATCTGAATCAGCACATGTATTTACACGGCTAGGAATCTGTCAGCGCGCAATACTTTATTTTACTAATTGCGTCGTTTATCTATTGCAGCGTAGTGTTACTTTTGGAGTTTGCTACATTTAACTTAGATGTTTTCCCTGTGTCAGGTTGGCGACTATTGACCCTAATCGTTGGTTATCGTCTTTATCTGTTGTTTTGTTTTGTGAAACAGTTTCTCAACTTTTTCAGTTGATCAATGCCTACTCGGTATTATCATTGATTTTGATTGGTTCAAAGTTACCAACGAAGACACGACTCTTACAACCACAGCTATTTTTGTGAAAGCAAAAGAGTTGACATCCGGTAAACAAGGCTTCATTCTACAGACCACTCTAGGCACGAGTACTAACCGTTATAAACACTCTTCTCAACTTATTTCATATATATTATAATAGCGACACACGTTACCGGGCCACTGCTATTTGCGACACATCAATCTTAGTAGTTGTTTTTAAGGTAGGACGGTTCTAGCAGAAAAATTTCACCGGGAGGACATTACAAAAATAATGTAAACCCCTCATTGTTACCAGAAGACTCTCCAACTCACGACATTGCGCACTTCGCAGCTCACACATACCAAAATCCTACGAGTGTGGCGGCTCTTGCAGAACGATGTAAAAACACACATCACCAAGGTATTAGACCCGGAACAGAAGAGTGAAACACTTGTTTTTTTGGTTGATCAAAACATGACGGACATGAAGAAGAAGAAGAAAACAAAAGCGTGGTCTATAACCTGGTCTAATTGCTGAGTGTACAGCTACAGCATACACATTAGAGAACATACCAGGAATATCAGTCGGTTCTTAGTCGACCTGCATTTCTACAGGGGTAAATGCCCCTGTGCAGGTCCCAGTTCTGGTATGAGCTGGATGTAGCCGGGAGAATGATTTCCGGCTTAGCGGGCTAGGCTCGAGCAGCTTAATACTTCACTGCGTTGGGACAACCTCTTCGGAGGGTGGTTGGTTAACCGATCTGCGAGTCCATCTCAATATACTAAAATACTATAGCAAAGTAGACCCGCGCCTGTTAGGTGCCATCTACGCTGCTGTAAATAAACCACTTAACCATAGCCGGTGTTATGCCATGTCACACAGTTAGTCGCCTCTTACGACATGCTCTCTGTGAGGCAGTGGGGCTATTCTTGTCCTTGTCATACACAAAGACCCCGGCGGGCCACGCGGGTTATCAGTCGGTGGGCATAATATAAATAACTTGCGATATGCTGGCGACAACTGATGTCGAACTGTTTGAAAGATCCAGACAACAGTGGAACAGGAGGTGAGATATAGACTCTGGCGTTAGATAGGACCCACATTAAGGAAACCAGCTGATAGCAGTACAATGCAGTCTTTGTTCTGGAGTCCTTGTGACACCTGTAGTAGAGACGGGCCACAACACATTAGATGAAGCTCGATCCCAAACATATAGGATATATCTTCTTCGGACGCTATCAGACGTCAACCTGTTATAGGATATATCTTCTTCGGACGCTGTCAGACGTCAACCTGTTATAGGATATATCTTCTTCGGACGCTTTCAGACGTCAGCCTGTTATAGGATATATCAAAGGTGCGGAGAGAACTGCAGTGAGTGGCCCAGGACAAAAGAACGACGTTTAGCTGTTGAAGATATATGCTCCTCGGGGAGCCGAACACGTTTTGAAGTGATTCTTTGACGATGCTGATGGCAATATCTTGTTAGGAAGAAGAGAAACATATCTGCACGAAATAGCGGATATCGTATCATAATAATTCACCGTTTCGTTTCCATGGAGCATAGGACCAGCTGGTGGTTTCTTTATAGAGAGCCGCATCCGATCATCTGGCGGTTTCAGTAGTAATGGTTTTACATGATGAAGTTGTTAGCCCTATGCACAACTGTAATACAGTTTACACTTCAGTGATTCTTAAATTGAAATAGTCCAGATCGACAGGCATAGATCTACACAAACACTCACACACACTGACGTTCACCACACATTCAATAATTTCATTCTATAAATACTGTCTCCAACAGATTTTATTAATACAAAAATATATAGTTACTTACTGATCACAAGTCAGTTAAACACAAATTATGTGAAAAACGTACAGTGCAATTGTGTTTGTCTATCTTGGATTTCGTGTAACACGCACAGATGTTCCTCCCAGAAACTATCCTAACCCAGGCTGGTTCTCCTTCACTATCACAAACAGTAGCTTGTTATCAGTACCTAACTTCTATCTGTAGTCGGCTCTCAATATCTGTTCTCGGACCTGGCTCTCAATATCTGTTCTCGGACCTGGCTCTCAATATCTGTTCTCGGACCTGGCTCTCAATATCTGGCCTGGCTCTCAATACCTGTTCTCGGGCCTGGCTTTGAATATCTGTTCTCTGACCTGGCTCTCAATATCTGTTCTCGGACATGGCTCTAAATATTTGTTCTCTGACCTGGCTCTTAATATCTGTTCTCTGACCTGGCTCTCAATATCTGTTCTCGGACCTGGCTCTCAATATCTGTTCTCTGACCTGGCTCTCAATATTTGTTCTCTGACCTGGCTCTAAATATTTGTTCTCTGGCCTGGCTCTTAATATTTGTTCTCTGACCTGGCTCAAAAAAATTTTTCTCTGACCTGGCTCAAAATATTTGTTTTCTGACCTGGCTCTTAATATCTGTTCTCTGGCCTGGCTCTTAATATCTGTTCTCTGGCCTGGCTCTCAATATCTGTTCTCGGACCTGGCTCTCAATATCTGTTCTTGGGCCTGGCTCTCAATATATGTTTTCGGACCTGGCTCTCAATATCTTTCTCGGACCTGGCTCTCAATATCTGTTCTCGGACCTGGCTCTCAATATCTTTCTCGGACCTGGCTCTCAATATCTGTTCTCGGACCTGGCTCTCATTATCTGTTTTTGAAATCTGGTCACTGCGCTAGGACTCTGGTTTTCGGACTTTGTCTGTCCACTGATGCCTCTGTCTTCTTTCTCTGTTCTGTGCTTTCTCTATATGTCATCTATACTGAGTTTTTTCAAGTGAAAGTACACTCTTTTCAACTAGAGTATTTCTGGTTACCTCAGAGCACGTCTTCTTGACAATCGTTTTCTCGTTTTCGTCCACTCTCCAATATATATTTTTGTTGTCTGTTCAATATCTGTTATCGAACTCTTAAATCATGGCTCTGACTTTCTCCAGCATGCTATATCTGTGTCCCCTGACTTACCCTTTCTTCCTTCCTGTCTGTATCTTCCTGGGATCCTACTTCTCATCCTCTGTGTTGAATCCCAAACGGAAGTGTGTTTCTTTCACCCACAGAGCTACCCGAGATTCCTCCTGATTTTCCTCGTTCGCTCTGTCGTGTCTCAAACTATTCACTCACACCTCGAGTTGTTCACTTAATTTAATCTTGTTTGACAATGGGCTTCTGTTTCAAGTTTCTTCTGTGAAACACACTCGGTAGGCTTCATGCCTAAATGAATGGTAGGGTGTGAAAAGAACACCAGTAGGAGAGTCTTCTGCCTTGTGGTTAGACCGCACGGTTAGCCGCCTCGCCGCGCAAGAAGTATTTTTAGTATGGCGGTGGGTCTATTATGGTCTATGTCACACATACACATTTGCCTCTCAGAAACCATATGGGAAAGGAGGAGACGGCCAGGCCCGCAAACTGTATTACTAGTGGATTGAAGGCGGGGACACATAAGTGTGGAAAAGCCCATTGGGAGACAGAACAAGGTTGTGGCAGGTATATACCGAAATGAAACTGCTCTCTTATAGTCCGTCTTTTAATTCATAAACAATGTCCGAAGCAAGTTTCTACTAAACAGATCCAAAAGAGTTTTCGCATGCAGTCTTAGAATGTCCATGATGTTATGGACATATTTTTTTCTCTAACAAATATGATCTATTTTGAAAAATGTATGAATTAATCTATATTAAAAGCAACCTCAGTAAATTGGACATAATTTTAACATGTTTAAGGTACACAGTCTTGCTGTTTAAAAAAAAAATATATTTAAACTAACAAATACGCTCAGTAAATACAAATTCCTGATTATCCTATGCAAAAATTAGACACTTTGTCGAATGCTGAAAGCAACAAACATCGTTCATGCGAAACTGTCTAATAGTTATAGGCGTATACGCCAGTGTTGGGATGAGGGCGTCGTATCACAGGACACGAGAGACGCCAACATAATCACCCTTTACAAGAAAAAAGGAGACGATGAAGAGACTGCAACTATTACAGGGGAATATCGCTCCTCAACAAAGTAGACAAAGTGTATGCTCTCATCATCCTGAGCAGGCTGCGAATGCTGGCCGATAGGGTGCACCTGGAGTCTCAGTCTGGTTTTCACGCTGAAAGATACACCGCTGATATGGTCTTTTCACTGAGACAATTGCAAGAGAAATGCAGAGGATAAAAACACCGACTACTATTTCTTGCCTTCGTCGATCTCACCAAAATCTGACGATTTTGACAGAGATGTCATAAAACGGGAGTTATTGAAACTGTTGACGAAAAATCAAATTGTTACTCTCCGGAAACTAAGATTAACATTAGAGCTTGTGTGGGCTAATGTCAAAGTACAAGTTGCCGAACAAATCAGGACATTTAAAATGTGTGATGTTGAAGTGCTGACACGTGAGTGCCTTTCAAAAATAGACTTTCAGTTCTGGAATAAGTGTGTTAAACATGTGCTCCGGGAAGAAGAACAGTACTGGCAACGAGATGTATTGCAATTTGTCCAGCCAGTAACAATTATCAACTTCTTTGAATCGGCAGATTCGGAATGATTAATATAATCTTTTGTGGACATACTGATTAACAGACTTGGATGAATTAGAGTATGTTTATCAAAACAATTAGGTGTACATACAGTAGCAAACAAATACATTTCAATATTCAAATGCGTTACACAACATAAAATGAGCTGCGCAGTTAATACAACCTTGGGGTCTAGTGGTGACCGCAGGGCTGTACTAACTGGTACATATTGGGGACATTTTTACGATTATACATAACGGGCAGCACAAACAATCAAATGATCTATCAAGACGTTAAGGAGATACGCCTATGAACAAAATGCTGAGACATTCAGCTGCGTACTGTAAAATCTTAAATTTAATGTCATTTCTTTGCAATAGTCAAAAGATCAAACTAATTCGCCGATGTCCAAATGTCTTAACATCTATGAGCTAAATAATATCAATGTTTTAGCTTCATGGATATTCTAAGGTTGCTTTGCGAAAAAACCTTGGATCTGACATGCAGTTTAGTAGAAAATTGCTTTGGACCTTGTTCATGACTTAAAAGACGGACTATACAAGGGATGCGGGGTTCAGCGGTCACAGAAGATTATAATAGAGTTGAGAAATCCCGATAGGAGAACAGAACCTACCTGACTGCAGATGTGTGTCTTGATAGTCATAATAAACGCCCATGTATGCACTCTACTGTACATTCTGTGATAATTTGAATGTCAATTTTCCCTTCTTGCTAATAAAAGGTTTGCCGTATAACAGTGTATGATTAAAGCGGCTATTCCGTCAATACACGTACAATTCAGTATTCCGTATAACTTTGCTAAGATAATAGTATTGTGCTCAAATCACAGCATCCTATTTCACAGAACGTATTGTGGTCAAATCACAGCATCCTATTTCACAGAACGTATTGTGGTCAAATCACAGCATCCTATTTCACAGAACGTATTGTGGTCAAATCACAGCATCCTATTTCACAGAACGTATTGTGGTCAAATCACAGCATCCTATTTCACAGAACGTATTGTGGTCAAATCACAGCATCCTATTTCACAGAACGTATTGTGGACGCTAGAGGACGCATACCTTTTTCTATCTCTCTTTCTCTCTGTGTATACAGAGGTAGAGAAGCACGCGAGCGCGCACACACACATGTATTTCTACACATCAGTGCGCGTACGCGAGAGTGCACCAAATGAAAACGTGAGAGAAGAAAAATGTTCTTTTCAAATGTTATTAACAAAAGGTTGCGCTCAGCCGTATCGTATCGTTCGTTTTTCTGGGTAATCTCAATGTCGTTCAATACAAGTCACTCAAACTCTACCAGTCTTTTGGTTGAGTGCGTAGATTCTTCATCCAACCTGAAAGTCTTTCCTCACGTCGTTTCTTTGAGCTGCCCAAAATGGTGTTAATGACCTGGAGCTAGTACAACAGATCTGGAGGACACTCAAAGTGCAGGTACACGATTGGTGTGCAGTCATTACGCAGGCAATATGGGACCGAGCATTATCATGCTGCAACAAAACACGTGTACTGTCTACGTCGCTTGGATTTGATTGCGGATCTTTTTTCGGCGTTCGTCCTTAAAAGGATGTTGGGTCGTATAGTTTACAGCGAGGCTGTGATATCTGCGTCGTTCGGCCCGACACATCAGATTTCAGCTGTCTTTTTAGCACCGAGGTTGCCTTCTCTCTGCGGTCCCTATGCCTTGACCAGACTACACTAATGACTGATGCAGCCTGTTTCCAGGGCTGCCACGTTGAGGCGCAATAGTCTTGGTCAGCTATTACTCGATGACGCTAATGCACGCAGCCAGTTCTAAGTCGCCGTCTGCTGTCAGCTCTTGCACTGTTGTATCTGGAACCCCTGGTTGTGGATCGAAGTTTACCCGTACACAAACGGGATACTGGTAAGTGTTCACTCTGAGCATGTAGTTTTGACGAGGAGATAGGGCGCCATTTCTTGCTGGCTCTCTTAGGTTCTAGTTAGTGGTAGGGAACTCTTGTTTCACCAGTAACAATTACGTTAGAAAACATTCACATTTTGCTTGACAGCGTCGATATTGTTGTTTAGAGGTATGTCGTTTTATATCTGTAGTCAGCTGTCGGGGCGCTCATCTTGTAGACACTTTGTGGAAATGGTTCGCATCGGGGATGATGGGATGGGCTCAACTGCCACTTATGTCCAGAAGTGTAGCTATTTCATTCACTTACTCGGTGATTTTCCGTCACCTGCTGCAATTGACTCGACGGGCCTGACCCGATGGAGAACAGTATGTCACAGAACCACAAAGCTTAGGAACTTCCTATTTCAGTCGTACACTTGTTAGAGGGACATGCATGCATCAACGTACTGAACCTTCATTCGCCGATGAATTTGGGTTGGTTTCATACCTTCGTTGCTAAAGAACGTAGAGATAACAGAACACTGTTACTGGTTGATGTATACCACTATTGCGGCGACCATTTTTTAACGGGTACAAATACATGTTCCACAGTTATATCACCTGCACGACACTATTGAAGCACGAGATCTGTGGCATCTCTTGAGTGTATCAGGATCAGGTAGAATTAAAATACCACTTGGATTTATAAAGTCAACAAAGTTTTTCTTATTCAACATTTCTCTCACTCTCTTTCTCTCACTCACTCTCTCTTTCTCTCTCTTTCTCTCGCTCTCCCCCACAGAAAAGAGATCAAGATGCTGATCAGTGCAAGGGCTGCAGCGGTCAGCGACCCATAGTTGACTGCTAACGTCAGGGCCAGCGAACTATAGCTGACTGCTAACGTCAGGGCCAGCGAACCATAGCTGACTGCTAACGTCAGGGCCAGCGAACCATAGCTGACTGCTAACGTCAGGGCCAACGAACCATAGCTGACTGCTAACGTCAGGGCCAGCGAACCATAGATGACTGCTAACGTCAGGGCCAGCGAACCATAGCTGACTGCTAACGTCAGGGCCAGCGACCCATAGCTGACTGCTAACGTCAGGGCCAGCAAACTATAGCTGACTGCTAACGTCAGGGCCAGCGAACCATAGCTGACTGCTAACGTCAGGGCCAGCGAACCATAGCTGGCTGCTAACGTCAGGACCAGCGAACCAGAGCTGCCAAGACCCTTCTACACCTCCACCTCGGTGATCCTGGACAAGAGTCGGCAGCAGAGCAGACTGGCTAAGGAGAATGGATCGAAGAGGGAAGGATAACCCGGTACCCATTAATGCCTGCTGAAGTCTGATGCGTCAGACCGAAAGGTGCAAATTTCGCAGTCAAGCTGTAAACTACGACACAACACAACCCGTTCTTCGGACAACACCCTGTTACTTGCAAAGCTCTTTTCGTGGTTTGGCAGCGGGAGTTTGAGAACGAGCTACAAAAATGAAGACTCACTAAAAAAAAACAATGATGCATCCTTCACCATCCATGTAATCAACGTAATTGCTGTTCTCCTCTTCCTTGTCTCCTCCATTATGGTTTTAAATACACATTATTACGCAATTTCGTACAGCCCAATATTTCCACTACCTGTCAGTACCACAGCCTTGCCTTCAAACAGACAGCCAGCAACAACTGACGCCTGCTTGTAAGTTCTTTGCCTGCTAGACGTATTTATTTCAGTGTCTCACGCGCTATGTATGCGTGATTTATTTTCACATTGAGATAGTAATTGAAACACGAAAAAAATGAGAACAAACGTCCTTAGTAGAGCACACTTTTCTTAGTTCAACTTTCCCTCTTTCTCTTCCCCACCCCTATTTCCCCTCCCCCACCTTCCGATACAAGGATCAGTGGGCCACCACTGCACTTGGACTTGTTGCAGGTTCTGCCACAAGGACCAGAGGGCCACCACTGCAGTTGAACCCCTTGCAGGTTCTACCACAAGGACCAGAGGGCCCTCACTGCAGTTTAACCCCTTGCAGGTTCTACCACAAGGACCAGAGGGCCACCACTGCAGTTGAACCCCTTGCAGGTTCTACCACAAGAAGACCACCAATAGGATCAGAGGTCCACCATTCCAGTTGGGACTCCTTGCTTGCATCATACACTAAAAACGTTTATGTTATTCAGTACTGGCGATTTCGGTAGTACTTGTACTATATGTTGTTATAATGAGGTTGCACAAGCCCATGTAGTCTTCTTTTAAAGATATGTATAGTGCAATGGCCCAGTACTATCCTCACCAAACAGGAGAACGCAAACACGACTGTCTACATATGAGACCCACTGTTCTGTTTGTCAGATCTCTCTATGACCGGGTGCCGTTTTGTCTGGGCGGTCTGTGTTTTTGGTGTTATGGGGAAACAAATACACCCAACCTGCAGCGGCCACAAACTCTTCGTCACGGACAAAGAACGAAGAAAACAACTACCGAATCACAACAAGAAAATAAGACATGATGAGTTTGCCGTTATAGTAAGATGTACCATGAAAATGTGAGACACGATATGGCAATTATGAGTGGACCAAACAAGAAAATATAATTACACAGAGACAACAAAAAAAAAGGCAACATGAGCAAATCACACACACAAACTACACGCACACACAGAATCTGAAGACAACCAACACATGTCAAGAGACACATACAAATATATTACTGGATTTCTCGATGGCACGACTCGTCCTGCAGCGAAGGTTACAACTGTCGTGGGCCATGGTGGACCAGTGGATAATGTGTCGCTCATCTGTGTCATCGTGAACGTTGTTGCTTAGTGCACGAGAGTCGGACCAACGTGTGTCTACGACCGTCAGGTCGTCCCCGTGGTAGCTTCTTGTCTCTGGGCTACCATATTACTGTCGTGCTCCATCGATCGTCCGTTCTTCGCAGAAAGTGGTCCGCCCAACAATAGCTGATCTTGTCTGCATATATAACTGAATCTTCCACCAGGGACAATTTACCAATGCGCGGGCTATGGAAAGTGAGGCCGACCACGCGTCTCTCGAGACGGCTTGGGTCACTCTGAGTTTGGACTTCGTCAGTGACCAGTTTCCACCGCATAGCATATTTTCAAGTGGCACTGTGGAGTTAAAGATAGGTGACTAGTCTCTGGTCTTAGCTGTTGTCATGTACAGACTGTATTGAAGTAAAATTCGCCCATCTCTGGAATTAGTTCGTTCTGCATGTTGAGCAGGCGTCTAGGGTAGATGTACTGGTCTACGTTATCAAGAATGATTGGGTCGCGGGAAGCGAAGCGATTGCGCATGACTTTCGCCGTGCACTTTTTCGTTTCGAGTCTCACTTTCTTTCCCTCTCGGTGGACTATTTCATTGGCGCCTGTGGCTGCTTCCGTGATGAATCATCCGCAAAGCGAAGGTGCTTTAACCGCCTGCTATTTATGTTGATGCAAAAGGTGACCCTGTCCCACCGGCTGATGACAGATTCCAGACAAAAGGACCGATGAGTCAGGGTCCCCTTGACGGACTCGTATCTATATGGGTTCTACAACCGGTCTTTAGAAGGGTTGGAAGGTAGTCGTGCAATCGGTGTAACGACAGTCAGCAAGGATTCTTGAGTATCCCAGGTCGACACCTTGACCTATTAGAGATTGCAAAACGAATTTTAGCAAACACTTTCTTGTAGTCGATGAAGGTGTAAACTAGTTGGGTCATGTACTCTCGGGCTGCTTGATCAAGCTGCAGCAGTTTGAAATATGATCCATGGTGCTATAGGCACGACGAAACGCAGCCTGTTCTACCGTTTGTCCCTCTTCTAGGGTTGGACTTATTCTAACAAAGACTCATTTCGTGAATAACTTGTAGGTGACCCGGCAGGAGCGGGATTGGTTGGTAGTTGTCAAGATATTCATTGTCTCCTTTTTTATGGAGGAACGTCGTCTTTGAACTGCGCCAAGCTGTCAGTATTTTACCTGTGTGTAGATAAGTTGAGTAGCGTTGAGCGAGGGCTTGATGGAGCGGTAGATCGCAGGCTTTGAGTTAGGCAATTAGACTATTCTCGCCGGTTTAAAAAAAAATTAATGTGGGGGGGGGGGGGCAGCATAGTATCGAGAGGTTCACTTGTGATGGCAGGAAGTCTGCGAGAGGGGTAGTTGGGGATATGATTTAAATAATTCCGTGTAATAGTCTTTCACGATCGATTCCATGCCCGGCTCTGACTCCTTACTGAACCCATTTACTGTTTTCACGCAGGGAGTGACGTGCCTATGTCCGGCGATGCTTCAAGAGGCAAGTTTTATGTTCGCCGAAACTCCGCTGCTGTTAGAAAACGCTTGCGGACGAATTCTTCGTGGTCCTCTTCTATGTTTTGGCGACAAAGTTTGCCGAGGGCGTTGAAA
This sequence comes from Ariolimax columbianus, assembly GCA_036924085.1. Lineage (NCBI taxonomy): Eukaryota > Metazoa > Mollusca > Gastropoda > Stylommatophora > Arionidae > Ariolimax > Ariolimax columbianus. The sequence continues at coordinate 10,306,779 of JAVGWX010000006.1, forward strand.
GTTGTGTTGTTTGCCGAGGACCGAATCATATTGCTCCTCTCCTCCAACAATGCTTGTGTGGTGGGTGATATGCGATTTAGGCATGGTTGCCTGCTGAAAGTTTTGCGGCTTTTGAAGTGGACGTGATTTGTGTGTTTTTTTTAAAGATTATCTTGGTATAATGGGCGTTGATGTCTGCGATGATGGGTTTTGCAAGGCTACTGCTAGTAGCCAGGTAGTCGGCCATGGCAGGTTTGAGGAATGATTCTGCGGCGCGCCCCCCCCCCCCCCCCCTTTCGAGTTTTCTGTCTGCAGCTTGACAAGGCGTGTGTTGAAGTGGGAGTAGGCGATAGTCACTGCCTGTGCTTGTAGATAAACCCCTCTTTTATCTCAAAAACTACCTACCAGAAGGACACGGAGTGACAAGTTACGCAGCTTATGGCATGTTTGCGATTCAAGGTGTCGTGGCGGTCCGTTAGGCGAGTTTTTAAGTCGGCTACTACACAAGTCATGCTCATTTTTATCATGTCTGTCCGCCACAAGGTGAGGATTAAGTAAATAACACACGCGCGTGTATGATAGGAGGTCACGGGACATGATGTCACGGACAGAGGAGGTGAGAGGACGTCAAGTGAGAACCAGTAGAACACGGTCTGACAAGGTTCAGTGTGAAGGCGTCGGAATCAGATATAAAGGGTTGGCACGCCGAAGGGCGGCCGTAAAAATAGCTGCAAGATAGAGACGCTTAGAGAAAAAGCCCAGCATCTCGTCGGCTTTATAGATACAACCTTCTTCTTCATGGTATAGACAACGAAGGCGTGGACGCCGAGTCACGGCAAGGTTAAGGGTGAGATGTGCAAAGGAAATGTGTGCCAGTAGCACAGGTGAGGTGCAACACAACATGTCTGACTGCTGTTGTCATCATCGCTGACGATGGATGGTTATTGCTATTATTGTGAAGGATGACTAACGTCTGGTCAGGCAAAATATACTGATCAGACATGTTAGTCAGGGTCAGGCAAAATATACTGATCAGACATGTTAGTCAGGGTCAGGCAAAATATACTGATCAGACATGTTAGTCAGGGTCAGGCAAAATATACTGATCAGACATGTTAGTCAGGGTCAGGCAAAATATACTGATCAGACATGTTAGTCAGGGTCAGGCAAAATATACTGATCAGACATGTTAGTCAGGGTCAGGCAAAATATACTGATCAGACATGTTAGTCAGGGTCAGGCAAAATATACTGATCAGACATGTTAGTCAAGGTCAGGCAAAATATACTGATCAGACATGTTAGTCAGGGTCAGGCAAAATATACTGATCAGACATGTTAGTCAGGGTCAGGCAAAATATACTGATCAGACATGTTAGTCAGGTTCAGGCACAATATACTAGCTAAGATCCTTACCTTGGCTTCTTCGTAGTCTTTCCTGAAAGCGGGTTTTTTTTCCATGGCAGACTGGCTAACAAGGTGAGGAATCAACGTGGTCCCATTAGTAGTGAGCGACACGCAGATGAAGTCAAGAATAGCACAACCGCACGCTCGGGATGGGAGGAAAGCTACGGCTCCCGCCACTTGACGTCTTTTTCAAGGCGCACAACAGATCTTTATTATTGTTATTATTATTATTATTATTAGTAATAGTAGACTGACGGAGAGGTCAGACAACAGTTACAGACAGTGATGTCGAGAAAGTTTTCTGATGAAAGAGATATATTAGAAGTGAAGCATTTTGATGGATGGATATTATTGACAAAGTGAATGAAGTTTGAGAGGGTCAGCCTCATACCTGTAGGATATACCTGTACGGTCATTGATTTATCGGAAGCACATCAGGGAAAAGGACCCCTCAGCAATACCACATAATATTTTCTAAATGGCCCACGATGGGACAGACGTAGCTGGGACCCTTCTTAGAACTCATATCTACTCCACTGATCTGGTTGAAGAAATGACCGTCAAATTGAAAGGTGTTGAGGGTAAGAACAAGCTCAGCTGAACTGAGGAGAGAAGATGAAACAATGGAGGGGTTGATCACGTATCAAATAAAAACTGAAGTTGCAAGACCATAGTAATGGAGAACAGAGGTAGTTAGGGTGCATTCATCCAACATGAAGCGGCGGCAGGTTCGGTCAGAACAGAGAACTATATAATGAGAAAGTAAACAAGGCGTAATTGGTGTCTAATTGTCTAGTGTTTTTTACTTGAAATGTATAGTTTCAAGTGTCATTTAGTGGCACTGTTTTCTTTGCAGTGGCCATTACTTACACAAATTTCAGGTCATTTACTGGCATCGTCTTTATTCAAATGTCAATTATAGCATAGCTACTTTGTGCCTGCAGTTGCTCCTTGTGCGATCATACTTGACAGTTTCATTTGCTAGCACTGTTCCCACACAGCCTCAGTCATGCCTCGTAACGCCGTGCACATATCTCCAATTACTCGTTACATCTGTGTTGACAACTGAGAATTTATAGAATGTATAGCACCAAAAAAAATATGAAGACCTAGGTGTAACCTTCGCCCGTCTGATGGTAGCCATAGACCTTAACATAGTAACAATCAGCGCACGTTCTATGGCAACCTGTGTTGTGTGGGACTGTGTCAAAGTTCAGACCATTGAAGTGGCACATTTAACGTGGTAAATGATACACGACTTCCAGGACAAGTCAGCGAAGATAACAATGTTATCTGCTTCGCCTGGCGACGCTTCTGGCAAACGTGAACTTATCACAAAACAGTTGGTGGACCTATCTGTCTGCCTTCCCTGTTGTGTTTCTTTCATTCTCTGATACTCTTTCTTTCTCCTCCTCCCACCCCACTCCTTTGCATGCTATGTCACATTGAAATCACATCGAATGAGACGACTATAGCCTGCATAAGGACCGAAGCAATTTTCTGCTAAACTACATGTCAGATCCAAATAATGTTTCGCACGCAGTCTTAGAATATCCATGACGCTAAAACAATGATATTGTTTAGTCCATACATTTGCACATCGGCGAATTCGTTCGATCTGTTAGGAACATTGCAAAGAATGACATTAAATATAAGATTTTCCAGTACGCTGCTTAATTTCTCGTCGTATTCTGTTCATAGGCGTATCTCCTTAATGTCTTGATAGATCAATTGTTTGTTTGTGTTGTCCTTTGGTCACCCTTAGACTCCCAAGGTTGTATCAACCGCGCAGTTAATTTTATGTGGCTAAAAGCATTGGAATATTGATATGTATTTGTTGGCATTGTATTTACACCTAATTGTTTTGATAAACATACACTAATTCATCCAAGTCTGCTAATCAGTATGTCCACAAAAGATGATATTAATCATTCCGAATCTGTCGATTCAAAGAAGGTTGATAATTGTTACTGGCTGGATAAATTGTAATCCATCTCGTTGCCAGTATTGTTCTTCTTCCCGGAGCACATGTTCTTCTTCTTCTTCTTCTGCGTTCGTTCTCAATCTCCCGCTACCAAACCCCGAAAGAGCTTAAGTTGCAGAATGTAGTCCAGAGAACGGCATGCGTTGTGTCGCAGTTTACAGCTTGACTGCGATATTTGCACCTTTCGGTCCAACACATCCGACTTCAGCAAGCATTTTTTTAGTACCTGGTTAGCATTCCATCTTCGATCCCTTCTTCTTAGCCAGTCTGCCCTGCTGCAGCCTTTTATCCAGGATCACCGCGTGGAGGTGTAGAAGGGTCTTGGCAGCTCTGGTTCGCAGGCCCTGACGCTAGCAGTCAGCTATGGGTCGCTGACCACTGCAGCTCATGCGCTGCTCAGCATCTTGATCCCGGAGCACATGTTCAACACACTTCTTCCGGATCATTCGTCATCCAATGCCTGAAAATGTATCCATTCATTTCAGTGTGGTAGTCTCTACCGTCATTACTTTTTGATTGGAAAATCAGTTCAGCGTCATGGACAAGTCCGTTTTCACTGCTTCTGGCATACGTTAGTATATTGCGCTGCTCTTTGCTGCTTGTAATTTGTTTTTTATGTTTACTGTCAACTGATTGCCATTCTTTACATTAGGTGTGGTGAGCATTGACCCAGGATTCATCCAAGTATACAATATCATAGCCTTGCCTGCGCCGTTCGCGTATTTGTTTCAGGTATTTACTTCGGGCAGCAATCAAGTGTGGCTTTTCACATATAATATTCCTGCCACCTGGAATTTCCTGAATGTAAAGCAGGCGGCACTTACAATTTTCAAAAGAATACTTTTGGAAACACCAATACTGCAGTCGGATTGCAATGCTCATTTTAGTTTCCGGAGAGTAACAAGTTGCTTTTTCGTCAGCAGTTTCAATATTTCCAGTTTTATGACATCTCTGTCGAAATCGTCAAATTTCCTTTTCCTACCTTGCTTGATATGAGCCCTGTTCAATCCAACGGTAAAATGATGATCTATCCAGACCAACCGCTGTTTGCGTTCGTTTCTCTGGGTCTTGAATATCGCAATAAAAATTGCCCATTTTAGATTCCCTGGAACCGGTATAGTAAAACGTAAACCTTCTGCATTGTTATAAATGTACACTTCAAACTCATTTTGAAATTAAAATCAATGTAACTTTTGAAAAAAACAAAACAATATGCCATAATAACAACACCACACACTATAATATCGTGATTCGCCTTTGATGAACGACAGTTTCGCATGAATGACGTTTGTTGTTTTCCGCATTAGAAGTGTCTAATTAGTGCACGGACAAAATCACAAATTTGTATTTACTCAGCATATTTGAAGGTCAAACCATATATTTTTAAAACAGCGCGCATGTGTTTCCATTTAACATGTTAAAACTATGTTAACTCACTGAGGCTGCTTTTAATATAGCTTAAAGAATACATAATATTTCCACAACGTCATGGATATTCTAAGGCTGCATGCGAAAAATCATTTGGATCTGACATGCAGTTTAGTAGAAAATTGCTTCGAACCTTGTTTATAAATTAAAATAACGGACTATAACAGTGTGGTCTAATCCCACTAGGATAGAAGTCTCTCTTACTCATGGGTTGCACACCCAACCAAAAACTGCAGAGGACAGCAGCCTTCTGGGTTTGAAATAGGGCTTTAGAAACAATACCAGATATATCGAACTGTTCTGTTAAGTAGTTACGTCACACCTGTATGAACTCAGTCTCCCTCAGCAAATAGAGAAATGTGTAGTCGTGTATATTCGAGGTTTCAGTAGCCCGCTATTTGTACATACTCATGCTCCGTCTTGTCAGGATAATCTCCCTGCTCTACCCACGATTGCTTTCAAAATCTCTGGTTTGTCATTTCTTTAATTGCAGTGCCAATATTCCAGAGTTGGTCATGTATCGACTTCATTCTGTCATCTCTATCTATCTCCAAAGCCGACACTACAGGTGCCCGTGAAGTGAGAAGGCTAACTCTTCCATAGTCCTGTATGATATAGGAGTGAAAAGTTATTCTCCTTTGCGGATACTTGGTACACTCCACCACTGCTTGTCCTATCTGGCACACTCCACCACTACTTGTCCTGTCTGGTACACTCCACCACTACTTGTCCTGTCTGGTACACTCCACCACTGCTTGTCCTATCTGGCACACTCCACCACTACTTGTCCTGTCTGGTACACTCCACCACTACTTGTCCTGTCTGGTACACTCCACCACTACTTGTCCTATCTGGTACACTCCACCACTGCTTGTCCTATCTGGCACACTCCACCACTACTTGTCCTATCTGGTACACTCCACCACTACTTGTCCTGTCTGGTACACTCCACCACTACTTGTCCTGTCTGGTACACTCCACCACTACTTGTCTTGTCTGGTACACTCCACCACTACTTGTCCTGTCTGGTACACTCCACCACTACTTGTCTTGTCTGGTACACTCCACCACTACTTGTCCTATCTGGTACACTCCACCACTACTTGTCCTGTCTGGTACACTCCACCACTACTTGTCCTGTCTGGTACACTCCACCACTACTTGTCCTGTCTGGTACACTCCACCACTACTTGTCCTGTCTGGTACACTCCACCACTACTTATCATGTCTGGTACACTCCACCACTACTTGTCCTGTCTGGTACACTCCACCACTACTTGTCCTGTCTGGTACACTCCACCACTACTTGTCTTGTCTGGTACACTCCACCACTACTTGTCCTGTCTGGTACACTCCACCACTACTTGTCCTGTCTGGTACACTCCACCACTACTTGTCCTGTCTGGTACACTCCACCACTACTTGTCCTGTCTGGTACACTCCACCACTACTTGTCCTGTCTGGTACACTCCACCACTACTTGTCCTGTCTGGTACACTCCACCACTACTTGTCTTGTCTGGTACACTCCACCACTACTTGTCTTGTCTGGTACACTCCACCACTACTTGTCCTGTCTGGTACACTCCACCACTACTTGTCCTGTCTGGTACACTCCACCACTACTTGTCCTGTCTGGTACACTCCACCACTACTTGTCTTGTCTGGTACACTCCACCACTACTTGTCTTGTCTGGTACACTCCACCACTACTTGTCCTGTCTGGTACACTCCACCACTACTTGTCCTGTCTGGTACACTCCACCACTACTTGTCCTGTCTGGTACACTCCACCACTACTTGTCTTGTCTGGTACACTCCACCACTACTTGTCCTGTCTGGTACACTCCACCACTACTTGTCTTGTCTGGTACACTCCACCACTACTTGTCCTATCTGGTACACTCCACCACTACTTGTCCTGTCTGGTACACTCCACCACTACTTGTCCTGTCTGGTACACTCCACCACTACTTGTCCTGTCTGGTACACTCCACCACTACTTGTCCTGTCTGGTACACTCCACCACTACTTATCATGTCTGGTACACTCCACCACTACTTGTCCTGTCTGGTACACTCCACCACTACTTGTCCTGTCTGGTACACTCCACCACTACTTGTCTTGTCTGGTACACTCCACCACTACTTGTCCTGTCTGGTACACTCCACCACTACTTGTCCTGTCTGGTACACTCCACCACTACTTGTCCTGTCTGGTACACTCCACCACTACTTGTCCTGTCTGGTACACTCCACCACTACTTGTCCTGTCTGGTACACTCCACCACTACTTGTCCTGTCTGGTACACTCCACCACTACTTGTCTTGTCTGGTACACTCCACCACTACTTGTCTTGTCTGGTACACTCCACCACTACTTGTCCTGTCTGGTACACTCCACCACTACTTGTCCTGTCTGGTACACTCCACCACTACTTGTCCTGTCTGGTACACTCCACCACTACTTGTCCTGTCTGGTACACTCCACCACTACTTGTCCTGTCTGGTACACTCCACCACTACTTGTCCTGTCTGGTACACTCCACCACTACTTGTCCTGTCTGGTACACTCCACCACTACTTGTCCTGTCTGGTACACTCCACCACTACTTGTCCTGTCTGGTACACTCCACCACTACTTGTCCTGTCTGGTACACTCCACCACTACTTGTCCTGTCTGGTACACTCCACCACTACTTGTCTTGTCTGGTACACTCCACCACTACTTGTCCTGTCTGGTACACTCCACCACTACTTGTCCTGTCTGGTACACTCCACCACTACTTGTCCTGTCTGGTACACTCCACCACTACTTGTCCTGTCTGGTACACTCCACCACTACTTGTCCTGTCTGGTACACTCCACCACTACTTGTCCTGTCTGGTACACTCCACCACTACTTGTCCTGTCTGGTACACTCCACCACTACTTGTCCTGTCTGGTACACTCCACCACTACTTGTCCTGTCTGGTACACTCCACCACTACTTGTCTTGTCTGGTACACTCCACCACTACTTGTCCTGTCTGGTACACTCCACCACTACTTGTCCTGTCTGGTACACTCCACCACTACTTGTCCTGTCTGGTACACTCCACCACTACTTGTCCTGTCTGGTACTTCTTCTTCGTTCATCCTCAGATCAAGGTTCCGGGTTCTCTTACAAAGGACACCGTTGTTTGTAAAGCTGTTTCATCTCCATACAGATTTTGTCTCATATCTGTCTCACGAGGCCAGTATTGTTCTCTCTTTTCCTGCGCGAGCGTGCAGTTTTGCAGGATGTGTTCCACGGTCACGATATGCTCCACACATGAGCACCTGTCACCTGTCCCAATCCTCATTTTGTTGTAAAGATGACCCTTGAGTCTGTTATGCCCAGCTCTCAGTCTGAGGATGATGACTTGCTCTTCTCTAGTTAAGTTAAAGTAGCTGTCTTCTTTTCGGAAGTCGGAGTGTTGATCAGCCCATTTCTCCCTGAAGTTGGCTTTAATTATGGTTTTGGCCTCATTATATGTGATACTCAGGTCTGTTTGTGGGGATGCTCTTCCACTCTTTGCTAGTTTGTCTGCAGCTTCATTGCCTTCAATATTGCAGTGGGGGGGGGATCCAACCTTGGGTGTTCTACTGAGAGCTGTGTCAGGCAGAACATACATTGCTCGAGATCTTCATCTTTGTGTTGTTTTAGCGCTGCTAATACTGACGCGGCATCAGTCAGAAATACTATGATTTCTTGGTGGATATCTTTATCTTGGATTACAAGCTCAGCTGTGGCCTTCAGTGCTTCTGCATGGAAATTATTGGAGTATGTTCCCGTTGTTAATACTCGAGTTTTGTCTTCTCCATTCCTTAGTCTGTAGTAGATCCCTTCACCTCCATTGGATGTGGCTTTGTTAGATGAGCCATCTGTATACACGTGTATTCATGTTTCTGGTGGGTATACTCTCCTAAGATATTCTTTTGTGATACATTTCCTTTCTGAATCTGTCTGAGTTCCCCTTTTCCCTATTCCATCTATGGTTTCTACGATCTCAGGGGACTTTTTTCGATGGTGGGATTTGGGATGTTTGTTTTAAATCTCTAACCACTGTGTGGCTTATGATTTGGTCTGCTCTTGCAAGTTCTTTTGTTTTTGATATGATGTGGTTTCTCTTTAATCTCCCTCTTCCCATGCGATTTATCTTGTCATATATTGGGTGATCAGGCCATCGTTTGAACTTCTTCCCCTGCTGGAGTGTTTTTTGTCTTCATACTTTCGATTCGTATGATGTTCTTCATTGCATTTATTGGTGTTGTTCTCATAGCTCCAGTGATCATACGTATATCTTGGTTGTCTGGTACACTCCACCACTACTTATCATGTCTGGTACACTCCACCACTACTTATCCTGTCTGGTACACTCCACCACTACTTATCATGTCTGGTACACTCCACCACTACTTATCATGTCTGGTACACTCCACCACTACTTGTCTTGTCTGGTACACTCCACCACTACTTATCATGTCTGGTACACTCCACCACTACTTATCATGTCTGGTACACTCCACCACTACTTGTCCTGTCTGGTACACTCCACCACTACTTGTCCTGTCTGGTACACTCCACCACTACTTGTCCTGTCTGGTACACTCCACCACTACTTATCATGTCTGGTACACTCCACAACTACTTATCATGTCTGGTACACTCCACCACTACTTATCATGTCTGGTACACTCCACCACTACTTGTCCTGTCTGGTACACTCCACCACTACTTATCATGTCTGGTACACTCCACCACTACTTATCATGTCTGGTACACTCCACCACTACTTATCATGTCTGGTACACTCCACCACTACTTATCATGTCTGGTACACTCCACCACTACTTGTCTTGTCTGGTACACTCCACCACTACTTATCATGTCTGGTACACTCCACCACTACTTGTCTTGTCTGGTACACTCCACCACTACTTATCATGTCTGGTACACTCCACCACTACTTGTCTTGTCTGGTACACTCCACAACTACTTATCCTGTCTGGTACACTCCACCACTACTTATCATGTCTGGTACACTCCACCACTACTTATCATGTCTGGTACACTCCACCACTACTTATCATGTCTGGTACACTCCACCACTACTTGTCCTGTCTGGTACACTCCACAACTACTTGTCCTGTCTGGTACACTCCACCACTACTTATCATGTCTGGTACACTCCACAACTACTTATCCTGTCTGGTACACTCCACCACTACTTGTCCTGTCTGGTACACTCCACAACTACTTATCCTGTCTGGTACACTCCACCACTACTTGTCCTGTCTGGTACACTCCACAACTACTTATCCTGTCTGGTACACTCCACCACTACTTGTCCTGTCTGGTACACTCCACAACTACTTATCCTGTCTGGTACACTCCACCACTACTTATCATGTCTGGTACACTCCACAACTACTTATCCTGTCTGGTACACTCCACCACTACTTGTCCTGTCTGGTACACTCCACAACTACTTATCCTGTCTGGTACACTCCACCACTACTTGTCCTGTCTGGTACACTCCACAACTACTTATCCTGTCTGGTACACTCCACCACTACTTATCATGTCTGGTACACTCCACAACTACTTATCCTGTCTGGTACACTCCACCACTACTTATCATGTCTGGTACACTCCACAACTACTTATCATGTCTGGTACACTCCACCACTACTTATCATGTCTGGTACACTCCACAACTGCTTGTCTTGTCTGGTACACTCCACCACTACTTGTCTTGTCTGGTACACTCCACAACTACTTATCATGTCTGGTACACTCCACCACTACTTATCATGTCTGGTACACTCCACAACTGCTTATCTTGTCTGGTACACTCCACAACTGCTTATCTTGTCTGGTACACTCCACCACTACTTATCCTATCTGGTACACTCCACCACTACTTGTCCTGTCTGGTACACTCCACCACTACTTGTCCTGTCTGGTACACTCCACAACTACTTGTCCTGTCCTGTATATCCTCTTTTTACGAGGCACTGTCCATTTTGTCGTACCGGGGCGTTGCACTAACCATCTTATGCTTCTAACGGGTTTAGATGGGTATATTGACATATTAGTGGCATATTGGTTAAATAACTTTTCTTTTCTCTCACGTCAAAGAGGCTGGCTCAAACCCCGATCTCAATGTGCGCAAATCTGCACATGTGGTAGTTAGAGAAGACAAGACAGCGAGGAAGGGAGCTGGTGACAACTCTACATCAAATAAAACCTGCTACAATAAAGTGTGTTGCAATCACTCCATCCCCAACGGCTGTATCTTATATGCTTCTTCTTCTTCTTCTGCGTACACAGTCAGACAGTAACCATTATTTTTTCGAAAAAAGCGGCGGTCATCCTGAGACTCTCGCCACTGCCATAGAGCTTGTCTTGCAGTTCCACTGGCAATGGCCACATCTGCTCTCTCTGATCCCCGTATGTCGGGCAGTTCTGCAGCAGATGTTCAGTGGTCATTTTACCAGTACCGCACGGGCATTCGTCGGTACACCCTATCTTCAATTTGTTATCTTATATGCGAATTACTTGACCTTTTTTTAAATACGTGTAAAACAATGATTGCACATACAAATGTAATGACGCCCCAGTCCCTTGTAAACCCACAAAAAGCTCGGTCGTTGCCCTCATTTGTTATTAGGTTCATTACATGACATTGTGAGGTGATTAGTTGCTCCTCAGTTGCTTACTCACATAGGATGAAGAGGTCTTCTTCTATTTGATTTATGGTTCCCACACATGGACTAGCCAGTTGCATGCTCAGCCTCAACAGTCGCCTTTTCTTTACCCTACTTGCAGGTCTGGGAGGCGAACAGGCAAAGTAGCTAAATACGCGGCTAAACTGAAGTAGAGGCCGACAACACATCCTCACACAATCCGAGACCAAATCCACAAGACCACATTGACGCACGGTGAATTAAGTGGTTTGTTCATTTATTCGGATCGAATTACGACCAACCAGCAGCAATAGAATATCATATACAGGTCACCTGTCCGCGTACAAGCGGCAGACCTCGACGGTATGTGAATCGAGGTTGTCTCTGACACCTAGCGACAGCTCAATCCCTTCCACCTGGCGATAACAAGCAATCCAGCCATCCCGCCTCTCTGATAGCAAGATCAGTAGGACGAAAGAAGAATTGATCATTTCATATTCCTGTATCAGGAGGTTGTTATCACCAGTAGTATTTTGTCCTTCCTTCCTTCCTTCCTGCCCGCCTTCCTTCCTTTCTTCCTTCCTGATTTCCGTCCTGTCTCCCTCCCTCCCTTTCTTTTTTCCTTCTTTCCTGACTTATTACCTACCTACCTGCCTTCAGTCCTTCCTTCTCTATAGCATGGGTCTATGGTTAACTCTACCATCGTGTTTGTCCTCACTGTGTCTCACCATCATATTTTATTCAATCCCTAAAATACTTCCCTCCCATGCTAGACTCTACGCTGCCACTCCCTCTTCACAATCCTCTTCTACTAATTCTCAATTATAGCTACTACTCTCATTCGGTTGTTTATCTACTGTTTTAGTTGTCTCTGTTCTGTCTTTTCCCCGGCATTCATTCTTTTGGTTTATTTGTTTTGTTCTAAACGATGTTTTTCCCTACCAAATTAGCACTGGGAACACTTAAACGTTAGTGCATAGCTTGCTCCAGACAAGCAAGTCGCTGTTTAGTTCCAGGATTTACACCTGAGAATTACCTGGATGGGCTTCGTCCAATACTTCTTCATGCTTATAGTATACATCTGCTGTCGTGTTATCGCTACCATCACCTTTTGCATCTACTGATGTAACAACAACAACTACTACTACTACTACTACTACTACTACTACTACTACTACTACTACTATTTCTGCTGCTGCTACTACTGATACTGCTGCTGATACTACTATTACTGCTGCTGATACTACTACTGCTGACTGCTTCTTTTTCATCTGCTGCTGATACTACTACTGCTGACTGCTTCTTCTTTGCTTTCAGGATCTTTTGGTCATGCTATATCTGCAGACCAGTCGCCATGATGAAGTATGTAGTCTTTACCAGGTCGGAGCGTCTGCCCCACAGCTTTTGTCTCAGCTCCGCACCCTCTGGCCAAGTCTGGCATCTCATTTCCCTATAGATTGGGCATTCCTGTAGAATGTGTTTAGGGTTCTGGTCTGTTCCACGTGGGCACTTATTGGTGTGTGAGATCTTCAGTCGGTATAGTAGTGTCTAGTTCTCAGACGAAATAAGGTAGTTTGTTGATATATTTTGAGTTGGTGAATTGGGTCTGCTTATGTTTCTGTTATCTCTTCATTGGTGTATACTGATTTCTGATGATGTTCTTTATCTCTCTATATGAATAAATTGTGCTTTTTTGCTGCAATCTTTTGCTAGAGCGTCAGTTCTCTCGTTTCCTGTGATTCCGCAAGTGGGAGTGCAGCCACTGGAGCGCTATTGTTGAGGATCTCTAGCATTTTCTGGAGTTTTCCTAGTTCTGCTCTGATAACAGTGGTTCGTTGTTTGTTGTGTTTTTTTGGGTGTTTTTTTTGTATTGTTTCTAATAGTACTCTGCAGTCTGTGGTTGCCTTTCTGTTTGAAGTATTCTCAGTGCTCACAGGAGGGCCATAGATTCTTCTCTGACGTTTGTGGACGAATTTCCTGTTGGGAGGGCCTCTTCTGTTACATTTCTACTTTTGTGTCTTATGAATATGTCTCCTCCCCCGTTTCGACCTGCCTTCTCTGCTGAACCATATGTGTACACCTGTGTCCATTCCTTGGCATTATATTTCTCCTCAATCATTGCTTGTGCTTAAGTTTTTAGCTCGTGGACATTGTATTGGTCTTTTCTCCTTTTTTTTTTTTTTTTTGCGTTCGCCTTATTTTCTGTATTTTCCCAAGGCAGTGTGATTTTTATTTTGCGCCTGTCGGCCCAGTGCATCCGACTTCAGTGTGCATTTTATGTAAGGGTCTGCTTCCTCCTGCATTTTCTAAGGGTTTGTTTCCCCGGGGTAACGGCCGGTACTGTGATGGGGATCGAACCCAGCACCAGGGGACGGCGTGGCCTAGTGGTTAAGTGGCACGGCTCACAACCAGAAGGTGCTGGGTTCGATCCCCATCACAGTACCGGCCGTTACCCCGGGGAAGCAAACCCTTAGAAAATGCAGGAGGAAGCAGACCCTTACATAAAATGCACACTGAAGTCGGATGCACTGGGCCGACAGGCGCACAATAAAAACCACAGTGTAACGCACACACGCTTTGGGGAATAGATAAATAAGGCGAACGCAAAAAAAAAAAAAACCAGCACCTTCGGCTTGTGAGCCGTGCCACTTAACCACTAGGCCACGCCGTCCCCTGTGTCTTTTCTTCTGATTCCTGGGATCTCTGTACCAATTTCGATGTTTTTTATGTTGCAGCTTGACTCTTCAGTTGATAAGCATTTCTATTTCTTCAGGTTGGTTGGGTATTAGTTCTTCATATTTTTGGTGTAGGTGGTTTGATATATGGACGAAGCTGGTTCTCTTTAGCCTATTTGTAACTGGGTGTTTCAGTTTGATATGTATGGGATGATCAGGCATGTGTAGGATCTTTTCACCATGTGTCAGCACTTTTTCCTCTCGTCTAGTATTTAAAGTAAGTAGCATGTCCGTAGTTTCGTACAGCCGCCACCTATTTGGCTGTTTCTTGGCAAGTGTGCAGAACGGTAGGTTGCCATTGCTTTCCGTGCGTGGAGGAGCATTCGCGCGAGAGAAAACCCAAGTGTCTGCCAAACTGGACACAAGTGGGAATCGAACCCGGAACGTTGGGATTGTGAAAACCGAGCGAGTTTCACCCCTATGCCACCCACGCAGCCTTTGTCTAGTATTTAGGGGTCTTATATTTGTAGATGTTTCCATTTTCTGGATTGGTGTAGTCTTCATTCCTCCTGTTATTATCCTTAAGCCCGAGTTTTGAATTTTGTTTAGGCGTTCCATGTTTGTTTTTGATGCTGTGGTCCAGGCTGTCATGCCGTATTCAAGCACTGGCCTGACTGTATGTGTTCCCTCCATGTGAGTGTCTTGTCCATTTTAACTCCGAGATACACAGAGGTATTTTGTTGTATAAGCTCTTTTACATTTAGATTCAGTTGTGTTTCTTCCTTGGTGTTGGATAGTGAGAAGCTTGTTGTAACTGTCTTTCAGATGTTAATCTGCAATCCCCAATCTGTAACCCACTTTCTAACAGTGTCCAGTGCTGTCTGCATTCTGTTTTTAGATGTTGGTAGTTTTTCTGCAGCACTTCACATTGCGAAATGGTCAGCGAGCAGGGCACTGGATACTTTCTTTGGGAGTTTTCCCACTGTACTTCTAGTTTGCGTTCTCGTGTCAATGTTGTAGAACTCACCTCTGAAAAATTCAGCCAGGATGTTTGCTGCCATTTTCCCTGTTTGATGTTTATCATTTTCCGTAATGACTGTCTTCCCATTGCCCCCCTCTGGTTTCTTCATTTAAGGCTCTTGTCAGGTTCCAGAGTTTACTTGTATCCCTGTCCATGTTGAGGCTTTCAGTCTTTTCCTGCCAACTTCTTTGGATCTCATCCTTCTTTTGCTCTATGAATGTGTTTTTAATTGTGCTGTGTTTCCCTGTGTTTTCTGGTGAAGGATGTTTTCCATGGTATCTCTTGCCGCGCTTAGTTCTTTGTGGGTTTTCCCTAGTCTATCGCTCCAGTAGGGTTTATAATTTTTCCATGTTCTACGTGGGATTGATTTCTTTGCTGCCTGAATGATTGTCTCCGTCATGATGGTGACATTATTGTTTACATTTTTGGTATGGGATATATTTTCACAGAGTTTATTTACAATTTCTCTAAATAGAGTCCAGTTTGCTCTCTTGAAATTCCAGCTTGGGTGCATATGTGTTATCTCTGTTTGTCCCATGTTACATATTTCTAAAGTTATTGGGACGTTGTCGCTCCCACCCAGTTGGCTGTTGACTGTTCTTGCTATTAGCCGTTGCCATCGCAAGGTCTGGGGTATTCATTTTTTTCCATATGCTAGAGTAATATGTGTGCCTATCGTCAGGCCTATTTATTAGGATGTTTGTTTTCTATCATCCAATCTTCTACCTCCTCGCCTCTCTGGTCCATTGTTTCGTAGCCCCAGCTTAGGGAGTGACTGTTAAAATCTCCCACTATGAGGTGTCTCGATTCTTCGATTTTGACTTGTGTATTTCCAGAGCTGTGGCTGGTGGACTATAGCAGTTTGTTATCATTGAGTCTCCACTGGGTAGGAATATCTTTACTGTGATGTATTCTAATTCATCTGGTCCATATCTATTTGTTTCTACTGCTGGTGTAGAGTTTTTGACTAGTGTTATTATTCCTCCTTTGGCTATTTTTTCTCTATCTTGGCGGAAACATTCATATCCTCTGATGGAACATTTTTGAGTTTCTTTTAGGTGTGTTTCCTGAATACAAATGATGTCGATGGCGTTGAGAAATTCTTGCAGTTCGGATTTCTTGTTTCTTACGTCCTCTGCATTCCATTGTACCACTTTTAGGTTCCTTGTTTGTTGATCAGTCGCACTACTATACCTCCCCTGACCACTAGGTTAGCAGAGACACCGGTTGCTTGTGTGGGTCCCCCCGATGCTGGGGGCCCGGCACCGCTCCTCACCGGTTGCAACTTGCAGGAGCGGCACCATGACAATAGGGTAGACTCGCATGATCATATCCTGTTGTAGCTGACACACTCCGTCTTCGGCAGGTCGGGTTGAGTTTTCTGTTTTGGGTTGTCTCCCATAGCCTTTCCATCTCCCGATGGTACCTGCAAGGCAGTAGGTTGGTTTGTCTACCGTGGTTTCATTCCCGTGGCTAGAACATAAAGCGGCTCTTACCCGCTTGGTGTACCCGTCATAGGAGACAGTCATAGGAGACATGGGGTATTTCAGTGGGGAAAGCAGTGCCACCTATTGTCCCACCCCATCCTGCTGGAATACACCGCCGGTTGGTCCACGGCTGCTTATTATACCTGGCTTATACCGCAGCTGACGCTCCATATCTGGAGGTCGTTCCACTATCCGCCACATGTGGACGTGCCTGGTTGGGGTAGGTCGTTCCACTATCCGCCACCTGTGGACGTGCCTGGTTGGGGTAGGTCGTTCCACTATCCGCCACCTGTGGACGTGCCTGGTTGGGGTAGGTCGTTCCACTATCCGCCACCTGTGGACGTGCCTGGTTGGGGTAGGTCGCCCCACTATCCGCCACCTGTGGACGTGCCTGGTTGGGGTAGGTCGCCCCACTATCCGCCACCTGTGGACGTGCCTGGTTGGGGTAGGTCGTTCCACTATCCGCCACCTGTGGACGTGCCTCGTTGGGGTAGGTCGCCCCACTATCCGCCACCTGTGGACGTGCCTGGTTGGGGTAGGTCGCCCCACTATCCGCCACCTGTGGACGTGCCTGGTTGGGGTAGGTCGCCCCACTATCCGCCACCTGTGGACGTGCCTGGTTGGGGTAGGTCGCCCCACTATCCGCCACCTGTGGACGTGCCTGGTTGGGGTCGGTCGCCCCTGTCCTCCAGGGACGCTACTACTACTACTACTACTACTACTACTACTCTACTGCTACTATTACTACTGCTATCTATATCTGCTGCTAGTACTACTACTACTACTACTACTACTCTACTGCTACTACTACTACTACTACTACTACTACTACTCTACTGCTACTATTACTACTGCTATCTATATCTGCTGCTACTACTACTACAACTAATACTACCACTGCAGCAGCAGCAGCAATCAAGCCCCCCACCCCTCCCAAATTGAAGACTTTCATTTCCTCCTTGGACTTTAGTCGACATCGCAGATTGTCAACTGTACTTCATGTTGTTATGATTTGATGTATACGTGCTCGCACACACGCTTTAAAAAACATGAATAGATTGGGAGTTTCCGCTGGAATATTATAGTCTCTTTCCTATAGCTAATTCTTCTTTGTCATCTTGTTCTCCCTCCCTTCCTCATACATTCACCGCCTATGTATCCACTATCCCCCTCTTCCTTCACCTGTCTTCGTCCTCCTCTGTCTTTGACACGTACACACACACAAAATCTCTTCTTTCCCCCCTTAATCACTCCCGGTCTCTTGCCTTCTCCCTACTCACAACTCTTACAAACACACCTTCCTTCCCCTGTGTGTCTCATTTATTCATATTCACTCAACTTTTCCCCCATATCTCTCTCACCTTTTCTCTCTCTCTTTCTCCTCTCTCTCTCTCTCTTTCCCTCTCAACAGTATGTTAAACACATCGCTGAAGCCAGAATGCAACCAAATTGTTTCTCCCACACAAAATCCAGTAACGACGTTCTCAAACAGCAATACACAATCAATATACTTTCTTCTTCACGCTTTGTTTCTGTTTTCTGCCAACTTGCCTGTTTGAAGTGCTAATGGCTAATCGTTTGACGATTTTCGGCTAATTTCCCGCCACAGTCTTGATTGCTGCAGAGATGTTCCGCCTGGAAAACCATTCGGCAACAGTCAAGTCGATTATGTTTTATTACGTCATTGTTCGTTAAGACTTATCTTTCTTGTTGTATGTCACCAGTTGTACTTTACAGACCGTTTCGTTTAATAATGTCGGTGGTAAGAAGACTTTCTCTCTCTCTCTCTCTCTCTCTCTCTCTCTCTGTCTATCTATATGTAGTAAAACTTTCTATCTGCCTTTAGTAATCATGTCTCTGTCTGTATTATTAATTTAAATTGATCTCCAGTAAGACTTTCTTTCTGTAGTATGACTGTCTCTCTGTCTATACAATTCTATTCGGGATCAAGACGCCGCGCAGCGTATGAGCTGCAGCGGTCATGGACCCATAGCTGACTGCTAACATCAGGGTCAGCGAACCAGAGCTGACTGCTAGCGTCAGGGTCAACGAACCAGAGCTGACTGCTAGAGCCAGTGTCAACGAACCAGAGCTGACTGCTAGCGTCAGAGTCAGCCAACCAGAGCTGACTGCTAACATTAGGGTCAGCGACCCATAGCTGACTGCTAACATCAGGGTCAGCGAACCAGAGCTGACTGCTAGAGTCAGGGTCAGCCAACCAGAGCTGACTGCTAACATCAGGGTCAGCGAACCAGAGCTGATTGCTAACATCAGGGTCAGCTACCCATAGCTGACTGCTAACATCAGGGTCAGCGAACCAAACCTGACTGCTAACATCAGGGTCAGCGAACCAGAGCGGACTGCAAAAGGTCAGGGTCAACGAACCATGGCTGACTACAAGCGTCAGGGTCAACTAACCAGAACTGACTGCAAGCGTCAGGGTCAACGAACCAGAGCTGACTGCTAGCATCATGGTCAACGAACCAGAACTGACTGCAGGCATCAGGGTCAACGAACCAGAGCTGACTGCAAGCGTCAGGGTCAACGAACCAGAGCTGACTGTTAGCATCAGGGTCAGCGAACCAGAGCTAACTGCTAGCGCCAGGGTCAGCGAACCAGAGCTGACTGCTAGCATCAGGGTCAGCGAACCTGAGCTGACTGCTAGCGTCAGGGTCAGCGAACCAGAGCTGACTGTTAGCGTCAGGGTCAGCGAACCAGAGCTGACTGCTAGCGTCAGGGTCAGCGAACCAGAGCTGACTGCTAACATCAGGGTCAGCGAACCTGAGCTGACTGCTAGCGTCAGGGTCAGCGAACCAGAGCTGACTGTTAGCGTCAGGGTCAGCGAACCAGAGCTGACTGCTAGCGTCAGGGTCAGCGAACCAGAGCTGACTGCTAACATCGGGGTCAACGAACCAGAGCTGTCAAGACCCTTCTACGCCTGCACTTGGTGATTCTGGATAACATGCTGCACCAGAGCAGACTGCATAAGGAGAAAGGATCAAAGAGTGTAGGTAACCCGGTACCTAAAAAAGACTTTGCAAGTAGCAGATTGTAGCCCAGAGAACGGAATGCGTTGTGTCATAGTTTACATCTTGACTGCGATATTTGCACCTTCGGTCCGACACATCCTACTTCAGCAGGCATTTTTAGTACCGCGTTTCCTTCCCTCTTCGAACCCTTCTCCTTAGATACTCTGTTTTGTTGCAGTCTGTTATCCAGGATCACCGCGTGGAGGTTTACAAGAGTCTTGGAAGCTCTGGTTCGCTCATTGATAACAAGTTGAACAAGCTCAGAAGTACCGACCTTTTGTTTAAATGAAGTACAACTTTCTTTACTTAACTTAATCTTTATACAATTGTACAAGACTGCAGGGCCTGTATACAACCAGTTTCTTTTACATTCACTTGATCTAAAAATAACTGCGCATCAAATATATTCTTGAATGCATAAATTAACCTTGCCTCTACTATATCCTGTGTCTATTCACCACTCTTTTGCTTAAAAAAAAAATATTGTATCAAATCTTGACCTTTCTTTAGTTAATTTGTGGTTGTGCCTTGTTGTTATTGTAGGCGGCTGTATTTTGAAGGGGAAAAATTGTTTTAGTCTAATTTATCCTTTCCATTGAGTAAAGGTCTTTTATTTGTGTGGACTTGTGCCCATGCTGTAATGCAGGCTGCTTGTTTTTTGGTGCGGCTTACCTTGTCATAGTTGGACTTTGTAGCTGTGCTCTAAACTACAATAACGTATTCGAAGACTGGTCTAACTCTGCCTGTGCATATCTTGAGGGCGCTATCATCACCGCCACATGTGGTTTCAACTAATTTCTTCATGATTGAAATATGCAGTCTCACCCACAGCTGTATCTTTGAATTTGAGAATCAGCTGACAGCAGCCAGCGACTGATAGCTAGCTGTTTGCATGAGTGTCGGCGAACCAGAGCTGACAGCAGCCGGCGACTCATATCTAACTGTTTGCATGAGTGTCGGCGAACCAGAGCTGACAGCAGCCGGCGACTTATAGCTAGCTGTTTGCATGAGTGTCGGCGAACCAGATCTGACACTAGCCGGCGAACCAGAGCCGACAGCAGCCGGCGAACCAGAGCTGACAGCAACCGGCGAACCAGAGCGGACAGCAACCGGCGAACCAGAGCTGACAGCAGCCGGCGACTCATAGCTAGCTGTTTGCATGAGTGTCGGCGAACCAGAGCTGACAGCAGCCGGCGACTCATAGCTAGCTGTTTGCATGAGTGTCGGCGACTCATAGCTAGCTGTTTGCATGAGTGTCTGCGACTCATATCTAGCTGTTTGCATTAGTGTCGGCGAACCAGAGCTGACAGCAGCCGGCGACTCATATCTAGCTGTTTGCATGAGTGTCGGCGACTCGAAGCTAGCTGTTTGCATGAGTGTCGACGACTCATAGCTAGCTGTTTGCATGAGTGTCGGCGAACCAGAGCTGACCAAGATCATACTCCGCCTGGGCCTGATGGCGCGGGAAACAGGCCGAGCTAGTGTAGTCTGGCTAAGAGAAAGGCAAATGTCGTGACCCCAAACAAACTAGTTGAAACTGGATGTGTCGGGCCGAGAGGCGCAGATATCGCAGCCTCGTTATGATCTGACATAACGCCATTTTTGGGACGAACGCTGAAGATGAAGAATACCTTCCACTTCATTCCGTCGGACTATTCACATGTGCATGTGGTTATGCTCACCCCTGTTGTACTCGTGTTGACAAGAACATTCCAAGCATGTCGTAAAAGGCGACTAAAGAGAGTTGTGCATGTGGCTAATCAATCTCATCATTGCTATTAAAACACTACAGCCAGTGTAAATGCTCTGATACAGATTTCCTGTATAGGGGCCAGCTGTGGTGGCGGTGAACCTTTGCTCCCCAAAATATCAATCAATCAATGTTGTTGTTAACCAGCTTCCCTGATCGATCCGCTCCTGGGCTCTAGATAATAATAGAGATGAGTCTGTGGCGTTCTTCCCAGCCCCTAGCAGAAACCATAAATATTCTGGCTCCTCCCCGACCACGAGGGAGTCATATATACCCGGCGTTGTGCAGTGCCGCCGATCAATTGATGTGTTTATAATCTGAGTGAGTAGTACCAACGCCAGACGGCCATCTTGACATTTCACAACATTACGTTATCAGATTGTATAGCATGCTGTTCAGCTGCTCGGCGACCACTTCCCCCTAACATATTTATTTCTTGGCATTGAATTCTGGTTTCATCCGCTGATTCTTCTCGAGGACAGCCTAGGGAGGGAAGACATAAACATGTCTGCCACACAATCGCCAACGTCAGCCATGTTGTCGTCAGTCTCACATAAGTTACGTAAAGCTGATTTGTTGTTCATTGAGGAGATGTTAGCCTGTTGTTACACAGTTGAGGGTCGGGCTCCTCCCTGTGGCACACCAAGGCAGCTGGTTTTATTATTGCCGGCCATATGTTTCCCCAGTCAGCTAGAACCCAGACAGTTGTCCTTCCCTTCCGTGCAGTGTCTGTCCACTTGAAACATCGCGATGGGGATCAGTGGTTAGAGTTGGTCGTATATGATCTATGAAACACTATGACACACCCGAGTCAGATAGCAAATAAGTATTTTGTTATCTCTCAGTTAATTATCAGTCGGAAGTTGACACATAATCCATTCGCTTATATCACAAGAGAGAAACCATTTGATGACAGGTAGCCAAATGTAGTGACACAAATGACGTCAACATACGGCACACACTTAGATTACAAGCGGTTTGAATGCCCATTTCCTGACCACGAGTACATTCGTTCAAAACCTTACTATAACATAGGTTTAAAAGGTAAAATACAAACCTAGCATGTACACTTCAAGGCAAGCGGCCTTTCCTCCTGTTCCCTATAAATTTCCTCGGTGAACTTCAGCAATATGATTAAAGGCCGTTATGATAGTTGTTTATAATAGTGAGAACGCGGGCTTAAGGCAGATTTATGATTTGGAGTTGCAATGTTATCTCAGTGTGGTGTGCGTTCTCCTCTCTGTGTGTTGTGTGTTCTCCTCTCTGTGTGTTCTCCTCTCAGTGTGTTGTGTGTTCTCCTCTCAGTGTGTTGTGTGTTCCCCTCTCAGTGTGTTGTGTGTTCCCCTCTCAGTGTGTTGTGTGTTCCCCTCTCTGTGTGTTGTGTGTTCTCCTCTCTGTGTGCTGTCATCTCTGTGTGTTCTCCTCTCAGTGTGTTGTGTGTTCCCCTCTCTGTGTGTTGTGTGTTCCCCTCTCAGTGTGTTGTCCTCTCTGTGTGTTGTGTGTTCTCCTCTCTGTGTGTGGTGTGTTCTCCTCTCTGTGTGTTGTGTGTTCTCCTCTCTGTGTGCTGTCCTCTGTGTGTTCTCCTCTCTCTGTGTGTTGTGTGCTCTCCTCTGTGTCCTCTCCTCTCTGTGTGTTGTGTGCTCTCCTCTCTGTGTGTTGTGTGCTCTCCTCTCTGTGTGTTGTGTGCCCTCCTCTCTGTGTGTTGTGTGCTCTCCTCTGTGTGCTCTCCTCTCTGTGTGCTCTCCTCTCTGTGTGTTCTCTCTCAGTGGGTTGTGTGCTCTCCTCTCTGTGTGTTGTGTGTTCCCCTTTCTCATTGTGTTCTCTTTCAGTGTGTTGTGTGCTCTCCTCTCTGTGTGTTGTGTGTTCTCCTCTGTGTGTGCTCTCCTCTCTGTGTGTTGTGTGCTCTCCTCTCTGTGTGTTCTCTCTCAGTGTGTTGTGTTCTCCTCTCTCTGTGTGTTGTGTGTTCCCCTTTCTCATTGTGTGCTCTCCTCTCTGTGTGTTGTGTGCTCTCCTCTCTGTGTGTTGTGTATTCTCTCTGTGTGTTGTGTGCTCTTCTCTCTGTGTGTTGTGTGCTCTCCTCTCTGTGTGTTGTGTGTTCCCCTTTCTCATTGTCTGCTCTCTCTGTGTGTTGTGTGCTCTCCTCTCTGTGTGTTGTGTGTTCTCCTCTCTGTGTGCTCTCCTCTCTGTGTGTTGTGTGCTCTCCTCTCTGTGTGTTGTGTGTTCTCCTCTCTGTGTGTTGTGTGTTCTCCTCTCTGTGTGTTGTGTGTTCTCCTCTGTGTGTGTTCTCCTCTCTGTGTGTTGTGTGTTCCCCTCTCTCACTGTGTTGTGTGTTCTACTCTCGGTGTGTTGTGTGTTCTCCTCTCGGTGTGTTGTGTGTTCTCCTCTCTCGGTGTGTTGTGTGTTCTCCTCTCTTGGTGTGTTGTGTGTTCTCCTCTCTCGGTGTGTTGTGTGTTCTCCTCTCTCGGTGTGTTGTGTGTTCCCCTCTCTCATTGTGTTCTCCTCTCTCACTGTGTTGTGTGTTCTACTCTCGGTGTGTTGTGTGTTCTCCTCTCGGTGTGTTGTGTGTTCTCCTCTCTCGGTGTGTTGTGTGTTCTCCTCTCTTGGTGTGTTGTGTGTTCTCCTCTCTCGGTGTGTTGTGTGTTCTCCTCTCTCGGTGTGTTGTGTGTTCTCCTCTCTCGGTGTGTTGTGTGTTCCCCTCTCTCATTGTGTTCTCCTCTCTCACAGTGTTGTGTGTTCCCCTCTCTCATTGTGTTCTCCTCTCTCACAGTGTTGTGTGTTCTCCTCTCTCATTGTGTTCTCTCTCACAGTGTTGTGTGTTCCCCTCTCTCATTGTGTTCTCCTCTCTCATTGTGTTCTCCTCTCTCACAGTGTTGTGTGTTCCATTCTCTCATTGTGTTCTCCTCTCCCACAGTGTTGTGTGTTCTCCTCACTCAGTGTGTTGTGTGTTCTCCTCACTCAGTGTATTGTGTGTTCCCCTCTCTGTGTATTGTGTGTTCTCCTCTCTGTGTGTTGTGTGTTCCCCTTTCTCATTGTGTTCTCCTCTCTGTGTGTTGTGTGTTCTCCTCTCTGTGTGTGGTGTGTTCTCCTCTCTGTGTGTGGTGTGTTCTCCTCTCTGTGTGTTGTGTTCTCCTCTCTGTGTGTTGTGTGTTCTCCTCTCTGTGTGTGGTGTGTTCTCCTCTCTGTGTATTGTGTGTTCTCCTCTCTGTGTGTTGTGTGTTCCCCTTTCTCATTGTGTTCTCCTCTCTGTGTGTTGTGTGCTCTCCTCTCTGTGTGTGTGGTGTTCTCCTCTCTGTGTGCTGTCCTCTGTGTGTTCTACTCTCTCAGTGTGTTGTGTGTTCTACTCTCTCTGTGTGTTGTGTCCTCTCCTCTCTCTGTGTTGTGTGCTCTCCTCTCTGTGTTGTGTGCTATCCTCTCTGTGTGTTGTGTGCTCTCCTCTCTGTGTGCTCTCCTCTCTGTGTGTTCTCTCTCAGTGTGTTGTGTGCTCTCCTCTCTGTGTGTTGTGTGTTCCCCTTTCTCATTGTGTTCTCTTTCAGTGTGTTGTGTGCTCTCCTCTCTGTGTGTTGTGTGCTCTCCTCTCTGTGTGTTGTGTGTTCTCCTCTCTGTGTGTTGTGTGTTCTCCTCTGTGTGTGTGGTGTGTTCCCCTCTCTGTGTGTGGTGTGTTCTCCTCTCTGTGTGTGATGTGTTCTCCTCTCTGTGTGTGGTGGGCTCTCCTCTCTGTGTGTTGTGTGCTCTCCTCTCTGTGTGTGGTGTGCTCTCCTCTCTGTGTGTTCTCCTCTCTGTGTGTTGTGTGTTCTCCTCTCTGTGTGTTCTCCTCTCTGTGTGTTCTCCTCTCTGTGTGTTCTCCTCTCTGTGTGTACTCCTCTCTCTCTGTGTTGTGTGCTCTCCTCTCTATCTGTGTGATGTGTGCTCTCCTCTCTCAGTGTGTTGTGTGCTCTCCTCTCTCGGTGTGTTGTGTACTCTTCTCTCTCAGTGTGTTGTGTGCTCTCCTCTCTCTCAGTGTGATGTGTGCTCTCCTCTCTCAGTGTGTTGTGTGCTCTCCTCTCTCGGTGTGTTGTGTACTCTTCTCTCTCAGTGTGTTGTGTGCTCTCCTCTCTATCTGTGTGTTGTGTACTCTCCTCTCTCAGTGTGTTGTGTACTCTCCTCTCCTCTGTGTGTTGTGTACTCTCCTCTCTCTCTGTGTGTTGTGTACTCTCCTCTCTCAGTGTGTTGTGTGCTCTCCTCTCTCAGTGTGTTGTGTTCCCTCATCTCTCAGTGTGTTGTGTACTCTCCTCTCTCAGTATGTTGTGTACTCTCCTCTCTCAGTGTGTTGTGTGCTCTCCTCTCTCGGTGTGTTGTGTACTCTCCTCTCTCAGTGTGTTGTGTGCTCTCCTCTCTCGGTGTGTTGTGTACTCTCCTCTCTCAGTGTGTTGTGTGCTCTCCTCTCTCGGTGTGTTGTGTACTCTCCTCTCTCTGTGTGTTGTGTACTCTCCTCTCTCAGTGTGTTGTGAGCTCTCCTCTCTGTGTGTTGTGTACCCTCCTCTCTCAGTGTGTTGTGTGCTCTCCTCTCTCGGTGTGTTGAGTACTCTCCTCTCTCAGTGTGTTGTGTGCCCTCCTCTCTCAGTGTGTTGTGTACCCTCCTCTCTCAGTGTGTTGTGTGCTCTCCTCTCTCAGTGTGTTGTTTACTCTCCTCTCTCTCTCAGTGTGTTGTGTACTCTCCTCTCTCTCTCTGTGTGTTGTGTACTCTCCTCTCTCTCTGTGTGTTGTGTGCTCTCCTCTCTCAGTGTGTTGTGCACTATCCTCTCTCAGTGTGTTGTGTACTCTCCTCTCTCTGTGTGTTGTGTGCTCTCCTCTCTTAGTGTGTTGTGTACTCTCCTCTCTCTGTGTGTTGTGTACTCTCCTCTCTCTCTGTGTTGTGTACTCTCCTCTCTCAGTGTGTTGTGTACTCTCCTCTCTCAGTGTGTTGTGTACTCTCCTCTCTCAGTGTGTTGTGTACTCTCCTCTCTCAGTGTGTTGTGTACTCTCCTCTCTTGTGTTGTAACTGTATTGTGTCCCTTCAGTCTGCTGACAATCTGCTAGTCTAGACATATGTTTGTCGGATAGTTTGGGCCAGCGGTTCTTAAACCAGCGCCTTCTCACGATACCTTGCATTCATTTTCCTTCCCCGACAACATATTGTCCTCTCTTGTGTTGTGTACTCTCCTCTCTCTGTGTGTTGTGTATTCCTTCCCCGACAACATAATGACCTCTTAATTGTATCTGTTGTCATCGATGGAGAAATTATCTGCTCGTTCAACCTGGAGGTTAGGGCAACGAAAAGCACGAGAGTTTTTTTTTAATTGTGTGTCATTGTAGCCTTGTGTCTGCGTGCCGTCTCACGTACAGCAGCAGTACTTTTAGTGACTTCATTAATAAGTATACAAATATGGATAATTGTGCTCAGATATAGTGCCGGAACCGAAATATGAACAAATCCTAGGTTACTGCCAACAAGATCTGTATCAGGAACACGCGACACAACACAAATTAACAAAACTAACAAACTATGACAGCAAAAATCAACACAGATTGGAGTTGTCCTTATTGTGTTCATCGTTACTGCTAAGATTTCTCAGTCGTTTTCATCTCCGATATTGTGTCATTAACGAAGACATTTCAATCGTAACGTATGAAACATGTGTTCGTGTATCTTGTTCCTACACGGTACTTGTCTATGTTTGTATACGTTCTATTGTGATTGTCAGTACCAACGAGCCAGGACTTATTCCTTAATCTATTCACTGATTCATTCCGTAAAGCCGATATATCGGCTCTCAAACGTTCAAGCAATTCCATAGAGCTGGTATTTCGGCTTAAACAATAGTCGTATACATACGTAAGTCTTTCACGGTATCAAATACCGATACATTTGTTAATATACCTGTACTTTGTAGTAGCAGTTTTTCGAGGCGTGGTCAAATGAAACCGGGTCTAGCTGCGCCAAGTGAACATAAGTACGAGCGCATGATGACGTCATTGCTGATGTAAATAGCACATATCAACCGTCAAGTTTACACAATTTCATATATGCGCCTGACCTGGTCTCGGAAGATCTTTCGTTAACTCACGTCCTTCTTTAAACATCGTTGTCCAGTTCTTCACTGTTGTCTTCGATACACATTTGGCACCATACACTGCCTGCTTTCTGGGATGAATATTAACTGGTCGACATCCTTCAGCTGTTAGAAACCGAATCACCTCTCGCTGATCAACTCTGGACGGATTCCGTATCACACCCGCCATATTTTCAACGGTCTGCTGAGGAAACTATGAGTCGGAGGATAATGACATTTTTCATGTGCTGTTTACATGAGAAGTGACGTCATCATGCGCATCGTACGTATGTTCACTTGATACAGTTAGGTCCGGTTTCATTTGAATACGCCTCGTACAATCCAGAGGACCAAAATATACCAGAGTAAATGAGTTAATACTAACGTTACCATGACCCCGGTTTGTACTTTGTAAACTAGGAACCAGTTTGTCTGGAACTGTTTGCAAGTGTTGAGTTTGAGCGAAGGTAAGCGTTATTACACGGACTAGCTCCACACACATGGCGGGTAGGGGACGGTGGTAGTGCTCCATTTGAGTGGTAGGTAAAGTTATTAGGGTTAAATGAGGCTTTAGATTCTTGTCAGACCCTAATGAGGCGTCACCGCGCGGATGGTTATTCAGACTGAACGGCGGGCCGTTCTCATTTGTGTCCATTTGCACAGAATTGTGCTCAGCTGAGTCGAGATGTGCCATTGACTAATCATCGCTTGGTATTACATTCACCGACTTATTTGCAAGATTGTTCAATTTTGACTAGACAACCAACTGTAGTCTTCCTTCCCGTATTTCTTCTTCTTTTTTTTCTCATTCCTTTTCATGCGATTTCCAAACAACTTGAATATATCTAAAGATAGCAACGGTCAGCTAGAGGTTACTGTAATTTCCATCAAGTGTGTCCAGGAATGGTGTTAGTGATGGCTCTGTGTGCTGTCTCTGTTCCACGTGTGTTGGAAACCATTGTAGGAGATGTTCAGCAGTAATTTTGTCGATGCCTCATATACCTTCATCTGCAGTGCATGTTTTTAGTTTGGCGTGAACAGATGTTATCTAAACTTTGCTAACAAATACGAAATTGGTTATTTATTTGATTTACTGCTTCCCCATCATGATGCTTCTCTAATAGCAGACCGAGGAATTTACACGCCTTCTCGTTCACCACTCACCCTCGAATAAGCACATCTAAATACTGCTGGTCTGACATCTCGTCCTCATAGTTTATCACTCAAAACATATATTTCCCTCATATAACATGTATGTCAGGTCTCTCTAGCCCGCATAGTTAGCTTATCACTCAAAACATATACTTCCCTCATATAACATGGATGTCAGGTCTCTCTAGCCCGCATAGTTTATCACTCAAAACATATACTTCCCTCATATAACATGTATGTCAGGTCTCTAGTCTGCATAGTTTGTTTTATCACTCAAAATATATACTTCCCTCATATAACATGTATGTCAGGTTTCTATGGTTCGCATAGTTTATCACTCAATACATATACTTCCCTCATATGTTAGGTTTCTCTAGTCACGAATCATTTTATTCCTCAAGACGGTGGAAAATACAAAGGTTGTCACTAAGTTCATCTCGTAAACCCGACAGGCTTGGAGAACACGCTACTTTGTTTGCGTCTTTAAAAAAAAGGCCACTGCTAGTCACTTGTATCAATTGTTAATTGCCCATATTAATTTGACTAGACATGAGGTACAATTGTGACCTCCAGATGTTCTGCTTATTGTGTTGGTGCAGTTTGGCATCCAGGGTCCTTCCGTTGTGCATTATAACATGTTAAGTTTGTATAGCTGCAGGTCTAGACGATCGCCTGCTAGACCGGACCGTACCAGTAGAATAATACAAAACTAGATACTCCCCTCTAAGATAGAACACTAATTGTATAGGGCTTGTCCCAAGAACACTACTTGTATACGGCTTGTCCCAAGAATCCTATTTTAATAGAGCTTGTCCCACTAAATACCACCTGCCTGAGGAAGTGATTAAAGCCCTTACTTCGCGCGGCGACGGTTAAAAAACTATAATTGGGACATTTATTCCCGTTAATGATGGGACTTGGTGTGCAGATGGGAGATCCATCTGAGGAATATAGGTCTCTTCCCCTCGCAGTAGACACGCAGTGTACAGGGTAGGTTTATATTTAACCGCCGGTAGAAAAGAAACAAGCTCCTAGGGTTTGAACCTGTGTCCCCTTGGTCAAGAGCAGTACCCATACCTCTCGGCTATTCGCTCCTCTACGACAAACCTGCCAGATTCAATCCACAGTTTTATCTCGCTCCGGAAATGGACTACTGACCCTCCACCACGTCACAAAAAGCTGTAACAGCTCTACCACGCCATGCCTCACAGCCAGTAGTGTCTATACCTTCTGTACTTGTCAGCTCCAATTCGCTTGTTCTCTATAAACAACAAAAACATTAGAAACAGCCTACCAGAGTTGACCTACCTCATCCAAAAATATGACATGTGTCGGTATATGTATTTTTTTTTTAAATTTCTTGTTTGCGTTCGCCTCATTTATCTATTCCCAAAGGCGGTGTGCATTGCATTGCGGTTTTGATATTGCGCCTGTCAGCCCGGTGCATCCAACTTCGGCATCCATTTTATATAAGGGTCTGCTTCCTCCTGCATTTTCTAAGGATTTGCTTCTCCGGGGTAACGGTCGGTGCTGTGATGGGGATCGAACCCAGCACCTTCGGGTTGTGAGCCGTGTCACTTAACTACTTTCCCACGCAGTCGCCGGTATGTTATAAAGGTACTATGTTACTGTCCGTGTCCAAGCATCACGTTATACAGTATGCATCCAGTATTCAGCAACATGGATTGTCTTGTCATTTGCCTCCATCACATTTTATCTTGGAGGCACATTTGTTAATTTTATATTGAGTGCACATTTGTTAATTTTATCTTGGGGCACATTTGTTGATTTAATCTTGGGGACACATTTGTTAATTTTATATTGGGGGCACATTTGTTAATTTAATCTTGGGGACACATTTGTTAATTCTATCTGGGACACATTTGTTAATTTTATCTTGGGGGCACATTTGTTAATTTTATCTTGGGGGCACATTTGTTAATTTTATCTTGGGGGCACATTTGTTAATTTTATCTTGGGGGCACATTTGTTAATTTTATCTTGGGGGCGCATTTGTTAATTTTATTTTGGGGGCACATTTGTTAATTTTATCTCGGGGCACATTTGTTAATTTTATCTTTGGGGCACATTTACTGCTTCTCTCTTGGGCACTTGTGCTGCTTCTCTCTTGGGCACTTGAGCTCTTCTCTCTTGGGCACTTTTACTGCTTCTCTCTTGAGCAGTTCTGCCCTAATAAGATGCCTCAACATACACAACAAACAACCATATTTGTAAAAGTTAATGAGTGTTATGTTTCTAGAGCTTGTCTTTACTTCTTCTTCTTCTTCTGCGTACACAGTCAGACAGTAACCATTATTTTTTCGAAAAAAGCGGCGGTCATCCTGAGGCTCTCGCTACTGCCATAGAGCTTGTCTTGCAGTTCCACTGGTAATGGCCACATCTGCTCTCTCTGATCCTCGTATGTCGGGCAGTTCTGCAGCAGATGTTCAGTGGTCATTTTACCAGTACCGCACGGGCATTCGTCGGTACACCCTATCTTCAATTTGTTGAATAGGTGGTACCTCAGTCTGTTGTGGCCAGTGCGAAGTCTGAAGACAACGACCTGCTCTCTTCGGTTCAACTGGTAATAGGCATCGTTTTTGGTGTAACCAGTATGTTCGGTTTCCCATTTGGTCATGTATCTGGCTTTGATAAGCCGTTTTGACTCTTCGTACGTCATACTCTTCGTACGTCATACTGGTATCTGTTTGTGGTAGTCTTGCACCTTCTTTTGCCAGTCTGTCTGCCTCCTCGTTGCCTTGGATGTTGCAGTGTGACGGAACCCACTGTACCACTACCCTTTTTGGTGCGGACTGCTGGCACAGTTTGCAGAGTGCTGCTTTTAAGTCATTAAGCTCAGTGTTTTTCTGGCTTTTTAGCGCTGTGACTACGGCGAGAGCATCTGTCAGCAGGACTATATGGCTCTCATTTTCACTGTGTGTCACCATCTCTTCCACTGCCGCCCTCAGTGCCTCTGCCTCCGCTCTGAAATTGCTTGTGTACTTACCAGTAGCGAATGACAGTGTTATTTTTCTGCCATTTGGTAGGTTCAGGAATGCTCCTGCCCCTCCGTTCTGTGTAGTGTTTGTTACAGAACCGTCGGTGTATGCATGGGGCTTGTCTTTACAATTGTTATCGTTACATTGTTTCCTGAAAAACGCACTTTTTATTGACCGGCTACAATTGACTTGACCAAATATACTATATTTTTACCAAGTTCTGGGAATTCCCCGTATATTGTTGTAGAGAATAGAAAGAAGTGAATGTAGGGTAATCCTTCATCAATTTTTCTTTATATCTTTTACAACCAAAAATAGTTCCACATTTTAGTTATATATTTACTGAGATGTTTGAAAATAAACGACATTTTTCAACAGCCACTGTCTCTGTAAAATTATATGTATGGAATACGTAGCCAGAATGTTAGGACACTACTCTTCTACTTTGGTGGACACGGGTTCAAATCCCTGGTAATGCATACATCTTTTTCTTCTCTGTCTGGGGTGAAGCAAAAAAACCAACATGTTCGCTGAGTAACAACTGCATGAGTAAGAAACCTTTACTCCTCACTCCGAGAAATAATCGCTCTTCCTTCTCCCACCAAATACTTCATAAATAATGATTGACTTCGTCTCATTCTACCCGGAAGTGTTACCTCAGATCAGAGAATGGTTTGTCGGATGAATGATGTGTTAGATAATGGTCGTATCATGTTCGAGTGTACTGTGTCAGAAAGGACTATGTCACAGAATGTCATGACAGAATATGTCAAAGAATTATGCACTTCTTCTTCTTCTTCGTACGCTGTCAGACATCAACCTTTATTTTTTTCTCGAAAAAAGCAGCTGTCATCCTGAGGCTGTCGACACTGCCATAGAGCTTGTCTAGTGTTGCCACTGGCGATGGCCACATCTGCTTTCTCTCATCCTCGTAACTCTCATGGCTTGGTTTTGGAGTTTGCTAATTTTGTCAAAGTTCACCTTTGCTGCTGTTGTCCATGCCGCAATGCCATACTCGAGAACTGGTCTCACTCTTCCAGTGTACAGTTTTTTTAGTATACTTTCGTCTGCTCCCCAGCTTGTGCCAGCAAGTTTCCTCATGATTGCCATTCTTTCTCTGGCTCTCATTCGGTTTCTCTCGATCTGACTTTTCCATGTCATGCGTCGATCAAATGTGACTCCCAGGTAGTTTGGATTGTCGTTTGGCCGCAGATATTTGCCGTTAAGACTTATTTTGGTGTTTTGGGGTTTGTTTGAAAGCGGAATTATGCACGAGTGCTTTGTGGGAGAATTATATTCCAGAGAATGTTATGTCCGAGACTTATGGCAGAGCATATGAGAGAATGTTATGTCCGAGACTTATGACAGAGCATATCAGAGAACGTTATGTCCGAGACTTATGGCAGAGCATATCGGAGCATGTTATGTCCGAGACTTATGGCAGAGCATATCAGAGAACGTTATGTCCGAGAATGATATGTCAACCAGCAGAATGTTCTTGCCGTGCGAATATTTCTACACATTTCCTGCATATTTTTGTTTACCTTTTTGGAGAAGTAGGGGTGAAATGAAGCAGTGTTTAACTTTCCTCTTCCTAACGTTTGCTTCCTTTATACGCCACACTCCCTTTAACTCCTACACTCGTATCTCTAGTGAAGAATTGAGTTTGCACCGTTCCTGCACAGGTAGGTAGTGACAGCATAATTAGTCTACACATGGTGTTGGAAAGTTTACAACCTGCCACGGGGCCTAGCTCTGCCCACTCAATATTCACGAGTGCCAGGTCTGAGAAACAGATTCAATTTGAACTAGGAAACACAATTTACAACCTCGCGTCGTGTGCTGGTATTTATGGACTCCTTTCGTGAATATCACTCCTTTGGTTGTTGGCCGTGTACTTGCACTAGATGGAGTAACAAAAATAACATCAATGTGGCAGCTTCTCTTCATGAAAACATCGGCTACGCACATACACACACCACAGGGGGAGGGGGTAAGAAATCTGATCATGTCTTCACTCCCATCTGCGATCATTGCTCATTTAGAATGGGTCCCCGGATTCTTCAATAAATTATTTTGTTTTTATCAGGTCTAAACACTGCCGCACAGTTTCTCCTCGAGGGGAGTCAGCGTGGGCCATATAGTTCTCCTCAAATGTCTGTGCTTGGGGAAGGGGGTGGTCCTGAAGTACGCGTGCTGCTATCATGTTTGTCAGACCGCAGTAACATAGGCTTGTGGCACCTATTTTGAATAGTGTATAGACAAGCGGTGTCTAATTATATTGTGTGTAGTTTGGAGAGGAAGTACGGTAGCTCGCTCATTTTTGGACAGTTCTCAGTATCCGCGAAGTGTGTGGGATTTTCTTCCTGCCACCTTACATTAAAAAATTTTCGACGTAAAAAAACACAAACTGTTTCTAATATGCATAAATGAAACGTCAAATTGAAATATTTTTCTGTAACATATACTGTTGATATCTATACTCGTGGCTTTGTTGGCTAGAAGGAAGAAGAAAACTACCGAGAGCTGCTCAAAGTGGCATGTACACTTAGAGATCTAGTGGTATTCATGTCATGATGATATATAAACTACACTGTCCCTGTCAATTGCACTAAACATTTCTTGTCTCGTTAATAACCATAAAGAAAAGACCAGCACTAGGTCATATTCAATTGAGAAGACTATCAGCATTAAAAGACAC
This sequence comes from Ariolimax columbianus, assembly GCA_036924085.1. Lineage (NCBI taxonomy): Eukaryota > Metazoa > Mollusca > Gastropoda > Stylommatophora > Arionidae > Ariolimax > Ariolimax columbianus. The sequence continues at coordinate 10,341,169 of JAVGWX010000006.1, forward strand.
CCGTTCTACCCTATTAGTTCATTACGTCATAGTTTACCGTAAGTAGATTCTATCTATCTATGTATCTATATATATATATATATATATATATACACACACACACACACACACACACACACACACGAGGTGTGTTCAAATGAAACCGGACCAAACTGCAACAAGTGAACATACGTACGATGCGCATGATGACGGCACTTCTGGTGTAAACTGCACATACCAACCGTCAAGTTTGCAAAATTTCATTATCTTCCGACTCATAGTTTCTTCAGCAACTGAATGTCAAATTGAATACAATCTTCGGTAATCTTCTCTCAATTGAATGTCGACTTGATTTTATTTATGGGCCAAGATGCAGCAGTGCACGAGCGACTCATAGTTGGCTGCTTGCATCAGGGTCAGCAAACCATAGCTGGTCAAGACCCAATTTCGCCTACCATGTTGCGGCACTAGCAACTAGTCACTAGTGTAGTCTGTGCAAGGGATAGGAATCGAAGTGAGAAGGCAAATTCGATCCTCAAAACAGTCAAATGTGTCAGGATGAAATGTGCAGATGTCGCGGCCTTGCTGTAAACTGCGACACGTCCATTGTCCTTTCCAAGGTGAACGTTGAAGATGAAGAATGTTGACTTAACCACGACCTTGGGTACTTTTCTCTCAATGATATGTTGACTTAACCACGACCTTGGGTACCTTTCTCTCAATTAAATGTTGACTTAAACACGACCTTGGGTACCTTTTTCTCAATTAAATGTTGACTTAAACACGACCTTGGGTACCTTTCTCTCAATGAAATGTTGACTTAAACACGATCCTGGTTACCTTTCTCTCAATGAAATGTTGACTCAGATACAGTCTTCCCTCAACTGTATTGTATCCATGTATTTCAGGCAGCGGATACTTTGTAGTGACACCAGACACTAATCGACTACAGAATGGCGTCGGCACTGGTTACCTCCCAACAAATGCGTCATGGCTGCCATACCACCCCATGTACGTGCCTGTCTTTCAGGGCCAGGTAGGACAGCAGCAACTATTGCTACCATCCAGGGCACACATGAGGTCTATATCTTGCCAGGTAAGCGGCCAACCAGCATGTAAAAAATACATTCATCTTATTTCAACATTACCAACAATTAATTTGTTATTTGTTACAATGAATAAGACATGTTAAATGCCTGATTATGTCGGCGACGGCCGTGGAATGGCTCTTGTAGCGAATGAGTAGGTGTTCTCGTTTGTGCGCCCTGGAAAGGACGTTAAGTGACGTGTTGCATTAGTTTTCCTCACATCCCGAGCGTGCTGATGAAGGTGGACCAGGGTCCTCCAGGCAACTGTGCTATGCTTGGCTTCATCTGCGTGTCGCTCACTACTACGGGGATCACGCTGATCACTCACCTTTCTAGCCAGGCTGCCATTAAAACAGCCCGTTTCCAGGGAGAGCTACATGGAAGCCGAGGTGAGGGTCTTGGTCAGTATATTTTGCCTGACCAGACGTTAGTCTTCCTCCCCTAAATGACTTTTATTTGAGATGAAAGAATAGATTAACCGTAACCTACATGAGAGAAATAGCCTCTGTGGCTAGGAATGACAAATTTGTTTCCTATCTAGGAGCCAGGTAAAAAATGTAGGAGCCAGAGATAACGCTGGATATACCTAAAGAGGGAAATTGTGCAACTAAATAGGACACTGATCCTGGAATGTTAGGGGCCACAATACAAAATATCGACGCCACAGAAAACATTCCAGGCAACTGGCACCAAGGATTCATTTTTCTGAGGAGGGTTGTGCATGGCTTGGTGATATCATCTTGTGAAACCAGATCCTGTTTTCCAGTGTTACACCCCAGATCATAAAGCCTTAACATACAACGATAGTGTTTATGTGTCCATCCAGTTTGGTGAACAGCTTTTGTTATTGTTCGAAGTTACTCAAACAACAATGTCTCTTTCATAGCGGGTTACAGTGACACTTCTTATATCCTTATTTGAGAATGTGAACCATGCTCCTCCTGGCTGTAGTGTAATGCGAATACCCCCACTTCATTATCCAGACTGGTGTGACACAGTCTGTTTCTAGGAACATAAATGAGGACGTGAGGTGGGAGTCTTAATCAGTATTGTTCAATTTCAGCTGCCTTGTTTTGGGTACCAGATTTGCCTTCCCACTGGGATCCCTATTCTATTAGCACACTAGTGCAGCCAGTTTCCAGGGCACCAGCCTGGAGACAGAATAGCGTCCAGGTCAACTCTGGTTCACTGATCCTGGTGAAAGCAGCGAGTTATGAGTCACTGGCTGCTGTCAGCTCATTCTCTGTGCTGCATCTTTGGTCATGCTCCCACCTTGATTGGTATGTTTCACCTGACCCTTAATCCACTTCGCTGCCATCTTGATCAGTATTTTTCGCCTGACCCTTTATTCTTCGCTCTCACTTTGATCAGTATGTTTCACCTGGCCCTGATAAACTTTTCGCTCCAACTTTGATCAGAATGTTTCACCTGACGTTGATTACTCTTCTCTACAACTTTGATCAGCATGTTTCACCTGTCTGATTACTCTTCGCTCCCATTGCACGGATAGGATGATCTGACCATTTATAAGTTCTGATCCACAATTTGTAGATATAATCTTGGGACATCTGTCTTTCAGTCTCACTCCACATGGAGAACGAGTACAACTGATCCCTTACAGGAGACTTGTATACCAAGAATTGCAGTGGTGGTTTCAATAGCAATAGTTATACATGATGAGTCTGCCAGCTCTATGCGCAATCCTCTCTAGTCACCTATTACAACAAGCTTGGAAATGCTGTTAAATAGACACTACCATCTAGAAAACTTGGCTCAAAATTGTTCAACCTGAAAATATGCTGTCTAAAAAAGTGTTGCAATCAACAAAGGCCTCCGTGTGCAGGCAGCCGAGGATAGACGTATGATAAGAAAGTCTAGGATAGACGTATGATAAGAAAGTCTAGGATAGATGTATGATAAGAAAGTCAAGAATAGACGTATGATAAGAAAGTCTAGGATAGACGTATGATAAGAAAGTCTAGGATAGACGTATGATAAGAAAGTCTAGGATAGACGTATGATAAGAAAGTCTAGGATAGACGTATGATAAGAAAGTCTAGGATAGACGTATGATAAGAAAGTCTAGGATAGACGTATGATAATAAAGTCTAGAGCAGAGAGAATACCACAAGGAGCACCAGATTCATGTTTGCCAGTCATGCCATAGAACTTCTCGTATTGGCTTGATCAGTCACAAACACACCCACATACACAAGTATGTAGTATAACATGGGATGATGGACAATTCTTAGGTTACATTATTAGGAGAGTTATAGTGGTCCACCTCTGGTGACCTTGACAAATGTTCAAGAATATGACCTTGTTGTTTTTACAGGTTACAACAATAGAAGAATCCGATGAAGAAGACATTGTCACTGATAGAAAGAAAGAGAATGACAGACCAGGAAAGATTGGCTCAGACACAAAGTCATCTCGGTCAGACAGTCTGAAACGCAGGGATGGAAAAGATGACAGGTCAGACAGTCTGAAACGCAGGGATGGAAAAGATGACAGGTCAGACAGTCTGAAACGCAGGGATGGAAAAGATGACATAAAATCTTCCAAAGTGGTCAAGCGAGACATCAAGGCTCCATCTGAGGATGTTGAGTTCCGGCGTTCTGCTTCCTTGAAGGTCAAAGGGGATAAGGCCAAGGTTGCAGCAGAAATGGACCAGAAGCCCAACAATGAGAAACAAGAAAAGAAGAAAGGTATGTTTTCCATGAATTATCTTCAGTCCTTCTCCTCTATTGAGCTGCTTATGAAGCATAAGGAAACCACTGTACATGGTATATAACTCATTACAGAAATCCTGTGCCAAAGCACTTTGTGTGCTCTTACAGTGGTGGTTTCTGTAGCAATTTGTTTGGACATGCTAGCTCCAGTTTGGACATGCTAGCTCCAGTTTGGACATGCTAGCTCCAGTTTGGACATGCTAGCTCCAGTTTGGACATGCTAGCTCCAGTTTGGACATGCTAGCTCTAGTTTGGACATGCTAGCTCCAGTTTGGACATGCTAGTTCCAGTTTGGACATCCTAGCTCCAGTTTGGACATGCTAGCTCCAGTTTGGACATGCTAGCTCCAGTTTGGACATGCTAGCTCCAGTTTGGACATCCTAGCTCCAGTTTGGACATGCTAGCTCCATATTCTTTAGTTGAATTTTAAAGAGGCTTGCTTCTATTTTTCTATCTTTTCTTATCTCTCTCCACCCAAACCAACCCACCACTACCACCCGGCCTATGGCTGTGTGTTAGTCCTTTTGTCTTTCCATATTTGCAGAACATGTTGCCTGTTCTATCAATTTAGTCTTGCTGCATTATGATATTCCATGTATGTATGTATGTATGTAAGTATGTATGTATATATTTATATGTGTGTGTGCCCTACCAATGATTAGAAAGTATGTCCCTACGATAAGACATCCCAACTTTTTGATCTGCCGCTCTTCTGACAATAGGTATTTCTAATAAGTTGAAAGGATGTTTCAACATTATAGGGGCTGTAGAAGAATTTTTAATGCTTCTTCTAAGATGTTATAAAATTAAGCAGGACATCATTTCTAATAATGTCTATTATTCCGCACAGCTCCAAAACATGGACAATAACAAGACAAGGGATATACAATATATTTCAGAATGGCCAAATAAAATTATCTGGTTACAGAGCTGAAGCAAACGAGGTTCATAGTCCAAGTAATAGCTGTAGAAGTAGGCATAAGAGGTGTAATGGCCACTTCTATACATGGCCTACTGAAGCAATTAGGTCTGTACTGGCAGTCAAAAACAAGAGCAGTGGAAAACAGGGAAACAAATAAAAAGGGTCTCATGCTGGCTTTTCAACTACAGTAGATCAAAGAAATGTACATGCAGTTTACTAGTTTCTTCATTTCTACAAGCTAATGAAATGGATAAAATTCCAGTATAGCAACCAAACCTCAGACAAGGCAGAGGAAGTACTGAAAAGATTATCTTCTGTTACTCTGCATGTAGTTTTCTATCTGGAAAAGTCTGTGACAGTAAAAAGCAACACATAGAAAGTCTCTGACAGTGAAAGCAACACATAGAAAGTCTCTGACAATGAAAGTAGCACATAGAAAGTCGCTGACAATGAAAGTAGCACATAGAAAGTCTCTGACAATGAAAGTAGCACATAGAAAGTCTCTGACAATGAAAGTAGCACATAGAAAGTCTCTGACAATGAAGCCAACACATAGAAAGTCTCTGACAATGAAAGTAGCACATAGAAAGTCTCTGGCAATGAAGCCAACACATAGAAAGTCTCTGACAATGAAAGTAGCACATAGAAAGTCTCTGACAGTGAAAGCAACACATAGAAAGTCTCTGACAATGAAGCCAACACATAGAAAGTCTCTGACAATGAAACCAACACATAGAAAGTCTCTGACAATGAAAGTAGCACATAGAAAGTCTCTGACAATGAAAGTAGCACATAGAAAGTCTCTGACAGTGAAAGCAACACATAGAAAGTCTCTGACAATGAAGCCAACACATAGAAAGTCTCTGACAATGAAAGTAGCACATAGAAAGTCTCTGACAGTGAAAGCAACACATAGAAAGTCTCTGACAATGAAACCAACACATAGAAAGTCGTTGACAATGAAAGTAAGATATAGAAAGCTTCTGACAATTATAACAGTCCTAACAATAATTTATATCCTAGGTCACGGTATCAGTTAATATAATATATAACAGGTCTATACGTTACTTTTCATTAATCTATCTTCATTACCACTATCACTCCTTAACTCTCTCTAAATTTAACAACTAACAATTCTTTTAACACAGTAAAACAAAGCATGTATTTTTCACACAAGTAAAACAATATGCACATCAAACAAATCACTAGGCTCATTGATCACATTATACTGTTCATCAATTATTAATGAATTCTAATGTCTCTCAAAAGGTTGGTTATTATCACTTCTCCGACTGACTAAGATTACTTCTAAAGGTTCGTGCAAGTAGCACAGGTCTTACTCTAGTACTAAGCTTTACCCAGGGTTCTCATCACGTGGTCGGAATCTAGCAATTGTTCTATTCACTGTCTATCTCTGTGCGTTGATATAAAGGATGTCTGTCTACAATTTCTCAGTCCTCATCTATCTGTCCTCTCAACTTACTAAAAATGGATGTCTGCTGGACCTCTTGCCTCATCTCTCATAAGGCAGATGTCTACTTGACCTTTTGTCTTGTCACCTAAGGCAGATGTCTACTGGACCTCTTGTCTCGTCTCACGTAAGGCAGATGTCTACTGGACCTCTTGCCTCGTCTCAACGTCAGGAAGTCGACAACTACGTTTGTGCTCTGACTGCAGCTGTGCTCGTGTCTACGAGAGACAACAGTGGTTGTGTTACTGTGGTTGTCAGGACGAGGAAACCCACAAATCACAACGGTCATCTAGGACGACAGCTTCGTATTGCAGCAACATGTCTCCGTCTGACGAGAATGAAGTCAGGTCACTCGATCAAGATGTAAGCGATGACGTCTCGAACAAAACATCACACAAAGACAGATTCTTACATGTGTGTGGTCTCTCGTTGCCTCTCCGTGTTGGTCTGCTTCAGTGGCTTCTAATTCTATGACTCCACTATTGTCACTCACTGGCTAAGTTCTGTAGCTTTTGACTATCTACTTGTTCTTGACTAATGTGCTATTCACTACACTGCTCGGTAAAACAACCTTGGTCTGCTGCTTCTGATCTGTCCTCTATTCTGTCTCCCTCCATCTTATATGCTAAGCTCCACCATTTAGTCAATGACTTCTACTTTCTTGAGTTCATTTCCCACAAACTTTATTTGAACTCGTGTGTCCCAAAGAAAGACTGCCTTATTTTCCAAACTACTGACTGACCGCTGCTAGCGGGGATTCCCAGTTCAAACCGAGGGAACGCGACCTATTTTGGTCGGCCAGCCCCAACTTGCATTGTTTGAGAGTTGAGGACCATGCCCTGTTCAATGAACTGAAACTCTCGGGTCGGGTTCTCAAGTTATGTTTGGTTACCACGAACGGTATTTTCAGGGTTTCCCTGGTTTTGGCTCATTGTACCCCTGTAACTCTGTTACACAATGAAAGTAACACACAGAAAGCTTCTGACAGTAACACATATAATGAAAGCAACGCATAGAAAGTTTCTGACACTGAAAGTAGCACATAGCACACCTCTGACAGTAACAAATATAATGAAAGCAACGCATATAAAGTTTCTGGCAATGAAAGCAACACATAGAAAGTTTCTGACACTGAAAGCAACACATAGCACACCTCTGACAGTAACACATATAATGAAAGCAACACATAGAAAGTTTCTGACAATGAAAGCAACACATAGAAAGTTTTTGACAGTGAAAGCAACACATAGCACACCTCTGACAGTAACACACATAATGAAAGCAACACAGAAAGTTTCTGACAATGAAAGCAACACATAGAAAGTTTCTGACAATGAAAGCAACACATAGAAAATTTATTACAATGAAAACAACACATAGAAAGTTTCTGACACTGAAAGTAGCACATAGCACACCTCTGACAGTAACACACATAATGAAAGCAACACATAGAAACTTTCTGACAATGAAAGCAACACATAGAAAGTTTCTGACCCCGAAAGTATCACATAGCACACCTCTGACAGTAACACACATAATGAAATAAACACATAGAAAGTTTCTGACACTGAAAGTAGCACATAGCACACCTCTGACAGTAACACACATAATGAAAGCAACACATAGAAACTTTCTGACAATGAAAGCAACACATAGAAAGTTTCTGACCCCGAAAGTATCACATAGCACACCTCTGACAGTAACACACATAATGAAATAAACACATAGAAAGTTTCTGACACTGAAAGTAGCACATAGCACACCTCTGACAGTAACACACATAATGAAAACAACACATAGAAAGTTTCTGACGATGAAAGTAACACATAGAAAGTTTCTGACAATGAAAGCAACACATATAAAGTTTCTGACACTGAAAGTAGCACATAGCACACCTCTGACAGTAACACACATAATGAAAGCAACATATAGAAAGTTTGTGACAATGAAAGCAACACATAGAATGTTTCTGACACCAAAAGTAGCACATAGCACACCTCTGACAGTAACACACATAATGAAAGTAACACATAGAAAGTTTCTGACACTGAAAGTAGCATATAGCACACCTCTGACAGTAACACACATAATGAAAGTAACACATAGAAAGCCTCTGACAGCAAGTCCTTTTCTCGTATCTCATACTCCTACTAACAGAAGAAGAGGCAAGGCGTAAGTTTCTGGCATCATAAAATTTGAATTTTCTTGGTAGATGAACTCCATTGGCCATAGTTGGTAATTCATCTAGAAGAACAATTTTCAGCTTCAAGCCAGCTGCAGCCTTGTAGTCTGCACCCAAAGACTAAAAGAGTTAACCTGATTACAAAGATCTGTTTACAGGCTCAGACATCAGCAGTCCAACTGCAAAATCTGCCACAATATACAGTAGACTAAAAGAACAAACAAAGAAGTTCAAGTATTTATGACAAATCTTATGTGGGAATCGTGCTTATCGTTGTTGTAAAACTGTTCATTTGTGTCAAGACTTTATGATCAAAATAATTATTCAATTCATGTCATTTATTTCCCTAGGGGAGAAGACATCAATATTCTCCAGGTTGTTCAGCCGTAAAAAAAAGCATAAAGACAAGGATAAGATTCTAATGCCTCCACCTCCTCCTCCTCCACCACCACCTTCTATTGTACCTAGCTACACCACAGCATCCAGCTCTGATGCCGTGAGTGAGGGCAAAGGAGAAAAAGAATACGGAACATTTTCAGCACAGTTCCCTCCTCCTGAATGGGTTTGGTACCACCAGCAGCTGGAGAAACAGAAGAGAACTGAGACCTGGATATCCCAACAGAGTACCAAAGTTGTCATTCCTACACAAGCATCCAAGGTCATAACACGAATCCCAACAGGGATAAAAGTGAATGCACCAAACGAGTGCCCTGAACATATCCCATGCAAGTCTGGTAAACCATTACACCCCCTTCAGATAGACTACATGGCCATGAGAGCTTCCAGTAATCAGAAAGATAAAGTTATTACAAATACAGAGGTCATAAAGCAAGTGTACGATGGAGATTTTGTGAAACCTCATCCTATAAGACCTGATAACCTTTATGAGAGTTTCCGCAATCCATCAGGTACAAAACATCACAGAAAGTCTCGAGATTTTGACAAAGTAGATGAGGACAGGAAGCATCATCAGGCTCCCCCAGAGTATGCTGTCATTGATCCAGGGAATACAACTCCTTATCCTGAATCAAATGTTTACCATTCAGTGTCAGCCTTATCACCTGTGGCACACCTGAGTGATGACAGCACTTACGCTAAGCTGGTGGAGCAGCCCAAACTAGGACCACTCCACTCAACACCTCGCTATGAAGGACAGAATGAGCATACAACACACAGAGGGGAAGGTCACGAGCTGAAAGACAGAATGCACGGACCACCAGATCATTCTCACAGAAGAAAATCTCACAGAACTCGACGGCGGCCTCATAGAGTGTACAGTTGCCACGATGGTCACGGAGATGATATCAGTTACGAGTACAAGGGCCGCCTTCCAAATAAAAACTCGTCCCGTGCTCAGTCTAGAGATAGTGGAGTCAACTGTGTGGGAACAGCCATGGCAGTTGATCCAGACAAAAGACAGCCTGGTCCTGTTTATGAGAACACATCAAATAAACAATATGTCCATCAGCACAGACACACCAGCCAACACCCCAACTCAACAGGCAATCATGTCCATTTTGAAATCAACAAAACTGCAGCAAGTGAGACCTCCACAATCAATACACCCTATCTAACTGACTGTACAACAACTTCGTTAGCTTATCAAAGTGATGTGACAAATCTAGCGTACAACTCTGTTGTATATGGCAGTAATCTTACAGACATGGCTGGAGGCTCTTCTGTCATGTATCATACAATCACCAGTTCAAATTTGGAATCTTCTGGAATGCCAATGCCACAGAACTCCTTGCAGAGTGCCTTTTATAGTGAAAGTGCTTTAGATTTGACATCATCTAATGTAATAACATGCAAGGCAGACATGAATCCGAAAATGTCTCGAGACGTATATGAACTTCATGGCAGTCCTGATACAATTATCGTAGATGTTGTGGGTTCGCCTACAGAAAGACAAATATCCACTACTTCTATGCTTGTTTTAGAACAGGTCAAAGATGATGTGGAGGAAGTGACTTCACATAGAGATAATGCAGTAGTTAAATGTGAAAACAGACAAAAGGAAACAGATGTAGCTGATGGTCAAAATGTTAATAAAAGAAGTGGCAATGAGCAATGTCTTTCTAACAGGAAACCAGAAAATGAGCAGGAATATGAGCAAAGTCAGTTCAGTGAAAGTAAGCCCAATAAAGAAACCGATTCACAGTCTATGCTCTTCCCGGCATTAAGAAGGCAGGATGTAGTCATTGTTAGGGACCATTTTGTGTCAGACAGTGGTTTTAGCTCTCCTAGAAATCCAGAGAAACCGACTGACAGAAGAGTTCTAGCCTCAAACATGTCAAATTCTGCAAGCGAGAACAGCGATGGACTTGGCCAACAAGACAGTGGCAGTTACCCTCAACACAATCACCAGAACATGGACAGTAGCAACACCCATCACTCATCCACAAATGGCAGCAGCAGTCGTCATAGTAACAGCGATCTCTGCATGGTTACTGGCAATGAGCACCAGCGTGTATCTCCAAATGGAGATTGTACCCCTGGGACTGCTCTTGGGGAGCAGGACAACACGCAGCATACACATTTACAAAAACATCCGCCCAAAGTCAAACAGAGCAGCTCCCTGAACTCTCTCAAGTCTTGTAACTATGTTCAGCAAAACTTGCAGCATCATCATCAGCAGAACTTGGCTCACCACTACCAACCTGCTGCCAAGATTGTGCAACATCCTGATGTCTATAACAGCCACAACATTATGTACATAGACCAGAACCCCCATCCAGTCAGGGTGCCATCACAGTCACTCAACCACCAAAAACCACATCACAAACAACAAAAACGAGAGAGGCCACGTTCAGTAGATTTGTGGAGATCGAACACACCCTCTGACCTGCACAAGTTTGAGGAAGAACAGCTTTCAAGGAAATATGGGGCAAATGGAGAGTTTGAGGTTATGGGAGTTTTGTAGAGAATGTGCATTTCTTTGTTATTTATGTACAAGCAATTTTACTGCCAGAAGACATTATAGGTTGTGTTTTGTTTATTAAGAATTTTATTGTACAAACTGTGTATTTTTGCTCAAAATTGATTGAAAATAATTTATGTTGTACCTGCAAACAATATATACCAAAAGTCTGCAAGGAATGACATATATCATACATAAAAATAATTGTAAAGTTAGGTTTTTCTTAAAGCAATAGTACAAACCTGTATTATTGCAATAACAAGTCTTCATCAGCGAAGGAAGTAATGTGGAGGGTAACATACAGTTCAAAGCTAATATTAGAAGGGGAAAAAAACATGGAAGAACTCAGAAAAAATGTCAAGTGACAAGAAGCTCAGATGATAGTATAATAGAAGGGGAAAGGCAAGCATAGCATAGGTCTACTCTCAATAGTTTATCCTGCATCAGATGCAGACATGAAAATGTCTTCTTGACATGGCAGACTAGATAGGTTAGGCCATCACAGCTTCCTGTGGCTTGTGGTGTTTAGATTTCTATTTGTGATTTTCAAGACAAGATATTCAACTATTGTGTTTCTTCAATTTGTTGCCCTGTCCCTTGGTCTGACACACACATACATAACTTCTTTACATTAATTTATAAGACTCTTCAGTCTGTATACAACCAGTTTCTTCTAATCCACTTTATCTAAAAATTACTATGCATATACAATCTATTCCTGAATGCATTAACTTACCCTGCCACCACTATTTGCTGTGACAATGCATTCGCCATTCTGATTAAAATAATATTTCCGAATTTCTAATCTGGACTTTTCTGTAATTTGTAACTCATAATTCTTGCCCTCTACATTCTGGAAAATACTATCGTAAATATAACCATTGCTCCCATCTAGCTATGTAATCTTGACTTCATAGCCAAAGAAAGACCAAGTAATAGATGGAATGGCTGCAGCCACTCAGATGGTGTAAAATATTACAAATACCCAAAGCATCTAATAACACAAATGGGAAGAAATGTCAGAATCGAACATTTCATGTAGCTTTTACAACTTTTCTGTTCTGTTGAATTGACTTCACTGCACTTTGGGCATACCAATGGGTACTCAAACTGTTACTCCACACTACTCAACTAATTTCAAAGTCATCCAACAGTCTATCATTGATAGACTTCAAAATGTAAATGTTTCCATAATGAGTGTTTGCATAGCTAGGATATCAGTTCTGTCATAGCCCGGAACCCCAGAATGAACAGGACAGTAGATCCAGACCAGCCTCTGTAGATTTGAGGCTGCTATCACAATGACTCCTTGTTAGAGAGGTCTCAGATAGCCATCCCTAGAGATGAGATCACTGCCTCCGTCTCCATTCTCATGCTAGAGATTGTTGTCCTTGTATGCCCTGTTCCACAGAGCAGCAACCTTACTTCTCACCTTAGAGCAGAGAAGCCCCAACCTGACTTCTCACCTTAGAGCAGAGAACCCCCAACCTGACTTCTCACCTTAGAGCAGAGAAGCCCCAACCTGATTTCTCACTTTAGAGCAGGGAAGCCCCAACCTGATTTCTCACCATCCATACATTTGATGGCTTCACTATCTCGTGTGTTATTACTATTACTTATAAGCTGGTTAACATCAAGCTCTGCTTTCCCTGCCTAGGGTTATAATGATTCTTTGGTAATCTATTATTCTACTCCCTTGATTATTGCCTCAGATGAAGTCAACTGTTGGATTGGTCTCTCTACCTGTGCCATCCCACTCATCTCATGTCTGAGGTGTTAATGTACAGTGAGCGTCTATTGTTTGCATTGACTCGCATGTATGCTTTGGCCAGTTCATGTCTGGATATCACAGAAGATGTCCTAGCATGTACCTACCTATCTTTATAATTGTGGTATCCTCGCTCATGACATGTCCATGTGATATCCACTGTCTGATATTTCTGATGTAAGCTAATTGGGTCTGAATGTTTTCACTGTGTCTGTGCAAAGATAACAATCAGCTGATATTATACATCCTTGGCCAAACTGCCAAGTTTTTATTTGGTTGACACTTCCCATTGTTGCTATATGGTGGTTATCACTGTACATGTTTTATTATTCTCAGGGTCTCTGTTGTGAATATTTCAGTTTTCTAACATCTTGATAATGTCTTTGTTTCACCTCTTTGAATTTAGTAGATCAAGCAGAAGTGTGGATGTGTTCATTATTCTATGGCTCTCTAATGTTCTCAAATAAAAGGAGATAGATTACATCATTGAACTACAATGGAAGTTTTTTCTTTTCAAAGCCAAGTTGTTATGTAAATAAAGAAATGATTGTCCAGTTTTATTAATTGTCTTTAGTTAAAAAGTGTCGGATGTGATGTGTGTTTTGGGTAAATAAATGTGTATATATTCCACTTCTCTGATCTCATGTGTTTGCTGCTAATTCAATGTTTCATATTTCATCAGTAGACTGATCACATTTTTCAAGGAATTTCTTCATTTCACATTTGCAATGTTTCATGATTCTCATATCAACTCAAGGTTTGACCATTTTCGTTCGGTTGTAGTGTGAGGACACAGTTCATTCTGTCATGTACCTTTCCAAGTTTCTGTGGCAAAGTTCATTCCATAGCATAGGGTGACTACTGCACGTGGACTCCTTACAGGAAGCCTGTATCAAAACCCTTATATTTGAGCTCTTGCTGGTGTGACTTCTTCAAACCTCAGGCTATACCAAATTCCAATGGTTTTCACTTTTTTGTTCCATATGCAGGATCATGCCACCACTGCTAAAGATGTTTCACCAAGTTGTTTTACATGCCAAGTTACAAGAGTGTTCCCAGGAAAATGGACTACAATTAATGACACCAATAGAGTAACAGAAAAGCACATGTTACCATTGCCAGAACCATCCTTGGACAAGTTCTATGAAGATGCCAATTGGCTGACTAATGCTTTCTTCAGATGTATTAATACTGGCATCTGAAAGTATTTTAAGGACAAACTGTTTGGATGTAGATACAGAAAATCCCAGGCACCACTGCTTTGTTTGAACAAGTTCCATTTTTGTGACAGGTGGATGAAGGATAATGTCAATAAGAACTGTTGTCAGAATAACATTGTGTATTTGATGTGAAACCAGTAACAGATCACTGTTGTTACTAAGAGATTTGTTTATTTATTACAAGCAGTTGTTGAATTTATCATTGTTGCCAAGTAGATATTTGTATATATCATTGTAGTTATATATGTGTTAGTACTGAGACATAGATGCTACCTACATGCAGTGATGTCAGGTCAACAAGTTGGAGGATTCTCCATTATAAAATCCTTGATAGCTGGCAACAATAGTTTAATCTGAGCAGCCTACAAATGCAGCTAATGTTGAGCCTAAACATTCCTCCCTTCACTTAGTTCTCAATAGGCTGACATACCAGTCCTTTCCAAGTGACAATATTCAGATTTTGAACTGGCCCATTGGTGATACCATCTCCCATCTGTTAAACAAATTTTAAAATTGGACACACAAATGATGTTCTCCCCATTTGTCAGCTCCACAAGAAGAGGATAGTGACAGTATAACATCCCCTACACAGAAGAATGAAAAACTACTAACCTGTTACAGACCCGCCCCATTTTTTCAAATGTCCAGAGCAGCAACTCTGTATGTCAAATATGTATTAACACTTTACAGTCCAGCCTAGGGGGACTGAGACGCTAGTCCAGTCAAGCACAACATACTGACCAGGATGTCGTGTCAGGGTTAGGCACAATACACTGACCAAGACCACAATCTCTCGTCCATGTATTGTTCCCTGGAAACAGGCTGTTTTCAAGGCAGCCTGGCTGACAAGATGTAGATCGATGTGATCCTTGTAGTAGTGAGTGCCCTGCAGATGAAGCCAAGCGTAGCACAACTGCCTGGAGGACCGCAGTCCAACTTCATCAGCACGCTCGGGATGTGAGGAAAGCTACTACAACCCGCCACTTAACATCCTTTTTCAGGGCGCACAAAAGTGTAAACTTACTCACTGTGGGCATTAAACAACAGCCCAGCCTAATTTATTAGATCTAATCAACTAGGCTGGACTTTTAAAGTCTCAAGACATGATCAATCAAACAGGGCCAGACTTGTAAAGTCATAATCTAATCAACTCGGTTGGACTTCTAAAGTATTAAGACATGAATCTAATCAATTAGGTTTGTCTGTAAAGGGTTAACACATGAATTTAATCAATTAAGCCAGACTGTAAAGGGTTAATATTATAAACTTTTGAATTAATAGATTTAAAGACTCTGAATTAAATTTTGTACTGTAAGTTATGTTTTCCAAGCGGCACTTTCTGAAAATTCGAACTGTAAAGGGTTAATGAGAGACTGATTGCCAAGTTATGATGGTGATAGATGTGACAGAACCTTAAGCCTCCTTTTGAAAAATAAAACACTGATAAAAGTTTCGTAATTTTGGTTTCTCTTCTGCAATCCACATCAAAATTATTCCTTCCATCAGCCTGAGGTACTTTTTCACGTCTAGACCTATCTTGATCTGTGTTTTGCATTTATTTCTATTATATTTCTGTTCAAACAAATAACTTTGATATTAGTTCAGTTCAAGTGCCATCTCCATATTGAATGTTGGGTGCAATGGATCTCCATCCAGTGTGCTCATCTCTTGCCATAATGGTGGAATCTGAGAGGCCTTTTCCAGTCCATCTCCTGATTTTATCCACCCACTTAAAGTATGGTCTTCAACAAGGAGGTACGTTAGTCGTGTTATATGACCAAAATAACATAACTGTCTAACCCTGATTTCGGTCAATGATTCTCTTTTCACCCCCTCAAAATTTGTTTTCTTCTCTTTCCAAGAAATGCAACCCAATCGTCTATATATCCACATTTCGAAGGCTTCAATACTCTTTTCCAACTTGTTATTTATTGTCCATGTTAGACAATATATTTACCCCAGTCACAATTAAATATTTTGTTGTTTCTAACTGTCACTATATGGTTAACCAGCACTGGGTACAAGAGAGGAAGCTCGAGTCCCCATAATATGCCACAGCAAGTGGACAGAAAAAGTACAAGAATGTGAGCATATCATTTTCTTCATTATTGATAATACTGCTTCTATGACATTTGCAAATCCTTGAGCTTGCTGCATTATTTATTATTGTTTCATTGAGATGGACTAATTATGGGTACGTTATCTTACAGTGTAATGGTGTGATTTGTATTTTCTAGTCAAGCTTAAAAAGTCTTTGTACAGTAATGTTTCCTTTGATAGAGTGCATCTGACTTAGCACACATTGGTTTCTTTCACGGGATTACTTCACAATCATGAAACTGGAGACAAGCAATTTTGGGTTGTGAGCTAACCTCTTGGCCCCATATTGGGGTCAAAATGCTGAGCAGCACATGAGCTGCAGCAGTCAGTGACCCACAGCTGACTGCCAGCGAACCAGAGCTGCCAAGACCCCTTCTGTACATTCACACTGTGATCCTAGATAACAGGCTGCAACAGAGCAGATTGGCTAAGGAGAAGGGATCGAAGAGGGAAGGCAACTGGGTACTCAAAAATACCATACTGAAGTCGAATGCGTTGGACCGAAAGGTGTAAATATCGCAGTCAAGGTGTAAACTACGACACAGCATTCTCTGGACTACATTCTACTACTTGCAAAGCCCTTTTCAGGGCTTGGTAGCGGGAGATTGAGAATGAAGTAAGAAGAAGTATACTCCAGGAACATTTGTCTGTGAGACCAGGTCAAATAACTTGACAAGCTTCAGTCCACTACATTGGCAAAACAAGAAATACAAAAGTGAGCGATTCCATTCTGTCAGAACTACTAGAAACTCTTAAGAATTCTATCATCACAGCCTCATACATAATTTGTAATGTGTCATTTTGGTATGAACATGTTTGTAACCTTGAGCCTGATCGACAGGTTTATGTGGTATTCTCTCATAATATGAAATGTCAATAAATGGCTTAGTTTTAAACTACTTCTTGTGTTTTCCCTCAAATCAAGTAGTTTATTTGCAGCAAAAATTGATCCTGCTTCTCATCACATGTTGCTGTCCTCATTGACCTTGTCTGCAACATCCAGCCACCCAATGACATGTTGCTGTCCTCATGATCATTGACCTTGTCTGCAACATCCAGCCACCCAATGACAATTTGCTGTCCTCATTAACCTTGTCTGCAACATCCAGCCACCCAATGACAATTTGCTGTCCTCATTAACCTTGTCTGCAACATCCAGCCACCCAATGACATGTTGCCTTTTTTATTTTGGTTATCACTACAACTGCAGACCATGTTTTCAAGAAAATTATCACAAATACTAATACAACAAATACAACAACTACTACTGGATGTAAACTTACAACAGAAACTGCTCCAAAATCAATTCATCAAAGTTCCATTTTAATAACTAACTGACAGAACACAACACTATCACAGAAAACTTACACTGGATGATGCAAAAATACACAAGTGCACTCTTACTATAGTGTTGGTCTCAGATAGTACAATCACACACAGCTGTTTCCAATCCTACTAGTTCATAAATTACAATTCTGCAGCAACACCTCCCATAACATGCTAAAATAATCTGGTAGTTTGTAGTATGGGGCAGGCAAATGAAGTATAAACAACTAAGAAGACAATGACAGGCTAGAAGAGTGTGGGGAATGTAGGTTGCTGCGTGTCATGAAATAAGAGCAGATGAATGCACGGAACTAAATCTGCATAAAGAATTAGGTTCAAATCACCTGAAGACCAATTTAAAATATAATGCAAGTACATGGAGGTCATTTCCTGGCACGTTTAGATATACTAGTAGTGGACACAGGATACGTCTAGAACCGGACTGCTAGGTCCTGCCAAGCATATCATCAAATGTGACTGGATGGTTGCAACTGTGACTTGATAGTTTAGTCTGTCTCTAAAATATCAGTTGTCCAGAAGGTGGGGGGTCTGGTTATGTTCATGAAGCAAGAGAAACACACCAATAGCTCCTCAGCTGGAGGAAAATACTCAAAATAGCTTGGCACATATCTCTAACCCACCCCCATTCTCTTTGTCAAACATCCATACGGGAACAATGAGTAATTCAAGCCTGTCTCACAAATGGGACACAAATAATATCAAAATGACGACAAGCTGGAACAAGTAATAAACTGCCAAAGAAAAATACTGATGACAACTTCAATTATATATTTTACAACATAAACAGAAGACAGGGTTATGTACACTCAACTGTGATAAAGTAATGATGGCAATTAGGAACAAAATGCAAACCCTAGTATCTATAAACAATAAAGGCTGTATCTGCACCAGGCTTGCTCACATCTGACAATTCTGTTGATTAAACTCAAATCTCACACAACTGTGAAATCATTATTGTTGTTATAAAAAGTAAAGTAAAGTATCCCATAGCATTACTGCCGTAGGGGTGTGAGGTGTTAGCGATCTCAGATTTCAAAGGCTCGGCTATATGAGGGCAGTAGCCATCTCCTCTCCCTCACCGCTTTTACTTCCTGGACTGAACCGGTACCCATTTAAGGCTGGGTCGACCCGGGAGCCATTGCGGTCTGAAAAAAACATTACCGCCTCAACTGGGAAATGAACCCAGAACCACTAAGATGCGAAGCCAGCGCGCTAACCACTGCGCTACGCGGCACCCTGTTATTATACCTACTATAAATAATACCAAGTCCAGAACACATTTTCATGATTGTGGACACATTTCATCAAAATTGAGAGTTGCCACTTTGTCAGATATTGGTAAACTTCCTTTATTTGTTAGAAAATGGGAGAAGGAAAAAAAAAAAAAGCAATGATAAAATCAATCAATTACACTCACTCAACTCAAATTCTATATTTTCACTGTCCCCATGTTGCTAAAAATTTACAATTGTATGTTCTCAAATTGTTCACATTCTATTCCTGCATTGTCCTCAAATTATTCGCCATTTATAGTTGCTCTACGCTCAAATTGTTCATCATTTATACTTGCTCTATGCTCAAATTGTTCACCATTTACACTTGCTCTATGCAAAGTGTCACAATTGATGCTTGTTCTGTTCTCAAAATTAAAAGCTGGATAATTAACCAGCAAAGAAAGAACTGTGAACCTGCCTTGTGGTCATGCGGTCAGTTTATAAATACCACTGGTCCATAATACTAGTGCCAATTCAGGGCCCATGCTCAGCGGTAACAGTCTGATGAAATAAAATGCCACACATTTCAATAATCCAGCAATAACTGTGTCATAAGGTGAACAAACAATAAGCACACACAACATGGAGACAGTCAAATCTCAAGTATAAAAATGTGTAACAATGACTAAGAAATGCATTGAGGTTGTCAATAATCATCGCTGCTGTAGTTGTCATTTTCAGGATAGCTGTTTTTTGCTTTGCTTTTGCTAGGCTTAGGTTTTTTTCCATCTCCTCCTTCATCCTGCTAAATAGAAAAGATGAATAAACATGTCAAGGCAATGAAGGTTTTGACTAGGACCAGTTTAGCATTAACTTCTTTGTAATGAATTAGATCTCAAGAAGAATGATGGTCAGAACGAAGATATCAATCTACAAGCAAATTCTATTACAAACGATAGCTTGTAGAACACTTACATGTGCAATTACTCGTTTAATATCTGACCTGAGAACACATCTTTTCTTTTCTCTTTCAATATTAAAAACAAGCTAGCTAAATGAACCGATATAAAAATTGTAAATTTCAAACAGATAATGTATGAACCTACACAAGGGTGTGTGTGTACAATCATCCATCAGTTCTCCGTACAATGATATAATAATTGCAGGGAGATACTCTTTTTTTCATGCACACATATGCCGCAATAAATTATTTTAAAACTTACCTAAAATTAAACAAGACAAATTGCATTAGATAACAAAATGGCTAAAGCTTCAGAAAAAGCTTTCTTGACATCAGTTTCCAATATCAGAAAAATATCAAACATTATAAATGCATTTTATTATTATATTTTAACGTTTTTGTAACATTTCTCATTTAATCAATTTCTTTTGGACTCTATACTTCAAATGTCAAGTATCATTTTTCCCTTACACAAATAGACAAAACACAAGCATTCTACAGAAAGTTCCCAGAACTTATATATTCACATGTTAACTTCACGTCTCATGGTCATTCATTGATATCTGTTCTATAACATTGAATATGGTTTGACTTAGCAGCCACATGTCTCACATTGTGAGATTTTTTCCCCAATTGCCATTGCTTTCATTCACTGAAACTGCTATCTCCAATTCAAATTCATTTTCTTCATCAGCACTGTCATTTTGATCACTATATTGCACACCTGCCATATCCTAAAACCAACCATTGAGCATGTCTTCACTTCTCTCATATACCAAGTACAGACTGTTTTGGCATCCATTTAAACCTCTCACACTAAACTAAAAATATCACTAAAACTAAAACAATTTCCATGTGAGCATATGCCTTCAACAAATAGTTGACAAGCATGTCTATAATAAGGGAATGTTTCTCATGATAACCATCTTTCCAGATTGCCTACACTTCACATATCCAAATGTGCCAAGGTCTGTTGTACCTTTTGAGGTTCTGCAAATTTTAATTCCCAAATTCTGGGACCATTCAGCAGGCCAAAACATTTTACTCTGTAGCTGATCTTGGCTTTTAGCTACCTTACTGGACATCGAAGTTTCGTTTGTTTAACACTTCAGCACTTTATTTAGTCTTGCCCAGAAAATCCAAAGTTGAACTGATCTGCCAGAATTTGTCCATTTCAAACTAACGTTATCCATTTTTGCATTGCAACAAACTCTCCTTGGTTAGGAAGACAAAACTATAAACATTCGGGACACGTGGCGCTATCATTTTCTCAAAATGGCGTGCAAATCGAATGCGTTTTCCATTTGTGGCAAATTTTTCAGAAATGGCTTTTAAAGTTGTGGATTCTTTGCTTCAGAAATAATTTATTATTTATTCAGTCCAATGATCTTGCACCTGGACCACTCGTGGATATTCAACACATGCCCATTTCAGACTGTGGCCGGGACACATACTACAAAAGGTAAGTGTAAAGGAATTGGTGGATATTTTTAGGAAATACACGATGTGGTAGGTACCAAATAAAAGTATTTCTCTCCAATTTTCATCTGCACATTTACGTAACGTAACCATTGGTGATAAATGTTGCCCGGGGCAACAAAGTTCTTTATTAATTTATGTCTCTACACACAACAAAATTATATCTATAGACCAACAAATAAAAAGGTTACAGGCTCTCAAAGTCAACAGCCATAGTAAAACGTGGCAGTGTAAAGGTTAATGTCATGTAACTTCTTACTAATATATCATCTTTATTATGAATATTTCATGTCTTTGATAGTTTCATTAAGTGTCTTGCGATGTTTAGATCGTAATTCTAGCTCAATTTGTTCAATATTTATTCATTTTATTTTGAGTTTTGATGTACAGAATACCGACATTTTTCTCCAGATGGAAAGGCACAAATTGGCAACATTAGCATGGACTGAAAAGTGTTAAACCAAAATGACGTCGCTAGTGGACATTTACAGGTTTTCGTCTTCAATCTGTGAAAATCAGGACTTTTGCCATTTCATCTAATGGCTGGCTATAGGATATGAAAAATGTATGTAATGATAGCAGTAGTAATGAAGACAGTGATTCTGAATAGGACATACGTGCGAGTATTACAGTCAAGCTGTAAACCATGACACAGCGCATTCCATTCTCCGGACTACATTCTGTTACTTGCAAAGCCCTTTTCAGATCTTGGTAGCGGGAGATTGAGAACGAGGGAAGAAGAAGAATAGGACATTGATGTTGTGACCATAAATGTTAACACGATGGAGATTCTGATACCTGCTAGATGTATTTATATGACCAGGGATCCATTGCATGACTTTTCTGACTTCATGGAATGTGAGAAGATAGTTGACATCTAGGGATACTTGGGTAAGTTCATTCTTACAATGACCACCATCTTCTAGAGCCTGAAGAGCAGATAATTAGTCTGTGAAGACTACAATGCTTTGGGTTTTTGACAGGAAAGCATTAAATACAGTCCTTAAGTGGTACAGAGCTACTTCCAGTGCTGTTATTTCTGCCTCATAGTTTGGACATATCTCCCCACAGGTATGAAACAGCTCATCAGATGTTCTGTCTGGATACTCTATTTAGACTCCATATCCTGCTTTAATGGTGGCCTTAAAGGCAGACCCACCAGTATAGACATGCATCCATTCTTCTGGGTAGGCATCAATCGTTCTCTGTGATGCTCGCATAAGACGTACTGGATCAGAACTTCTTGTTGTATTATCTATTAGTTTGGTTTGAATTTCTGGCATTTTTAAACATGTATGTGGTGGTAAATTTCTTGTTTCTCTCTGTGTCTTTTGTCTGGGAAGTGATATGTCTTTGATCTCATTGACATGGGGGACTGATTTTACTTTTATTTTCTGCTTTTGTTGCAATTTTCTGCTAGACATATTGGGGTGGTCTTTGCTTATTCTGTTACTCCTCTCATAAGCTTCCTTGGCGGCCACATCTCTTCGCATATCAAGAGGTTCCATTTATATGAATTTCACATGCAACAGTGGATATTGACCTCATTGCTCCACTAATAAGGTGCAGGGCATTGTTCTGAACTCTGTCCAGGGATTCTACATTAGTTTGTCAGCATGTTGTCAGAAGTGCATTGCTTTATTCTAAAGCAGAGCATTCATATACAGGTGCGTTAGAGTGTCCTTGCCTGATCCCCATGCTGTGCCAGGGAGCATCTTTAATAACTGTAGCTGCCTCAATGCTTTATTTTTAACAATTTCTTGAGGCTGAGCTGTCCGTCAAGAGTGACTCCAAGATATGTAGGCTCTTCCTCTCTGGGCAATTTCTGTTTGTTGAATCTCAAAAAGACCAAACTTGATATTTGTAGGCAAAATATTTTTTTTTTTTTAAACTAAATATTTTCAGAAAAATTAATTTTCCGTGCTTTGTATGTTTTTAATGTCCATTATGTATCACAAATAATGATAGTTATATTTTTATGAAAGTGTTTGCATTTTTCTATAGAATTACACTTAGGATTTATATTTTTTCATGTATTACAGATATTTAATTTTTTGTTTGTTAAATGGTATAAGTAACAGAAAATAGTCTTTAGGAGTAAAGTAACACATAGCATTACTGCCATACGGGTGTGAGATGTCAGCGATCTCATTTTTCAAAGGCTTGGCTAATTGAGGGCAGTAGCTATCTCCTCTCCCTCACTGCTTTTACTTCCTGGACTGAGCCGGTACCCATTTGAGGCTGGGTCGACCCGGGTGCCATTGCAGTCTGAAAAAACATTTCTGCCTCAACTGGGGAATGAACCCAGGACCACTCAGATGCGAAGCCAGCTCGCTAACCACTGCGATTCGCTACGGGATGTATTTTCTAATTTGCGGCTTATGATGGTTAACGATCCTATGTTGTGGAGCAGCTACAAACCTGGGACTTCTGATACTGCCTGGCATCAAACTCATCATCAGCATGTGGGCTCTGGGAAGGGGACCATGACCTCTGCTTCTTTTTCTTCTTCGGGGGTGGGGAGGGTGAGGCATTTCCAGAATCTGAATCCTGGAGTCTCTGATTTGACCGTGAGGCAGGTGGAGGTGATGGAGATGATGATGGCTGTTTTGAGGTCTTCTTAGATTTCCTAGGAAAATAAAAGTCGACACCAAATTACTAGTCACTTCATGTTTCTAATATAACAAAGACATAAACATTGTAGTTAATGGGATACTCAATCATTGCAAACTAAAATATAAAAAGGGAGTACCTAAGTGCTCATGGAACATTGACTGGGTATGTATACCAGTCATGTCGTTCTCCAGCCTACCCAGCTGTCCGTGATCTGACGACACCGTAATCTATAATATTGTTGGTGGCAGACAATCCACGGGGTCACTGAGGATACAAGTTCAACTCATAGCAAATAAATGCACAAAAAGACTGCAGCCCAAGAATTTAGTTGTTTTTGGTGAGGGGGGGAAGGAAAGAAGGCAAGTGGTGTGCGTGTAACTGTATGCAGAAGGTTTATCGTGTCCTGTCAGGACTTGACCACTTCCAGCAGAGCACATCAACTTTGTTCTAGCCCTGTACATTTTTTAAATGATATCTTCCTGCTTTTTTCACCCCAAGGAGAACAAGGGGCCTAACTCACAAGGTTGACTCAATTCCAGAAGTCCTGCTGCTAGGTAGTTGATGCATGCTTGCTGTAGTGCTTTCTATAGAAAGGTAGTTGATGCATGCTTGCTGTGGTGCTTTCTATAGAAAGGTAGTTGATGCATGCTTGCTGTGGTGCTTTCTATAGAAAGGTAGTTGATGCATGCTTGCTGTGGTGCTTTCTATAAAAAGGTAGTTGATGCATGCTTGCTGTGGTGCTTTCTATAGAAAGGTAGTTGATGCATGCCTGCTGTGTGGTGCTTTCTATAGAAAGGTAGTTGATGCATGCTTGCTGTGTGGTGCTTTCTATAGAAAGGTAGTTGATGCATGCTTGCTGTGTGGTGCTTTCTATAGAAAGGTAGTTGATGCATGCTTGCTGTGTGGTGCTTTCTATAGAAAGGTAGTTGTTGCATGCTTGCTGTGTGGTGCTTTCTATAGAAAGGTAGTTGATGCATGCTTGCTGTGGTGCTTTCTATAGAAAGGTAGTTGATGCATGCTTGCTGTGTGGTGCTTTCTATAGAAAGGTAGTTGATGCATGCTTGCTGTGGTGCTTTCTATAGAAAGGTAGTTGATGCATGCTTGCTGTGTGGTGCTTTCTATAGAAAGATAGTTGATGCATGCTTGCTGTGGTGCTTTCTATAGAAATTTCTTCTTCTTCTTCAGCATTTCCCCTAAAAAGGATGTTGTGACATAGTTTACAGATAGGATGTGATGTATGTGCCTTTCTGCCGGACACATCTGATTTCAGCTGGCTTTTTAACCTTCCCACTGCGGTCACTTATTACTGCTGCCTGTTTCCAAAGCTGATGCTTGGAGGCAGAATATGGTCATGGTTCAGCTGTGGTTATCTGGCCCTGATGCTGTCAGCTCATTTACTGCTGAATATTCTAGCATTGCAGCAATTTGTTTTACTTGAGGCTTGTTGTTGTTCTTTGCGAACATCACCTTGAGGTGCATAGGCTATCAACCAACCCTCTTCAGACTGGTCCTGCACTTTTTTCTAGATTTTTCTAACTTCACCCAGTTTTTCTTATGTTGGCCTTTAGGTCTCTTCTCCGTGTGTTCTTTGGCATTCCTTTGCCTCTTTTTTCATTTGGGTTTCATAACAAAGATTGCCTGGTTATACTGGCTTAGTTAAAGGCTTTCGCAGTGCGTGATCTTTTTACTTGAGGCGGCTAGCTCCATCAGAAACAACATGTTTGCAAAGGTGGAGTAATCCTATCACTTGCTCCACTACAACTGTAGCAGATTAGCTCCAATTCGTCCTCATCAAAGCTATACTGGTCACAATATTTATATGTAGCAGTTTAGGCTTATTTTACTTATCTTAACAGTTACAACATATATCTAAACAACAACACGACTTCAACACAGTAAACTATCGTTAACCATTAACCCTACCACACCTGAGGCCCTGAACCTAACTGTGCCCCATTCCTGGGCTTTAGAGCATTAAAGAGAAAAAAACCAACATGATATAGAAAAATGTTAGTTACATGCAAACAAGTGGTTAGAATAAGATGTAACTTGGAGACATTGTAGAAAATAGGTTTACCTATCATCTAGCGTCAATATTCCACCTTTGTGTGCCAATCCACCCAGCAAAAGGCAAAGCATCTGTCTCGAGTCATAAAACATTTTGAAATCCGGGAGTAAACACAACAAAGAGCTCTCATTTGTCCAATAATCCTGATAGCTGGGCTTTACACATGAGTATTCCATATAGATCCTCAGTCCAAGAAAAGCCTTCGTCTCATCACTTGAGCTCTCATGTCTGTTTCACTTGAACAGAGTCTGAATCAACCAAATTATTGATCACCTGTTGGACTGTCATAAGCCTAGACTTACTTTGCTTTCCTGTTGAAGTGCTTGGTTCATCAGCCGCTCGTTTCATTGTCAATTTTCCGAATTTGTTCACGTTAAACCCCACAAAATCAATTCAAACATGGGGGCAGCCATTTGCAATGACTAATCACGAGAATTGACCACGATTGGTTGGTTATTTTTAGATTCTGACGCATTTTATGATGTACTACCCAAAGTACCGAAAATTAGGTCAAGCGGTAGTTCAGGAAATTACAGAGAATTGGGTACAGCGGTATGGTAGGGTTAAGACAAAATAATATTTATTTTACTAGCATATTTGTATAATAACAATATGAATCAAACAAGAACTAGTACACTAAATAATATCATATACTAAACTAACACAGAGGATCCAAGCAATTAGCTGTTGATGTCGCCTCTGTAAACTAAGTACCCAGGTTCTAAGTCTATATCTGCAATACATAATTTCATAAAATCTAATACTATCCTGTTACAACTTAGTGGTTCTAGATAAGTCCTCTGCAATTCCTCCGCCCGTTGTCTAGGTGGGGATGGATCTACTAATCTCCGTCCGGGCTGACTGATAGCCCAAGTGACTTCAGGATATTATCCCTTAATTCAGGAAGAACCCATTTTGCAACAACCAAGAGACTTCCAGGTTGTATCCCAGGATTCAGGAAGAACCCCTTTTTGCAACAACCAGTTTCACGAACCAAGAGACTGTGATCGTAGAAGGGATACTATTGTTCCAAAAGCCACCAATGCAATGGTCCTGAAGAACAGTCGTACTGCCGTCTAGATCAATTCGTGCTGAGACGAATCTTCTCTCTCGCATGTGAACAGATCTCTATTTCATATTGTTTACAGGGTGTCCACCAGTTGCACCTTTAAGCGTGTGCAAGGCTCTAGGTGTATGATGGGTTAACCACCCCATAAACACTCTCTCTCTCTCTCCGAATCTGTCTAATCTCACTCTACATTGTCTTTTATAGATTCTTTTCTTAGCTCTAGAAACATACATGACTGTCTATGGGTCCTCCCCAGTTGGCTGGTTAGCCATCACTCTAATTTGGTCCCACCCAATCTAGAATTCCATTCGTTGCAATATCCACAGGTCATTGTCACTTTAAATGTGACAGCCTGCCGTGTGAGTTCCTATTGTCAATCTAAACCCCTTCCACTTAGGTCTGATATCAGAATGGTCAAACTGATACCAACTCCTCAAAAACTTGCCACGTTTTCCCTATCGTGAATATTTACTTCTCGCCTTCTTGTCGACCTAGCGCAGACACCGACGATTGACTCTGGAATGACCTGGGCTTATCCGCCAGCACTTTGGCAACTTTTGATTCCCAGAGAATACAGCCGCCATCCCAATTTCCCCTGCCCTGAACACGCATGCTCCACAGGGAACTCTGGAACTGTCATATAACCCCTAGTGAGTCACCTTAACAACATGCTTGCAAAGGTGTAGTAATCCTATCACTTGCTCCACTACAACAACCAGTGAGTCACCTTAACAACATGCTTGCAAAGGTGTAGTAATCCTATCCCTTGCTCCACTACAACAACCAGTGAGTCACCTTAACAACATACTTGCAAAGGTGGAGTAATCCTATCACTTGCTCCACCACTACAACAACCAGTGAGCCACCTTAACGTGCTTGCAAAGGTGGCGTGATCCTATCATTTGCTCCACCACTACAGCAAGATTACGACCAATATGACATATTAACATTGAAACAACACATAACACTCACACTGGCCGTGGCTCTGGAGATTCTGATGATGACCTCCGTGAGGATTTTTTGGGCAATGAACTGTCACTTCTATGGATATAAAAACATTGCATCAAGTACTACTCCAGATTCAAAAACACAGTTTTAAAATATCAGGAATTCTTTTCAACTGTTGTATCATGGATATAATGCTTGTGTACAGATCATTAGGCCTTGTAAATGTAAATAGCATGTCCTTTGCAGAACACACGCCTCTTACAACCGCCAACCTATTTGGCTGTTATAAGTATCTTGGCATGACATCCCAACTGATGCCCAATACGCTGAAAGGTACCTATCAGACCTCAAGTCATTAGTTTTACTTTCATTTAGATAAACTGAAATGAAATTTTAAAGTTTGCTTTTCAAAATCATGTTCTAGTTTATATAAGGATGCAAAAATATTAATTCTGACATGTTTGTGGGAGGCATTGATACTTTTAAATCTGGCACATGTAGGAAAAAAATACTGTGGCTTTTGCTCAGTGGCTGGTTTTAGGATATGACAGATGGGACTAAAAAGTGATAAGTGCTGATGAAAGTGATACTGAGACTTAGGTGTTTTTATGAATGAAAACAAAGACGTTTTGGAAAGAACCCTTTACGTGGCTTCTAGGAAAAGCAATGGTCACTTTTCCTGAATAGATAACAGCAAATGACTATGAAATATGGGGGTCACCATTTGATTAGTTAACTGTTTACAGCTTCATTCAACTGGCACTGATCGCCCACAAGACGTCAATGTTGGACTTCAAGACCTGGGAAATTATTTATTTTATTTATCAGACCAATGACCACGCATGTGGACTACACGTGGATATTTAACACAAGCTCAATTCAGACTCTGACTGGAATACAGAAGAAAGGGACTTTGGTAAAGACATTGATGGAAATATACAAGAACTAAACAAGAAGCTGTTAGTACATTGTTTTTCCTCAATCCAATTAAAGCCATTAAACACTTGATACTAATATTTAACTTTTATTATGAAATACTTTGCGTCACAAATAATTTAAATGTTAATTACAATGTTTACATCATAATTTTAGCTCAATTTGTTTAATATTTATGCATTTTATTTTGAATAAAAACTATTGGACATATGGATTTGCAACAATTGTCCTGAACTGAATGACAACTCTGCAAAATTAGCATAAGCTCCCAGATGAAGATGGATGTGTCGAACCGAAAGGTGCAAATATGGCAGTAAACTAGCGACACAGCAAATTCCGTTCTCCAGACTACATCCTGCTACTTGCAAAACCCTGTTCAGGGCTTGGTAGCGGGAGATTGAGAACGAACGTAGAAGAAGAAGCATAAACTGGAAAGACTGAATATGTTGTGTCAATTTGTACATGGAGCAGCAACACTTTACATTTCTGATACAGAAAGAGCCATGTTAAAATTGGATCAAATGTGGAAACATTTAACAAAACTATTAATATTTCTATAAAAATAAATCGCCGGTAACAATTTATTGGAAAGGAATTTAAAGTTATATTTGTCTCAACCTTTAGCCATTTTGCTATTTAATGCATATTACCATTTTTATTTTACCTTACTTAATACACTTAAATCAATCATTTGTACAAGTACATGTGGGTGAAGATAGTTATATCCCTGAACTTAGGAATGCAAGACATATTTCAGGTTCAAGTGTAAAGGGTTAAGTGAATGGGACACTGTTAAATGAGAGTTCAGATGTAAACACTTAGAAATATATAATAGGTACATGTACCTGAGAAATAAAGAACAAGGCACCCAGACAAAATACAATTCAAGAGTTAATGTATGTAAGAAAAAGAGGTGTGTTACAAGAGACATCGCTGTCTTATTTGAGCACATAGAGATGTGGTTTTACAGAGGAATGTTAGGAATTCATACCACAGCAGGAAAGAAAAAAAAGATAGCAATAAAAATGTGCAAACAAGGCTTATTATGCAGATCAGAAACGACATCCACATCTTTTGGTCATGCCATGAGAAGTGGAGCCAGTGCACTTTGTAACATGAATCATTGGAAATTGAGATAAAGGACAACAAAAAGAGAAGCTACAGAAGTTAGCAATACAACTGATGAACAGTAGTATGGTCAAGAAGCTGTTTTCACCCAATGCCAGTCAGCAATGTATAGTAAGAAGAAATGATGAACATTCAATGATCACAAAAGTCTTTACAAATATTAGCTACTAAGTGAAGTAACCAAAACAGAATTGATACACCTGGAAGTCAATATTTGTTTCCTTCTATATCATACAATGTCAAATGAGATCCATCATTACTGAAGATAGTTGGCTGATATATCATGATAGTATCACTGGCACACTTAGCCATGTAAAAAAAGTATATTGACCTTCGCCTATTGTCAGTAGGGGACTGCTGGGTCCGGCTACTCCTCACAGGACTCTGAGAGCGAGACCTGATGATTGTCAAGAAATAATAGGTGTTCATTTATGAACCCACATTTTGTCATCACAACAAAACACAACATTTTAAAATGACAGAGTTTACAATCAATAAGAACACTATATAAATCTTTAACTGAGAATGTATTTTAATTATCACATTTAAAAAGTCATAAAGTTTAGCCATTACTTAAATCATTATCTTTGATCACCAAAACATCTCACATTTTTCTTTTCATTCAGTGGCACACAAAAAACATCTACCCATATAATAAAGTTACCAAACAGTATCTTTAGTGATTTATTTTTAAATCTTATTATCATTTACAAGTACAATTAATAAGCACAACTTTATTATTCTTAAAGAGAAGAAAGTATAGGAAACAAAAAAAAGATGACACGTAAGCCACACACTGAAGGACACATATATGTATGTATACTTTATTGGACAATTGTTAACCCAACAAATGCATACACATTACCGCATCAATACATCTCCTCTTTTCTAGAGGACAGATAGGCCTTTGCGAAAACTCGGTCAATATATGACATGAAGGGGGCGATTGGACCTGCACTCAAGGCCGTTCTCTCTTTATGCATGGAGATGACAGGTGAAGAAACGACACTCCATTTATGCACGAATAGCTGGGCTCAACTGCTCCTCTGCATCAGTCAGGTCTGCATCGAGGTCAACGATTCTTGCTTCGATCTTAGCCAATGATCCGTTCCTTGCTCGAATCTATATACTGGTAGCTTTGGAATGACTGGCAATGAAACGACCTGGAGAAGGACCTAACGACTCCGTTGAAAACACTGTGGGGATCAAGACCTCAAGCGACAACAATCATCATCTAGCTCGCAATCAAACGTAAGGGTGATAACCATACGACTTCACTTCCTGTGGACTTGCAGCGTTGGAGCAGGGTGTTGATAACAATGGGCCACTTTGGATGCCCCCTTGAATAAATGTGTCAGGACAACATATTAAATATGACAGGTTAACAGATAAATAACTACAAATTTGACATTTCAAAAATAAAATGTGACCATAAATTATATATTTATTACTCATATTATTATGTATTATTATTATTTTAATATGCATTGCTTTAAAAGTCATCCCAGACAATTACAAGTAAAAGGTCCACCAAAGCAACAATAAAAGTTTCATTCTATTTAAACATTTCAATTATTTTCTCTCAGAGAGATTTGCAATGTTTTAACTTGGTCAATAATAATAGTTCAAGCAACAGGCAAAAACAAAACAAAGTAATAAAAAGCAAATGAAAAATAACATTCTGAGAAATAACATTTAGAGCTAAATTGAATAATTGTTCAATTTGAAACTAGTTATCTAACTGTTTCAGTTTGCAAATGACATTTTAATATTTCAAAATGACGTGTTTGTCAAACAGAACTATGACTAAATAATAATAATATTCCCATCACTCCATTTATTGAAGCATAGATCCCACACTGCATTTGGCTTATCCTAACCAGCTTGTAGGAAAGCCTGATTCCATTCATTTGCAGTGTGATTTCATAGCAATGGTTTTTACATGATGAGGTTACTAGCCCCATGCACAACCCTCTTTGGACATATCGTACGACATGCAAGGAAGGAAACGGAGGGCCTATTATGTATGCCCCAGGAACCTCTCATGTGTATGACTAAATAATTAATCAAATACAAATAATTTGTATACTCTGTATAAATCTTTCTCTGACAAAGCAACTGATTGAAATGATAAGAAAGAAACAACAATGAAAAGTTGAAAGACAAGAATATGTCAAGAAGATATTGTACTAACCTTCTGTTTCCACCTCTTTCTCTCGACTGAGATCTTCTGCGAGAGTTATTGCCACCTCTCTGATAATTATAATCTCTGTTGTTCCCTCCATTCCAGCCACCTCTGCTGCCGCGGCGTGAACTGCTACCAATGGGTTTGGCATGTTCCACTCTTACCGTGCGACCACAAAGTTTTCTGAAATACATTGTCAGACAATTGACAACATCTTCAAATAAAACATGCATTTTGAGAGGGGCCACTATTTAAGGTTTCTACAGTATAGACATATTTGTTGTTTTTTTTGGCGTTCGCCTAATTCCTCTAATCACCAAGGCGGTGCGTTGCACTGTGGTTTTTATTTTGCGCCTGTCGGCCCAGTGCATCCGACTTCAGCATGCATTTTATGTAAATGTATGCTTCCTCCTGCATTTTCTAAGGGTTTGCTTCCCCGGGGTAACGACCGGTGCTGTGATGGGGATCGAACCCAGCACCTTCTGGTTGTGAGCCGTGTCACTTAACCACTAGGCTACGCCGTCCCCTTGTATAGACATATGACTCATGAAGGCGACTGCTCAAACTTGAACATGGCGCTCATAATCACATACACTTGTGCTGAGCTTATAATGCTTTTGTCTTTGACTATATATTTATCTTCCAAAAACTTATGTAAATCCACCATGTCCGGATGGGAAAGGAGGACAATTGGACCCAGGGTCAATCCCCGACCCCATAAAATGCTTCTGGCTACAAAAACAACCAACTTATCTAATGATCGGTCCTTGAAAGAGAAAGGTCTTTCAACAGGGCTTATATAATTTGTGGACCAGTCAAAGCAACAAGGAAACTAGTTTTAAAAAAAAAAAAGCAACAAGGAAACTAGTTTGTCAACCTCCATTCTATCAACACGATCACTTACAGACAGGGCACATAGAATGTGAGAACCGTGTGGGAGGCAGGCAAAACTCAGATTATGCCCAAACCCAGTATCACATGACAATGTCTGTCAAAGAACTCCCAGGGACAAAGGTAAAATAAACACATGGAGACAATACAAGTACAGGACAGGTCTGCCCAGAGAGTTTTGGATTGATGACCCATGCACACCACAGTGATAACCACAAAGAAGAAAAACCAATCTGCTGAAAATTAACCCTTTACACTCTACACCAAAAAAAGCAACCTTTTGAATAGCACAGGGAGAGAACTCATTTGCACATTCATTTACGATTTTTTTTAAAAGAATTATATATCTTAAATACATTTTAAAATTTGCATGACAAGTTTAATTATATTGAATATTGAATACACTTTCAGAAAAGATATAACTTTATAGCTGTTTTGTGATCAATAATGGGCATTTTAAAATGTGTTATCTGAAAAACATGTCTTCTTTCTGCCTGGTATGTGAACCAGTCTGCAGTTTTCTGAAACATGGTTATCTTCCAGAAACATTTGGTGAGTCTCCGATGTTTGATATTGTTCTCGTTCCTTGTAAAAGGCTGCCCACTGATCACTGGCAAAAGCACAGGATGGTTTAGGTAAACAAACATTTGCTGACATCAGGGCCAGATGCTCTCATAAGCAAAAATACATTGATGGTGGAAACATGAAGCAGAAATCAAACAGCATACCTCCACCACCTTCTTTCAGCTCTACCAATAATGTAGTATGAACAATATAAGTCTGCAAGATCAATCCCTCCCATGTATGTGTTGTAATCAAGGACAGGGTTTGAGATTGCTTACTGTTCCAACATCATCGTTTGTTCGACTTTTTGTAACACCAACTGCACGGTTGCAGTTGGATGAGATTATGTCAACCAGCCCCTAGTCTATCCATTGTATTGCCACCAGATTGCCTTTTTTGTTTCATCAGCAATGTCCTCTGTTTGGCCTTTGTGAAGAATTTCACCCTTTCCGAGTTAGCCAAACGGTTCCACAGCTGTAGGTTTTACACAAAGTCTTGGCTTCCGCAATACATCAGATTTTGATTCCCCATGGGTTTGGCCTGCCATGAATATATTGCTTAAAAAAACCTGATGTGCTACCAATATATTTATGACTGTATAGGTATAACCGATATGTCTTAGGTCTGGGGCTGATCTCTCTAACTTCATTCAGTTTGTCAATCAATTCCATCCATCTATATGTTTCACTTCCAGTATCTCTCTTACATTAATAAACTTTCTTGATACCACTGTCTGTATCTGACCTCCTGAGCTCTCCAATACCGTCTACTACAAACTTACTGACGCACATAGCTATCAGCTTTACACTTCATCTCAGCCTCAATGATGATGTGACGCACTCGTGTTTTCTTAGCATCTACGTCTTCATCACCTGTGCCAGGAAGACAAAGATTTTCTCCATACGGCCGACGACATGCATGACCTTTTCATAAGCATCTCTATCCTAAAGCTATTCTGACCTCCACCCTTCAGTGTGTCATTCCCAGATCTTGTACTGATGCTGTCACCTCTTCACACCATCCCCCATCTGATCTAAATAAATGTATTCTTACGACATCAGTGTGAGTACATTTCATACTATTGTGTAGGCCTCTCTTCTCATTCAACTTCAGTTTCTCTTTCCTTACATCTCTCTCACATTATTATTGTTTATTTTTGTACCTTTTCTGTATGCTGTCTATATGTGTGTGTGTATATGATTTGTTTTTCTTCATATCTTTGTATGTGTGTTACTTGATATTTGTTTATTTTTTGTGGGGTTTGTTTTCTGTGATTTATTCATGTTTGTATCTGTGTGTAATCATATTGACAATTTCTTGATGAGTAAACTTACTCATTGTGGGGATTCAACAACAACACTGAATGAGGTCAACGCATACCAGGTTTGCGGTCTCCATATACCATCCTTTCCTAAAGAATTATGTGTTCAAAAATCTACTCATTTTAAATATGTGTAAATTGACTATATATTTAAACATTAGAATGTGGGTCCATGTTATAGGAAATGTTATTATCACACGAGTCTGCAT
Organism: Ariolimax columbianus; assembly: GCA_036924085.1. Lineage (NCBI taxonomy): Eukaryota > Metazoa > Mollusca > Gastropoda > Stylommatophora > Arionidae > Ariolimax > Ariolimax columbianus. The sequence goes on from JAVGWX010000006.1 coordinate 10,376,487, forward strand.
AGCAAATAACAGTTCATCTATACCTTTCATTATTATTCTATTATACTCACTAAAGAAAACAAGAGGAAAGGAAAATAACTAGTGGCAAAGACATTTTTTTATGAAAAGTTATTTCAAATCTGTTTTAATGTTAATGCTAACATTTACACAGATGGTTAAAAGCTTATGTCTGCACAATTAAGCTGTTCTAAAAGCTTGAGAGTAAATTCGGTTCTACCGGATTTGTCCATGCAGCACATATTTATTTAATATCTAAGTAAAAAGTATCATGAATGTGTATCAAAAGAACCACAAGAGACAAAGGAGAATGCAATGAAAAACAATCTTTTCCAGCAATGAGAAAAAGCAAAGACGAAAGAAGTGCATCAACATGACTGGCCAATTTAATCAAGATTGGCTTTGTTTTTGCTCTGTGCTGTTGTTGTCACCAGACATATAGCTTATACCTTTTTGCTCTGTGCTGTTGTTTTCACCAGACATATAGCTTATACCTAAGGTTTGTGGAAGTACAGCAGTTTCTACTGCCAGATTTGGTCAGTTTAATTATCTGTGATCAAATGTGTATGCAAATTCTCAGTAAATTTGTAGGTGCTACAATTGACAGAGGACAGTGTTTCTTTCTCATGGTCAGCAGAATTGTCTCACATTGTAGCTGTCCTCTGGAGTGCTGTTGCTGCTAATAAACAATGATTATTTAATGATATTCAGATCTGGTATTACAACCGTTTACATTCATCCATAATCATAAAACTATTCACATTTCAAGAAACAAAACTTTTGCTTACAGTATATATGTAAATGTTTACCGACCAACAATTTGAACTAAAGATGTAATACTACACTACACTTAGATATTCCAACCTTCCATTTCTATCTCTGACTGCCTCATCTGCATCTTCAGGGTATCGATAAACTACAAATGCGTAGTCCTGTGCATTTCTGTAAATAACAATAAATGCAGAACAGATCAAATAAAGCACACACATTCTTTGTACTCATTTTCACTGATGATGTCTATAAGCTGTGTGTAACATGCACTCGCACAATTCTCTTCTGTGTTCACATCCAACAATTAATGTTGGCACATCTTCAAGAACAATTCAGTGTGTATTGCATAATATGGTGCAAGCATGCATACAGTTGCATCACTTACACTCAAACTGTCTTACATAAAAGTGTTAGGTTTGGTTATCTGTTTTAGGAGTCATGAGTCAAAACAAACAAAACAACAATTAGCGAATAAATAGGAATGCTAAAAGTTGTTTTCACCACTATGAGAAAACTATTGACATCCAAACAGCTAACTCATAAAATGAGAGCGATCAAGTGTTATGTACCGGTACTTTCGTAAGTACTGTCAAATGGCATAGAGAACTCAAAGCTGTATTTTCACACTAAGGTATCTGAGTGAAAAAGCTTTTGGATAAAATGCACCTCTGCTTCTTAGACCTGGAGAAGGTATTCAATTAGTTTCCCTAGAGCTGGCTCTAGGACTGCCTGGAAAGGAAGAACATCCATGCACCCTTGACTTGCACTATACAGAGGTTTTTATAAGACTTACAGAAACTACATTAGGACAGGGAACGAAACATCTGAAGAGTTCAAGACCACCAGTGGCGTAAGACAGGGTGACTTATCATAAACACGCGAACATACGACTACTCTAAGGCAGATGTTAAGAGGATGAAAGAGGCAGCGAACCACATAATCTGGAAAGATATTGTTGTAGGAACAGATGTTGAACAGGAGTGGGTAAGTTTTAAAACAGTTCTAGAAACGCTAAAAGAGGAATGTGTTCCATGTAGGGAGGTAAACCCCAAGCATAAAAAGTGGATAACTAGATTTGTAGTGAAATGTAGAAGAGCAAAAAATAAAGCATGGAAAAAATATATAGAGGCAATATATCAAAAGAAACATATGTAAAATATTTGGACAAGCAGAACATATCTCAGAAAGCGAATAAAACAGCAAAAATAGACTTTGAAAAAAAACTTGCTCAGAGGATCAAGACTGACAGTAAAAGCTTCTTTTCTTATGTTAGAAATAAACAAAGAACGAAAGACAAAGTAGGCCCTCTCATAGACAGTACAGGGAAAATAATAAGTGAGAATAGGGAGGCTGCTAATCTGCTCAATCAGTACTTTGGCAGTCTTCACAAAGGAGGACTGCTCCGAGATCCCAGAGCCTATAGATATTTTTCAAAGAGACATGGATACAGCGGGATTAAGATCAATCTGTATTACAGAGGAAATGGTTTTTAAAAAATTGGAGGGGTTGAAAGTGAATAAATGTCCAGGTCAAAATGGTATTCACCCAAAATTGCTGTATGAAATTAGAGACCAACTAGCAAAACCATTGGCTATATTATATTCTCAATCACTTACAAAAGGGATTGTTCCACGGGAAGAAGGCAGAGGGTGGGCATAAATAAGGAGTACTCTGAGTGGAGTGAAAAGTGGTGTGCCACAGGGCTCGGTTTTGGGACCAATTTTGTTCTTGATATATATAAATGATTTGGACATTGATATGAGATCCATGATTGCAAAATTTGCTGATGACACAAAACTATGCAGTAGTGTCTCATCTAAAGCGGAAGTGGATATATTGATGTCGGATTTAGATAAAATTTGAGAATGGTCTGTAAGCTGGCAAATGGAGTTTAATGTAGATAAATGTACAGTCATCCACATGGGTAGATCCAATATGGAACATAATTACAGAATGGGAGAAAACAATATTAGAAAGATAGATAAGGAAAGGGACCTAGGGGTTATAATAGATCATACAGGAAAGGTGAGTGAGCAAGTTAAGGTAGCAGTGAAAAAGGCAAATGCAATGTTAGGTATGATAAAAAGAAATATTAAACATAGGAGCAAGGAAGTGATCGTCAAACTGTATAAAGCTTTAGTTAGACCTAGATTGGAGTACTGTGTACAGGTGTGGAGTCCTTATCATAGAGGGGACATAAACATGCTAGAAAGAATACAAAAAAGAGCGACAAAGATGATAGTGGGATTCCAGAATTACAGTTATGAGGAACGACTCAGAAAAACCGGCCTACAGTGTCTCGAAGAGAGAAGAATTCGTGGTGACTTAATACATGTTTATAAGATGATCAGAGGAATCGATAAATTAGACTATAACAAGTTTTTTAAAATACAGCCACCTACAATAACACGAGGGCATAGCTACAAGCTGACTAAAGAGAGGTCCAGGTTAGATATTAGGAAATATTTTTTTAGTCAGAGAGTGGTGTCTGCTTGGAATGCATTTAAGAATAAACTGAATGCGCATAGCTTTTAGAGCAAGGTGATGTAAATGTAACTGGTTGTATACAGACTCTGCAGGGTCTTCTAAACCAGTATAAAGACGTTAAGTTAAGTTAAGTTAAGCTATATCTAATCATTTTGCTAATGGATGATGTCATCAAAGTCTGTAAGGAGAGGATAAAGAAAAAGGGTTCCACTGGGCATATATCGAAGCTGATTCTGCGGCCCTGATCAGCCCTGATTACTAAATCTGAGACATCTCCTGATTAAGAAAGGTGGTCCAAGTAACAAGAGACACGGTCCGCAATCGGACAATACAACAAGATCTCAAAGTCCAGGCCTTGCAAACTCTAATGGAGTAATCTCAACTTTGGTGGTTTGGTCATATCTGCAGAATGAAAGATCAACTACTACATCAGTCATAGAAAGCAAAGAATCAAGGATCCAGACCCTGAGGACAAAACAAAGTCTGCTGGGAAGACAACATAAGACAGTCTATAAGATGCCATGGGTTACACTGGAGCTAAGCCAAGAGGAAGAAGTGGATTGAATGGTCTAGCACTCCTTCTGGCAAACCTCTTGGTACAACAAGATCCATATTTTGTCTCCTATGTGCATGATGGCTTGAGTGAGCCTAAGTCATTACTGAACCTTCAGTTTTAAAGCATTAGAGTTGTTAATTTGTCATACTTTGCTAAATTTTCTTTGAGTTTTATATCTGACTGATGCCTTCATCAGCAAGCTTGCAACATAACTGCAGTCGTATCTGACTTCACAGCATGAGTTCTGAGAGAACTCTGGACATGATGGATGCTTTTTGGTGGAGAGCTCCCAATGCAACTATTTGGTTTCATAGATGAAAATGTTGAAAAGAAATTTAGAATAAAACACGAGTGGTTCGAGGCATTCTCAAACTTCAAGCAGAATCTGCTTATCTAGTTTGCTGTCTATCACGGAGCTAAAGACAAGCTTGTTGTTGCGCACTGAGATTGAAAAGGCTACTGATGAAACTCATGCCAGAATCAGAAACTTGCATTTCAGAAAAAGGATATGGCTAATGAGATTAAGTTTCAAAACATTATCGAAGTTGCACTTGTAGATAAGATACCCATATTAACTTTAGATATGTTTAAAAACATTAGACATAGTGGTAAAGTTAAGTTAGGTATACTTCTCAAAAATAATGTTTCTCTATTATAGGAAGTCTAATTTACTATGTGATGAAGCTGATGATGTGTACCTGAAGAAAGTCAGGTCATTCAAACTCAATAAGATAAGGAAGAAATCTGACCAGCAATGTGCCTGCTTGAATTGTTGGAAAGTGGGTTAACCTCATTTAGAATACGACTATTGCATGCAGTGTCTAAGCTCTTATCCAATTTTGCTCTGACAATCAGAATTGTGTAGTGGACGTATGATGCAACTGCAAATATCCTTCATGTTGATTTTCTACCCTGTGGGGCCACTATCAACAGTGAACAGTGCATATGCATTTTGAGTGATGTGCATAACCGTCTGCGAGAAAAATGCCTAGTTTGGTCACAAAGGGCATCCTGCTCCTGCAAGTTAACGCTCTACCTTATACGGCTCATCGCACTATGTGCCATCTGCAGCAACTCGACTGGGAGGTATTGCCACATCCACATTACAGCACAGACCTCACTCCAAGCAATTTTCACCTGTTTGGACCCCTAAAAGAATTCCTGGGAGGTCAGCATTTCAGCACTGATGACGAAGTGAAACAGGCTGTTCGGATTGGTTCAGACATACTGACAAATCTTTCTACTCTAAAGCTTTTCAAGCATTATTTAAACGCTGGGATGTGCGTAAAAGTTGCAGGAGATTATATTAAAAAATTAATGGCATTTTGACTACTTGAAAAAAAAAATTTTTCTTACAAAACATAAGTCCGGCGTTTGACTTGGACACCCCTTGTATATTCTTATTGTTTCTAACAAATTTATGTATGTTACTTAACCATCTGTAAGTCTACAGGCAATACAAGTAGTAGATTATAATTTCCATAGGCAAGCAGCTCTATAAAAGTATCAGTGAAAGGCTGCTGTGTCCAGAGCGATGACCGGGGAAACCAATCCACAATGGGAGATGGAACCCCCGCATATTTTCAATTTCAAGTTGCATCCTGAGTTACCTCCAGTCGTTTAGACTCATGACTTGCAAATGGTCCAAGATAGCTCGGGACCAGAGAGTGAGGTTAATGACCAGCGCAGTTGCTTCCTCACTACTACCACTACCAGCGCAAGTATCAACAAGAGACAAGATAAAATCGTCCGATGACCTACATTCGATGTGGAAATGCAGATGTTTGAAGACAAGCACAATGGTGAACACGGTGATACTGTACGATATTTCTATGACAATTATTAAAATATAAACTTACGGGTCGCGCTTTCTGCCCATCCAAACATCAGTCACTGGCCCGTACTGTCCAAATTCTCTTTCCAGATCGGTTCTCCCGATCCGTTGTCCGATGTCGCCGACGTACACCCTATATCCACCAAAATGACCTGAATCATTGCTTGGCCTCCTCGAATTAGAATTTCTATACGACATTATATCAGTTGGAATCAATATAAATCTTATATTCTATTAACATATAAAACAAAAGAAACAACCGCTACTTCTGATCAGAGAAAACGTTGCTGCCAACCGTTTAACACAAATGGCAGCCACAATAAACAACCTGCGTCTACAAAAAGCAGGGTAGTCTGGTTGTTTCGAATAAATCACTTTGGTCCAATTTCTCTTTTAATGAAAATTTATATTTCATTTCAACATGCTTATCTTGTTTTAGTGGGCATGTTTGTCTCTGAGATGAATAGTTTATACACTATGAAAATAATATATAATATGTGCATACTAATTCATCTAATAGTTTCGAAATTTGAGATACTATCGTTTTTTTGTTAGGTTTACACGACCCGATATAACCATACAAAAAACGCAGTCTGTAGTTGAAAAGGGCGTATCTTTGTCATGAAGGAAAGTTAACTCCACAATAATGCAAAGCACCGAACACTAAATTTCATCAATCCTGAGGTTCGCTCGGAGCTAAGCAATTGTTTAAAAAACTACGTGCTTTTCGTCAAGAATCTGGATCGCACCTCGCCTCTGCGCTAAGTCTACCCAACTATAAACGGCACATAACTTACATTTAAGGTAAGGTAATTACGAATGGAACTGCCCCCCACCTCCCCCACCTCACAAAACGCTGAGACTTATAATCAAGTCTTTAACATTTCACCTCTCGTGACAGTTTCTGCTAGAATATACATTTAGAGAAGGGAAACCGGCCACCCCACCTCACAAATAGCAGAGTGTTACATTACAATCAAGTCACTAACATTTCACCTCTCATGACAGTTTCTGCAATGGGACTACCTTGACTTTTTCAGTGTTTTTCCAGGACTGTTCACGAGTTTACACCAAAGAAGGGGCGGGGGGGGGGGGGGGGGGTCATAAACCAACATGATCTGGGGAGCGTTTACTCTCGATATGACCATTGTGCACTAATATAACCAAACTTAATTGTGTCTGTAATCGAAAGAATCTGCTTACACCAAAAGGAACAAGTTAACATTATTGCTATAGAACAGATATTCAACACTTAAAGACATTTAAATCGATTCTGTATATAGAAGAGAACATCCATTCGGAAAGGCGTGTGTTTTATTAATCACTTGTAGTATCGATCCCGCAACAGATGGCGAGAACACGGGCGTACAATTAACAACTGAAAGATAGTAATTCTCCGAATGACATATACATATACAATGGTGCATGAACAACAAGCAGACACATAGAGAAAGATAGACATACTCTGATACTGTGGGCCTATATATATATATATATATATATATATATATATATATATATATATATATATATATATATATATATATATATATATATAAGAAAGAGATGCATTCAAAGCAATAAGAAAACTGACAAGGGAATTCCGTCCGGTTCCACATGTCATAAATGACGAAGAGGATAACACACTAACAGAAACCAAAGACATGCTGAATAGATGGAGAGAGTACTGCAGAACCATGTATGGAGACAGCACAAAGCGCTCAGTTACAATCCTACCAAAGGATGAGAAAGAACCTGAACCAACATTGGAAGAAGTACGCTCTGCAATTAAAAGCCTAAAAAAAGGGAAAGTCCCCAGGATGCGATGATATCCCAGCAGAGCTAATACAAGCAGGAGGAGAGGCATGTGCTCGAGTCTACCACAAGCTGTGTAAACAGATATGGCACAGTTCAGAGTGGCCAGAAGCATGGAAGAAATCAATTTATATTCCCCTCCCCAAAAAAGGCAAACTGAAGCTGTGCACGAACTACCGAACTATCGCACTGATCAGCCATGCTAGCAAGATACTCTTGCGAATCCTATTAAGAAGGATAGAGAAAAGGTTTGAATCTGAAATTCACGTAGTCCAGGCAGGTTTTAGGAAAGACAGAGGGACCCGGGACCACAGATTCAATTTAAGGAATATCTATGAAAAATGTAGAGAGTTTAATGTAGACCTGTACACATGTTTCATTGATTACACTAAGGCCTTCGACACGGTAAAACATCAAAATCTGTGGAGAATCATGAAGGAAATGGGGCTTCCTTTGCATATAGTCCATCTCATTGAAACATTATACCAAGATCAACAAGCCGCTGTCCGAGTATCTGGGCAAACATCAGATTGGTTTGCAGTACAAAAGGGAATCCGACAGGGATGTATACTCTCACCTTATCTGTACAACATATATGCGGAATGTATAATGAGAAATGTGCGAGAAGATGAGAACATTGAAAGTTTCGACCCATTTACGATTGGGGGGTACTTCTTCTTCTTCTGCGTACACAGTCAGACAGTAACCATTATTTTTTCGAGAAAAGCGGCGGTCATCCTGAGGCTCTCGCCACTGCCATAGAGCTTGTCTTGCAGTTCCACTGGTAATGGCCACATCTGCTCTCTCTGATCCTCGTATGTCGAGCAGTTCTGCAGCAGATGTTCAGCGGTCATTTTACCAGTACCGCACGGGCATTCGTCGGTACACCCTATCTTCAATTTGTTGAATAGGTGGTACCTCAGTCTGTTGTGGCCAGTGCGAAGTCTGAAGACAACTACCTGCTCTCTTCGGTTCAACTGGTAATAGGCATCGTTTTTGGTGTAACCAGTATGTTCGGTTTCCCATTTGGTCATGTATCTGGCTTTGATAAGCCGTTTTGACTCTTCGTACGTCATACTGGTATCGATTGGGGGGTACGAGATTCCGGAGTTACGATATGCAGATGACACAGTGATACTATCAAGAAGTGCGGAAAGGCTAGAGCAGCTACTTTCAGCCGTTAATGGACATAGTAAAGATCAAAATCTGTTCATAAACATAAACAAAACAAAGATAATGACCACCGATAAAACACAATGTCAGCATAAATTTACAGTGGGTGGTGAGGAAATAGATCAGGTTACACATTTTGAATATCTGGGCTCCAGAATCGACAAAAATGGTGACTGCTCGAAAGAAATCAGAAGAAGACTAGCTATGGCAATGCAGAGTCTGAACAGCCTGAAGAAATGATGGCAGGGCACCAACAAAACGATAAAAGTAAAAGTCTTGAGAGCCTGTGTTTTTCCTGTGGCAGCTTATGGCTGTGAAGCATGGACGATTACCAAAACTTCTAGACAAAGAATCGAATCCTTCGAGTCAAAATGTTACAGAAAGATCCTCAGAATACCCTGGACAGAGAAAAGAACAAATGTAGACATTCGGCAAGAGTTGAGCATAGAGGAGAACTGGTTTATCAATTCCATTTTGGCTAGAAAATGCAAATACTTTGGTCACATCAAGAGACACAACGGTCTTGAGAGGACGGTGATGGAAGGTATGGTGCCAGGCAAAAGAGGAAGGGGTAGACCAAGAAGACGATGGCACCAAGATATCCAGGAGTGCTTGAGTATGACAGTGGCGGAAGCTGGAGTTTCTTTCAGACAGACTGTGATGGGAGCGACGTTCTACAAAGGACATGCTACATGATGATGATATATATATGGGTATATCAACAGGGACAACTTAAATAGAATGATAATAAATAATTAATTAAAATAGGCACAGTAAAGATTAATGATCAGGTACTTGAAGAAGTGCACAGTTTCATCTACTTGAGAATTAACATGACAAAGATGGAGAAAGAAATCAAGACATTAATGCCACGAAATTAATGTCAATGTGAAATGAAGTGTTTGAGGAAGGTCATCGGTGTTGCCAGGAAAGTCAGAATACGAAATAAAGACATGGAAAATATGGTCGGTACTCCATCTTGTGCAGAGTACATTTCCAGGCACAAGATACGCTGGTTCTGTCATCTCATGAGAATGCACTCCCATCAATTTCTACTGATGGATTACAACGCTGGTTAAACTGGCTCCACGGAAGACGGCGGTCTCACGGTTGATAGATGACATTAGAGTGATTGTGCAACGACATGGGCTCACAATGACCTACGACTCAGCAGCATAAGTGTATAGAAAACTAACTAACTAATGCCACGATTAACAAATGCCTAATTGCTTTAAACTTTTTTTTGTCTAAACCGAAATGAACAGCATTCTCACAGGAAAGTATTAAACTATCAGACCTACTAAATGACTTGGAAACTTTACATGCAATTAAAGAATATTGCACCCAGACTGCAGATTTTGATTGATTGATGTAACCGTGGCATACTTATGAATAGTTTATGTAATAACATACACAGTTCTCTAGATTAGCTAGAAGATGTAATAATATATCTACAGCACAGAACAAGAATAGCCAGAACAGCTGGTGATTGGAGAAGATCATTTATTCTATTGAAACATAAATTTGGATATTTTCTTCTTCTTTTGTCCCACTGATCTTGTCTTGTGATGACACGGAGAAGAGGAATGCGTAGACTTCTGTTTGCGCCAGGAAAAGACTTATGCTGACGACATGTTCAACTTTAGAAGTGTTTCATTGATGCCTCTATCCATCATTGCGAGGTCCTCTTCTTGTCTCCGTGTAGTATGATTTCGTTGCAGGTTTATCATACTGCACCCTTGTCAGTTGAACAAATCACTTTAGATTGTTGTTTTGTTTTTTGTTTGCGAATGCCCACAATGAGTAGGTTACTCTTTTGTGTGCCCTTAAAAGGACGTTAAGTAGAGGGTTGCAGTAGCTTTCCTCACATCACGAGAGTGCTGATGAAGGTGTGCAGGGGTCCTCCAGACGGTTGTGTTCTGCTTGGCTTCATCTGCGTGTCACTCACTACTACGGGGATCACGTCGATCCCTCACCTCGTTAATTAGGCTGCCATGAAAACAGGCACGTTCACAGGTGGCGGATAGTGGAACGACCTCCAGATATGGAGCGTCAGCTGCGATATAAGCCAGGTATAATAACTGGACGAATAAGCAGTCGTGGACCAACCGGCGGTGTATTCCAGCAGGATGGGGTGGGACAACAGGTGGCACTGCTTTCCCCACTGAAATACCCCATGTGTCCTATGACGGGTACACCAAGCGGGTAAGAGCCGCTATATGCTCTAGCCACGGGAAGGAAACCAAGGTGGACAAACCAACCTACTGCCTTGCAGGTACCATCGGGAGATGGAAAGGCCATGGGAGACAACCCAAAACAGAAAACTCAACCCGACCTGCTGAAGACGGAGTGTATCAGCTACGGCGTAGGAACCGGGAAAAATCAGAGCACACACGCATCAACAGGATATGGTCATGCGACAGTCTACCCTATCGTCATGGTGTCGCTCCTACAAGTTACAACCGGGGAGGAGCGGTGCCGGGCCCCCAGCCTCGAGGGGACCCACCCAAGCAACCGGTGCCTCTGCTAACCTAGAGGTCAGGGGGAGGCAGAGTAGTGCGACTGATCAACAAACAAGGAACTTAAATGTATGATAGAAAACAAACTCATCCTAATAAATAGGCCAGACGATAGGCACAAATATTACTCTAGAATATGGAAAAAAATGAGTACTCCCGACCTTGCGATGGCAACGGACGACCTTCACCGACTAATAGCAAGAACAGTCAACAGCCAACTGGGTGGGAGCGACCACGTCCCAGTAACTTTAGAAATATATAACATGGGACAAACAGAGATAACAGATATGCACGCAAGCTGGAATTTTAAAAGAGCAAACTGGACTCTATTTAGAGAAAATGTAAATAAACTCTGTCAAGATATATCCCCTACCAAAAATTTAAACAAAAATGTTACCATCATGACGGAGGCTATCATCAAGGCAGCAAAAAAAAAAACAATTCCACCTGGAAAACTGAAAAATTATAAACCCTATTGGAGCCATAAACTAGGGAAAATGCACAAGGAACTAAGTGAGGCAAGAGATACCATGGAAAAAAATCCTTCACCAGAAAACACAGGGAAACACAGCAAAATTAAAAACACATTCATAGAGCAAAAGAAGGAGGAGATCCAAAGAAGTTGGCATGAAAAGACTGAAAGCCTCAACACGGACAGGGATACAAGTAAACTCTGGAACCTGACAAGAGCCTTAAATGAGGAAACCAGAGGGAGCCATGGAAAGACAGTCATTAAGGAAAATGAGAAACATCATACAGGGAAAATGGCAGCAAACAACCTAGCTGAATTTTTCAGAGACGAGAGCACCACAACATTGGCACGAGAACGCAAACTAGAAGTAAAAAAAGAGATAAAAGAGAGGAAGACAAAGTACCAACTGCATCAAATACAAAAGCTCAAATTAGGACATGGCGGGCTAACGAAAAAGTTAATTTCGAAAACACGTTTTTGAAGCCCGAGTTGTTGTAGCTTGTGAGGAAGACAAATAAGACAAAGGTGTATCATATTGACAAAATCATTGAAGAGTACGGCCACACTTCTCTGTGACTACCTGCACATCATGGACATTTAAACCCTACAGAGCTTGTGTGGGCTAAAGTCAAAGGACAAGTTACCGAACAGAACAGGACATTTACAATGTGTGACGTTGAAGTGCTGACACGTGAGTAGGTTTCAAAAATAGACATTCAGTTTTGGAAGAAGTATGTTGAACATGTGCTCCGGGAAGAAAAACAGTTCTGGCAATGTGATGGATTACAATTTTTCCAGCCAGTAACAATTATCAACCTCTTTGAATCGACAGATTTGGAATGATTAATATCATCTTTTGTGGACATACTGATAGCAGACTTGGATGAATTAGCGCATGTTTATCAAAACCATACAATGACAACACATATATTTCAATATTCAATTGCTTTAAGCAACATAAAATTAGCTGCGCAGTTGATACAACTTTGGTATCTAATGGTGACCGAAGGGCTATACTAACTGTTGCATATTGGTGTCATTTTTACGATTGTACATAAAGGGCAACACAAACAATCAATTGATCTATCAAGACATTATGGAGATACGCCTATCAACAAAACACGACGAGAAATAAAGCTGCGTACTGTAAAATCTTAAAATGTAATGCCATTTCATTGCAAAGGTCCTAAAAGATCAAAGGAATTCGCCGGTATACAACATTTTTACCATCTATGGACTAAATATCAATGTTTTAGCGTCACGCAAAGCTTCACGCGAACAATAATCTAGATATGACATTCAGTTTTATAGAAAATTGCATCGGATCTTGTCTATGAATTAAAAGACGGACTTAAGATCGCATAACCGACCCTGTCCCATTGCCGATCGCAAGCATGATAGTACAAGTATTAACTTCAATTTGCTGAATGATCTTTCACAGCTAGCTATGGACACTGAAATCGTTAACAACATTTACTGATCATAAAATGGAGAAGTTCCAAAGGAGTAGCTGGAAGTGTGTCAGTACGACTAAACAGTAACATCATACACTCGTTAATCTCAGTAAACAACTCATTTCCATCAATATCGGTGCCATAACAAATTCCGAGATTAAGGAAATCTTGTCTGAGAAGATCCACATGATGATTATCGATTCGAAAATGATTTAGAATGTCGAGCAGAAATTCAAATATTGAAATGAGATCTTTCAATCTTGTAATTCGTGAATTAACTTCTTGCTGGAATTTGTCAATAAGAGTTCTTTCCGTTACATTAATAACTCTCTCCTCAGCAGTAAGACCTGCATCCCGAGTCACACATCTCCCTCCTCAGTAAGACCTGCATCCCGAGTCACATATCTCCCTCCTCAGTAAGACCTGCATCCCGAGCCACACAACTCCCTCCTCAGTAAGACCTCCATCCTGAGCCACACAACTCCCTCCTCAGCAGTAAGACCTCCATCCTGAGCCACACAACTCCCTCCTCAGCAGTAAGACCTCCATCCCGAGTCACACAACTCCCTCCTCAGTAAGACCTGCATCCCGAGCCACAAAACTCCCTCCTCCTCAGTAAGACCTGCATCCCGAGCCACACAACTCCCTCCTCAGTAAAACCTGCATCCCGAGTTAATTCCTGAGGCATTATTCTACGTCTTATAATTTCTTTAACCTGGATTCCCCAGGACTCTTTGCACCTTTAACCTGGATTCCCCAGGACTCTTTGCATCTTTAACCTCGATTCCCCAGGACTCTTTGCATCTTTAACCTGGATTCCCCAGGACTCTTTGCATCTTTAACCTGGATTCCCCAGGACTCTTTGTATCTTTAACCTGGATTCCCCAGGACTCTTTGTATCTTTAACCTCGGTTCCCCAGGACTCTTTACATATTTAACCTCGATTCCCCAGGACTCTTTGCATCTTTAACCTCGGTTCCCCAGGACTCTTTACATCTTTAACCTGGATTCCCCAGGACTCTTTGTATCTTTAACCTGGATTCCCCAGGACTCTTTGCATCTTTAACCTGGATTCCCTAGGACTCTTTACATCTTTAACCTGGATTCCCCAGGACTCTGTACATCTTTAACCTCGATTCCCCAGGACTCTTTGCATCTTTAACTGCAAGTGTACGCACATCTTCTAGAATTTGTTCCAGTTTATTGTCAAGGCCTTCAAGATCAGAAGCTGTACCCTTGAAAGTCATGGTAGGATCCCGCAGTCGCTTTTGTACTCGGTCAATTCTTCCAAGGTTTGTGTCCCAGCAATAAAGTAAAGTAATAACATGGAAATTTAGTGTGTTTTGCAACGTTCGTTTTGTGTTAGCTCTACTATTAGCTGTCTGCTATCTTCGGTAAGTTCTGCAAGTAAATTTAAAGTTCACCCAATCCTTCATAGATTTCTTTAACAGCCTCTGCTCGTGCACGCCATCGGGTTCCAGATTCATGTTTGACTGTTATCGGAAGAGTTATTATTTTTTTCTCCAGTTCTTCTCAGCGAAGCGTTTAACCCGAGAAAATCATAAATGGTTTCGATTGTACCGAAGAACGTATTGATTGGATCCTGCGGCTTGGCTGAATCTTCTCTTCTTCGTACGCTGCCAGACGTCAACTTGAATTTGTTCGAAGAAAGCAGCTGTCATCCTGAGGCTGTCGACGCTGTCATAGAGCTTTTCTAGTGTTGCCACTGGTGATGGCCACATATGCTTTCTCTGGTCCTCGTATGTCGGGCAATTTTGCAGCAGATGTTCAGCGGTCATTTTCCCTGTGCCACAGGTGCATTCGTCAGTGCCACCTATCTTCAATTTATTGAATAGATGGTACCTCAGTCTGTTGTGGCCTGTGCGGAGTCTGAAGTCCACGACCTGCTCTCTTGTTCAGCTGGTAGTAGGCATCTTTTTTTGTGTAGCCAGTATGTTCTGTTTCCCATTTGGCCATGTATCTGGCCCTAATAAACCTTTTGGACTCTTCGTAGGTCACACTAGAATCTGGTTGAGGTAGTCTTGCACCTTCTTTTGCCAGTCTGTCTGCCTCCTCGTTGCCTTGGATGTTTCAGTGGGATGGAACCCACTGTACCACTACTCTTTTTGGTGCGGACTGCTGGCATAGTTGACAGAGTACTGCTCTTAAATCATTAAGTTCAGTATTTTTCTGGCATCTGTAAACAGGACTATCTGGCTTTCACCTGCTTGGCTGAATGAACACCTGTTTATTCAAGCCTTGGCTGAATGAACACCTGCTAAGTTCAGGCCTCGGTTGAATGAACACCTGCTAAGTTCAGGCCTCGGTTGAATGAACACCTGCTAAGTTCAGGCCTCGGTTGAATGAACACCTGATAAGTTCAGGCCTCGGTTGAATGAACATCTGTTTGTTCAAGCCTTGGTTGCATGAACACCTGCTAAGTTCAGGCCTAAAGTGGTTTTATTTTATCACCTCGACTATCCAACTGCAGCTTCTTTAAAACTTCCTCAATTTTCTCGTTTCCCTTTTAATTTGATCTGCCTCTTTTCTCTTCTAATTTGTCCTAATATCGCACTCCATTCGAGTCTACCTCTCTTCTACTCTACATATAACTTTTACTTCATCTTCCAACGTTGTATCTATCCCGACACTATTACAAACATTGCCGCCACACAAATCACACAATCTGTCTTGGGTTTTCTTCGTCGCATTTCAACTGGTCTTAGCGGCCATACTAATTATGCTATTTATTACCATTAGCCAATAAGTTATACTAATACCTAATACATTGTATACTTGTTATAACAACACCAAAAAATCAAATGTCGTTGGTAAGTTACCTTACAACATCACTAATACTAGGCCTGCACTAAATTTACACAGTACACTAACTTACAGACTGTTACTACCGCTTACTATACCACGCTATTTAATTCTGTCAAGTCACTAACTACCTGTTACAACCATTATTTGAAAATAAGTCTGCTGCAGTAAACTACAATTACAACTTCATTATTATTACACAAATTGATTCTCAACATTAATACTTATCTGGAAAATATATAGATCTCTGTACTGTCAATTCAATCCACCACCATCTTGAACAACCAGACATAGTTGCTAACATGAAGCTTATAGTTATCAAATTTAGAAGTTATTCTAATGTGATCATGAAGCTAACAGTTATCAAATTTAGACGTTATTCTAATGTGATCATGAAGCTAACAGTCATCAAATTTAGAAGAAGTTCTAATGTGATCATGAATATAACAGTCATCAAATTTAGAATAAAGAAAAACAAGTGGAACAATACAAAGTGCAAGTCAAATGTTTATTGACATTGTTGGTGGGCTTGTGGGAGAAAGTGATTGATGTATCAATATTCACAAGCTGTTTAGATCGATGCATCAATATTCACAAGCTGTTTAGATCGATGCATCAATATTCACAAGCTGTTTAGTATCAGAAAACAAGACCAACAATATCATATTCAATATCTAAACCAGTTAATTTTCACACTTTGAGATCTTTATTTTATTTCTCCTTTCCCATGAGCAAGCGAAGCTCTAAATTTCTTGCTACGGACAGCGTGTCTGAAATAACACAGCATATCTTAGAAAAAAAGCATGGTACCTGATATCCAACCTTTTAAGAGTTAAAAGAAATAAAAATCCCAAACCTTTAGAACAGAGACAGAATTAATAACAGGAGATTCTCAGAAAGCAGTAAAGTCCTTAATAGGTACTTGGCTAATGTTAACAAAAAGCAAAAACAAAAGAATAAGGCCATCAAACCACTCCCCAAAATGATGTAAAAACAACAATGATGTAAGAAGAATTTCACACTTCCAGAATTTAAGATGGCCCTTAAAAAATGTAAGAAAGATAAAGCAGCTGGACCTGACCGGCTCACTAACAAGATGCTCTTAAATCTCTCAAATTATGAGCTCCATGCCATCCTTGACCTCATTAACAAAACATGGAGAGAAGCTACCAACAGACTGGAGAAAAGCCAACATCACCCCAGTCCTAAAGAAGACAAACCATCAAACCTAGTAAGAAGTTATTGTCCGATCTCCATTTCTCTTCTTTCGTTTGCTTGGAGTATGTCTACATCTGCAAAGTTGTCTCTTGTATGAACCTCACTGTCTTCTGCAGTTCACACATAAGTCCATATAGTTTCCCTTCCTGTGTTGTTTCTCTTGGCCAGTATGTCCGCCTCAGTATCTCATACTCTGGACAGTCCTGAAGTATATGCTCCGAAGTCTGGGGTGACTGTACACATGTACACATACTTGAGCTGCCAATCCTAAATTTTGTATACATGTGACTGCGGAGTCGGCTGTGTCCCATTCTGAGGCGCAGTATAACAATCTATTCTTGTCTACTTATATTATGATAGTCATCTTGTATTTGTGTTGGAAGCTCTCTCATTGATTATTGATCTTTCCGATCTCGCTGACTTCAAACCTAGGCAAGTTCACTGAAAGGATAATAAACAAAAGGTTATATTGGTGGCTAGAAAGCTCCAAGATTCTTAATACAAACCAATCAGGCTTCAGATGAATGAAACAGACAATGGACCAGCTAAGATTCACCCAAGAGGTAGGTGATGCTTTCCAGGAGAATAAAAATGTGCTTGTGATCAGACAATCGAGTCTGCAGAACTCGACTCCTCTTCAAGATGCAAAAAATGGGAATATCAGGGCTAATGTACAGCTGGCTAAAAGGTTTCTTCCATAACAGAACAATCCGAACAACATTCAGCGGATCAACATCCAAACAAAGGACCCTGGAAGAAAGACTGCCCCAGAGATCTGCGCTAAGTTGTACATTATTCCTTGTGTACACAAACGACCTACCAGATGTCATAACCTGCCAAAAGGCACTCTTTGCGGATGACCTGATCATTTGGTCAAAAGGAAAACACCTGAAACCCATCACCAAAAATATGAATCTGATAACCATCTTTACATATTGCCAGTTTTAGAAGCTTGAAATTAATGTGGAGAAAATTGTGTTCAGCTTAAATAATAGGATTAAAGAGGAAAATATAGATGTCAAAATAAACAGGGTGAAATTAACACATGACAAAACCTAGAGATACCGAGCTTGACTGTAGACATACTATGAAACCCCATAGAGACAAGCTGATTGAAAAAGCATCCACAAGGCTCAGACTCATCAAGCACCTCTCTACTTGTGGATGGGGACAGATCAAGATTCACTACGCCAGTTATACATTGGATATGTCCGCTCAGTGATTGACTATTCCCTCCCCCTCCAAGCCATTGCAATTAAAAGCCTCTTACACAAGCTGAACAGAGTACAAAATCACGCTCTGCGGTTTATAAGTGGTGCCATGAAAACAACGCTGACAGATGCATGTTAAATTAACTCTAACATCGAACCTCTAAATCTATTACGAGAACGCTCTGTCATGGAAACGCGTTAAAAATACTAAAGAATGGACACTGAGGAGGAGAATTCAAAAATGGTAGAACATTGGCCCCAAAAGCATAGAATACAAAAGACATCTTTCCTAAAAAAGGGGCAAGACAATATAGATAAACACCACCTGCCAGAGGGTAGAAGGCTTATGGCGGTCATCAATGAACCAAGCTGGCAGGCGACTATCCCTACAGTAAGAACTGTACTCTCCGACCCCTCTGCCAACAGAAACACCCTACTATCTTTGCTGAAAACTATCGTTTTGATAACTATAGACTCATATCCACAAAACATCCAAGTATACACAGATGGATAGGCCACCAGGGCTACCACCAACGCTGGATATGACGCTGTAATTAAACACTATAACCTGCACCAAGAAGACCACCCCTACACCTATGGTCCTTGTGGAGAGACCTGGTCCAATTACGAAGCAGAATTTAATGGAAATAGAAAAAGCTTTGTGCCAAATAATTTCAGATTTTGAAAGCGGCACTATACAGCCTGCCTGGGGGAGGCACCTACCTCCTACCAGGCGCGTCAGCAGGGTTGCAGATTGCTGAAAGGCCTCCTAATTTGGAGGTTAGCTGCAAATAAATAAGCAGCCGTGGACAAAAACGGGTCGGCAGGCATGGAGGCTGTAAGGAGGCAGCCCATCACTACTGTACGAAAACCTACTTGGAGGCAGGATATATTTCCAGAGGTGGTAGAAAATATACCAGGTATTGCAAACAAAAACTGCCAGACCGAAAAAGAAAGGAGAGACACTACCTTAAGCTTCATAACGAAAAGCTACCCAAGCATGGACTGGACCCATGCATACACCGACGGTTCTGTAACAAACACTACACAGAACGGAGGGGCAGGAGCATTCCTGAACCTACCAAATGGCAGAAAAATAACACTGTCATTCGCTACTGGTAAGTACACGAGCAATTTCAGAGCAGAGGCAGAGGCACTGAGGGCGGCAGTGGAAGAAATGGTAACACACAGTGAAAATGAGAGCCATATAGTCCTGCTGACAGATGCTCTCGAAGTAGTCACAGCGCTAAAAAGCCAGAAAAACACTGAGCTTAATGACTTAAGAGCAGCACTCTGCAAACTGTGCCAACAGTCCGCACCAAAAAGGGTAGTGGTACAGTGGGTTCCGTCACACTGCAACATCCAAGGCAACGAGGAAGCAGACAGACTGGCAAAAGAAGGTGCAAGGCTACCACAAATAGATACCAGAATGACGTACGAAGAGTCAAAACGGCTTATCAAAGCCAGGTACATGTCCAAATGGGAAACCGAACATACTGGTTACACCAAAAACGATGCCTATTACCAGTTGAACCGAAGAGAGCAGGTCGTTGTCTTCAGACTTCGCACTGGCCACAACAGACTGAGGTACCACCTCTTCAACAAATTGAAGATAGGGTGTACCGACGAATGCCCGTGCGGTACTGGTAAAATGACCACTGAACATCTGCTGCAGAACTGCCCGACATACGAGGATCAGAGAGAGCAGATGTGGCCATTGCCAGTGGAACTGCAAGACAAGCTCTATGGTAGTGGCGAGAGTCTCAGGATGACCGCCGCTTTTTTCGAGAAAATAATGGTTACTGTCTGACTGTGTACGCAGAAGAAGAAGAAGATATCCACAAAACATCCAAGTATACACAGATGGATAGGCCACCAGGGCTACCACCAACGCTGGATATGACGCTGTAATTAAACACTATAACCTGCACCAAGAAGACCACCCCTACACCTATGGTCCTTGTGGAGAGACCTGGTCCAATTACGAAGCAGAATTTAATGGAAATAGAAAAAGCTTTGTGCCAAATAATTTCAGATTTTGAAAGCGGCACTATACAGCCTGCCTGGGGGAGGCACCTACCTCCTACCAGGCGCGTCAGCAGGGTTGCAGATTGCTGAAAGGCCTCCTAATTTGGAGGTTAGCTGCAAATAAATAAGCAGCCGTGGACAAAAACGGGTCGGCAGGCATGGAGGCTGTAAGGAGGCAGCCCCTCCATCATGCAAAGACACAACAGGCTAATCATCTGTTTGTCTTAAAAATGATTACAAGTCAAACCTCTACACCTCAAGGTAGAAGAGGATCAACTAAGTAAAAAAAAACTATACAGCCTGAGGAGATCGTTGTTTTCTCAGACTCAATGTCTGTGCTCCAAGCCTTGGAAAACAGAATGTCTCCAGATGTTAATAACATCTACAAATTCATTGACCAATTGTCCACCTCTTATGGAGCGGAAGTAGTGCTCCAGTGGATACCTGGCCATGTTGGAGTCCCAGGAAATGAGATGGCTGGATGACCTGGCCAGAAGCGGGACAATGCTACCACATCCACTACCTAGTATTGCACTACAAACCTGCAAGCAAATCCTGAAAAATAGCTATAGACAGGAGTGGCTAGATCAGTGGGCCACATCCCAGACAGGCAGAGTATATTTCAAAAATCAAGCAAAACCAGATCCCCAGGACCCAGCCAAGAAACTGAAATGAAGAGACCAGAGTTTGATCTTCAAGCTGAGAATAGGCCATGCCCCTCTCAACAAACATCTGAATAGATTTGACCCACTACGTGAACCAAACTGTAGCGTCTGCCATGACCACGAGGAGTCTCTCCCCGGCTGTGTTCAGTTAATTAAAGTAGTGTCTAAATTTCTCATACGCCAATTTCGTGAAGTTCAGCCGTGTAAACTAGGCCGTAAAATACAAAACACAAGTTTAAGCGTAGTGCCCTTCATATAGCTGATGTCCAGACCAGGATAATCAGATGGAACAAATCACAAAAAGTGAACAAATTAACCAGTCCAAATGGAAAACAAAACGTTTCCGTGAGCACAAGTGTAAGTTCTCGACTAGTGTGAATTCCAGGCAAATCCGTGGTCAGACGGCATTCATTATGAACCAAAACAGTAGAGCAATGTAGAACCGCAGCCAATTACGGCGCCATCTTTGTTGCATACCAAAACTAATGTCAGAGTGATACTAGAACAGGTAGACAGCTACTTGTATCTAGGACAGATAATCACAGGTGATGGTAGATGTGAAAGAGAAGTGACGAAGAGAATAGGAATGGCCAGAAGTGTATTTAATATAATGAGGAATATAATGGCATCAAAGCAAATAACCAATACCTTAGAAATGGGACTCATCAGTTGTTTTATATATATTCAACATTATTAAATGGAGCAGAAACATGGTCTCGAGGTAAGGCCTCAAGTGCCGGAGGTCGCAAGTTCAAATCACGGTGGAGACTGGGATTTTCTTATGTGGATATTCTGGTAAAAATTCCCCTGATCTCTGGGTAGTGAGATCGGACTCCCGTGTTCAGTGTCAAGCACGTTCCCAATTTCTTGGCAGTTGGAAATTGAAAAAAGTAGACTTAACTGCTCGGACTAAATTCAAAATTTAAGTTAAAAATCTATCCAAGTTATTTGCACCTTTCTCCAGGTGGTTTGTTAAAAGCAGCTATAGATGGTGCCTAACTGACTTTGGGTCTACTTAGCTCTAGTGTTTGAGTCTATTAAGATGGACTCGCACACAGGTTAAACCATCCTCCAAGAAACTGGTTGTATACAGATTATAGAGTACTACAGACTACTGTAGAGTCTTCTAAACCAGTATAAAAACTTTAAGTTAAGTTATGTTAGCAGGAAAATATAAGCAAGTAAATTACTTTCTTACAGATAGGAAGGAAATTTGAATAGCGATGCCAATAAGCAGATGAAGAGATGGGAAAAACATTTAGAAGAACCTTTAAATAGACCAGCTCCACAAGATTCCTCAGATATTCAGTAAGCAGAAATGGAATTGCAAATTAATTGAGAGAAACAAACCAAACAAATTTTTTAAATTAAGAAAGCCATAATGCCACTGAGAGATGGTAAAGCCACTTGCCCAGGTGTTATCTTAGTAGAAGCAATGACACTGACACTTTAATAGAGATATTATACAAATTACATGCTCAAGTTTGGGAAGAAAATGAAATATCAGCAGACTAAAAGGAAGGTTACAGTCAATATGTTAAAGAAGGAAGATCTGCGGCAGTATACAAATTATAGAGGAATTACATAGCTAGAACAGATTGCTCAGGGCAGAAAGACTTGGCATGAATTTCTGAAAACCTGTAAGGTTTGAATTTGCTTTAAGAGATTCGACCAGCTGAGCACTCCCAAATAAAGTGTTGCCACTTTTTTTTCACATTCAACTTGCAATTATTGAATAAAGACATAGACCTGAACATTGGTATAGACTAATTTTTTAATGACTTTTTTCTCCATATAATTCAGAATGTTATATTAACAAAATATAAGACGTGTTTCAACGCAAAGGTCTATCAACCAAGGCACAAACCAAATTTCAATCTAAACAGGATACATACCAAAAAGGGTTAATGAAATCGCATGTATGGTTTGGCTTCTGTGTACTGCTGTGGTAGCCATGAAGACTACCCTAGGTTACACTCAATTTACACAGCTAATTCTTCCTTTTCTTTGTCTTGTCCATTTTTCACTCTTTATTAAGCATAGGTAGTCTGTGTCAAAGAATGTTGTTTGTTTTTACACTGGTAGTTTCTTTAGTAATTTGTTTTGCATAATGATGTTGCTAGCCCTGCGCTCAATCATATTCAGTGGCCTATTACAATCTTCTTGGAAGGTTGCCATGGTCCTATTATGTTCTCCAAAATATCCTCACTGGCGTGCACAACAAATGGGACTGTGATCAAGCTATGACTGACAGGCCTTGCACGCAAGGACTGTTATAATGATGAAAATAGAAAACTGGAGATGCACGGAATGATACCAATCATGCACAGGAGCAGAACTGCATATTCCCAGAATAGTTGATGGCACAAATGACAATAACAAAAACATATAATAAAAAATACAATGATATCCTGATATATTAGTATAAAAACAAGGCAAGTTATACTGAATTTAATTAGAAAGAATGTATAAAATGATAACATGGTTATGGCCTACATTCCAAATGACATCTGATATAATTACATTTCATATCATCATTCATCTTCCATGAAGACTTTGTTTCAAGTTCTAGAACACTGTTGCTGGGGAAATGGAGGTGATTGTATGAAGGCAAATGATGAAGACAATAAATAAGGTCCACAAGCAGGATGTCGCTCCTTCTATTCCTGTTATCCCTTTCAACATGCTTAGTCTTGACTGTATATTGATTCATGGGGCTGAGGACACAGCAGTAAATGAGTTGACAGCAGCCAGCGACTTATAGCTGGCTGCTTGCGCTAGGGTCAGTCCCCATAGCTGATCAAGACTATATTCTACTTCCGAAAGGTGGCCCTGCAAACTGGTCACACTCATGTAATCTGGCTAAGACAATAGGGATTGCAGAGGGATGGCAAATGAGGTTCAGAAACCAATAGTTTTGTAAACTATGATACAATGTCCTTTTCAGGACGAACGTCAAAGAAGAAGAAACAGATTCACAGAATCTTATACAAGTCCAAGAGCAAAACTGCAATCAGCTCACCATTAGATCAGTAAGTTTTACCTGAATATAGCATTGTGGGAAAGCTAACATCAAGGTCGGGGGAAACATACTGACCAAGATATCACCTCACGTTCACGCTTGCACCTGGAAACATAATATATTACAGCAGCCTGGCCAACGAGGAGGAAATTGAAACTGTGATACCCATAATGGTGAGCCTACTGAGAATCCTTGCACTGCACTACAGCTAGTAAAACTAGGTCCACCTTCTCCAGTATGCCCTAGGATGTAAGGACTACAAATCCGCTACTAGAGATTATTCAGCAAAAGTTCAAACTTGGTATGAGAAGGTTTGAAAACAGCAGCTTGATTTAAGCAAATAAACAACACAACAACTAGGTAAAATCAAACAAAACGAAATATGATTCCAACTTTAAAATATGTCAAACATCTTTTGTGAAAACAATTCTAAGGTCTACATCGACAATAATAGTTGCCTGTTGCAAGTGAAGATGGCACCAGTATCAGATATGGGTTGTCAGAGATGTGATCACAAGACAATTGTGTGGCTCGTCTGGTAGGTCTGATGTTGTGAACTACGCTTAAATAGATTTAAGTGAGGAAGATTGCATTGTCGTCAATCTGACTCTCTTGTCCAGACCTACCTTGGTGAAGTGGCAAGATATAGTCTAGATGACTCTCTTGTCCAGACCTACCTTGGTGAAGTGGCAAGATATAGTCTAGATGACTCTCTTGTCCAGACCTACCTTGGTCAAGTGGCAAGATATAGTCTAGATGACTCTCTTGTCCAGACCTACCTTGGTCAAGTGGCAAGATGTAGTCTAGATGACTGGTGATAGCACATGTTACAGATTTTTCCTACATCAACAACTTGAAGAACAGCTAAACATTAAACTAATCTTTAATATTCTTCTTCTTCTTCTTCATACACTGTCAGACGTCAACTTGTATTTGTTCGAAGAAAGCAGCTGTCATCCTGAGGCTGTCGACACTGCCATAGAGCTTGTCTAGTGTTGCTACTGGTGATGGCCACATGTGCTTTCTCTGGTCCTCATATATCGGGCAATTTTGCAGCAGATGTTCAGCGACCATTTTCCCTGTACCACAGGTGCATTCGTCAGTGCCACCTATCTTCAGTTTATTGAATAGATGGTACCTTAGTCTGTTGTAGCCTGTGCGGAGTCTGAAGACCACGACCTGCTCTCTTCTGTTCAACTGGTAATAGGCATCATTTTTTGTGTAGCCAGTATGTTCTGTTTCCTATTTGGCCATGTATCTGGCCCTAATACACCTTTTGGACTCTTCGTAGGTCACACTAGGATCTGGTTGTGGTAGCCTTGCACCTTCTTTTGCCAGTCTGTCTGCCTCCTCGTTGCCTTGGATGTTACAGTGGGATGGAACCCACTGTACCACTACTCTTTTTGGTGTGTAATCCTTAAAATTAAATTCCATAACAATGAAAACACAATTATATTTCAATGTTGTGATCTTATGCTCAGATTCATACAGATAAGGTAAGAAGTCATTGGCTGCTTCTTGAACCATACATAACATGAGAAAACTAAATCTGGTCATCAACTTTTAGGCATGTTTATTAAGTTACGAGGCGATTTGAAAAGTTTTACCTCCAGCGCCATAACCTATGTGAAAATGCACTCTAATAATGAAGTGACTAAAGGAGCATGTAGTGGCACGTGCCTGGAACGTGATGCATGCACACAGCAGATAGTAACATGGCGGCCTACATAGAAATACGGTTGAAGCAACGTGCTGTGATTGAATTCCTGATGACGGAAGGTTGTGTGCCCATCGACATGCATTGAAGAATGACTGTGGTATATGGTTATACCAGTGTGGATGTCAGTTCTGTCAGGAGGTGGGCACGGACTGTACAAGGTGACAATCCAGCCACGACGAACCTGAATGACAAGGCTAGCAGTGGATGACTGATCATAGCTGTGGATGCACAGCACCAAGCTCACGTGGACAGACTGATCCGTGCCAATCGCGGTGTCACACAGAAAGATATTGCCGCAATGTTTACAATTTTGATTGATCAAGTCCATCACATTATCCATGCCCTGCTTGGGTCTAGGAAAGCGAGTGAGAGATAGGTCCCTCCCAAGCTAACACAGTGCCGACAGCAGGTGTGTCAGGAACTTCTGAGGTGATATAAACAGGAAGGTGATGCCTTTATCCGCCGAATTGTCATTGACGATGAGTCATGGATACATCATTATGGCCAAGAAAACAAGTGCCAGTTTATGGAGTACAGGCATAATAACTCACCGAACCTAAAAATATTTAAGGTCTTCACCTCTGCGAGAAAAGTGATGATGACTATCTTTTGGGATTGTGAGGGCATAGTCCACACAGAATTGTAGAAGAATGGCAAAACCATCAACGTCAATCGATATGTGAAAACTTTGCAGAAACTTTGAGCACGATAGCTGAGTGTTCTTGTGGGCAAGCATGCAATTGTTCCCACCAATACACGAGTCAACAATCAGTGGCTGCATTGGAGCATCTCAAGTTTGACAACATTTTACTGCAACCATCGTACAGCGACGATCTGGTACCTTGTGATTTCTTTCTCTTTATGAAAATGAAGAAACACCTCAAGCAACACTGTTACGCTTCTGATAAGGAGGTGCAAGTAGCTGAGCGTACCTGGTTTCAGGAGAAGACGGGATGCAACAACTTGTCAGACGTTGACGTTTGTGTGTGGACCGGGAGGGTGACTAATAATAATAGCTGTCCATCGTTGTCGATGAGGACCGCCGACATCATCCTTGTCACAGATTTCCCTGTTGGGTGTGGGTGCGCATGTGGCTGAACAGGCCAATGCGAGCACGAAAATATCTGCTACATATCGGGCACACGAGGTTTGTAGAAGGGGATGGTGTTCCCGCTGCTCGGGATTTCCGCGTCTCTCGTCTGTTCTGGGCTTTCACAACACGGTCATCTTCACCGGCAGCTACACCCGATTCGCCAAGTACAAGAGAAGTGTCGAGAACAAAATCAGGCCTTGTACACCACATTTATTGATTTGACAAAGGCATTTGATACAGTAAACAGAGGAGGGCTGTGGATGATAATGTCTAAGTTTGGCTGCCCCAACAAGTTCATAACAATGGTGAAACAGCTACACGAAGCGGTGCAATCTCTAAAACGGGAGGGTGACTACATTGAAAGATAATGACACATCACCTAAACGACATTCCAAGCTTTAAGAAAATGTTCAGCTTAAGTGAAAAACTTTGCACATTAATAAATTATCTCCTTAATGGCAAAACTTTTAAAACCGCCGTCGGATATTGGAAACGTGAAATATTTAGTTTATATTTGATAAAATTCAGACAGCTACAGTAAATTTGAATGATCAATGTAATATTCACAAAACAAGTTTGGTTCAGTTCTACATGGGTACATGTATACAAGTTGGCAACCTTTGTTACAGCCGAAAGATCTTCGTCAGGGACAGAAAACAACTATGTGGAAACATTAACAAATGTACTGGTCATCACATGTATGTTACAGGGGCCCAAAATCACGGCAAAGAATAATAATACTGTAACCTGCCAGGCATGTTGTAAGAAGCAACTAAGATTGATTGGGCATGGGGCTGGCTACTCCTTCCTGTAAAAACTATAACCCAGAAAAAAAAAAGACAAGAAGACCTCTCGAGTAACTCAATGAGATAAAGTTAAATTACAATGGTTAACTATATGTTGCTATATTAAACAAATATAGGTCAAGTCGATTAAAACATATATAGGTAATGACTCAGAACAAAAACAAAATGAAGCCCACGTTACGGTCATAATACCTTTATCAGAGACAAAGAACAAACAGAAGCAACTAATAAAGCACAACAAAATGAAAAATGAGCGATTTACGACATGAACAAGACATGATGTGAAACAATGATACAATATTTTTTGAGTTAGTAGCCATTGCTAGGAAGTGGTCAGGAATGTATGAGTCATGGTATGCCAGTTATGAAAAAGAGTAGAGACAGAACCAAAAAATGGTAAATTTGATTTCACATAGAATGAAGACCTTGTGGTGGAAAGTGGGTTTCGTTCTGATTTTGTCTTGGTGTGGTCTCTGAGCAATTACCTAGATATGTTCTGATGACCTTATTTTCTTCAGTACTGCAGTAAGGCCAAGATAAAAGCAGTGCAAGATCTGACACCAGCAGCCAGTGACTCATAGCTGACTGCTTGCATAAGGGTCAGCAAACCAGAGCTGACCATGACCCTATTCTGCCTACACGTGACGGCCCTGGAAACAGGCTGCACCACTCACTAGTGTAGTCTGGCCAAGGGATAGGGATCACAGTAGGTAGGCAAACCCAGTACTAAAAAAAGCCTGCTGAAAAAGGATGTGTCAGGCCAAATGTGCAAATATCACAGCCTTGCCGTAAATTATTTCACAACATCCTTTTCAGGACGAACGCCAAAGAAGAAATACTGCAGCAGCTTCGATTTATTTATCTTAAACAAATAACAATAGTGAAGGGTATGTTGCTATCTTAAACAAATAACAATAGTGAAGGGTATGTTGCTATCTTAAACAAATAACAATGGTTTAAGGTATGTTGCTATCGTTTTAACTCATTCACTCCCACTAGGCAATGTATTGGCTTCCAGAGTTTTCCCAAAACCTAGGCGCCAATCAATCGGCTTTTGTGACTTGAGTTCCCAAATTCACATATTTTCCCATTCCTAGTTCTTCTAAGTGTTTTATTTTGGTTCTTGACGCAAGTCCAGATTTTGTACATTTCATTTTCTGAAGCATTACTACACATAGTGATTATTTAATTGAAAATGTGTTGTATTTTCGTACTTGGACTACATAAATTTAGTTTTTCTAGGCAGTCATGAATCTAATCTATGCCACTTCAGCCAGACTAAATAGAGTTTCTACAGTACAAGCTCGGTAATAGTTAGATTATATTATTGGTAATGGTAGCAATGAAGAAGATATCGATCATTCTGATAGTGCCATTTCCATTTCTTGATCTAGTCTTAATTCTAAGCTGAGCGATGAAAGTGAAACTAAATCTACTAACGACGGGGCGATACCCTCTTTTTTCTCAAGCAATGGTAGTAAAAGTGCAACAATTCAGTAAAGGTTCAAGATCCTGCACAGTCATGCCAGTGTGTATAATATAAGTGTGTGTGTGTGTATTGAATGAAGTAGGAACATTCTTTCTGGGTGTGCGCAAATTGTTAACATTAATGCTGATTGATATTGATTGGGGCTTTTATTTTTGAGCACTTTTTCAACTTCACAGGCCTTCAGTAAAATGTGAATAATGCAAAAACTTTCAGATCATCTTCCCTTGAGGATTACCGTCAATAGAAAGTCATTACGCTATCCGTGTATTGGTTTAAAGCTGAATAATGTGTTTGTGGGGGAAGAAATAACAGTTTCATAATTTTTTTAAATTAACAAACGATTATGCAACTATTATCTCTCATACACAAAAGTTCACTTCCATTTAAAAAATATATGTATTCCAGTGTATTCTGGATTTTTTTTTTGTTTTTGCGTTCGCCTTATTTATCTATTCCCCAAGGCGTGTGTGCGTTACACTGTGGTTTTTATTTTGCGCCTGTCGGCCCAGTGCATCCGACTTCAGCTTGCATTTTATGTAAGGGTCTGCTTCCTCCTGCATTTTCTAAGGGTTTGCTTCCCCGGGGTAACGGCCGGTGCTGTGATGGGGATCGAACCCAGCACCTTCTGGTTGTGAGCCGTGCCACTTAACCACTAGGCCACGACGTCCCCTGTATTCTGGATTCAATTATAAACAGTTTGGTATATAATGTGTGCTATTTCATTGAACCTTTATTAAAGATAAATAGATCACAACTAAGTGATGCTGTGTTTGAGTTTTACATAAGACAAAAAGTGTGTCCAAAGGTTCCAAATATTCTGAAGTGAATGAATTAAACAAATGACAACAGTTAAAGATATATTGCTATCTTAAATAAATGACAATGACTAAAGGTATGTTGCTATATTAAACAAATGACAACAGTTAAAGATGCATTGCTATCTTAAATAAATGACAATGACTAAAGGTATGTTGCTATATTAAACAAATGACAACAGTTAAAGATGCATTGCTATCTTAAATAAATGACAATGACTAAAGGTATGTTGCTATATTAAACAAATGACAACAGTTAAAGATGCATTGCTATCTTAAATAAATGACAATGACTAAAGGTATGTTGCTATATTAAACAAATGACAACAGTTAAAGATGCATTGCTATCTTAAACTAATGACAATGACTAAAGATATGTTGCTATCTTAAACTAATGACAGGTATGTTCTTATCTTGAACAAATGATAATGGAAGAATACTATTTTATGGCGTTTCACATATTCTAAGTTGTTGTCTGTCTCTGATGAAGACCTTTCAGCCATATCATAGATTGTCATGACATGTTAATGCCAGGTCAAGAGATACAATACTTTTGTCTGAGTATTCTTAATTTATATTAGCCTGTATGAACGATATCTTATTGAGATGACATTGCTTTTTTTTAAGTAACATATTCAGAAAATGGAGCCAACATTCAGTCTGAGTTCAGTGACATGTCACAACAGGGAGCCAACTTTCAGTCTGAGTTCAGTGACATGTCACAACAGGGAGCCAACTTTCAGACTGAGTTCAGTGACATGTCACAACAGGGAACCTTTTTTTAAGTAACATATTCACAAAATGGAGCCAACATTCAGTCTGAGTTCAGTGACATGTCACAACAGGGAGCCAACTTTCAGACTGAGTTCAGTGACATGTCACAACAGGGAGCCAACTTTCAGACTGAGTTCAGTGACATGTCATAACAGGGAACCTTTTTTTAAAAAGTAACATATTCACAAAATGGAGCCAACATTCAGTCTGAGTACAGTGACATGTCACAACAGGGAACCAACTTTCAGACTGAGTTCAGTGACATGTCACAACAGGGAACCTTTTTTTAAGTAACATATTCACAAAATGGAGCCAACATTCAGTCTGAGTTCAGTGACATGTCACAACAGGGAGCCAACTTTCAGACTGAGTTCAGTGACATGTCACAACAGGGAGCCAACTTTCAGACTGAGTTCAGTGACATGTCACAACAGGGAGCCAACTTTCAGACTGAGTTCAGTGACATGTCATAACAGGGAACCTTTTTTTAAAAAGTAACATATTCACAAAATGGAGCCAACATTCAGTCTGAGTTCAGTGACATGTCACAACAGGGAGCCAACTTTCAGACTGAGTTCAGTGACATGTCACAACAGGGAGCCAACTTTCAGACTGAGTTCAGTGACATGTCATAACAGGGAACCTTTTTTTAAAAAGTAACATATTCACAAAATGGAGCCAACATTCAGTCTGAGTTCAGTGACATGTCACAACAGGGAACCTTTTTTTAAAGTAACATATTCACAAAATGGAGCCAACATTCAGTCTGAGTTCAGTGACATGTCACAACAGGAAGCCAACTTTCAGACTGAGTTCAGTGTCATGTCACAACAGGGAGCCAACTTTCCTGTCTAAGCAGAGCATATAGAATTCTTGTGGCCAGATCAGAGAACTGAGCCCAAATCAGGCAGCTGTTGCCAGATCTTGGAGCTGTAGCCAAATAAGGAAGCTGCAGTCAGAACAGAGAGCTGTGACCAGATCAGACAGATGTGACCAGATCAGACAGCTGTGACCAGTACAGAGAGCTGTGACCAGATCAGAGAGCTGTGACCAGAATAGAGAGATGTGACCAGATCAGAGAGCTGTGACCAGTATAGAGAGATGTGACCAGATCAGGGAGCTGTGACCAGATCAGGGAGCCGTGACCAGATCAGGAAGCTGTGACCAGATCAGGGAGCTGTGACCAGATCAGAGAGTTGTGACCAGATCAGGGAGCTATGACCAGATCATGGAGCTGTGACCAGATCAGAGAACTGTGACCAGATCAGAGAGCTGTGACCAGATCAGGGAGCTGTGGCCAGATCAGGGAGCTGTGGCTAGATCAGGGAGCTGTGACCAGATCAGGGAGCTGTGGCTAGATCAGGGAGCTGTGGCTAGATCAGGGAGCTGTGACCAGATCAAGGAGTTGTGACCAGATCAGAGAGCTGTGACCAGATCAGAGAGCTGTGACCAGATCAGGGAGCTGTGACCAGATCAGGGAGCTGTGACTAGATCAGGAAGTTGAGGCCAGGTTGATAATTAATTGTCTGAGGGAGACGGAATGGTTAAAATATTTGTTTTTCACAGCAAAGACACTATGCTCAATTCTTGGTATAGATACTCTCTAGTCTACACAGCTGTAAATGGATATCTGACACATGCTTGGGATATCAATGCAGCAAAGAACGTATCGGTTAATCACACCTCACAAAAAGAAAATATCTAGTTCAATAAAGTCTCTTACACTTTATCCCTGACAGCAATATCTGCTTCACATTTACAGAAAAACCTTATTCCTTAATTATGGAGATATTGTATCCCTCTGTCGGTTCTCCTTGTTTCTGGCATCTTCCATTACAGCTGTAATCTGCCTAACCTAACATAGTTATTCAATAAAGCTTCACCTTTATATTACCTTATATAAGGCTGTTACGTTATCCCTTAATAAATAGGACAAAAATGGGATCAAGATGCTGAGCAGTGCATGAGCTGCAGTGGTCAGCGACCCATAGCTGACTGCTAGCATCAGGGCCAGCGAACCAGAGCTGCCAAGACCCTTCTACACCTCCACACGGTGATCCTGGATAACAGGCTGCAACAGGGCAGACTGGCTAAGGAGAAAGGATCAAAGAGGGAATGCTAACCCGGTACTCAAAAAAACCATGCTGAAGTCGGATGTGTTGAACCGAAAGGTGCAAATATCGCAGCCAAGCTGTAAACTACGACACAACGCATTCCGTTCTCTGGACTACATTCTGCTACTTAAGCCCTTTCAGGGTTTGGTAGTGGGAGATTGAGAACAAACGAAGAAGAAGACGAAGAAGAAGAGGACAAAAATGTCAAGTTTGGTATAAATAAGCAGATCAAATATCTACACTAAATACAATTTAATAAATGGATGGCAGCAAGGCCTTGAAATCTTTGACTTCCTTATGCCTGCCCCACCCATGGAAACACCTAATAAACCTCCTGTTCTCCTTATATTTCATAGCCAGTAACAGTTTGCGAGGCCTGTCTGGCTGCTTGATGCGCAGATTTTGTATGTAAACCTGTCCAGGTAAGAAACAAGAATTGAGCAAGTCATTTTATATGAACATACATATTATTTTGTACTATTAATTTTGTTACAAATTGTATAAGCTTATAATTGATATTCTTTTATTCAATTTTGTCCTTAACAAGAATGTATCTTCTTCTTCTTAGTCACTTCACTCTTCTTCTACTTCGTCGTTCGTTCTCAAACTAATGCTACCAAGCCCTGAAAAGGGCTTTGCAAGTAGCAGGATGTAGTCCGGAGAACGGAATGTGTTGTGTAGTAGTTTACAGCTTGACTGTGATATTTGCATGTTCTGGTCTGACATATCCGACTTCAAAATGTCATTTTTGAGTACCGGGTTAGCCTTCCCTCTTCGATCCCTTCTCCTTATCCAGTCTGCCCTGTTGCAGCCTGTTATCCAGGATCACCGCGTGGAGGTGGAGAAGGGTCTTGGCAGCTCTGGGTCACTAGCCCTGATGCCAGCAGTCAGCTATGGGTCGCTGACTGTTACAGCTCATGCACTGCTCAGCGTCTTGATCCCCTCTTCTACCCTTGGGTGTAGAGGTATTTTCTTTTTCTTGTGGTTTAGAGTTTCTATAGGATGGGGTAGCTAGCACCATGCCTAACCCCCCTTAGACCCCTCATGCTTGGAAGGTTACAATGTCATTATTGTTTCCTCCCATTTCGGGCCAAGTAGGACACATGTGTCAAAGAATTTGTAATGTGACACTGTTCAGACTGTGAACCGGCCACTGTAGACTAGGATGTAATCTGTAACTATGAACCAGCAACAGCCACTGCAGACTAAGATGCCATCTGTAACTGTGAACCAACCACTGCATACTAAGATGCCATCTGTAACTGTGAACCAGCACCGGCCACTACAGACTAAGATGCCATATGTAACTGTGAACCGGCACTGACCACTGCAGACTAAGATGTCATCTGTAACTGTGAACCAGCACCACCACTGTAGACTAATATGCTACCTGTAACTGTGAACCAGCACCGCCACTGTAGACTTAGATGCTATCGGTAACTGTAAACCGGCAACAGCAGACTAAGATGCCACCTGTAACTGTGAATGGACCACAGCAGACTTAGAATAAACAAACTGAGTGGTCTCGAAGTAAGACGTCGGCCTCGGGTGCTGAAGTCGCAGATTCAAATCACTGCGGAGAAGAGGATTATTTTGTCCTGTGAATTTTCTGGTATTTCCGCGGAAATCTGGGTAGTTAAGATCATATGCCCGTGTTCAGTGTCGTGCACGTAAAAAATCCCTCGGCAGTTGGAAATCGAAAAGAGTGGGCTTAACGGCCGATGCCCGGGCAATATTTGAAAAATTATGTTAAAAATTACGGGATCTTCGCCATGCATTGTGCTGAGATTCTTCAAAAATATGGAGAAGAATAGAACACTTACGGATTAAACCGTGTGCAATGATGATTCTTCAACTAAACTAAACAAAGAAGAAGTGGAAATTGGCAAATGACTGGAGAAGCAGTTAGTGACCAACTTGTCTGGTAATGACTTTCAGGACAGTAACAAACTCCCTCCTCTTGACATTATAACTATTCACAACTACAATAAACATTACCAACACAGCTCAACAATAAGGAGAACAAGTAGAGATCTATAAGATATACCTTCAGTAAGAAGTAGCCAGAGACATCATGAATTGGAACCCAGAGGGAAAGACAAAAGTGAGCAAACCAAAGAGCCACAGACATGATTGAATGTGCCAGTCTGCACATAACTTGAATGCCAGTTTGCATTAGAAAGAAAATAAAACCCACTTTCATTCTTCCTCGTGGGGTGTATGGGGTAGGCTCACTCTTCTATGTAACCACTATTCAAATCTTCAAACAACAATCACTTCCAATCAGCAGGTGTGTAAAAGACAAAAGGTCAAGGTAGTCTCATAAGGGATGAAGTGATAGAGGCTTTATTGTGCTAGATCTCAGCTTCTTTCTGAGGTGGGGGGGGGGGGGGGGGGGGGCGCGACACGTTCCCTTGCCTCCTCTAACTGTAAGTCAAAGTAGACTGTAGATCAAGAATCAAATCCAACTTTGCTACAAGAAAAAAGAACTGTTACTTAGACACTTATGTATATGTAAAACCTGTTCAGGATTGAGGATACTCCAACTCATGGATTTGCATACATCATCATTCCCACAGGCCACCTAAGTGTGGAGTAGCCTTCAGGGGTTTGAAGTAAGCTCCGAAAGCAATGCTCTAAATATTATGTAGGAAAAAAGGATGAATAACTCATTTTACCAGGGATTGGAGGAAGGTTTAAATGTTTGTATTGTCATCATGGAAGAGGACACGATTCCAAGAGATGATAGATACCATACAAGAAGTGAAAAAAATATGTGTCCAAAAGATATAGGGAGAAAATATATAACCTTGAAATATATAAATTTTTTTAATATCCAAAAACAGAATGGCACACAGATGGATCAGCAGTGAGAGCTATGAAAAATGGAGGGGGAGGTTTTACACCAAATTAAATAATGAACCGGAAATTTATATATCAGTCACCATTGGAAAATTCTCAAACATCTGCAGAGCTGAGGGTGAGGCACTATGAACAGCTGCACTGGCGATAACGGATGCGTTGGACCGAAAGGTGCAAATATAGCAGTCAAGCTGTAAACTAGTGACACAACGCATACTGTTCTCCGGACTACATCCTGCTACTTGCAAAGCCCTGTTCAGGACTTGTGACGGGAGATATAAAACAAATGCAGAAGAAGAACAGCTGCAATAATTATTGCGGAAAACAAGAACCATGTTATAAATAAGATCGTTTTCCTTACGGATTGCGTATCAGTCATAGTGGCCTTCTGATGCCATAAAAATAATGAATTGAACAGTCTGTCAGTAGCACTGATGAATTTCAGCTACAATTTCAACAGAATGAAAATTTAGTTGATTCCTACACACTGTAAGATACATGGAAATGAGGCAGA
Organism: Ariolimax columbianus; assembly: GCA_036924085.1. Lineage (NCBI taxonomy): Eukaryota > Metazoa > Mollusca > Gastropoda > Stylommatophora > Arionidae > Ariolimax > Ariolimax columbianus. The sequence continues at coordinate 10,412,719 of JAVGWX010000006.1, forward strand.
TAAACTTGCCAAGCCGCAAACTGACGAGAGAGTTACATATGGAGAAATAAAGACAATGATAAAATATAGCCTCAAAGACAAATGGCACTGAGAACACCCAGGATCTGATATAGCAGAAGCATACTACTCTTTGCTAATGGAAGATGAGGCTAACGTCTGGTCAGGCAAAACACACTGATCAGAGAATGTTAGCCAGGGTCAGGAGAAATATACTGGCCAAGGCTCTCACCTGACCTCCTCGTTGGTCATTCTGGAAACGGGCTGTTGTCGAGGACAACAGTCTGGCTAACAAGGTGAGGTTCAACGTGATCTCTGTAGTAGTGAGCGACACACAGATGAAGCCACGCATATCACAACCGCCTGGAAGACTCCGGTCCCCCTTCAACAGCACGCTCGAGATGTGAGGAAAGCTACTGCAACCCGTCACTTAACACCCGTTTCAGGGCGCACATAAGAGTGACCTACTCATTGTGGGCATTCAAACCAATAACTCTTTGCCAAGAAGAGATCAAGTGACAATTTTCAGACTTCGAAGAGGCCAGCGCAGACTGAAAAATCATATGTACAACAAATGAAAAATTTGGCAGACAGACATATGCTCATATGGAGAGAACAAACAAAATGGTGGAACATGTTTTCCAGCTCCCAAAGAGGGGCAAAGTGACAGAATGATCCGTCCCCCCAACCCAATTGTGGAATAAACTATATGACAATGAGAACGGTCAGAGACGGGTCACCAAGTTTAGGAGTGAAATAGCTGCAATTATTTGAGAGCAAACGCTGAAGTAGTAGTATCAAGTATGTAAGCAGGTGATCTGTTTACCTGTGCACTTTTGAATGCCAGCTTGATCTCCACATCACTTGTTTTCTTACCCACCCACAGAAAGACATGCTCTCCGTTGTCCAGTATCATGACATCATCATCAGCCAGGTCATCCTGTGTGAACAACATCAGTGGAAATCAACTCGTCAAATGATTGTCCAAGTCAAGCCATTCACAGAAAATACTTACGTTAAGTCACATAATGATACCTGCATGTACTTAAGTGATCGGCTCGGCTCTGGTGATCAAGGGCAAGAAAGTCTAGTGTGTTGCTTCTCTTAGTTCTGATTAAGGTAGAAGTTTGTCCCATAGATGTTACACTACTGTCAGGGGGAATGGAGTTGTTAGAGACTTCAGTATACTAGGTCAAGGTTTGTCAAATAGTAGTTACACTACTGTCGGGGAATGTAGTTGTTAGAGACTTCAGTATACTAAGTCAAGGTTTGTTCCATAGTTGTTACACTACTGTCGGGGAATGAAGTTGTTAGAGACTTCAGTATACTAAGTCAAGGTTTGTTCCATAGTTGTTACACAAAATTGTCGCGTAATAAAGTTGTTAGAGACTTCAGCATACCAAGTCAAGGTTTGTCCCATAGCAGCTACACAAAATTGTCGCGTAATAAAGTTGTTAGAGACTTCAGCATACCAAGTCAAGGTTTGTCCTGTAATAGTTAGGGACTTCAGTATACTAAGTCACAGCTTGTATGAGGTAGGGTGGCCAATTCCTTTATGCCCTGCCTTTTACTTCTCTAGTCGCATGCCAACTGAGTAAGCTGGAGCGTACTGATAGCAGAATTTGTACCCCGTACCTTTGCCATAAACAGTGAGTGCTTTACCACTACGACCTTTTAATGGCAGCCAAACCACACCAGATTAGAAGACTCTCCAACCCTTGACATAGCACACCCTGTCATTTGCACTAGTAACAAGCACTCCTATGTTGTTTTGTTTTTATGTTCACCTCGTTCCCTAAGACTTGTTCTTTGTTTTGCACCATATGCCCCAGTGCATCCAACTTCAGCCCTATCTGTTAAATTGGTTTACTCCCTTGACTTACAGATATCACTAGCTTTCAATCGTAAAGCAGCTTTTAGGATCTTTGTTGATTTCATCAATAGATATTTTTAAATAGATGTAATTTTCCACTAGAGTTCAACTGGCAGGTAAATCCATACAGGACCTGCATAATGTGATGAAAACTTAAACAAATCTAGGCAGCCCTGTCTCTTAACCCTCAATAGGCATAGCATTACAGTTTTGAGGAAAGATTCAGAAAAACCAGCCTTAGAGTCTAGAAAAGAGAAGAATTTGAGGTGATTTAATACAGGTTTATAAGATAATCAAAGGAAAGGATAAATTAGACTATAACAAGTTTTTCAAAATACAACAACCTAGAAGAACAAGAGGGCATAGCTACAAATTAACTAAAGAGAGGTCTAGATTTGATATTATGAAATTTTTTTTAGTCAGAGAATGGTGAATGCGTGGAATGCATTGCCATAGGAAGTAGTGAAGGCAGGGACAATTAATGCATTCAAGAATAGATTGGATGCACATAGGGCCTTTTGAAGACCTCTTGGCAACTGTCAAAAGAAGGAAACTCGCTTGGTACGGTCACATATCGAGATCAAAGGGTCTTGCAAATACAATCCTCCACGGAAAGGTGCATGGCAGACGATGAAGAGGCTGTCCCAAAACAAAAAAGAGATGGGAAGACAACATAAAAGAATGGACCAATCTCCGACCAGAAGAGTCACAGGCAGCGGCATCTGACAGAGAAGGGTGGCGTGGCATTGTGAGGATGTCTTCATGTGTGCCCCAACAACCTCACCGGTTATGGGATGACCTGACCTGACCTATCCTGACATAGTTTTTAGAGCAAGGAAAACTAAATGACTGGTTGTACCCAGACTCTGCAGAGTCTTCTAAACCAGTATAAAGATGTTAAGATCTTAAAATGGGTGATAGGCTGACATAGCCATGCACTGTATCGATTATTGAGCTTCATTGACACCTTAAGTGCTTTGCCAGAAAGGATGATAGTTTTTGGCTTTCTTCTTCTTCTTCGTTCATTCTCAATCTCCCACTACCAAACCCTGAAAGGGTAAGTAGCAGAATGTAGTCCAGAGAACGGAATGCGTTGTGTCGTAGTTTACAGCTTGGCTGTGATATTTGCACCTTTCAGTCCAACACTCCGACTTCAGCAAGCATTTATGGCATGGCGTATCTTGCATAAAAATATAGTACGCACAAGGAGTGAAAATTGAAAAATACCTGGCAGAAATCTGCACACTTCTCAGAAACTGTGAAGTAACCTTTTTCATTGGAACACCTAAACAGCCGAGCTAGTTCCATGTAAGAGTAATCCTGAAATAAAAAATTATCAACATTTCTGGCACATGAAATCAGAAATTATCAACAATCTTGGTACATAACCTTGAATCTCTCTTCTCTTATTCCCTTTTAGCTCCATACAAAACATAGATAACACTGTCACTGCATACATTAATCAGTAAGACCCCACACCAAGAGAAAACAAAGCAGCTACCTGATCAGTAAGACCCCCACACCAAGAGAAAACAAAGCAGCTACCTGATCAGTAAGACCCCCACACCAAGAGAAAACAAAGCAGCTACCTGATCAGTAAGACCCCCACACCAAGAGAAAACAAAGCAGCTACCTGATCAGTAAGACCCCCACACCAAGAGAAAACAAAGCAGCTACCTGATCAGTAAGACCCCACACCAAGAGAAAACAAAGCAGCTACCTGATCAGTAAGACCCCCACACCAAGAGAAAACAAAGCAGCTACCTGATCAGTAAGACCCCCACACCAAGAGAAAACAAAGCAGCTACCTGATCAGTAAGACCCCCACACCAAGAGAAAACAAAGCAGCTACCTGATCAGTAAGACCCCACACCAAGAGAAAACAAAGCAGCTACCTGATCAGTAAGACCATACCCAGAGAAAACAAAGCAGCTACCTGATCAGTAAGACCATACCCAGAGAAAACAAAGCAGCTACCTGATCAGTAAGACCATACCCAGAGAAAACAAAACAGCTACCTGATCAGTAAGACCCCACACCCAGAGAAAACAAAGCAGCTACCTGATCAGTAAGACCATACCCAGAGAAAACAAAGCAGCTACCTGATCAGTAAGACCATACCCAGAGAAAACAAAGCAGCTACCTGATCAGTAAGACCCCCACACCAAGAGAAAACAAAGCAGCTACCTGATCAGTAAGACCCCCACACCAAGAGAAAACAAAGCAGCTACCTGATCAGTAAGACCCCCACACCAAGAGAAAACAAAGCAGCTACCTGATCAGTAAGACCATACCCAGAGAAAACAAAGCAGCTACCTGATCAGTAAGACCCCACACCAAGAGAAAACAAAGCAGCTACCTGATCAGTAAGACCATACCCAGAGAAAACAAAGCAGCTACCTGATCAGTAAGACCATACCCAGAGAAAACAAAGCAGCTACCTGATCAGTAAGACCATACCCAGAGAAAACAAAGCAGCTACCTGATCAGTAAGACCATACCCAGACAAAAACAAAGCAGCTACCTGATCAGTAAGACCATACACCAAGAGAAAACAAAGCAGCTACCTGATCAGTAAGACCATACCCAGAGAAAACAAAGCAGCTACCTGATCAGTAAGACCATACCCAGAGAAAACAAAACAGCTACCTGATCAGTAAGACCATACCCAGAGAAAACAAAACAGCTACCTGATCAGTAAGACCATACTCAGAGAAAACAAAGCAGCTACCTGATCAGTAAGACCATACCCAGAGAAAACAAAGCAGCTACCTGATCAGTAAGACCATACCCAGAGAAAACAAAGCAGCTACCTGATCAGTAAGACCATACCCCAAGAGAAAACAAAGCAGCTACCTGATCAGTAAGACCATACCCAGAGAAAACAAAGCAGCTACCTGATCAGTAAGACCATACCCCAAGAGAAAACAAAAGCAGCTACCTGATCAGTAAGACCCCACACCCCAAGAGAAAACAAAGCAGCTACCTGATCAGTAAGACCCCATACCCCAAGAGAAAACAAAGCAGCTACCTGATCAGTAAGACCATACCCAGAGAAAACAAAGCAGCTACCTGATCAGTAAGACCCCACACCCAGAGAAAACAAAACAGCTACCTGATCAGTAAGACCATACCCAGAGAAAACAAGCAGCTACCTGATCAGTAAGACCATATCCAGAGAAAACAAAACAGCTACCTGATCAGTAAGACCATACCCAGAGAAAACAAAGCAGCTACCTGATCAGTAAGACCATACCCAGAGAAAACAAAGCAGCTACCTGATCAGTAAGACCCCCACACCAAGAGAAAACAAAGCAGCTACCTGATCAGTAAGACCATACTCAGAGAAAACAAAGCAGCTACCTGATCAGTAAGACCCCCACACCAAGAGAAAACAAAGCAGCTACCTGATCAGTAAGACCATACTCAGAGAAAACAAAGCAGCTACCTGATCAGTAAGACCATACCCAGAGAAAACAAAGCAGCTACCTGATCAGTAAGACCATACCCAGAGAAAACAAAGCAGCTACCTGATCAGTAAGACCATACCCAGAGAAAACAAAGCAGCTACCTGATCAGTAAGACCATACCCCAAGAGAAAACAAAGCAGCTACCTGATCAGTAAGACCATACCCAGAGAAAACAAAGCAGCTACCTGATCAGTAAGACCATACCCAGAGAAAACAAAACAGCTACCTGATCAGTAAGACCATACCCAGAGAAAACAAAGCAGCTACCTGATCAGTAAGACCATACCCAGAGAAAACAAAGCAGCTACCTGATCAGTAAGACCATACCCCAAGAGAAAACAAAGCAGCTACCTGATCAGTAAGACCATACCCAGAGAAAACAAAGCAGCTACCTGATCAGTAAGACCATACCCCAAGAGAAAACAAAAGCAGCTACCTGATCAGTAAGACCCCACACCCCAAGAGAAAACAAAGCAGCTACCTGATCAGTAAGACCCCATACCCCAAGAGAAAACAAAGCAGCTACCTGATCAGTAAGACCATACCCAGAGAAAACAAAGCAGCTACCTGATCAGTAAGACCCCACACCCAGAGAAAACAAAACAGCTACCTGATCAGTAAGACCATACCCAGAGAAAACAAAGCAGCTACCTGATCAGTAAGACCATATCCAGAGAAAACAAAACAGCTACCTGATCAGTAAGACCATACCCAGAGAAAACAAAGCAGCTACCTGATCAGTAAGACCATACCCAGAGAAAACAAAGCAGCTACCTGATCAGTAAGACCCCACACCCAGAGAAAACAAAGCAGCTACCTGATCAGTAAGACCATACCCAGAGAAAACAAAGCAGCTACCTGATCAGTAAGACCCCACACCCAGAGAAAACAAAACAGCTACCTGATCAGTAAGACCCCACACCCAGAGAAAACAAAAGCAGCTACCTGATCAGTAAGACCCCACACCCAGAGAAAACAAAGCAGTTACCTGATCAGTAAGACCCCACCCAGAGAAAACAAAGTAGCTACCTGATCAGTAAGACCCCACCCAGAGAAAACAAAGTAGCTACCTGATCAGTAAGAGAAGTGCAGATAAATCCTTGTTTTTGTGATCATTGTCACAAACAAACATTCTCTGTTCACAACTCACTACCTAAATGTTTCCACATATTCCCTTCCTGATCAGGTGAGACCCCATACAAAAACATGTACATACTAACAACCAGAGAAACCAAAACAGTTACCTGATCATATGGTTTTTTACCACCAATGCCCACCCAGAAGAAGTTTTCAGGCTCTTCTCCTTCACTTATCATCTGAATTGTGAAACCATCCTATAAAATAGAATAACAGATTTCAATATAAAAGTTACTACAGCAAGGTCACTACTTCAATTCCCCATACTATAACTAGGTCACTACTTCAACTCACAATACTATAATGAATCACTTCAAATCACAATACCATAATTTGTTCCCTGCTTCAAACTCACACTATACTATAATTTGGTCACTACTTCAACTCACAATACTATAATGAATCACTTCAACTCACAATACCATAACTTGTTCCCTGCTTCAAACTCACACTATACTATAATTTTGTCACTACTTCAACTCACAATACTATAATGAATCACTTCAACTCACAATACTATAATGAATCACTTCAACTCACAATACTATAATGAATCACTTCAACTCACAATACCATAACTTGTTCCCTGCTTCAAACTCACACTATACTATAACTTGGTCACTACTTCAACTCACAATACTGTAACTACTAGATCACTACTTCAACTCACAATACTATAACTTGGTCACCACTTCAACTCACAATACTGTAACTAGGTCACTACTACAAGTCGCAATACTATAACTAGGTCACTACTTCAACTCACAATACTATAACTATAGTCCGTCTTTTAATTCATAAACGGGGACGGCATGGCCTAGTGGTTAAGTGACACAGCTCACAGCTTGAAGGTGCTGGGTTTGATCCCCATCACAGTACTGTTACTCCAGAGAAGCAAACTCTTAGAAAATGCAGGAGGAAGCAGACCCTTACATAAAATGCATGCCAAAGTCAGATGTACTGGGCCGACAGGAGCAAAATAAAAACCGTAGTGCAACACACACCGCCTTGGCGAATTGAGAATAAAGGCAAATGCAAAAAAAAAATTTGTTTAATTTATAAACAAGGTCCGAAGCAATTTTCGACTAAACTGCATGTTAGATAGAAATGATTTTTCGCATGCAGTCTTAGAATATCAATGACGTTAAGTAAATATTTTTTTCTCTCTAAGAAATGTGATGTAATTTGACAAATTAATTCATTAGGCTATATTAAAAGCAACCTCACTGAATTGGACATAATTGTAACATGTATAAGGTACACAGTCATGCTGTTTTGTTGTTGTTATCCCATAACTGTTGAGCAAGCCAGCTTTTGACAGCCCAATACCATTCTTATATAGATACAGGTCTTCTGCAGTTGTTTCACTGCTCCGTACAGTGTGTTGGCAATTGTCGGCAGTGCATGTAAAAAAATTTTTTTCTTATGTCCATAAGCGCCTTGCACTCAATGAGTAGATGTCAAACTGTTTCATCAGGATGAGAACAATGCCTGCACAGGGGCAGTAGAAACTATAAGACACAACAATCCAATGAAAGATCACTACTTGCCATGGCTGAGCAGGAATGGCTTGGCTTGGCTTCGTTCGTTCTCAATCTCCCGCTACTAAACCCTAAATGGGCTTAAGTAGCAGAATGTAGTCCAGAGAACGGAATGCGTTGTGTCGTAGTTTACAGCTTTACTGTGATATTTGCACCTTTCGGCCCAACACACCTGACTTCAGAAAGCATTTTTTTAGCATTCCCTCTTCGATCCCTTCTCCTTAGCCAGTCTGCCCTGCTGCAGCCTGTTATCCAGGATCACCACGTGGAGGTGTAGAAGGGTCTTGGCAGCTCTGTATCGCTGGCCCTGACGCTAGCAGTCAGCTATGGGTCGCTGACCACTGCAGCTCATGCGCTGCTCAGCGTCTTGATCCCTGTTTTAATTTCAGTTTATTTGTTCCAATGAAACAAAATGACTGATACCTTGTACATTGAGTATGCAATCTCCTCAGCAATCTGGGCTTCCTTGTGGTCTGCCTTCTTTCCTACCCAGATGTAGACAATTCCCTTCAGATCATCACTGTCAAATGGTACCATGAGAATAAAGCTGCCAGAAGAAGAAACATTGTTGGAAAAATTATTCTGTGAAAGTAAGTAGCTGGCAGGTATGAGTTTTTAAATCATGCTTATCTACGAGGGGGCTTCAAATGAAAACCTTAAAAGTTTAATGTAATTTCTCTTAATAATAATAATGTTCACATAGGCATCTAAGGCCTGTTTCGTCGATCAACCACTACCATGTCCAAATGTTGAGGCTTGTTTATGTGTAGTGTGTCAACCAAAATCCCTACATACTTCCTAGGTAGAGCCGAGTATTCCACTGCCTCAGGATGAGGGCAGTGAGGAGTGTGTGTTGGACCAATGTTTGTGTCAGGCTTTCTTTGTCCGTGTTTGACTCCCTGTTTTTACGCTTTCTGCCCCTGAGGCCTCTGGATTGTGTCCACCGTTGGGTCATTGTGACACTTGCTGTGCTGAGGATATGAAGTTGGGAGATTTTTCATGTGGAGGGGGGGTAGTAGGGGGAAGGCAGTTTCATTTCAAGCAAGAAGGCTCTTGAGTAATAACCTGGGCATTCAGCCTTGTCTCTGCTGAACCCATTCAGGCTTGTCTCTGCTGAACCCATTCAGGCTTGTCTCTGCTGAACCCATTCAGCCTTGTCTCTACTGAACCCATTCAGGCGTGTCTCTGCTGAACCCATTCAGCCTGGTCTCTACTGAACCCATTCAGCCTTGTCTCTACTGAACCCATTCAGGCGTGTCTCTACTGAACCCATTCAGCCTTGTCTCTACTGAACCCATTCAGCCTTGTCTCTACTGAAACCCATTCAGCCTTGTCTCTACTGAACCCATTCAGGCTTGTCTCTACTGAACCCATTCAGGCATGTCTCTACTGAGCCCATTCAGCCTTGTCTCTACTGAACCCATTCAGCCTTGTCTCCGCTGTGCCCAGGATTGTCTCTACTGAGCTTATTCAGGCTTGCCTCCGCTGTGCCCATTCAGGCTTGCCTCCACTGTGCCCATTCAGGTGTTTGTCTACTGTACCCATTCAGCCTTGTCTCTGCCTCTTTGATGCTGTCATTGAGGATGACTATGTCCCCACCAAACCTGAGATAAGTAAGCATTTTCCCATCAATGTTTATGCCCCTATCCTTCCAACCAGGTTTTTAAAGACCACCTCATCAAGGGCCCCTGTAAAGAGCTTTGGTGAGATTGTATCACCCTGTTGTATTGGTGTGGTGATCAGTCTATAGAAGAGGGTGCATCCGTTGTGCATCAAGTTTATCTCCTCTATCAGCTGAGCATATTTTCTGTAATTTCTTGATTTCTCAGGGCATTCAGCACCACAGTTATTTCGATACTATCGAAAACTTTCTCACAATCCACGAACAAAAGGCACAAGTGCATCTGTACTTCATGTGCCCTCTCTATTAATTGATTGTGTGGAGGTGGTCAGTTGTTGAGAAGCCGTTCCTGAAACCAGCCTGCTCTCATGGTTTGTTCTCATCTAGTAGCTTCTCTCTGCGGTTGATGATTACTCTGGTGAAGAGTTTATAAAAGAAGGAGAGCAGACAGATCGGATGATAATTTCTCAGGTTTTCCTTGTCCATATTTATGGATTAGTATAGTTTTTGATGTTTTCCATTGGTCGGGGATTTGGCATTAGTTCAGACAGATCTTGAACAAAGTAGTTAAAAATGCCGCGATAGGGTGTCCCTGCTTGCCTGAATTATTTCATTGGTGATTCCGTCTTGTCCTGGGCCTCTACCTGGTTTAAGTTGTTTGATTGCATGAGTCACCTCATCTGATTCGATCTTTGGTACAGGCACAGATTTGTTGTTGGATGTCAATTTGTGTGACTATTCCCTGAGATACAGAGAGGTCGTTGTAGTATCTCTGACATTCTGTCTCTATTTCTGCTCTATCCATCGCGCTGAAATTGTCTGCATTATTTAGGGCAGCCATAATACTCTTTTGACTGGAGAAGGCTTTTCCGCATTTGATTATGCTGCATCTTGTCTCAGTTGCTCTGATCATCTTGTTCAAACTATGCTGTTCATAGTCCTCTTTTAGTCTGCTTCTAATCATCTTGTTCAAACTATGCTGTTCATAGTCCTCTTTTAGTCTGCTTCTGACTATCTTGTTCAGCTCACACAAATCGAATTTGTTGTGCATGCCATTTTGTTTCAGCCTTCTCCTCGTATGTAGAAAGTTGTAAGGTGTCTTCGTTAATCTGACTGCCTTTTGCTGCTTTGGGTACTTTTGACGCAGTGATAGACTGTTTCAGCTTTTCCGTCAGCTGTTTCAGGTGACAGGTAGGAGACCCTGCGCACCTCCAATTCTCTTGTCGGATTTACTCTGACAGCCTAGCAGCATCCAGCATTGTTGGAATCTGGAAATGTCTTTTGTGCGGTAGTGAGTCCATGTTTAAGGTTGCCCTAATGGATATGTGGTTGTTGTTTACATCTAGTCGGTGCAGCACATCCACATTTGCAAAAACTTGATGTCGTCACTTAGCAGTCTATTTCCGCTTTGGTTTTCCAGTTCGAGGAGTGCCTGGTCTATCCGTCCCCATGTAGGTAGGTGCATCTTGTCAATAAATGTGGATCTTGTCAATAAATGTAGATCTTGTCAATAAATGTGGATCTTGTCAATAAATATGGATCTTGTCAATAAATGTGCATCGTGTCAATAAATGTGGATCTTGTCAATAAATGTGGATCTTGTCAATAAATGTGGATCTTGTCAATAAATATGGATCTTGTCAATAAATGTGGATCTTGTCAATAAATATGGATCTTGTCAATAAATGTGCATCTTGTCAATAAATGTGGATCTTGTCAATAAATGTGGATCTTGTCAATAAATGTGGATCTTGTCAATAAATGTGGATCTTGTCAATAAATCTTCTCTCTGGCATCTCATCTCAGGTGCTGCGACATTAAAATGTCAGTATTTAGAAACGTCAGCATTGTGTCCAACACTTTACATTCTTCTATAATTATGAGCAGAAGTTCAGGTTATTCCACACCTGTTAAAAGACTGATAATTAAGATAATTAAAAGTGGATACAGGTAATATTTGTTAAAATATCGAGAAAGACTCACCAGAAGCGAGGATTGAGACAGATAGCGTCAGGTTTTTCCAGCTGTGAAAGAGAATATAAACAATGTGGCAATAAGTCCCTCTCCAGATTAAACTCCTTCCACCTGGAGGTACACTTCAATTTTTACCACTTCTTCTGTTCCGTACTGATGTACCTTCTGTAACTAAACATTCTTCTTCTTTTGTCCTACTGTTTTTGCCTTGCAGCATCGCAGAGAGGAAGTATGTGTAGACTTCTGCCGTGTGTTTGGTGGGAGGCTTGTGTTGCTGACATGTAAAACTTTTGGAGTGTTTCTTTGATCCCCTCTATCCACTATGTCGTAGTTTACAGCTGGACTATGATATTTGCACCTTTCGGTCCAACACATCCGACTTCAGCAGGTATTTTTTAGTACTGGGTTGCTTTAACTTTTCGATTGATTCTCCTTAGCCAGTCTGCCCTGCTGCAGTCTGATATGCAGGATCACTGCTTGGAGGTGTAGAAGGATCTTGGCAGCTCAGGTTCCCTGGCCCTGATGCTAGCAGTCAGCTATGGGTCGCTGACTGCTGCAGCTCATGCGTTGCTCAGCGTCTTGATCCCCATATCATTGTCAAATGACCAAACCACTTTATCCTCTTTGTTTCCATATAGTAGTTCTTCTTCTTCGTACGCTGTCAAACGTCAACCTGTATTTGCTCGACGAAAGCAGCGGTCATCCTGAGGCTGTCGACACTGCCATAGAGCTTGTCTAGTGTTGCCACTGGTGATGGCCACATGTGCTTTCTCTGGTCCTCGTATGTCGGACAGTTTCTCAGCAGATGTTCAGCGGCCATTTTCCCGGTACCACAAGTGCATTCGTCAGTGCCACCTATCTTCAGTTTATTGAATAGGTGGTACCTCAGTCTGTTGTGGCCTGTGCAGAGTCTGAAGACCACGACCTGCTCTCTTCTGTTCAACTGGTAATAGGCATCATTTTTTGTGTAGCCAGTATGTTCTGTTTCCCATTTGGCCATGTATCTGGCCCTAATAAGCCTTTTGGACTCTTCGTAGGTCACACTAGAATCTGGTTGTGGTAGTCTTGCACCTTCTTTTGCCAGTCTGTCTGCCTCCTCGTTGCCTTGGATGTTACAGTGGGATGGAACCCACTGTACCACTACTCTTTTTGGTGCGGACTGCTGGCATAGTTGACAGAGTACTGCTCTTAAATCATTAAGTTCAGTATTTTTCTGGCTTTTTAGTGCTGTGACTACGGCCACGGCATCTGTAAACAGGACTATCTGGCTTTCATTGCTTTTGTCTGTAAGCATTGCTTCTACTGCAGCCCTCAGTGTCTCTGCCTCCACTCTGAAATTACTTGAGAATTTTCTAGTTGCCACTGACAGTGTTCATATAGTAGTTAACCGATGTTGTCCTCACCATACTCCTCAGTGTGATGTTATTGTTTAGTGGACATAAAGCCACTTTGATGTTTCAGTATCGGTGTTAGCTGGTAGTGCAAATCGGTGCTAGTTGATAGTGCACCTTGTTTGCTTTTTGAATTCTATTTTTGATCTTTCTGATGAGCCTGCTGTTGCCAGTGAAGACACTTACCTGTATTTGAATTCCCATGCCTGCTTCAGGGTTTTGCCGCCGTTGTGGATTCTGAGCCGAGTTGGTTGACGTTGGATAGTCCTAGTGTATACAACCAGTTTCATTTAGATTTTCTTGCTCTAAAAGCTAAGCGCATTCAATCTATTCTTAAATGCATTAATTGTCCTTGCCTTCACTACTTCCTGTGGCACTGCATTCCAAGTATTCACCACTCTTTGACTAAAAAAAATATTTCCTAATATCTAATCTGGACCTCTTTTTATTTAATTTGTAGCTATGCCCTCTTGTTCTTGTAGGTGGTTGAATTTTGAAAAACTTGTTATAGTCTAATTGTAGTTCAATTAATTCAATTTGCAAAGAAGGTAGGCCTTGTTCTACGTCATCATTAAATGGAGTGGGGCCAAAGATGAATAACAGTTATATCTGACAGTAGCCAGTGACTCATAGTTGAAATAAAATCTAGAAAGAATATCCCATTTATGAAATAGAAAAGTCAAGAATGAATAACTAATTTTCCAAGGTCCTCCCAGGCAGAAGACAAATTTTACACCTGAACTTACCTGAATACATCTTGTAGCAATAGGGCTACCATTGGCTCTGAGCTGGAAGAACTCTGTGCTGGGTTTGACCTTCTCTGATCCAGCGGCTCGACCTGCTGGACGTCTGCCAGTTTTAATGATAAACTTTCTCTTGAAGTGGGAGAGAAACTTGAGGTTTTCTTGCTGTTGGTGTTGCCTGACGACCTCAAGCTTGTCTCCGAAGAGAGCCTGAAATTTCTTCTGAAGACTGGAATATACAAGAAAATAGAATACCAATGTTAAGACAAGTGCTGGAGAGGCAGGCTATTCTGAGAAAAGGTTAATGCCAGAGAGGCAGGCTATTCTGAGAAAAGGTTTGTGTTGTAAAGAGACAGGCTATTCTGAGAAAGGTTAATGCCAGAGAGACGGGCTATTCTGAGAAAAGGTTAATGCTGTAGAGACATGCTATTCAGTGAAAAGTGCAGCTGAGGAGGAGGGGGGTATTCTGAGAAAGAGAAAGACTGCCACAGGCTTGACTAAATAAACAAAACTGACACAAGGGAAGAAGGGGAAGGTGGGATGCATGTGTGTGTTGGTGTGTTGTTTTGTTTAAAAGCCCATGTAATGTATCAAGTAAGTTTGATACAGGATGGTCTTATTTCTATTACACAAGCTACTTACATTACAAGCAAGAACATTGGAGATGATCAGGTTGGTCAATTTGAGACAGAATTGTTCAAATATAGCAAATATAGTTTTGTCAGAGTAACTTCTTCAAATTTGCATTCATGATATTTTGGTCATGCTATATCTGCAGGCCAGTCGCCATGATGAAGTCTGTAGTCTTCACAAGGTTGGAGTGGCTGCCCCACAGCTTTTGTCTCAGCTCCACATCCTCTGGCCAGGTCTGGTATTTCATTTCCCTATAAATTGGGCATTCCTGTAGAATATGTTCAGAGTTCTGGCCTCCTATTCCACATGGGCACTCATCGGTGTGTGAGATCTTTAGTTGATATATCAGAGTAACTAACTTTCCTCACAAGCAACAATTTCAACTCATGTCGTGTATACAAATGTTAAAAAAATGTGGTATCCTCACCTCCACATTAATGACATTCAACACTTCAGACTTACATATCATTTTTATTATGAATATCTCATGTCATAGATAACTTAATTATGTATCTTATGATTTATAGACCATAATTTTAACTCATTTATTCAATATTAATGTATTTTATTTCGAATAAAACTATTTGACATACAGATTTGCGACACCAGCCATGGACTATAAGACATAAATTGATTCAATTTGGCGGGACTACAGAGAATTATTTAAACAAAGAACAATTTCTTATTGTTATTTCAAAATAATTAAATTTTCAAAGCATATTTAGTTTGAAATTGTGCCAACAAATGAGTGATTCTGTAAGGTGAGTTAATATTTTTAAGGATTAAAGGTGTGACAGTTGGGACAAATGATTGATGAGGACAGCAGATAAACACCTGAAAGTGAAAGTGAGCCATCCCATGTTTGAAGCATCCCTCCCTTGCCAAAAATAGACAATGCATTTGAATTCATCATCTGGTAGATCTTCTTCATCGACTTCTTCCTCTCCCTCTGGTAACTCTGGTGGTACCCAGTAACGGCACAGGAACACGTAGCAGTCCTCAGTATGGAAGACACCTACATTGATATGAGAACAATATGTGTGCACATCAGAACCACAAATATGAAAAATGTTGTCTGAGATAAAGTATTAACTTAATGCAGTGCCTCGTACTTTCATAAAATATCATACATCAGCATCAGCTGACTTGAGCCTTGTTGCCCCCCCCCCCTCCCTCTCCCACCCCGATGCTATGACCACCTCTTCCACAGCTCTTCACTGTGTGTTCTTTGTGTATACTGTCAGGTTTTTTGCCAGGACTTCAATTCTAATCATGGAACATCATATATCTACAAGCTTTTTGCTATGGTTTGATCAATGAGAATTCATGTAAAATTGAGTTTCATTAGACGGGAACAAAAAAAAAAAAGAAAGGAAAATAAAGGAGGCAGGAACATTAAAGTATAGGACAATAACAAGATGGAAAATGAAGATATATGTAAATATATATATATATATATATATATTAAAGAAAAATGCAACTGTAGCACAAACTTCAGAACATTTGTAACGGAACAAATAATTTTACTATTACTACCAGCAAGCCTACCTAATTCTTCATCGGGGAGTCTCACAAACTTCTTGTTCTCTAAAACAAATGATTCCATCCCATCAAGATCTTCATTCCAGTCTGAGGAAAGCTGCTCCTAGATGATATAATGACACTCGGGTTATACAAGAATGTGTATATTCTAATCTTCCAATTGTGAAAATAATTGGTGTTAATCAATCAATCAATCAATCAATACTTGTGAGCTCCATACAGAACATAGGTCTTCAACAAATATTCACCCCGTCTGCTTATCTTGTGACAATCATTTAAGCTCTGGCCACGACATCCTTTCCTTCAAGATTGCCAAAAGTTACATTCTTTATGTGGTCACTGATCTGTCATACATCTTCTGCCCCTGTTGAGTTCAGAACAGGAACTGTCTGGTAATACTACCATTGGGCTTGAACACTGGTCACCCGACTCAATGCCAACACATTCTAATCACCTCAAGTGCCAATGAAGTCTGTGTCCGGTTCTCCACCATATTATTGACCTTATATTACAATTTCAAACATTCTTTTCAGAGTAGACATCTGCTGACAAAAATTAAAACTTTTGTCATAGAAGTCTTCATTGTACCCCAATACAAGAGGATGCATTTTACATCAAAGTAGAAGATTCATAATTTCACTGAGAATCTAATTTCCTTTATTCCATAAATTCCCCAATGCAATGAAATCAATTTGTGTTTATACTGAATTATAAATTATATCTACTCAACTCATAAACAACTGTCCACAATTGTTTCTGATTTCAACAAAACCTAAAATATAACTGTGATAGGAAACTCCATGCAGATCACTGCAACAGGAGACACTCTAATCATCAGAAAAGGTCCCCATGTCGTTTCAGTCCAATAACTTCTCGACACTGTTAGGGACCAATCCACGTGGGTCATCATTATCATGTTCTTTATAGAATGTCGCTCCCATCACAGCCTGTCTGAAAGATACGCTTTCCATTGCCAAAACTCCAGCCTCCACCACAGTCATACCCAGGCACTCCTGGATATCTATCTTGGTGTTATCGTCTTGGTCTACCCCTGCCTCTTTTACCTGGCACTATACCTTCCATCACCATTCTCTCAAAACCGTTGCGTCTCTTGATGTGACCAAAGTATTTCAATTTTCTGGTCACATGGTTCATGACTCCCAAGTGTCATCCCACTGGTGCTTGTTTGCTTTTATTCCCAAACTTGGAATTGAACCCACATTCTTATGGTTGTTAGACCAGTGTCTTACCCTTTTCAGCCTGCTTGAGGTTATACCAAAACTAGAAATTTAGATGTACCTAATCTTACTACCATATGAAGGATGAGAGCCTGAGAATCAAGAGATCCACAACAAGCAACAACAAAAATATATTCCATTGTCCAATACAGTTGTCATTTCCTCAAGATCTTTATAATTTTTTAATTTTCTTGACTGCCATTTCAAGCCTAACTTTTTCTGAATGTCTTATGCAGTTATGGCCACTAAACATCTGACGCCTACTTCTACAGATATGGCTAAACAACTTTCACACTCAACATCTGGTGCCTACTTAACAGATATGGCTAAACAACTTTTACACTAAACATATGAAGCCTACTTAACAACAGATATGGCTAAACAACTTTCACACTAAACATCTGGTGCCTACTTAACAACAGATATGGCTAAACAACTTTCACACTAAACATCTGGTGCCTACTTAACAGATGTGACTAAACAACTTAGATTTCACACTAAACATTTGGTGCCTACTTAACAACAGATATGGCTAAACAACTTTCACACTAAACATCTGGTGCCTACTTAACAACAGATATGGCTAAACAACTTTCACACTAAACATCTGGTGCCTACTTAACAACAGATATGGCTAAACAACTTTCACACTAAACATCTGGAGCCTTCTTAACAGATGTGACTAAACAACTTAGATTTCACACTAAACATCTGGAGCCTACTTAACAGATGTGACTAAACAACTTGGATTTCACACTAAACATCTGGAGCCTACTTAACAGATATGGCTAAACAACTTAGATTTCACACTAAACATCTGGAGCCTACTTAACAGATGTTACTAAACAACTTAGATTTCACACTAAACATCTGGAGCCTACTTAACAGATATGGCTAAACAACTTAGATTTCACACTAAACATCTGGAGCCTACTTAACAGATATGGCTAAACAACTTAGATTTCACACTAAACATCTGGAGCCTACTTAACAGATGTGACTAAACAACTTAGATTTCACACTAAACATCTGGAGCCTACTTAACAGATATGGCTAAACAACTTAGATTTCACACTAAACAGCCCTAAAAATGTTAGGAGTTAACCAATAAATGACCAAAGACTGACATCTGATGAAATGAATTCTATACTTCAGCATCCCTTGCAATGAATTTTAAGTCCCATTACTGCAAAGGAAAGAATAACACTTCACCTCTCTACTAAAAATGGCAATTGAGAAGGGATGTGACGGTTGGCAAACTCATCATGTAAAATAAAGTGCTGCAGAAAGCAGAAACTAGCACATAAAATCTTTTGGTCCAGGCTTTCAGCTAGGAAGCTAAATGCAGTGGCAGACCTATTTTGCAAATAGAGTAAACAAAGATAATGATAAATTATAACATTTTTTTTCTTCTTTGTCCTTCCAATAAGCCTGCGATGATATCTTGTGACCCATTGGATTACATAACAATACTTATTTAGTATTCCATAAGTAAGCAATAATATAATCTTACTGCTTCTTCCTCGATCATAGGTGGCTGTCTTGGCATGAAGAGTGCTGAAAGATCTGTCTGCATTTTCTCTTTCTCCATTATAATCTGTCAGGGGAAAACACACAGGAAATTTTAATTTCTTATGTAGAGCAAAGAAATATTGAGAAATTAAACTAATGAATGTCCAAAATACAGAAGATACACTAAAAATTGGAAAAACAATTGAAAATGAAATTGAAAGTGTAGCCTGTTTCAAGGGCGTCAAGTGGAGGTGGAATAGGGTATTGATCAGCTATGGTTCGTTGACCCTGATGCAAGCAGCCAGTTATAAGTTGCTGAATGCTGTCAGCTCATGCAGTGCTGCATCTTGGCCCCTAGCAACCTTATCGTGTCACAAAAACAGTTACTTGTGAGGAATAATGTTCAGGAAAACTTATTTATATGTTTATCATGACAGAGATTTGGTAATAAGCCAACATTTCTGTGCAGCCAGTACCTTCAAGTCTGATCCTCGTTTGGTGATGGACTCTGCTGATCTGGTGTAGTCAACAGGCAAGACATCATCCCATCCAACAAATTTAGTTTTAAAAATCTGAGGCTCAGTCCTGCGAAAAGATTCACAACACATTTTACAGCACCTAAATACAGTTTGATGGGCTAGTACATTGGTATTTTCAATCAATCAATCTATCAATCAATCAAAATCTTGTTCCCTGTAGAGCATAAGTCTTCAACAAATACATGCCAAGTCTTCCTGTCCTTATGTGCCATCTCAGTCCACATATTTTGTGTCTCCTTGATATTCACATCAAGCTCTCTTATCCATAAATCTGTAGGTCTTGCCTACAAGATTCCAGAACAGATGCTGTTTGGTAATTTTGAAATATTATACTGGCATTGATATAATATAATACTCATATTTTATTTGTTTGAATTAATAACTTATCGGATTGTTTCATTTCTGGTGTTAAAAAAATTATTGTATATTCTGATTTATGTTTTTTAAAATAATTGAAATGTTCCCTGGCTACTTTTGTTCACCCATGCAGATGACATACACACCATTGGATAGTTTATTGATGACACATCAACACAGCATTAAAAGGCGGACAAAGAAAATATAGATAAAAAAGCTTCAGGCATAAAGTCATACAATGACTATGAAAAAGATAAGATTAATGGTACAAGATCAATCTACAAGAATTGGAAAGAGAAAAGGCGGGACAGACAGATCAATCTAGAAACAATAAATTAAGTGTTATGGCAAAGAATTTCAATGACTTTTGAACACGTAAAAAAATGTATCCTTTAGCAATCAATACCCATAAAATGAACTTACAAATTTCACACAAAAACACAAGTTTATAACTGAAATAATAGTTACTTGTTTTATCTATCTATCTATCTTCAGTCCACTTATCGCGTTAGATGTCGTAGGCAGGTGTAACCTCCTGCTCGAAAAAAATCAGAAGAAGACTAGCCATGGCAATGCAGAGACTGAACAGCCTGAAGAAATTATGGCAGAGCACCAACAAAATGATAAAAGTAAAAGTCTTGAGAGCCTGTGTTTTTCCTGTGGCAGCTTATGGCTGCGAATCATGGAAGATTACCAAAACTTCTAGACAAAGAATCAAATCCTTCGAGTCAAAATGTTACAGAAAGACAATCAGAATACCATGGACAGAGAAAAAGACAAATGTAGACATTCGACAAGAGTTGAGCATAGAGGAGAACTGGTTTATCAATTCCATTTTGGCTAGAAAATGCAAATACTTTGGTCATATCAAGAGACACAACTGTCTCGAGAGAATAGTGATGGAAGGTATGGTGCCAGGCAGAGGAAGGGGTAGACCAAGAAGATGATGGCACCAAGATATCCAGGAATGCCTAGGTATGACTATGGCGGAGGCTGGAGTTTTGGCAAGGGAACGAGTTTCTTTCAGACGGACTGTGATGGGAGTGACGTTCTATAAAGGACATGCTACATGATGATGAACACTACCATTTTTTAAATCAAGTTAACTTTTCCTAGTGCTTGGATATCCCCAGACAATATTAGAATGATAGACAAGGAAAGGGACCTAGGGGTTATAATAGATCTACAGGTAAAGTGAGTGAGCAAGTCCAGGTTGCAGTGAAAAAGGCAAATGCAATGTTAGGCATGATAAAAAGAAATATTAAACATAGGAGCAAGTGATAGTCAAACTGCATAAAGCATTAGTTAGACCTCGATTGAAGTACTGTGTACAGGTATGGAGTCCTTATCGTAGAGGAGATATAAACATGTTGGAAAGGATACAAAAAAAGAGCGACAAAGCTGATAGTGGGATTCCAGAATTACAGTTATGAGGAAAGACTAAGAAAATCTGCCTACAGTGTCTAAAAGAGAAGAATTTGAGGTGACAATTCAGATTTATAAGAAAAGGAAAGGAAAGGATAAATTAGACTATAACAAGTTATTCAAAATACAACAACGTACAAGAACAAGAGAACATAGTTACAAATTAACTAAAGAAAGGTCCAGATTAGATATTAGGAAATATTTTTTTTAGTCAGAGAGTGGTGAAAGCTTGGAAAAACCTTTGCCACATGAAGTAGTGGAGGCAGGGACAATTAATGCATTTCAGAATAAATTGGATATACATAGCTTTTAGAGCAAGGAAATGCAAATGAAACTGGTTGTATACAGACTCTGCAGAGTCTTTTAAACCAGTATAAAAATGTTAAGTTAAGTACCTACAAAGCAGCGAGTGGTTTAAGGCAAGTTTTCCTTCTCCTAGATGAACTACAATTCTTGGCTTTTAAGAATTCATCTATCCTGAACATTCTGGTTTTAGATAGCCAGAGACTACAACTCACCCCTTCTCCTGTTAGGAGGAACAATTCCACAGTGAGAAGGCCATTGACCAGGCTTTTGGCTTTTACTTCCAGGCTTTCCTATTTTGCACAAACCTTTGGAGGATTTAGTTGCAGAGCTCATCCCAAATTCCACTCCCAGGTATGACATCATCTGAGATCATCTGTAGGTTTAACTTCAAAATCAAAAAGTAAGATGGCCGCACCTTAGTGGCTGCGCTCTTGACTCGCTCCAGTGTTTGTGTCGAGTTTTCAGATGTTTGGTGGTTCCTGTTTGGATTATATTTCACAACTCTTTCACCAAGTGGTATCAAGAACTTTATTCTGTGGAACTAATGTGCTTTCGATCAGTTTCATGCCTGGCTTAAACCGTGGGAGACCAGTCCATGACAGAGTTCAACGTTCCGCTTAACTGCACATCAGAATTCAGTCCAGATTATCACTACTCAAGGACCTTTCTGCTCAGACTAAAGCTGACTTCCTCCTGCCCACCCTCCCTCCACTGGAGGTTACACAATACTTCTCTCAACCTCATATTCTCAGCACAGCAAGAGTCACGCTGACCAAAAGGTGGAGACAATAAGAAGCCTTGGTGGCAGGACACGTAAAAAGGGAGTTTGACACAGACAGACACGGAGGGCTTGACACAAACATTAGTCTAACACACTTCTCGCGACCCTCATCCCAAGGCTGCAGAGCCGACAGCTCCACCTGGGTAGTCTGTAGGGATTTCGATCGACACGCTACACATGAACACAGCCTCAGCAGTTGGACATGGTAGTGGTCGATCGACGCGACGGGACTTTGACGCCTACGCGAACATTATTATTATTATTTAACTTCAAATAAATGATTGTTGTTCTATATAAGCTAATGGCTAAAACATACTAACAGGACAAGATTAAGAGCACTTACCCTTCTAGACAGCGATAGATTGTAACAAATTCGGGTCGGTCTATCATGTCATGCAACTCCTGAGCCAGCTTCAACGCTGCCGCTCTAACCAGCCTTGTTGACTTCTTACCAATCCTACAAGACACAAACAATTGTGCTGTTAACTCAACCATCTTGTCTCTTCATTAATTTCACACATTAGAAAGTCTGCATAAATGATCAATAATTATTTTGTAAATTTATTTACAGTTTACTGACAAGTATTTATACTCAGTGTTTCTTGTGTGTCCCACTCTGTTATGTTATCTTGAACTGTTTATATATCTGTGTAAGGAGAAGGGATCGAAGAGGGAATGCTAACCCGGTACTAAAAAAATGCTTGCTGAAGTCGGATGTGTTGGACCGAAAGGTGCAAATATCGCAGTCAAGCTGTAAACTACGACAACGCATTCCGTTCTCTGGACTACATTCTGCTACTTAAGTCCTTTTAGGGTTTGGTAGTGGGAGATCGAGAACGAACGAAGCCAAGCCAACCCAAGCCAATCAATGAATGAATGTTGGATGAGGACACCACAATAGATGAAGCAGTAATCAATAGTCTGCAAAGTTTCAATATTAAACGAGGTCCGAGTGGAGTAGAGAGCATGAGAGGACGGAGCAAGAGTGTACAACCAGCAAACTACAGGGACCATCTGCATCCAGACCCTGCCCCATTTGCTGAGAGAGACTGAGCACCTATGGGTATGCAAGGGGTGCGGTGACATCGATTCTTAGAAAATGAAATAGAATCTCTGATTTTTATAAGAATTGTTCAACTCCTTTCTGTTAATGTTCATGATTTCTGGAATGACATACATACATATGTGGCTCAGTTACCACACTGGGACAAAAACAAAGTGAAACACACGTTATCGTCTTCATTTGTTCTCAAACTCCCTCTACCAATGTAGTCCGGAGAACGAAATGCGTTGTGTCGTAGTTTACATCTTGACCGCGATATTTGCACCTTTCGGTTCGACACATCCGTCTTCAGCAGAGAACCCATATTATGACCACACACCTATTTGTCACAGTTAAAGAGAGAACAAACAAAAAAAAACAAATAACAACAAAAAACAATCAAAATGGACATGACAATGGATACAATATACAACCTGAGGTTACCAAGAGAGTAATCACAGTATGCCAGTTATGAAAGAGTAGGCCAAACATGAAATGGCCAATATGATTACATTAAAACAACTATGTTACAAAATATGTACAAATGAATGGTGCTCACAGAGTAACATGCCAGTCTCGTGTCGGTGTATGTCATATCACACCAGGGACAAATGATGGAATACATAAAACTGTGGGACTTGCAGGTGAACCCTTCTTTAATTTCAAGCACTGCTTTAGGAAAAACACCAAATGTGTCGGGGTGACATGTATCCCAGACACAATCGTTGTTAAGGACATGGTGCACATGTGGTCCCTTGGGGCTTTTGATAGGGGGAGGATCAGGAACTATCTTGTTGTCTACAGACAGGACAAACACCTGTGGGATCTACTAGTCAGAAGCCATTGAGCTGTCCAACATTACACTCAAGCAACAGTCTAGGAACAAGAAAGATAAAAAGACCCAGTAAGCCCTTCACAGATAACATTCACAAATGGATGGGAAAAGCCTGGAAAGACATAGGGGATCAAGATGCTGAGCAGCACATTAGCTGCAGCGGTCAGCGACCCATAGCTGACTGCTAGCGTCAGGGCCAGCGGACCAAAGCTGAGAAGACCCTTCTACACCTCCACATGGTGATCCTGGATAACAGGCTGCAACAGAGCAGACTGGCTAAGGAGAATGGACCGAAAAGGGAATGCTAACCCGGTACTCAAAAAATGCTTGCTGAAGTCGGATGTGTTGGACCAAAAGGTGCAAATATCGCAGTCAAGCTGTAAACTACGACACACTGTATTCTGTTCTCTGAACTACATTTTGGTACTTAGGCCCGTGTCAGGGTTTGGTAGCGGGAGATTGAGAATGAACGAAGCCAAGCCAAAGACATAGAGGACTGGCGATAGACAGACAGAGGTTCAAACAGACAATTCATAATACAGTCCGGATGTGATCGCCTAATGACCTCCTAGGTTTTAGGAAGGAAGAATGTTAATGGAGATGTTGATCTTACCAAACAAAGACATCAGTAATACAGTCCAGGATATAAACACACTTAGTGTCCAGCAGGGAGTTGACTAGACGGTTTTTAGGTATATGAACTGCAGATAGAACAATTAACAAATTGATATTATTGCATATTATAACATCCCTCAAAGTGGTGCTTGGGTGGAAATAAATTAGGTTTCTTCCAAGTATGTCATAACAGGTGACTAAAGAGGATTGTGCATGATGCTAGCAATCTCATCATATAAAATCATTACTATGAAATCACTACTACAAATGTTCTGATACTGCCCCCCCCCCCCCCCAATGGTTCAGCTATTGGGGATGTTCCTATGCTTTACACAGAGCAATAGGCAAATCTTTACCATATTATAACATTACCATATTATAACATTACCAGATTATAACATTACCATATTATAACATTACCAGATTATAACATTACCATATCATAACATTACTATTTTATAACATTACCATATTATAACATTACTATATTATAACATTACCATTTTATAATATTACCATATTATAACATTACCATTTCATAACATTACAAAATTATGACTGCATACATAATGAATAATACAAATTAAATTTATACAAACATTTTCTAGAAAAATGTGTGTGTATATTTTAATCTCTCGTTGAAAGGGGAGCAATGATAATAATGCTGTAATCTACAAAGCATGTAAGAGATGACTTAGGAGGGTTGGACATGGGGCAGGCTACTCCATTCTGCAGAAATTATAAGCCACAAGAAAATAAAAAAACATCTACATCCAAAGTAGAAGAGCAGCTTTCACACCTAAGGTAGAAGAGGAGTCTTCATACCTAAGGTAGAAGAGGAGCAACTAAGTCAAGTGAAATATTTAAATCCTCTTTATATCTTATTTTTCTTGTCTGCTTTCTGCCTTTTACAAAGCAGTGGTACCACTGTAACAGTTGGCCCCCTGTCAGGTAGTCTGCGCCAAAACACTTGATGCTAGGTACCATTGTAACAGTTGACCCCCTGTCAGGTAATCTGTGCCGAAACACTTGATGTGAGGTACCACTGTAACAGTTGGCCCCCTGTCAGGTAGTCTGTGCCGAAATACTGGATGTGATGTTGCAACTGTGGTTTGTGTAGCCTTTTATATTGTACATGATGAATTGGCCAGATTCATGTACAACTGTTTACTGTCATTTTAAATTACTTTCTTTGAATGTCACAGTGGCCCCTTTCTTTGTTCCAGGAAATTCTCCTTATTAAGAAGTTACTAACATTTCATGGATGAACTTTTATTGTTGCAACTTTATTCAAGTTTTGATAATTTGTTTTACAGATGCTCTGGCCGTAGTCACAGCACTAAAAAGCCAGAAAAATACTGAACTTAATGATTTAAGAGCAGTACTCTGTCAACTATGCCAGCAGTCCGCACCAAAAAGGGTAGTGGTGCAGTGGGCAACATCCAAGGCAACGAGGAGGCAGACAGACTGGCAAAAGAAGGTGCAAGACTACCACAACCAGATTCTAGTGTGACCTACGAGGATCAGAGAGAGCAGATGTAGCCATCACCAGTGGCAACACTAGACAAGCTCTATGGCAGTGTCGACAGCCTCAGGATGAGAGCTGCCTTTTTCGAAAAAATAATGGTTACTGTCTGACTGCGTACGATGAAGAAGAAGAAGAAGATAATTTGTTTCAACCTGACCTTGTGGAAGTTCCAGGTATCCTTTACCGAGACCAACTCTGTATAATCTAGGGTCAGCAGGTGGGATATCAGACAAGGCAGTGACCTGTATCAGGAGAAATTGACAACACAATTTGTACATTTATAATTACAAAATACAAGCCTGCTCACAGTCAATAATTCATTCCTTGACTGCATCATACTGTGGTTTAGTTAATTTTAATAAATAAGAGGTCCCCACTTTCATCTACCATGTTATTTCTTCTACTTCTACATTCGTATCACTTTTGGGTGCATGGACCATCAACCAATCCTCTCTATGCAATTTGGTCATGTGCATTTTTCTCAGTTTTTTTTCCAGCTTCTCCCAGTGTTTCTAGTAATTTGAGTTATCTTCCCACATGATTCTAATGTGCCAGGTGTTAGAATGTGCCAGGTGATAGAATGTGTCAGGTGTTAGAATGTGCCAGGTGTGAGTCTGGGAGGTCTACCTCGTTGAAAGACTAGAGGACATCATACCAGTTTTCTTTCAGTTTTGCTGGTCTGTGACATAAACCCAGTTGAGGTACCTTTCTCCTTCAAGGTCAGTGTGCTTATTAAACTGGCCCGGTTCAATGGAATTTCTTCTTCGAGGTCAGTGCTCAATCACTGTAATGGCATCTATCCACCTGCTTTACAGTCACCCTCTTGCTTTGTAGCAAGATTTACCAGTGTTGTAAGCCATCAATGGAAGTTGATGAGTGTGCATTCTGATGAGATGACCAAACCAGCGTATTTGCCTGGAAATGTATCACTGTTACGAATCTCTAAATTGTCCATACCATTACTACTACTTCTAATTTATGTGAAAAGGTTATTCACTTTTTTATCTGTGTACCATATATAGGCTTTATCCGAGTGGTATCCAGGATGAAAAGAATAGTACCACTGTCAATTTTCAAGCATGTTGTAAAATGTGTGACTAAAGAGTGTTGTGCCTGGGGCTGGCAACCTCATCATGTAAAAACAACGTTGTCATTTGAAACATTCACTACAAAAACTTGGATACAGACTTCTTGTAAAGGGACCAGCTGCCGCTAAAAAAATTGGAACCAAAAAATGAATGATTGCAAATACTTGGAAACAGGCTACTTCTAAACTGAGTCAGCTGTAGTGGTGGCCTATGCTTCACATTAGATCAGGGGTTGAAGATGCAGCACAGTGAACAAGCTGACGACAACCAGCGACTCATAGCTATGCTTGCATCAGGGTCAGCGAACCTGAGCTGATCAAGACCCTATTCCGCCTCAAAGTTGCAGCCCTGGAGGGACTACAGTTGGAAGGCAAACTAGTTGGAAGGCAAGCCAGTCGGAAGGCAAACCCGGTACCCAAAAAAAAGCCAGATAAAACCGGGTGTGTTGGACCTCGCTGTAAACTACGACACAACATCCCTTTCAGGATGAATGATGAAGAAGAAGACATTGAAGTAAAAAAGTGAATGGTTTCAAATTCTTGGAAACATACTTCTTTTAAACGGAACCAGTCGCAGCGGTGGTCTATGTTTCACATTGGATCAAAAAGGTGAATGAAATGATAATATATGGGGTAGTTTCTAGAGCTTTCTTTCAAATACAGAAGGCTACTCTACACTTGGCAGACTTTTGACCTGTGTGAATGCTGGTGTATGCAATGGCATGTTTAAGAGCCTTCTACCCTAGAGAGGTGGGGAGGAAGACTAACGTCTGGTCAGGCAAAATATACTGATTGGACATGTTAGTCAGGGGCGGGCAAAACATACTGGCCAAGACCCTCACCTTGACTTCCCTGCAGTCCTCACTGGAAACGGGCTGTTTTCATGGCACCCTGGCTAACAAGATAGGGATCGACGTGATCCCCGTAGTAGTGAGTGACACCCAGTTGAATCCAAGCATAGCACAACCGCCTGGAGGACCCTGGTCCACCTTCATCAGCACGCTTGGGATGTGAGGAAAGCTACTGCAACCCACCACTTAACGTCCTTTTCAGAGCGCATAAAAGAGTAAACCTACTCATTGTGGGCATTTGCAAACAACAACCCTAGAGAGGTTACTAAGTGGTTCCAAAGGCTGTCATAGTCAGGGGTGGAATTGAGGATGAGCTCTGAGTACCAACTAAATGTTCCCAAGGCATGCCTAACACATAGAAAGTGTATGACAGCAAATGTGCAGCCCTGGCCTTCTTGTAGTGAAACTGTTCTCCCTAGCAGGATATTGGGACAAGGTTAGAGTCTCCGACACAATGTTCTGTTCTTAAGACTGCCCTTTGGGAAGACCCATTCGTGCTCAGACTCTATCAGCAAAAAGTGAACAATGTTCTGTTCTTAAGACTGCCCTTTGGGAAGACCCATTCGTGCTCAGACTCTATCAGCAAAAAGTGAACAATGTTCTGTTCTTAAGACTGCCCTTCGGGAAGACCCATTCGTGCTCAGACTCTATCAGCAAAACGTGAAGGGTGTGGATATTGATGGTTCCTGTAGCTTGCTGGCTCAACACACTCCTGCTCCGTCCTCTCTTTCGCTTGAATCTCATTTGGTTTCAAAGCTCTGCAGTCTGTGGATTGCTAATCAATTATTGCAGTGTTATCATCCAACAGGCAATCATTGATAAATCTCAAAATATCACTCCTATCCATATCCAATTTGTTTATAATGAGCGGCTTGTGGAGACAGAATGTTCTTAAGACTGCCCTTTGGGAAGACCCATTCATGCTCAGACTCTATCAGCAAAAAGTGAAGGGTGTGGATATTGATGGTTCCTGTAGCTTGCTGGCTCAACACACTCCTGCTCCGTCCTCTCTTTCGCTTGAATCTCATTTGGTTTCAAAGCTCTGCAGTCTGTGGATTGCTAATTAATTATTGCAGTGTTATCATCCAACAGGCAATCATTGATAAATCTCAAAATATCACTCCTATCCATATCCAATTTGTTTATAATGAGCGGCTTGTGGTGACAGAATGCCAGCTCTTTTGTTGCCTGGAATTTCAGTAAGATCAGGACATTAGATTCACACCGGCCTCTTGAGGTGTGAGGCTTTTACAGTTTTTATCAACTTATGTTTTAGCCATCCCTTCTGTACCTTTCAAAGTAAGGATTGGGAGTCTGACAAGATAACTTCCATGTGAAAGAGGTCTCAGATAGTCATCTTAGAGCTGAAGTCACTACCTTTGTCTCTACTCTCATACTGAAGGTCGTTCTGGCACACTAAAACAGGAATGCCCTGAGTACATGAAATTCATAAGCCATAACTGGTAATTCATCTAGGAAAACCTTGACTTCAAACCATCTGAAACCTTGCCGGTAGTCTGATGACAGCCAAACAATAAGAGGTCTTCTAGTCCTCTTTAATTCTATTTATAGTATACAGCCACCATTGTGGTTGCACCTTCGTCAGGAAGCCTGCGCCAAAAAGCAATTTGAACATTCTTGCAGTACTGGTTTCTGTAGCAATTTGTTTTATATTTCTTCTTCTTCTTCTTCATCGTACGCAGTCAGACATCGACCTTTATTTTTTCAAAAAAAGCAGCGGTCATCCTGAGGCTGATTTGTTTTATACAATGTGGATGTGAGTCATATGCACAACTCTATTCAAGATATGCATGGAGGTGCAATTGAAATAAAAATATTTGCTAAAAGCAGATAAGTCTATTAGAAAAGCAGCTATCACTGTACAACTGTAAATATGAGACAATATATCTTGTTAAACAAAAACTTTGAACAAAGAAGAATCTACTAATACTTTCAACCAAAATGGAAACATCTTCAAAGCTATATTACAGGTAAGCTGGAGCTATATTCTGGTCCATTACAGTATACACTATCATTGCAAACAGAGTAGATGATACTTCATGTGAACTGGAGTTATGTTCTGGTCAATACAGTATACACTATCATTGTAAACAGAGTAGATGATACTTCATGTGAACTGGAGTTATGTTCTGGTCAATACAGTATATACTATCATTGTATATACTATCATTGTAAACAGAGTAGATGATACTTCACGTGAACTGGAGTTATGTTCTGGTCAATACAGTATACACTATCATTGTAAACAGAGTAGATGATACTTCATGTGAACTGGAGTTATGTTCTGGTCAATACAGTATACACTATCATTGTAAACAGAGTAGATGATACTTCATGTGAACTGGAGTTATGTTCTGGTCAATACAGTATACACTATCATTGTAAACAGAGTAGATGATACTTCATGTGAACTGGAGTTATGTTCTGGTCAATACAGTATACACTATCATTGTAAACAGAGTAGATGATACTTCATGTGAACTGGAGTTATGTTCTGGTCAATACAGTATACACTATCATTGTAAACAGAGTAGATGATACTTCATGTGAACTGGAGTTATGTTCTGGTCAATACAGTATACACTATCATTGTAAACAGAGTAGATGATACTTCATGTGAACTGGAGTTATGTTCTGGTCAATACAGTATACACTATCATTGTAAACAGAGTAGATGATACTTCATGTGAACTGGAGTTATGTTCTGGTCAATACAGTATACACTATCATTGTAAACAGAGTAGATGATACTTCATGTGAACTGGAGTTATGTTCTGGTCAATACAGTATACACTATCATTGTAAACAGAGTAGATGATACTTCATGTGAACTGGAGTTATGTTCTGGTCAATACAGTATACACTATCATTGTAAACAGAGTAGATGATACTTCATGTGAACTGGAGTTATGTTCTGGTCAATACAGTATACACTATCATTGTAAACAGAAAACATGATATACCTTAATATTCAGATTTTCTGGGTTTGCACCAATCAGCCTCCAGAATTCAAAAGTTTCTTTGCCCTGGGCAAACTGTGTTATTTCTGCTAGGCCCTTCCTCTCATTCTTGTTTACCTTTTCGGCAATCAATCTGAGAAATGATAAGCAAAGAATAAATAGATAAGAGTTTTAAAACACAGCGATGGAAACAAAGCACGGGGACGGCAACCCGACTACGTGAAACAAAGTCCTACAGAAAGCCCCCATGTGGAAGCACATAAATGCTTTGTGAAGGCTTCTTATAAGCAGGACAGCTAGCAGTGGTTGTCCCATGCTCATGTAGGTGCAATAAAGGATCTACGATGATGATGATGAAGGAAGGAAAGAGAAAAAGGAGAGAATTGAGAGTGTGAGGTGGAACAGTGGAAGAGAACATAAACACAATAGAAAATGATGAACTTCTATTTAAAATACAATCCCACAAATTGTTTCTTTGTCAATTCTTCTTCTTCTTCGATCGTTCTCAATCTACCAATACCACGTCCTGAAAAGGGCTTTGCAGGTAGCAGGATGTTATCCTGAGAATGGAATGCATTGTGTCGTAGTTTACAGTTTGACTGCGATATTTGCACATTTTGGTCTGACACATCCGACTTCAGCGGGTCTTTGTCAATGATTTTCCGGATGTGCATGCACCATATGCCAGGAAGTGTTAGTAGATTT
Source organism: Ariolimax columbianus (assembly GCA_036924085.1). Taxonomy (NCBI): domain Eukaryota; kingdom Metazoa; phylum Mollusca; class Gastropoda; order Stylommatophora; family Arionidae; genus Ariolimax; species Ariolimax columbianus. Next base: position 10,444,443 of record JAVGWX010000006.1, read on the forward strand.
TAAAAGCTTATTAACAAATTACCATCAGGAGCCAGGAAATAATAATGAAAGATTATTTTTAAATACACTGGTGTTTCCCTGTGTAACATTTAAATGAAAAGTTCAAAATAAAGTCAAAGGTGAAATGAGAAAACAAAAATGGACATTTGTATACATTTTTTTAAAACTATTCAAAATAAATCGTTTCCAATTTCTTAAATGTTGGTTTTCGTATAAGTTTGACAATGAAGCTGTTTTTTTTTTCAGTCCTTTATTTTTCTTGATTTCATTCATCTATTTTTTTTGTTTCAATGTGTGGGTAATGGATGTGCATGTCTAGATGTGTGCGAGAAAGAGAAAATGATTTATCACACACACAAACAGCAGGAATGCACGCGCGCACATGGCCTGGTTGCGCGCACACAGGCATGGTTATGTACGCACACACACAGGCATGATTATGAACGTATGCACAAAAAAACACAGGTATGGTTGCACACGCACACATACATACATGCACACACACAAACAGGGGCATGGTTATGCACGCACACAGCATGATTATGCATGTGCACGCACACACGGCATGGTTATGCACCCACACATGGTTATGTGCGCACACACAGCATGATTATGCATGCACACGCACAAACAAACACAGGCATGGTTGCACAGACACACACATCCTCACACAGAGACAAACAATACAAATAAAATGTATTCTACCTGGATTTGGTGCGAGTGACCAGATTAGATTTCGTGCCATTCCAAATGAAGATCTTCTGTCCAGCATCCAACAAGAACACGTGTCTGATGTCTAGAACATCCACCAGAAGAGGGCACTGGTGACAACAGACAAACAGTAGATAAGCAACAATGGCTTTCAACACTCTCTACTCTGACAGAACTCTAAAACACTAACCATAACTTCGTGCTATTTTATTGTTATGAATTTCATAGATCTTCCTTCATGTTGCTCAGGACCACAGGGCCTGTAACAATCACTTGACACACTTACTAATATTGTCAGCTGTTTCCTCAAGTGTTCCACAGTTTAAACTATGGCTGTTCTGGTTTCCTCTTCTAATGCTTTTCACTTCCCTTAGTCACTCCTATTCTACCCATTGTAGGCGTAGAAGTATTTTTTTTCATACTTGCAATTGTGTGTGCCGACAAATGGGTGATTGGCCTGTTACGTTTCACTACTTTCCACCTAATATTATTTTCCTGAGAGAACACTGCCAAGTTCCATATTAGACTAAAAAAGTTAAATGCAAATTTAGCTTATCACGAGAAAGTTCCACAATAATTGATAACATATTTGGCACTTGTTGGTCACAAAAGGTACATCGGGTTTTACCATTAAGACCAAACCTAGAGTATTATGGTATTTAATTATTAATACTTCATCAAACTGATAATTTAATCAAATCCTTTGATCTATTACACACTATTTGACATTATGACAATAGGTGCCTCTCTAGCATTTGGCTATGAAACACACATCTGCTAAATTAGACCCTGTGACAGTCTGGAAAGATGGACTTAGAGTCAAGCTAAGAAGAAGTGAAGTTTGTGGGAAAATGTACAAGTGGATCAACCACTACCTCAAAAACAGAACTGCCAGAGTCCAAGTACAAGGGCAGATGAGCAAAAAGGAGACACTTGAGCAGGGAGTACCCCAAGGGGGAGTACTGTCACCCACACTCTTCCTGGTGTATATAAATGACATTACAGAGAATATACCAAGAAGAGTTCATAGCTCAATGTTTGCAGATGATCTGGCTATGTGGACCTCTGAAAAGAATCTCACCATAGCAAGAAATCAGATGCAGCAGGCCCTAACATCGCTGGAAGAGTGGGAGAACTCTTGGCTGGTCAAAATAAACGAGGAAAAGACCACATGTACAATATTCTCGCTATCAATCAAACCCCAAAACACCAAATTAAGTCTAAACGGCAAATTCCTGCAGCCAAACGACAACACAAACTATCTGGGAGTCACATTTGATCGGCACATGACATGGAAAAGTCAGATCGAGAGAAACCGAATGAGAGCCAGAGAAAGAATGGCAATCATGAGGAAACTTGCTGGTACAAGCTGGGGAGCAGACGAAAGTATACTAAAGAAACTGTACACTGGAAGAGTGAGACCAGTTCTCGAGTATGGCATTGCGGCATGGACAACAGCAGCAAAGGCAAACTTCGATAAAGTTAGCCAACTCCAAAACCAAGCCATGAGAGTTAAAACAGGAGGCATGAAGTCAACGCCAATTGTAGAACTTGAAAAGATTACAAAACTGCAATCCATGACCGACAGAAGAGACTGCAGAGCCCAGCTGCAGTCAGAGAAACTCAGAAGACTGACTGACCATCCAATTCACCAGAGACTAAACAATTTCGGAAATGGGAAGCTAAAGCGAAGAAACTTTGCAGAAATAGCCAAAGCAAAGATGCACGAAGACCCTATGAACGCACTAACCACACCAAAGCCCATCCCTACTGTACGAAAACCTACCTGGAGGCAGCATATATTTCCAGAGGTAGTAGAAAATATACCAGGTATTGGAAACAAAAACTGCCAGTCTGAAAAAGAAAGAAGAGATACTACCCTGAGTTACATAACGGAAAACTACCCAAGCATGGACTGGACCCATGCATACACCGACGGTTCCGTAACAAATACAACACAGAATGGAGGGGCAGGAGCATTTCTGAACCTACCAAATGGCAGAAAAATAACACTGTCATTCGCTACTGGAAAATACACAAGCAATTTCAGAGCGGAGGCAGAGGCACTGAGGGCGGCAGTGGAAGAAATGGTGACATGTAAAAGGAATGAAAGCCACATAGTCCTGCTTACAGATGCTCTGGCCGTAGTCACAGCACTAAAAAGCCAGAAAAATACTGAACTTAATGATTTAAGAGCAGTACTCTGTCAACTATGCCAGCAGGCCGCACCAAAAAGGGTAGTGGTGCAGTGGGTTCCATCTCACTGCAACATCCAAGGCAACGAGGAGGTAGACAGACTGGCAAAAGAAAGCGCAAAACTACCACAACCAGATACTAGCATGACATACGAAGAGTCAAAACGGCTTATATGAGCTAGATACATGACCAAATAGGAAACCGAACATACTGGCTACACCAAAAACGATGCCTATTACCAGTTGAACAGAAGAGAGCAGGTCGTGGCCTTCAGACTTCGCACTGGCCACAATAGACTGAGGTACCACCTATTCAACAAATTGAAGATAGTTGGCACTGACGAATGCCCATGTGGTACCGGGAAAATGACAGCTGAGCACTTGCTGCAAAACTGCCCGACATACGAGGATCAAAGAGAGCAGATGTGGCCATCACCAGTGGCAACACTAGACAAGCTTTATGGCAGAGTCGACAGCCTCAGGATGACGGCTGCTTTTTTTGAAAAAATAAATGTTACTGTCTGACTGCGTACGATGAAGAAGAAGAAGAAGAAGAAGACCCTGTGACACACATCTTCTAAATTAGACCCTGTAAAACACAAATCTACCAAATAAGACCCAATAAACATACATCTACTAAATTAGACCCAATAAACACACATCTACCAAATAAGACCCTGTAAGACACACATCTACTAAATTAGACCCTGTGACACATCTACTAAATTAGACCCTGTAAGACCTGCCGAAGACAGATGTGTCGGACCGAAAGGTGCAAATATCACAGTCAAGCTGTAAACTAGCGACACAACGCATTCCGTTCTCCAAACTACATCCTGTTACTCGAAAAGCCTAGTTCATGGGAGATTGAGAACGAACGCAGAAGAAGAAGACCCTGTAAGACAAACACCTACTAAATTATACCCAATAAAAACATATCTACTAAATTAGACCCAATAAACACATATCTACTAAATTAGACCCAATAAACACATATCTACTAAATTAGACCCTGTAAGACACATATCTACTAAATTAGAACCTGTGACACACATCTACTAAATTAAACCCAATAAACACATGTCTATTAAATTAGACACTGTAAGACATTACTGAGGAGGAAGTCGACAGGGCAATCAGTTCACTATCTATAGGAAAAGCTCCAGGAGCAATACCAGCAGAGATATATAAGACAGCTGGCCCATCCCTCACCAGAAGGATCACTGAACTCTTCTGTCACATGTGGGCTGAAGGTAAAATTCCGCAGGAGCTAAAGGACGCCTCAATCGTTCACCTGTACAAAAGAAAAGGCAACCGTCAGGAATGCGACAATCATCGTGGAATATCTCTACTCTCCGTAGCAGGCAAGATCCTAGCGCGCTTACTGCTAAACAGGCTCAACAAACACCTTGAACAAAGCCACCACCTCCCAGAAAGCCAATGTGGATTCAGAGCCGGAAGAGGAACAGTGGACATGATTTTTGCCGCTCGCCAAGTACAAGAGAAGTGCCGAGAACAAAATCAGGCCTTGTACACCACATTTATTGATTTGACAAAGGCATTTGATACAGTAAACAGAGGAGGGCTGTGGATGATAATGTCTAAGTTTGGCTGCCCCAACAAGTTCTTAACAATGGTGAAACAGCTACACGAAGGCATGTGTGCTGGTGTACTGGACAGCAGTGCAATCTCTAAAACGTTTCTAGTATCAAACGGAGTAAAACAAGGATGTGTACTCGCCCCGACTTTGTTCAGCATGATGTTCGCGGCCACGATGACAGACGCCTTCAGATCATTGGAGCTTGGAATACCCATAAAGTACCGCACAGATGGCAAGTTACTCAATTCCAGAAGAATGAAGGCCAAAACCAAAGTGGCTGGCGATATAATCAGGGAACTTGTATTTGCTGACGACTGCGCTCTAATGAGCAACTCAGAACTGAACATGCAGGTTGGAATGGACCAGTTCTCTGCCGCATGCAAAAATTTTGGCCTGACCATAAATGCCAAAAAAACAGAGGTCATGTACCAACCAGCACCAGGCATGCCGTACACAAAACCAGAGACTACAGTCAGACGTTGAATGCCGTAGACAAATTCACATATCTGGGCAGCACGCTGTCGAGATCTGTCAGCCTAGACGATGAGGTGGCAAGCAGAATAGCAAAGGCCAGCACAGCCTTTGGTAGAATGCGCTCGATGGTCTGGGCACGTCGTGGCATCAGCGTCAAGACCAAATTGAAAGTCTACCGTGCAACCATCATTCCAACCCTACTATACGCTTGCGAAAGCTGGACTGTATACTCTGGACATGCAAGGAGGTTAAACCACTTCCACACAGGTTGCCTGAGGCGAATATTCCACATCCGATGGCAAGATCGTGTCACTGACATCGAGGTTCTCTCAAGGGCTAACATGCCCAGCATCCATGCACTGCTAGAAAAAGCACGACTAGGATGGGCCGGACACCTCGTCCGTATGTCAGACGAGCGGCTCCCAAAGAAGCTTCTCTACGGCGAGCTGAGAGAGGGATGGCGCGAGAGAGGGCGCCCAAAGAAACGTTTTAAAGACGGTCTGAAGGACTCACTAAAAAGTTGCCAGATAGACATCAACACATGGGAATGTCTTGCGCAAAACAGATCTGACTGGAGAAGCGCAGTCAAATCGGGTGTAGCTGCCGGTGAAGATGACCGTGTTGTGAAAGCCCAGAACAGACAAGAGACGCGGAAATCCCGAGCAGCGGGAACACCATCCCCTTCTACAAACCTCGCGTGTGCCCGATATGTAGCAGATATTTTCGTGCTCGCATTGGCCTGTTCAGCCACATGCGCACCCACACCCAACAGGGAAATCTGTGACAAGGATGATGTCGGCGGTCCTCATCGACAACGATGGACAGCTATTAAGACAAACACCTTCTAAATTAGACCCTGTAAAACACACATCTACTAAATTAGACCCAATACACATCTACTAAATTAGACCCTGTAAGACACCCATCTACTAAATTAGACCCTGTCTCCGCCGAAGACGGATGTGTCGGACCGAAAGGTGCAAATATCGCAGTCAAGCTGTAAACTAGTGACACAACGTATTCCGTTCTCCAAACTACATCCTGCTACTTGCAAAGCCCTGTTCAGGGCTTGGTAGCAGGAGATTGAGAACTAACGCAGAAGAAGACCCTGTAAAACACACATCAACTAAATTAGACCCAACAAACACACATCCAATAAATTAGAACAAACTGTAATGAGAAAAGAAACTCCTCTGCGTGTACATAATCCTTATTTTCATATCCTGAATGGATGATTTATTGTGTAATCATAAATTAATTGTGAATGATTCATAATTGCAACATAGCAGTTTAAAGGTTCTTAACAAAGAGTAAGGGATTAAAAAGAGAAGGGTTGATCTTAACTGTAAAAAAAACAGGAAATAAAATATGTCTGGAGAAACTAGGAAACATTAAAATAAATCTGTGAAGAAAATAATAAGCTCAAATGGAAATATTAGGCTAATATTTCTTAAACAGGTTTACAGTACTCACTCTTTCCATGTGTACAGACTGGGTGCCAGTGGCTCGATACAATCTCAGCTCTGGCTCCTGTATGAAATGGAAAAGAATGTTTTACGGCTTCCAGTTGCGGGAAGTGAACACAAAAACATAATTAAAGTTTGAGGTTTCTAAGAAATTGTTTTATAATATAATGTCCCATGAACCCACAACTTAGAAATAATACTAAATCAGGCTGAACAGGTGGGTGACCGGGACATCGGGTCAGAGTTTTGGGGGCAAAATATCACAGCCAACAAATAATGGCAACATAAATAGACTACACAGAAGAAAACAAAGTCTAATCTTTCAGCTCCAAACAGAATACACTAGAATCAATAGCTACTCAACCCTCTGAAACCTGACCACCTGGTCCCTAAAATCCCATTCCCCAGTGCTCTTAAGAAAATATGCACAAGGTAGACATCTGAGGAAAGCTATTTACTATGACAAAACTATGTGCTCTAATTTTATTATTCTATCTCAAATTGACTGACCTGATCACCTCAAATGTTCCTAATTGTTATGCCAGTAAATTGTGGAATATATTTATTGACGACCATCCTGTATCAAATTTACTCTTTACATTATACAGGATACCCCTCTGGAATGCAGTCTGATTCTTTGAATAACAGGAACAGTTCTAGCTTAATCATATTTCAAATCGCATGTGTTGCCATTCAAATAATCACTTGTCCTTGTAGAATAATCACCATCTACATCCAATTTACCAGCCTCCAAATTCTTGAGAATACTTTCAACGGCTTGTTCTATTATTGGCCTTTTTGAACGGCCATTTCTCAAATTTTCAAAAGCACTTTCAATCACGATAATCACAAAGTTCATTGATAAAATGTCCAAGTTCGTGGATGCCACTGTATTTGTTATCTCCAGACATGTGTCTACTGTGCAGACATCATGATATCATCAGCCAAAATCCAAGCATTACAGCCTGAAATATGCCTTAAAATAATGGTCCACCCATCATGGGTGACTCGAGAAATGAGATATTTACACGCACACTTATCTATTGGTGTCACTGGTTCAAAGGATTAAACTGCATCAACCCTCAGCACCTGCCCTTGCGCAGACTCATTTCACCTTGATGAAACAGGCACCTATTCATTGAGTGCAAATAAGGAATAGATTCTTACACATTCAACTGACAATCACCAATTCACTGTATGGCACGGTGGAACAACTGAAGAGGATTTATATAAGAATCGCATTGATTTGCCAGCAGCTATGAGATAGCAGCAACAACAACAACAGACACACAACATGGCAGACTAATGACCTGTGATCTCACAGGACACATCAAATACCCCAAAGGTGCAGGACACCTTATGCCAAGGACATGACAGCTACAATCAAGTTAAGGAGAAAGTGTATTACAAACTATTTACATTTGTATTCATTGTCATTTAAACTGAGGTACTCTTCTACCATGGAATGTTGAGGTTTTCATGTCTTGTTATTGTGGCTTATAGTTTCGATAGGTAGAGGCAGCTGGCCCCATGCCCAACCACCCTTAGTGTCTCCTGCAATATGCTTGGCAGGTTACAGTGTGACTATGTTTGCTCTCTTTTCACTTTTCAGCCAGAAAACAAACATATTCATTCTACAAGGATCCATAAAATTTAAACTTTAAAATAGCAAAATAAATTAGAAAAACGGTGCCATCGTCATGTAAGTTAGTAGAGTAATATGGTTGCTAAGGTGTTCAGGAATATCGTGCAGGTGACCAACATGAAGGCGTAGTAAAGGTTTAAAGATGGCTGCCCCACTAGCAACATCTACCAAACAGGAACAGCACTCTCTTATCTGTTATTCGAGAAGTGAATAGAACCTATCACAATTCATCGAGAAATAAAGGTTCAGTACAGTGATGTAAACTCATCACTCCAGCAATTCTATTCTTCTTCTGCGTTCGTCATGAAATAGACATTTGTGACGTTATGTTGTAGTTTTTTTTTCCGTTCACCTTATTTCTTTATTCCCTAAGGCGATGTGCGTTGCACTATGTTTTTATTTTGCGACTGTCGACCCAGTGCATCCGACTTCAGCATGCATTTTATGTAAGGTTCTGCTTCCTCCTGCATTTTCTAAGGGTTGCTTCCCCAGGGTAATGGCCGTCCCCATGCTGTAGTTTACAACTTGGCTATAATATTTGCACCTTTTGACCCCAACACATCCAATTTAAGCATGACATTTTACGGAACCGTGTTTGCCTTCCCTCTTCGATCCTTAATCTTTTAGCTAGACTGCATGGTTGCAGTCTGTTTCCAGGGCTGCCGCTTGAAGGCAGATTAGGGTCTTGGTCAGTTATACATCACTGGCCCCGATGCAAGTCATCAGCTATATGTCGCTGGCTGCTTTCAGCTCATCCACTGCTGCATATTCAGCCCCAGCAAGTGTATGATTTCAAGAAATAGACAAACTTCTGAACAGCATCCAAGATAAGCATCATTTGCATAATGTGTCTCCAATGTGGGCGCCATGGCAGTTGACTCCAGAATTGAAGCTATCATATGGTGAATGAGAAGACCAAAATGATTTTTCCTAAAGGAATCCATGCAGATTGTAAGTGCTGGGAGATATGCATCAAACACAATGGAGACAGGTGTGTGCCTCTTTTTCTTAATAAATTTGGATGATTTTTTAAAAGAAATTTTTTTCCATTTGAAGCACCATTGTACAAAAGTCAAAATTAAGTGTAAAACAATTAATCCACAAAACAAACATCGCCATGTGTGGTGGCGATGACTAGAGTAGATTATGTTTTTTCAGTAGCGTCTTGGTCCCTACTTTTGTTTATCAGTTGCAAGGTTTGCTCTAGTGTTTGAGTCTATTTAGATGAACTCGCACATTGATTAACCACCCAACGTAGCAGAGTATTAAGCTACTCAAGCCTAGCCCGCTAAGACGGAAATCTTCCTCCCGGCTATATCCAGGTCATATCAGAGGGGCATCTGCCGCTGTAGAAGTACAGGTGAACTAAGAACTAAGTTTCAAGGTTAACCACTTTTCTTGCCAACAGACGTCAAACTGTTTAAAATCTTGTCTTTCTAAACTTTGTTTAACCTACAATTCTATGTACTCTCCACAACTTTCTTCTTCTCATAACAAACTCAATAATGTGAGGGTTACTTTTTAAAATTTGTTTAATCTATGGCCCATAACTAGCAAGTTAATTCAATTCTCCCAGACCCCTGCCTTACCACATCCTCCACGGAGTAGAATCCACTTGAGGTTCTCCCACCAGCAATGTATGAAATTCCACATTCAAACAGTGCTAGGAAATCCTCATCCTCTTCTGCCTGCTCTTGTCGAATGGTTCGGCAATCTGCTCCAAGGAGATTGCGGAGATTTACAGCATGGATTGCAGAACAAGCTTTCTTGTCAAGCTACATGAATGAGGAAGATAAACCACAATGTTAAAAATGGATGATAAATCATAGTGCTAAGAGGAATGATAAAACAATGTTAGAATGGATGATAAGCCATAATGGTAAAATGGATGATAAACTATGTTAGAATGGATGATAAACCATAATGTTAAAATGGATGATAAACTGTTAGAATGGATGATAAACCATCATGTTAAAATGAATGATAAACCATGTTAGAATGGATGATAAACCATCATGTTAAAATGGACGATAAACCATCATGTTAAAATGGATGATAAACTGTTAGAATGGATGATAATTCATGTTAAAATGAATGATAAACCATGTTAGAATGGATGATAAACCATCATGTTAAAATGGATGATAAACTGTTAGAATGGATGATAAACTGTTAGAATGGATGATAAATCATGTTAAAATGAATGATAAACCATGTTAGAATGGACGATAAACCAGCATGTTAAAATGGATGATAAACCATAATGTTAAAATGAATGATAAACCATATTGTAATGGATGATAAACCAGTGTTAAGAGGAATGATAAACCACAGCATTAAAAAGGATGATATGATAAACCATAAAAATATGTATGACAAAACAAATAACTATCATTTGTTTAAAATTTCATTATGATATTTTGTTGTTTGTGGCCTTCACCGCAAGATTATAGACTGAAGAATAAAGGCTTTTTGGCCTAGCAGTGGCCGCAAGTTTAGTTTCACCACATGTGGGAACAAACCTAGGTCATACCCCCATGTCTCTAGTCTAGAAGACCGTTATCATAATTACTGAGCCATGCAAGCCTCAAAAATAAGAACAAATGGACAATTGGAACACATTTTTTGTTTTTGCGTTCGCCTTATTTCTCTAATTTCCAAGGCGGTGTGCGTTGCACTGTGGTTTTTATTTTGCGCCTGTCAGCCCAGTGCATCCGACTTCAGCATACATTTTATGTAAGGGTCTGTTTCCTCTTGCATTTTCTAAGGGTTTGCTTCCCCGGGGTAACGGCCGGTGCTGTGATGGGGATCAAACCTAGCACCTTCTGGTTGTGAGCCGTGCCACTTAACCACTAGGCCACGCCGTCCCCGAACACATTATTTAACCTTTACCACTCTGAATAAAAAAAGGACGGAAGTTCTTCAGAACCTGAATTAATTTTCAGCACGACACATTTTTCTAGGTTGCTCACTTTGAGATCCTGTATATTTTTTGTTTGTCATTGTATAAATATTTACTTAGTCGCTCCTCTTCTACTGTGAGGTGTAGAGGTTGGTAACGAACTTGTTGGTGTTTTTGTTTTTGTTGTATGTGTTAGTTTCTGAAATAAGAGGAAGATGTATGTGAAAATGAAAAAAAACGGCAACAATATTTTCATTTACAAATTTCATTGGGCATCGGGACCTTCGGAATTTGAAAATCGTCACAGAACACTGATTGTGTTTCTTACAAGATCGTCATATCTGTTATTTTCTCTTACAAACGTATTTAATAAACAAATTAAACAGAATCTATCTCAGAAAAATATGTTGCAACAATTTACCTTCTTCACTCGCAATAATGGAATAATCCGTCCGTCGCCCAGAAAGAAGAGAACACATCGTTTCAAAATTCTCTTTCAAACTAAACCAGCCATCTTGCTTGTTTACCTCTACAATGACGGTATTGTCTATTTTTAGATTCAAAATGGCTGGGTGTTCAACCTGTGTAAATGCACGACAATGCTTTAGAATAATTTCCTTTTCGCTAAGCGTATTTTCTTTCCATTAGTGGCGGAGCGATCATTTATTTGCCGTAATAACATTCCCTGCATGTGGAAAAGGCTAAATAAGGAAGAATATGTAGCATGAAGCTAGGACGTTGTGATGGACAAAACTGTTACCATAAAAATATGTAGCATGAAGCTAGGACGTTGTGATGGACAAAACTGTTACCATAAAAATATGTAGCATGAAGCTAGGACGTTGTGATGGACAAAACTGTTACCATAAAAATATGTCCATTTCTAAAGTTAGGTATTACAACAATTTTTTACTTTCAAAAAGTGAATTTCTTGAGTTTGGAGAAGAGATGAATAAAACGGCTCCAATTACAAAATTAGAAGCTTGAAAAAGATATGAATAAATATATTTTGATTGCAGATGATCACATAAATATTTGACTATTAAAACTACATCAATATAATTGAGATGTTAACCTTTAGAGTTGCATTTTATTTTTCATAATTTCATATTTTGGTTGTTTACTTTGACAACCTGTAACCTTTCTGTTTGTTTGTCAATAAATATGATTGTGTTGTGTGTAAAGATGTAAATGAATGAAGAACATTTTGGTGTTATTGTTTTTGTTGTGTGTAGAGATGTAAATGAATGAAGAACTTATTGGTGTTATTGTTTTTGTTGTGTGTAGAGATGTAAATGAATGAAGAACTTATTGGTGTTATTGTTTTTGTTGTGTGTAGAGATGTAAATGAATGAAGAACTTATTGGTGTTATTGTTTTTGTTGTGTGTAGAGATGTAAATGAATGAAGAACTTATTGGTGTTATTGTTTTTGTTGTGTGTAGAGATGTAAATGAATGAAGAACTTATTGGTGTTATTGTTTTTGTTGTGTGTAGAGATGTAAATGAATGAAGAACTTATTGGTGTTATTGTTTTTGTTGTGTGTAGAGATGTAAATGAATGAAGAACTTATTGGTGTTATTGTTTTTGTTGTGTGTAGAGATGTAAATGAATGAAGAACTTATTGGTGTTATTGTTTTTGTTGTGTGTAGAGATGTAAATGAATGAAGAACTTATTGGTGTTATTGTTTTTGTTGTGTGTAGAGATGTAAATGAATGAAGAACTTATTGGTGTTATTGTTTTTGTTGTGTGTAGAGATGTAAATGAATGAAGAACTTATTGGTGTTATTGTTTTTGTTGTGTGTAGAGATGTAAATGAATGAAGAACTTATTGGTGTTATTGTTTTTGTTGTGTGTAGAGATGTAAATGAATGAAGAACTTATTGGTGTTATTGTTTTTGTTGTGTTTTTGCTAGTTTTAGAGATACAAGAAGATAAAGGTGAAAATTAATAAGAGCAAAGCAACAAAATTTGAACTTGTCGATAGAGACCATGACTCCTCTGTAAATCCATTGAAACCACAACTAAGTATCGATACTATGTTTATAATATAGGCAAAACTGTTACTTTCCAATTCAAGCGTAGTTACTACATCTAAACAAAACAAAACAAACAGATCTACCAAATAAAGATTTTTACAACAACCTACTTCACCTTTCTAAAAAGATCAGCCTGCTCCAATCCGCGTAATAAGAAGATAAATCGTATAAAATCCATTTGTAATCTAACATATAATACTTTTACCGGCAAAAAACCCTGTGTAGATGGACGTGACATATTCAGCATTAAAAAATGACTATTGGTAGGGTCTGTGTTTGCTAGTTCATTAAAAAATTATTGTTTTTAATTTTCATAATGTAGGTCGTGTATGTCAAAATGGTTGTGACCGCGGAGTGCTAAATTAAACTAGAGAAGTAATGTGTTACCCTTATGATTATATTTGTCAAATTAATCCTTACTGTTGCATCATTTCCAATCCAATACCAAATTTTCCAGCCCAGGCTGTTGGAGTCATCAATGAACGTCTTCAGCAAGATATAGCAGTCAGCTTGATAGAACTTGCCAATCAGAACTGGATGAAATAAGGACAAATTTCAAAGCAACAGACATTAACAGTTATTATCATTTGACTTCAATTGGCAATCTTCTTCTTCTTCTTCGTTTGTTCTCAATCTCCCACTACTAAACCCTGAAAGGGTAAGTAGCAGAATGTAGTCCAGAGAACGGAATGCGTTGTGTCGTAGTTTACAGCTTGGCTGCGATATTTGCACCTTTCGGTCCAACACATCCGACTTCAGCAAGCATTTTTTTAGTACCGGGTTAGCATTCCCTCTTCGATCCCTTCTCCTTAGCCAGTCTGCCCTGCTGCAGCCTGTTATCCAGGATCACCGCGTGGAGGTGTAGAAGGGTCTTGGCAGCTATGGTTCGCTGGCCCTGATGCTAGCAGTCAGCTATGGGTCGCTGACCACTGCAGCTCATGCGCTGCTCAGCATTTTGATCTCCAATTGGCAATCAATATAGAGTGCCTCCTTGCAGAAAACCTGTGCTGAAACACTTATGTTGTTTTGCAGTGGTGGTTGTTTCATCTTCTTCTGCATTCGCCTTGGCAAGAACATTTTGTTATGCTATCTCATAGGTTGCAGTAAAGCTGTGATATCTGTGCCTATTGGCCAGACACATACAATTTCAGCTCAGCATTTTGGGGAACAGGTTTGCCTTTCCCCTTCTATACCTATTCTCTTAGTCAGGGCTGCCACTTGAAGAAGAAATAGGGCCAGCCAGCTATGAATCAACGTCACTGCCTTCTGGGCATACCCATAGGTGCTCAATCTTTCTCAGGAAAATGGTGTAGGTCTGGATGCTTACTTACTTAGTCGCTCCTCTTCTACCGTGAGGTGTAAAAGTTAGGTCTGGATGCTTAACTTACTTAGTCGCTCCTCTTCTAAAGTGAGGTGTAGAAGTTAGGTCTGGATACTGATGGTCCCTATAGCTCTTTGGCTGTACACTCTCCTGCTCTGTCCTCTCATGTGCCCCACTCCGTCCTCTCATGTGCCCCACTCCGCTCGAATCTTTTCTTATGTCAAAACTCTGCAGTCTGTATTGTGGCGTCCTCATCCAATAAGCGGTCACTGATCGATTTCAAAATGTCACTCTTATCCATCACTAGTGTCCACATGATGGGAATTTGTAAAGTTCAGAATGTCAGCTCTTTCATTGCCCTGAACCGTAACCTTTTTTTGTTTGTTTGTTGCGTTCGCCTTATTTCTCTATTCCCCAAGGCGGGTGTGTGTTGCACTGTGGTTTTTATTTTGCGCTTGTCGGCCCAGTGCATCCGACTTCAGCACGCATTTTATGTAAGGGTCTGCTTCCTCCTGCATTTTCTAAGGGTTTGCTTCCCCGGGGTAACGGCTGGTACTGTGATAGGGATTGAACCCAGCACCTTCGGATTGTGAGCAGTGCCACTTAACCACTAGGCTACGCCATCCCCTACGAACCTTAACATGACCAAGACAGTAAATCCACACAAACCCCTGGAGGTTGGGACGTCAACAGCTACTATCTACTCGCACCTCAGCCATTACTTCTGTACCTTCTGAAGTACGACTTGCATGTCTATCACAATGGCCGCTTTGTGAAAGAGGTCTCATATAGCCATTTCAGCGCCAAGGCCACTGCTTCCATCTCCATTATTAAACTGGAGGTTAGGGGGATGGCATGGGCTAGTGGTTAGGTAACACGCTCACAATCCGATGGTGCTGGGTTCGATCCCCATCACAGCACTGGCCGTTACCCCGGGGAAGCAAACCCTTAAAAAATGCAGGAGGAACCAGACCATTACATAAAATGCATGCTGAAGTCGGATGCATTGGACCGATAGGCACAAAATAAAAACACAGTGCAACACAAACCCTTGGGGAGTAAAGAAATAAGGTAAACGCAACCAAAAAAAACCCAAAAAACTGGAGGTTATTGATATGTATACCCTACCCTGCTCAGCAATGACCTGTCCTTTAACTCTAGCTGAAAAATCCCATCCTCATGTCCCTTTGCGCAGCACCAATCTATCAGTGTATATGGCGGCACCACTATCCTGCATGTTCTCAGTTAACAGCTGATTCACCTCCAGATCTGCTCTCCTATTACCTTATTCTCTGCATTCCTGCCTAAGGTTATTATGACACTCTGGTATTCATTCTATCCGCAGTATGGACTATTCTTACCCCTTGGCTATAGCCTTCACTGGGGTGACTTGTCCAATTGTTTTCTCTGCCTGTGTCATCAAAGACGCTCCTCTCTTGATTCTTGATGTCTAAGATCCTACTGTACAGAGGGTGCCGCATGTCTGTGGTCACCTCTAATGACATACCAGGCAGGTTACAGTATGACTATTCTTTGCTCTCCTTTCAGGTCTAGATAATACAGACATCATCATCAAATGATTAATCAGTCCTGAGACTGGTTGTAAGGTTGTCTGAGCAAGTTTCTCCACTTAACCCTATCCTCTGGTTGATCAGTCCTGAGACTGGTTGTAAGGTTGTCTGAGCAAGTTTCTCTACTTAACCCTATCCTCTGGTTGATCAATCCTGAGACTGGTTGTAAGGTTGTCTGAGCATTTCTCTCCATTGGACCCAATCCTCTGCAGCTCTCTACATTTCATCATAGGCCCACACGTAAATGCTTCTGCATGCCTGAGATGTAAAGGTGAGCCTTGGTCAACACCTTCCTCTTTTCTCCTAAATCTTGCCCTCCAATGTCTTCTGTAGAAGCCTTTCATGTTGCATATTGTGTCCCAGTCAACTTAATCTTCGTTTTTGTATCAAATTCAATAGGTCTTTTGCGCTTACCTCAGTAAGGACAGTGTCATTGGTTCTTCTTTCTGTCCAACTTACTCTTTCCACTTAATGGTAGCACCACATTTCAAACGCTCCCAAGTTTTATGCATCTTTCTTTGCTAGTCCATGTTTCAACCCCATACAGTGCAATTGGCAATATAGCACATATGATGCATAATTATTATTGGGGAAAGAGGAAAGTTTCAATAACATATTAGATTTAAACAATTATAACAAAGCTGACAACATGTGGACAATAATGTTAGAATATTTGTCTACTATGAAAAACAAGGAAAACTACCAATGGTCAATCATGACAAACAGAACAATGCACTTGTCCAATGATTTAACACTAAACTCAAAACTGTACAGAGTTAACGAGGAGCATCAAACAACGGTTGAGTTCATGACAGAAACTCATCTGACGGTCGGTATCAACATCAAAGATGTGATATCGAGAAGAGAAAGATGAATGTGCTAGAACAGATAAACATGATTTAACACAAATAGCACTATGGAGACTAAAACTTACCTTCCTCTACTAGATTTGGTAAGAAATGCTCTATTTCCCAGCAGCTTAGACCTGTTACATGGATAACAAACAAATAACAATATTAGACATCATAAAATTTATTGACATAATAATTGCCTGAGAATGGCACTCTGCAGTATTTCCGTCAATAGGTCTATCTATTCACTTCTGTCATTTGTTGAGTTCCCACAGGCCTGTCAGCAGTGCATTCATGTTGGTTCTGTATAACATAATGTAATAATTCAATAATATCATTTTTAAACATTTAAAAAACAAAAATCCTTAACTACATAATATTATATTAACTATTAGTATCTGAGGCAACCTCCGAAACCATTTCCGTCATCGCCTTTTTCCGGGGCTCCCTTTGAGTTCCGGGGCTCCCTTTGAGTTCCGGGGCTCCCTTTGAGAAACAAACAACCATTGCCTCTTTAACACTATTTTTATACAGAGTTGTAGACAGTTTGCCCACATTTTTGTCCAATTATATCAACACTATTTCATCACATTTCCTGAAAAAACCTTGTGTGGGAATATCATCCATTTGAAATAAACATTTAGCGCATGAGCTGCAGCGGTCAGCGACCCATTGCTGACTGCTAGCGCCAGGGCCAGCAAACCAGAGCTGCCAAGAACATTCTACGCCTCCACGCGGTGATCCTGGATAACAGGCTGCAGCAGGGCAGACTGGCTAAGGAGAAGAGATCGAAGAGGGAATGCTAACCCTGTACTAAAAAATGCTTGCTGAAGTCGGTTGTGTTGGACCGAAAGATGCATATATCGTAGTCAAGCTGTAAACTACAACACAACGCATTCCGTTCTCTGGACTACATTCTGCTACTCAGGCCTGTGTCAGGGTTTGGTAGCAGGAGATTGAGAACGAGCCGAGCCAAGCCAAGCCAAGCCAAATCAACATTTGAAGTAGACATAACATTTGAAGTAGACATAACATTTTCGTAATGAGAAGATTCTCACCCAAACAAGCATCGGCACTTATTCATGCATGGACTGAACTAGAAAATGATGATTTATCAAGTGGAGATCGTTAGTATGACCAGTATTCAGCAAATTATTGTAGTTGACAAAGTTGTCAAGACTTTGAAGACATGGGGGCGTCTCACCTGGCTGGACCTAGTAACTAGTTCTAGGCATAGTAGAGAAGCTACTACCTACAAGAAGAACAAATTATATTTCAATAACAAGCAGAAGATCAAGAGAGATCCGAACTTAGACATGTAAGATCACGTACACCTGATAAATATTGAAGCAATATAATCTAATTTTTTAAATATGAAATGTAAATACTAAAATAGTAAGTGCACTGATTTGTTTGTAAATTATGATTTTTTATAATTGTCACAACCAATTTCAAAATATATACAGAATGTTTATTTATATTAAGACACACATACAATTTTCCTAACTTCTGTGAAAATGTATATACTTTACAATGATCCTGAATTTTTAAGTTTCTGTGTTGCTGAAGGATTTAAACATTGTAAGTATAATATTTTTTGTTCTGTTTTGTCAATTTACATTTGTTCTATTCCACTCTTTATGTATATTTCCTAAATATTTGAAAATGTTTAAATGTTTAACTATGTTCATACAATAGGTCTTTCATTTCTGCATATTTTGACATGTATCACTTGAGTTTATATCCTTATAAATAAATATACTAATCTAAAATTAATAGCAGCCAAGTATAAAATGTAACTCCTTAAAATGAGCTCATAAAAATGTGGTTTTTGAGCGTAGAAACTAAGAGTTAATATGTTTCTTCAAGTCCAGTAATAAAAAACACAGACCTTTGAAGAAAGAAACTGAAAAATTATTCCTTTTCAGATTATAGAGAGAAAGTGTAGATGGATACAGCAGACCCAAGGAATACAAACAAACAATATAAACATTCATACCTATGATTGGAACCTGAAAGAAACAGAAGAATGTGAACGCCAAAGAAAACATTAAAGCAGATGAAGCAAAAGAACACCGAAAAGATGAGCAAGTTACAAAATAAAAGATATACAAAAATTGAAATCGGTGATAAGCCACAACACCAGTCTATGTTCTAGAGAGGAATAAAACAGTGCCAAGGATCATCTTCCTCAATACATCATACCAATCTCCAAAACACACCAACGGAGAAATACAACAATACATCTTGCCAAGAAAACCTCAGAATTAGATCCATATTCCCAACAGAATAGAAGATGTTTAGATGATTCATGTAAAAAAGATCTTTCACCTGGGATTTGTCCCACATCCTCATCAAAGATTTCACTGTAGTCTAAGGAAGGTCTGTGCAGATTCTCATCCCAACGTTTCGGTCTATAGTGGACACAAAAATACACAATGAGTTCTCATTTTATCATAAACACATTTTTTTCAGAGATACAGAAAGGAGAGAAAGAGAGAGAGAAAAAAAAAAGGGGGGGGGGGGAGGGGGGGAAGAAGAAGAGAAATAGAGAGCAAGGATGTAATGTTATGTAATGAAAAATCCCACAGCAGTGCACTCTGACCCATATGTGATGTGTGTCTTTCAGAAAACATAGAAGAATTTGTATGGAGCGGTTCCTGTTGCCTGCTGATGTTGTACACACTCTTTCTCCCTCGACTGATTTCTTCTTCTTCTATTTTCATCCTGAAAAAGATGTTTGTGATTTTGTGTCATAGTTTACAGTGAGACTGTGATATCTACATCTGCACCTTTCGGCTCGCCACATCCAATTTCAGCACGTCATTTTGGAGATTTAGTTTTCTCTCCATCTTCAGTCACTAATCTCTCAGGCTGCATGGTTCCAGTCTGTTTTCAGGGCCGCTACTTGGAGGGCAGAATATGGTCTTGTAAGTTATGCGTCACTGACCCTGATGCAAGCAGCCATCTATGAGTCCCTGGCTGCTGTTAGCTTCTTCACTACTGCCTCTTTGGACATATTTCTAACTCCTGCAGCCTGTGAACTGATAGTAAATGAGTCACTGGCTGCTGTTAGCTTCTTCACTACTGCCTCTTTAGACATATTTCTAACTCCTGCAGCCTGTGAACTGATAGTAAATGAGTCACTGGCTGCTGTTAGCTTCTTCACTACTGCCTCTTTAGACATATTTCTAACTCCTGCAGCCTGTGAACTGATAGTAAATGAGTCACTGGCTGCTGTTAGCTTCTTCACTACTGCCTCTTTAGACATATTTCTAACTTCTGCAGCCTGTGAACTGATAGTAAATGAGTCACTGGCTGCTGTTAGCTTCTTCACTACTGCCTCTTTGGACATATTTCTAACTCCTGCAGCCTGTGAACTGATAGTAAATCAGACTCCCAATGGACAATGCATGAGTTGATAACTTTTGCAGCGATCTCATCCGTACAGAGACTGGTGTGGATCAACTGACATGGTCATGTCTGGGCTGAGGGCAATGAAAGAGCAGTCTGACTTCACAAGCACCTATTATGGTACACTAGATCCTGCCAAAGACGGATGTGTCAGACCAAAAGGTGAAAATATGGCAGCCAAGCTGTAAACTAGCGACACACCGCATTGCATTTTCCTGACTTGGTAGCAGGAGATTGAGAACGAACGCAGAAGAAGAAGGTACACTAGATATGGATAAGTGTGACATTTTGAAGTCTATCAATGGCCGCTGGTTGGGTGATGACGCCGCAATAGATGAATCAGTAATTCTCAGACTCCAGAACTTTGACATTAAACGAAGGTTGATCAGAATGGAGCACACGAGATGGTAGATCAAGCGTGTGTAAAACCAACAAACTACTGGAACCATCCGCACACTTTGCTATTTGGTGAGAGACTTAGCACATAGAGGTATGCCCTGGGTGCAGTAAAGTCAATTCTTAGGAACAACAAAACAGAACAGACATACATTTTTTAACTGGACCTTAGATTCTGAACAAATTTCTAGACATGATTATTATTATTATTATAACAATTTAATTATATACCTCTGGGGTTCCCTTTGTTCCTCATCTTTATCTTTAGCCTCAGCTTTGTCCTTGGCAACATCTCTCATGCCCTACAAAGAAATGATATATACAACTTTCTCTTAAATATGTGCACTGCTATTTTGTAAAAGAAAGAAAGAAATCTAAAATGTTTTGTGTTTGTTGTGAGAAGAGAAAAGTTGGAAACAGTGACCATCGAGTAAAAACTGCTTGGTGGGGGTAAAGAAAGAAGAAAGATGATAAACAGAGAACAATATAGAGAGATGATAAAATAGTAAACATGATAAAGAGACAAAATTATAAAGTGACCAAATGATAACGAGGTAAGATGATGAAGAAACAAGATAAAAGAGAGAAGATGATATGGAGAAAAGATGATAAAGTAAAGAGGCAAGATAATAAAAGAGGATTATAAAGAGAGAAGATAATAAAGAGGCAAAATAATAAAGATATAAGATGCTAAAGATACAATGATAAAGGGATAAGATGATAAAGGGATAGGATGATATAAAGGGATAAGATGATAAAGGGATAAGATGATAAAGAGATAATGATAAAGAGATAAGATGACAGAGAGGATTACAAAGTGATAAGAAGATAAAGAGAAGATGATAAACAGACAAGATTGCAAAGGATCAAGATGATAAAGATATAAGATGATAAAATATAAAGAAAGAAGATAAAAATCCATACTGATGTGAAAGATGGGCAGACAAATTCTTATAACTGCATGTTATGTGTGCAACCATGCAATTGCAATTCACATTAAAGGAAAAAAAAGAAGACAATTCAAGAAAGACCAAGGAAGATAATATGACATAACCACCATCCCTAGATGTGCATAAATATATATCCATTGCTTTCCTGACAATTAGTTAATTCTCAACTACAAGCCCAAACTTTCTACTGCTGAATTCAATCTTGAATCTGTAATAGATGATATATATTTTAATCACGGACAGACAGCCATTTTGTTGAGATGTACCTTCAAGACTTTCTCACTCTCCTGTCCATCTCTACGCCTTCTCAGTCTCAACTTCCTTGCCACTGGGTCACTCTTAGGAGCTGAAACAACAATGCAAAATTATTATGAGGATAGACGACGTCATCTAATGTTTAGATCTACATTTGGAGGAGTGACTGACGAGTAACGTCAGGGTCAGGTGAAATATTCTGATCAAGGGAGAGAAGACTACACTAACATCAGGGTCATGTCATGTGAAACACACTGATCAAAATTCCATCTCTGGGGCAAAGATGCAGCAGTGCATGAACTGACAGCAGCCAGCGACTCATACCTGGCTGCTTGCATCAGGGTCAGCGAACCATAGCTGACCAAAACTCTATTCTGCCTCCACGTGACGGCCCTAAAAACAGGCTGCATACATCACTAGTGTAGTTTGGCCAACGGATAGGGATCGCAGTGAAAAGGCAAATCTGGTACTCAAAAAAGTGAACTGAAATCGGATGTGTTGGGCTAAAATGTGCAAATATCGCAGACTTGCTGTAAACTACGACACAATGTCCTTTTCAGGACATACGCTAGAGAAGAAGAGAAATGCCCACATTCTCTTTGGGCTCCCTGGAAACAGGCTGTGTCACTGCAGTATGACCAATGGTTCAAGGATTGGTTCTGTTGCAGTTTGGTCAATGGTGCGAGGATTGACTCTGTTGCAGTATGGTCAATGGTGCGAGGATTGGCTCTGTAATACTCATAATGGCACTAGCTAACTGAAGAGCACATCTTTGCACTATAGCTTGTTGAATCCCAGTCTCACCGTCAGGATATAAGAAGAGCCACTGTAACCTGTCACTAAGAATTGAACTAATTCACTATGAGTGACTTCTACAATACCAACAAATATCTACATTAAAACAAAACACTTAGAGCAATACTCTGTAAACTATATCACAGGTTCAAAAATAGTTGTATACAAATAGATTCCATCTTATTGCACTATTCCTGGTAATGAAGAAGCATTTACTTACATGGAGTCTGGCCTGAAGAAGGCACAGGCTGTGCTCCTGCAAGTCGCAGCTGTGTGTTGAGGGAGAAGTCAATATTGTAGTACTGCAAAGCTGACTTGGCTTCCTGTGGTTTGGGTGGCATCACCAGATCAGGATTGTCTCTAACATCAAGGGTCTACGAGGCATGTGGGGGGAGAGAACAAAAAGTCGTTAAAAGAATAGACTGCTGAGTAACAAGTGCTGGGGACACTATAGCTAAGAAGTAAGCTTCTCGTCCCCTTTAAGAACCAAAAGTGTTAAACAACCTAATATTCAAATCCTGCAAGTTTCAGGTGGTCCCTGGTCTTAGAGATTAAATCATCGCCTAGTTCTATCAGAGATGGAGGATAAACTCGGAGGTCCTGTGTTCAAGCTGTGCATGTAAAGGAATCCTTGGTAGAGGAAAATTGAAAAGAGTGGGCTGTTGGTTGCTGTCTGTGCAAAATTTAGGTAATGAAACTCCTAAACATGTGTGTGACCTTAACCTTTACCACTTGAACATCACTCCAAAGCGACTTCGAAATGCGGAACGAAGGTCGCATGTACGTGACTTACGATGTCCTTGCATAGCGATAGCCATTCTATTCAGATTTAAAAACAAACGGCTACGTAGATATAGTCTGAACAATACTGCTCTTTTGATGGTAGAGAGTTCTGACTTTTGTAATGTATGGTTAGATACAAACAATGATGATTTTGAAATTTGTTTTAGACATTTTAAAATTATTTCTTACGTTTTTCGCTAGGATTTGAAGATTCACCCATTGTTGAGAATGAAGGAATTAAAGTTTTTGCAAGGTAGATTTTTCAGAGGTAGATCTGTTTAGATTGTTTTTGTAGATACAATAACTACGTTTATAGTCAAAACAGTAAACATCGGTAATCCATTGTCCCGAATTGGTTTTTTTGTTTTTCAATGCAAGGGACACCAAAAGCATAAATGTTTGTGCTGTTTTTCAACACTATGACCATCATCTTTTTTTTTATCTCAGAAACTAACACACACACAACAAAAACACCAACAAATTCTTTATTTCTTAACTCACAAACAAATCATATCAATAGACCATCTCATAAAAATGTTACAGACTCTCAAAGTCAACAACCATAGTTAAACGTGACGTGCTGAAAAATCATTCAAATGCTGGGGAAATTGCGTACTTTTGTAATTCAGAGTGGTAAAGGTTAATATATTTTTTGGGATAAATTTATTCTGAGAAAGTCAAACACAACTGTAAAGTTTTTTTTTCATAGTCACCATTGTGTTCAATACAATTTTATGTTGTTGAGCAGATAATTAATTATCTGTTTGAGGTGACTGGCTGAACTGTGATGGACATTCTGTTTCACATGTGAGATAATTAATTATCTGTTTGAGGCAATTGTGACCGAACTGTGATGGACATTCTGTTTCACATGTGAGATAATTAATTATCTGTTTGAGGAGACTGTGACTGAAATGTGATGGACATTCTGTTTCACATGTGAGATAATTAATTATCTGTTTGAGGCGACTGTGACTGAACTGTGATGGACATTCTGTTTCACATGTCAGATAATTAATTATCTGTTTGAGGTGACTGTGACCGAACTGTGATGGACAATCTGTTTCGCATGTAAGATAATTAGTTATCTGTTTTTTTAGGCGACTGTGGTCGAATTATTAAGATACTTTTCTCTTAGTCTGGGGATAAAGGAATGAATCCCAGGCATATGGTCACCTTTACAGCTGGCTTCATTACAGGAAGCCTGGATATAGGCATTTGAGGTGGCAGTTTCTGTATCAATGGTTTTACATTAGGTTGCTAGCCCCATGATAACCTTCTCTAGTTGCCTTTGTAACATGCTTGATAGGTTGCAATAGTTATATTCTTTCCACCGGGGTACCACTAGGGCAGATTTTTACAGCTGTGAATTATATCTTTAGTTGTCTTTTTCACAATGATTGATGCATTCTTATGAATGGCTTTGTCAGCAGTTGGTTACTTCACTTCACTTAGATCAGATATTTGACCTGTTGTGTCTTTGCATGATGGAGGGGTTACTTAAAGGTTTTAATTTGAAGCCCCCTGCTATATGTCTCTCCCCCCCCCCCCCCCAAAAAAAAAATTGAGCGCTAACTAACAATGTATAACGTACCTCAAGTTCTGGTAGCAAATGTAGTATGTCTGGCAGGGTGATCAGCCTGTTTTCATTGAGAATGAGCTTCTTCAACTTCCCACACCTGAGACAGAAAAACCAGAAACCAATATAGTGCACACTTGCATCTAAACACAAACATATCAAGTGGACAGCAAGATAATACTGGGCTGTGGATACAAAGCCATAGAAAGACAAAACAGATAGATTCTGGATGTGAATACAAACCTATATAAAGACATAGGATATTATCATCTGGTTGATCAGCTCTGAGATTGGTTGTAGGGTTGTCTGAGTATGTCTCTTCATTGCATATGCATGACAAAATTAATTAGACATATATTTTTTATTTTATTTGGTGTTCGCCTTATTTCTCTATTCCCCAAGGTAGTGTGCGATGTACTGTTTTTATTTTGCACCTGTTGACACAGTGCATCCGACTTCAGCATGCATTTTATGTAAGGGTCTGCTTCCTCCTGCATTTTCTAAGGGTTTGCTTCTCCGGTGCTGTGATTTGGGGAGAGAACCCAGTACCTTCAGATTGTGAGCCATGTCACTTAACCACTAGCCACCGCCATCTCCTAATAGACAAATAATATGTATCAAGACTAGCAGAACTCAAGGAAATAATAAAAAGAGAAATGGACATTGTAGTGTAGTTTACAGCAAGGCTGCGATATATGCGCCTTTCGGCCCGACATCCAGTTGCAGCACTGCATTTTTGGGACCAGGTTTATCTTCCCTCTTCGATCCATATTTTCTCAGTCAGGCCACATGCATGCAACCTGTTTCCAGGGCCACCACTTGAAGGTGTCATAGAGTCGTAGCCAGCTATGGTTTGCTGACCCTGAGGCAAGTAGCCAATTAAGAATCACTGACTGCTGTCAGCTCATTCATTGCTATATCGTTGGTCCCTAAAGAGAATTAAACTAGAAAGACAATTACAGGTGAAAAAATGTTCAGAAAAATACACATACACAAACAAAAAAAGAGAAGAATGAGATAAATAGAAAGACGAAAACTAACAAAAATAGTGCCGCAGTTGGAAAATGTCTTAAATAAAACTTTATAAAGAAACTAAAGTGTCAATTAGAAAATTATGTGTGAAAGAAGAAAAAAAGGTACCATAATACATATTTCTGACAGCAGCAAATGAACATAGTTTACATGGTATAATTGAATGCTGGTACCTTGCAAGACCTTCAGGAATCATTTCTATGTTATTGTTGGATGCACTAAAGACTTCCAAGTTGGGAAGTTTGCCAATACTTGCTGGAATCCCTTCAAAGTCAAGCTGATTTCCATTGAGGTAGAGTTTCTTTAGGGATGAGAGCTTGTGCAGTGTTGACTGAAACACATGATAGTAGCTTATGTAAAGATGAACGAGATTTGGGATGAGTTTATACAATGATGATTGAGACAAGGAATGAGAGCTGAAAGATGACCAAGACAAAGAATATGAGTTTATGTGAATATGGTTGAGATAAAGGATTGAGTTTATGTAAATAAAACGGAGAGAAAAATTAGCATTACGTAATATGTCAGAGTTAAGATGAGTTTCCGTGAAGATAATTATAACGAAGGATAAGAGTTTATATAAATGTAGTGAAGAATAAAAAATTTAAACTTGATTGAGGTTTGAAATGGGGTTATGTAAATATGCTTGAGATGAAAGATTCTTGTCAAAAACTTACCGGCAAGGCTTTCAGTTTGTTGCGGGAAAGATTTAAAGTTTCCAACTTTGTCCAGACATCTGAAACCAATTTGGTATAAATAAAGACAAATTCTCTGTATATCATCAGAAAAATTAAAATCAAAAAAGATATGACAGAAATATTAGTTGTAGGACACAATATAAAAACACTGTAATATGCTGATGATACAGTTTTAGCTGTTTTCAATCTGACATGGTAGGATTTGCTAACGTCTACTTTGTCACCGCCGCAATATTGTGACAGAAAAAAATGTATGTTTCGTGACCAAAGTCGCGAACTAGCAAGGTCGTTTTAATCACATATAGACAACCGGGCCAGCGTAGAAATCAGCACAAATCAAGTCTGTTTGTTGTGATGAATATGTCAATTTCTTCTTCACCGGTTTGAACTGCGTAAAGTCTTTTGTGATAGATTAATAATGAACTACCTAACATCTTATTGTCTTCTGTACATGAATTGGAACCAGCGCATTATTATATTATTGAGAATGGTGAAGATAAGTTATTGCAAAAGATCTTTGTGATGTTGATCTGTTTAGTTTGTTTATGTAAATGAACTAAATATGTTTTTAGTGTAAACTAACAGATATGTTGCTCTTATAAATGAACAGTAGCTGTGCTTTGTGGTGATTTCAATGGATTTATTGTGGAACGACGTTTCCTAATCAGTGAGTCTAAATGTCTGTGCTTTGTTTTATAAATTTTCCCCTTCATCTTCTTGTATCTCAGAAACTAACACACACACACAATAAAAACAATAACACCAACAAGTTTTTTAAATTCATTTATGTCTCTACACACAACAAAATCATATCTCAGGTCAGGTCATCCCATAACCGATGAGGTCGTTGGGGCACACATGAAGACATCCTCACAATCCCACGCCATCCCTTTCTGTCAGCGGTCGCTACCTGTGCCTCCTCTGGTCAGAGATTGGTCCATTCTTTTATGTTGTCCTCCCACCTCTTTTTGAGACAACCTCTTCATCGTCTGTCTTGCACCTTTCCATGCAGGATCGTATTTGCAAGACCGTTTGATCTCGATATGTCCTATAAGGCCCTATTGCTGTTGTAAATTCTTTCTCGTATTTCCTCATATGTAACTCAATCTTTGTATGTGACATTTAGAAGTCTTTGGAAACATCTCATCTCCAAGGTTATATTATCTGCTGCAGGTCAGCTGTAATTGTCAATGTACGCATTAGTCTGATTTTTGTGCATATTGCTAACCGTCTATCTTGCCAGATTTAGCTAACCCGTGCAAACGCCGCTATTGTCTGTGCTATTCATATCTATAAACCAACATGCAAAAAGATTACAGACTCTCTCAAAGACAACAACCACAGTAAAACGTGAAGTGCTAAAAATAATGCCATCATTTAATTTTTAACGTGGTGTGGTAAAGGTGAAATAGCAACAAACTGTTGTTGGTTAGAAGACCTAAATTATAACCAGATGCTCTATGCATTTTAATGTATAATTTGTGAAATTTGACTGATATTTACACATGTATTGGATGTGCTATAGTTTGACCTTTCTGTTTGATGAAATTTGGAGGCCAGAACCCAAGAATGATTTTATTATTTGATCAGACCAATGATCACACATCTGGATTACACGTGAATAGTCAACACAACATCCAATTCAAAATTTGACTGGGAAACAGAAGGAAGGGACTTTCGTCATATTTTTTTGGAGATTTAACACTGGCAATACACCTGACGTAGTGAGTCTCACAAATATTTTTTCACCTCATTAAACAAAATTCAATTTAATAATAACATTTAACGTTTCATACTAATAAATATATTTATAATGAATACTTCATGACAAAGGTAGTTAAATTATGTGTCGTAAGATCATTCTAACTATTACTGACAAGAAAAAAGAGACATACCAATTAAAACAGATAACTCTGTGATCTCATTGTTGCTGACGTTAAGACGCTTCAGAGATTTCACTTTGTACAATGCCTCAGGGACCCGATTCAGAGTGTTGTAAGACAAGTCAACATCTGCAAACAAAATTAAATTAGGTAAACATTGTCATCTTCAGATTCAGACTTATAGGACACGTCAACATCTGCAAACAAGATTAAATCAGGTAAACATTGTCATCTTCAGATTCAGACTTGTAGGACAAGTGAACATCTGCAAAAAAAACAGTCAATACGACTTTTTCCCATTGCTGGGATAGTCGAGGGGACTTTTTGGGCTGAGAACTACAGGCCGCTTCGCTACTGCTGTTGCCACGTTGTGTGCTAACTATGTTTGTTTATTTCACCCCTAACAGAAAAACAACACATGCCATACCGGGATTCGAGCCGCTGCCCTCCTTGTCGGCAGGCAGGCATCGAATCCATTTGGCCATGCGCTTCTCTCTGCAAACAAGATTAAATCAGGTAACCATTGTCATCTTCAGGCATAAAGTGTTTTAGGACAAGACAACATCTGCAAACAAGATTAAATCAGGTAATCCTTTTGTTGTTCCAATAAGGGCATGGGGCTGCTGCAGCAATTATCTTCTTTGCAAGCAGCCTGTACCCAAACATCGATATGCAGTTGAGGT
The DNA here is from genome assembly GCA_036924085.1 of Ariolimax columbianus. Taxonomy (NCBI): domain Eukaryota; kingdom Metazoa; phylum Mollusca; class Gastropoda; order Stylommatophora; family Arionidae; genus Ariolimax; species Ariolimax columbianus. Next base: position 10,473,686 of record JAVGWX010000006.1, read on the forward strand.
GGTTCTGTGGCACTTTGTTTGACATGATGAGGTTTCTAGCCATGGGCATAGATCTACTAAATTGCCTTTTAAGACATGCTTGGTAAGGTGAGAGGTACTTAAGGATAATGCCCCCACTTACAGGAAAGATAATGTCACCACTTACATGAAGGATAATGCCCCCTCTTACAGGAAAGATAATGCCACCACTTACACGAAAGATAATGCCACCACTTACATGAAAGATAATGCCACCACTTACATGAAAGATAATGCCACCACTTACATGAACGATAATGCCACCACTTACATGAAGGATAATGCCCCCACTTACAGGAAAGATAATGCCACCACTTACATGAAGGATAATGTCACCACTTACACGAAAGATAATGCCACCACTTACATGAAAGATAATGCCACCACTTACATGAAAGATAATGCCACCACTTACACAAAAGATAATGCCCCCTCTTACAGGAAAGATAATGCCACCACTTACACGAAAGATAATGCCACCACTTACATGAAGGATAATGCCACCACTTACACGAAAGATAATGCCACCACTTACACGAAAGATAATGCCACCACTTACATGAAGGATAATGCCACCACTTACACGAAAGATAATGCCACCACTTACATGAAGGATAATGCCACCACTTACATGACTGATGTCTCAAAGCACATAAATGATTTTGCTGTGCCTTCTGAAGCAATTAGTGTTCTACACAATAGACTTTCTGACGAAGACATGCATTCAACAGTTTTTTTTTTATCTTGACAGTAAAATAAAAACATACTCAGTACAGTGTGTGGTAACTGCATGGACAAGCAGCCTTTATTTTCAGCCCTATAAATCTTCGAGGTGAACCTCAGCAATGGGAACAAGTGCTGTCATGATGATGCAAGCCTATAGTGTGCATAATCTTTTCTCTCTCTCTCTCTCAGTACCACTAGTGTCAGTACATGTCTAGCTATAAATTACCTTCTTGAATCCTTCCTCCTAGTAAGAAGGTTAATAGTTGTCCCCATCTGATGTGCACAATAAGCTTCAAATAGTTTAAAAAAATAATATTACAGCAATTTTTTTTCACAATCTTTCATTTTCATAATGGGATTAACTTTACTTATTTATAATGGTCTTCCATTCTGTAATTATGTTCCATATTGGATCTACCCATGTGGATGACTGTACATTTATCTGCATTAAACTCCATCTGCCAGGCCATTCTTGAATATTATCTAAATCTGATCTCAACATGTTCACCTCTGCATAGTATTGTGTCATCCGCAAATTTTGCAATCATGGATCCGATATCATTGCACAAATCATTTACATTTATCAAGAACAAAATTGGTCCCAAAACTGAACCCTGTGGCACTCCACTTTTTATCGTGCCCCATTCAGAGTACTCCTTATTTATGCCCACTCTCTAACTTCTTCTTGTTAACCAATTTTGGTATATATTTGCTGGTTTTCCTTGTTATAATTTTTTTCTTCTTCTTTTTCTTCGTTCCCAATCTCCTGCTACCAAGTCCTGAACAGGGCTTTGCAAGTTGCAGGATGAAGTCTGGAGAACAGAATGCACTGTCGCTAGTTTACAGCTTGACTGTGATATTTGCACCTTTCGGCCTGACACATCCATCTTTGGCAGTGCTGGTTATCCAAATACAATAAAAACACAGAAACTGGCAGCAACACGCTAATAAAAAATAGTAAGTGTGAAAGAATAAAAAACATACCCTGAAGGTTTGTGAGTGTGTCTAGACCAGTTGGAAAGTTGTTGGGAGTTCTCTGTGTATTTTTCATCCTCAAGGTCTGAAGAGCTGTCAGTACTGGCAACTGCCTAATGGTAAAGACATGTCAGAGATGAAACCAAGATCATACTTGTGTAATAGTTCTATGAAATAAAAGCATGACAATAAATCAGATAAAAAGGCATTTTTCAGGGCTAAACGTTACAAAAATGGAAACTGATTATTCTAATTTAAAACATCTATATTTCTAATTTGCTTGCAGAAAATACTTCAATGTTCCGTCTATTTCTTCAGGCAGAAATATACTTCTACCAACCACAAACTACCTCCTATTTTTTAGTTCTCCCCATCAGGCCCCCCCCCCCCCCCCCCCCCCAATGAAGCATATCGTCATCACTGCAACTTAGGCTCCTCGCAGTAAGCCTTAACAAAAGTACTTGATGTTTTCTTACTGTTGTGATTTTAGTAGAAATGTGTTTCATGTGATATTGCAAACCACATGGATAACCTTCTTCAGTTGTCTTTTACAACATGCTTGGAAGGTTACAGTGGTGCTATTCTTTGCTCCCCAGAAGCCACGTGGAAGATTTCCTAAGATCAAGTAATGGAAGCTACCTTAGAAGCAGATGAATATAAAATATGCCAAGATAGGAGAAGGCAGAAAATGTATTCTAAGAGATGTTAAAGTATTCTAAGAGATGTTAAAGTAGCGCTTCACCTGAGCTGAGCGTGTATCAGAGGATTGTTGTCTAGGACCAAGGTCTGAAGACTTGTCAATCTCCGCATCTGTGGGGGCAGTGTCTCTGTGACATACAACCATGAAAGTTAGTCTAATGTCATCTGTGAGGGCAGTGTCTCTGTGACATACAACCATGAAAGTTAGTCTAATATCATCTGTGAGGGCAGTGTCTCTGTGACATACAACCATGAAAGTTAGTCTAATATCATCTGTGAGGGCAGTGTCTAAGTGACATACAACCATAAAAGTTAGTTTAATATCATCTGTGGGTGGCAGTGTCTCTGTGATATACAAGCAAAAAAGCTAGTTTAATATCATATAATAGTGACAGCCATGAGTTTCTTGGTATTACACAATCGGTAGTTTGCTGCTGCTTTCCGGACAATTCTGGCCGCTGACCATCTTTGATCCCTGTGCACTCTTAGCCTGATATCAGGCATTAAACACCTGCCCTATCAGTCGTTGTCAGTGCACTTTTAACAAAGAAAACTTCTAAAACACTGCTCAGATATAACCTGATCATTGTTTGACTTCTCCCGATCAGACCTAAACTAAACATCACTGGTATACAAGCAAAACTAAACATCACAGGTATACAAGCAAATCCACCGGGAACTGTGGATGAGGAAATAGAAGAATTTTATAAAAGCCTACAAGAGACCTTAGACAAAGTGAAGAAGAGAGATGTTATAGTCATCACTGGTGAATTCAATGCGAAGGTGGGAGCAGACAGGACAGATGAGGAAAATAAGGTGCGAGGGTCGTTGGGTATAGGGCACGAAAATGAGAAAGACTAATTGATTTTTGCACAGAAAATAATCTTTCAATAGCAAACGCTCTATTCAGACAATACACAAGAATGCTGCATACATGGACCTCACCAGATGGGAGAAGCAGGAATTCAGGTAACTTATAATTGCACACATACAAGCTGAGTCAATAACATTTGTGCTCTGACTGCAGTACATTCTACAATATTCTGAATCTCATGAAAAAGTGAGAAGGCTGTAGGGTAAAGAGGAGAAAATGAGAGAAAGATGAAGATAGAGCAAAAGAATGAGCAAGTTCTGTTATATAACAAGCCAAAAACATTCATATCTTTGATATCATCAAGCATCCAGACAGGGAACAGACTTATAAATGTTACCCACAAACATTCAATGGAAAATGAAATAAGAACTCAATAAAGTAACAAATATATTAAAAGTATGTAAGTCACAAACTTAATGAAATTCTCTCTCAATACAGCACCTATCTTCCACCAGGTCTAGTAAATCAAATCACAAAAAGAAACTACATACAGCTTTGGGCTACCTGACAGCAGGCATGTGCCTGCCTGTTTGAATACCTTGATGCTGAGTGAGTGAGTCACAGACTTCTGGGCATGGGGTTGGTAACCCCCATGCTGTAGAAACTATAAGCCATATGGAAAAGACAAGAAGACCTCCACACCATGTAGACGAGGTACGACAAGACTTTCAGAATAATTCTGGAAACAACACACAAAAAAAATTTTATTTGAAAAGAATCTTGCACAAACCCAAATTATTGTTGCTGAGATCAACAAACACGAGGTCGGTTAAGTTGATAAACAGTTGGTTTGGTATCATCTCAATTCTGCAAAAGAAAAAAACAAATTATTAATTAACGTTTTGTGTACATCTAACAGAGAAACAACTATTAACAAAAGATTTGTGTACATTTAACAGAAAAACAACTACGAACAACAAATTTATGTACATTGACCAAAATATAACTATTAATAAAAGATTTGTGTACATTTGGCTTGGCTTGGCTCATTCTCAATCTCTCACTAATAAACACTGAAAGGGCATAAGTAGCAGAATGTAGTCCAGAGAACGGAATGCGTTGTGTCATTTACAGCTTGATTGCGATATTTGAACCTTTCGGTCCGACACATCCAACTTCAGCAGGAATTGTTTTAGTACCAGGTTAGCCTTCCCTTTTCAGTCCCTTCTCCTTAGCCAGTCTACTCTGTTGCAGCCTGTCATCCAGGATCACCGCATGGAGTTAAAGAAGGGTCTTGGCAGCTCTGGTTCGCGGGCACTGGCGCTAGCAGTCAGCTATGAGTCGCTGACTGCTGCAGCTCATGCGCTGCTCAAACATTTTAGTTGTTTAAAAAATACAACATGTTCGGACAGTTACAATATAGTAGAAAGAAGGTTCACCCATATCAGTGCTGATTTCCTGCGACTACATTATAAAAATGGCAAACATTTGCTGGTACTCTTTCTTCTATTTTACTTCCATATTGGATAGGATGTTGTGTCAGAGTTTACAACAAGGCTGCGATATCTGGCCTTTCGGCCTGACACACCCAATTTCAGCTGAAGTTTTTTGGTATTAGATCCCTATTCTCTTAGTCTGACTACACTACTGCTGCCTGTTTCCAGGGCTGCTGCTTGGAGGTGGAATATGGTCTTGGTGAGGTCTGGTTTGCTGAGCCTGTTGGCTGCTGTCAGCTCATTCACTGTGCCGCATCTCTGGCCCCATGCACTGGTATAACCAAAGAGACTCAAATCTGTGGTTGAACAGCCGTTGCAAAAATAAAGCAAAAGAACCTAAACGACAAAAATTTGAAACAAAAGTAATGAGCAGAGTACTCACTGGTTATGGCTGAGGTTCAGCACAAGAACAGATTTGGCATTTTCCAGCTCAGGAGGCACTTCTGCCAGTTTGTTGTGGCTCAGGTCCTACATGCCAAACAAAATAGTTCAATAAATTATGTCAGATTACTTAAATTGTTCCAACTTTTGGAAGTATTTTTCAGCCAGAAGTGTCTTGATACCGTTATTGTTCTCATCAAGCCAGTCAGATTTATTTCATATGGTATGTCCCAGATTCTCTAAAACGGCAGAGCCCACTGTATCTCTGAGAGAGACCCATTTGTCTTTTACCTTTAACTTACAAAACTGTTCATCTGTTAAGTCAACTGTGCAGAGCCCTTAAAAAACTCTGCAACTGTTCCACTTTACAATTTTGAAATGTTAAAGATTTTCACAGGTCTCCGATATTGAAGAGTGTGGGGGAGAGTATACAACCCTGTCTCACACCCACCGTCGTACGGAACCAATCACCCAGTCTCTACTGAGACAACGCTGGTCGCCTGCTGATAAAGGTTTACAATTACCCTCACCATATCACTGTTGAACTTATAATGCCTCATTGTTGACCATAGCGCCGTATGCCACACTCTGTCAAACACCTGTCGAAAGTCAATGAAGGCATGGTAGAGTGGTTGATGATACTCTGAGTACTTGTCATTCAGTAGACGAAGATTAAATATCTGCTCGATGGTACTCCTTCCCGCTCGTTCTTCGGCAATGATACTCTCCGCCTGAGGATTCAGTCTGTTAAGTAATATCCTCAAGAGAACTTTACTTGGATGACTTATCAGACTGATTGTTCGATAGTTCTGACACATATTTAGGTTTCCTGATTTTGGCAGTGGTATAAGGACTGATTTTGTCCAGCAGGTGGGCCACACTCCTGTCTGCCAAATTCTATTGCCGATGTAAGTCAGGGTATTAATTGTGGCCTCACCTCCCACTTGTAGGAGCTCTGACAGCCTTCCCTCTCTTCAGCATTTTCACGTCTTCATACACTTCTTCCCTTGTTATCGTTTGATTTTCCTCTAGCAGACTCACTTCAGGAGACATTGCAATTCTTCGAGGTGACCCAAGAATTGCAAAAGAGGTAATAGGTCTAGATTATAGGGGTAGAAGGGGAGTGCCTATGTGTGTGTGTGTGTATGATAGAAACATCCTCCAAGGGGTAGAAGAGGAGCGACTGTGTGTGTGTATATATATATGATAGAAACACTCTCCAATAGATAGATGAGGAGTGACTGTGTATGTATGATAGAAACTATAACATTTAAGGCTATCAATTGACATCATATAGTTTTATATATGATAGAAACACTCTCCAATAGATAGATGAGGAGTGACTGTGTATGTATGATAGAAACTATAACATTTAAGGCTATCAATTGACATCATATAGTTTTATATATGATAGAAACACTCTCCAATAGATAGATGAGGAGTGACTGTGTATGTATGATAGAAACTATAACATTTAAGGCTATCAATTGACATCATATATTTTTATTCAATCCAGTAAGAGCACCATGCCATCACTGCAGTCTTCTAATAGAGGTGGTTTCTGGGGCATTTTGTTTTATATGATGAAGTTGCCAACCCCATGCACAGCCCTACTTAGTCACCATAGACTCATAGTAAGGTGCATCCTCCCCAGTAAGAATCTCAGAAATCCCCATGCAGAGGTAAATGTCTTCTTCTTCATAGATCCTTGGTCAGTGACAATCCACACCAGACATTAACAAATTTCTCCATTTAGTCAAGTATGCAGCCATCTTTTGTGTGGGGCCCTAGCTCTGTTCACAATTTCCATTTTGGTTTCCATAGTTCTTCAGCAGCTTGTCTTAGGTCAGTCTCTCTTTCATTTTCCCTCTGGGGTCGATGTCAGGTGATTCTGGTGATAGTGTCAGACTCTATTCTTAGGACATGGCCCACCCAATTCCAGTGTCAACTGGTTATGCTGGTGTGCATGTCCAGATGATTGCTTTGAGCAAGCAGTTCTCGGTTGGTGATGGTTTTTGGCCAGAAAATTCTATGAATTCTTCTTAGAGAGGTTGCATGGGAAGATGACAACTTTAATGTTTCTTTTTCTGCTATTCTCCAACACTCTGAGCCATGCAGAAGCTCGGAAAGTACGCAACTCTTGTATGTTTTTAGTTTGGTGTTTGTGTTGTACTTCAAAGACCTACAAACGTTGTTTAAGCTAGCAAGTCTATTCTTGGTTTGTTCATTCAACTTTTGATGTTTCTACCTGTTCCACCATCTGGTGTAACTGTGATTTCTAGGTATGTAAATGTGTCGGTGCTCCATAGTTCTTCATTTCCTAAAGAGTAAATATAGCTTGACAATAAACAAAGCAACAGAACAAATCAATGAACAAATTCTGTTCACTATCACTTACAACAATTGAGAGATCATTGCCGGTGAAGATCTTACTGGGCACACCTGCATCCGTCAGCTGGTTGTAGCGGAAGTTGAGACTATGGAGTGCGGGAAGTGTAGGCAGACAATCACCCAGTGACTCAATCTCATTGTGCACAATAACAAGGTCCTCCTGTTTTGTGGTACAAGTGTGAACATGTTATATCATTTTATAGAAACTAATAAAAGCTCTACGTAGTCTATTAGACGATTCACACAAGTGGTACCTGAGTGGAAAGGATAGGACCACCGCAACCTTCCAAGCATGTAAGGCAACTAAAAAAGGTTGTGCATGGGGCTAGCAACTCCATCATATTAAATCCCTGTTGATGAGACGGCCACTGGTAGTGCTAAGATTCAGACTTCCTGTACGGGAGCCAGATGTGGTGGCCCTATTCTTCACAGTGCAAGGTGAACAAAAAGAATTAGATTATGAAACTTACTATACACATACAACAGAAGCAATCCTCATTCTAGGCATTTCGTTAGAATAAGAGGGTTAAAGACACTGTGACAACAGGCAATTTTGCTGGTAACAGATACACGCCGGCAGAAAGAGAAGATGCTGGACAGCAGAAAGAGAAGATACAGAACAGCAGAAAGAGCAGAAAGACTTTTATTGACCTTAAAATTAGACAAATATTTTACTAAATGTAACATAATAAATGTTTCTTTTTAGTCGGCAAATAAATATGAACTAATTGTTTTTAAAAAGTCAAATGTTTCTATGAAATAGCAGAAGTTTGTGTTGGATCTCCTATTGGGAAGTTAATTATTTATAAGGAGAGGAAGACTAACATCTGGTCTGGCAAATTAATACAGATCAGACATATTAGTCAGGGACAGGTAAAATATACTGGTCAAAACCCTCACCTCTGCTTCCTAGTAGCACTCCCTGGAAACAGGTTGTTTTCATGGCAGCCTGGCCAACAAGGTGAGGGATCAACTACACTTAGGATGTGAGGGCAGCTACTGCAACCCACCACTTTTTCAGGGCGCACAAAAGAGTAACCTACTCATTGTGTACATTCGCAAACAACAACATAATTATTTATAAAAGCAATCTTGGAAGATGTTTTTAATAATTAACGTCCTACAAACTTCACAGTTTGTGTTTGTAATCATCATAGCATGTTATGTTCTCTGGCACTTACTAGTTTGCAGAGGTACCCTATTTCTGCTGGAATCTCTTTCAGTTTAGTGTGACTCAGCCGCAGCCATCGTAGTCCTGTCATATCTTGTACGAGGTCAGGGAAGGTTTTCTACACAGAAAAACAGTACATAAAGAAAAATATGTACACACTTTCTTACCTTGACATTGAAAAAACAGTGCATATAGAAAAATATGTACACTTTCTTACCTTGACATTGAAAAAACAGTACATATAGAAAAATATATAGACTTTCTTACCATGACATTGAAAAAAACAGTGCATATAGACAAATGTGCCCTTACTTTTTTGACATTGAAAAAACAAGTACATTAAACAAAAATTTTGCTACTTTTCAATAGACAATGGATCAGGAAACCCAGTACTTCAAACTCGAGTGGAACAATCTGAGATTTGTTTATTCACGTCTGCAAAATGAGAGAAGACCAGCCCCTAAAACAATCATGGAAGCCAGGAACCAGGTATTCAGACCTCAGGGCAGTCTCTAAAGGATCAAGGACTAGACTGGAAACAGACCAGGAGAAATAGAGCAGATAGAATAGTCTGGTGTTCTCTCTGACAAACCTCAACACTCCAGGGAGAAGATGAACTACTCAATACGTAGGTAGAATATGTATGACCTATATCTTATCCATTTTCTTGAAGAAAACCAAATTTGGTTCAATAATAATTATTTGTTTTACGCAACTAGCAAAGTCTCCAAGATGCACAGCCTCTAGTTGGTGAAACGGTGTAGGTAAGAGGAGTTGGCAAATTGGATTGATGGCTTCAAGAAAAGGACTGGTTTTTCTTCTTCTTCGTTCATCTTCAGATCAACGTCTCGGTTTCTCTTACAAAGGACGCCGTTGTTTGTAAGGCTGTTTTATCTCCATACAGCTTTTGTCTCATATCTGCCTCGCGAGGCCAGTATTGTTCTCTCTGGTCATCTGGGAGGTTGGTCAGATAGTGATTGTTGTCAATCTCCCATTCCTCTAGTTCGTGTCCCCTTGCATTGGTCTGTGCGTAACCCCACCTCTCAGACTGGCTATTAAAGTCTCCTACCACTATGGTTTTTGGTCCATAATATTCATGGGTTCTAGGGCCAGATTTTTTGTTGGCGAGCAGTATGTATTATAAATTCTGTCTGATTCTGTAAGGTTATGTCCACCGAGATGATCTTTGATGGGATTGATATTTTGGAGAGGATAAGCACACCCTCCTTATACCCATTCCTATCCAGTCTATGGGTTTCATATCCTCTTATGCAGGGGACGGCGTGGCCTAGCGGTTAAGTGACACGGGTCGCAACCCAAAGGTGCTGGGTTCAATCCCCATCACAGCACCGGCCGTTACCCCGGGGAAGCAAACCCTTAGAAAATGCAGGAGGAAACAGACTCTTACATAAAATGCATGCTGAAGTCGGATGCATTGGGCCGACAGGCGCAAAATAAAAACCGCAGTGCAACACACACGCCTTGGGGAATAGAGAAATAAGGCGAACGCAAAAAAAATAATTATATCCTCTTATGCAAAATCTGTGGTTTGGATTAAGGTGTGTTTCCTGGATGCAGACAACATGTATTTCTTCCTCAAAATGTCTTCTGGACAACGCTTCCTTTTTGTTGTATATGCCTTCAGCATTCCATTGCAATACCTGCAGGGTTTGAGTGGCAGATGTAACAGTGTGTCCATGGTGGGAGAAACATGTCTTTGTCTGTGCGGGTACCTTATGGTGTCTCTCTGTATAGTCCAGGTCCTTGATAATCCTTGGATGACACATGTAGTGTCGTGGTTTGCAGCAGCGAGCTGTTCTATTTAAACCTTTCGGTCCAACACTTCCGTTTTCTGCAAATATTTTCTTCAGGTTTGCATCCCTAGCCTTTGGTTGTCCCCAACCAACCTGGCAGCTAAACCTGCAAGGCAGCAGGTTATTTATTTTATACCATGTTTATATATGGTTTGATGGGGTAGTCTCCCTGGACTCTCTTGAACACCACCCGGCTGCTACCATTATTAGTCTGGCCCCTCTCCAGTGACCTGTCCGGCATGGGTGGCCCTACCAGGAACATACGTTCCCGCTGACATAGCTCCCTGAGGCGGTAAAGCCTCAGGTGGGAAATTGGTTCTGAGAGGTGAGTCAGTTGGGACTGGGGTGAGTTTCAGCTGGACAAGACCATCACCACTAGTCAGTAGGCTAGTCAAACTCGAAAAATGGCTTTACCTTCCTATGAACTGTTGCAGTTATGTAGCATTACCTTCCCTGCATCGGCTGGCATTTGGCATGGCTTCGTTCTTTCTCAATCTCCCACTACCAAACACTGAAAGGGCTTAAGTAGCCGAATTTAGTCCAGAGAACGGAATGCTTTGTGTTGTAGTTTACAGCTTGACTGCGATATTTGCACCTTTTGGTCCGACACATCCGACTTCAGCAAAATTTTTTGAGTACTGGGTTAGCATTCCCTTTTCGATCCCTTCCCCTTAGCCAGTCTGCCCTGCTGCAGCCTGTTATCCAGGATCACCACTTGGAGGTGTGGAAGGGTCTTGGCAGCTCTGGTTCGCTGGCCCTGACGCTAGCAGTCAGCTATGGGTCGCTGACCACTGCAGCTGATGCGCTGCTCAGCATCTTGATCCCTGGCTGGCATTTGATGGTCAACTCAGAACATATGCGAACCAGAGGAATCTAACTGTCTAATTAAAACAAAGGAAGGTTGTGCATGGGGCTTGAAGCCTCACCATTTAAAAACCATTGTTACTAAAACCGCACTGCATACAACAGGATTACAGGGCATCTGCTGCTTTTGGAGGACTGAACAAATGTTTGGGTATCAGTGTTGTCACTAATATCAAGATTTATCGTGCTGTGGTGCTAACCATCCTTTTATATGGATCTAAAACATTGACAGTCTATAGTAGATATGTCAGGAAACTCAACCATTTTCACATGAGCTGTCGTCACAGCCTGCTCAGGATCTGCTGGCAAGATAGAATCCCCAACTCTGAAGTCCTCATCAGAATGAGGCTGTTGGGCATCCAACAGCCTGATGGACTGGGTATTTTATTTTCTAATTTCAAGTTGAACACCTCTCTAAGCAGGTGTTGTACTGTGCGCTCAGGACAGGCAAGTACTCATCAAGAAGACTAAAGAAAGGCAACAATAACTTTCTGAAAGTATCTCTGAACAGTTTCCTCATAGACGTCACCTTCTGCGAGCTGCTTACTCCGAACCGCTCAGCCTGACGCACCATCATATGTGGTACTCACATGAACAAGCAAAGAATAATTGTTGCTGCGCAGAAAAAGCAAGCTGCATGAAAGGACAGAATGCAAGATGGCCCAATTATTTACGAGAACCATGTATGTCTGAATACATGGGTCTAACGCTGTCACTATCTAAGCTAGTGATGGGTAACTATCATTTTTTATTATCATTATTAACACACAGGCATCTATCTACTTTTGCTACTGTTCATAACATTTTACTTTTAAAAAACCGTATGAAAATTCTGCACTGTCTTTTGTTTTCTTCTCTTTATTTCTCTTCATATGCAAATGCCAATTGATTTAGGCTATCGTGTACCTCCATAGCAGCTTCCTGTCTCTCGTGTTGTTTATCAAGTTTGCTCCAACTCTCTTCCAGGATCTTAATTAATGTTTTCTTTGTTTGTAATCTTCAATCTTTTTCTGGTAATTGTTCCATGTTTTCAGCTCCTCTAACCATATCTTTCTCAGACAGAACATGCTGTAACAAGATTATTTTGTCTTTTCAATACATTCAATAACTTATAATATAAGCTTCCCTTTGTAAAGCCTTTTAGGTGTCCTTAGACTAAATGTTTTTTAAATGACTTAAAAACCATAACTTTTTTAATGGGCGTGACCGATAAACTAAAGTAATCTTGTTTGTTTACTGAATATCAATGATTCGATTCCATTTGACTACTATATTACCCTTCGATAGTATCAGAACATTCAATCAATCATTATTATATTAGTACTGCAAGTTGGCTGTTGTTATTGAGACTAAGTCACTACTAAAACTAAAGTACATGTAACAATAGTAAAATAATATACTTCTTGGGTTTTGGGGCTTCGTTGCTGAGTTACTTAATCAATCAACCAGCAAGTTACAAAGTGAAACATGCTGTTATAAACAGTTGATATGTATCATACTCAACTGTTAGTGATATATACAAAGACATAATAATTGTCAGACTTACCGAAAAGTCATTGCGAGTAAGATCAATGCCCCTCACAAAAGGCAATACACCAGTGGTCGCCATGTTGTCTGTATTGAGTCTATCAGCACGAACAGCTACAATATAGTTGGCAAGAAAGACTACAAACACTGTCTCTGCACATGATGAGACGTCTTAAATAAACCCGTGAAGTTCAACATGGATAGAAGTTTATTGACTTGAGACACAATATATTTATTATATAATTAGCGTGTCGTTTGGCGCAGGCCAACATGTTCCTTCTTAACTTTCCACACTGAGTGCTTAAAGTTTATAAATTGTGCTGTTATTGGCTGTATTCCCATGTGTCTGCAATATTATTTTATCTTGTCTTTGTCGTATTTTATGTTTATATACTTTTTGCCAAAATGTGTTCAAACTTTTCTTTTCTCAAAACATTCTCTTCTGAAAAATATGGCTGCCAACTGGGGAATCTGTCACACTTGATCTAACATTAATGAAGAATTAAAAGGATGTATGGACGAGTTGGAGGAAACAACGGCTGCACCAGAAGCGTTAAAACTAAAAGCCGGTACTCATTGGTCACTTTAGATGTAGTATGCGATCTAGAGGTCAGTCCTGGAAGATATGATGGATCACTGACCCTCATGCTAGCAGCTAGCAATGAATCGTTACATGCTGTTAGCTTCTCCACTGCTGTATCTTCAGTTCCAATTCCAGAGTCTGAGAAGCACGTTGTCCTTGGTAACTTTAATGTCAGAATAGTGGCCGGCCACCAGTCAGGGTCGGGGAAGGCAGTGGGCACTTGGGGTATAAGGCGCGGGAAAAAGCAATGGCCTTCTTCTTTTGAGCTTGTGTCACTCACGATCTCTCCATCACTGACAAAATGGTTCGACTGCTACTCGCAATAAGACATCGTGGATACATCCCCGCTCTAAGCAGTGGCATCTTATTGATATGTCCTCATCAGAACGAGAGAAAGACAGTAAGTGCGAGTAACAAAGGCTATGAGTGGTGATGTGCATGACGGACCACAAACTCATAGTGTAAAAGTTTAATCTTTATATAGTGTCCATGCGACGCCATCAAGGTTGGAAGCCCGTGAAGACACTTGATATCTACAACCTGAAGAGTGCACCCCATGCGGAGGAAGGATTTTTCAGGATTCTCAGGAACAGTGGGCTGTCGGATGCACAGTTCTGCATAAACACGGTGGAGGATGAATGGGTCTCTCTGATTGATGCTGTCTACTCTACCGCTGAGTACTTTGGTTATGCGTTTCACAGAAACCCTGACTGGTTTGGTGAGAATTGTGAAACTATAATGACTGCTATATAAAATCGGCCAGGGATACACACGCATCCTTGCTGACTGATAAACCGATTGTATGACTACCTTCGAGCCCTTCCAAAGACCGGTAGTAGTACCCATACAGAGAGGAGTTCGTCAAGAGGACCCCCATCTCACCGAGCCTTTTTCCTCCATGCCTGGAATCCGTCAGCAGCCGGTGCGACTGGGATACATTTGGCATCAAAATAAATGGCAGGCTGCTATGCTAAATCACCTTCGCTTTGCAGATGATCTAGTACTCATCCAGAATGCACCCAGAATGAAGGTATGCGACTGGTTCTGGGCTGCACTAGAGATACCCCGATTGTGATGATGCGGTACATGCTGGGATTGTTATCGGTGACATCCAGACATAAACTGGCACAACTCAAAGCATATATGCGTGTCACCACAGACACGTGGTACCCTTTGTACAGTAGTATCTCAGACATCAAGGGATCAAGAATCAAGAGAGGGGCGTCATGGATGGCACAGGCAGAAACAACAATCGGACACGTCACTCCAACTGAAACGATAGCCAAGAGGGAAGAATAGGTCCACACTGGTGATAGAATGATATAGTACCAGAGAGTCATCGTAACCTTAGGCAAGGAATGCAGAGAATTGAGCAACGGGAGAGCAAAGCACGAGACGGATCAGCTGATAACTGACAACACGTAGGAGAGTGATGCCGTCATATACACCGACGGATCAATGCTGAGCTGTGGACAGCAGGCTGGGTCTTTTCGGCTAGAGTGAGAGGATAGTTCGTTGCTGAGTGCAATAGGGCATACATGTCAACAATCTTCAGTTTGAGAATGGAGACGGAAGCAATGACTTCAGCACTGAAATGGATATCTGAGACTTCTATAACAAGGGCTGTCATCGTGACAGAAACACAAACCGTACTTTAGAAGATACAGAAGGGCTGGCTTAGGTACGAGTGGATAGCTGCTGTTGAGGCCTCAAACCTCCAGGAATCTACTGGCCTGTTCATGCTGGGGGTCAGGGCAATAAAAGAGCTGACATCATGGCTTCACAAGCTCCCATCATTGGCATATTAGTGATCGATAGAAGTGACATTTTGAAATCAATCAATGACCGCCTGTTTGATGAGGACACCACAATAGATGAAGCAGCAATCCAAAGGCTGCAACGTTTCGACATTAAACGAGGTTTGAGCGGAGTATGGCGCATTAAAGGACGGAGCAGTAGAGTGTACAACCAGCAAGCCACAGGGACCATCAGCACCCATAGCCTACGCCATACGAGAGAGACTGAGCCCCTATGGGTATCCCCGGAGTCCAGCGACGTCGATTCTTAGAAACAGAAACTAGTTCTCATCACGGAGGCAGCCACATACGCCAATGACATGCTAGCAGCGCTCCACCGAGAGGGAAAGAAAGCAGGACTCGAAATGAACACGTTCAAACAAAAGTAGCGCGCAATAATTTTGCTTTACGCAACCCAGAGTCTTCCTGGATGGAGAGAAACGACGACGTAGACGAATACATCTACCTTGGACGCCTGCTCAACATGCAGAACGACCTAAGCCCAGAGTTGATAAGACGACGTCGCGTCGCACGGACTGAGCAGCTTTCTCTTCAATAAAGCCTGCACTGGAAAACATCTACGACCAGAGACTGATCACCCCCCTCTTCAACTTCTGCAGTATGCGGCAGAAACATGGACATTCACGAAGGATATGGAGTCCACAGTCAGAGTGACCCAGGCCTTCTCGAGAGACGCATGGTCGACCTCACGCTTCACAGCCAGCGCACAAAATCGGCCCATAGTGTCTACAAAAGAGAAGAACTCCAGATGATAATACAGATTTATAAGATGATCAGAGAAACGGATAAATTCGACTATAACAATTTTTTCTTCAAAATACAACCACCCACAAGAACAAAAGGGCATAGCTGCAAATGAACTACAGAGAAGTCCAGATTAGATATTATGAA
Organism: Ariolimax columbianus; assembly: GCA_036924085.1. Lineage (NCBI taxonomy): Eukaryota > Metazoa > Mollusca > Gastropoda > Stylommatophora > Arionidae > Ariolimax > Ariolimax columbianus. The sequence goes on from JAVGWX010000006.1 coordinate 10,489,853, forward strand.
ATATTTTTTTAGCCAGATAGTGATGAATGCTTGGAATGCATTGTCACATGAGGTAGTGGAGGCAGGGACAATTAATGCATTTAAGAATCAATTGGATGCGCATAGCTTTTCGAGCAAGGTAATGTAAATGAAACTGTTTGTAAACAAACTCTGCAGAGTCTTCTAAACCAGTATAAAGACGATAAGTTAAGTAATATCTAAGCAACATGGGAACATAAATATATATATCGATGGAGAAATAATCGAACAAGTACAGAATTTTACATAATTGGAGCAAACCATAAGAGAATGCCCGCAATGAGACAGAAATTAAGACTAGGACTGCAATGGCAAAAAAGGGCATCAGAGGAAACAGGAATGATATAAATACACATGTCTGACGCCATCTTAGTTTGCTACGGACGTTATATAACCTTGTATAGGAGTATGTGTTTATCGACTCTCAGCGTTCAGTACCATCATCTATTTAATATATTAACTTTATATAAAATGCCACACTTAAATGTCTTGGCGCAGGCTTCATGCCCCCAATGAAGCCACAAAGAAAAGTTGATGACGACGGCGAAGAAAGCCCATGTAAACCCTCGCTATTTCTATTTTAGTAGATTGATTGTTCCTCTTAATGTTCAGGGTGGGCAGCATGCAAAGGTCGGCTTCAGCTATAGAAAAGTTCAGGGACTTTGTTGCTGCCCCGAAAGTCATCTTGGAAACTAAATGACTCGTCGGTAATGGTCCAATGATTCAGAAAGTAGATCAAAGTTATTGAAAAGCATGACTCAGGACTTGTATTTTGGTAACAGTGATAATGAGAACAATGATTCACGTTTTCACTCCCTGAGAAGCATAGAGCAACCACTACAGCTGGTCCCTGTATATGAAGTATGTACCCAAGCATATGCTATGGCGATTTCAATAGTAATGATTTTACATGGGGAGGTTGCTAGCTTTAGACACACCCCTCTTTAGTCATCATTTGTCACATGATTAGAAGGTTACCCTGGAGGACAGAGGCGACTGACCATAACCAGGCATGTCCACGGGTGACAGATAGTGGAACGATCTCCAGTTAGGCATAGCTAACAAACTAAACTTGCATGTGTTTGGATTTATGACCAGCAAGGTGATCTGTATTAGCAGTGAACCTATTAAAAATGTATGCTGTAGTTGGATGCGATGGTCTGTACGGCGTACAACACAATACAACGCACTTTGCCTTAGAAAACAAGAACTAAATAACAATTATTAAGTGTCAATGTGGTTATATTGTGACGCTAGTTCGTGTGGTTATATCCTATGTGTAATTGCTGTCTCCCTTATTCATCAGCTACACCATGAACCTGATCAATCCCCAGCCACACCATGAACCTGATCAATCCCCAGCCACACCATGAACCTGATCAATCCCCAGCCACACCATGAACCTGATCAATCCCCAGCCACACCATGAACCTGATCAATCCCCAGCCACACCATGAACCTGATCAATCCCCAGCTACACCTTGAACCTGATCAATCCCCAGCCACACCATGAACCTGATCAATCCCCAGCCACACCATGAACCTGATCAATCCCCAGCCACACCATGAACCTGATCAATCCCCAGCTACACCTTGAACCTGATCAATCCCCAGCCACACCATGAACCTGATCAATCCCCAGCCACACCATGAACCTGATCAATCCCCAGCCACACCATCAACCTCCCCAATCCCCAAACACACCATCAACCTCCTCCCTCCTCAGTCACACCATCAACCTCCCCAATCCCCAGCCACACCATCAACCTGCCCAATCCCCAGCCACACCATCAACCATCCTCAATCCCCAGCCACACCATCAACCATCCTCACTCCCCAACCACACCATAAACCTCCTCAATCCCCAACCACACCTTCAACCACCTCCCTTCTCAGCCACACCATCAACCTCCCCAATCCCCAGCCACACCATCAACCATCCTCACTCCCCAACCACACCATCAACCATCCTCAATCCCCAGCCACACCATCAACCATCCTCACTCCCCAACCACACCTTCAACCCTCCTCACTCCCCAACCACACCATCAACCTCCCCAATCCCCAGCCACACCATCAACCATCCTAATCCCCAACCACACCATCAACCATCCTCACTCCCCAACCACACCATCAACCATCCTCACTCCCCAACCACACCATCAACCATCCTCACTCCCCAACCACACCATCAACCTCCCCAATCCCCAGCCACACCATCAACCATCCTCAATCCCCAACCACACCATCAACCATCCTCAATCACCAGCCACACCATCAACCATCCTCACTCCCCAACCACACCATCAACCATCCTCACTCCCCAACCACACCATCCTCACTCCCCAACCACACCATCAACCTCCTCCCTCCTCAGCCACACCATCAACCTCCCCAATCCCCAGCCACACCATCAACCTCCCCAATCCCCAGCCACACCATCAACCATCCTCAATCCCCAGCCACACCATCAACCATCCTCACTCCCCAACCACTCCATCAAACATCCTCAATCTCCAGCACAACGCCATTGCCTGATATAACCAACAGGACTCTGTGGTTGAAAGTGCTGTGTGCTTTACCAAAATGAGGTCCTCAGATACAGAGAAAAATAAGACGAATACTGATGTTCAGAGGACATCTGGCTTTGCTCCCCATCTTGTGCCAGTCAATTTTCAGATGATTTTATTTCTCGCATATGTCTTCTGCTTTATTTCATGTCAGTGTGTTGAGAAGGACAGTGTGCGATTCAACTTGACATCCAGGTATTTGGAAGCCATACTGTGTTCCAGCTCCTGTTCTTGCCATAATTTCTTTGGCGTCCACCTTATTTCTCTATTCTCCAAGACAGTATGTTTTTATTTTGAGCATGTTGGCCCAGTGTATCTGACTTTTGCCTGCATTTTAAGTAAGGGTCCACTTCCTCCTGCATTTTTTAAGGGTTTGCGGCCGGTTAAGTCCTTCTCATTTTTACAATTCCGCTGGATCTTGGTTTTCTCTGCTTTTTATGGGCTATCACGTTAAGTAGTAATTGGAGGACTATTTGGTGGTGGCTGTAATGGGGGGGGGGGGGGGGGGGACTTGCATTATGTCTGTTAGAGTATTCACAGGGTCATTACATTGATTCTCGATACATTTTCATGTGCGCCAATTATTTTGTTTCGTGTACAGGTCATCCAATGTGGCGCCATTTTTATGATTTCGAGTTTGAGATGGCATGTAGGTGGTCTTCTCCAACCTGGATGATCTCCTCAGAGAAAGGGTCACTTTGCTAGTTCAACAAAAGCTTAGTATTTTCCGGGGGTTGGTTTTAGTTTCAACACCTCTTTGTCTTGCTCGCAGGCAAATGGACCCCTTTTGGCTCGTTTAAAGCTAAAGTGTCTTTTCAAATGTACATTCTCCGGTTTGACAACTGCTGAAAGCTGCACAAGATAGGGCCTGATTTGTCCGTGGCATAGACTCCTCTATAGATTTCATCACTTGATGTATTATCTTGTCGCCCAAAAATACTCCTATGTTGTCAGAAGTTGTACCCTCTTCACCATTTGCTGCTATTAAAAGAAGGTGGTAGTTTTGGGTCATGCAGCAGCTGAAGTCTGTTCTGCTCAGACCAGTTCTCCAGCTCCTTGCCATTACTGCCTGATTTATTGTATGCGCATTAAGTGCTGTGACAGTTAAAATCTCCCATGACTATTTTATTGTTGTGTTCAAGAGTTATCAAGCTCTTCGAAGACAACATTGTTTTTGGGTGGTTATACACCGGTGTTATTGTGAGGATCGAGCGTATGAGCTGCAGTGGTTAGCGACCCATAGCTGACTGCTAGCGTCAGGGCCAGTGAACCAGAGCTGCCAAGACCCTTCTACACCTCCACGGGGTGATCCTGGATCACAGGCTGCAACATGGCAGACTGGCTAAGGAGAAGGGATCGAAGAAGGAATGCTAACCTGGTACTAAAAAAATGCTTGTTGAAGTCGAATGTGTTGGACTGAAAGGTGCAAATATCGAGGTCAAGCTGTAAACTACGACACAACGCATTCCGTTCTCTGGACTGCATTTTTCTACTTAAGCCCTTTTCAGGGTTTGGTAGCGGGAGATTGAGAACGAACAAAGGCAAGCCTAGACAATTATGAGGATCTCTGTATTTTCTCTGGAGATTTGGTTCACTGAGCATATGTCTAGGTCTGGTGTGACAAAAAGCCACTCCCATATTGGTCTCTCCACAAAAAGTTCTGTTCCATTTATCTTTGGTCTTCTGTCAGATATTGCGGACAGGTCACTTACACCATCAGTACATTACATTTGCCCAGAGAGCATCTGCCAGACAGAAGTATTTCTTTGTTATTAGAGTTCATCGATGTTGACTGAAACCATCAGGAGGGCTGTTTTATGATCCAGGAAGCTTTGGTAGTGAAAGGATGCCCGGTTGCTGTGGTAACTACAATCTACTTGGAGGCTCATTTTGCGTCCGTAGAAGACAAAGCTAAAGCACACCAATTGTTGCTACGTGTTTGTTATTACTTCTGACGATCTTTAATAAAGCATGTAATGGACCTATTTGGAATATTATTAGTTACAAGCTGGGTTTATCAGCCCGAAGGTAGAACTGATTTTACTCAATTCACCAAAAAAAAAAACAACAAAAAAACAACACAGTTCTGAAGATGTGTGATTATATGGCTTTCTGTTGAATCACATATTGTTTAATTTATCCAAATGTGATTTATAACTGAAGCATACTCATATCATGAACATTTGATAGATTGTGGATGGTTAGTTTCATGAAAACATTTACTTATTATAGCTGCACACAGCTTCATTGTTAAATGAAAATATAATTGAGAAACTGAAAAGATTGAAATGCAGTTTGAGAAAAGAACGAATGATAACATACGTTGATTGAATTTTCAACAAATTAAGACTTTTATCAAGAGCCAGACAAAATGAAAATAGAACAAAACAACTGAAACCAACTAAGCTAAAGGTGTAAAATCAGCATAAAACTAGGGTAGGAAGACTAACGTCTGGTCAGGCACAACATACTGATCAGACATGTTAGTCAGGGTCAGTCAAAATATACTGGCCAAGACCTTCACCTCGGCTTCCTCACAACCCTCCCTGGAAACAGGTGTTTTCATGGCAGCCTGGCCAACGTGATAAGGGACTGATGTGATCCCCATAGTAGTGAGCATCACGCAGACGAAACCAACCTTAGCACACCTGCCTGGATGACCCTGATCCACCTTCATCAGCACGCTCGGTATGTGAGGAAAGCTACAACAACCCACCATTTAATGTTCTTTTTAGGGCACACAAAAGAATAGTCCTACTCATTGTGGGAATTCAACAAGTATAAAACTAGAAAAGTCAATCAATAATACAATATATCAATCCAATCAATTAGTACAACAAAGAAGCCCCACTGAAAGCTGAGAGATTCATTGTGCCAACACTTGACTTCAAGGCTAGCTAAAACATCAGTCATCGTCTAATATAGTATTTTTCTTGATACTGCATTTCAATCTTTGAGTTTCTCAATTACCATTGGTCTCTCAGTGTTATTGTAGTCCTTATTAACATTCATATGAAAATATACTAGAATATGGACTTTGTAGCAACAAATAGATGTGTGGAATCTGAGACATCATAGAACAAGTATATTATATTGAGAAAAATGTGTCCTGACTGATCTGGGACCAGGCATTATGAACTGCATCTCTTGAATTATAAGTTCAGTAAGTACACAAAATAGTCCATGCTTAACGAACATATAAATCACGTGTACATAATAGCTGATATAAACATCAATATTGTCACCACACGACTAGAGCGTGGTGAGCCTGATTTGTAGCACTGATATAACCTCACACACAACACACTCAAATAGACGGACTCGTATTAACAGCAAGGAACGTTATGTTTTAAAGGGTAATGGGTGTGTGTCGTCCCACAAGCAGCTGATTCAACATGACTTGACCTTTGTCCCTCGACCTTCTACCTTGAGGTGTAGATGCCATCTTTTCTTTTCTTGTGGATTACAGTTCAACACAATGGAGTTTCCATCCTCAAACCCAACACTGCTTAGTTGTGTCGTACCTATCTCACAAACCATACACACAAAATGATAAGGAGGTATCAACAGTACGTCATTACCACACACACATAACAAGAAAAAATGAAAGCTCACACTAGTCAATGACCCAACACACTTGTACTTAACATACTAGCCAATGACCCAACACACACTGGTACTTAACATACTAGCCAATGACCCAACACACTTGTACTTAACATACTAGCCAATGACCCAACACACACTTGTACTTAACACACTAGCCAATGATCCAACACACTCGTACTTAACATACTAGCCAATGACTTAATATACTAGCCAATGATCCAACACACTTGTACTTAACATACTAGCCAATGACTTAACATACTAGCCAATGATCCAACACACTCGTACTTAACACACTAGCCAATGACCCAACACACACTCGTACTTAACACACTAGCCAATGACCCAACACACTTGTACTTAACACACTAGCCAATGACCCAACACACACTTGTACTTAACACACTAGCCAATGACCCAACGCACACTCGTAATTAACACACTAGCCAATGACCCAACGCACACTCGTACTTAACACACTAGCCAATGACACAACGCACACTTGTACTTAACACACTAGCCAATGACCCAACACACACTCGTACTTAACACACTAGCCAATGACCCAACACACACTCGTACTTAACACACTAGCCAATGACCCAACACACACTCGTACTTAACACACTAGCCAATGACACAACGCACACTTGTACTTAACACACTAGCCAATGACCCAACACACACTCGTACTTAACACACTAGCCAATGACCCAACACACACTCGTACTTAACACACTAGCCAATGACACAACGCACACTTGTACTTAACACACTAGCCAATGACCCAACACACACTCGTACTTAACACACTAGCCAATGACACAACGCACACTTGTACTTAACACACTAGCCAATGACCCAACACACACTTGTACTTAACATACTAGCCAATGACACAACGCACACTTGTACTTAACACACTAGCCAATGACCCAACGCACACTCGTACTTAACACACTAGCCAATGACCCAACATACACTCGTACTTAACACACTAGCCAATGACCCAACACACACTTGTACTTAACACACTAGCCAATGACCCAACACACACTCGTACTTAACATATTGCAGCTTGAAACAAGAACCTGGTGAGTAGCAATAACAATTAGTTCATGATTATATCTCATCTGTCATTTGTGGTTGTCATATGGGGAATATCAATCTTCTTTCATGTGACGTCTGTGTGGGGAGGTGCAATGTCCTTTCATGTGACATCTGTGCGGGGAGGTGCAATCTTCTTTCATGTGACGTCTGTGTGGGGAGGTGCAATGTCTTTTCATGTGATATCTGTGTTGGGAGGTACAATGTCCTTTCATGTGATGGGAGGTACAATGTCCTTTCATGTGACATCTGTGTTTAGAGGTGCAATGTCCTTTGTTGTGATATCTGTATTGGGAGGTGCAATGTCCTTTCATGTGACATCTGTGTGGGGAGGTGCAATCTTCTTTCATGTGACATTTGTGTGGGGAGGTGCAATGTCCTTTCATGTGACATCTGTGTGGCCATTGTTATTTTTGAATCCATACCTCATTAGTTTGCTTTTTTGTCATGATAACCCATTGTATGATGAAACTGAAACATGCAAATATTTATCACATGCAGAAACACACAAAATTAGGCAACGGTCAAGAAATAAGAGCTGTGAGAGCCAAACTCTTCTCCTTCTGTGTTCGTTCTGAATCTCCCGCTACCGAGCCCTGAACAGGGCTTTACAAGTAGCAGGATGTAGTCTGGAGGTCGGAATGTGTTGTGGCACTAGTTCACAGTTTGACTGCGATAATTGCACCTTTTAGTTTGACACATCCGTCTTCGACAGCGAGTCAAAATCCATTCAGGAACAGCACAACAACTATCAGAAATTCAGCCAATTTAGTGCGAATAGAGAAGGTTGTGCATGGCTTGTGGATGGGGCTTGCAACCTTACCATGTTCACCACTATCCCTGAAACCACTTTGCAAACAACTGGATTCAGAATTCCCTTAAAGTTGGTTAGGGTAAAGGAGATGCAGTGTTGGACCTATGCTCCACCATCTGGAGCGAGATGTCAAAGTTGGTGGTGATAATCTTTGGTTTAAATCTGTTATAAAAGGTCTGCTTTTACTAATGCTTTTTACTAATGAAGTAATAGACCAACAGAAAGAGAGAGAGCTAGAAATGTGGATTGACGTGATCCCCGCAGTAGTGAGCGTCATCCCCGGATGAAGCCAAGTACAGCACAACAGCCTTGAGGACTCTGATCCACTTTCATCAGCATGCTCAGAATGTAAGGACAGCTACTGCACCACTTAACATCCTTTTCAGGGCACGTACATGAAAGGGTAAATCATTGGCATTAAATAACAACATCTTCAGTCGCGTCTCGACTATGTCTTGCCACTAGACCAAGGTAGCTCAGGACAAGAAATTGAGATTGACAACCAGAGCAACTCTTCCTCACTGAAATCCAGTGCATGTCACAGCCTTGAACACACTACAAGTCTGATAATGTCACCATCTTCGCTTGTGATGAGCAACTATTACTACTAATGAAGTATTATCAAAGTCTTAGAACTGCTTTTTAGATGCTTTTACCCAAGCCAAAGTGCCGGAGAAGTATCAAGCCTAGTTTCTAGTAAGACCCTTTCCAGGTTTCTGTGTCTTTACACAACTAACATACTTCTATGTGAAATGGCTTTACAAAAATTTGAAATGATTATTGAAGATATGCCATTTACACATCCAACATCTTTTCATATGAAATAGTTGCAAAAAAATGTGAAATGATGATATGCCATTTACCAAACCCGTCTGGGGACAAGTAATGTTCTATTTCCTGCAGTCAACATCCGGAACTGATCTGTCTGAGCTAATATCCTTAGTTTGAACCTGGGGCTGAAGATAAAGAAGTGAATGAGCTGACAGCAGCTAGCGACTCATAGATGACTGTTTCCATCAGGGTCAGTTATTCTGCCTATTCCACCTTCAAGTTGCAACCTTGGAAACAGACAGCAACCATGCAGTCTGGCGAAGAGATTAGGGATCAAAGAGGGTAGGCAAACCATTCTCAAAAAATGTTGTGCTGAAATCAGATGTGTTGGACCAAAATGTGCAAATATTGCAGCTTAGCTGTAACCTATGACACATCAGCACAAACATCCTTTTCAGGACGAATGCTGAAGAACAAGAAGAAGCAGTTCCAATCCAATAATGAAATGATGTAAGAAATGACTTGTTCTTTGCTTTCACAATAAAGAGATTTTAACAATATGTATTAAAAATGACCCACTTACTTGACATTATTGGATTATGTGGCCCGGTGGGGTAGAACATATATTCTAGGTTATCAGAATAGAACAAAAATACCATGCTGAGCACACAGTTTCTCTTACCATTTTATCTTTTTTTAAACATGGGTAAATCACATAGGCAGTGAAACATCATAATCATCATTCATCGTGTTTGTTCAAACGTAAAGCGTAGGCAACCCACTGCAGCTGGACACATGTTTCCAAGCCATTTGCAATCATTCACCATCTTGTTCCAATGTGAAGCTCAGATTTAAACTAAAGCTGCTCCATTTACAGGAAGCTGCTCCATTTACAGGAAGCTGCTCCATTTACAGGAAGCTGCTCCATTTACAGGAAGCTGCTCCATTTACAGGATGCCTGTATTCAAACTTTTGCTGTGGCCTGTTATAATGGCAATGTCTTGACATAACTTAACTTAAGTTAAGGTTGAGGTTGCTAGCCCCAAGCACAAACCTCTTTAGTCAGCTTTTACAAAATGCTTCCATGTTGGTGGGGGACCTATTCTTTTCTTCCCATAAGTTAGTGAAACATACATATACCAAAATAGATATCATGTTACAGATGCACAAAGTGAACTTTTATGAAGAATATAGTGTGACCTTTATGACTATCAGTAGATTCAGTTTTCAATGATTCAGTATCCCTGAGAGGTGTAGTGAAGGAAACAATACAAAAAGAACGAATAAAGATTAATGACCAGATAACTAAAATAAACCCTCATCAGCAGATGAAAAGAAAGGACAACCTAAGCAAAGAAGGAACAATAACTCCCTCAAAATGATTGAACAAACTGTGAACATTATTGTGCATTATTCCCATAAATATAAATTGTCTAAATGTGAAATCTAGCAGAAAGTACTTATATACTTATAGTTACTGGAGACAAACTATGCAATATGAGGTGAGTGACTTGTTTCAAGTATTTCATGCTGTAATAGTGGCAATCTGTAATGCTGGTATTTAATTAGGAAAATATTGTGCATTATTGCAAATAGCAAAAGTTGTCTACATTTATTCTGATCTTTGGGGAGGAAGACTAATGTCTGGGCATGCACAACATACTGATCAGACATGTTAGTGAGGGCCAGGCAAAACATACTGATCAGACATGTTAGTGAGGGCCAGGCAAAACATATTGATGAGACATGTTAGTGATTACCAGGAAAAACATACTGATCAGACATGTTAGTTAGGACCAGGCAAAACATACTGATCAGACATGTTAGTGAGGACCAGGCAAAACATACTGATCAGACATGTTAGTGAGGACCAGGCAAAACATACTGATCAGATCAAACATGTTAGTCAGGGTCAGGCCAAATATACTGATCAGACATGTTAGTGAGGGCCAGGCAAAACATACTTGCCAAGACCGTCACATCGGCTTCATAGTAGCCCTCCCTAGAAGCGGGTTGTTTTCATGGCGTCCTGGCTAACGGGTGAGAGATTGACATGATCCCCGTAGTAGTGAGTGACACGCAGATGAAGCCAAGTATAGCATAACCACCTGAATGACCCCAGCCAACCTTCATCAGCATGCTCGGGATGTGAGGAAAGCTACGACAACCCATTACTTTTTAGGGCCCACATAAGAGTAATCCTACTCATTGTGGGCACTCAACAATAATTCTGGTCTTTTGCATTGAATTACAATGTTGGGCTCAGGTCATCCATCTGACTGAGTGAATGCTTATAGTTATATGGTTGCCAGAACATCACTTTTCGTGCCCATGTATCGTCAGGCATGCATACTACATGCTTGTTCCATCTGTATTTCTGTAACAAAGTATTTCATACCTACTGAACTTCTTCTTCTTCTTCTTCGTACGCAGTCAGACAGTAACCATTATTTTTTTGAAAAAAGCGGCGGTCATCCTGAGGCTGTCGACACTGCCATAGAGCTTGTCTTGTGGTTCCACTGGTGATGGCCACATCTGCTCTCTCTGATCCTCGTATGTCGGGCAGTTATGCAGCAGATGTTCAGCGGTCATTTTCCCGGTACCACACGGGCATTCGTCGGTTCCACCTATCTTCAATTTGTTGAATAACACCTACTGAACTAACATCTAGAGTACTCTCTTCACAAATTATGAACTATGGTGTCAATGATCCTGTGTCATGTGCTCCATCAGGATACGCTGGAATGGCGTGTGTATCATGATGATTCTGTGAGCTATGTTGGCGGAAGTCTTGTGCACCTGGCAGATTTAACCAACCTGAAAGGGTCATCGAGGGGGTAGGACAAACTAAGTGAGCACACTGACCCTCCATTTTCAGTTGAAAGTTGAATTAAGACTAACAGCGCAAATCTGTTAAAAACAGAATGTCATAGAAGCTACAATGAAAGCTGCGCGTATGAAAATTATCTGTGGAGAGCACTTGTAGCAGCTATGTTTTTCCAGGAACCAGAAAGATTAAATCATTTATACTCAAGTCATTTATTGACTGCTTGTTAGATAATTAAATTGCATTGATGAGTCGGCAACGCAGAGATTGCAGGAGATTTCAATCAAAGACAAATATACAGAGATACCAGAGAGAAAAGGTCAGGAGTGTTCAAACCAGCGAGCTACAAGAACCATCAGTATCTACATTCTTCTTATCTGCTAATGTGGGTTGTAACCTATAGGTTTCTCTGGTGTTCAGTCATGTTGGTTTGAATAAACAACAGATAATATAAACCAAGACAAAGTACTACAATAAACATAGCTCACACTTCATGAACCACAGAATAAATGAGTCATATGCACTTCATCCATTCACTAGAAATACGTGTTCCACAACATTTGAGTCCCATCATAAGCTACCAGATAATCAAATCTTTACATTGTTTAAACAAACAATAATATTAAAATAACTAAAATATCAAAACAATATTCAGGACCAAAGATGCAGCAGTGACTCATAACTTGCTGCTTGCATCAGAGTCATTGACTCATAACTGGCTGCTTGCATCATTCGGTGACTCATAGCTGGCTATTTGCATCAGTCAGTGACTCATAGCTGACCAAGACACAATTTCACTTCCAAGTGATGGCCCTGAAAAAAAATTGCAGCCATGCAGTCTAACTAAGAGATTAGGGATATTCTTCGTTCGTTCTCAATCTCCCGCAACCAAGCCTTGAAAATGGCTTTCCAAGTAGCAGGATGTTGTCCAGAGAACGGAATGCATTGTGTCCTAGTTTACTGTGATATTTGCAGCTTTTGGTCCAACACATCTGACTTCAGCATGGTATTTTTGAGTACCGGGTTAGCCTTCCGTCTTTGACCCCTTCTCCTTAGCCAGTCTGCTCTGTTGCAGCCTGTTATCTAGGATCACAGCGTGGAGGTGTAGAAGGGTCTTGGCACCTATGGTTCGCTGGCCCTGACTCTATCAGTCACCTTTGTGTTGCAGCCCGCTGCAGCTCATGCACCACTCAGCATCTTCATTCCCAGATTAGGGATCAAAGATAAAAAGCAAATCCAATCCCAAAAATGACACGCTGAAATCGGATGTGTTGGACCAAAAGATGCAGATATTGCAGCCTCGCTGTAAACACAACGTTCTTTTCAGGACAAACGCCAAAGAAACCAATATTCCATTTTGTTCTAAGTGTACTTTAACACTCTGTGATGCCTTGAATTTGTAAGAATTTGGAAAAACGATATTCAAATACACAGCTCTTTTGCACATTCAAAAAAATAATGTCATCTAGTATACATAAGGCATGACAATCAATGTATTCACTTCACTCAAGTGTCTCCTAAATACATGGCATCACAGATGCTTATCATCAGAAATATATTCTCTATAATTGCCAATGGAGACATGTTAAAATATATAGCTCATGTTACCAAGATATTTACAATGCTATATACATAACAGGAAGCTATACATTAACATGAATACAGCTAGGGTAGTTTTGTCAACAAGATGTACATTAACTTCTGTAACAAGTCACCAATTTCTAGCATGTTCTGGTCAGGGATGTCTACTATTATATGTACATCCTTTGTTGACAAGACACATAATAAAGATGGGTGGTCGTTGTAGTGGTTAGTGGCACGGCTCATAGACCAAACTTGCATGTGTTTGGATCCATGAACCAACAATGTCGCATCCCTATAGCAAATGAACCTACAAAAAAAATGTGCGCTGAAGTCGGATGAACTGCTGGGTAGCTGCAAATAACAGTATGACGCACTCTGCTTTAGAAAACAAGAAGAACAAAAACAATAATACAAAATATTATGCTTATGAAGATGAATAACAATATTAAAACAACAGCTGACTTCAGGATGACTGATTTAAAGTGACATGTGAAGCTGACTTTAATTAAATTATTGCCAGTGCTTATTTTGTTGAAAAAGGATGGGTGTACAGTATTTAAAAAAAACAACTGATTGATGCAAAGTATTAAACATTATAAAGAAATGTATACAATTGAAAAAACTTACATTTTTCCCATTGCTGGGGTAGTCGAGGGGTTTTTTAGGCTGAGAGAACTACAGGCCGCTTCGCTACTGCTGTCGCGACGTTGTGTGCTGGCTATGTTTGTTTATTTCACCCCAAATAGAAAAACAACATATGCCATACCGGGATTTGAACCGCTGCCCTCCTTGTCGGCCGGCAGGCCTTGAAACCATTCGGCCACGCGCTCCTCTGTACATGTCTTATCTTGCCTAAGTCGCCCCTCTGCTACCATTGACTGTACATATCTTCTTTTCTGTGTAGCTTACAGTTTCTGCATGAAGGGGTGGCCGGCCTCAGGCCATCTCTTCTTAGTCATCTATTATAATACTCCTGGTAGGTTGTTACTACTCTGTGCTTCTCTTTTGGGCTTTAAAACTCACAAACCAGTCTTGTGCATTCCAAACCTTTACAGCTGAGTAAACTGGAGTGTGTCACCCAGTGTTGCCATACATACAGTTAGAGAAGGCCAGACTGCGAGGATGGATGAAAACTGGTAAGCCCCCCTTTACAAAAACTTGAGATATTGCACAATGATTACTCAAACTCTTCATCCCGGCAGCAGGTCTGTTCTGGGACAAATTTTATATAAGAGCAAATAGGAACAAATCCATATTTGCTGTAAGGTCAGGTCGACAAGCAGAAACACACACACAAAATACATGTTTTGCTCTTATTTGTACTTGTTTAGCTGATTTGTTTTTTGTGTTGTTAAATCTTCAGCAGGACCTTATGAAGAGTTACAGCTATGGTGCCTTACCAACCAAAATTCATCAGTACAAAAACTTATCTAAACAAACATTAGCAGCAATTTATAAATATTATCCAGTAAGTGTAGTTATAACTTTAAACACAAACATTTTTGTAAATGTACTATTGATAACTTTAAACACAAACATTTCTGCAAATGTAGTTATAACTCTTTAACCCTTTCAGCCCTGGCCACCCAGTTTAACCCTTTCAACACTGGCCACCCAGTTTAAACCTTTCAGCTCTGGCCACCCAGTTTAACCCTTTCAGCCCTGGTCACCTAGTGGGTAAAATTCTATTCCCCTGTGCTTCTGAGAAAATGCACACAAGGTAGACATTTGAGGAAAGCTATTAACTATGACAAAACTATGTGCTCTAATTTCAATATTCTATCTCAAATTTACAAATTGACTGACACCAGATCATCTCCAATGTTACGTCCGATTCTCTGAAGGACAGGAACAGTTTTACTAGCTTCCTCCCACGTTTAATTCAAATAATCACTTGTCCTTTTCAGAATAAATACCATCTAAATTAAATCTATTGTCCTCCAAATCCTTAAGGATACTGTCAATGGCTTGTTCTGTCGTTAGCCTTTTAGAACGGCTATTTCCCAAATTTTCAAAACTACTTTCCATCATGAAAATCACAGATCCAGCTACATATTTTCCGATTTCGTGGACGCCGCCATATTTGTTATCTCCAGAAATGTGTGTACTGTATATACATCATGATATTATGGCTAAAATCTAAGCAGTACAGCCCAAAATACGCCTTAGAATAGCGATCCACCCATCATAGTGATCCATGTGTGCCTCAGGGAGTGGGGTATTTACACACACCAGTGCACTGGTGTCACAGGTTCAAAGGGTTAAACACAAACATTTCTGCAAATGCACTTATAACTTTATACACAGAAAAAAACATTCCTCGTCAAAATAATAGAAATGAACAGCGGATTTCTGAATATTTGTAAACTCGCAATGAAAACAGGAAGGTGTCTATGTTTTGTATTTCTGATGTTTTCTCAATACAATACAGCACCCTTCAGAATTCTTCAAGAAGTTACAAAACGCACATTCTAAATAACAAATGGAAATTCAATTAAAACAAATAAATCTAGTGTCTACAAAATATAAAAAGAAATATAAAAAAAAAATTACTACTCATAATTCTAACCATTTGTCTGTCCGCGTCGTATGTCCGTACATATTTTGTCATTCAATGTGTCAATACAGTCATACATCAGCCTTAGTACCAAAATGGAAACCACATATGGTGTATGCTGACAACAATGGTGCATTTAAATCTAAAATGTTGTTTAATATTAAATAAATATTGGACTTCTAAATTGACGTAAAAAATTGTTTCAAAATATAGTAAAGTTTCCCATGAGAAAAATTTCTCCCTAGAGAAATCAATCTAGCACCTTCCTTCCCAAAAACCATCCGAGATAAAATGTGACCTTTAACTTGTCAATTGACATCATGGTTCTTAACATCACGTGAGTGATGAACTAAAATCCATGCATTTCACAACCCACCCTAAACATATAAGTACAGCAAACCAAGAACTATCTGTATGACCCGCAATAGCTCAGTTGGTTCTGGACAAATTTATAAATCCTTAGGTTGCACATTCAAATCTGGCTTGCTGCAATTTTTCTTTCTTTAAAGTTGAATTATTAAAAACATCAATTTTTATGTTTTAATGATTAACATCTTTTTCTTACTCTTCTTATTGCTATTTTGGTCACTTAACAAGACCATACTAGAGGGTAAGGTGGAAGGCAGTAGTTCAAGAGGCAGGCACCATTTTAAGTGGGTGGATAGGATAACATCAGGAGATGGACTGGAAAAAACCTGTCCGATTGCACCATTACGGCAAGAAAAAGAGTAACACTGGAGACCCATTGCAGTCGACCTTCAATGGGGAGATGGCACTTGAACTAAACTGAACTTCTTCGTTCTGAAACTCCCCCGCTACCAAGCTGTGAAAAGGGCTTTGCAAGTAGCAGGATGTAGTCCGGAGAACAAAATGTTTTGTGGTGTAGTTTACAGCTTGACTAATTTTTGCACCTCTCGGTTCGACACATTCGAACTCAGCATGGTGTTTTTTAGTTCCGGATCAGCCTTCCCTCTTCGATCCCTTGTCCTTAGCCAATCTACCCCATTGCAGTCTGTTATCCAGGATCACCATATGAAGGTGGAGAAGGGTCTTGACAGCTCTGGGTTGCTGGCCCTGATCCTAGCAGTCAGCTTTGGGTCGCTGACCGCTACAGCTCATGCACTATTCAGCATCTTGATTAACATCTAAAAATTTATGTCATTATAGACAGGTGAAATACTAGTACATATATATTTTTTATATATATATATATAAATAAAATGAAACAAATAAATCTTTACGTTTCACTTGCTTGTAACTGTGCCAATTTTCTGTCTTTTTTTTACCTGTAACCCATATGTGCAATGAAAAAAATCCATTAATGATGTTTGTACCTTATCTCAAAACCCAACACATTTTAGCAATGTTACGATAACATGCAAAAAGTGCAAGCTTTTTTGTTAGCGTCGTCATTATTTCCAACCTACGTTGGGGAGCACATTGTATTCTTGATGAGATTCAGTTTAGTACATGCTTGAGCCTTAATACTGATGTTAAATTAACTTGGTTTACTGTTTTATATTCATGCTGGGGAACTGAGATGCTAGTCCAGTCAGGCACAACATACTGACCCGGTCATCATGTCAGGGTCAGCACAACATACTGACCAGGTTGTCATGTCAGGGTCAGCACAACATACTGACCAGGTTGTCATGTCAGGGTCAGCACAACATACTGACCAGGTCATCATGTCAGGGTCAGCACAACATACTGACCAGGTTGTCATGTCAGGGTCAGCACAACATACTGACCAGGTCATCATGTCAGGGTCAGTACAACATACTGACCAGGTTGTCATGTCAGGGTCAGCACAACATACTGACTAGGTTGTCATGTCAGGGTTAGACACAATACACTGACCAAGACCACAGTCTCTCTCCCATGTAGCATTCCCTGGAAATAGCCTGTTTTCAAGGCAGCCTGGCTGACGAGATGTAGATCGATGTGACCCCCGTAGTAGTGAGATCTGAGATGAGTAAGAGACCCAGATAGAAGGCAGAGATAGACCTGAGATGGGTAAGAGACCCAGATACAAGACTAAGAAAGATCTGAGATGAGTAAGGGATACAGATAAAAGACAGACAGAGATAGACCTGAGATGAGTAAGGGATACAGATAAAAGATAGACAGAGATAGGCCTGAGATGGGTAAGAGACCCAGATACAAGACAGAGATAGACCTGAGATGGGTAAGAGACCAGATACAAGGCAGAGATATACCTGAGATGGGTAAGGGATACAGATAAAAGACAGAGATAGACCTGAGATGAGTAAGAGACCCAGATACAAGGCAGAGATAGACCTGAGATGGGTAAGAGACCCAGATACAAGACAGAGATAGACCTGAGATGGGTAAGAGACCAGATACAAGGCAGAGATAGACCTGAGATGGGTAAGGGATACAGATAAAAGACAGACAGATAGACCTGAGATGGGTAAGAGACCCAGATACAAGGCAGAGATAGACCTGAGATGAGTAAGAGACCCAGATACAAGGCAGAGATAGACCTGAGATAGGTAAGAGACCCAGATACAAGGCAGAGATAGACATAAGATGGGTTAGAGACCCAGATACAAGACAGAGATAGACCTGAGATGAGTAAGAGATCAGATACAAGGCAGAGATAGACCTGAGATGGGTAAGAGACCCAGATACAAGGCAGAGATAGACATAAGATGGGTAAGAGACCCAGATACAAGACAGAGATAGACCTGAGATGGGTAAGAGACGCAGATACAAGACAGAGATAGACCTGAGATGGGTAAGAGACCCAGATACACAGCAGAGATAGACCTGAGATGGGTAAGAGACCCAGATACAAGGCAGAGATAGATCTAAGATGAGTAAGAGACCCAGATACAAGGCAGAGATAGCCTGAGCTGGGTTAGAGACCAAGATACAAGACAGAGAAAGATCTGAGATGGGTAAGATACCCAGATACAAGAGAAAGAAAGAAAGATCTGAGATGGGTAAGAGACACAGATACAAGACAGAGAAAGATCTGAGATGAGTAAGGGATACAGATAAAAGACAGACAGAGATAGACCATACAAAGAACTCAAATAAAACACACACACTGTGAAATGAGACAAGCACAAGATACATTTACCCTAAAATTATAGAAACATTGAAGGGAGTTGTATGACAATCTTTGCTGGAACCTTTCTTCTACTCAATCACATGAACAAAAATGGGGTTAGTTGAAGGACATACATATATGAGTAATCAAAGAGAAACAATAACCCTAGAACTAACAGAAAAAGGCAAGGACTAAATATCACCTGTTGTCAACTTATCACTGGAATTTGTGAACCAATGTAATTCATATCTGATTTTAGGTCAGCAGATTGAGAACTCCAAGAACTTTGCTGGCATTCCACCAAGCCAGGGCATGTGGCAGTGCTTTTTAAGATACAAATTTGTCTGATGACCCAGAATAGTCTTGTCAGTGAGTCCACCCACATATCCAACTCAGTTCCAATCTTTTTACTATTGATTGCAGCTTCGGATCGCAGCTGTGGACTGTCTGTTAATTTGAGGTTAGTCATGAACTCTGAGAAGTTTGTCGAGGCGTACATCCCTGAAGGTCCCTTGTGTGACTTGAGACTTTCAGCCACTGAAATAGCCTTGTTGTTGTAGAATGTCAAAGGAGTAATAAGAAACTGTGTTTCCGTTACTAGCTTTAAGTTAATCATAATGCAAGCTTTCCAGATGCCCGGCCGAAGAGGTCTGAACAGCACAGGTCTTTGGTTGCCTACATGAGGTTCGTTTGGAATCACCACATCATATGATGTGGCTATTTCATTGGTTGGATCCACCCAGGCAACAGACACAGTTAATTCCGTTCCAGCACTCCATTCATGACGGAGGGAAATGTCATCAAAAGGTCCCATCAGATTTCCATAGTTACGGAATATCTGCTCTTTCATGTCAAAATCAGACCCCACCTGTAGAAACAAACAGTGAAAGTCAAACAAAATTGGAGGAAATATGGTTTAGAAGTGAAATGAGATAAGGATTTGAAATGCTAGGGAAGTGGTTAGAACACTGGCTGCCCCGCTGAGATATCTAGGTTTAACCCCCAGTTGGTGTGTGATATTTTGTTAATCACAAACAGCTCCAGGGTCAATCAAGTCTAAGAAATTTGGTACCAGAACAAGTATGGGAAGTAAAGATGGCCATAGTGATGCTGACAACATTACCCCTAGTGTGCCGTCTTCAAGAAAACATGGGGCGTAACACCATATTTTCAGGATGCCGCTCTGCATGTTAACGGAATCTTCACTTTAAAAAAAAAAAGTAAATCTTGTATCATGGAATGGATAATATTCTGTGACTATTTGAAAGTACAGCACTGCCTGATGTGAACATGCTTACATACAAGTTACCCTATAAATCATTTCACTTGTACTGAACCATTTGGTAAAAACAAATTCACCTGGGGCATTATCTCTGTATTACTCACCTGTGTACCCTTGTTATTGCTATAGAAACAACTGATTAACAAATGAGGCCACTTCCTCCAATCATGAAAACAACAAGATGGCTAGATTGACATTACATGATTTTTTTCTGTTGCAAATGGATTTTGAAGGTCATTCCATTATTGAACGTAATGAAATTCAGTTGTTGCATAGGATTTTTCTGAGGTAGGCCTGTTTAGTTTGTTTATATGGATGTTATAATTACTCTTGTAGTGGAAACTAACAGCTATACTTCTTCATCTTCTTCGTTCGCTGTCAGACGTCAACCTTTATTTTTTCGAAAAAAGCAGCGATCATCCTGAGGTTGTCGACACTGCCATAGAGCTTGTCTTGTGTTGCCACTGGTGATGGCCAGATCTGCTTTCTGTGGTCCTCGTAAGTTGGGCAGTTTTGCAGCAGATATTCAGCGGTCATTTTCCCTGTACCACAAATGCATTCGTCAGTGCCACCTATCTTCAATTTATTGAATAGGTGGTACCTAAGTCTATTGTGGCCAGTGCGAAGTCTGAAGACCACGACCTGCTCTCGTCTGTTCAACTGGTAATAGGCATCGTTTTTTGTGTAGCCAGTATGTTCTGTTTCCCATTTGGTCATGTATCTAGCTCTAATAAGCCTTTTTGACTCTTTGTATGTCACACTAGTATCTGGTTGTGGTAGTCTTGCACCTTCTTTTGCCAGTCTGTCTGCCTCCTCGTTGCCTTGGATGTTACAGTGGGATGGAACCCACTGTACCACTACTCTTTTTGGTGTGGACTGCTGGCATAGTTGACAGAGTACTGCTTTTAAATCATTAAGTTCAGTATTATTCTGGCTTTTTAGTGCTAACAGCTATACAAATCTTGTTAGGAACACTATCAGTGCTTTGTGGCAGTTTCATGGATTTACAAGACAACTGGTGTACCCAAAAATGGGTGAGTCTAAATGTTTGTGAGGTAATAAAAAAATTACCTCCAAATTGAGCAATCTCCCTGTTGTCCCTTTAGAATCTATGACCGAGTAGTAATGTTTTTGCTCCATATGAACCTCTAGGGTCACATTCTTGTTTGTCTCCTTTTCCAGAGCCGAGAAGAGCACCAGAAGTCCATGGAAGTGATCTGCCTGGTTGTATACATTGGATTCCAACACGGTGACAGGTTTCAGGTCACAGGTAGGATTAGACTGATGATAGATCAAGAAACGTATTTAGTAACATCGTGTATAACTGGCACATTTGTTTCATAACTTGTCTCTCTGGGTTAGTTATAAAAACGGGTACCTGGCTACTTAAAGAATTGACATTTCAAACAAGCCAGACCAACTGACATTTCAAATAAGTCCGATCTACTGACATTTAAAAAAAATTATCACAGGAGATTTTAACTCACATTACTGCAAGAGGGTACAATGAATCAGACGCTAATGGCAAGGAGCCACAGAACTGGGTAGAGTAGAACGAATTACAGCTCTTGCACGATTCAAAATGACCACCATCTTTTAATAGCTGCAGATGGCAAAGAGGATACAACCCTAACAACATATTTATGAGTGACAAGGTTATGCATGAAGTGACGAAATCTGTAGAGGGGCTTTTACAAAGGACACAAACCCATCTCGTGAAGTGTCACAGCAGTTGTCAAACTGGAGAATGTACCTTTCAAAGGACATTTCAACTTTAGATGAGCCAAATAGGGTCAACTTACCTGTGACCCAGATAAAGAGGTGTATAAACTAAAATCAACTCATCAATTCTACCACAATCAATATTACAGACATCAATACAACCAGACCCAGACAATTCTACCACAATCAATATTACAGACATCAATACAACCAGACCCAGACAATTCTACCACAATCAATATTACAGACATCAATACAACCAGACCCAGACCCAGTCCTTCCTTCTTTGTCGCTCCAATAAGAGAACAAGGTTACTTAACATCTTTATACTGGTTTAGAAGACCCTGTAGAGTCTGTATACAACCAGTTACATTTACATCACCTTGCTCTAAAAGCTATGCGCATCCAGTTTATTCTTAAATGCATTAACTGTCCCTGCCTCCACTACCTCCCCTGGCAATGCATTCCAAGCAGACACCACTCTCTGACTAAAAACATATTTCCTAATATCTAACCTGGACCTCTCTTTAGTCAGCTTGTAGCTATGCCCTCGTGTTATTGTAGGTGGCTGTATTTTAAAAAACTTGTTATAGTCTAATTTATCCATTCCTCTGATCATCTTATAAACCTGTAGTAAGTCACCACGAATTCTTCTCTCTTCGAGACACTGTAGGCCGGTTTTTCTGAGTCGTTCCTCATAACTGTAATTCTGGAATCCCACTACAGCTATTGGCCTCCCTGAAGTAGATGCCAGTCAGAGTATTGAGTGATCTTTTAGTTGCTGTTTCTGTAGTACTTCATTTGACATGACAAGGATGCCAGTCCCATGCACAATCTTCTTGTCACATTTTATAACATGCTAACTATTGTGCATAGCTAAACATGTGCTAAGATTGGAATTCACAAGGGAAGAGGTGAGAGGGGATGCTAAAGAACACTCGGGGTAGAATAGTGGAAAAGAAGGCAAAGGAGGTGGGTTCTCATTGGTGAGGTTCAAGAGGAAGGCCCAAAATAGGAATTGGTTGAGGACATCAGCTGCAGCCCTATGTTTCATGAGGAGTCAGCCATAGCATTGCACTAGGTCCTCCTCTATAAGTGGTATATACATGTGGTAAACCACTGTCCCAATAATAGTCAGCCATACTATTGTCCCTGGCCCTATTCTATAATGAATTCATAACCAATCCTAATCACACCGATGGTCTGTGTGTATCATAGAGCCCATTAATAAGGAGGAAAGCACAGACGCTGCATATGACTATGGATGTTGAATAAGATGACTAATGAGAGTTGTGCATGGATATAGCAGACACATTAACATATAATGAAATGCTAGAGAAAGCATCCTGACCAGGTAAATCCTTTTATGTAGATAGTTTGCAGGGAGGTTAATGGAATACTTGCTGCCGAAGACGGATGTGTCGGACCGAAAGGTGCAAATATTGCAGCCAAGCTGTAAACTAGCGACACAACACATTTTGTTCTCCGGACTACATCCTGCTACTTGCAAAGCTCTGTTCAGAGCTTGGTAGCAGGAGATTGAGAACGAACGCATAAGAAGAAGAAGAATGGAATACCAAGTGGTTCCACGGGTTTCTTACTGGGGATGAGAGAATAATTCCACCTCCAGGCATACAGTAAATGGTTTCTACATGGGGCAGGGATGGCAACATCATCATGTAAAACAAATGGGTACAAAAACCACCACTGACATAATCTTATGGTGAAGCAGGCGTTGTATAAAGAAAATCTACAGTTGTAGCACTATGCTTCATTAGAAACGGCAAGGAGAACAAGATGAAGGCCAACTGAAGTGATGGCCCTTTGTTCTCAAGGAGAACAAGATGAAGGCCAACTGAAGTGATGGCCCTTTGTTCCCAATGAGAACAAGATGAAGGCCAACTGAAGTGATGGCCCTTTGTTCCCAATGAGAACAAGATGAAGGCCAACTGAAGTGATGACCCTTTGTTCCCAATGAGAACAAGATGAAGGCCAACTGAAGTGATGTCCCTTTGTTCCCAATGAGAACAAGATGAAGGCCAACTGAAGTGATGTCCCTTTGTTCCCAATGAGAACAAGATGAACTGACAAAAGGGTAATGTCCAGTCTCCTCAACCGTATTCTTATTCTACGTTTGTCCTGAATAGGACGTTTGCAGTGTTGTGTCATAGTTTAAAGTGAGGCTGCGATATCTGTGCCTTTTTGGAGTGACATACCAAGTTTAATTTATTTAGAACCGTGTTTTTCTTCCCTCTTCGATCCCTATTTATGTAGCCAGACTGCATTGTTGCAGTCTGTTTACAGGGCTGCCACTTGGAAGCAGAATAGGGTCTTAGTTAGTTAAGAGTCACTGCCAATGATGTAAGCAACCAACTATGAGTCCCTGATGTAAGCAACCAACTATGAGTCCCTGATGTAAGCTGCCAGCTATGAGTCACTGACCTCGATGCAAGAATCCATCTATGATATACCACGTACCTCGACCAAGTGAGCAACTGCCTGGCGTACCACTGAAGAATATATAGTCAAATCTGCATCTCTGACTTTTATATCTTTGTCCAGATGATGGTATGCATTTTGCCAGTAGCTGTTCAAGTTCTGCAGTCCTGCAGTGACAGATAAACAACTATTACTTGAACATAAAAAGGTAATACGACTCAGATATTGGGCCAGAACAGAAACAATATTTACATTACAGCCAAAAGGCCTATTACATTCCTATGCAGAATCTTCTTCTTCATTGTTTATTTTCAAAACCCTGAAAAGGGCTTTGCAAGTAGCTGGATGTTGTCCGGAGAATGGAATGCGTTGTGTTGTAGTTTACAGTTCGATTGCACAATTTCCATCTTTCGGCCCAACACATCTGACTTCAGCAGGCATTTTTGGGTACCCAATTAGCCTTCCATAATCAATCCCTTCTCCTTAGCCAGTCTGCTGTGTTGCAGCCTGTTATCCAGGATCCCTGCGCAGAGTTGTAGAAGGGTCTTGGCAGCTCTGGTTCGCTAGCTGCTAGTCAGCTTTCGGTTGCTGACCACTGAAGCTCATGCACTGCTCAGCATCTTGATCCCTAGGTGCGAGATCTGATCCATACATTTTGACCTTTAGTATTGCTGCATTTTCAATTGATTTTTAAGGAAATAGTTAACTCCACGACTTGTAAGCTGTACATAAAATTTCAAATCCTGGCTGTTTGATTGACGCAAACGATCATTGCGTAATAGAAAAAAATCTACATCGTAATCATGTTTGTGTGGTTAGTTCTGGTGTCAATGACAAGTAGCTCCTTTTGACCAATATTTGTGTGTCCTGGTTGATGCAGAAAATGTTGTGCAATGATCGTCATGAAGCAACATTGTATGTGTTCCATCCCATGTCTGGGGATCTAGAAATGCTACTTATGGTTGACCATTCTGTTTTCAGGAATTTATTTTCCACAACAAATAATGTATTTCGTTACACATTATGAGTGCCACCTACACAAAAAATATCCCCAACAGCTTCTGAAGAAGTCCAAGCACATTAAAAAAAAGATTTTCAAATATATACCCACATGAAAAACTGATTACAAAATAAATATAATGAAACTTTGTTTACAAATAAATACCATCAAAGAAACTGTTTACAGATAAATACCCACATGTTAAAAATATGGGATCCCTGTAGTTGAGAGGTAATGCACTGGCTTCTCAAAGCAATGAATGGAAACAATGGGTGGTCAAATCACCAAGTTTCCCAGTTACCCTGGTCTCAAGGGAGGTAAGACCAGAGTGCCTGCATACTGAGTTTCCTCAAGCCGTCTTGACTGATAGCCTTGACACTGAACCAAGGTAGCTTGGGACAAGAGAGTGAGGTTGATGACAACCCAGTCCCTTCCTCACTATAATCCTCATACAGCACAAGTTACATCATCAAGACAAAACCGTCTGATGATGTCGCCATCCTTGCTTGCAATGGACAACGACATAATAAAATTAGCCTGGAAATGACAATGGCGAAAAGGCACATATTTTTTACTCAGAAAACATACACATCAAAACATCAGATAAAAAAAGTCAAGTAATAAACACCCTGGAATCAAACCTATATACCTCATGTCCAAAAAGAAGGTCTTTTTGTAATTGTCACTACCAGTCTACTTTAATTAAGCTACGAAAGTTACATAATTTTTGATGATGACATTTGGTTACCAGACACATCTCATGATCAACCAGGTTACATGATTTAACCAGGACACATGATTTAACCAGGTCACGTGATCAATCAGGTCACATCTGATCACAATCAGGTCATCGAATTTCATAATAAAAAATGATATAGCTTAATTAAAGTAGACTGGTCATAGTTGACCTGTCCATATTTGTAAAGGTTTTGTGACATTTATTTTACAGAATGGGTGTGTTAGTGCTTTGACCAAACTTACCTTGTCACTTACAAAGGGCTTGTCATTAGTCTTTACCCTGACTATGAAGGATTAGGAGGAGAAAGTTGAAATTGGGCACATATGTAGCTCATTCAATTTTTACTGGACTTGAGAAATATGAATTTCCCTCCTCGACGGGTTTACCCGGTATGGTACATGGCGCAACACACCCTATTGACAGGATCTGCTACTCTAACAGTTTGTCAGAACAATGGAGAAATCAGAAGCGAGAACTGTGATAAAAGAAATACACATGAAGATGGAACCAGTGTTTGAGGAATTATGTCCTTTGTATGCTTCTGTAAAAACTGGTGTAGGCAGTTTAAGTGTGGCCATTCCCATGTTGCTGATCTTCCAAGATCAGGAAGACCATCCTCAGAGAGCATGGATGAAAATGCTGCAAGAGTGAAGAAAATCATTGACCAGGATAGGAAAATGACAATTGCAGAGATATCTAGGTCAGCAAAACTGAATGAAAGTATAGTTTTTAGAATTTCCCACAACAGACTAAATATGAGAATAGTGTGTGCCCACTGGGTTCTGCGTCTGCTGACATGTGAACAGAAATAAACGAGGGTTGATTGCTGTGGCCAGTTGCTCAAAATGTTTCGGTCGAAAAACATGTTGTCAACCATGGTGACAGTAGATGAGACTTGGGTACACCATTATGACCGAGATTTTATCTTTTCCCAAAACTTAAAAAACAGCTGAAAGGAAATAATTTTGATAATGACAAAGATGTCATACTGGCTCGTGATAACTGGTTCAGTTAGAAAAATAGGTTACTTTATTCTGAAGGTCTTTTCAAGGTCACGCAGAGATGGCAAAAATGTATAAATTCAGGTGGTAGTTACATTGAGAAGGAATAAGCACTGTGCCAAATTTAAACTTTCTCCTCCTACTCCGTCATGGTCAGGGTAAAGACTTATGTCAAGCCCCTTGTATATCACATACCAGGTAGGTTACAGTGGTTACAGCTACTGCAACCCGCCACTTAACGTCCTTTTCAGGGTGCACAAAAGAGTAAACCTACTCACTGTGGGCATTTAAAACAACAACAACCGTTTATATATATCTATATCTAAACGGGATATACAGGAAAATCTTACACCTCTGTTAGCCTGACGGTGTGCAGTAGGAGACAATAAACAGACAATAAACATAGCCGTGGAGTGTAACTGTTATGAATAACATTAAATTAATCAGACGGCAATACATGTGACTGCGATGTGGTACAAGAAAAATCTAAGTTCCGGTTGTTCAAGATGGTGGTTGGTTTGAATTGACAGAACAGAGATTTATAACGTTTCAGATAAGTATTGGTGTTGAAAATTAATTTGTGTAATAATAACATAGTTGTGATTGTAGTTTATTGTAGCATACGTATTTTCAAATACAGTGGCCTTGTTATAACAGATAGTTAGTGACTTGACAGAATTAAATAGCGTGGAACAGTGAGCGGTAGTAACACTCAAGTAACACTAGGCCTAGTCGTTTTGATACTTTGTAGAAAGGTAAATACCAGCGACATTTGTTTGTTCCTTTTTTTGGCGTTGCTTTAAGAAGTATACATTTTATTAGGTATTAATATAACTTATTGGCTAACGGAAATAAATAGCAAAATTAGTATGGCCACTAAGACGAGACGAACTGCTGCGAGGAAAGGCCAAGTCAGATTATGTGATTTGTGTGGTGAAAATGTTAGTATTACTACAACGTTGGAAGTTGAAGGAACCGTTTTATGTAGGATATGTAGAGTTTAAGAGAGGCAGGCACAAATGGAGTGCAATATAAGGGAAAATGAGAAGAGATTAGAGGAGATAGAAAAGAGGCAGATGGAAATAGAAGGGAAACAAGTGAAAATGGAGGAAATTTCAAAGAAGCTGCAGTCTAGGTGTAGTCAAGGAAGTAAGGGAGATTTGAGTGAGGAAACAGCTCACAGGGCAGAGAGCTTTGGAGAGAAGTATGCACATATAGGTGAGGGGTCAGTATTGGTAGTAGGAGATTCAATGGTGAGAGAGGTTGGCAGACATTTGTCTAAGCAACACAACATGTTTGAAAGAATGGATGTTGGGGGAGCAAAAATAGAGGACATAGAGGGGAGAATAAAGAGGTTAGATGACAAAGGAAACAGTCATGTGGTAGTATTGGTAGGAACAAATAATGTAAAGAGAGATGGTACAGAAATAGTTATGGATAAATATAAAAGTCTTATGAGAACACTGAAGGAAAAAAAGTTTAGAAAGGTCACAATGATGGGCATTTTAGACAGAGCAGATGGGTCAGACTATCTAGATAGCAAAATAATAGGTATCAACCTTAGGTTACAGGTGATGTGTGCGGACATGGGAATGGAATTTATTGATGTTAAAGCAGACAAAAGTAAAATGTTAGATAGGGGAGGTTTACATCTAAATGAGATAGGACAGCATGTTGTAGCAAAGTATATGTTCTATCATTGTGTTAGAAATTTAAACTAGTAAGGCCTATGAAGTATGAGACTAAAGATAGGCCTACAATAGAGGATGTAGTCAAAGGGGTACGTTGGTGTCAGGGAAGTGTGAAATACAAAGTAGAAAAGCAAACACTAAAATGATAAAGCAGAAGCAAAAAGAGGAAAACCAACAACATTACAAACTAAAATGTTTTTATGCAAATGTGAGAAGCATAGTAAATAAAAGAGAAGAATTGGAACTGTATGTAGAAGAAGAAAAACCAGATATAATAGGGTTAACAGAATCATGGACATATGAGGAGATTGCAGATAGTGAACTTGAAATTGAGGGATATACAATGTTAAGGAAAGATAGGATAATTGGAGACAAGACTAAGGGAGGTGGCGTTTTATTATACTGTATAAATTCTGTTAATATAACGATCAAAGATTATTTATCATGTGGTAGCAAAAATGAAAGTGTATGGGGAGAAATAGAAAGTGGGGGTGAAAAAACAGTGATTGGAGTGTGCTATAGATGTCCATCAAGTCAAAAAGAGGAAGATGAGGAGCTGATTAGTAGCATAGCAAAGGCAAGTAAAGGGAAATTATTATTAATGGGAGATTTCAACTATCCAGAAATAAAATGGGATATGGCAGAAGCACTTGTAGAGTCAAAACCTTTTGTTAAGTGCATAACTGACAATTTTTTAATTCAACACGTAGAAGCAGCCATCAGAGGCAAAAACATACTCGACCTAGTTTTTACCACAGAGGAAAATATGATTGAAAACGTTACCGTTGGGGAACTGTTTGGCTCAAGTGACCATCAAATCATCCGTTGGGATCTTATTGCAGGGAAAGAAGTAAACATAAACACGCGAACATACGACTACTCTAAGGCAGATGTTAAGAGGATGAAAGAGGCAGCGAATCACATAATCTGGAAAGATATTGTTGTAGGAACAGATGTTGAACAGGAGTGGGAAAGTTTTAAAACAGTTCTAGAAACGCTAAAAGAGGAATGTGTTCCATGTAGGGAGGTAAACCCCAAGCGTAAAAAGTGGATAACTAGATTTGTAGTGAAATGTAGAAGAGCAAAAAATAAAGCATAGAAAAAATATAGGTAGGTAAATCAAAAGAAACATATGTTAAATATTTGGACAAGCAGAACATATCTCAGAAAGCGAATAAAACAGCAAAAATAGACTATGAAAAAAAACTTACTCAGAGGATCAAGACTGACAGTAAAAGCTTCTTTTCTTATGTTAGAAATAAACAAAGAACGAAAGACAAAGTAGGCCCTCTCATAGACAGTACAGGGAAAATAATAAGTGAGAATAGGGAGGCTGCTACTCTGCTCAATCAGTACTTTGGCACAGTCTTCACAAAGGAGGACTGCTCCGAGATCCCAGAGCCTATAGATATTTTTCAAAGAGACATGGATACAGCGGGATTAAGATCAATCTGTATTACAGAGGAAATGGTTTTTAAAAAATTGGAGGGTTTGAAGGTGAATAAATGTCCAGGTCAAGATGGTATTCACCCAAAATTGCTGTATGAAATTAGAGACCAACTAGCAAAACCATTGGCTATATTATGTTCTCAATCACTTACAAAAGGGATTGTTCCACGGGATTGGAAAGATGCAGGAGTGATCCCCTTATTCAAAAAAGGCAAAAAATCAGATCCGGAAAATTATAGACCGGTGAGTTTAACGAGCATAGTCTTTAAATTGTTAGAGTCAATAATCAAAGAAAACATTGTTATGCATTTAGACAAATAAAATCTAATTAGAAATGGTCAGCATGGGTTTACTAGAGGGAGATCATGCTTAACAAATCTATTAGAATTCACGGAGGAGGTTACTAAAATCATAGATAAAGGGGAGCCAGTGGATGTTATTTATATAGACTTTGCAAAGGCCTTTGATAGAGTACCTCATTAAAGATTATTTCGAAAGTTAAAATCACATGAAATAGGTGGGGAAGTTGCCAAATAGATTGAAAATTGGTTAACGGGAAGAAGGCAGAGGGTGGGCATAAATAAGGAGTACTCTGAGTGGAGTGAAGTGAAAAGTGGTGTGCCACAGGGCTCGGTTTTGGGACCAATTTTGTTCTTGATATATATAAATGATTTGGACATTGATATGAGATTCATGATAGCAAAATTTGCTGATGACACAAAACTATGCAGTAGTGTCTCATCTAAATCGGAAGTGGATATATTGATGTGGGATTTAGATAAAATTCGAGAATGGTCTGTAAGCTGGCAAATGGAGTTTAATGTAGATAAATGTACAGTCATCCACATGGGTAGATCCAATATGGAACATAATTACAGAATGGGAGAAATCAATATTAGAAAGATAGATAAGGAAAGGGACCTAGGGGTTATAACAGATCATACAGGAAAGGTGAGTGAGCAAGTTAAGGTAGCAGTGAAAAAGGCAAATGCAATGTTAGGTAAGATAAAAAGAAATATTAAACATAGGAGCAAGGAAGTGATCGTCAAACTGTATAAAGCTTTAGTTAGACCTAGATTGGAGTACTGTGTACAGGTGTGGAGTCCTTATCATAGAGGGGATATAAACATGCTGGAAAGAATACAAAAAAGAGCGTCAAAGATGATTGTGGGATTCCAGAATTACAGTTATGAGGAACGACTCAGAAAAACTGGCCTACATTGTCTCGAAGAGAGAAGAATTCGTGGTGACTTAATACAGGTTTATAAGATGATTAGAGGAATCGATAAATTAGACTATAACAAGTTTTTTAAAATACAGCCACCTACAATAACACGAGGGCATAGCTACAAGCTGACTAAAGAGAGGTCCAGGTTAGATATTAGGAAATATTTTTTTAGTCAGAGAGTGGTGTCTGCTTGGAATGCATTGCCAGGGGAGGTAGTGGAGGCAGGGACAGTTAATGCATTTAAGAATAAACTGGATGCGCATAGCTTTTAGAGCAAGGTGATGTAAATGTAACTGGTTGTATACAGACTCAGCAGGGTCTTCTAAACCAGTATAAAGACGTTAAGTTAAGTTAAGTTAAGATCCAGGTCATCTGATGATTTGTCCCAACCTTCCAGATACATGTGACGAGAGCGACATGCTAAAGGTAAATGACAGGGCAATTCAAGTCGCTGAACACTGGATGGACATTATATGACGTGGTGCTTGGACATAGTAAGTGAGTAAGTAATAACACTAAATAAACTGAACAAATTTTAAGTGTGCTAGACCATCTGTACCTGGATACAAAAGTCCATGAAAGTTATGATCCACAGCATTTATGACTGACTGGTCTACAATTGCTTCAAACTTGCGGGCAAAAAACACAGGTTTTGTTTCATAGTGCTGTCAAAAAAAAGAGAAAAGTATAATAATATATTGGAGAGTACATGACATGTTAATGGGTTGTGCTTCAGTTGGAAGAAGCCACGGTAACACAGTGGTTAGCGCATTTACTGCCCAGTCAAGTGCTCAGTGCATTTACTGCCCAGTCAAGTGCTCAGTGCATTTACTGCCCAGTCAAGTGTTCAGTGCATTTACTGCCCAGTCAAGTGCTCTGGTTAAATCTTCAGCTAGCGTAGGAAGAAGAAGAAGAAGAAGAAGAAATCTTCAGCTGATTCAGGATAATTTTGTGATCGCAAAAGATTCTGGGGTCTGGTCAGAATTTAAAAAATGGGTAGTAGTAAAATTCTAGGAAGGAAGAGGTGACAGGTGTGATGCTGACCACATCACCTCTAGTGTGCTGTCAAAGATAAATATGGTCCCTACACTATATTTCCCAATATGCCACATGGTCTTTACACCATATTCGCCAATATGCCACATAGTCTTTACACCATATTCCCCAATATGCCACATGGTCTTTACACCATATTCCCCAATATGCCACATGGTCTTTACACCATATTCCCCAATATGCCACATGGTCTTTACACCATATTCCCCAATATGCCACATGGTCTTTACACCATATTCCCCAATATGCCACATGGTCTTTACACCATATTCCCCAATATGCCACATGGTCTTTACACCATATTCCCCAATATGCCACATGGTCTTTACACCATATTCCCCAATATGCCACATGGTCTTTACACCATATTCCCCAATATGTCACATGGTCCTTACACTATATTCCCAAATATGCCACATGGTCCTTACACTATATTCCCCAATGTCACATGGTCCTTACACTATATTCCTCAATGTCACATGGTCCTTACACTATATTCCCCAATGTCACATGGTCCTAACACCATATTCCTCAATATGTCCCATGGTCCTTACACCATATTCCCCAATATGCTACATGGTCCCCTGCCGAAGACGGATGTGTCGGATTGAAAGGTGCAAATATTGCAGTCAAACTGTAAACTAGTGATACAACACAAATCAGTTCTCAGGACTACATCCTGCTACTTGCAAAGCCCTGTTCAGGACTTAGTAGCGGGAGATTGAAAATGAACGCTGAAGAAGAAAGAAGAAGCTACATAGTCCTAACACCATATTCCTCAATATGCCACATAGTCCTAACACCATATTCGCCAATATGCCCCATGGTCCTAACACCATATTCCTCAATATGCCACATGGTCTTTACACCATATTCCCCAATATGCCAAATGGTCCTTACACCATATTCCCCAATATGTTACACAGCATGTTAACAGGATTTTTGACCTCTTTTTTTGTTACCTGAGTGGGCATATCAGATGTGTGTACAACTAGCAAGCTACAAGAAATGTCAGCATACACATATTCTGACACGTACCTGCTAAAAGTGCTGTGATATGCCAGTTCCATATAACATAACATAACATGATAATGGCACATTTCATATCCTATGGAGCACATGAAGTAGTAGATTTCAATTTAGTCTTTCAGGGGACGGCGTGGCCTAGTCGATACGTGGCACGGCTCACAATCCGAAGGTGCTGGGTTCGATCCCCATCACAGCACCGGCCGTTACCCCGGGGAAGCAAACCCTTAGAAAATGCAGGAGGAAGCAGACCTAACATAAAATGCATGCTGAAGTCGGATGCATTGGGCCGATAGGCGCAAAATATAAAAAAACCACAGTGCAACGCACATCGCCTTGGGGATTAGAGAAATAAGGCGAACGCAAAAAAAATTAAAAATTTAGTCTTTCTAGGTATATTGTTTTATATCTTTATGACAGGTAGCGCATGGCCTAGGGGTTGTGAGCTTTGCTTTCAGTCCCAAATGCACCAGGTTCTAATCAAATTGTACTGAGATTGTGCATGTCATGGGTTTTTTCATGGTATGAACACTTCTAGTTGACCCAGCTGTAAATGGGTACCTGACAAAGTCAGGGGACATTTTTTAGAGCCACCGCTATAGCTATGGAATTCGTGCTCTGTCATCGGCACTTTCAGCAATGAAAGACTGAGCAAGTATGACGGCATCCTGGTGCAAGTCGGTTTTATGAGTCACTTTCCATATCTTTATGAATGTATGTACTATCCATGGGGGACTCAGTGGTCTCGAGGTTAGGTGTCCGGAGGTTATGGCTTCAAATCAGGGTGGAGGTCATGATTTTTATTTCACATGGATCTTCTGGTAAAAATTTCCCTGATCAGTGAGATTGAATTCTTGTGTTCCAGAACTTAATGATTTAAGAGCAGTACTCTATCAACTATGCCAGCAGTCCGCACCAAAAAGGGTAGTGGTGCAGTGGGTTCCATCCCACTGTAACATCCAAGGCAACGAGGAGGCAGACAGACTGGCAAAAGAAGGTGCAAAACTACCACAACCAGATACTAGTATGACATACGAAGAGTCAAAACGGCTTATTAGAGCTAGATACATGACCAAATGGGAAACCAAACATACTGGCTACACCAAAAACGATGCCTATTACCAGTTGAACAGAAGAGAGCAGGTCGTGGTCTTCAGACTTCGCACTGGCCACAATAGACTAAGGTACCACCTATTCAACAAATTGAAGATAGGTGGCACTGACGAATGCCCGTGTGGTACCGGGAAAATGACCGCTGAGCATTTGCTGCAAAACTGCCCGACACACGAGGATCAGAGAGAGCAGATGTGGCCATCACCAGTGGCAACACTAGACAAGCTCTATGGCAGTGTCGATAGCCTCAGGATGACTGCTGCTTTTTTCGAAAAAATAAAGGTTGATGTCTGACTGCGTACGATGAAGAAGAAGAAGAAGTATGAAAGGTTTTATCTCATAGCACAAACAAATATGAGAAAAATAGAATAGATTAAAAGACATGACATATTAATGAGGATATCTATCTGATCTTTTGGAGGAGATAGCAATAATAATTCTTCTTCTTCATTCAGATCACCTTGGGGTGCATATGCCATCAACCAACCCTTTTTGTCATGTGTTCTTTGCCTCTATTTCCCTGGGGGTTCCATGACAGAGATTGCTCTGTGATGCTGGTGTGAGGCTTAAAAAGTGTATGGTCTATCCAGTGAACCCCACTTTCTAAGATAAATGCTTCGCACTTTCTGAGAATCTAACATCTATGGATACTGGGGAGTAAATAAGAGCACTGCTGTGACCTTACAAACACGTAGTAAATGATGACTAATGAGGGCTGTGTTTGGAGCTAACAGCCTCATCGTGAAAAACAAAGTACTTTGGTGCCGGCTTACTATTAGGGAGTTAACATTCAGTGACAATTTAATTCTTCCTTCTGTGAATTAATGGGATAGGAAGAAATATCATGTCCTTGCTTATTTGATTTCATGTTTTTCTGGTGTCTATCTATATCCCCTCTGCTCCACAGACTATGCTCCAAGTCTCTTCTATCCTACACTAGAAATGTTGTTCTAACAGGTTAAGCTGTACTTACAAGCAACCTCTCCACGTCACTGATCTTAATATCGTTTGGGGAGCAACCGCACCAGTCAACAATGTGCTTATACTGACACTTGCAACCCTGCTTCCTCCTCCAGTTGGTCAAGTGGAGGTTGTTGTCCACTGACTGTGTACAGAACACACTGTTTTGTAGCACCATATGAAAGAAAGACTGAGGACGAAAACACCATCAAAATAAATCATGTAAGTATGTGTTTTAAAGACAAAAGAAAAATGGAAAAAGAATTGATCCCAGAGAAACTGTTTCAAAAACAGAATGTAAATAAATGGATTTTAGAAAAACTGTTTATTATTTTTGCCCCACAATAAGTAAGTTTATTCTTTTGTGCACACTGAAAATGGCGTTGAGTGGTGGGTTGTAGTAGCTTTCCTCACATCCCGAGCGTGCTGATGAAGGTGGATAGCTGTCCTCCAGACGGTTGTGCTAAGCTTGGCTTCATCTGCATGACGCTCACTACTATGGGGATCACACTGATCCACATCTTGTCAGCCAGACTGCCTTGAAAACATGTTGTTTCAAGGGAATGATGCTTGGTCAGTATATTGTGCTTGACCCTGACATACATCCTGGTTAGTATGTTGTGCCTGACAGGACTAATGTCTCAGTTCCCCGAAACTGTCCCAAAGGCGAAAGAAAAGTGGAAAAAAAACATTTGTCCATAAGAAACTATTTCAAAGACAAATGCAGAATCTGAAAAAGAAATGTATCCCATAGAAATTTTTTCAAAGACAAAAACACAATGTCAATTATTATTTATAAATATTTTAAACATTTTTTGTTTCATCTCCTTTCCTAAGGCGGAGTTCTATGTACCGTATTTTGCACTTTAACTGCCCAGTGCATGATACTTCAGTACCAATTTGTAATGGGTTTATTGCCATAAGGTTACAGTATTGCTGTTTTGTGGTGAATCCAAACACAAGAACAATTTGGTTGAAGACCTAGCTCCACAAGAAGATGACAATGTTTTGATTGTCTGGAAAAATGTACATCAATCTAATGGAACCATCATCATCATGTAGCATTTAAATGTAGCGAATTAAACAGCAAAAATAGACTTTGAAAAAAAACTTGCTCAGAGGATCAAGACTGACAGTAAAAGCTTCTTCTCTTATGTTAGAAATAAACAAAGAACGAAAGACAAAGTAGGCCCTCTCATAGACAGTACAGGGAAAATAATAAGTGAGAATAGGGAGGCAGCTAATCTGCTCAATCAGTACTTTGGCACAGTCTACACAAAAGAGGACTGCTCCAAGATCCCAGAGCCTATAGATATTTTTCAAAGAGACATGGATACAGCGGGATTAAGATCAATCTGTATTACAGAGGAAATGGTTTTTAAAAAATTGGAGGGGTTGAAAGTGAATAAATGTCCAGGTCAAGATGGTATTCATCCAAAATTGCTGTATGAAATTAGAGACTAACTAGCAAAACCATTGGCTATATTATGTTCTCAATCACTTACAAAAGGGATTGTTCCAAGGGATTGGAAAGATGCAGGAGTGATCCCCTTATTCAAAAAAAGGAAAAAATTAGATCCAGCAAATTATAGACCGGTGAGTTTAACGAGCATAGTCTGTAAATTGTTAGAGTCAATAATCAAAGAAAACATTGTTATGCATTTAGACAAATTGAATCTAATTAGAAATAGTCAGCATGGGTTTACTAGAGGGAGATCATGCTTAAAAATCTATTAGAATTCATGGAGGAGGTTACTAAAATCATAGATAAAGGGGAGCCAGTGGACGTTATTTATCTAGACTTTGCAAAGGCCTTTGATAGAGTACCTCATCAAAGATTATTTCGAAAGTTAAAATCACATGGAATAGGTGGGGAAGTTGCCAAATGGATTGAAAATTGGTTAACGGGAAGAAGGCAGAGGGTGGGCATAAATAATGAGTACTCTGAGTGGTGTGAATTGAAAAGTGGTGTGCCACAGGGCTCGGTTTTGGGACCAATTTTGGTCTTGATATATATAAATGATTTGGACATTGATATGGGATCTATGATTGCAAAATTTGCTGATGACACAAAACTATGCAGTAGTGTCTCATCTAAAGCGGAAGTGGATATATTGATGTGGGATTTAGATAAAATTCGAGAATGGTCTGTAAGCTGGCAAATGGAGTTTAATGTAGATAAATGTACAGTCATCCACATGGGTAGATCCAATATGGAACATAATTACAGAATGGGAGAAAACAATATTAGAAAGATAGATAAGGAAAGGGACCTAGGGGTTATAACAGATCATACAGGAAAGGTGAGTGAACAAGTTAAGGTAGCAGTGAAAAAGGCAAATGCAATGTTAGGTAAGATAAAAAGAAATATTAAACATAGGAGCAAGGAAGTGATCGTCAAACTGTATAAAGCTTTAGTTAGACCTAGATTGGAGTACTGTGTACAGGTGTGGAGTCCTTATCATAGAGGGGATATAAACATGCTGGAAAGAATACAAAAAAGAGCGTCAAAGATGATAGTGGGATTCCAGAATTATAGTTATGAGGAACGACTCAGAAAAACCGGCCTACAGTGTCTCAAAGAGAGAAGAATTCGTGGTGACTTAATACAGGTTTATAAGATGATCAGAGGAATGGATAAATTAGACTATTACAAGTTTTTTAAAATACAGCCACCCACAATAACACGAGGGCATAGACTAAAGAGAGGTCCAGATTAGATATTAGGAAATATTTTTTTAGTAAGAGAGTGGTGTCTGCTTGGAATGCATTGCCAGGGGAGGTAGTGGAGGCAGGGACAGTTAATGCATTTAAGAATAAACTGGATGCGCATAGCTTTTAGAGCAAGGTGATGTAAATGTAACTGGTTGTATACAGACTGCAGGGTCTTCTAAACCAGTATAAAGACGTTAAGTTAAGTTATATCCTTTGCAGAATGTCACTCTCATAATAGCCACCCTGTAAGACTCTCAATCTTTAGCCAGTTCTCCCACCTCTGTCACTCTCACCACAGCCACCCTGTAAGACTCTCAATCTTTAGCCAGTTCTCCCACTTGTCATTCTCATAACAGCCACCCTGTAAGACTCTCAATCTTTAGCCAGTTCTCCCACTTCTGTCACTCTCATAACAGCCACCCTGTAAGACTCTCAATCTTTAGCCATTTCTCCCACCTCTGTCACTCTCATAACAGCCACCCTGTAAGACTCTCAATCTTTAGCCAGTTCTCCCACCTCTGTCACTCTCATAACAGCCACCCTGTAAGACTCTCAATCTTTAGCCAGTTCTCCCACCTCTGTCACTCTCATCACAGCCACCCTGTAAGACTCTCAATCTTTAGCCAGTTCTCCCACCTCTGTCACTCTCACCACAGCCACCCTGTAAGACTCACAATCTTTAGCCAGTTCTCCCACCTCTGTCACTCTCATCACAGCCACCCTGTAAGACTCTCAATCTTTAGCCAGTTCTCCCACCTCTGTCGCTCTCATAACAGCCACCCTGTAAGACTCTCAATTTTGTTCAACACCCAGCTCAATTTTGTTCAACACCCAGCTCAATTTTGTTCAACACCCAGCTCAATTTTGTTCAACACCCAGCTCAATTTTGTTCAACACCCAGCTCAATTTTGTTCAA
Source organism: Ariolimax columbianus (assembly GCA_036924085.1). Classification (NCBI taxonomy): domain Eukaryota; kingdom Metazoa; phylum Mollusca; class Gastropoda; order Stylommatophora; family Arionidae; genus Ariolimax; species Ariolimax columbianus. The sequence continues at coordinate 10,529,126 of JAVGWX010000006.1, forward strand.
CACCCAGCTCAATTTTGTTCAACACCCAGCTCAATTTTGTTCAACACCCAGCTCTTTTAGAACCTCTGTGTTTTTCTTTTTGCTGTCCCTGGTATTCTAAGAACTTTCCTATAGCATTTTAGTTAAGACGACACACTTTTTTTAATTTAGTGTTTGTGTGATGCGGCCTGTGATTTTGCCCCAGGGAAGATGTATGTTGTCAGAATTTATGTTTCTGTTATTTTGTCCATATTCTTCTTCTTCTTCGTTCGTTCTCAATCTCTCACTACCAATCCCTGAACAGGACTTTGCAAGTAGCAGGATGTTGTCCGGAGAACAGAATATGTCGTGTCGTTTACAGCTTGACTGTGATATTTGCACCTTTTGGTCCGACACATCCGACTTCAGCAGGCATTTTGAGTACCGGTTTAGCCTTCCCTCTTCGATTCTTTCTACTTAGTAGGCTCTGTTGCAGTCAGTTATTCAGGATCACAGTGTGAAGGTGTAGATGGGTCTTGGCAGCTCTAGTTTGCTGGCCCTGACACTAGCAGTCAGCTATGAGTCGCTGACCACTGCAGCGCATGCATTGCTCAGCATCTTGATACCGTCCATGTTCGATACATTTCACATTTTATTTCACCTTTCCTGATTTTCATACAAGAAAAACCCTTTTTTTTTTTTAAATATCAAGGTGTCTGGAACGTTTAGGTAAAAGTATATTTGTGAGAAAAGTAAAAAAAAGTGGCAGCAACATATTTTATTAACAGAATATGTCATATTAAGATAATTTTTTAATTCCATATATGTGCAAAATTAATAATAACAAGCTCATTTAGGTGGGGAAAACCGGAACAAAAAGGTGCGTAAAAATGATATATAGAAGGAACAATGAAAAAAAAACCCATACAAATCATGGGTAACAATGCGTGTTGACATGTTTGTGCTTTAGTTTTTAAGGTGTCTCGTACAGGAGAAGAAAGCTTCTCAGGTGCTGCCCAAACTAACTTAACCTCTTTATATTGGTTGAGAAGACTCTGCAGAGTCTGTATACAACCAGTTTCTTTTACTTCATTTGATCTAAACACTATGCATTAATTGACACTGCCTCCACTATTTCCTGTGGCAATGCATTCCAAGCATTCACCACTCTATGACTAAAAAAATATTTTCTAGCATCTAATCTGAACCTTTCTTGAATTAATTTGTAGCTGTGCCCTCTTGTTCTTGTAGGCAGCTGTACTTGGAAAATCTTGTTATAGTCTAATTTATCCTTTCTCCCTATTATCTTATAAACCTGTATTAAATAACCACAAATTTTTCCCTTTTCTAGATAGTGTAGGCCATTTTTTTAGTCTTACCTCTTCTTCTTCCGTTCGCTTTAAAATATTGTCTATATCTGCAATGTTGTCTCTTGTATAAACTTCACTGTCTTTTGTAGTTCACATACAGGTCCATAAAGTTTCTCTTCCAGTGTTGTTTCTATGGGCCAGTGAGATTTACTCTGTATATCATATTCGGGGCAGTTTTGTAGTATGTGCTCTGCTGTCTGGGGCACCTGTCCGCATGTACACATGGCTGAGTTGCCAATCTTCATTTTTGTGTACATGTGGCTGCAGAGTCGGTTGTGTCCTGTTCTAAGGCGCAACACAACAGTTTGCTCTTGTCTGTTCATGTTATGGTAATCGTCTGGTGTTACTGTTGGTGGCTTTCTGATTGATTTGATCATCCTTATCTTCTGTTGGTATGTAACTGGCACATCTGGTTGCTCGTCTGCAGCCCCTTCCTTTGCCAGTCGATCTGCTCTCTCGTTTCCAGTCTTACCTCACAACTATCATTCTGGAAAATCACTATCAGTTTTATACCTCTTCTTTGTATCCTTTCCAGTATGTCTATATCCAATCTACGCTAAGGACTCCACACCTAAACACAGTACTCCCATTTAGGTCTAGCTAATGATTTATACAGTTTGACTATTACTTCCTTGCTACTATGTTTAATATTTCCTTTTATAATACTTACCATACATTACATTTGCCTTTTTCACTGCTACATGGACTTTTTCACTCACCTTACCTGTATGATCTAATATGTCTTTTTCCTTTTCTATCTGTCTAATATTATTCTCTTCCATCTGCCAGCTCTCAGACCATTCCTGAATTTTATCTAAATCCAACCCCAATTTATCAACCTCTGCATTAGATGAGACACTTCTACATAGTTTTGTGTCATTCGCAAATTTTTCAGTCATGGATCCAATATCATTATCTAAATTGTTTTTATATATCAATGGATAATAAAGAAAACTTGTCAGTTCCTGCTCAAACTGACCTCAACGGGTAGTAATGAATACTTGTAGAGCTGTTTCAGCCCTGTGACCAGTCGATCGTTTGAGAAGACAGAATAGTGAGCAAACTCCCACCATAAACCAATCCAGTCACTGCCACCATCAAATACAATGCCCCTGGGTAGAGGACGCTCTGCAACCCTCCACAAATGATTTTCACACTCGTGAAATGTCTGATCCATGCCTTGCTTTTTAATAAATCTGAGATCAAGAACATATAAAGATGATTAAATTCATGAAATTATACCTGCAAATTTTAAATAAAACATAAATTATTGTAAGTATGTTTATAACAGTGATAGTAGTTGTTTGTGAATATCCACAATGAGTTGGTTACTCTTTTGTGCACCCTGAAAAGGACGTTAAGTGGCCGGTTGCAGTAGCTTTACCCCCAAAAAGGTGGTTGTGCTATGCTTGGCTTCATCTGCGTGTTACTAACTACTACAGGGATCACGTTGATCCCTCACCTTGTTAGCCAGGATGCCATGAAAACAGCCTGTTTCCAGGAAGGGCTACTAGGAAGCTAAGATGAGGGTCTTAGCCAGGATGTTTTGCCTGACCATGACTAACATGTCTGATCAGTACATTTTGTCTTCCTCCCCATAACAATGATAGAGATTTAAATTAATAAAGAGCTGACATCTAATGAGGACAATAGATGGGATGTGGGTAGGAGGGCGGTGTTTGTAAAAGCTGTTATAGTCTGGAGTGGAGTAGGGTACAGGCCCTCCAACAGCAATCAAATGCTCCCATTGCGTGCATGTCATATAGCTTTATGTGGGCAATATAGTTCTGGCCTTCATATTGCACAGCTGTTTATACAAATATGAGAACGGAGTGATGGGCGAGCATCTGATATCCCTAAAACCAGATAGATTCATCAGGAAGATGACACTCGCTAGCCTAGGAAGGGAACTCGTCTAGAATTAAAACCGTATTTCCAAAACCAGCAGTATCAAAGTCCACTACATGGAACCAAAGTCAACCTGGGTAGATGAGACTCGCTAGCTGGTAAGGTTGTTCATCCAGGTGAAAGACAACTCTTACCTCAAACCTTGTAGGTAGGTTAGGGATAGTCTAAGGTGAGGGAGAGATAACTTGCCAACACATTTTTGGGGCAGAAATCTGTCCCCAAATCATCCAATGAAAAGACTGGAAGGGAATGGTCGAATAAGTCCCGAGAGAAGCTACTTCAAAAAGAACTTGCCTGCTTAACCACACCCACCTTTTAACCTTTTATTTCTTTTATCCTTACTTTTCTATCCTCACTCACCTTTTAACCTGTTATTTCTTTTATCCTTACTCACTCTTCTATACTCACCCACCTTTTAACCTGTTATTTCTTTTATCCTTACTCACTCTTCTATACTCACCCACCTTTTAACCTGTTATTTCTTTTATCCTTACTCACTCTTCTATACTCACCCACCTTTTAACCTTTTATTTCTATTATCCTTACTCACTATTCTATCCTCACCCACCTTTTTACCCTCAATCATTTCTTTTATTCTTATTGTTTTATCCTCACTCTTTTATTTATATATAATATATAGGTACACCACAGCTTTCTTTCAAACCTAGAATGCTGCTCCAAATTCAGCAGACTTTTGGACTTGTGATAATGGCAAGATGTGAATACCAAAAAAGAGTTAGAAAGTTTTCTACCCTAGAGAGGTTAGCCGACACTGACAGTTGCCTTTTATGATTAGGCTCCCAGTGTGGTAGTAGTCCTATTCTCTCATATTTGTCCCATATAGAACCCTCCAATATACTACTTGGCCACACAAAGTTGATAGGAGATACAAGAGCAGAGTGGCAACCACAAAAAAGATATACATACAGCTTTAGTTGAAACTCAAATTTAGATAAAATCCACCAGGAGAAACTGTTGTCGGGGATGAAGTGAGTGAAACTTCATCGTACTAAACCACAGCTTGTGTGAAATGAGGTGGCCAGTTCCCTTCCTCACTGCCTTTTCTTCCCTAGCCATAGCTCAGGTACCCATTTACAAATGAACCCCCTATACAGCTAAAGCGCACCATAACGGGAGTTGAACCCCATCACTTTGCCTTGAAAAGCGAGTGCTCTACCACTACACTAATCAGAAGTTTGGACTAGGAAGACAGAAGCAGACAGAGATAATCCAGAACTGAAGATCATATAATGCAAGGGCCTACTAGGCTGGAAACAGTCACAGAAACAGACAAAGATGAATCCAGAATCACATAATGTAAGGATCTCCTAGGCTGGAAACAATGACCGAAACAGACAAAGATGAATCCAGAATCACATAATGTAAGGATCTGCTAGACTGGAAACAATGACAGAAACAGACACAGATGAATCCAGAATCACATAATGTAAGGATCTCCTAGGCTGGAAACAATGACAGAAACAGACAAAGATGAATCCAGAATCACATAATGTAAGGATCTCCTAGGCTGGAAACAATGAAGTGGACAAATCAAATCACAAACAGTGAAAAAATCTACATCAAATTTAAGAAAGGATCTAAGGAAGGTTTTGGAGCACATAGTAACCATGAGCAAAATTGTTGATTGATAACAACAATGAGAGAAGCTAGAAAGCTCAATATTATTGTCATGGAAAACTTTCAACTGCAGAACTGAACAACAGCACCTGGTAAAGAAAGCTATGGAGATCCACAACTGTCTACCTTGGACTACCTCCACTACTTTCTGTGGTTATAAGCAAACCAGATTAATCAAAGTGCCTTTATGGATTGGCTTCGTTCGTTCTCAATCTCCCACTACCAAACCCTGAAAGGGCTTAAGTAGCAGAATGTAGTCCAGAGAACGGAATGCGTTGTCGTAGTTTATAGCTTGACTGCGATATTTGCACCTTTCGGTCCAACACATCCGACTTCAGCAAGCATTTTTTGAGTACCGGGTTAGCATTCCCTCTTCGATCCCTTCTCCTTAGCCAGTCTGCCCTGCTGCAGCCTGTTATCCAGGATCACCGCAAAGAGGTGTAAAAGGGTCTTGGCAGCTCTGGTTCACTGGCTCTGACATTAGCAGTCAGCTATGGGTCGCTGACCACTGCAGCTCATGCACTGTTCCAAAGTGCCTTTATCACTATGTGGGTTTGCTTTACTCTCACCTTGTGATAACCCTTTGTGAATATCTGGAACATTATTTCTTTGCCATTCGTTAAGAACATAGAGATTTGGTCCTTGTCCTGCTACTTTCCCAACCTATTAGATGTCACACCCCTGTTGCCTTGCAGGATACCTGTTTACGAGAAAGGTTCAGGAGTAAACCCTGAAAAAAAAATCTGCATCCTGTGCTTAACTTGACATCTTTATACTGGTTTAGAAGACTCTACAGAGTCTGTATACAACCAGTTTCTTGGAGGGTGGTTAACCGATGTGCAAATTAATTTTATTAAGACTCAAATACTAGAACCCGCAGCCAGTTAGGCACCATCTATAGCTGCTCTTAACAAACCACCTAGGCAAAAGTACAAATAACTTGGGTAGATTTTAAAATTTGAATTGTGTTCGGGCAGCGGCCGTTAAGCCTACTCTTTTCTATTTCCAACTGCCAAGGGATTTTTAACGTGCTCGACACTGAAGACAGGAATCCAATCTCACTACCCAGAGATCAGAGTCATTTTTACCAGAAGATCCACGTGAAAAAAATTCCAGTCTCCACCAGGATTCAAACATGCAACCAACGCCACCTGAGGCTGACACCTTACCTCGAGACCACTGAGTCCCCTAAATCTATCTCCAGTCGTCTTGATAATGTCTTGCCACTGGCTAAAGGTAGCTCTGGATGAGAGCGTGTGCTTTACATATTGAGCAAATCTTGCTCACTTTAATCCAAATCACACCGCATGTCACCCATTTCAGTGGACAGTGCAAAATGAAACGACTGGCAATAAGGCTGAACAAGGACAGTGGTCCTCATCACACATGATGGATGATGAATGGCCATGCTGTATTTCAATATGTAATCTGAACTAGCCTTTTTCTGGGTTATTACCTTGGAACATTTTTGCCGAACGACCTAAGGAAGTTTAGGCCTTTGTATGCAGTGAGAAAGTCAACCAGTTGTGACAAAGGCCTGTTGAAAAATAGATAGAATATGGTATATAAAAATGTGTGAAATCATTTGTCAATCTTCAAGGTATTGATGAAATACATCTATAAATCTTCTTATCATTGACAAAATACATCAATCAATTTTTAAGGTATTGATGAAATACATCAATCGATCTTTAAGGTATTGATGAAATACATAAATCGATCTTAAAGGTATTGATACAATACATCAATCAATCTTTAATGTATTGATGAATACATCAATAGATCTTAAAGGTATTTATGAAATCATCAATCAATCTTTAAAGTATTTGTGAAGTACATCAGAATGACTGTTGGTTCTAAGTCTACAAGAGAAGGATAGTAACATGGATATCGTCATTGTGTATGCACCAAACGAAGATGAGAGCACTAACATAAAAGATGAATTTTATGAGCTTCTTTGACGATTGCCAAAATGAAATACTTCTCCTTGGAGACTTCAATGCAAGAGTTAGAAAGAACTATTCTAGATGGGATGGAGTGATCGGTAGGTATGAAGAAGATGTCTTAAATGATAATGGAAAATGACTGCTGAGATTCTGCAAAGAACAAAACCTTGTTATTACAAATACAAGGTTTCCACACAAGCGTATTCATGCCTACACAATATGCAAGCCGGCAAGAAATGAAAAATCCATAATTGACTATGCAATAGTGAGGAAAAGTGAATTCAAACATGTGAAGGATGCTTGAGTGTTCAGAGGACCAGAGATATGAAGCGGCCACTACCTAGGTAAAATAAGAAGAGAAATCGAAAAAAGTTATCCAGCCAGGCAAATCCATCAACAAGCATGAAACATAACCCACAAGGAGAAAATAAAAAACAAACTAAGAAAACCAGATGTTAAGAGGAGATACCAAGGGCTCATAACAACAGCAATAGGAAGGATAGAGGAATCTGAAGAAGGTATGGAAATACTTTGGGTAAAAATCAAAGACATCCTCAAAGAGGCTGCAGTAGAGGCATGTGGTCAAACCAGAGAAGGGTGGAAGAGAAAGAGTACACCATGGTGGACAGAAGAAGTGAAAAGAATAATATGAGAAAAGAAAAAGGCATGTAAGCAATACCTAGGAGCTAGGAATACAGAAGAATAAACAAAGAAATATACAGAATATGTAAATTATAGAACAGACGCAAAGAAGACTGCTAAAGGCCAAACAGAAATCCTGGGAGGAAATTGGAGAGAAACTGGAAAATAATGCTGGAGAAACCCAGAAACTATTCTACAGGATCCTAAAGAACATGAGGAAGGAAAAGGAGTGCCCCTTGAAATTTGTTAAAGATAAACAAGGTGCGGTGTTGACCGCCCCAGAAGAGGTAATAAACAGATGGAAAAAATATTTCTCAGATTTCCTTGGAGTGGAGGAAAATCAAGCTCTAAAAGTTACAGTCCCAATTCAAGAAGAGGGAGCCATGGAGGGAAACGATAATATCACAATGGAAGAACTAAAGGCAGCATTGGAGAAAATTGAGATTGGTAAAGCAGCAGGACATGATGGTATAACACCAGAAATGGTTAAATACATGGGAATGACATGAGACATACTTTTCATGAAGATTCTCAAGGTAGCTTGGCGCCACAAGAAGGTACTAAGAGATTGGGAGGTTGCCATAATAATTCCAAATATTTAAAAAGGGTAACAATTGACAATGTGAAAATCAAAGAGGTATTTCCTTTCTCAGTGTTCCTGGGAAAGTCTACTCTAGGATTATAGAATGGCGATTAAGAGGTCTAGCAGAGTTAAATATGAACGAGACTCAATGTGGGTTTTGGGCAAACAAGTACTCAAGACCTTATTTTTACACTCAGACAGCTGAGTGAAAAGGCTCCTAAGTAAGTTAAGGAGATGTATCTCTGTTTTTTGGATTTGGAGGAAGCATTTGATAGTCCTTTGGGTCAAACTCTGGGAGTGCCTGACAAGGAAGAACATCCCAGGACCCTTGATCTCTGCCATACAGTTTCTATAAAACATGCAGAAAGTATGTGCGGACATCAAATCAAAAGTCAGGAGAGTTCAGAACCACTAGCGGAGTAAGACAGGGGGACGTTCTATCACCGTACCTTTTCATACTCCTCATGGATGAAGTCATCAAAGCCTGCAAGGAACGGACAAAAAAGTATGAAGTAGGGTACTGGAAGATGAGACCAAGTTACATATCGAAACTAGCATTTGCAGATGACGTGACCATGATCACGAAATCCATCTGAGCGACATCTGCAGATCAACTTGCAGGTCTGGGAAGAAGAGTTGAAGAAGAGAGGAATGCACATCAGCAACTCCAAAACAAAAACCATGGTGATCGCCAGATATGAAAAGAGACATCAGATAACCTTGAGAACACGAGCACTGGAGCAGGTCAGCAACTTTAAATATCTAGGAGTGGTAATAGACAGCATGGGAGGAATCAAAGAGGAGTTAACTGCACGAAGGGAAGCAGCTGGTAGACTTTTCCATGCAATAAACAGAGGTTTCCTCAGCAAAAGAGAAATAAGCAGGAAAACAAAGATGGATGTATACTGCTCGACCTATGTGCCTGTCCTGACATATGGAAGTGAGTCATGGGCAATGACCACAGCCCAAGAAAGACAACTACAAACTTCAGAAATGAGGTACCTAAGAAAGGGGGTTCAGGTAACGAAAAGGGACAAGATCCGTAACCAGACAAAATGTAGCAATCTCGAAGTCCAACCCCTGCAGACATGAGTGGATCAGTCCCAACTACAGTGGTTTGACCATGTCTTTAGAATGGAAGAAGATCGAATACCAAGGCGGTCATGGGAAATAAAAAGTCAAGTACATTGGGAAGACAAGATATGACAGTCCCTAAGTGACCGAGGGCTGGATTGGAAAGAGGCCAGGAAAAAGACGACGGATAGAACAGTATGGCGTCTCTCTGGCAAACCTCTACACCTCACAGTAGAAGAGGAACGACTAAGTAAGTAAGTAAGTAAGTATGAAAATACATCAATCAATCTTCAAGGTATTGGTAAAATATGTCAATCAATGAAAACCTTTCTAGTGCCTTGTGGAGCCTTTCTGTTTTATTTATGTTTGTCTCAAGCTCTCTTCACTGCGTGTGTTTTGGTCTGCCTCAACATCCCTTACTTTGGTGGTTCGAGAACAGAGATTGTCTTGTAATGCTATCAACTGCAACTGGTTTCCATAATATGTGTCCAATCAAACGCCAGAATCGGCTCATCATGTTATGCTCCATCGACATCTATCTGGTTCTTTCTAACAGTTGCACATTTGCAATCTTATCATACCATTTTCATCTCTTCAATTAAGGGCAGGCACCCATTTATGAAGGTCTGTAGCTTTTTCATTATTATTTTTTGTTGTTGTTCTCAATGTTTCAGAATCATCCAAAAGAACTGACTTTAAATTGGAGTTTCAGGTTTCCATTTTTGTATTCGATTTAATATCTTTTGATTTCCGTGTTCCCCATTGCAATGAAAAGCTGTAGTTGTCATGTGTACTCTTAATTCCATATCTTTCTCAGTACCTCCTACTTTGCTTATATTGCTATCAAGATATATGAATGATTCTAAAACTTCAATGTGTTTATTATTGATGAAATACAAACAAGATTAAAACGCAATTTGACACGAGAACAGTAAGAGATATACTGATGTTTCTATCTACATAAGCCTGTATCTGGGACTAAACAAATAAACAAAGCACAACAAAAACAGCAATTCAAGCTAAAGAAATATGTTTTAAAACTAAATCATTTCCTGAATAAAAGCCAATAATTTGTGTTTTAGTTTTTAGTTTAGTTTAGTAGAAGAATCAACGTCATTGCACACGGTTTAACTCATTCGTTCTCTGTTCTTCTCCATATTTGTGGAGAATTTCAGCACAATCCACAAATTCCGTAGCACCAGCGAAGATCCGGTAATAGATTGGGTAGATTTTTAACATATTTAGAATCTTTCCCGGCAGCGGCCATTAAGTCTACTCTTTTTGATTTTCAACTGCCGAGGGATTTTTAACGTGTGCGTCATTGCGCATTGGTGTCCAATCTCTACTACCCAGAGATCCAGGGAAATACCAGAAAGTCCACATGAAAAAATCTCGATCTCCACCGTGATTTAAACCCATGACCTCCAGCATCCAGTTCCGACGTCTTACCTCAAGACCATTCAGTTCCCAAACAAATTTGTGTCAGCAATGATAACACGTGTTTGCAGTCATCGGTGATCAAAGAATCCTAACTATCTTCAAAAAAGTATGTCTGAATTTATGGCAAGCAGTAGAATGTAGAATGTTTGGTATTTCTATACAAATTTAATTGACGACCAAGATGTTATATGACAGGGGTCTTTTCCGTGTAGCACAGAGTCCCAGGAGTTAGTCCAGACAGGTTTCTCATTGTTATACATTGGTGGTCTTATGTAATTATATTGGACGACGCTATGATATATGGTGATATAAACATCATATAATGTAAATGTAATGCACGATGAAATCAATGTTATAAAGGTTTATGTTAATGTGGTAAAGGATTATGCTAATGTGATATATATTAATAAAACGTGATACAGGATGATGCCATTGTTAGATATTGACATATTTGCTATTTTTTTTTTTTGCCCAACCATTTCACCTGGCGGTCTAGCATCATTCAAGGTGCTCAGATCACAGATCAGAATATCATTACTGAGGCTCCAAGAAAGTGAGCCGCCTGAAAGAATAGAAAGCACAACGAACACACAGTCGACTCCTTACATGTGTGTGCCAAGTGTTGCAGAGTCTGCCATGCCAGAATTGAATTTTACGGCCATATGATATCATGTTTCACAGCACATGCCTGATATTGTCGCCAGCTTGGCTTCCGATAAGCAACTATTATTATTATGACTATCCTCTCTACCACTTGAATGCTTTTCGACTTGGCATACAGGCCCTATTATTGACATGGTGTAGTTGACACCAGCTGTTCTTTGTCTTGTTTGCGTTCAGAATCTGTGGTCATGCTATACCTTCAGGCCAGGTGCCATGATGAAGACTGTAGTCTTCACCTGACCAGAGCGGCTCTCATTTCCTTATAGAGTAGGCATTTCTGTAGAATGTGTTCAGGATTCTGGCTCTCTGTTTCATATCAGTGTATGAGATCTTTAGTTAGTATAGATGTTCTAGTAGTCTGCAGTGACCAGTTCTCATGTGAAATAAGGTAGTTTGTGGTTCTTTTTGAGTTGGTGGATTTTGTCTATTCTACTGCTTATGTACATGTCTTCTCTCCATTGGTGTATATACTGATTTCTGATGATGTTCTTGATCTCTCTGTATGATACTTGATGATTAAATTGTGCTTTTGTTATTGCCATATTTCGCTAGAGCGTCAGCTATCATGTTTCTTGTGATTACGCAGTAGGAGTGCAGTCATTGAAGCGTTATTCTTGAGGATCTCTGGGAGTTTCCTAGTTCACCCCAGCTGTAAATGGGCATCTGCTTTACTGTTAGGCAAGATAAGGGAGCAAGGAAGGAAACTGACAATCCACATCATGATAATACAAGCTAGACCCAGTACAATGAAGTCTCTAACACTTCATCCCTGACTGCAGTGTCTACTATGGTACTACTTTTACTTGTATATAAACAAAAATATGTCAATGATTATATTTCTAGAATTTGAAGAGACTCACTTAATTGGATAATCACTCTCGCTGAGATTAATATAATAATCCCAGTTCCATTCTGACTTGACTTCAAACAATTCCTTGAGAAACTGCATGTGAGCTTGTAACAGACTAGCTCCTCCCCATATGGTAGAAAATCTCTGATTGGTCAGCATCACATTGGAGAAGCGCTTCTCTAAGGGAAGTAATTCTCTGTACATATACTCTTGTCTCTGTGAGGGAATAGATATTTGATAGACTTGAACGACTAATCAGATAATCAGGGTTTGACAAAAGCGCTCATCTGTAACTAGTAACAATTTTTGCTTAACGAGTAACAAAAAATCAGTTTTTAATCGTTAATTGCTTTTTTAATCATTACTGCATAACAACTCTCGCACGATTATTAATGACATCACGGTTCGATTAGATTGTACATAAGCTAGATTACGATGGTGGATCTAAATGGACCTCCACTGCCACAATTTACTAACGCCATTGATAAATGGTGCTACAGTGCTAAAACTACCAAAAATGTTCAAGGACAAAACCTCCATGTCCTCTGACAGTAGTGCATGTTTTCTGAAGACGAAATAGACTAATACTGTGTAAGTAATCCAATATATTTTGGTTTGGTACACATTGTTTGTAGAAATAAAGGCGAATTAGTGCCTCATTTAAATTTGATAACATAAATTGCACGACTGTCGTTCGACCATTTTGACTGGTGACATTTTTGACTGACTGGTGAGCCGCCCTAAAATTTGTCAAGCCCAGCAGATAATAATAACCACAACAGTAGAGCAATAGTAGAGGACAATCAATCATTGGAATAAATCACATCATTTGCATTACACAACAGCAAAGGCAAATGTAAATTCTCCACAAATCTGGAAATCAAGGTCACCAAGACTAAATATACAATTTTTTTAACATTTAAAAGTAGGATTACAAAAAGGACTGCATTGCTGATCAAGAATCAAGAGAGGGATGTTCTGGATAGCACAGGCAGAGAAAATAATCAGACAAGTCATCCCTGCTGAGATAATGGCTAAGGGGTCCACACTGGGGATAGAATGATAGAGGACAAGAGAGTCATTACAATCTTAGACAAGGAATGGGGTAATGGGAGAGCAGAGCTCAAGAAGAACCAGCTTATAAATGAGATAATGCAGGATAGTGATGCCGTACGATACACCGATTGATTGGTGCTGGGCAGTGGGACATCAGGCTGGGGATAGAGTGAGAGGACAAGTTGTTGCTGAGCGTAGTGGGGCATACATGTCAACAACCTCCATTTTGAGAATGGAGACGGAAGCAGTGACCTCAGCGCTGATATGGATACATGAGACTACTTTTAACAAGGGCAGCCATCGTGACAGATGTGTAAGCATCTCAGAAGGTACAGAGGGGATGGTTGAGGTATGAGTGGATAGCAGCTGTTGAGGTTTCAAACCTCAAGGAGATGGCATGGATCTACTGTCCTGGTCATGCTGGGGTTCAGGGCAACGAAAGAGCTGACATCTTGGCTTCACAAGCTCCCATCATGAGCATGTTAGTGATGGATAGGAATGACATTTTCAAATTGATCTTCTTCTTCTTCTTCTTCTTCGTTCGTTCTCAATCTCCCGCTGTCAAACCATGAAAGGGCTTAAGTAGCAGAATGTAGTCCAGAGAACAGAATGCGTTGTGTCGTAGTTTACAGCTTGGCTGCGATATTTGCACCTTTCGGTCCAACACATCCGACTTCAGCAAGCATTTTTTGAGTACCGGGTTAGCATTCCCTCTTTAATCCCTTCTCCTTAGCCAGTCTGCTCTGCTGCAGCCTGTTATCCAGGATCACCGCGTGGAGGTGTAGAAGGGTCTTGGCCGCTATGGTTCGCTGGCCCTGACGCTAGCAGTCAGCTATGGGTCGCTGACCGCTGCAGCTCACGTGCTGCTCAGCATCTTGATCCCTCAAATTGATCAATGACAGTCTGTTTGATGAGGACATTGCAATAGCTTTAAACACCAACGAGGTTCAAATGGAATGGGGTGAATGAGAGGGCAGAGCATGAGAGTGTACAACCAGCAAACTACGGGGACCATCAGCATCCAGACATATTGCAGGCAAGCTGTAACCTAGCAACACAAGGCATTCTGTTCTCTGGAATACATCCTGCTGCTTGCAAAGCCCTGTCAGGGTTTGGTAGTGGGAGATTGAGAACGTTCAGGGTTTGGTAGTGGGAGATTGAGAACGAACACAGAAGAAGAAGAGGTCATTCTAATTTCTACCTGTCCCACCTGTCAATAACACATCCATCAAATGTAAAGACCAGGATGCCAGCCTTCACTATAGGTTTGTCCAAGGAACACAACATCATGCATGCCTTATTAGGATTGATCTGGGAACTGGTATTACCATGCTACTGTGAGATTGTCTGTAATGTCTTTGGTCATCTCATGTCTATCTGAACAAGTCTTTTACGTAAGGATGCAATCTGCAAATGTTATTGTTTGCCATGTCCTTGAGAGTTGAATGCTGGCCACTTTGATTGTGTAGATGTAGAAAAGAACCAGTGAGAGTGGATAACCTTGATGTAGTCCTGAACATATTTGCATCAGTTCTCATGTCCAAGATTCCAATTGGAGTTCAATTGTTCTCTCTATCAGGGCAGCTGATATCCAACTCACCAGTCACGGGTTAATTAAGCACAAAACAAGCTAAGGATCTTCAACTCAAATGTGAAGTCGGACATTCTATATAGAACAGATACATGGTGGATGACAAAAACTCAATATTAAGAGATTATAGGACTTGATCAACATCACCATCTTCTTCTATCCACTTGTGTTGTTAGATGTCGTGGTGAGGTAGTTTTCTGTCTTGTGCCAGCTTTGTCTCCGATATTGTTGTCATTCCATGTTTCTTCAGTGTTTAATTAACAAATTCATGGGTTTCTTCTTCTTCTTCACACTCTGTCAGACGTCAACTTAAATTTGTTCGAAGAAAGCAGCTGTCATCCTGAGGCTGTCGCCACTGCCATAGAGCTTGTCTAGTATTGGCACTGGTGATGGCCACATGTGCTTTCTCTGGTCCGAATGCATTGGTTTGACAAGGCTTATTGGAGAGAACAGGACAAAGACAGATGGTACAGGAAATCTTAGGAAGAATGTGGTATTAGATAGGCCACAGATTGCAGAACACTTCAAACCAATATAAGCAAGAACCTCTGTCATGGAACTCTAAGGGAAAGAGGTAAAGCAAGGTGAAAGAACACGGAAATGATGCCTAGAGGGCAGTACAAACAAAATGGGGAGAAGCTGTAGAGAGTTGGAGAAAATAGCACAGGGCATGTATGATGACAAATGCATCCCAAGGTAGCAAGGACAATGAAGAAGAAGAATTCCATAGGAGAAATTTCAATTGAAAACAGAGACCATTTGTAATCATACTTTTGTCATGACTGAAGCTATTTCTTGATCAAACATAAACAGAAAGCGAAAATGAAATATCTAGATAAGACCATGGAGAACCAGCTAAGGACAACACTGTCTCATGGGCATATCACTTGGGCAACAGCACCAGATGGCCTTACACAACAGTGACATTGTCTCACGTCAAGGATGTCATCCATCATGCCAACAACTCCAAGCAGACTGGGCTGGCCATTTAGTCAGAAGGAAGACGAACGCTGGAGAACAGCAACCACTCTGTAGTACCCACGTGGCAAAAAAAGACCCCCGTGGCAGACACCCCCACCCCCACCAGATGGTAAGATTCGCTCAAGCTGCACAACACTCACGATCCATAAAACAAACGAGTTAGCCATCAACTGGAAACCGAGATGAGACCAGCACAAAACCAAAAAACATAGTACTGCTCAAGCCCAGCTCGCTAGGCAGAGAAATGCACCCGGCTACTACCAACTCACCCAAGAGCTGGGACCTGCACAAGAAAAACATCCCTTGTAGATGCACAGGTCAACTAAGACTCAGACCAACTGGCCAGCACACTTACCTTGTCCACATGAATGTAGTAAAAATGATCTGGGCTGTAAATGACCCTCAGCAGTCTGACCACCTGACGAACAGCCCGCCCATTGATAGTCAACACAAACACAATCTTGACTCTTGCTGTGGTCTCATTCAAATGGGGATGATCTAGAGGTGCATTTTGTCTTATTATGTCTGGGCAGAATTGGAAAAAATAGGCCCACTAAAATATGGTTAACTCTGCTTGAAATGACAGCCGCAAAACATAAGTCAGGGAAATGATATAAACTATAATATTCATACATGTATCATGTCAGCTAGAACTGCCTGAAAAGGTAGATCAAAGAAAAGAATGCAATCCGTGAAAATGAGCAAAATTCATGGATTGCCTTCTTTTTTTATAGGGATGTCTGGATTAGGTGGCTGTCTGAATTGGATTAGGTGGTGGTCTGGATTATGTGACTGGATTAGGTGACTTTATAGATTATATCACTGTCCAGATTATATGACTGTATTAGCTGGCTGTATAGATTATATCACTGTCTGGATTATATGACTGGATTAGGTGAGTGTATAGACTATACAGTTGTCTGTATTATAATACTGGATTATATGACTGTATAAATTATGACTGTCTGGATTATCCGGCTGTCCGAATTGTATGACTGGATTAGGTGGCTGAATAGATTATATGACTGTATGTATTATATGACTGAATTAGATGAATGTATAGACTATACAGCTGTCTGTATTATAAGGATGTCTGGAGTATATCCTGTTGACCCATGTATTCGTACCGAGCACACATAAGTAGTGTAGGTGGACTCCTTACTTGTACTTATCATTAATGGTCATGGTTGACTAAATTGAAATTATATTGACCTTAATATAAATGGAGGAAGTGGACTAGTAGATTACATTTTAACTTAATATAAATGGGACAGGTGGAATCAAAGTAGTAATTAACATAAATAAATGGGACAGGTGGAATCAAAGTAGTAATTAACATAAATGGATGATTGGTGTACTCTTGCATTCATCTGGAACTGACAATAAATACGGGAGGGAAACTCATACATTACTCTTGATTAGCATAAATAGGGAAGAGGGACTTTTCAACTTGAACTTGACATAAATAGGGAAGAGGGACTTTTCAACTTGAACTTAACATAAATAGGGAAGAGGGACTTTTCAACTTGAACAGCATAAATAGAGGAGAGGGACTTTTCAACTTGAACAGCATAAATAGGGGAGAGGGACTTTTGAACTTGAACTTAGCATAAATAGGGAAGAGGAACTTTTGAACTTAAACTTAGCCTAAATAGGGGAGAGGGACTTTTGAACTTAAACTTAGCCTAAATAGGGGAGAGGGACTTTTGAACTTGAACTTAGCATAAATAGGGGAGAGGGACTTTTGAACTTGAACTTAGCATAAATACGGAAGAGGGACTTTTGAACTTAGCATAAATAGGGGAGAGGGACTTTTGAACTTAGCATAAATAGGGGAGAGGGACTTTTGAACTTGAACTTAGCATAAATAGGGGAGAGGGACTTTTGAACTTGAACTTAGCATAAATACGGAAGAGGGACTTTTGAACTTAGCATAAATAGGGGAGAGGGACTTTTGAACTTTGCATAAATAGGGGAGAGGGACTTTTGAACTTAGCATAAATAGGGGAGAGGGACTTTTGAACTTAGCATAAATAGGGGAGAGGGACTTTTGAACTTAGCATAAATAGGGGAGAGGGACTTTTGAACTTAGCATAAATAGGGGAGAGGGACTTTTGAACTTAGCATAAATAGGGGAGAGGGACTTTTGAACTTAGCATAAATGGGGGAGAGGGACTTTTGAACTTAGCATAAATAGGGGAGAGGGACTTTTGAACTTGAACTTAGCATAAATAGGGGAGATGGACTTTTGAACTTAGCATAAATGGGGGAGAGGGACTTTTGAACTTAGCATAAATAGGGGAGAGGGACTTTTGAACTTAGCATAAATAGGGGAGAGGGACTTTTGAACTTGAACTTAGCATAAATAGGGGAGGGGCAATTTTGAACTTGAACTTAGCATAAATAGGGGAGAGGGACTATACATTTTGAACTTAACAAGATGATATAATCCCTTCAGCTGTGAGCTAGCAGCTCTTGACAGCCCAATGCCTCCGGGACAAAAGCACACGTCTTCCTTAATTGTTGTAGTGATGTCTAGAGTGTGTTTTGTATGGTGGGGTATGGTGGGAGCAGCAGGTTTCGCAGATCGGCCAGCCCTGGGCAACAAAGTCAGGATGTGCTCGACTGACTGATCGTGGATGTGGCAGAATCTGCCGTTTGGTTCACGTAGTGGGTCTAATCTATTCAGATGTTTGTTGAGAGGGGCATGGCCTGTTCTCAGCTTGAAGATCAAACTCTAGTCTCTTCGTCTCAGTTTCTTGGCTTGGTCCTGGGGATCTGGTTTTGCTTGGTGTTGGAAATATATTCGGCCTATCGGTCTGATCTAGCCACTGCTGTCTATAGTTATTTTTCAGGATTTGCTTGTAGGTAAACTTAACATTAATGCATCAAGGAGACTTTTGACCTTGAACTTAACGTAAATACGTGAAAGATACTTTGACCTTGAACTTAAACATGAAATGATGAGAGGGACTTTTGACTTTGAACTTAACATAAATAGAGGAATGGGACTTTTTACCTGAACAATGTGAATACAATAAGGAGACTTTTCACCTTAAAATTAACGTAAATTAGGTAAAGTAACATTTAACTGAAGCAAAATATGGCAAATAGACACTTAGGCGGCAATGTTTAGATGGATGAATCCTCTAACTCATGTTTTACTTACAACGAAGTGCATGTATTACTTGGATGTTCATCGTTCCTGATTGCTGGTCTGATGTGTACGTTTTCCCGAGTATCTTGATGATTGTTATGACTACTTGGTTCAAGCTTCCCCTTGTTTTGTTAATTATCAATTGGCATGGCTTCGTTCGTTCATTCTCAATCTGTCGTTATCAAGCCATGAAAGGTCTTCAAGTAGCAGAATGTAGTCCAGAGAACGGAATGCGTTGTGTCGTAGTTTGACTGCAATATTTGCATCTTTCGGTCTGACACATCGGACTTCAGCAGGTATTTTTTGAGTAATGGTTAGCCTTCCATCTTCGATCCCTTCTCCTTAGCCAGTCTGCTCTGCTGCAGCCTGTTATCCAGGATCACCGCGTGGACATGTAGAAGGGTCTTGACAGCTTTGGTTCGCTGGCTCTGGTGCTAGCAGTAAGCTATGGGGCGCTAACAGTCAGTTATGGGTCGCTGACCGCTGCAGCTCATTGCTGCTCCAAATTATCAATTGATCTTGGCTTGACTTGAATAGATCACTCTTCAGATACCATAAGGCTGAGCAGCGCATGAGCTGCAGTGGTCAGCGACCCTTAGCTGACTGCTAGCGTCAGGGCCAGCGAACCAGAGCTGCCAAGACCCTTCTACACCTCCACGCGGTGATCCTGGATAACAGTCTGCAGCAGGGCAGACTGGCTAAGGAGAAGGGAGAATGCTAGCCCGGTACTCAAAAAATGCTTGCTGAAGTCGGAATGTTGGATCAAAAGGTGCAAATATCGCAGCCAAGCTGTAAACTACGAGACAACGCATTCCGTTCTCTGGACTACATTCTGCTACTTACCCTTTCAGTGTTTGGTAGTGGGAGATTGAGAATGAACGAAGAAGAAGGAGATACCATAAGTGAAGAGTTTTCTTTCCTTTTTTGTTTATTTTATCGATGTTCATTAACAGATGTACTAATTGACTGTGAACAAAACATAGCTAAAATACTCACTCTGCACCCCGGTGCCATATATTTTGTTGCTGAGATATGCCCCACATGTTTCTGAAGCATTGCCTGGACACTTGGAGAAGCAGTGAGCCTCCTCTAGCTTTGTGCTGTGCTTGCCGTAGGAGCTCCCACACCAACACTCCTTGCCGTACTGTAATCCTGCATACTTTTGTGCTACAAAATAAATAAATTACAGAACATAATGATCAATGTTTCCCTACAAATTCTTGTTATTTGTTTGATATTCTAACGTCTATCTTCAAGAGAAAAAATAGAAATCTTAAAATATCTTTCTTCACTTCTTTTTCAGCATTCGTCATGACAAAGGGCATTGTAACTAACATTTGTGTCGTCGCTTACAGCGACTCTGCGATATCTTTACCTTTCAGCGAGACCCTCCCGGTTTTAGTTGGGTTTCGGGTACCTGGTTTGTCTTCCCATTGCGATCTTTATCCTCATAGACAGACTACACTAGTGCAGCCTTTTTCAGGTCCGCCACTTGGAGGCGGAGTAGAGTCTTGGTCAGCTCTGGTTCGATGACCATGATGCAAAGCAGTCAGCTCTGATTCGCTGACCATGATGCAAAGCAGTCAGCTCTGATTCGCTGACCATGATGCAAAGCAGTCAGATCTGATTCGCTGACCAAGATGCAAAGCAGTCAGCTCTGATTCGCTGACCATGATGCAAAGCAGCCAGCTCTGGTTCGCTGACCATAATGCATGCAGCCAGCTCTGGTTCGCTGACCGAAATGCAAGCAGCCCGCTCTGGTACGGCTATTATTATTACTATCATGAGATTTATTTACTGGTATACATATTCACAGAAAGCGATAATTGTATGCTACGGGGGTTTCAAGTGTGCCGTCTGGTCCAGTGTCGCCGTCTTTAGCACCTCTTAACTTAACTTAACGTTGTTATACTGGTTTAGAAGACTCTGCAGAGTCTGTAAACAACTATTTGCATTTACATTTCCTTACTTTATGTGCATCCAATCTATTACTAAATGCATTAATTGTCCCTGCCTCCACTATTTCCTGTGGCAATGCATTCCAAGCATTCACCACTCTTTTACTAAAAAATTATTTCCTAATGTCTAATCTGGACTTTTCTTTAGTTAATTTGTAGCTGTGCCCTCTTGTTCTTGTAGGCGGTTGTATTTTGAAAAACTTGTTATAGTCTAATTGATCTGTTCCTTACCTAATTTACACGTATAAAGTCACCTCGAATTCTTCTCTTTTCTAGACACTGTAGACCGGTTTTTCTGAGTCTTTCCTCGTAACTGTAATTCTGGAATCTCGTTATCAGCTTTGTCGTTCTTTTTTGTATCCTTTCCAGCATGTTTATGTCCCCTCTACGATAAGGCCTCCACACCTGTACACAGTACTCCAATCTAGGTCTAACTAATGCTTTATACAGTTTGACTACCACTTTCTTACTTCTATGTTTAATATTTCGTTTTATCATACCTAACATTGCATTTGTCTTTTTAACTGTCACCTGGCCTTGTTCACTCACTTTACCTGTACGATCTATTATAACCACTAGGTCCCTTTATTTTTGCCAGCTCTTCACTGGAAGCGTGAACTCGTACGTTCCAGTTCTAAACTGGTTGGAGAACAAGTAAATTTAAAAAAAAAACATACGTTTTCAGTATAAGCTTTTGTGACTTTTATTAAGAGGACGACGTTATAGCTGCCCTTTGACAATCGTCTTTCAGTTGGTTTCGGCTCTGTTCATTCTAAACGCCATAAATCGTTAAGAGCTGCACGCCGGTGACCCGTTAATAGTTCATAAATTAGCAGGTCGCACTAACAGAGACTGCATACAAAATATTAGCTTAGATTATGGGAAAAAAGTATTAAAAAATAGGAGTAGAAATAGAAGTCCACGCAAACGGACAACGGTCATATCAAGTTGAATAGCAGTTTCCGAGGATGGCGTGGGCTAGTGGTTAAGTGACACGGCTCCAAACACGAAGGTGCTGGGTTCGCTCCCCAATTACAGTATCGGCATTACCCTGGGGAATCAAGCCCTTAGAAAACGCAGAAGGAAGCGGCCCTTACTAAAAATGCATGCCGAAGTCGGATTCACTGGACCGACAGGTGCAAAATAAAAACATAGTGCAACGCACACCGCCTGGGGAAAATAGAGAAATAAGGAGAATGAGAAAAAAAAACCAACCAAAGAAGAAGACGAGGAATTTAAAAGGATTGAAAAACTGAGACATTTCTAACGAAATATCTACACTTCAGGTTTTCGGACATGGTGCGGTTTCATTTTGGATAAAACACAAACATGATACTGTCTTCGGAGTACAACCGACTTCTCTACTTTGTTTTCAAGTTGACATAGGTAGAAAATCTTTGTTCACAAAGGAAGGTTGTAAAAAGGAGCAGCCCATTCGTCCTTCCACGTGTGCAATTTGAAAGGTCTCTTCAGTTTTTGAAATCTAAAAATATGAGAGATCTGTCTTGTTCTGAAATCCCACGCGTGCTTCCCTGTTGGAGCGAAGTTCAAGCAGTGTCTCTGTCAATCGCTCAGGCTATTGTGCAAGTTGTGTTCAAGTGATTTACACTCCAAATGGCATTATGTGAATCCAGGTCTCTATTGAACGAACAGCTTTTCGAATTTAGCCACATGCCTTGTAAGAGACTCGTTGTTGTCATAAAGATTGAGATCTTCACAATCTTCAACTCACTCTGCTAGCTTTGGAAAGCAAGGCGTCCGTCTTGTTTTGTTCCACTTCCCTTGTTTCAGTTAAGACGTTTTCATACAAATGATGAAATAGTTTTTCTTGTTAAAATTAAAATGATGTTTGTCCATTGCAATTGACATGTTCAATGAATTTACATGTCAGAAGATGTCAGCTAAATATGCCAGCTGTGCAAGTCACGTGGAGGTTCTCAGTTAATCTGCAATGACGTTTGTGATCCACAGAAACATTTCTAGTTCAGTTCTGCGAGCCCACACTCGTTTCTCAACGTTTTCACACGAGAGCCATCTCACTTCTATATGAAAAAGAAGGCCTGCATATTGAGGCTCCCAATCACTCGCATGTCACGAAATAGCTACGTGGTTAGTGCATGTCCGTTGACAGCATTGCCAATCTTGATTACACCATCTATGCCAGCCTTCAGCTCAGGTTCCATTTGCTTCACAAGTAATACGTGGCGATGTCTCATATAGTGGGTAACTTCCATTATTTGTATTCTGCTTTTTATCCAAAGTCGAAAAGTCACTAACATGACCCAACATGGCTGGAGATCTATAAATAGACACATCAATAGTCTTTCATCTTTTAATCGTCACGTGATGTTGTGAAGTATATATCAACCTCGTTAAAGACATCAATTCCACGAGCTCTGAACTCAAGAGAAGAACTTAACATTATCTTTTCTTCAACTACTTCAGAATACATGTACCTAACATACTTCATGTGTGAATTTCTACTGACATCTATAGTTTCATCAAGTTGAACAGGTCCTGCTAATGCTATAGTTCGTTCCAAAATTGATTACAACTTCAACGATTTATATTAAATAATCCCATCGACAGAAGGTAATGACATTTTGTGTGGGTATACATAATAGTAACGACTTTAAGAAAATATATTTTGCTAATTTCAAATTGTTCTCCTGTAAGTTATTACTTATATTGGGATTAGTAAAATAATACTGATCTAGATTTGGTATACCTATACAAGTTTTACAGTAACACATTCCAGTATTCCGTTAAATGTGTACTATTGTCTCCAAACGCTAAGTTATTTGCAGGAAGGAATCGGGAATTTCGTTAAAAACATTTCAGGCGCGTCGTTCACATTTCTTTTGCACCCGTATCTGTGGCGTTTCTATAGGTCATTTATTTTCCATTAGGAGAGGTTGAACGAGCTACTTTCTTATCAATTTAGTCATGAGTTTGATATGAAAATTCATGATATGCAGAAGGGAACATTTATATCACGACATCCAATATTATAGGAAGAGAATACAACATGCACTAACATCTTTTCTCCGTTGGATAAAACATGACTTTAATCTGTAAATAATACAGTCAAACAAGGCAGGAAAACGACAACCGATGATTTCAATAAAGATGTTATTGGACGTCAGATTGTGAAAATGTTTAGGGAAAATGAACTTGTTTCTCTTCGTTAACTAAAGGTCCGACAGCAAAGCCATCGGGATTTTGACATTTCAAAAACCGCTTTATTGAGAGCGCAGCGGTTTCACTTTTCGGAATCTATTAGTGGCAGGAAACATAGTTTGTGAAATAGCACACCTCAATGCCGCACGATGCAAATACATTAGGCAGAATCGTGAGCACAGGATGGAAGACTACGGCATAGTATATTTGGAAAAATCGTGGGTAAATGCTCACCATACAGATGAGAAAGAATGGCAATACACTGGACGGAAACAAGAGAAGGACAATTCAAAGTAGCAAGGGTTAAGGTATTGTAATAGCGCATGCAGGTGGCAAATAAAATGGTTTTCTAAGTGGCACAAAACTTCTGTTTTAAGCACAGTCCATTCTGCCGAAGACGGATGTGTCGGACCGAAAGGTGCAAATATCGCAGTCAAGCTGTAAACTAGTGACACAACGCATTCTGTTCTCCAAACTACACCTTGGTACTTGCAAAGCCCTATTCAGGGCTTGGTAGCGGGAGATTGAGAACGAACGCAGAGGAAGAAGAGGCACAGTCCATATATAGTAGAGACTACCGTACCACACTGAAATGAATAGAGATGTTTTCAGGAATTGATTGGGGAACAGACTTCTTCCCACTCTGGATAGGCCGTCACTCTTGTAATGAACAATGCATCATATCATAATGTTGTAGCGCAGGAAGACCAAATTCCAATTTCATAAAACATGAAATAAGTAATCATGAATTGGCTTGCAAAAGAAAATATACCTTTTGTCGCAACAATTTCAAACCAGAGTTATTGCAGCTTGCGAGGCGGACTAATAAGACAAAGATGCTTTTAATTGACAAGATAATTGCAGATCACGGCTACACTTCCCTTCAACTACCACCGTACCCTTCACACCTCAACCCCATAAGACTTGTGTAGGTTGCAGTCAAAGGTCAAGTTGCCGCACAGAACAAAACTTTCAAACTGTGCGATGTTCTAGAATTGACATTTGATGCCCTCGCAAACTGTGTGATGTTCAAGACTTGACATTTGATGCCCTCTCAAACTGTGTGATGTTAAAGACTTGACATTTGATGCCCTCGCAAACTGTGTGATGTTAAAGACTTGACATTTGATGTCCTCTCAAACTGTGTGATGTTCAAGACTTGACATTTGATGCCCTCTCAAACTGTGTGATGTTAAAGACTTGGCACTTGATTCCCTCTCAAAAATATATATTGAGTACTGGAATAAATGTGAAGAGCATGTCCTACGAGAGGAAGAGTCATATTGGCAACGAGATGGGCTGCATTTGATCCAACACTTAGCGGCACTTTTTGAGTCGTCAGAATCAGAATGGAGGAGTTCACATGCCGATCTCAGTTGATGACACCGCCACTATTTGCCTCACCATTTTCAGAACTACATCTTTATGAATACAAACTTTGTTATTGCGTTCCAAGGAAATACATCAACTGATGAAGACAACTGACTGTGACAATTCAACGCCCTTACCTTCCAAGGTTCTGCGATATCCAAGTGGATCCTGTCAGTCACATTCGCCCCCACAAACACTGCGATGTTTTTCAGCGGTATGAAAAGATGGAGTGGTTCTAATTTTTGTGGGTAAAAAATAACAGCAGTAACTGACCATCGTGGCCATCTTGAGTCATGTAAAGATCTCAAGGTCACAGCCTCGTTCAGGACCAATGCCGTAGAAAGAAACATAACACGATTTGATAGCAAAAGAACATTTAATTTGACATACACTCAGGGAGTAAAGTTCCCTACGTCTCATTGAACGTTATCATATGTAATATGGATACGCCTTTGGAAAATGTCGCCACCATTTTGTGTCTCTCATGTAGCATGTCCTTTGTAGAACGTCGCTCCCATCACAGTCTGTCTGAAAGAAACTCGTTCCCTTGCCAAAACTCCAGCTTCCGCCACTGTCATACTCAGGCACTCCTGGATATCTTGGAGCCATCGTCTTCTTGGTCTACCCCTTCCTCTTTTGCCTGGCACCATACCTTCCATCACCGTCCTCTCAAGACCGTTGTGTCTCTTGATGTGACCAAAGTATTTGCATTTTCTAGCCAAAATGGAATTGATAAACCAGTTCTCCTCTATGCTCAACTCTTGCCGAATGTCTACATTTGTGCTTTTCTCTGTCCAGGGTATTCTGGGGATCTTTCTGTAACATTTTGACTCGAAGGATTCGATTCTTTGTCTAGAAGTTTTGGTAATCGTCCATGCTTCACAGCCAGAAGCTGCCACAGGAAAAACACAGGCTCTCAAGACTTTTACTTTTATCGTTTTGTTGGTGCCCTGCCATAATTTCTTCAGGCTGTTCAGTCTCTGCATTGCCCTAGCTAGTCTTCTTCTGATTTCTTTCGAGCAGTCACCATTTTTGTCGATTCTGGAGCCCAGATATTCAAAATGTGTAACCTGATCTATTTCCTCACCACCCACTGTAAATTTATGCTGACATTGTGTTTTATCGGTGGTCATTATCTTTGTTTTGTTTATGAACAGATTTTGATCTTTACTATGTCCATTAACGGCTGAAAGTAGCTGCTCTAGCCCTTCCGCACTTCTTGATAGTATCACTGTGTCATCTGCGTATCGTAACTCTGGAATCTCGTACCCCCCCAATCGTAAATGGGTCGAAACGTTCATTGTTCACATCTTCTTGCACATTTCTCATTATACATTCCGCATATATGTTGTACAGATAAGGTGAGAGTATACATCCCTGTCGGACTCCCTTTTGTACTGCAAACCAATCTGATGTTTGCCCAGATACTCGGACAGCGGCTTGTTGATCTTGGTATAATGTTTCAATGAGATGGACTATATGCAAAGGAAACCCCATTTCCTTCATGATTCTCCACAGATTTTGATGTTTTACCGTGTCGAAGGCCTTAGTGTAATCAATGAAACATGTGTACAGGTCTACATTAAACTCTCTACATTTTTCATAGATATTCCTTAAATTGAATATGTGGTCCCGGGTCCCTCTGTCTTTCCTAAAACCTGCCTGGACTACGTGAATTTCAGATTCAAACCTTTTCTCTATCCTTCTTAATAGGATTCGCAGGAGTATCTTGCTAGCATGGCTGATCAGTGCGATAGTTCGTGCACAGCTTCAGGTTGCCTTTTTTGGGGAGGGGAATATAAATTGATTTCTTCCATGCTTCTGGCCACTCTGCACTGTGCCATATCTGTTTACACAGCTTGTGGTAGACTCGAGCACATGCCTCTCCTCCTGCTTGTATTAGCTCTGCTGGGATATCATCGCATCCTGGGGACTTTCCCTTTTTCAGGCTTTTGATTGCAGAGCGTACTTCTTCCAATGTTGGTTCAGGTTCTTTCTCATCCTTTGGTAGGATTGTAACTGAGCGCTTTGTGCTGTCTCCATACATGGTTCTGCAGTACTCTCTCCATCTATTCAGTATGTCTTTGGTTTCTGTTAGTGTGTTATCCCCTTCGTCATTTATGACATGTGGAACCGGACGGAATTCCCTTGTCAGTGTTCTTATTGCTTTGAATGCATCTCTTTCTTTGCCTTGTTGTTGTAGGTTTTCTATATCCTTACATGTTTCTACTATGTATCTTCTTTTATCTTTTCTTATTTCTCTTCTAACTTTTCTTGCGCAGTTTTTATATGCTGTGTTGGTCCCCTTACTTCCCCTTTGTTTTAATTGTTGCCTTTCTGCAATGAGTTTCTGTGTTTCGTCTGTTATATAGCTCTGTGTCTTGTGCAATATCTTTGGAATCATTTCTTTTGCTGTCGAGATCAAAATCTCCCTTGCGTACGATGTCAACTCCTCAGATGTCATCTCTTCCTGTATAGCAAGCAACGCCTCAAATTTGTTTTCTACTTTGATGTTGTATTCAGTACGTATTGCTGATACATCGAAGCGTATTGGCTGGCAACCTTTGTAGATCCTGCGTAGTCTTGTTGGAAAACTGCAAACAGTAATTCGTGGTCCGTATCGCAGTCTGCTCCTGGCAGTGTTTTTGTCGCCAGCACATTTGATCTCCATCTTTGTTGCACTAGGATGTAGTCTATTTGGTTTCTGCTGTTGCCATCCGGGGAGGTCCACGTGTACAGCCTTCGTGGATGTTGTTTGAAGAAGGTGTTGGCAATGGAGAGGTTGTTTTCCGTGCAGAATTCAACCAGTCTTTCTCCTCGCTCATTTCTGTGTCCCAAACCAAAAGGTCCTCGAACACTTCTCTCCTCTTCGGCTCTTTCCTCTCCGACTTTCGCATTGAAATCTCCAATGATGACCAAGATGTCTCTTATTTCAACTTTTTCCATCGCTTCTTGCAAGGTGTTATAAAAATCATCCATTTCACAATCGTCTGCTGCTGATGTTGGTGCATACACTTGAATTATTGTTAAATTTCTAGTCTTTTTCTTTAGTCTGATTACAATTATGCGGTCGTTGACTGGATTGTAACCGAGTAGTGAAGGTGCTGTCTTCTTTGACAGAATAAAGCCGACCCCGCTTTTTCCACCCTTGTCCGTCCCAGAGTATATAAATGTTTCTCCTGAGGAGCTGGTACAGTGCCCTTGACCGGCCCCTTCTTGGTTCTCTTCATTTCTCTTCCGATCATGAATAACTTGCCCTGACATTCCAGGTGCCTATTCTTAGTTTTGTTTTTAGTCCCATTTCAGAGTTGGCCACTGTAATGCAGTCAGGCTTTAGGCCGTCATCTCTATTATTTGTACTGACTCTGAAATTGGCCTCTTCCCCAGTTGGCGTCGATGATCTGCCTGGTCTGAGGGCCTCACCATCAGATCTTTGAGTTTCGTTTCTCTCGACTGTTGTGTATTACATATCGACCATTTTGTGTATTACTGTATAATTTAAGGTTTGATTAACATTAATTTTTGCATATGCAAAATTATATAACAAAAACGACTCTATGCAAAAACTAGGTTTCCTGTGAATTCGTTAAACATGAAATCTTAAGGTCGTATAAAAAACAATACTACTTGCCAAAAATGTCTTATAAGTTTAGAAGTTTTTGAGAAAATTGAGCGAGAATGTAGTCAACAATTTTGGGACGCACTATACAATTAATTTCAACCAACACTTATGTTTATGCAACGCACCTGCATATGTATAAATTGATGTTGAATTCAAATATCCCGGTTGTCTGATCACGAGGAGGCTCACCCTGGGGGCCACTCTTTTCTCTCTTCTCTTCCCTCACTCTGTTTCATTTGACTCTGTCCAACAGTCACACTCTTGCACAACTTTCACACGCGCCCTCGTGGTGAGGCCCTTCCACTGCACTTTGGTTGGGCTAGCTTCTGAGGGCGCACAAACCTAGCATAGGTACATACAGACGCACACATTCATCTAAGCACTGGTTTATGCGTCCTGATATCGCCCAATGGACTACGGTCTGGTGTGGAAAATGGCGCGCCTCCGCCAGTAGAAACTAGTGAGGCAAACATCTAAGCAACAACAACAACAACAAAAAATATCCCGGTCACAATATTGTTGCTGAGTTGCTCAACACGGAAAGGCAAACTGATCTCTGTTTTTCATTTGCATGTTATTTGGTTATGCGTCATTTGCAAATTCAAAAGGTCAAACTGTAGACCTGACACAATGACATTATTTGACCTATATTAAAGCTTTGCTGTAAATTCACGCTTTAAATAGAAAACAATATAAATGTGTGTTTTTTTTTACATTTTCGCAACGCTTAAAATCAAATAGTATAACAATGTTTACTTGCTATCATCTGTATTTGGTAAGCTGTCATTACAAAAAACATTTATATTTGTACCCCCAATTGGGGTAATTTACCCATGTTCCCCGACCTCTAATGGTCAATAACAAAGAACTGTTGTAGCTGGCAAATCAACAAACAACAGAACAGCAAACATTAATTGAGAAAAAAAGGTCATTATCGAATCCGTGCACAAATAATATTTTCATTTAGACCATGACGTCTGCTTCCCATTTTCCTTGTTACGTCACATCCGACGTTATTCTCAAAGCTCAAGCGTTTTCAATTTTTTTTAAATTGCTAAGGTCACGCTCATAATTTTAAAATGATCATTCATTTTCTTGGAAACCTCACGATAAATTCAACTTTACTTTTTACAGCACATTTCATTAACAACTTCTATTTTAATATGCATGTTACTTGCAACATTTCTTCTGTCTTTGCCATTTTCAGCTGCTGTGTTTTCTTTTATCACTCACTTCGTTAGCTTCTGTCCAATAGTGGTGCCCGACTTGATTAAAATGGCATTTTATTATTTGTTTACATATATCTGCTTATTTCTCACACTATCTGTTTCACAATTTATTTGTGTCATCTTTGTTTGCTCTGTATGTTGTTTCTAAACTACCAACTGAAGATAAAGTGTGAAATCACTAGACACATATACTTTTATTTTCATCATGATTTGATTTCTATTTGACACCAATATTTGCTAACATAGTTCACTGTTTTTGCCTGAGTTGTTCTCCCTCGTTCAGCTCATGATAAAAGTTTATTGAGTTGGAAACGTCGCCTAAACTTTTGCTACTGTTCGTTGTAAAAATACATCTCAACCTGCCTTATCCATTATTGTTAACATGGAGATTAGCCATCTAATGATGGTGGTCGCGGTCTAGTATTATTATCGTGTTTTAGTCCAATATGGATGCGGCCAGGACACGGATTCGACTGGAATTCACAATAGTTGACGACTTACACTTGTGTCTGCAGAAACGTGTTGTGGTTTCCCATTTGGATTGGTTCGTTCATTTTGTAGTGTTTTCCCCTACAATTATCCCGGCATGGTCTTCGGCTATTTGCAACTGTATTTCGGTTACCCTGTGTCGTATCTCCACGGTTCAGTGCACACGGCTGAGATTGACGTCCTTCGTCCTATTTGCTGAGTGTGTCGGTTCTGGTGTGGCTGGGAAATGTTCCAACGGGCAAATAATAATGGACTAACACATCGCATTGTAGAGATTGGGCCCTGCCTGGTTAGCATCATGTCTAGGACACATCCCATTGTAGAGATTGGGCCCTGCCAGGTTAGCATCATGTCCGTGACACATCACATTGTAGAGATTGGGCCCTGCCAGGTTAGCATCATGTCTAGGACACATCACATTGTAGAGATTGGGCCCTGCCAGGTTAGCATCATGTCCGTGACACATCACATTGTAGAGATTGGGCCCTGCCAGGTTAGCATCATGTCTAGGACACATCACATTGTAGAGATTGGGCCCTGCCAGGTTTACATCATGTCCAGGACACATCGCTTACACGGTTAATGTTGTTGTCGAGATGTAGGGCCATCGCCTCTCAAAGCGATGAACGGAAACGGTGGGCGATCAAATCTCTGGTGGGAGTGCCCACATCCTGAGTTACCTCCAGTCGTCTTGACTGATGTCTTATACCCCAAGTTCAGCGCAAGTTGCATTACCACGACAACAAACCGCCTGATAGTGTCACCATCATCGCTTGCCACAAGAAACTTACAACCAACTAGCTACACGACAATACGAAAGACAAGAGTTCAACTGATAGTCTTCTTCTTCTCTTCGGATTTCATCCTGAAAAGAACGTTTGCGGCGTTGTGTCGTGGTTTACAGTCAGGCTGCAATATCTGCGCCTTTCGGCACACATCCGAATTCAGCAGGGAATTTTTAGTACTTCCCTCTTCGACTCCTAATCATTAAGCCAGACCACGGTTGCGGTCTGTTTCTTGGAGGCGGAATAGAGTTGTGATTAGTTACTGGGCCACTGACCCTGTTGTAAGAAGCTAAGCTACGAGTCGTTGGCTGCTGCCAGCTCATTCACTGTTGCATTTTGGACGAAGAGTCTCAGGCGCGATGGCTTGATAAAGTCTACATAATGGGATGAAATGTAGCAAGTTGTTCAAATTCCAAAAGTTCGACTGCAGAACAAAATCGATCAGAGGGCAGGACAACATTGGTCAGAGGGCAGGACAACATTGGTCAGAGGGCAATACAACATCGGTCAGAGGGCAATACAACATTGGTCAGAGGGCAGGACAACATTGGTCAGAGGGCAGGACAACATTGGTCAGAGGGCAATACAACATCGGTCAGAGGGCAATACAACATTGGTCAGAGGGCAGGACAACATTGGTCAGAGGGCAGGACAACATTGGTCAGAGGGCAATACAACATTGGTCAGAGGGCAGGACAACATTGGTCGGAGGGCAGGACAACATTAGTCGGAGGGCAGAACAACATCGGTCAGAGGGCAGAACAACATTGGTCGGAGGGCAGGACAACATCGGTCAGAGGGCAATACAACATCGGTCAGAGGGCAATACAACATCGGTCAGAGGGCAATACAACATCGGTCAGAGGGCAGAACAACATCGGTCAGATGGCAATACAACATCGGTCAGAGGGCAGAACAACATCGGTCAGAGGGCAGAACAACATTGGTCAGAGGGCTATACAACATCGGTCAGAGGGCAATACAACATCGGTCAGAGGGCAATACAACATCGGTCAGAGGGCAGAGCAACATCGGCCGGAGGGCAGAGCAACATCGGTCGGGGGGCAGAGCAACATCGGTCGGGGGCAGCACAACATCGCTCAACGACAGGACAACATCACTCTCGGAGAGACCCAGGACTGGGATGAAACCTTAACAGGATAAGAGATGATATGATATCATTCGAGGGCATGGGGCCGACTATACCATCCTAGATAAACTATAACCCACAAGAAAGAGGAACACGACCCCTACACCCCATGGTAGAAGGGGTACTACTAAGTCAGTAAAAGAGGGTAGCATTCATATGTGTGTTAACAGGGCCCGAACGGAGAACGATGAATAGTTACACTGAAACCTGCAACGCAAATCGTATTAGTCGACTAACGAGGGCTGGACATGGGGCCGGCTACCCCATTTTGTAGTAACTTTAAGTCACAACAGATGTATCTAGGCCTACGTTTGATGATGAGTTAGCATACATTTGTTGAAGACCTATACTCCATGGGGAGCTGAAAGGATTTTGGTTGATGTGATTGATAATCTAGTAAGGTTAAAAGCTGATGAGGGGGATGGCGTGGCCTAATGGTTAAGTGGCACGGCTCACAACCGGAAGGTGCTGGGTTCAATCGCCATCACAGCACCGGCCGTTACCCCGGGGAAGCAAACCCTTAGAAAATGCAGGAGGAAGCAGACCCTTACATAAAATGCATGCTGAAGTCGGATGCACTGGGCCGACATGGGCAAAATAAAAACAGTGCAACGCACACCGCC
Source organism: Ariolimax columbianus (assembly GCA_036924085.1). NCBI lineage: Eukaryota > Metazoa > Mollusca > Gastropoda > Stylommatophora > Arionidae > Ariolimax > Ariolimax columbianus. The sequence goes on from JAVGWX010000006.1 coordinate 10,562,390, forward strand.
TTGGGGATTAGAAAAATAAAGCGAACGCAAAAAAAAAAACCACAAAAAAAAACGCTGATGTTTATCATGTGTACAATTGATATGTACTGTATACTAAACAATATCTATAATTAAATATATTTGCCTAATGCTTTTGTCTCAACATTAAATGCATAGCAAAACAACAGACTCGAATTCTTCGTTAACAGATGCCTACGAAGGATAACATGTACAAAGTGACGGGACATGTGAGGAATGATGGCCTATGGGAAAGGTGCCAACAACACAATTAACTAAAGAAATGTAGGCCGGAGACACCACGGCAGACTAGTCCAACATAGCCAGACAAGCTCTTACACTGAATCCTCACAGAAAGAGTAAGAGAGGTAGACCAAACAATACACGTAGTAGAGAATGTGAGAAGGAACTCAGATTAAATGATGACATCTGGAGAAAGGCAGAAAGAACAGGATCGTGTATGCTGACGGGATGTTGTCAATGGCATTTACACGGGGAAGAGCGATGGGCTTTGATTGTTTAAAAACAAGTTAGTACCAAACATGTTTCTACAAGTATGTACTCTTTATGAAGAGTGACTACAGCAGATAGAGGACTAGGTTCTTACAGCAGGTTCTCGTCACGCTCAAGTGTACCCAGGATAAATATGCACCAAACTGTTATGAAAGGAAAGGTAGCGAAGAAAGTATTAACCCCACCTAAAAAAGCAGACTTCGTACAATTAAATCTCTATAACAGTTCATTCCCGACGACATTGGCTGCTATAAAACCATCTTGACCTATCTTTAACCAGCATGGGTCTTACGCCATGTACACACTTGATCAAATTAGAACTTGCTATGACGATTCACTTAAAATGTAAACAAAATCGGGATCAAGATGCTGAGCAGTGCACGAGCTGCAGAAGTTAGCGACCCAAAGCTGAGATCAAGATGCTGAGCAGTGCACGAGCTGCAGCTGTCAGCTACCCAAAGCAGCCAAAAGCCTTCTACATCTCCACGCGGTGATCATGCAACAGGGCAGACTGACTAAACAGAAGGGATCGATAAGGGAAGGCTAATAGGGTGCCCACAAATTCCTGCTGAAGTCGGATGTGTCGGACCAAAATGTGCAAATATTGTAGTCAAACTGTAAACTACGACACAAAGCATCCCGTTCTGCAGGCTACATCCTGCTATTTGCAAAGTCCTTTTCAGGGCTTGGTAGCAAGAGATTGAGAACGAACACAGGAGAAACCAAATGGAAAATGGCTCATAAAACCGACTTCATTGCGCATGCGCGACCTCACGCGTGCTGAATGCCTTTCATTGCTGAACGTGCCGAGGATATAGCACGAACTCCGTAGTTCCCGCGGCGTCACCGACCATTCCCAGCTGGATCGACCGGATGAAGGGATCAGACGATGGAAGGACACACGACATGCATGGTCTATCAAACTGAGCGAGACAATGGGATTGTAAGCCACGATCACAGATTCTAGACCACCGAATCTCCGACTTCAAATGGAATGTTCCAGTAAAGGTGACCCGTCGTTCGACAAGTCGTAATCCATCATTCACAGACGCGACACATGCAATTACCCACCTGACCTGTAGCAATGCTCTATGCAGTTCTGCGCGCTGTTACTATCTGGAAGGTCGGCTACTCCTGCATCCAGATCCCTTTTAGAACTGACGTCTCTATAGCAGCCGTAGTAATGGCCTTTATCTGTACCTGAAAGATAGAAGAATCAGTCATTTTTATTAAAGAATCAAAACGGAAGGCACATTCGAGAAAGAGAAATAATATATTCTCCAAAGATGGACTGGAACAACATGGAGGCCACAGATGTTCTCCTAACATCAGCACGCTCACCTTGTATGTCTCTGTAGCTGAGACGCCGATCCAGTTTTGATCTGCACATGTCAAACTTGTTAATACAACAATCAATGATACTGACCAGATGTGCCTAAAACCTACAACATCACTGTTGATGGTGGACTAGTTCACTTACCTGGGGTACCTCATCAATGATAAGCTCTCTAGACCCCGAAATATGCAACCGCATTGGCAGGACTGCAACCATATCGTTTCATCTCACAACACATGCCTGGGAGACATGGTGCCTAAAACCTACAACATCACTGTTGATGGTGGACTAGTTCACTTACCTGGGGTACCTCATCAATAAGCTCTCTAGACCCCGAAATATGCAACCGCATTGGCAGGACTGCAACCATATCGTTTCATCTCACAACACATGCCTGGGAGACATGGTGCCTAAAACCTACACCAACTAAAACAAAATATAACCAATTATCGACATAGCATAATTTGTCGCGCGAAGAAGTGTCGCATAAGAAATTGAAACAGAGAAACAGCACAAGGCACCATATGTGCAGTGCACAAGACTCAAATCTAGAGGAAGTTTTGTTGACAGTAAACACAGCCCCTAAAGACTAGTCCCAGAAAACGCCGCACAGAACTCCTGGATCGAACTGCGGGAGGTAACTGCGCCTGGACACCACTTGCCTTATGCAACTTGGAAGTCACTAAATAGACTCCGAACTGGTGTATTACGCTGCAGGAAGAACTTAAATAGGCGGGAATACAGGGATGATGAGACATGCCACTGTGGAGCAACACACACAAGATCCATACTACCTGATGATCTGCCACGTGGCTGAACATTGGAGACATGATGTATGACGAGGTGATCATGACAGGGGAAGTAAGTATCAAATTTATCATATTTGTGGGTGGGTCTCAAGTGAAAAATGTGGTGAGCTTATGCTCTTGTTTGGCATAGGTTGTCCATGTTTCGCTGCCATATAGAAATGTACTGACAACACAGAAATTGTAGACCATTGCTGTAAGTTTAGGGTTTTCTCAGGCATGTGTTGTGATATGAAAAGATATGGTTGCAGCCCTGCCAATGCGGTTGCATATTTCGGGGTCTATGGAGAGCTTATCATTAATGAGGGACCCCAGGTAAGTGAACTGATCCATAGTTCATAGTTATCGATAGTGATGGTTGTGGTAGTATTACGTCTTGTCCCAGCACATTTGTTTTATTCACACTTATTGTGAGGTCGAAATCTTTGCACGCTTGGGACTAGCCAAGCTGAATAACCAACCGTGTCTCTCCGATACTGAAGTTACCTCCGGAATGGCTGCCAAGCGGCCGACTACAACACGTTTGTGATTGTATTCTCCGTTTATCCTGACCTAAGGGGGAACTGAGACGCTAGTCCGGCCAGGGACAACATACTGACAAGGGCGTCGAGTCAAGGTCAGGCACAACATACTGATAAGGATGTCGCGTCAAGGTCATGCACAACATACTAACAAGGAAGTCGCGTCAAGGTCAGGCACAACATACTGACAAGGACGTGGCGTAAAGCTCAGACACAACATACTGAAAAGGGCGTCAAGGTCAGGCACACCATACTGACAAGGACGTCGCGTCAAGGTCATGCACAATAAACTGACAATGACGTCGCGTCAAGGTCAAGCACAACATACTGAAAAGGACGTCGAGTCAGGGTCAGGCACAACATATAAAATACTGACAAAGGCGTCGAGTCAAGATCAGGCACGACATACTGACAAGGATGTCGAGTCAAGGTCAGACACAAACATACTGATAAGGACGTCGTGTCAAGGTCCGGCACAACATACTGACAAGGTCGTCGAGTCAAGGTAAGGCACAACATACTGACAAGGTCGTCGAGTCAAGGTAAGGCACAACATACTGACAAGGTCGTCGAGTCAAGGTCAGGCACAACATACTGACAAGGACGTCGCGCCAATGTCAGGCACACCATTCTGACAAGGTCGTCGAGTCAAGGTCAGGTACACCATACTGGCAAGGACGCCGCGTCAAGGTCAGGCACAACATACTGACAATGACGTCGCGTCAAGGTCAGGCACAACATACTGACAATGACGTCGCGTCAAGGTCAGGCACAACATACTGACCAGGACGTCGCGTCAGGGCAGTACCAATAACTGACCAAACATTATATTCGATTCTCCGATGAAGGTAATGTTTTGGTAGGGAAAGCTATCGACCAGCTGGAGACGTTGGTTTTGTAAAGTGATATTAGGATCACTGCACGACTTCCGAGGGGACGGCTGTATATCAGTACCTCAGTTTTTCGAGTGCCAGAGCACTGCATGCGTTCTTGCAGTAGCGGTATTTCTAGCAATTCATTTTACATAATGAAGGTGCTAGTCCCATGCTGACCTCCAACGAAGGATACAGGCCTTGGAGATGAGATGTTTCCGAAGACTTTTAAACGTAACGTACAAAGATCGTGTTACAAATGAGGAAATACAGGATAGAATTACATCACCAATATGGCCTTTTGAAGACCTCTTGGCAACTGTCAAAAGAAGGAAACTCGCTTAGTACGGTCACATATCGAGATCAAATAGTCTTGCAAATACAATCCTCCACGGAAAGGTGCATGGCAGACGACGAAGAGGCCGTCCCAAAAAGAGATGGGAGGACAACATAATAGAATGGACCAATCTCCGACCAGAAGAGTCACAGGCAGCGGCATCGGACAGATAAGGGTGACGTGACGTTGTGAGGTTGTCTTCATGTGTGCCCCAACGACCTCACCGGTTACGGAATGACCTGAGTCCCATGCACAACCATCTTTAATCGACATGTACGACATACTTTGAAGATTAAAGTGGTCCTATTCTTCCACATGTATGCACCACTTCACCGGGTGATTGCAATACAACAAATAGTCACCCTCGCCAAGAGCTGATGATAGTGTGCGCAGCTACCCCAATTTGGCCCGTCTCTCAACTAACGCACGTCTCGCATTACCCAAGTTGTATAATGCAAGTCATTAGATTCACGACTGTTCTAATAGCAAGCAGCCAGACATTGGATACCCAAATCTAAACAGGCTATTATCTGTCCGTTTAGCTCTTCTTCCTTGTCAAGATTCTCCGGATCTTCGACACATGCTCTTTAATTCTCTCTACATCAGAGACCTTCTCGTCTTACACCAGACAAACAACAATTCCATCCACACTTTTACTTCTTTCTTATATTTCTTGACATTTGGTTTTCATGTCTCCATCCTCCCTGTTTTAATGTCTCCATCCTCCCTGTTTTCATGTCTCCATCCTCCCTGTTTTCATGTCTCCATCCTCTCTGTTTTCATGTCTCCATCCTCCCTGTTTTCATGTCTCCATCCTCTCTGTTTTCATGTCTCCATCCTCTCTGTTTTCATGTCTCCATCCTCTCTGTTTTCGTGTCTCCATCCTCCCTGTTTTCATGTCTCCATCCTCCCTGTTTTCATGTCTCCATCCTCTCTGTTTTCATGTCTCCATCCTCCCTGCTTTCATGTCTCCATCCTCTCTGTTTTCATGTCTCCATCCTCTCTGTTTTCATGTCTTCATCCTCTCTGTTTTCATGTCTCCATCCTCTCTGTTTTCATGTCTCCATCCTCTCTGTTTTCATGTCTCCATCCTCTCTGTTTTCATGTCTCCATCCTCTCTGTTTTCATGTCTCCATCCTCCCTGCTTTCATGTCTCCATCCTCTCTGTTTTCATGTCGCCATCCTCCGAGTTTTCATGTCTCCATCCTCTCTGTTTTCATGTCTCCATCCTCTCTATTTTCATGTCTCCATCCTCTCTGTTTTCATGTCTCCATCCTCTCTGTTTTCATGTCTCCATCCTCCCTGTTTTCATGTCTCCATCCTCTCTGTTTTCATGTCTCCATCCTCTCTGTTTTCATGTCTCCATCCTCTCTGTTTTCATGTCTCCATCCTCCCTGCTTTCATGTCTCCATCCTCTCTGTTTTCATGTCTCCATCCTCTCTGTTTTCATGTCTCCATCCTCTCTGTTTTCATGTCTCCATCCTCTCTGTTTTCATGTCTCCATCCTCTCTGTTTTCATGTCTCCATCCTCTCTGTTTTCATGTCTCCATCCTCTCTGTTTTCATGTCTCCATCCTCTCTGTTTTCATGTCTCCATCCTCCCTGCTTTCATGTCTCCATCCTCTCTGTTTTCATGTCTCCATCCTCCCAGTTTTCATGTCTCCATCCTCTCTGTTTTCATGTCTCCATCCTCTCTGTTTTCATGTCTCCATCCTCTCTGTTTTCATGTCTCGATCCTCCCTGTTTTCATGTCTCCATCCTCTCTGTTTTCATGTCTCCATCCTCTCTGTTTTCATGTCTCCATCCTCTCTGTTTTCGTGTCTCCATCCTCCCTGTTTTCATGTCTCCATCCTCCCTGTTTTCATGTCTCCATCCTCTCTGTTTTCATGTCTCCATCCTCCCTGCTTTTATGTCTCCATCCTCTCTGTTTTCATGTCTCCATCCTCTCTGTTTTCATGTCTCCATCCTCTCTGTTTTCATGTCTTCATCCTCTCTGTTTTCATGTCTCCATCCTCTCTGTTTTCATGTCTCCATCCTCTCTGTTTTCATGTCTCCATCCTCTCTGTTTTCATGTCTCCATCCTCCCTGCTTTCATGTCTCCCTCCTCTCTGTTTTCATGTCGCCATCCTCCCAGTTTTCATGTCTCCATCCTCTCTGTTTTCATGTCTCCATCCTCTCTATTTTCATGTCTCCATCCTCTCTGTTTTCATGTCTCCATCCTCTCTGTTTTCATGTCTCCATCCTCCCTGTTTTCATGTCTCCATCCTCTCTGTTTTCATGTCTCCATCCTCTCTGTTTTCATGTCTCCATCCTCTCTGTTTTCATGTCTCCATCCTCCCTGCTTTCATGTCTCCATCCTCTCTGTTTTCATGTCTCCATCCTCTCTGTTTTCATGTCTCCATCCTCTCTGTTTTCATGTCTCCATCCTCTCTGTTTTCATGTCTCCATCCTCTCTGTTTTCATGTCTCCATCCTCTCTGTTTTCATGTCTCCATCCTCTCTGTTTTCATGTCTCCATCCTCTCTGTTTTCATGTCTCCATCCTCCCTGCTTTCATGTCTCCATCCTCTCTGTTTTCATGTCTCCATCCTCCCAGTTTTCATGTCTCCATCCTCTCTGTTTTCATGTCTCCATCCTCTCTGTTTTCATGTCTCCATCCTCTCTGTTTTCATGTCTCGATCCTCCCTGTTTTCATGTCTCCATCCTCTCTGTTTTCATGTCTCCATCCTCTCTGTTTTCATGTCTCCATCCTCCCTGTTTTCATGTCTCCATCCTCCCAGTTTTCATGTCTCCTTCCTCTCTGTTTTCATGTCTCCATCCTCCCTGTTTTCATGTCTCCATCCTCTCTGTTTTCATGTCTCCATCCTCCCAGTTTTCATGTCTCCATCCTCCCTGTTTTCATGTCTCCATCCTCCCTGTTTTCATGTCTCCATCCTCCCTGTTTTCATGTCTCCATCCTCTCTGTTTTCATGTCTCCATCCTCCCTGTTTTCATGTCTCCATCCTCTCTGTTTTCATGTCTCCATCCTCTCTGTTTTCATGTCTCCATCCTCCCAGTTTTCATGTCTCCATCCTCTCTGTTTTCATGTCTCCATCCTCTCTGTTTTCATGTCTCCATCCTCCCTGTTTTCATGTCTCCATCCTCTCTGTTTTCATGTCTCCATCCTCTCTGTTTTCATGTCTCCATCCTCCCAGTTTTCATGTCTCCATCCTCTCTGTTTTCATGTCTCCACCCTCTCTGTTTACAGCCAGCGTTTCTCCATATTCACATTTGTTACCATTCAAAACTCATCTTTTATGTACAAAAACATTTTCTTAAACGACAACGTTCACAAAGTCATGTATATTATAAGCACTCCAAAAAACACATACACCAGACACAAAATGGACTGGAGTTCCGGTATGGAAGAACGTTCCTTCAGATTACAGACGCCTTGCTGCAAAGAAAGACATGAGTTATGGTATAAGGCAGTTCTCCTTTAACTGTGTGCCGTGGCTGGTCTACAGGGCGTCGCGAAACATTCCAATATTTCCACTGGAATGACGCTTTGCTTTCGTGGTCTTAGATTAGGACCATCCACGTGCTGTTAAGAAGGACATCTTAGGACATTTAGCCGAGTGCAGACAAAAGAGAAATGATTTTCTAAAATCTTTGACCGTATTCGGAACTTATTCATATATTCGCAGACAGTGTAGGTGGGTGTCTTGTCTTTAATAATCAGGAACTGAGTCAAGGACAAATGTTTCTACGTCCGGCATGTCTTTGAGATCAAAAGCGTGATGTAGCTTTTGTCTTTGGTAACGGTACGGGTGAGGGATCATGGAGGATGGTCAGTATATTTTAATACAGACGGCGCTAAAAGTTGGTAAATAGTTCAGTGTATCAGTGTGAGAATAGTGACTGGATTGTTCTAATTCTAGCTAGTTATTTCTCGGCACTTGTTTGTATATAAATAGTTTGTCTCTGTGATCCTCATTTATTGGAGGTGGTTGCAACGGAATTGTGTTGTGATCAAGTCAACTTTTAAAAGTTCTTGTTCTCCATCTTTCTAAAAATGGACACAATTTTTTTATTAATAATAAGCGTTATATGTGTGAAAATAAAGATACGCAGCATAAACTAGTGGCGTTTGTGTGAAGAAGCAGAAATGTAAATTCGACGACATAAATTTGGATTTTGGCTCGACATCGACACATGTCAACGACGAAGAGAGGCCCCAGTGTGTACTGTGTATGGATGTTTTGGCACCAGAGTGCATGGCTCCAAGTAAACTAAAACGTCACTTAGAAACCAGTCATGGAAACATGGTTGGTAAACCTCGCGACTATTTTTTACCAAAATGTTAAAAGAATTAAAACAGCAAAAAGCTACTTTTTCTCAGCAGTTGTCAATACCAAGCAATGCTTTGCTAGCATCATAGAAGGTTGCGTATAGAGTGGCCAAGTGTAAGAAAGCACCACACCATAGCAGAACAACACATTTTAACGACTGCTGTAGATTGTTGAGCATTATGATCGGTGAGTCTGCGGGGAAGCTGCTGTGAAAGGTGCCTTGTCTACCACACTATCATTGGCAGAATCCAGCACATGGTGGAGGATCACAATGATCAATCAATTGCAAACATAAAAGGGAAGGAATTTGGGTTGCATCTGGATGAGGCCAGGGACAGTAATAAGGATGTACATTTGATTTGCTATGTACAGTTCACAGATGGTAATTACATTGTGGAAGTGTTGGGAATATACTCTGCCACCTGGAGTGACAAGTTCGTTCTCTCTCTCCCTCTCTCTCACTCTCTGACACACGCACACACACTGGCACGCACATACTCACACACAGAAACGCAGACACGCGCGGGCACAAGACACATATGCACATTAATAAAGACATATACATACATACAGACAAACATGAAGTTTGTCCAAAACATATACGCACAAACACACACACAGATACACAAACAGTATATTCATTCACACATAGAGACAAACACATATATAAACACACACAAATATATTCATACATATAAACAAACATAAAGTTTGCTCCAAACACATATACACACCCAACCACCTCAGCAAACATATATATATGATGATGTTCATCCATCACATGTGATGAAGACCACTCGCTTTGTTCAGCCGTGTGGACAGTCTTGCTGTGTCCGCTGAAATGGCTGACTTGCGCGGTGATTTGGATTAAAGTGAGGAAGACACTGCGCCTTTTGTCAACCTCACTCTCTGGTCCTGAGCTATCTTTGGCCGGTGGCAAGAAACTTATCGAGACGACTGGACATAGCATAGAATGCAGATTTGTCCTGAGGGTTTACTCCCGAAGCCTTTCCCGTAAACAGGTATACCACAAGGCAGGGGAGAGGGGGGGGGGGGGGTGACATCTAACGTTTCGTGTCGTGCCTTTTCCATAATCAGAAGAGGTCTTAGGGACATCACTCAGCATGTGAGTGAGTTTGGCATCTCTCCCCGGCTCTGTTCAGTCCATTATAGTCGTGTCTAAATTTCTCACACGCCAATTTCGCGAAGTTTAGCTGTGTGAACTACACCGTGAAATACGACACAGGTTTAAGCGTAGTGGTATTGGTATAGCCGATGTTCAGGCATATATTTATATATACGCGGTGTGATATATAATAACCAGAGTTACACAAGTTTACGTTTATTCGCCCTTCCATATATTTATATATACGTCGTGTGATATATAATAACCAGAGTTACACAAGTTTACGTTTATTCGCCCTTCCATATATTTATATATACGTGGTGTGATATATAATAACCAGAGTTACACAAGTTTACGTTTATTCGCCCTTCCATATATTTATATAAACAATTCGGTATTGCCAAGTTCTAGACATTGACAGTCCTGAATACCGAACTCTAATATACAACCTGGTCTGTGTCGACAAACTCAATTCTTGACGAGGCTTCTGCTAACCCATTACTTAGCTCACGTCCCTATGCCCGGATAATTAGCGATATATTGTATTAAGTGAAGTGCTGGAAGCTCACGAGATGTTTCTCCGTGTAACATGCTCAAGCCTAGCTTTCCCCTCGTCTCTTAACTCACCAAGTCAATGTAATTGGTCACGTCCACAATGCTCGCGGTAGGAACAGGTGGGGGAAGGAAGTGATTTACTTCCAGTTTGGCATTGTTGTCCAGGTCCATGTTAGGTGCTAAGTGCACGCACATGCTGTCAACGTCAATGTTTGTGTATAGTGTGTTTATGTGTGAGTGGGTTTGTGTATGAGTGTGTTTGTGTGTGAGTGTGTTTATGTGTGAGTGGGTTTGTATATGCGTGTGTTTATGTGTGAGTGTTTATGTGTGAGTGGGTTTGTGTATGAGTGTGTTTATGTGTGAGTGGGTTTGTGTATGAGTGTGTTTATGTGTGAGTGGGTTTGTGTATGAGTGTGTTTATGTGTGAGTGGGTTTGTGTATGAGTGTGTTTATGTGTGAGTGGGTTTGTGTATGAGTGTGTTTATGTGTGAGTGGGTTTGTGTATGAGTGTGTTTATGTGTGAGTGGGTTTGTGTATGAGTGTGTTTATGTGTGAGTGGGTTTGTGTATGAGTGTGTTTATGTGTGAGTGGGTTTGTGTATGAGTGTGTTTATGTGAGTGTTTATGTGTGAGTGGGTTTGTGTAGGAGTGTGTTTGCGTGAGAGTTTATGTGTGAGTGGGTTTGTGTATGAATGTTTTTATGTATGAGAGTGTTTATGTATGAATGTGTTTGTTGTATGAGTCGGTTTATGTGTGAGTGGGTTTGTGTATGAGTGTGTTTGTTGTATGAGTCGGTTTATGTGTGAGTGTGTTTGTGTATGAGTGTGTTTGCGTGAGTGTATGTGTGAGTGGGTTTGTGTATGAGTGTGTTTATGTATGAGAGTGGTTATGCATGAGTGTGTTTGTGTGAGTGTTTATGTGTGAGTGGGTTTGTGTAGGAGTGTGATTATGTGTGAGTGGGTTTGTGTGTGAGTGAGTTTGTGTATGAGTGTGCTTATGTGTGAGTGGGTTTGTGTATGAGTGTGTTTGCGTGAGTGTTTATGTGTGAGTGGGTTTGTTTAGGAGTGTGCTTATGTGTGAGTGGGTTTGTGTGTTTGTGTGTGAGTGGGTTTGTGTATGAGTGTGTTTATGTGTGAGTGGGTTTGTGTATGAGTGTGTTTATATGTGAGTGGGTTTGTGTATGAATGTGTTTATGTGTGAGTGGGTTTGTGTATGGGTGTTTATGTGTGAGTGGGTTTGTGTATGAATCTGTTTATATGTGAGTGGGTTTGTGTATGGGTGTGTTTATGTGTCAGTGGGTTTGTGTATGAGTCTGCTTATGTGTGATTGTGTTTGTGTATGAGTGTATATTTGAGTAGGTTTCTGTATGTGTGTGTTTATGTGTGAGTGGATTTGTGTATGAGTGTGAGTTAGTTTCTGTATGAGTGTGCTTATGTGTGAGTGTTTATGTATGAGTGTGTTTGTGTATGAGTGTGTTTGTGTATGAGTGTGTTTGTGTATGAGTGTGTTTATGTGTGAGTGGGTTTGTGTATGAGTGTATGTGTGAGTGGGTTTGTGTATGAGTGTGTTTATGTGTGAGTGGGTTTATGTGTGAGTGAGTTTATGTGTGAGTGGGTTTGTGTATGAGTGTATTTATGTGTGAGTGGGTTTGTGTATGAGTGTGTTTATGTAAGTATTTATGTGTGAGTGGGTTTGTGTAGGAGTGTGTTTGCGTGAGTATTTATGTGTGAGTGGGTTTTGTATGAGTGTGTTTGCGTGAGTGTATGTGTGAGTGGGTTTGTGTATGAGTGTGTTTATGTATGAGAGTGGTTATGTATGAGTGTGTTTGTGTATGAGTGGGTTTATGTGTGAGTGGGTTTGTGTATGAGTGTGTTTGTGTGAGTGTTTATGTGTGAGTGGGTTTGTGTAGGAGTGTGATTATGTGTGAGTGGGTTTGTGTGTGAGTGGGTTTGTGAATGAGTGTGTTTATGTGTGAGTGGATTTGTGTATTAGTGTGCTTATGTGTGAGTGGGTTTGTGTATGCGTGTGTTTGCGTGAGTGTTTATGTGTGAGTGGGTTTGTGTAGGAGTGTGCTTATGTGTGAGTGGGTTTGTGAATGAGTGTGTTTATGTGTGAGTGGGTTTGTGTATGTGTGTTTATATGTGAGTGGGTTTGTGTATGAATGTGTTTATGTGTGAGTGGGTTTGTGTATGGGTGTTTATGTGTGAGTGGGTTTGTGTATGAGTGTGTTTATGTGTGAGTGGATTTTTGTATGAATCTGTTTATATGTGAGTGGGTTTGTGAATGGGTGTGTTTATGTGTCAGTGGGTTTGTGTATGAGTCTGTTTATGTGTGAGTGTGTTTGTGTATGAGTGTATATTTGAGTAGGTTTTTGTATGTGTGTGTTTATGTGTGAGTGGATTTGTGTATGAGTGTGAGTTGGTTTGTGTATGAGTGTGCTTATGTGTGAGTGTTTATGTGTGAGTGTGTTTGTGTATGAGTGTGTTTGTGTATGAGTGTGTTTATGTGTGAGTGTGTTTGTGTATGAGTGTGTTTGTGTATGAGTGTGTTTGTGTATGAGTGTGTTTATGTGTGAGTGGGTTTATGTGTGAGTGAGTTTGTGTATGAGTGTGTTTGTGTGTGAGTGGGTTTGTGTATAAGTGTGTTTATGTGTGAGTGGGTTTGTGTATGAGTAGTTTTGTGTATAAGTGGGTTTGTGTATGTGTGTTTGTGTGAGTGGGTTTGTGTATGAGTGTGTTTATGTGTGAATGGGTTTGTGTATGTGTGTGTTTATGTGCGAATGGCTTTGTGTACGAGTGGTTTTGTGTATAAGTGGGTTTGTGTATGAGTGTGTTTATGTGTGAGTGGGTTTGTGTATGAGTGAGTTTGTGTGTGAGTGGGTTTGTATATGAGTGTGCTTATGTGTGAGTGGGTTTGTGTATGAGTGTGTTTGTGTAAGAGTGTTTTTATGTGTGAGTATATATATGTGCGAATATGATTGTATGTTAATATGTATGTGGATTTGTGTAGGTTGTGAGTGCGGTGTTTGTGAGTGAGTGCATATGTATGTGTGAGGTGTATATGCGTGTGTATAAGTGCGAGTGGCGAGTGTGTGAGTTAGCATGTGTGTGGGCGTGTTTGTGTAAATATATATATATATGTGTGTGTGTGTGTATGTAAGTGTGTGTTGGTGGATGTGTTTGTGTGTGTGTGCGTGCGTGTGTGTGTACATATATATATATATATATGAGTGTGTGCGTATGTATGTGTGTGTCTTTGGGCATGTTGTAAGCTCGCGCGTATGAGTAAGTGTGTTAGCGTATTAGTGTGTACATATATACACTGCCTCGCAGTGATACAGGCCCAGGCAGTGGAACAGTAAACAAAATAATGAATTCTAACCCTTTACACTTGCCACATTCCTGTAATGTAGTCGCCTGGATAATTAATTATCTTAACTAGTGTAGCCGGAAAGTGGGGGAGGAGGTATTGGGAATGGGAGGGTGCGCAAAGAGGAGAACAGAGAGAGAGAAAGAGAGAGTGAGAGTGTGTGAGATATATTTATATATGGGAACATGATTTACCCTTTCTATAACACTTACTAGGGCAAACATGTTACAATTCTCAGACAGATTCACGGGGCAAACATCTGTTACAATTCTGAGACAGATTCACGGGACAAACATCTGTTACAATTCTGAGACAGATTCACGGGCAAACATCTGTTACAATTCTGAGACAGATTCACGGGGCAAACATCTGTTACAATTCTGAGACAGATTCACGGGTCGAACATCTGTTACAATTCTGAAACAGATTCACGGGGCAAACATGTGTTACAATTCTGAGACAGATTCACGGGGCAAACATCTGTTACAATTCTGAGACAGATTCACGGGGCAAACATCTGTTACAATTCTGAGACAGATTCACGGGGCAAACATCTGTTACAATTCTGAGACAGATTCACGGGTCGAACATCTGTTACAATTCTGAGACAGATTCACGGGGCGAACATCTGTTAAAATTCTCAAACACATTCACGCGTTATGTTACCATCATTGTTACGAGCAGGATATAACAACAAATCACATTAAAAGAAACATAAATAATAGGATTGGTAACGTAAGCTACAACTATGTCTAGGGTAATGTGTGATGTGTGTTAACCGCAGAACAATATCATTCGGAAACTGTGATTGGTGAAAGAGGGAAGCGTGCCTTGATTTGTCTTAAGAAATCTGTTAGATCTACTAAATTAAACTATACAGGTGTCAAATTGAAACACGTCTTCATTTGCTTTCATAAGTTGTTATTATACTAAACAGAATTGTACTATTTGCAAACTGAAACTAGTCATCATTTGGATCAAGACGCTGATCAGCACATGAGCTGAACTGGTCAGCGACTTATAGTTGACTGTTAGCGTCTGGGCCAGCGAACCAGAGCTGCCAAGACCCTTCTACACCTTCATACGGTGATCCTGGAAAACAGACTGCAACAGAGCAGACTGGCTAAGGAGAAGAGATCGAAGAGGGAATGCTATCCAGGTACTAAAAAAAATGACTGCTGAAGTCGGATGTGTTGGACCGAAAGGTGCACATGTCGCAGTCAAGCTGTAAACTATGACACAACGCATTCCGTTCTCTAGACTACATTCTACTACTTACGCCCTTATCAGTGTTTGGTAGCGGGGGGACTGACAACGAACGAAGCCAAGTCATTTGTCTCGAGACAGCTCCTCCATCTCTCTAAAAGCAAAATAATATTATTCGCTAACTAAAAGACAAAACACATTTATTTGTCTCAGTGTTATATCCATTCAAAACTACCCAAAAAACAAGACAGAACTACTATCAAGTAAAGAAAACACGCCTTCGGTTAATGTTGCCAAACCTTGAAGCAGAAACATACAAATAATAAATAAACAAAAAGAATACTATTAGAAAAACTAAAGGAAACGCTCCAATCAACGTCAATCAATGCACATAACTGACTTTCCCAATTAATCTAGGACAAGGGTCTAGCAACATTCCGGGTTCTTCCCAAAATCTATTTCTGTTTAATGATATTTACTCTTCCCGAACTATAAAGTAAACACAAACACGCTAATTACGTTTATAATGAAGTAGAAACTTGGTCTGGTAGCAGAGAATTAATAAAAGACTTTAAAAGTCAGACGTTCGGTAATAAGCATAGAACAGATGCTAAATTATTTAAAAGGACTGAGTTATTTCATTTCAAAATATCTACACTTCAGGTTTTTGACAAATGATTTATAAAACATTCATATCAGAGCTTTTTGATGTCCAGCAACTTGTACGGCCTCTTCGGGGTCTAGCCCGACCAACTTGGACGGCCTTTTCGGGGTCTAGCCCGACCAACTTGGACGGCCTCTTCGGGGTCTAGCCCGACCAACTTGGACGGCCTCTTCGGGGTCTAGCCATACCAACTTGGACGGCCTCTTCGGGGTCCAGTCAGATCAACTTGGACGGCCTCTTCGGGGTCTAGACAGAGCAACTTGAACGTCCTCTTTGAGGTCAAGTCAGACCAACTTGTACGGCCTCTTCGGGATCTAGCCAGACCAACTTGGACGGCCTCTTCTGCGTCCAGTCAGAGCAACTTGGACACCCTCTTTGAGGTCAAGTCAAAGCAACTTGGACGACCTCTTTGGGGTGATGAAAATCCTTGTTCCCCAAAACAGGTTATTGTAATAGTGGGCAACACTTTTTGTAGCTTCACCGTGTACAATTTTAAAATCCTTCGCCGTTGTTCACATTCCAAAAGATAAAAGATCTGTCTTGCTCTGAAATTCCACGTGTCCACCAGTTTTGGATAAAAATTATATCAATTATTCAGGCTCTCAGGAACATCACAAGTTGAGTGTTGACCCAGCTGACAGTATGTGAATCAAGTTCTGGAAAGCTATCTGACAACCACTTTTCTAGTTTGGTTAGATACATTTAAGTGATTCTTAGAGCTACCATTGTTATATGAACTGTCTCTGCAGTCAGCTTACGATCAGTTGCCACGATAAAGTACTCAATTCTGAAGTTGAGGACAAGGCTCTCGGTCATCCATACGCTGCTGCAAAGAACTGAAATCAGAGACTAGCTTCTGGTCAGATATAGTATCTGACAAAAACAGTATCGAACATACACTATCAGCTGAAAATGAAACCGACATCTGTACTCTCAACAAGTTGAGCAGACTTGTCTTATGATACAACTAATTTCCAACAAGTCTATACCCTCTTTGCCATACAGATGTAAAAATGGATGCTGAATATAACTATCATTGTTGCATTATTGCCATTGGGTTGCTGAACGGAGGTGTGAGGTGTAAGAAAGCAAACTGACCTATATTTTAAACGCTTTTATTTTGCTTCACCTATTAGTTAGCTAGGGTCCATTCTTGTAATTCTTCTTCTGCTTCGTTTGTTCGCAATCTCCAACTACCAATCCATGAAAAGGGCGTTGTAAGTGGCAGGATGTTGTACGGAGAACGGAATGCGATGTGTCGCAGTTTACATCGTAGCTGCAAAATTTGCAACTTTCAGTAGAACACATCAGACTTCATCATGTATTTTTGAGTACCGGGTTAGGGGAACACCCACCCCCCCCCCCCCCCCCCCCCCGCCAAAAAAAATAAAAATAAAATAATTAAACAAACATCTTGTATTTTTTTTTCTTCTTCTTGGTTCGTTCTCAATCTCCCGCTACCAAACCCTGAAAGGGCTTAAGTAGCAGAATTTAGTCCAGAGAACGGAATGCGTTGTGTCGTAGTTTACAGCTTGGCTGCGATATTTGCACCTTTCGGTCCAACACCAGGCAGTTTTCAAGGCACTCTGGATGCCCAGATGTGGATCAATGTGATCCCCGTAGTAGTGAGCGTCACGCTGATGGAGATAATCACAGCACAACCACCCGTATGACCGCGATCAATCTTCATCAGTACGCTCGGGATGTGAGGAAAGCTACTACAACCAGTCACTTAACGCCCTTTTCAGGGAGCACAAAAAATGTACTCACTCATTATGGGCATTAAACAACAACAACAACAACTAAGGAAGTTGTGAGCGAGTTATGCACTGTTGCTCGAGTGCACTGAGAAACGTTTCCACCTAAACAAGTCTTCTTCAATGACTTGACAAACGAAACCGGAGGACATGGAAAAGAGTTATGCTATACATTGTTAGAAATAGTTCTTTAAAATATGTTCAATATGTTTGGGAGAGTGTGACCAAGGTAGAGTGTGACCAAGGTAGAGTGTGATCAAGGTAGAGTGTGACCAAGCTAGAGAGTGACCAAGGTAGAATGTGACCAAGATAGAGTGTGACAAACCTAGAGTGTGACCAAGGTAGAGTCTGACCAAGCTAGAGTGTGACCAAGCTAGAGAGTGACCAAGGTAGAGTGACCAGGGTATAGTGTGACCAAGCTAGAGAGTGACCAAGGTAGAGTGTGACGAAGCTAGAATGGGACCAAGGTAGATTGTGACCAAGCTAGAGTGTGGCCATGGTAGAGTGTGATCAAGCTAGAGTGTGACCAAGGTAGAGTGTGACCAAGGTAGAGAGTGACCAAGGTAGAGAGTGACCAAGGTAGAGTGTGACCAAGCTAGAGAGTGACCAAGGTAGAGTGTGACCAAGGTAAAGTGTGACCATGGTAGAGTGTGACCAAGCTAGAGTGTGACGAAGCTAGAGTGGGACCAAAGTAGAGTGTGACCACGGTAGAGCTTGGGTTACAATGTCAACGGAACCAGGTCGGGCTCGCTCGTCAAGATCCGGCACGTTGTGAACTTGGCTTACAATGTCAACGTAGCAGGTCGTGCCAAGTGAGACTAACGTCTGGTTAGGCACGACATACTCATCAGACATGTTAGTTAGGCTCAGGTAAAATATACTGGCCACGACCCTCACCTCGGCTTCCCCGCAGTCCTTCCTGGAAGCGGGCTGTTTTCATGGCCACCTGGCCAAAGAGGTGAGGGATCAACGTGATCTACGCAGTAGTTTGCAACACACAGATGAAGCCAAGCATAGCACAACCGCCCGGAGGACCCCGGTCTACGTTCATCAGCACGCTCAGAATGTGAGGAAAGCTACAGCAAACCGCTATTAAACGTCCTTTTCAGGGCGCACACAAGGGAAAATCTACCAATTGGGGGCATTCAACAACAACAACAACAACAACAACCACAGCAACAACAACCACAGCAACAACAACAACCACAGCAACAATAACCCTGTCGACACAGTGGTAATAGGGTATGTGACGAAGTAAAGGGACAATTCAAAGCCGCCGTCGGAGTTTTGAAGCTCGTGCTGTCGTCGGCACTTTCAGCATTGAAAGGTACTGATGACATATGGTAGCGCACAGGTGCAATGAAAGGTACTGATGACATATGGTGGCGCACAGGTGCAATGAAAGGTACTGATGACATATGGGTGTGCCCAGGTGCAATGAAAGGTACTGATGACATATGGGTATGCCCAGGTGCAATGAAAGGTACTGATGACATACGGGTGTGCCCAGGTGCAATGAAAGGTACTGATGACATATGGGTGTGCCCAGACGCAATGAAAGGTACTGATGACATATAGTGGCGCACATGTGCAATGAAAGGTACTGATGACATATGGGTGTGCCCAGGCGCAATGAAAGGTACTGATGACATATAGTGGCGCACATGTGCAATGAAAGATACTGATGACATATGGGTGTGCCCAGGCGCAATGAAAGGTACTGATGACATATGGGTGTGCCCATGCGCAATGAAAGGTACTGATGACATATAGTGGCGCACATGTGCAATGAAAGGTACTGATGACATATGAGTGTGCCCAGGCGCAATGAAAGGTACTGATGACATATAGTGGCGCACATGTGCAACGAAAGGTACTGATGACATATGGGGGCGTCCAGGTGTAATGCTGTCGGTTCTTTGAGCCATTTTCTATATCTATATTGAACCCCAAACGGAAGATAAACATGACTTAACTTAGTCGATCCTCTCCTACCATCGGGTGGTAGGGATATTCTTCTCTTTTTCACGTCGTTTACAGTTTCTACACGAAATGGCAGACGGCCCTATACCCACTCTAGTCTCCTAAGTTTCCCGTCGCAAGCGAAAATGAGGGCAGAGCCAGACATATGGATTCAGATGTGACCGAACATGATTGTATGATACTATTCGCGTGCTATAAACTCTACCGAGCGTAAGGGCAAACGTTGACAGCGTTGGTGATTGAGCCGTCTTGCATTCTGTCCTTTCGTGCAGCTCCCCAGTGATGAGTATCTTCTCTGCGATGGGAGCACCGGGTGTAATGGTGGTAGTTCAGAATAAGCGGTTCGGTGCAAGCAGCTAACAGAAAGCGACATCAATATTTTCCCCCCTCGTTCGTCCTATTTCTCTATTCCCAAAGGCGGTGTGCTTTGCACTGTTTTATCATGTAAAAAAAAAATTCACTATAATAAACTACTGTTAAACCTCGGATACAGGATTTTTTTTAAAAATTTTTAAAAATTTTTTTTAAAAATTTTAACCCAAAAAAAATAAATTTTTTTTGTTTGTTTGGGTTCGCCATATTTCTCTTTTCTCCAAAGCGGTGTGCGTTGTACTATGTTTTTATTTTTCGCATGTCGGCCCAGTTCATCCGACTTCGTCATTTTTGCTCTCCTGGGGTAACGACCGGTGCTATGATTGGGGAGCGAACCCAGGGCCTTCGGGTTGTAAGCCGTGTAACTTAACCACTACCCTACGCCATCCTCTGACATCATTATGAAAACTGTTCAGAGATAGCTTCGGAGAATCTTTGTATCTTTACTTCTTCTGCTGCCTGCCGGACTCCCCCCCCCCCCCCCCCCCCCCACCCCACGAGCACTTGTTTGTCCTGAGCTCAACGTACAAGCTCTACTCTAAAGACATGCTTTTCAGATTACAGTGTTAGTATTCTCCGCTTCACTTTCGGAGGGGGGGGGGGGGGCATGTAACATACGGGTGTCCAACAAGTGTGAATAGACAGAAATATCTTCACGTGGGTTAATGAATAGTTTCCTGATCGGTGGTGTTGACAACACTTATAACCCGCTAACTGCGCTGGGACTGCTCACGAGTGCCAGGCTGCATAACACGTAGAGTCGTGTCCCCAAAAAGTGAACGTTTCTTACCAGACATCTACTAGGGCCTATCATTATCTTGAGCCAAGACGAACATTCGCAGCCTTTGGTCGCTGACCACTGCAGCTCAGCGTCTTGATCCCATTATCTACCTGAGAGGGACAACTCAAGGATCAGGCACTGACCACCGTTCTATGGTTGTCGACTCTTCAGCTCATGGTTGGCATTGCCTGACAATTCGCTTGGGTCAAACGCCTCCTGAGTGTGTAATAGTCATTTGGGTTTCACATTTAAGATCTAGAAACAATACCCCCAGAAATGAAACACGAATAAATAAGTTAATATCTCGCTTTCCCGGGTTTAAGTATACAAATATTTGCGAAGCACCAAAATATAAATTTATATTTGAAAAAGTGGAATTATTATTAACTTCTACACGCCTGGGTCAAGTCAAGGATATTATAGATATTTTAATGGTTTACTTTCGTGAGTCCTGATACCTAAGGCGCTGTAAAGTATTTTGCTACTTACGGCACAGTGCATCCGACTTCAGCATGCATTAAAGAATGTATTGATATGCCATAGGGGTATGACCTTGCTAGTTCATGATTCCTCAACACATGCACGTTAAGTTTGTGATCCGTGTACCAAACACTTCACTACGCTTCCAACCTCGCTAGTCTTTCCCCTACCATCACCAACCAAAAGGACCAGATGTGAACTAGTTTTTCCTCTAGGGTAGACGACTCTCCAACACATGAGGCGAAGATGCCGCAATGGATGAGCGGACACAAGCCAGCGACTCATAGCTAACCAAGATACTATTCCGTCTACTCGTGGCGGCTCCGGAAACAGGCTTCACTAGTATAGTCTGGCCAATAGATCGCAGTGGGAAGGCAAACCTGCTAATACAAAAAGTCAGCTGAAAAATGATGTTGGACCAAAAGGTGTAGATGTAGCGGCTCCAAACTAAAACACGACGTCAGGCTCACCCTGGGGGCAACTCTTTCCCACCTCACTCTGTTTCATTTGACTCTGTCCTACTATCACACTCTTGCACATCTTTCACACGCGCTCTCGTGGTGAGAACCTTCCATTGCACTTTTGTTGGGCTAGCTTCTGAGAGAGCACAAACCTAACATAGGTACATACAGACGCATACATACATCCAAGCACTGGTTTATGCGTCCTGATATCGCCGAATGGACTGCGGTCTGGGGTGGAATGAGCGCGCCTCCGTCAGTAGAAACTAGTGAGGCAAACATCTAAGCAACAATAACAACAACAACACAACGTCATTATCAGAGCGAACGCCGAAGAAGAAAAAGCACACACTAAACGCTGTTGTTAAGTGTGGATTAGCCATCCAGTTTTCAATGACATCTCTAGAAGAAATACTGACCAACTGGTTATTTTTGCTGGGTTCAGGCGAAGATGATGACGGCAATTAAAATACAACTCTATCAAACAGTTAACATTTGTTTGATCGTCTCAGTCTTTGGAGGTACCACCTATTTAACAAATTGAAGATAGGTGGCACTGACGAATGCCTGTGTGGTACCGGGAAAATGACCGCTGAGCATTTGCTGCAAAACTGCCCGACATACGAGGATCAGAGAGAGCAGATGTGGCCATCACCAGTGGCAACACTAGACAAGCTCTGTGGCAGTGTCGACAGGCTCAGGATGACCGCTGCTTTTTTCGAAAAAAATAAAGGTTGATGTCTAACTAAGTACGATGAAGAAGAAGAAGAAGAAGAAGAAGAACAAGTCTCAGTCTTTGTAGGTCATACGGGTGACGCCCTATGAGTATTCCAGCCCTGTATCCTGTATTTCGACACTGTCTGCTATGACTGCAAAGGCCGATACGCGGGCGACAGTCACTGCGTTCTCTTTTCTCTGCAGCTAAAAGGCCTCTACGAGACTCGGCAGCCACTTTGCCCCGTCCAACTGACTGTCTCTAAACCAGTCGATCCTGAGCAATTGTTTCCCAGCCCTTGAATGTCACTTGCATTCGTCCTTGAATCGCAGCGTGGGACGGCCGATTCTCCTAACAATTATTTAGATGCCAACTAAAATATAAATCTATCAAATAGTGAATATTTAGCTAGATGTCAAATAAAATATAAATATATTAAATAGTAAACATTTGTTACTCCCAGTGTCTACCGGATCAGATAGCTGGTCCCATGCACAATCGTCATCAGTTGCCTCTTACAGTTATTCTCAACAGGTTAGAGTGTGACTATTCTTTGCTAACCTTTTAGATCCCGTAAAACATGGGTGAATATTACACATATGATATAACATTGCCATAAAGTTTTTAAACAAGTACCTATCTCCTGACCTACATCCGTTGTCTCCTTTGATGGAAGCGTTGTCTGCAGTTATGTTTGACATTCTTCACCTCTCCCCCCCTCTCTCTCTCTCTCTCTCTTCCCCCCATACAGACACACGCACGCTCAATCTCCCTCTGCAGCTTCCATAGATGATATATGAAAAGACTGATAGCTTTTTCTCCAGTTTTCCGCCGTGAGAATCTTTGTGAAAAGCCGCATCTGAAGGATCAATTGTTTTCCCGTCAGTTCCAACTTCAGTCTCCCTTAAGCTGTTTCCAGCGCGTCTCATCAACCATTTCCCGACGTCAACCCAGATAGTTATGGCTCTGTCGGTCGAATAGGCCCACAGAATCATACCATCATGTCGTAAAAAGCCGCTATAGCGGGTTGTGTGTGGGGCTTGCGTTCTCATCACGCAAAAAGGATGAGTTATTTCCACATCAGATCCATTTGTTTTTCTTAAACTGTTGACGATTTTTCCAATCAACTATTTGCCAGCGTTGTGACAGATGGTTATTATCTTGCAGACCAGGAGGTTGTGTCTATTGTGTGTTGGACCTCCATTAGTGGACAATCCTGTACAAAGTAAACCACATAACTTCTCAGAAGGCAAGCACATATACCATTAGGTTATTGAACTGCAGATGGAAAGTATGGATATGGTGCAAGAGGAACATCTACAAAGTTATTCCGAGTCTTGGGACTTCTTCTTCTTATTTCCCTATATTTTTCTTCTTCTTCTTCTCCTCCATATTCTTCTTTTTTCTTCTTCTCCATATGCTTCTTATTTTTTGTCATCTTCTTCTTCTTCTATTCTTTTTCTTCTCCTTATTCTTCTGCTTCTTCTTTTTCTTCTACTTCTTCTTCTTTATAATCTTCTTCTTTTCAAAATTCTTCTTCTTTTTCGTCTTCTTCTTCTCCTCAATATTCTTCATATTCTTTTCCTTTTTCTTCTTCACAGTCGTTGGTTGTGTGAGAAGAATTTATTGTTAAGTTGTGTAATAGTTTACAGCCAGACTGCAATATCGCCCCCTTTTGTACCGACATATCCGGTTTCAGCATGGCACTTGTTTTTAACCACACGGTCTACCCTCATCACTTTCTATTATCTCTGTCAGACTGTACGGGAGCAGCCTGTTTTCAGGGTCATCACTTGGAGGCGGGATATGGTCTTCAACAGCGCTAGTTCGCTGACCTTGATGTAAGCATCAGACGATGTTGTGGAGTTCACCTGTACTGACCTAATTCAAATCTTGACCTAGTTCGCTGACCTTGATGTAAGCACCAGCCGATGTTTTGCAGTCCACCTGTACTGACCTAATTGAGCTCTTTACGACGTTTCTTTCGTCACAGGTTACCTTGACTTGTCTTGCATCCAGAGGCGGACTTGATAAAGTGGACCACGGTATTTCTGGCTGTATTGCAATGCGAGACTCCTCGGTAAGTTCACCACTTTGGGCATTACAGTATGTCGATCCCTACCCCATTGGCAAGACTGCTGTGACACTGTTTGCTTCCAGGAAGCTCGACACGGACGAAAGGTAGGGGTCTTGATAAGCATGCTCCACCTGACCCTCGTGTTACTCTCCACTCTCCTTTTCTTACATGAGAGGCTACGATGACTTGATTATAGACTAGTCTTCCGGGCTTGACAGAAACCTCTAGAAATAAGACCCTATCCAGTGTTCTTAATCTCTTTTTCGGTCCTAACGAAGACTGAGACAAAGCACTGTGTACCTTCGCAGTGGTAAATTATGTAGTAGTTTGCCTTACGTAGTGATGTTGCGAACCCTGTGTATATGGTAAAGGAATCAAGGAACGAATACATCATTCATCTGGGGTAGTTGTCTCGCCGCAGCGACTCAATTTCAACCAGTGTTCGTAAAGCGATCTCAGTCCCGCCAGGCGGAGCGATAGCGCGGGCTTGCGGAAAACGCTCGCCTGCCTTTCCCCGTAGTGCGAATTGGGTGCGGTTTGTTGTAGTGGCTCCTCCACCGAGGTGCGCTAGTCTGGTCCGTATCAGGAAACGTGGTCAGTCCGTGGTGATTTATCTAAGGCTTATAGCAGAGCTCGACAGTACGTCTCGCTGGTGGTCCGACTCTCGCAAAGAGCTTGTGACCGGCAAATGGAAAGCAGGAATCGTTGCCTCGAGGCCCTGCGTTCTCCTACGGAGAAGGGCAGGCCGGCAGGCCAAATTGTCTCCAGTCCCAGTGAAATTCATCGCCGAGGTCGTTGGGATCCGTTCTGCACAGAGCGCTGCCATCCCTCCTCGAGCGAGCCCGGTCGGTCGGTCGTCTGGTGCGTGTGGGAGGCCCCTGTCAGGCGGTCCTAGGTCGACGGAGTGAGGGACGGGTGGAACAAACCGTCCGTCCCGTCAGTCGGTCCCTGCGGCCGTCGTCCCAGCGAGGCTTTTTACACACCCTTCCTCCGCCGACCGGTGTGTGCTGTACGTACGTCTCCGACAGATATCTGGTTGATCCTGCCAGTAGTCATATGCTTGTCTCAAAGATTAAGCCATGCATGTCTAAGTTCACACTGTCTCACGGTGAAACCGCGAATGGCTCATTAAATCAGTCGAGGTTCCTTAGATGACACGATCCTACTTGGATAACTGTGGCAATTCTAGAGCTAATACATGCTTACCAAGTTCCGACCCTCGCGGAAAGAGCGCTTTTATTAGTTCAAAACCAATCGTCGTTTCCCCTCGCGGGGTTGCGGCGTCCCCACTGGTGACTCTGGATAACTTTGTGCTGATCGCATGGCCTCATGTGCCGGCGACGCATCTTTCAAATGTCTGCCCTATCAAATGTCGATGGTACGTGACATGCCTACCATGTTTGTAACGGGTAACGGGGAATCAGGGTTCGATTCCGGAGAGGGAGCATGAGAAACGGCTACCACATCCAAGGAAGGCAGCAGGCGCGCAACTTACCCACTCCCGGCACGGGGAGGTAGTGACGAAAAATAACAATACGGGACTCTTTCGAGGCCCCGTAATTGGAATGAGTACACTTTAAACCCTTTAACGAGGATCTATTGGAGGGCAAGTCTGGTGCCAGCAGCCGCGGTAATTCCAGCTCCAATACCGTATATTAAAGTTGTTGCAGTTAAAAAGCTCGTAGTTGGATCTCAGGCGCAGGCGGGCGGTCCGGCTCGCGCCGGTTCACTGCCCGTTGTCTCCTGCCCTACCGTCTGCCGGCTCTCTCCCACGGGTGCTCTTCGCTGAGCGTCCTGGGTGGCCGGCGCGTTTACTTTGAAAAAATTAGAGTGTTCAAAGCAGGCCTCGGCTGCCTGAATAATGGTGCATAGAATAATGGAATAGGACCTCGGTTCTATTTTGTTGGTTTTCGGAACTGGAGGTAATGATTAACAGGGACAAACGGGGGCATTCGTATTGCGGCGTTAGAGGTGAAATTCTTGGATCGCCGCAAGACGAGCTACTGCGAAAGCATTTGTCAAGAATGTTTTCATTAATCAAGAACGAAAGTCAGAGGCGCGAAGACGATCAGATACCGTCGTAGTTCTGACCATAAACGATGCCGACTAGCGATCCGCAGGAGTTGCTTCGATGACTCTGCGGGCAGCTTCCGGGAAACCAAAGTGTTTGGGTTCCGGGGGAAGTATGGTTGCAAAGCTGAAACTTAAAGGAATTGACGGAAGGGCACCACCAGGAGTGGAGCATGCAGCTTAATTTGACTCAACACGGCCAACACTGAAATGATTGACATGCCGAGACCACTCTTCTGGGGTCTAATATGGAACTGGTGCTGGATTTAGATCCCCAGAAATCTGGGGTTATGCCCCCTGTGGCCCGGTTTGGTCTGCATCCAGTGTTCTGAAAAAGGAATTGACGGAAGAGCACTATCAGGAGTGGAGCCTGAGACCTAAATTAACTTAACACGCCAATACTGCAGAATGACTATCAAAAGTACACCTTCGTGGGGTCTAATAGAGAACATGTGCTGGAATTAGACCCTCGAAAATCTGGGGCTACCCTCTAAGAAACTTGATTGTCTCGCTAAGGGAATTGACGGAAGGGCACCACCAGGTGTGGAACCTGCGGCTTAATTTGACTGAACACGCCAATACTGTAGAACAACTGACACATCGAGAGCACTGCCGTTTGGGTCTAATAATGAACGTACGCTGGTATTAGACTCACGGATGACAAGTCAGCTCTCAAACACTCAAATGAAAGAACGCTACGGAAATCGTGTTTAACTCCGCAGAAACCGCAGATTTCAAATACCTGGTCATTGGCAAACAAAAGCCCTCAATAAATTCGTCTGACCAAATAGTGAACGGGTGCTGGAAATAGATCATCTGAAGACAGGTCAGTTTTACCCTACAAATGACAGGGCGTTGCTACGGAAAACCAGCTCAAATCGAGAGGAGCCGCAGACACTTTGGTTCACGTACCAGGCTGATAAGCCAAGGGCGCGAGGCTACCATGTGGGGGATTACGGCCGAACCCTTGTAAGCCGCAATCCCGCCCAAAATCTCAGCACCACTGCAATGGGAGGCTCCTACATGCTCGGGACCTGGGGCTTGCGCCCCAGCCCTATCAGGTAGAGCCACAGTAAGAGGTCCTTGCCGTCTGCCAATCAAAGCGGGCGGACAACTGCTTGATACTCACCCTATACGGCGATGGGGTGCGAAACCACCAACCAAAGACTTAGTACCTGGTCGGGGTGTCGAAAACAGTAGAGCAGCCACCTCACTGTGAACTGTCAAGACTCAACCACTGACCATGAGAGTTGTCCGCACATCAGGCGAACAACATCTCTGTGACATTACCAGGCTTGTCCTCTGGCTGAATGCACTCCGGCTACGATATCTACCTCTGTACGTTATCAGCCATATAACTATCATACTGGACGCAGAAGAGATGCAGACCAGCGGACATTGCACACCTGCCCCACTGTGTCAACACCCCAGGTGGCGGGGAATGCTAGGCGTACCATCCCTGCATAGAAGCCAAGAAAATAAAGGGAATAAGAGATACCCCACTCACATGCAAATGCTACGTTTCTGGCAGGACGTGACGATCCTGGGATACAGACACACTGGACTGCCTCTCTTCCGGGTAAACCAGTCCATCTCATATATCATCACATATCATCATTGCACCCTATAGACACGAGTAGTGAAGACTCGATAGTCTG
Source organism: Ariolimax columbianus (assembly GCA_036924085.1). Lineage (NCBI taxonomy): Eukaryota > Metazoa > Mollusca > Gastropoda > Stylommatophora > Arionidae > Ariolimax > Ariolimax columbianus. The sequence continues at coordinate 10,590,373 of JAVGWX010000006.1, forward strand.
GTAAGACAACTTCCATAAGAGAGAAAACTCTGACCATAAACAACTGCTGCCTTGCAGATAGGCTGGGGACAGCCAAAGGCTAAGGAGGGCATCCCTACAGAAACGCCTGTTGAAATCGGATGCACGGGGCCGCAAGCTTAACAAAACAGTGCAACGTAAATCACAGTATGATGGCAGTACAACCTATTAGAAAAACGCATGGCGCTCATCCTGCGGAGTCCCGCCAGGCAGCGATAGTGCCGGGCCTCACGCCTCGAAGGGGCCCACCCTTGACTACTGGTGGTCACCCACCCATGTGTCGTGGAGTCAAGGCACATGGCTATGGGGCAACTTCTATTGGCCAAAACCTCAAGACCCTCAAAATACTACAGTGGAATGCGGAGGGAGTCATTAACAAAAAACTTTCCCTAACACACCACCTGCATGAAGGTAAGATTGACGTGGCATGTATCCAGGAAACGCACCTCAACAATAACCATAAATTCTCAATCAGAGGATATCAGACCTTCCGTCTAGATAGAGAAGGCCACAAAGGAGGGGTCCTGATACTGACCAGAAACTGCATACCGAGTAGCGCGGTATCTGTCAATCACACCGGACAAGCAGAAATTGTAGGAGTTGACATAATGGCGCAAGAGACGAAGCTCCGCATTTTCAATCTGTACGGACCACCAAACAGAGACCTATCGCTCTCGAGTATGGAGGTCAGAGACTCCAACTGCATAGTAGTTGGAGATTTCAACAGCCACTCGGAGAGATGGGGATACTCTGACACAGACAGCAGAGGTGACGAAGTGGAAGATTGGGAGATAGATGCAAATCTCTCCCTAATCAATAGGCCGGAGGATAGCCCTAGCTTCTATTCAAGAACATGGCATACCACCTCGACTCCAGATTTGGCCTTCTCCACACAGGACATACACCATAAAATAGACCGCCAGGTGCTAAACCAACTGGCAGGTAGCTACCACAGGCCGATCAGGCTAACCATTGACATGGAAGTAGGCCCACAGGAAACAAAACCGCTCCCACGTTGGAATTACAAACGAGCCGACTGGGACAGATTTACAATCCTGACAGATGGGCTGTGTGAAACCATCAACACACGAAACACCAAAATGAAGCCCATGGTAGAGAATGCCTAAGCAAGGCAATAATGCAAGCCGCCACTGAAACCATCCCAAGAGGAGCTAGGAAAACCTATAAGCCCTACTGGAATGATGAGTTGCAGAAAGTGGAAGATGCAGTAACAAATGCTAGGAACATGGCAGAGCGAGAAAAATCCATGGAGGCAAACATCGCCCTCAAAGCCGCCGCGGCGAAGTACAAACACACTCTCAAGCAAACAGCAAGAGAAAGCTGGAAAAATAAAACGGAAAGTCTAAACCTGGACAGAGACGGGAACAAGCTCTGGAAGCTAGTCAGAGCCATGAACGACGAAACCCCGTCAAATAAACAAATTACTATCAAGCAGGGCGAGAACTTGATCACAGGTAAGAAAGCCACAAACGCCTTTGTCGATCCCTATGCCAGAGCAAACCACATCGAGGTCCCTGCAGATAAGCATACAGACATTAGCGAAGAGCTAAAGGGACACGAAAACATAAATACGGCTCCCGAAGAGCACATGATGGCCAAACTAACAATGCGCGAAATGGAAGAGGCTATGAGAACACTAAAGAAAAGGAAATCTCCCGGAAAAGACGGGATAACAAACGAAATGCTGATGGGGCTGGGCCAAACAGCGAAGAGGAAACTACTATCAGTCCTGAACCAAAGCTGGAAAAGGGGTATTGTACCCCAGGCATGGAAAGACGCAATACTGGTACCAGTACCAAAAACAGGAAAGGATAAAACAGATCCAAATGGATACAGGCCCATCAGCCTACTGAGCTGTGTCGGCAAGCTGATGGAACGGATGATAAACACCAGACTGATGTGGCATCTGGAAGAAAAACGAATACTAATTCCACAGCAAGCCGGCTTTAGACAGCACAGATCCACTGAGGACCAGGTCATCCTCATAGCCCAGGAGATAGAAGATGCCTACCAGGCACAGAAACACACAGTAGCTGTTTGGGTGGATCTGGAAAAGGCATTTGACAAAGTCTGGAAGGACGGACTTAGAGTCAAGCTAAGAAGAAGTGATGTCTGTGGGAAGATGTACAAGTGGATCAACCACTACCTCAAACAAAGAACGGCCAGAGTCCAAGTACAAGGGCAGATGAGCAAAAAGGTGACACTCGAGCAGGGAGTACCCCAAGGGGGAGTATTGTCACCCACACTCTTCCTGGTATATATAAACGATATTACAGAGAATATACCAAGAAGAGTCCATAGCTCAATGTTTGCAGACGATCTGGCTATGTGGACCTCTGAAAAGAATCTCACCATAGCAAGAAATCGGATGCAGACGGCCCTAACATCGCTGGAAGAGTGGGCGAACTCATGGCTGGTCAAAATAAACGAGGAGAAAACCACATGCACAATATTCTCGCTTTCATTAAAACCCCAAAGTACCAAATTAAGTCTAAATGGCAAAATCCTGCAGCCAAACGACAACCCAACCTATCTGTGAGTCACATTTGATCGGCGCATGACATGGAAAAGTCAGATTGAGAGAAACCGAATGAAAGCCAGAGAAAGAATGGCAATCATGAGGAAACTTGCTGGCACAAGCTGGGGAGCAGACGAAGGCATACTAAAGAAACTGTACACTGGAAGAGTGAGACCAGTTCTCGAGTATGGCATTGCGGCATGGACAACAGCAGCGAAGGCGAACTTCGATAAAGTTAACAAACTTCAAAACCAAGCCATGAGAATTATAACAGGTGGCATGAAGTCAACGCCAATTGTAGAACTTGAAAAGATTACAAAACTGCAATCCATGACCGATAGAAGAGACTGCAGAGCCCAGCTGCAGTCAGAGAAACTCCGAAGACTGACGGACCATCCAATGTACCAGAGACTAAACAATTTGGGAAATGGGAAACTAAGGCGGAGAAACTTTGCAGAAATAGCCAAAGCAAAGATGCACGAAGATCCCATAAACGCACTAACAACACCAAAACCCATCACTACTGTACGAAAACCTACCTGGAGGCAGGATATATTTCCAGAGGTGGTAGAAAATATACCAGGTATTGCAAACAAAAACTGCCAGACTGAAAAAGAAAGGAGAGACACTACCCTAAGCTTCATAACGAAAAGCTACCCAAGCATGGACTGGACCCATGCATACACCGACGGTTCTGTAACAAACACTACACAGAACGGAGGGGCAGGAGCATTCCTGAACCTACCAAATGGCAGAAAAATAACACTGTCATTCGCTACTGGTAAGTACACAAGCAATTTCAGAGCGGAGGCAGAGGCACTGAGGGCGGCAGTGGAAGAAATGGTGACACACAGTGAAAATGAGAGCCATATAGTCCTGCTGACAGACGCTCTCGCCGTAGTCACAGCGCTAAAAAGCCAGAAAAACACTGAGCTTAATGACTTAAGAGCAGCACTCTGCAAACTGTGCCAGCAGTCCGCACCAAAAAGGGTAGTGGTACAGTGGGTTCCGTCACACTGCAACATCCAAGGCAACGAGGAGGCAGACAGACTGGCAAAAGAAGGTGCAAGACTACCACAAACAGATACCAGTATGACGTACGAAGAGTCAACACGGCTTATCAAAGCCAGATACATGACCAAATGGGAAACCGAACATACTGGTTACACCAAAAACGATGCCTATTACCAGTTGAACCGAAGAGAGCAGGTCGTTGTCTTCAGACTTCGCACTGGCCACAACAGACTGAGGTACCACCTATTCAACAAATTGAAGATAGGGTGTACCGACGAATGCCCGTGCGGTACTGGTAAAATGACCACTGAACATCTGCTGCAGAACTGCCCGACATACGAGGATCAGAGAGAGCAGATGTGGCCATTACCAGTGGAACTGCAAGACAAGCTCTATGGCAGTGGCGAGAGCCTCAGGATGACCGCCGCTTTTTTCGAAAAAATAATGGTTACTGTCTGACTGTGTACGCAGAAGAAGAAGAAGAAGAAGAATACCTCATTCCCCCGCCGAAAGAACATTAATTTGATGCTTTCAGCAGGAAAGCGAAGAAACGATGACATATGTAATGTGCCATTAAGATCTCAAATTGATCACTATTTTTAAGGAGCTCTTAAGAAGCAGCAAGCCCTGACACAGATCGAAGCAACGCCACGTAATGGAACAAAATCGTTATTGAACATTTAGCGGCAACGCGAGAAAATATCCCGTCAACGTTTGTTTCCATTGGTCGCGCTCATCAACTTTAACCTTTCTGTTGTGACGCGACCTCTATTAGCTCGTGCCTCTATTCTCATATTTGTACTTCACCACTGAGCGTCTGGGTGACAGACTGTTTACTTCTCACGAAAAGGATATAGGATTGGCGTCATGGCTGGAACACGCTACAGTCTTCCAGGCAGGGTGCCTGTCGTATTGTTAAGGAAGGCGACGAAAAGAGGTGGTCACCCGAAATGACAAATAGCTGAGGACCTAGAACAATGAGGCCTCGATGACACCATTCCGGCGTAAACTAGCTGGGTTATACTTAAAGTTAACATCACCATTGAGAGGAAGAATCACGTCTGGTCAAACAAAACATACTAATCAAAAATGTTAGACAGGA